>BSBN01000811.1:3794442-5059256 GCA_027924645.1 Cunninghamia lanceolata | reverse complement strand
TATATATAGGCATATATATGTCTATGTATATAGCTATATATATAATATAATAATGATTATATATCTGTATATATATATATATAGAGAGAGAGAGATATATATAGTTATATAAGTTGTGGTAAACCAATTCGTCCTTTACATAGACATTAAAATAAATATATTATATATATGTATATATATATATATATATATATATATATATATATATATATATATAGATATATAATATACATAGGAGTAAATCTATGAACCAATTTATTGGGCCCTCGTTTAAAATCGTTATAACCTATGTCTCATGGATATAGAGAAAAAAAAAAAAAAATAGATAACAATTATATTCTCACAGTAGATGTTATTAAGTGTTGAACACAACAACCAAAGAAGATATCTTACCATGAACAGAGTTTTATAAAGTGGTGAACCACCTACATCTATTGACAACGTCATACGAGTCACGATCAGTGTATGAATCGTAATTAAGAGTAACAGTAACAACAACAATTATAAACAAGAGAAAATAAAATTATAATGTAAAAGAGAGTTTAGGAATATTCAGTGATACTCTGGAAAGAGTTTCTCGGAAGTTACAATCTGTTAACGTACGAATAATCACCCGGAAAATGAAGAGGAAAATTACACAACTCCTTGCTCAAAAGAACACTGGAAATAAACTTAAGAAGCCACCACTAACAATCCATGTGGCCATATTAATCTCAACTGTAGCAAACAATCTCATATGTAAACCTGTAAGAGGTTCCGAAGAAGGAAAAACTAACATTGGAAAACACAGAGGAGAAAATGCGCGACATTTCTCACACGGGATAAGAGAACTAAGTTGACGGACCCTTCTGCCAAATTTGCTTAGGAACAAGTTGACTAAGTATTTACGAAGAGGAGGAACCTAGATCGGGGAAGATTAGGAGACCGAGTCCAGCGAAATAGTAAACCAGCCTTTGTGACCTAGATCATCCTGAAATTAGGTTTAATATCAACAATAGCTGCAGTAATAACCCTGATTGACGTAAATCATGAAGAAAGGTTAGGATGCACATAAAGAAAGCATAGAAAATGAAAGAGAGAGAGAGACCGAAATATAAACACACTAAATGAACTAAGAAATAGTTAAGGTAAGGGCGATAAAGATATAATCAGAATTAAGAACTTGTGAAAAGGGAAGAGAGGGCAACCAAACCGCCTTGTTGAAAATGCTAAGTCATAGGAGGGGTATGTTTCAGGAAACAAGAGAGGAGACAGACAACCGTGCCTGGCTGAAAAATGACTAAATAGGGAGATCACTAGCCGGTTTAGTCGGAACAAGGCGTCGTGGGGAGTGGTTCCTCTATCAGCGAACCACGTGCGTAAATGAGTGCAGCGTAATTCCCACTAACGCCGTAAGGCATTCTGCTACCGAACATTGCCGAGGGTTCGATTTAAGAACTTTGGTAATCTCACTCTTGCAATGACGTTAGCAGCGTTGTATAGACCCTCTTGTTGATCTATATGCTTCTGGTTGCACGCCATTGTACTTGTATTCCGCCGATGAGTATAGTGTTTCGCCATGAGAGAACACCGTTGAGCATGCGTACGCATGCGAGAGGGGTTTTTAGGACAGTGTGAGAAAAGTTTTTCATATCTCGTGTCATAACCACATGACAGATGTGGCTATGACACGTGCGATGTGTGTTGTGACCACAAGGAAAATGTGGGCATGACATTTGGTATCGGAGCCAGGTTTGTAAACACTGGGCGTATTTGGGCACGTTATTATTCCGCAACTTTGGCTAATTAGTTTCTACCTTGTTTTGTAGGATGCCTCCCCGACGTGTTCGACGAGCGCGATCACGCCACACAGCGTCAGTCGAGGTGCACAGCGATTCCTCAGCCGAGGGACTGGCACCCGCAGATTCAGCAACACCACCTGCACCACCTGTACCACAAGCACCACTAGTACCACAGGCGACACCAGTATCGGATATAGGTCCACAAATCTTACAGGCACTACAGACTATGTTAGACAGGTTACCACCAGTGATTCCTGAGCCACGTATAGAGCCTCGTGTTGATCCGCGAGAGGAGCCACGTGCCGAGTCACGTATTGAGCCACGTATGGAGCCCCGCGTTGATCCACTAGAGGTGTTACGTGTGGAGCCCTTCGTTGAGATTCCTGACACAACAGTAGAGGAGGTAGGGTCGGCCTCCCGAGCACGGAGCAGGAGTCCTCCGAGACTTTTGAGACAAGAACAGGTTCAGCAGGGAGTATATGAGGATGGTGTGGAAGAGCCACTTGGGAGACTTAGAGACAGAGGGGACCCTATCAGAGATCTATTGAGGCTCAACCCACCCACCTTCGCAGGAGCTACAGAGGGAGCTGTGGCCGAGGCTTGGCTAATTAGCTTAGACAGGTGTTTCGCATTGCGACCGTATGAGAGCAACACGAAAGCACGAGTGGCAGTTCATCTTCTTAGGGATGCAGCAGCCACCTGGTGGCGCACAGAGGAGTGCAAGCGCCAACTCTCCGTGGATACACTCACATGGGACACCTTCATTGAGCGCTTCAATGCGCGGTATTTGTCCGAACATTATAGACAGCGCAGAATCGATGAGTTTCATGATCTACAGCAGAGGGGACTCACCGTTACTCAGTATGAGAGCCGATTTATAGAGCTTTCTCGTTACGCAGAATACCTCCATGACGAGAAAATCTTAATATACAAATTCATCAGGGGGCTAAATCACGGGATAGCAGGACCAGTTCGTATGGCAAATCCCCAAACCATGAGCGAGGCTGTTGAAAAGGCCCTTATATCAGAGGAAATTCAGGGACGAGGACAGAATTCACGCCCACAGTACCAGGAACGGAATCCCCAGCAACAGCAAAATTTCCGAAGGCCTCAAAACACAACACAGAGAGGAGGATATAATCCTTCATCATTACCTCCTAGGCCTCCACAGCAACAGCAACATCAGCAAAAATCCAAATTTCAACAGAGGGGACAGGGAGGACAGAACCGTGGATGGCAGCAGCAGGGACCACGCAGGGATCAGAGACAGCAGGGTTCATCGGCAGGACCCGCAAGGTCCCAGCAGTCTTACAGAGGCTCACAGGGATCCACCGGACGGACCGGGCAACAACAGTCGGGCAGAACACAGTCAGGGCAGTTACAGGTTAGAGGACCATGTTATGTATGTGGTGGGGCAGGGCATCTGGCTAGAGAGTGTCCGCAGGGATTTACTGCAGGGGGTCAGCCCCGATCAGGAGGGTCTGAGCAGACCGTAGGTGACGTGGGCAGATCTCACCACATGTTTGCAGCGATTGATAACCGCCAGGCCGATTTCCAGGCTTCTGTCATCGAGGCAGCAGGTACGATTAGAGACTTTCCCATCTCGATCCTTTTTGACTCAGGAGCTACTGACTCCTTTTTGTCTACATCATTAGTGGAGCGTTGCAGGCTGGTGGCTTCTAGGCAAGACATTAGGTGGGAAGTTGAGTTGGCCTCAGGGGCCAGGATGTCAGTAGATACCTTGGTTAAAGACTGTGAGATCACATTGGGACCCTTCACCACAACATGCGACCTTAGGATTATGCCATTAGGGTCTTACGGAGTAGTTCTGGGTATGGATTGGCTTGCGGCACATAGAGCCAAGCTTGATTGTCGCCAGAGAACGATTAGCTGTTTAGACGATCATGGTTCGTCGGTTGAGATAGTGGGCATTCAAAAGCCCACGGCGGTTCGTATGATATCCGCACAACAGCTTAAGCGCTGTATGCGGAAGGGATGTCAGATGTTTGCCATCACAATCAGTGATAGAGCAGAGGATGAACCTGAGACGACTTTAGATGATCACCCTATCCTTAGAGAGTTTGCCGATGTATTCCCGCCAGAATTACCTGGTATGCCTCCACGTAGAGAAGTGGACTTCCACATCGACTTAGTGCCAGGTGCAGAGCCGATATCCCGCGCACCCTATAGAATGACGACCCATGAACTCACAGAACTTAAGCTGCAGTTGGAAGAATTACTTGAGAAGGGACACATCTGACCTAGCGTTTCACCATGGGGCGCACCAGTGATCTTCGTGAAGAAGAAGGATGGGTCTCTTCATCTATGCATGGACTACAGGCAGTTGAACAAGGTGACGGTGAAGAATCGTTATCCTCTACCTAGGATTGACGACCTTTTTGATCAGATGCAGGGAGCCAGAGTGTTCTCGAAAATCGATCTAAAATCTGGGTATCATCAATTGCGCATCACGGAGTCAGATATTCATAAAACTGCTTTTCGAACCAGATATGGCCATTATGAATTCACAGTGGTACCTTTCGGGTTGACGAACGCTCCTGCAGTATTCATGAGTCTCATGAACGGGGTGTTTCGTACATACCTAGACCGGTTCGTGATCATATTCCTAGATGACATTCTGATTTATTCACGGACTGAGGAGGAGCATGTAGAGCACTTGCGTCAAGTTTTGCAGCAATTACGAGGACAGCAACTTTATGGCAACTTGGCGAAGTGTGCCTTCTTCAGGACAGAGGTGCAGTATTTGGGACACATTTTATCAGGCGATGGCATCTCCATAGATCCATCTAAAATTAGAGCAATCCAGGAGTGGCCGGCACCCACGAACGTGACAGAGGTCAGAAGCTTTATGGGGTTAGCCGGGTATTATCGTCAGTTTGTTGAAGGTTTCTCCAGGATAGCACATCCCATTACTTCCCTTCAGCGAAAAGGGAAGGGTTTCACTTGGACCGAGCAGTGTGAAAAGGCTTTTGGAGTCCTCAAAGAGCGTCTTACGAGCGCTCCTATTTTAGCAGTTCCAGATCCTTCAGAAGAGTTTGTAGTTTGCACGGATGCATCATTAGAAGGTTTGGGAGCCGTGCTTATGCAGGATGGTCGAGCGATCGCATACGAATCGCGGAAACTAAAGACACATGAGTTAAACTATCCTACGCATGACTTAGAGCTTGCAGCTGTTGTTCATGCCTTGGTTCGCTGGAGACACTTTCTCTTAGGGCGACGCTTTGAACTCCATTCAGACCATCATAGTTTGCAGTATATTTTTACACAGCCTAATTTGAACGCCCGCCAACGGCGTTGGATGGAATTCCTATGCGAATATGACTTCGATGTCCATTATATCAAAGGGAAGGAGAACGTGGTCGCTGATGCTTTGAGTCGAAGACGCCACGAGATCCAGACCCTGACCTTGAAGATGGACTTGAAGGATCGCATCTTACAGCATCTGCCGGAGGACGAATGGTTTCTTGAAGTGCAGCAGGCAGTACTAAATCAGAAGGCCCTTGAGGGCAAATTTACAGGATATACTCTTGATTCTGATGGTATGCTTCGACATCGGCAACGCATCTATGTACCCCATGTGGGTAATCTTCGTACAATAATCTTATCAGAGGCTCATAGAGCACCCTACGCAGCACACCCAGGAGTGAAGAAGATGCATGCTGATTTACGACAGCTTTATCATTGGGCTGGGATGAGGCGTGACATTGCCGAATTTGTTGCTCGTTGCCTGGAATGTCAGAGGGTCAAGGCCGAACATCAGCATCCAGCGGGACTGTTGTACCCTCACGAGATACCTGAATGGAAATGGGATACCATTTCTATGGATTTTATCATTGGCCTACCTAAGTCATCACGTCGCCATGATGCTATTATGGTGACAGTTGACAAGCTGACCAAAGTGGCGCATTTTTCACCAATATGTACAACATACAATGCACCATCAGTGGCAAAGGTGTTTCTTGATCAGATTGTTAGACTTCATGGGGTACCTCGCCGCATTATATTTGACAGAGACTCCGTATTCACTTCATCGTTCTGGAAAGCCTTACATCAGGCGTTGGGCACACAGCTCAACTTCAGTTCCGCATATCATCCGAAAACCGACGGACAAACAGAGAGAGTTAACCAGGTGTTAGAAGACATGCTTCGCATGTATGTGATGGACCACCAGTCTAGATGGGAGGAGTACCTGTATCTAGTTGAGTTCGCCTACAATAATGGGCATCATAGCTCGTTGGGTATGCCTCCTTTCCAGGCATTATATGGCAGACCATGCAGAACACCTTTGAGTTGGGATCGTATAGAGGACAGAACAGTCATCGGCCCAGAGATAGTTCAGAATATGGAACTGCAAGTTAAACAGATAAGACAGAGGCTTCTGGAAGCACAGGACAGGCAGAAAAAGTATGCCGATGCTAAAAGGACAGACCGAAGCTTCTCTGTGGGGGAAAGAGTATTTTTGAGAGTGCGGCCGCACAAAAGTCCAATCCGTTACGGAAAAGGCTCTAAACTCGCACCTCGATTTGTAGGACCTTTCGAAATCTTGGAGCGGATAGGACCAGTAGCCTATCGTCTAGCCTTGCCACCTAGCCTGTCACGTATCCACGATGTATTTCATGTATCAGTTTTACGTCAATATATTTCTGACTTATCTCATGTGTTGGATTGGAGTGCTCTTCAGGTAGAGGCAGACGGACAACTGGCGTTGGAGCCAATTCGCATATTGGCTCGTCGGACGCTGGCCCTTCGAGGTCGAGAGCTGGACCAGGTTAGAGTCCAATGGGACTTATACGACGAAGTCACTGCAACATGGGAAGATGCAGAGAGATTGAAGACCCTGTATCCTCACCTTTTTGATGACTTCCAGGAGGAAGTACCGTCTTAGGGGGAGAGGATGTGAGGACCGCTTTTTTTTACTACTGTTGTTATGACTAATTACAGTACTGTTATTGTTACTTTCATATTTGTGGGATAGCAGTTCCCGAAATTTGTCAGACTATTTAACTTTATTATGTTTTCGGAAAAACTAATTGGGTGATGTTTGGATAAGTTACTTTTCAGAAAAATGAATTAGGTGATGATGGAAAATTGTAATATGATTTTTAATTATGTTAAATTGTACTAGGGCATGAGAATGCATGTGTTATTTAAGTTGCTTCGGCTATGATGAATTTATGTGGTTACTGATCTTGTAATTGAGTGTGCAGGGACTACTAATCAAACCACAGATTTCGGAGATCATTCCACACCTTGTTATTTGTTATTCCCTGTTAAGCCGATCTGGTTCCACGAGGAACCAAGATCTCTTTGTGTTTGATGTCATGATGTAATGTGGTCTTTCGTATGGTCGAGTGGGTTAGGTTACCCTCATGTGACATTATTTTTATAAGTGTTGTAAAGAGATTGAATTTGAAATTTCTATTTTTATTTAAATTATGAGGCCCTTTTTCTTGTGCTTTACCTTGACCTGGGGTGTCTTGTATGGGTTAAAATTGACCCTGGGTTCTACCCCATGGGTCCAGGGGCCCATTTGGCATGGGTAACCCTTGAGTAACCTCCATCTAGTCAACTTAACCTTCCCCTGAAGTTAAGTGGCGAAAATTGGAGGTAGGAGGGGACATGATGGGTTGTACCAACACTCAACCCATCCCCTCTACTTTTCCCTAGATAAGAGATGCCATCCATTAGTGAAAGTTACCCCTTCTTTAGTAAGATTCCCCCATGTACTATGGGGACACCCATGTGAAGAAAGGAGAAAGAGGCATGGGTCACCTATCTTGTTCCCATTTAACTCTTTTTTTTATTTCTCCCATGAGAAAGTGGAGTCACATGAGAGGAATAAGGAGTACCCTTGGGAATGGAGAGTGACATAAGCCACCTGGACAGAATAGTGATTTTTGGGAAGGGTGAGGAGGTGACAAGTGTCACTTCCCCATTTCTCAAAATTAGAAAGAAAGAGAATTTTGGGTTATTTATTTTGAAATTTTGGGATGAGAGGGAGTTAGTTGAATTTTGGGGAAAATCTTTCATTTTGGCCTTACCAAAAATAGAGAAGTTAGTTTGGAAGATAGAGAAGGGAGAGGGAGTTGGTGGCTAAGGTTGGAAGTGAACTCTGTGGACTCTGCAACAACTTCATTCCAGGAGGGCATTGCAAGGTTGGTCTGAATTTTACCTTTGTTTTGGTAGAACTGAAATGTGTATGAAATGTGTGTGAAATATGTGTTTAAATTTGTTTTCTGTGGGGTTCTTGTCGGGTTGTTTGACAGAGCGTCTCCCACTTGGGAGAAATGCTCATCAAGTTTGGGGTAGGGGAGGAGAGATCCTCCTCGGGTGCATACCTGTTTCCATCTTTTGGGATGTTGAAAGCCTTGAGGGCATGTATCTGTGACTGTATTTTTGACTTGAGAGTCATATACAGATTTCTTACAAATTGTGATCACACTTGGTTGAGACCAAGAGAAATTTATATTAGTTCATTTATCTGTCAGGGTGACATTCTGGAGTCGAGTGTGTCCACTCTCCTGCCCCTTATGAAACTCACTGTAGTTGAGTTTCCGTATTGTGTAAAATACCCACGGGTGTATGTGTGCTTTGGGATTGTTGTTGTTTCTGTTGTGAAGTGGAGTGTTTGAGTACCCAGGTGTGAGTATGGTCTCCCTAGCTCGGGGGTGACCCTCTTGCGGGTCTACGGTAGGGAGGAGAGCTAGACGAGTGGTATTTTCTTCTTTGTTTGTCTTTGATACGCAGGTTTTTCTCTTGGAGCTTCTGGTTGGCTATTTATGAAGAAACAGATCATCTTCTTGTCATGAGAATTAGGCCTGGTTCATTTCATAGAGATGAAGAGAGAACACCTCTCTTGTTATTGTTGTAAATTAATGTTATTCTGGGAGTGAATAAAATCACCTCCCTGATCTTGTTATTATTGGACTTTTATTGGTTGTCATAAGTTTTCAGTGGTATACTGTTTGGGAGGAGAAAGTTCATATCTGGGAAGTTGGTATTCATGATTGAGAAGCTGTAATATGAATGTGCTTAAATTTTAAGTTGATGTTTGCAAACTTTGTTCAATAGCAATTTTTGTGTTTCAAGTATTACTGAAAGGAACAAGTTCGTTTTTGCAATTTAATCTGAGTTGTTTACATTTGAAAGTTTGGAATTGCTTCACTGAAATGCTAATTTTCTTTATAGTTCAATGTTAAAATGGAAAAGACAGTTTTAAATATTGGAGTTATTCTCATGGATTCTGATAATTTAGAGGAAATCTAGCATGTAAATATATAATCTGTTGTAAATTTACGAAGTCTTAAATGTTTATGAAAATGGAAAATTATACTTATAATAAGGGGATAGTTAGTTACCAGTTCTATCAATTAAGTGAAATTGGGTTATATATATATATATAAGTGTTATGACAATTTCTTATAACAGGTTGATTTGGAGAAAATGCATAAAGTAGTGAAATTGAGAAATTTAGGAATTAGTTAAGCACATATAAGAATATTTTTATATATAAATAAATTTAAATATATGTATATATATAGATATATATATATATTTCATATTTTGAGTAATTATCATTTTCTAGAATAATAGAGAAATTGTAAGTAAATTATCAGTTTTATGAGATTGACTGATAAATATCAATATCAAAATAGATATATATATATGTATATATATATATATATGAAATATATATATATATATATCTCTAATTTTATAATCATTGCTAAATATAAATATATATATATATATATATGAATATATATATATATATATAAATATATATTTTATTGTTGAGAGAAATCAACGAATAGCACATAAGAATGGCAGTTAAAATTTAAGCCGCGGATAGAAAAAAACACAGTCGCTATTTACAATGGGCGGTGGGGAGAAAACCCCACCGCAGGTTTTATGTTACATTTGGAGGTGTGGAGTGGGGCGGAGCCCCACCCACACCCCACGTCGTGGGAATGTGGGTGGGGCTCCGCCCCACTCCACATCTCCCCCCCAATCCCTTATACCTCCCGCGGCCTGCACAGGCCCGCCGCTCTGCGGCCACCCTGACCCTGCTTCTCTGTCACAGCGGCCACCGCCGCCCATGGCCGCCGTCGGCTGTGGAAACTACAGCAAATAAAATGTTAGGGCTTGGCCCTAACATAAGATTGGGTTATTTGGAATATAAATTCAGTTTTATATAGCTCTATATATAGGCATATATATGTCTATGTATATAGCTACATATATAATATAATAATGATTATATATCTGTATATATATATATATAGAGAGAGAGAGAGAGATATATAGTTATATAAGTTGTGGTAAACCAATTCGTCCTTTACATAGACATTAAAATAAATATATTATATATATGTATATATATATATATATAGATATATAATATACATAGGAGTAAATCTATGAACCAATTTATTGGGCCCTCGTTTAAAATCGTTATAACCTATGTCTCATGGATATAGAGAAAAAAAAAAAAAATAGATAACAATTATATTCTCACAGTAGATGTTATTAAGTGTTGAACACAACAACCAAAGAAGATATCTTACCATGAACAGAGTTTTATAAAGTGGTGAACCACCTACATCTATTGACAACGTCATACGAGTCACGATCAGTGTATGAATCGTAATTAAGAGTAACAGTAACAACAGCAATTATAAACAAGAGAAAATAAAATTATAATGTAAAAGAGAGTTTAGGAATATTCAGTGATACTCTGGAAAGAGTTTCTCAGAAGTTACAATCTGTTAACGTACGAATAATCACCCGGAAAATGAAGAGGAAAATTACACAACTCCTTGCTCAAATGAACACTGAAAATAAACTTAAGAAGCCACCACTAACAATCCATGTGGCCATATTAATCTCAACTATAGCAAACGATCTCATATGTAAACCTGTAAGAGGTTCCGAAGAAGGAAAAACTAACATTGGAAAACACAGAGGAGAAAATGCGCGACATTTCTCACACGGGATAAGAGAACTAAGTTGACGGACGCTTCTGCCAAATTTGCTTAGGAACAAGTTGACTAAGTATTTACGAAGAGGAGGAACCTAGATCGGGGAAGATTAGGAGACCGAGTCCAGCGAAATAGTAAACCAGCCTTTGTGACCTAGATCATCCTGAAATTAGGTTTAATATCAACAATAGCTGCAGTAATAACCCTGATTGACGTAAATCATGAAGAAAGGTCAGGATGCACATAAAGAAAGCATAGAAAATGAAAGAGAGAGAGAGACCGAAATATAAACACACTAAATGAACTAAGAAATAGTTAAGGTAAGGGCGATAAAGATATAATCAGAATTAAGAACTTGTGAAAAGGGAAGAGAGGGCAACCAAACCGCCTTGTTGAAAATGCTAAGTCATAGGAGGGGTATGTTTCAGGAAACAAGAGAGGAGACAGACAACCGTGCCTGGCTAAAAAATGACTAAATAGGGAGATCACTAGCCGGTTTAGTCGGAACAAGGCGTCGTGGGGAGTGGTTCCTCTATCAGCGAACCACGTGCGTAAATGAGTGCAGCGTAATTCCCACTAACGCCGTAAGGCATTCTGCTACCGAACATTGTCGAGGGTTCGATTTAAGAACTTTGGTAATCTCACTCTTGCAATGACGTTAGCAGCGTTGTATAGACCCTCTTGTTGATCTATATGCTTCTGGTTGCACGCCATTGTACTTGTATTCCGCCGATGAGTATAGTGTTTCGCCATGAGAGAACACAGTTGAGCATGCGTACGCATGCGAGAGGGGTTTTTAGGACAGTGTGAGAAAAGTTTTTCATATCTCGTGTCATAACCACATGACAGATGTGGCTATGACACGTGCGATGTGTGTTGTGACCACAAGGAAAATGTGGGCATGACATATTGAATCAATCTTTACAATCACAACAAAGGAACAGAGCCCAAACAACTTGGCTCTCCCTTGAGGACTATAGACAAGTGTAAAGTCTTTGTCGACTTGAGTTCCAATGTTTGATGGGAAAATTGATCTAGTTAGTTCATAATTGATTAGGTCATCTTTTCCCATCTTACAAATGTTAGTAACAAAAAAATGATTTGTTTTCTAATAACCTAGTTGGCATGTTACATATTAGTACTAGCATACATTAGTTATACTTAGGGACTCATAGTTGACTCAATTAAGGATTATGAGCCATATTTGGTTCACCTATCCCAATATAATTAATGGGTTAAGGGCATAGTATGCTTCCCTTCTTCAAATAAGTGATGTCCTTAATGTGATCAATTGTGGATTCTTTTGCATGAAATCTTTTTCTTCTCATGTGACATTTGTGACAATAAAATTCTTCCATTTGAGTTATCATGTTCCTTATCTTTTTAACATCTATCTAGAAAATTAATTCAAGATCATCTTAGCCAGTAGTGCCTAGTATCATCTTTCTTACAAACTATAACCACCAAAGAAGAATAAGCACTTGGACTAGGATGAATTATACTTGCATTTATTAATCTATTTTGCACATGGGGTAATGATATGGCTTGATGTTATGTAGTTGACTTCCTAGTAATTATTTTGATAAAGGTAAAAACACGTGCTTTTGAAAGGGCCTGAATCCTTTTACAAAACAACCAAAAGGAAGACACAATGAATACCATGATAAATGGGACTAACAACACTAAAGGCAACCCCGTTGCAAAACATAACAACAAGATCTAGACAACTCTAGATCCCGGTTTTGAAAATCTAACTCCCTTGATCTGAGGGTGAAAGGGGGGTCCTTTCTTTCTTAACAACCATCCAAGAATCAAAATCCTTAAAGTGTGGGGATAGGGGGAATCCCCAACAGATGCCACAACCATAGAGAAATCATGCAAGGATGGATCTGAGCGAGAGACTGGGGAAATCGATGATCGAACTAGAGTTGGGAGATCCACACCGCTCGAGATGGAAGGGGCGATAACTATCTAAACACCTCATCCTATGAGGGATCATCCACTAGAGGATTAGAAGCACATATGGTAAAATGATCCTCAATAGCATTCTTCCACCATGTAGGTGTATTCTTGAAATGAGAGAGAGGATAAATAGAAGCCGGATGATTGGTGGAAAAACATCATTTGCATCTGATCTTTGTGTCAAAACATTATTGTGTCCATTATCTTTTCCCAACCTTCAGAATCACCTCTCCAAACAAGGGTTTGGAGATGCCAATGTCAACTAAGATACGAGCCAATGTAGAGTGCCCCATGAATGAGGTTGTGGAATCAACCATCAGGAAATGTGATGCAGAGTGGCACAAGGGAAGCAACACACAAAGGTTTACTCTATTGTCCTTTGCCCACTCACCCACTTCAACTAGCCTTCAACCAACCAACCAACCAAAGGCACATACAAGGCATATGAAGGATTTGATGTCCAGACTATTGTCCAACCCTTAAGGCTTCTCCAACACCTTAAGACAGATCAACAAACACCTTCTATGCAGTTGGTTTGATCTCCAACTTCCCAAAACTCTTCAACCTATACCTTGACTAGTAAGGCTACTAGCCCTCCAAACTAGGTTTTCTCAACAAAACTTGACAAAATCCCAAAGGTCTAGGCAAACAAATGATGGAATTGAACACCTTTCAGGGGACCCTAACAAACCTCCAAATCTCCTACTCCAACTCTACTCCAGCAATCCAGAACGCCTACTAGGTCTCTAGGCCTAATTGATCAATTTAGGCTAGGTTACAAAGCAAGTGCTCAAAATTGGGTGCATAGGTCAGGGGCAAGAACTTGGAATGACTCTACCATCCCCAAACAACACAAATCCACCATTCATTCACTCATCCTCTTAGGGTTTTGTCAAATACAACAATAAATTGCATAAATTCAGTCAAATACATAGAGATATTTGACCTAGGGCATCACATTAAAAATAGTAAACTGTATTTTCTCAGAAAATGCTTTTGGAATCAAGTAATATACACTCCTAGCCTGCATTTCACTGAGTGGCATGAAATTTCATCAGTGGAAATGCATTCTAGGGCCAAATTTGTGGGACTGCCCTAGAAAACAGGGTTTCTAGACCAGTTTTGAAAGAAAATTCAATAACTTTTGACTCTGACCACTTCAAGACCTCAAACTAGTTGCATTGGAACCCTGACTCCAAGAGATTTCAGAAAAATATCATTTGCACACATGAAAAGTCCGTACAGTCCGTACACAGCAAGAAAAACAGCAAAAAACAGTCAGTTTTCTTGAATTTTATGCCCAAATTCCGTACAAAAACTTCCTCCCCCGTACTGGAGTCAGATATCCACCATATTAACCCATCCAAGTTGGTTTCCAACTTCTACAACGCATTTAACTGCCCAAAGTGGTTTTTTTGAACCAACCCAACACATAACACCTTTGACAACTATGGTGTTTTGCATTAACACAAGGAGGTTGATTTGTTTGGCTTGTCCAATGGAGTCCAAATGATCAAAACACTCCTTCCAACATACTAAAACATTAAAACAACCAAAAAAAACTCGAAAACCAATCCTTAGACCTTCTAGGCCTAATTGGCACAACAAGGGTCCAAATGGACTAAGAAGGATTTAAGGTTTATATAGTCACCCCAAACCTCTTGACCATACAAAATGGACCAAACAACAATGGCTAAAAGCCTTATTACAAAACACATTGAACAAAAAATCATAACTTCTCAAAATGCATCAAAATGCCTTTAGGAACCAAGGTGCTCCTAGGTGCCCTGCACCAAAATGATTGATAGCTTTACCTATGTCCTCATAGCATGAATCTTCCCAAAACTGGAGTAGGAGATTTTGGAGCCTTACTCAGATTGGTTTGATGTTGAGTGGTTCTATAAGTAAATTGAAGCAGTGATACCATGGTTTAATGGAGAGGGAGTGCACTCCCCACAACCAAGCCCTACTATTGAGCACAATATCTAGCTCTTTCAAAGATGTGAAGGTCATTATGAAGAAGCCTCTGGCACAAGGTAAGAGCTCAATCTTGCCCTCTATTAGGGGTTTACAAGACCCATTTATGACAGTTTAGTAGGGATAGACACAAATTGTTAAATCTGCAAACCACTTCATAGTTTAGATAAAATTCCTCATTCTCTTCCACATCATGATCGTACACCATAATAGGGGAGGTTGAGTGTAGGGTAGAGGAAGAAACTGGGCATTGTGTGGATGACCAAGGACCCACAACCTTGCAATATTTGCAAAGGAATGGATACCAGCTAATTGACTCCTAGGAGTGGATTCCATGCTTTCAGTCTCTGGAAATAGGGCCTAAAAATTGCCACGTCCTCCCAAAGATCCGCAATGCATAAGAGGACCGAGCCTGACAGAGAAAGCTTGAGACTAGAAGAACCATTTCCACCACCAAACTGATGATCAAGAGAGCCATTCAGTCGATGACTACTTGATGAAATCGTAGGCGAACCAGGGTACACCTTAGTAGGGTTTCCAGTGAGCAGCATATGTGTAGGAGGAGCAGAAGGATGCATTTTTAAAATCTAGTTGTATGGTATAATAATGATCTCTTTTGTAGGTAATCCTTTTGTCATATCCTCTAAAAAATACTAAGTTGTTATCTATGATTACTTGAAGATCTAGCAATATAGGAACCCTTGACTATTATGCTTCTAATAAAAATAATTATCACAAACCATCCTCAGCCTTATTTGACATATTTTTAATTTGTTAAGAGCTTAACATTTGTAGATACTTTACAAATAATCCTCTTAGTTCACATTCCCTACCCTCTAAAGCATGTGGATCCTTGTGATTGAACATATGCATATTTACCTTGAGTAGCAAGTTCTAAGATCTAAAATTGGTGCTAGCCATGGGTTGAGGTTGTACAATATTTAGATCCAAATTGAGTTGTCCCATAGATCTACATTGGGTTTGTTGAGTTGATTCTGAAAGTAATAATTTATTGATACATTTTAAGGGAATAACCAATCTCTTGTTCTTAGGTGAATTGTGAAACTAAAAACATATTAACAAAGTTTAAGTGAATGTTAAGCTTATATTAAAAATACACATTACACAAAGTGAGTGTCAAAATTTAGTTCAAACAAATTCACTGTTGAAATGCATATGACAACTAAGAGGGGGGGTGAATCAATTATCACAAAACTTTAACCACTTATGAATAACAACACATCCAATTCTTAGTCATTGTTATTAAGATTAACCATGAAAGCATGAAACAAGAAGCTCAACACAATAACACATGAGACATCAAAAATTTTACATGGAAAACCCTATAAGGGAAAAACCACGGTGGATCTTAGCCCACAAAAATAAATAAGTTATATAGCAATACTAAAAATCAGAGGCTCACTGCCAAGGGGTGGCTCACTGCCAAGGATTGGTGAACTGATTTGATAGCATCTACTTCACGTCTAGGTTTAGTTCCATTAAAGCACAATATAATACCTCTGCTTTGCTCTTCTTACACCTTCACACTTATCTTCTCATTTTCCCATGGACATCTTTTTTGCAACCACATTACATGTTTTTATACAACTCATCAACCTTGGAATGTCCATCAAGGTCAGCATTACATTCATCAACCATTGGAACAAACTCCAAGGTTGGCATTCATAAACATACATAGAAATAGGTCTGGACCTAATACAAAAATTTGCTAAGGGAAAGATGTAAAGGTGTATGCGGATCGCACTATGCCTTAGCTGGGACTCAAATACAATCTTCCACGCTACAACACGCTACTACAATCTTCAATGCATCTCTGCAAATAGTGAAAGCAACCACGTCGGCCAAGACTGGTGTTCACATTAAGACTTTCGAGAACAGTCTTTATCTACGATCCAAATTTCTCTTTGCGGACCAATCCAAAGGTAGGAACATGATCAGGAGACATCCAAAAGCACATTGAAATCATCAAGAACAACTGCACAACTTCTACCCACTCTGTCAAAAAGAATCTTCAAACTAGAGCTCATAAACAACACTGTCAGCTACTGTCATAAGGAAAAGATCGCTTGTGGACCACCAAATAATGAACCATTAAAGTTGAAGGCACATAACATCATCTCAGACTTAACTCTAGAACCGCAGATCAAAATACTTCAATGCGGAGGAATGCGGAGCATAATACATTCTCCCTAGCACAACCAAATATACAAAAAACTATTTTCATTCTGGTGAACATAACTCACTCAAATCTTCATACCGAAGGCTCAAACTTGGAACATAGCATCTTCAGACATGCCTCTAAATAAATTCCAATCCTCAGATAAAGATATTTATTCTAACAAGAAATGTAGAGCAATCTATTGGACTGTTCTTCTGTAGACAAAGATATTTTGCAACATACTGTTTCTACCGGAGGAGCAAATTTTCTCAATATCCTCAATATTAGGATTTTCAATACTTACATAGGCAAATACAAAGTATCTAACTCATTACAAGCAAGCATCAAAACAAGAGCACAGTTGACACCAATGACAACACTAATATGTTGACATCAATGACAACACCGGTTAGGCACATACTTGCAACAATCTCCCTCTTTGTCATTGATGGAAACATATGATGTGAAAAACTGTAAGGACCATCAAGACAAGACTCTCCCCCTTTCACTTTACACATCTGCACTCTTTCATCTCTAGGTTTTTCACATAATTTATCTCCCCCTTTGACATCAATGGAAAAGGGCACATACTTGCATTCTGTTGCTTTGATCCAATTGAACTTTCTCTATTATCAATACTTTCTTTATTAGGAACTTATACTGGTAACATCTAGCCAATCCCCCTAAGAGGTAGCTCTCAAAACATCAATCCAGATCAAAGAATGAGACTTTGAGCACTTCTGGACTGATGCATTCCTATGCATCTTAGTTCAAACCAGGAGGGGTAATGACCCCCAACTTTTCTCTGAGATACTCAAAAGTATCCTTAGACAGAGGCTTAGTGATTATATCTACAATCTAATCCTTTGTGGACACATATTCCAATTTTACTTCATTCTCTATCACTTTTTTCTCTTAGAAAGTGATACCTTATAGATATATACTATGTTCTTGAGTGCATCATTGGATTCTTTGAAATGCTTATAGCACTTGTATTATCACAGAAGATTGCAACTGGATCTACATACACAACTCCTATGTCCTTCAATGTCTACTTCATCCATAACACTTGAGTACAACAACATGTTGCTGCAATATACTCTACTTCTACGGTTGACAAAGAGATTGAATCTTGCTTCTTGGTCAGCCATGAAACCAATCTATTACCCAAAAAGAAAGTACCTCCACTAGTACTCTTTCTTTCTTCAACATCTCTGGCCCAATCAGCATGTGTATAAGCACTAAGAGTGAAATCATTATCCTTTGGATACCATAAGCCATGATCTAGTGTGCCTTTTAAAGACCTCAGGATTCTTTTTACTGCCATCACATGTGACTCTCTTGGATCTGCTTGAAATCTTGCAACAAGACAAACTGCATGCATAATATCAAGTCTGGTTTGAGTTAGATAAAGCAATCCTCCAATCATGGATATGTACTTTTTCTTATTAGTCTTGGGTGATTCTTCAGTTTTGCTCAACTTGCAGCCAATCACCATGGGATTACATACCGGTTTAGAGTCTTCCATCCCAAACTTCTTCAACAACTCTTTCACATACTTAGACTGAGATATGAAGATTCCTTTATCTAATTGATTAATTTACAGACCCAGAAAGAAATTCATTTCACCAAACATAGATATCTCAAACTCATTTTGCATTTCACCTGCAAACTTCATGCACATACCTTCATTGCCTCCAAAGATAATGTCATCAACAAAGACTACAACAATCAGGATCTGATTATCATTAATTTTGAAATATAAATTGCTGTCAGCAGTGCCTTTACTAAACCCTAATTGCAACAAATATTTGTCTAACTATTCATACTAGGCTCTAGGTGCTTGTTTCAGTCCATACAAGGCCTTCTTCAATCTACATAGCATATCACCTTGTTTTGATAATTGAAATCCTTCTAGTTGCTCAATGTAGACCTCTTCTTCCAATTCACCATTCAAGAATGCAAACTTAACATCCATCTAATACACTTTGAAGTCTTTGAATGCTGCAAATGTTAAAAACATTCTAATTGCTTCAATTCTTTCCATGAGAGCATAGGTTTCTTCAAAATCTATTCCTTCAACTTGAGAGTATCCTTTGCATACCTATCTTGCTTTGTTTCTTACAACTCCATTTTCATTTAGCTTGTTTCTGAAAACCCATTTAGTTCCAATGACATTCTTACCAGCAGGTCTAGGGACCAATTCCCAAGTTTGATTCTTCTCAATCTGCATTAATTCTTCTTCCATGGCTTTTACCCAATTTTCATCATTGCAAGCTTCATTCACAATTTTTGGTTCAACTTTTGAAAGAAAACAGTAATTCACTTGTTCTTCTATAGCTCTTTTCCTTGTTAGCACACCTTTGTTTTGGTCACCTATAATCTGATCTTTAGAATGATTAATCCTTACATACCTGAGAGTCTTAACGGCATTTTCCAGAGCCTCTTCTTCATCCTAATTGTCTTCTTGCTCAACTTTTTCTTCATTTTCTATAATCATAGGTTCATCTAGTTCATAGTAACTCAAATCTGATATTCTTTCCTTGCCTTCATCTACCTTCACTGTTACATCCCCAACTTACAATTAGACTTAATCATTAACTTGGCATGATAATCAAGAGGATTAGTCATAGTTAATTGATTTGATATTGTGGAAATATCTGATTTAACTCTTGATTATGAAGTAGTTACTAATGTTAATTAGTTTTGTAAAATTAATTGATTTATATTATGAGACATGATAATGATACAATGATCATGATCTTGTGGTCCTGAGTGTGAACAAGAAAATGAACGTCCTTCGAAGAAGGAAGGAGAGTATCATCCTGGAGGAAAGGTTAGACATTGGGAAAGCAAAAGGTTGATTAGCCATTTAAGTATCAACTTTTATGTCCTTCTAACTCCTTTTGTAAGTTGACACATGTCTTGTCTCTTTTCTTTAGCTTCCATGTTCTTTGTAAGTCGTTATGTCATTGGAGTTATCACGACAAGTTGTGACGACCAAATGATGTTCTTGGAGCATCATCCCTAGTCAAGAAGACAATAGTGTTTGGGGACGAGAAGGTCTCTCGTTATCCTTTTCTTCTTGGGGATTATTATTTCCCTTATCATTCGACTAATGGGGATAGTCAATTTCGAGGGAGTATTACTCGACCCTGATAATCGACTATCTTGTTGTGACCCAATTTGTGTTTTCTATTATATTGTGATAATCCCAAAGTAAGGATGAAAACTTTTTTATAGGATGAATTGTAATATTATAATATTATTATTTTACTTATCATAGGATTCGAATACTATTGAATGCTAATAATTTGTTTTGGTCGGCCTTGAGAAATGATGGAGAGCTTTGAGCTCATCCTTTCTTGTACGATGCCTAGATCGAGCCATTTTTTGTGGAAACATATCGAGTGGAAAGGTAGTTACCTTCCTAAATGGCATGCCAAGAGTAGGCCAGATTACCAAGTTTTGGTTATTCATTTTTGGGAGTAGATTATTGCTGGGAGTTCGTTGTTGGGGTTTTGTGAGCAAGGTGGTGAAAGCTACACTGGGATAGCACTAGCAGATTTGAAGCTGTGTGCAGCTCGAAAGAGATTGGGACTGGAACGACATTCCCATTGAAAGTACTGTCCAGGTAATACGGTGGACAAAAATCCTATTTGTTTTTGATATATATATATTAAACCTTGACTCTGTTAAATCTCTATCAGAGATAGTGTGATGTTATTTGTCATACGGTATATTTAACTCTAAGGCATGAGGCCTATGAGGCCGTACCATGATATATGTAAATCTTTTTATAGTTGCTGCTCGAGGCTGTTATAGATGAGCTATCAATGTTTCAAAGTTGTATTTCATATTATGGCTCAAGGCCTTAAGGCCAAGCTTACCATGTTATCTTTATGATGAGAATAGGCTCAAAGCAATAATTGTTGAGCTATCAACACAAGTAAACCTCCATATGAATGAACTCACGGCTATAAATCCAAGCTTTGAAACCCACTGTAATCTTTTTGAGACTACACTTAAGGCCATATGGCCGAATGTTGATACATTGAAAACTTATCTGAGACTGCGCTCCAAGTTGTGAGGCCGAGGTAGTAAAGTATTGTATTCCTATCGGTGGCTAAGCTTGAGGCTTAAAAGCTGAGCAATGAATGCACTATATTTTATTTTTGACACTTGTTTAAGGTGACGAGGCTGAGTCTTTAGAAATTAATTCTTTTCTATATCTGAGCTAGGGTCTTACGACCCAGCTATAATACATTTTACATTTTATAGTGTTCGAAGCCGTTATGGCTGAGCTTAATATCAAAGCATGTTAAACACAAGTCAAATAATGACATAGTTAGAGCTTAAGAGCTCTTGAATGGAGTAAATAATAACTCTAGAATGATGATTGTTACAAATGAATAGTAGTCATTTGACTGTGGTAACGGTCGAGAAGGCAATAATATTAATAATACAGTCATTCGATTGTGGTAACAGCCGAGAAGGAAATATATCAATAATACAATCATTCGACTATGGTGATAGTCGGGAAAGCAATTAAATGTCAGTGTGTTTACAACACCTAAACTAATGCCAAGTCGGGCATGTATGGAAAGTTGACTATGAATCTTTTATAGGGTCACTTAAACTATCAAAGACTATATATTTAAACCCTTGATTATGGAGGTGGTGAGACCATTTGGGAACATGATCTCATCACGATACAGTTAGAATGTGCTTATAAGAGAATATTGACTTGTTCTACATGTGCCTGAATTAAGACTCACTAGTTAATGTTATGAGTTATAATTCCTTTGCTTACTTAAGTATAAACTAATAGGATTGGTGACTAACACCTAAAGCTCATAAGGATAATAAGAGCTATTAATCCTAATGAAACCAATCTACTCTACTATGGCATGGTATGCCTAGAGTACCATGAAATTGACTTCATCATAGGTGATGATTTATTATCGAAAATGTAAACCATGGGAGACCAAGGTGGTCAAAATGGTTGAATTTGATCTGAAATGAAAAAAACAAGGTGACGAGGAGTCACTAGTTCCTCGTTATGAGGATAACATATTTAATCGTAACCAACCTATGATGGGAGTCAAACATCTAAGCATGGACAATGAATTGAATGGATCCCACTCATATTAGACCTAAAGAACAAGGTCGTTAAGAACTTACTGTAGGACATGATAGCTTATAAGTCAAGTTAGGGTGGTGGACATATGATGACATTCATTGTGCAATGTGTATGTATACAAAACTTTGGCCAAAGTAATGCATCCGTCTCTACATGCATTGTCGGTCCATAGTGCTCCAGATGACCTAGTGTCTCCAGTAGTGTCATACAAGTTAGAGTGGATCTATAGTGTGTGACCATGATACATTAGGAAGGACAAAACACCAGATACTCAGATGGCTATCCAATTAGTTTCTAATGTCTAACCTTTCTGGGAAGGGTAGGGCCTCTTCTAGTTAGGAAGTTGAGCGGGGGACCGCAGGTTTGTGGTTGGAGGAAAAGCACTAGGATGATGCTCTCCTTCCCAAGCATGAGACAAGCCAAGGCTTATGAAGACAGATGTCATTAGTTCTAGGTACAGTGATTACATTTTATGACCAGTTGGTCTATTGTAATGTATAATTTGATTTATGATGCCTTGGGCATATATTGTACTTGATTAGTGATGGTTACTAAAGACTTGTAATTGATTACTAAAATGTAAGCTTTTTTATATCATGATTAGATTGACATGTTTAATTGATGAAGGGATCATGTTTCTTTTGGTTCAAATTTGATTATCTCAATCAATTTGTTAATGAATGGCTTAATTAAGATACTTTTTTAAGTTAAATCTTGAGCATTATGGTTAGTGAGGTTACATATGGTATCAGAGCTACCAGGTTCAATACATGGACCTAATGAGCTCACTACTTGATGATTATTATATACAACATTAAGTATGCTAATGATTGGATGTTCTATGCCAAAATGGTAAAAATTAGAACCACAACTTGAAAGAAGGTAACAGAACATGGATGTTACCTACGCCAACAAAAGATCTTGAAGGCACGAGCCTTCATGAAGGTGAAACTTGAATAGACTGGATGCTTGGTAGGAGCATGGTTATCTGATGAGGAAATTTTTGCTGATGTAATGAAACGCATCAAGTAAGAGTTAAGGAAAGATGAAAGGATGGCTTCCCCTAACTCTACTAATGCATCAAAAACATCCTCTGCCCCTAAAGCACCAGTTGGGGGAAATAACCCTAAGGATTGTAATATACCTAAGGAGGTTGTGAAGGAATACCAGTGTGTATCCTCACCTCCTGAGGCTGAAAAGAAAACTTGAATATGGGAAGTTATCGCAAATTGTAAATGACTTGTAGAGGCAAGGTGTAAACACAATTTTGTAATTTTGTGGATTATATGTAATCTAATGGAAACTGTAATGCAATGGAAAATTTTGGCAATCTTTCCTTTCTTGTTAAAGATTACATGAATGTGAATAGATTTGTAAAATGAATGAATTACATAGCATGGAAAACTAATCCGTGATTAATTTGCAAACTTTAGGAAGAAGTAGATTGTAGTAAAGGTTCAAGTTAGAACCAGAATGGAGGATAGTTGAGATGAAGGAGTACCTTCAGGGAAATCTGAGTCTAAATTAGATCAAATCTTGACTTTGTTGAAAGAAACAAGGGCAAGAGTGGAAACTCTCGAACACAAAGTGGGAGGCAAATCAGAAGACATGCGAGGTGATTGTTGGTCTCCTACAATGATTTAACAACTAAGCCCATAAAGATGTGACTCAGAGATTGGACATCTAACCTAAATAGTGTCTTAATCACTATGAAGATGCATTTAACTTGTCAACCTAGGGACGTGAACTTGAAATGGGTTAGCACAGTATGTTCACTAGGAACTCCAAAGTAGCCATATTCATTCTACAGCTAAAAAAGACATAATGCTGAAAGTAAACTGCTTGGAAAGAAATAACATGAATGTTGAACACCAACCAACAACTATACTAAGCTGAAGTGCATGACAGAAAATGAAAATCTGGGCAAACAAACATGAAACTAATATGTCTGCTTTGGCTGCAGGAACAGACACAGAATGGAATTCTAGTGGTTGTAGGAACATTCAATGCCAGATTTAACTAACTGCTTAACAAAAAATAACAACTAAACTAAGGATGGAATGTTCATCAAGTGGGCCCCCTTGGATGAGTATCCCTTAAGACAAATGTAAACTCAGAGATGCAAAATTATAACTTCATTTTATTCATTAGAAAACATGAGTACAAATGAGTAACATAACTGTATTACTAAAAAACTTAATAATGCAAGTACAACCTCAGATTAATCAACCCCTCAGAAGGAGCATCTGAGTCTTATTTATAGAAAGAAAACTACAAACCAACTACCTAGCAAGGCGGTCAACTCCAACAGAATAGGATGACGCCACTTTATGGAAAGCATAGAAAGTGGAGAGGAGGTTATGCATGTGTGGAATCTGGTCAAGCATGCTTGCTTTAACACAGATCTAGGACAACAGTGACTCCTATATTTGCTCAACAAGTAATTAAGACCAGTTACAAGGCAGTTATCTTCCCTCCATTTGACATTTGAACGACCACCTTGTTTGACTTTGATGGCGAGTAATCAACTGACAGAATCTTCCTTGACTTTATAGGCTGCTAATTATATCTGCATAACAATATTAGTACGCACAATAATTGCATATCTGTAACTATCTTAGAGTAACATTCATTAACCACATGTAAAATTAACATAGATAGTTCATATAGCATGTCAATGTCATTAAAGATTATAGGAAATAACCTATGCCCAGTATCTTATGGTTTTGAGGAAATGTCATGAAAAGATCAAGATCTAAGTACCAAAGTCCATGATAACTATAGAAAATGGATAATAAATTCTAACAAAATTGAGTCATAAACTAGACTCATCAATGATTATGTTGGGGGTGATGGCGAGGAATGCCATAATGACACCACCAAAAGCCAACACGGAGAAAATAACTCTGCGGCTAGACAGGAAGGAGATAAGAGGAGCCTTATGGCTATGGAATTGTCTCATGACATGAAAAAGGTCATGCCATCTAAATTTGATGGATCCATAAGTGGAGATGCCATGGAGGCATGGCTTACGAATATGGAGAAATATTTTAAAATTAGAAATTATAATGAGGTTACCAAAGTTGTCTGGGGAGCATTTTAGCTAGTAGGTGAAGCATCCACATGGTAGAAGAACAAAAAGATGGAATTAGGCTTGAGGTCTACAAGCCTTACTTGGGACAGATTCATAGAACTGTTTAGGCAAAGATGGTTGCCTCAACTATTTTATGATCAAAAACTTATAGAGTTTCAAAATATGAAACATGCTGATATGACTGTAAATGAGTATTGGGAAAAATTCACCCAACTGTTGAAGTATGTGCCACAGTATCAGCAAGATGATAAATTATGTGTCTAGAAGTTTATAATGGGGTTGAACACCCAAATTAGGGGTGAGGTTAATGTTCAAGTCCTAGTACTATGGAGCAGGTCTATGAGAAGGCCGTCAGACAAGAACAGAACCTGAAGGCTATGTCACCCTATAGGGAAAGAAACATAAAGAGATATAACTGGTCTCAATCTTCTCAACCCTCAATGAAAAAGAGGAAGAAACAGGAATATACTGAGAAGAATGATAAAGGGAACAAAAATAAACAAAATGAGTCCAAGGGAGAGAAAAATGGGAACAACCACTCTAGGAAGAATGGAAACAATTTTGGCAAACCTCAAGAGAGGCAAGGACCAGTTGGTGGATGCTACACTTGTGGCAGAGATCACTGTGCCAATCAGTGTCCCAACAAATCATAGGGAGTGCAACCTGTTGCCCTCTCAGGTTGTCCTTGATGACAAATACACAAACTCTCAGGTGTGTGTGGCACAATAACAGTTGGCTATCAATGACAGGTGGCTATCATGACAATTGGGTATTTAGTTTTTGTTATTGGTGACTTGGCACAGCTTGACTTGGTATGATAGATACTGTTGGTATTCATGCTTAGCATTTGATGCAAGTTGGTGTGCTATGCATTAATGAGGCACTTGGTTATCTTCTCTTGATTCAATATGCAAGTAATGTTCATTAATGTTTATCTCTATTTTGGAAGGTTTCTTGCTTCAGTTTGATCATCATTTAGGATCTGTGAAGTTGGCCTTATGGTTAAAGACAAATCAAATGTTATTCAATGATATCAAAGGCATAGGGTTATATTTGTTATTATGACATTGTTCATTCCTTAAACATCTCTTATATCCTAAGGAGGTTTCATATTGTTAAAAGATGTTAAGAATATGTGAAGGTGATTATCATTTCTAACTCTAAAGTGAGTGAAAGGCACAAATTTGTTTAAGGGGTTTTGATTTGTCTTATACAAAAATAAAAAGAAACAAAACATGTTTTCGAGCTCCTTAAGTTGTTACCTTGCCTGGCAAGTTTCAGGCTTGAAAAGAAGGTAAAAGTTGTTGTTTTTAGTCTTATGGTCACTAGGCCCTTTAGGGCACACCAGGACAGACAGTCAAGAGAGGTATACAGTGGAAAAGATTGTTTGAGAGCTCTTTTTTTTATAAAGTTTAACTTTGTAATATACATGCTCTCAACCTAGGGTTTCATCATTATGCAAATTTTTTAGATCCTGTGTAATCATGATATGGATCTTTTGAGACATGACTATGCTTGGGTTATAGTGAAGTCAAATGTGAGCTCGACAATTATTTTCTGAGGTCTAAAAGGCATAACAAAAAACCTTGTTTTTTATGGTAGACTCCAGGTGATATTCTTCTTTTTATAGGTGCATGTTTAAGTTTCTACTTTGGTTTCTTATGCAAATGGAAATGTTGTATGAAGATCTTAAAGTGGAATTTTGTTTACTTTTTTTTCAATTACAGTCTTTTGTCTGTGAGAAAAAAGGAAAACAATCTAAAATTGCTGCTCTTTTCGAGTTGTGACAGTCTTAGTTTATGGAGTGTTGTTTTGACTTTATTATAAGCTTGGGTTGCATTTATAAGTTGAAGGTAGTTGTGGTTGTCATTTCATATACTATTTATCTTGTTTGTTGAAGATCAGTTAAGATTTGTGAATGGCAAAGGGTTTGCAAACTTTTGATAAACTCATAGTTAGGGTTTGAATGGTTTACTCTCATGCTTCAACACTAGGGTTTCTTGCAAGAATGTCGAAGGAAGTTTGATGTTATTCTGTTCTTGCTTTGATATGGGTAAGATTTGGTAACTACAATCTGATAAAGGCATTCCTTGTTGCATTAAACAATTTGAAAATTATGTGAATTACTATGATTATAGATTTATTATTGTAATAGTTTCAAAGACATTCCGCAAGGGTCTTTACAAACTCAAGTTCTTGTAAATGGGTCTATTCGACCACTCTCTTTTGATAGTTATTCTTGCATTTGAAAACTATTAGAGATAGTTGGAATGTTTCAGTTACAGATTCAAATTGTTTCATGAAAAGAAGAAAGGCAGTGAGAAAGTATAAAAGGCATGTAATGTAAACACCTGATATGGTGTTGATGATATTGTATCTTAAACTATCATTGAGACAATACTAGTGTATTGTAATGGAAAAACATTTATGAGTTGATGTGTACAATTTTGGTTATGTGATTCTTGAGGTCTCCAAATTCAATGAGACAATCAAGAACTGAGCTGTAGTGAAACAGAGAAACCCTCTGTATTGCATATCTTTCTTTGGTTCTTGAAGATGATATTAGGTCATGTCAGTGAGACACAGATTGACCTAATGCCAGTGAGGCTAATGTATTGCTAGTGAGGATTATGTTGCCAATGAGGCTTATGTTGCCAACGAGGCTTGTGTTGTCAGTGAGGCAATGAGACATTTCTCTATAGCCAGTGAGGCATGATTCTTGAATAAGCCAGTGAGGCATTTTACTGAGTGGTTTTTCTACCCCAAGAGGGTTTTCCACTCTTGAAATCTTTGTCTTATGGTCTCAGTTGTTGCATGATTAATTTGTCCATTATACTTGATTGTTTATTTCTTTAATGCACGGTTACTTGCATTGATAGAGCCTATATCAGCATTTGCTTCAATTTTGAAAAAAAAAGTGTTTAAACTTGTTTTGTTTTCTACAACATTGATTCACCCCCCCTCTCAGTGTTGTCAAGTACTCCAACAAGTGGTATCAGAGCTAGACCCTTGCCTAAAAGGTTTAACCAACCTAAGGGATTCTTGGTGGAGTACATACCATGTTAGCCTAGGAAGGTCTTCCTACTTTCAGAGCACCATTGTTTGATGGTATTGATTATGCATTTTGGAAGTATAGAATGACTCATCACATAAAGTCTTTAGGCTTTGATGTCTGGATTGCAATTGAAATTAGTTATTATGGTCCAGATACACCATCTACTGTTGATGAGAGAAAAGCATATGATTGTGATGCAAAGGCTACAAATGCTATTTGTTGTGGTATGTCCAATGATGTCTTAGTCAAGGTCATGGAATGCAAAACAACTAATTCCATATGGGAAAAATTGTCAAACATCTATGAGGGTGATGAGGATATAAAAGAAGCAAAACTTCAAGCTCTGAGAAATAAGTTTGAAGGCTTAAGAATGACAGATGAAGAGAAGGTAGCTGATTACCTTCAAAGAGTCCAAGAAACTGTAAACACTATGAGAGGTTTAGGAGAAAAAATAGAAGAGGTAACTGTTGTTAAAAAGGTGTTATGAACATCTCTCCTAAATATGATTCTAAGAATTCTGTTGTTGAAGAAAGAGACATGAAGAAATTAACTATAGATGCTCTTCATGGAATTTTTACTGCCTATGAAATGAGAAAGATCAATGACAATCCAAACAAAGAAACTGCTTTCAAAACTGTGAAGAAGGAAAATGAAATAAATTCTAAGTCTGAAAAAGTGAATGATGATGAGTCAGTTTTTGTAAGCAAACTAAAAAGAGCCTCAACAAGTAGCTATAAAGGGAAGTTACCCTTTAAGTGTTTTAATTGTGGAAAAATAGGACACTATGTAGCAAACTGTCCAAACAAAGAACTTGACAGTGATGAAGAAGACAATAAAAAACAAAGTAGGAAAAAGCAGTATAACTTTGAGAAAAAAGTATTCAAAAAGAAGAAAAGTTTGTTTGAGCTAATGTTACTGACAGTGGCTCAAAGGAATTTGCTAAAGAAGGTGATGAAACCTTGTTCATAACAACAATCAATTTAGTTGAAACTCAAAATAAATTAGATCAATCTGAAACTGAGGTTGATTTTGAGGGTGAACTCAAATGTGCTCTTAGTGAAATAAAGAAACTTAAAAAGGAGGCCATTGTGCAGAAAAGTCAAATTACTAACTATGAAAAACAAATCTTAGATATGAAACTGCAACTTGAGGAAAACAAGAAAATTTTAGAAGTCACTCAAGAATAGTTGCATGTCAAAGAAAAAGAGTGTTGTACTCGAGAAGCTGAGATTGTTAGTTTGAGGAAAAATCTTGCAATGTGTGAAAGTAGTGATAAATTGGTTCATCTCTTAGGCAAACAAAAGTCACATAATGATAAGAGTGGCTTGGGGATGATAAAAGGACAATGTTCAAATTCTAACAATGATGGGTTCAATGCTGCTAAAACAAAGTTGATTTGGAAACCAAAGAAGGTTGATAAAAAGATAGAAGGTATGCTTGATCAAACAGCTTTACATGTCAAAGTAAGAAATGTGTGGGTTTTAGATAGTGGATGCTCTCACCACATGACGGGTGATATAAACAACTTCATCAAATTTGAATATTGTTATTGTGGCTTAGTATGGTTTGGAAATGGTGATTGTATTCAGATCATAGGGAAAGGTATTCTTTCTTTGGATGATAATCTACCTTTACATGATGTGTACTATGCAGAGGGTCTCAAGCATAATCTTTTAAGTGTAACTCAAATATGTGATCAAGGCTTTTATATTATTTTTTATGCTCTTGGGCATGAAATTAGAAAGAACACAAGTGAAATTGTTACATAAGGATTAAGAACTCAAAGAAACATTTATAATTTGCAAGAAACCAAATGCATGAAAATGGTTGGTTAGTTGAGGGAGAGATTGGATGATCTTCCTCATATTTCTCTTCACTAAATCTTCCATGTGTGTTCTCAGGGTGCACTTCAAGTATCATCTTATATCCCTGTGGTTTGTTGGCTACATTGAGTTCATGGTTCTATCTTTGCAGTTTAGTAAGTTAAATATGTTTGTGATCTTTTTAAAATATGGTGAAAGTTCTAGTTTATCGGTGTATGACAGCTTTATACAGTAAGGATGTGCTTTCTAGTTGTCATTTGGATAGTATAGTTTCTTTTTTTTCTAATGATTCATGTTGAGGTGTCAAGGTGTTTTGTTAGGAAAATAGTCAGTGCAAGGTTGATAGTATTGATGCAGTGATGGACAGTGTGTCTCTTAGTGATAAGTTGACACAAACCAGTACTATAAGCATCTCTTGAAGCAAGTGAAGCAAATGTTGAGGCATTTAAGGTCAATGGAAAGTTACAGTAAGCGTTGATCTTAGGGAGAGCTTCTTATAACCCTAATGTGACAAGTAATAACACTTACTCTTTCAATTTGATGGATATGTTCCTCTATTTCTTCTATCAGTTCAACATTCATGAGGACATTGGTTCATGCACAGTTTTATCCATTTTCTGACATTCTGATGTTGCTTTGATAAGAACAGTGATACAGTAGAATATATAGATGATCTCTTAGTGCTTTGATGTTGTTTTCTTGATGCTTACATTCTAGTGCTTTCAATTGATTCATTGATTTTTTATCAGTTGATGTTGTACCATGATGGATATAATGCAGTTTTTGGGGTTTTCATGTTTAACTTTTTATGTTTGCTAATAGTTCTTGATGTTATATCAGTTAAGCATTGTGTAAGGTGATATGATGTAGATTTATTTGAAAGAGACATTGTTATGAATTCCAGACTGTGTTTAGGTGGTGGAGTTCTTAAGATGATAGCCTATGTATAGTGACATCTTTGTGTGCTTATACTGCTCTGATCTTGATAGTATAGGTCTGAAAAAGGTTTTTGTACAGGTTTCAGTGATTGGTTGCTATACATTTGTTTTTGGTTGTCAACCGTTTTGGTTCATCCCTGACAATGTTGGACTTGGTGTTGGCTATCACAGTGATATCAATGTTCAACATTTTGTTCACAGTGATTATTCATTTCTTGAGCTTTAGCATTCAAAGATTTCAATGCAACAGTGTGCAGTGCAAAATGGAGTTTGATGTACTATTCTTTTGCATGATAACGATGTTCTTTGTCATATTGTTCGTTCTCTTGATGCCTTCATTTCTTGATGCCTCTTGATCATTGGTGTATTTTGATATATTCTAGTGTTTTAGTTGATGGACTATTACAGTGATGTTTGCTTTGCCAGTTTTTGTGACAGTGATCATATCAAAGTTTTTGCTCTTTGATGATCTGGTGTTTCACATGGTTGGCATATTCTGTTGTTGTCCTTGATAGTACCTTCTTTCTCTTGCTATGATACATGTGCATTTATATGTTCATTCTTTAGTACTGATAGTGCAGTGATGTTTCAGGTCATTTTGGATACTTTGTGGTACATTGGCCAGTAATAGTATGTTTTTTATTTCATGTTCTTTTCGCAGCATGTTGGATTATGATTCCTAATCTATCTTTGAGGTAATGGCACACTTCTTTCTCCCTTTGTCTTTGATGCAAAAAGGGGGAGAGAGAGTTGTGTTTTGCCATCAAGGACAAAGGGGGAGTTTGTTGTCCTCTCAGGTTGTCCTTGATGACAAATACACAAACTCTCAGGTGTGTGTGGCACAATGATAGTTGGCTATCGATGGCAAGTGAGTATCATGACAATTGGATATTTGGTTTTTGTTATTGGTGACTTGGCACAGCTTGACTTGGTATGATAGATACTATTGGTATTCATGCTTAGCATTTGATGCAAGTTGGTGTGCTATGCATTAATGAGGCACTTGGTTATCTTCTCTTGATTCAATATGCAAGTAATGTTCATTAATGTTTATCTTTGTTTTGGAAGGCTTCTTGCTTCAGTTTGATCATCATTTAGGATCTGTGAAGTTGGGCTTATGGTTAAAGACAAATCAAATGTTATTCAATGATATCAAAGGCATGGGGTTATATTTGTTATTATGACATTGGTCATTCCTTAAACATCTCTTATATCCTAAGGAGGTTTCATATTGTTAAAAGATGTTAAGAATATGTGAAGGTGATTATCATTTCTAACTCTAAAGTTAGTGATAGGCACAAATTTGTTTAAGGGGTTTTGATTTGTCTTATAGAAAAATAAAAAGAAACAAAACATGTTTTCAGGCTCCTTAAGTTGTTAACCTATCTGGCAGGTTTCAAGAATGAAAAGAAGGTAAAAGTTGTTATCAGTCTTATGGTCACTGGGCCCTTTAGGGCACATCGGGACAGATAGTCAAGAGAGGTATACGATGGAAAAGGTTGTTTGAGAGCTCTTTTTCTTATAAAGTTTAACTTTGTAATATACATGCTCTCGACCTAGGGTTTCATCATTATGCAAAGTTTTCAGATCCTGTGTAATCATGATGTGGATATTTTGAGACATGACTATGCTCGAGTTACAATGAAGTCAAATGTGAGCTCAACAGTTATTTTTGTTTCAAGTATGGGCCTAATCGGTGTTGTCATTGATGTCAACATACTTCTGTTGCATTAATGATAAGGATTGGATGAGCTGCGTGCTAAGGATATTGAGAAAATTAGTCTCAATCAGGAACAGTGAAGATCAGTGATGACAGTAAGGTAAAAGTCCAAGATAGGATGAGTATCAAAGGATGTGGTTTAAAGGGTTTGTAGATATGTGTCTTAAGGTGGTCTTGTAGAGATTTTAGAGGTCCGTATGAAGATCTGAAGAAGTTGTGGCCGCTCAAGTAAAACTGGTTCTGATAAATGTTCAGTGGTGACAGAGTGTTACAGATAGGTTCAATGAGATCCGGAAATGCATTATCCTATTCTACGGATTTGAGGGAGTGTTGAGGAAGTCTTTGTGAAGTACCAACTCAATTCGTTCATGGTTTGAAGGTCCGCAAGCATCTATTCCTTTGTGACAGTAATGACAAACTGTGTTCTTGAGGTTCCGGATGAAGGGGAGAAGGATTTCAGTAAGAAGATGAAGTGTGGATGTTCTTGGTGATTCAAGTAAGCTTATGGAGGTCTTTGGATCGTGTCCAGTTCATGTTGGTGGTCCACATTGAAGTTAGAGTTCACAATTGAGAAATCTTCTGGATGATGGTGTTCTTTCTGAGATTGGCTGACCAGATGAGTTACACATTATGCGGATGTTCTTGTTGATGTTTGCTGACTTAGATGATCATTCCTAAGTTGATGTCTTGTATAAATAAGGGATTATGAAGTCATTTCAAAGTTGTCCTTGTGGAGATGAGTGTGTGGTAGCAAGGAGGAGAGCAAAAGGTAGAGTAGAAGTATTGGGCTTAAATGGAACTGATTCAAGCATGGTGAAGATGCTATTCTCCAGTTCATGTATGTGATACTTATTTCTTTGTAGACAATGTGTCTCTTGTAGGCAGTGAGCCTCTTGTGAGCAGTGTGCTCGGGCAGTGAACCCTAATTGGCATGTGCCATTTTGTTCCTTCTATTCTTCTAATAGAGAATACATTCTTGGGTTAATCACCCCGTGGTTTTTCCCTTAACTGGGTTTTCCATGTCAAAATCTTGGTGTCTCATGTGTTGATGTGTTTCTGCTCTTAATTTGTTGCATTGTGTTTCCTTGATTGATTTATTATTATACTACTGAATTGCAAAGTGGAGTTAAGTGTTTAATTGAAAGAAAGTTTTACACAACTGATTCACCCCCCCTCTCAGTTGTGTGCCCTAAGTCTAACAATTTTCTGAGGCATGAAAGGCATAACAAAAAACCTTGTTTTTGACAACAGACTCTAAGTGATATTCTTCTTTTTATAGGTGCATGTTGAAGTTTCTACGTTGGTTTCTTATGCAAATGGAAATGGTGTCTAAAGATCTTAAAATGAAATTATGTTTACTTTTTTTCAATTGCAGTCTTCTATCTGTGAGAAAAAGGGAAAACAGTCTAAAATTGCTGCTCTTTTCAAGCTGTGACAGTCTTAGTTTATGGAGTGTTGTTTTGACTTTATTATAAGCTTGGGTTGCAGCTATAAGTTGAAGGTAGTTTTGGTTGTCATTTCATATACTATGTATCTTGTTTGTTGAAGAACAGTTAAGATTTGTGAATGACAAAATAGTTTCTAAACAATGGCAAAGGGTTTGCAAACTTTTGATAAACTCATGGTTAGGGTTTGAAGGATTTACTCTTATGCTTCAACACTAGGGTTTCTTACAAGAATGTTGAAGGAAGTTTGATGTTATTCTGTTCTTTCTTCGATATGGGTAAGGTTTGGTAACTACAGTTTGATAAAGGCATTCCTTGTTGCATTAAACAATTTGAAAATTATGTGAATTACTGTGATTAAAGATTTATTATTCTAATAGTTTCAAAGACATTTTGCAAGGGTCTTTACAAACTCAAGTTCTTGTAAATGGGTCTATTCGACCATTCTCTTTTGATAGTTATTCTTGCAGTTGAAAACTCTTAGAGACAGTTGGAATGTTTCAGTTACAGATTCAAATTGTTTCATGAAAAGAAGAAAGGTAGTGAGAAAGTATAAAAAGGCATGTAATGTAAACACCTGTTATGGTGTTGATGATATTGTATCTTACACTATCATTGAGACAATACCAGTGTGTTGTAATGCAAAAACACTTATGAGTTGATGTGCACAATTTTTGTTATGTGATTCTTGAGGTCTCCAAATTCAATGAGACAATCATGAATTGAGCTGTAGTGAAACAAAGAAACCCTCTGTATTGGATATCTTTCTTTGGTTCTTGAAGATGATATAAGGTCATGTCAGTGAGACACAGATTGACCTAATGCCAGTGAGGCTGATGTATTTCCAGTGAGGCTTATGTTGCCAGTGAGGCTTATGTTGCCAGTGAGGCGGTGATAAAAGTCAGTGAGACATTTTTTTGTAGCCAGTGAGGCATGATTCTTGAATTAGCTAGTGAGGAGTTTTACTATGGTTTTTCTACCCCAAGAGGGTTTTCCACTCTTGAAATATGTCTTATGGTCTCATTTGTTGCATGATTAATTTGTCCATTATACTTGATTGTTTATTTCTTTAATGCACCATTACTTGCATTGATAGAGCCTATATCAGCATCTGCTTCAGTTTTGAAAAAAAAAGTGTTTAAACTTGTTTTGTTTTCTGCAACACTAATTCACCCCCCCACCCCTTCTTAGTGTTGTCAAGTACTCCAACACAACCTAGAGGGAATTCTCTACCCTCCCAGCAAGTGGAATTCCAGCAACGTATCCACGCGGCCTTGGACAACCGACAAGTTGAGTACCAAATAACTCCAATAGGGACAACAAGTATTTTATTTGGAGTTCCAATTTTAGTTTTAATTGATACAAGTGCCATGGAATGTTTTATTTCTCCCAAAATTGTAAGTAAGATACCTAGAAAAGCAGGATTCATGGAAAACACTTGGTCTATAGAATATGCAAATCACACCAAGGCTCACGTAGAGTAATACCTGTTTGAGGCTCGGGTTGAACTTCCAAACTTTTCCATAGAAGTAAATCTATATGTAGACCCACTTGGCTCATATGATGTTATCCTAGGGATAAATTGGCTATGGAGACATCGAGCCAAAGTTTATTGTTATGCCAAGACAGTAGAATGTTTGGATGATTTAGGAAACCAAGTCTTTCTCCAAGGGAAACCTAGGAAAATCAAACTAAGGCAATTTTTTTTCTTACAAATGAAAAGGGCTCAGAGAAAAGGATGCCAACTTCTTGTTGTCAAGATGGACAAGATAGATGAAACAAAGGAAACCTACTTCCAAGATGACTTGATGTTTTATGAATCCCAAAAACTTAAGGAAGTGGGGATAAAGGAGTCCATAGGTCAAGAAAGATCAGATATGGACAAGTATCCCCTCCTCAAAGATTTTGAGGATGCATTTCTGGATGAACTATTGGGGTTACCCCTTAAGAGAGCCTTTGATTTTTCCATTGATATTATTCCTGGGTTAGAACCCATTTCTAAAGCCCCCTACAGGATGACCACAACAGAACTAATGGAGTTAAAGGCTCAACTGCAAGAGCTGCTAAATAAAGGGTTGATTAGACCTAGTGTGTCGCCATGGGGAGCACCTGTCATTTTTGTGAAAAAGAAAGATGGCACTTTGCGGTTGTGCATTGATTACCGCATGTTAAACAAAGAAACCATTAAGAATAAATATCATTTACCTCGCCTTGATGATCTTTTTAACCAGATGAGGGGTGCAACAATATTTTTCAAGATTGATCTTCAATCTGGATATCACCAATTGAGGTTGAAGGATGAAGACATCCATAAGATAGCCTTTAGAACCAAATATGGACATTATGAATTCACTGTCCTACCATTTGGGTTGACAAATGAGCCAGCGGCATTTATGAATCTTATGAACAATGTGTTTAGAGATTGTCTAGACAAGTTTGTCTTAGTATTTCTTGATGGCATTTTGATCTATTCTAAGAACGAAGAAGAACATATGTAGCATTTGAGAATTGTTCTTCAGAGATTAAGAGAGCATAAACTATATGGAAAGCTCTCTAAGTGTACTTTATTTTAAAAAGAAGTATAGTATTTGGGTCATATAATTTCAGCTAAGGGAATAGTTGTGGGCCCAGCTAAGATTAAGGCTATTTCTGAATGGTCAGAACCAAGAAATGTTCATGAGGTCTGAAGTTTCATGGGCCTTGCTGGTTATTATAGGAAGTTTGTGAAAAAAATATCTAAAATTGCACATCCTATAACTTCTTTACAAAGAAAGGGCAAGAAGTTTGAATGTTCAAAAAACTGCCAGGAGGCCTTTGACCTATTGAAGGAAAAATTGACTTTAGCCCCGATATTGAAAGTACCTGACCTGGAAGGTCAATTTGTAGTCATTATCGATGCCTCGAGGGAAGGCTTAGGTGGTGCACTAGTCCAGGATGGACATGTCATTGCGTATGAATCGTGCAAACTATAAAACTATGAACAAAACTATGCCCCACATGATTTAGAACTGGGAGTAGTCATTCATGCACTTCAAATGTGGAGACACTACCTTCTTGGAAAACCATTTGAGTTGAAAACAGATCACCAGGGACTTAAATATCTGTTCACTCAACCCCATCTTAATGCTCGTCAAAGAAGATAGTTAGAATTTATCTCGGATTAAGACTTTGAGATTAAGTATATTCAGGGAAAAGAAAATCGAGTGGCAGATGCTTTAAGTAGGAGAAGGCATATCTCCTCTATGATCTCTATACATTCTGATTTTAGAAATCAGGTGTTACAAAAATCTAAGGGAGATGAGTTTTACGATTACGTAAAATAGGCCCTTGAGAAAGATCCACAGAATCTGAAATATGAGGGATTCAACCTTGAACCAGACGGGTTATTAAGGTTTAAATGAAGGATGTATGTATCTAACTCAATAGAGTTAAGGAATATGGTTTGGAAAGAGGTTCATTCTACACCATATTCTAGGCATCCTGGAGTAACCAAGCTACTCACTGATGTGAAACCTTTATATTTTTGGAAAGGAATGAAGAGGGATGCTGCAAATTTTGTAGCTACTTGTATTGAATGCCAAAGGGTGAAGGCAGAACACCAACACCCAGCAGGATTATTATACCCTCATGAAATTCCTGAGTGGAAATGGTAGATTATAAGCATGGACTTTGTGCAAGGGCTTCCTATGTCAAGGAACAGAAACAATGCTATCTTGGTTGTGGTGGATAGACTCACCAAAGCAGCGCATTTTATACCTGGAAACTTGACGGACGGGGCACCCGTCATTGCTCAAAAATTTGTTCAAGAGATTTTTATAATGCATGGCATTCCTGAGAAGATTATCTCAGATAGGGATGCACGGATGACATCAAGGTTTTGGCAAACCTTGTTCTCTTCACTTGGTATATAGTTGAACATAAGCTTTTCTTATCATCCTGAAATGGATGGACAAACTGAAAGGGTAAACCAAGTGTTAGAGCACTTATTAAGGATGTATTGCATGGATAAGCAATACAAATGGGAGGATTACCTTCCTCTAGTGGAATTTGCCTACAATAACTCTTATCACTCAGCTATTAAGATGGCACCATTTGAGGCATTATATGGACGGAAGTGCCAAACCCCTATAAGTTGGGATAAGCTAGAAGATAGGGTCAGCCTTGGTCTAGAAATGCTATCTGAGATGGAAGAACAAGTCCATATGATTAAAACGAGGCTAGCAGAGGCCAAGGATAGGAAAAAGAGTTATGCAGATGCAAAGTGTATTGAAAGGCATTTCATTGTGGGAGATAAAATTCTCCTAAGGGTAAAACCTTAGAAAAGCTCCATTAAATTTGGAAAAATGTCCAAGCTGGCACCAAGATATGTGGACCCATTTGAAGTTCTAGAAGAAGTCAACCCAGTGGCATATATAATTTCTCTACCACCAGCACTTGTCATGATGCATAATGTGTTTCATGTTTCATATTTGAAAAAGTTTAATTTTGTTGATAATCAAATTCCTATGCTTCATTGGAATATTCTACAGGTGAAAGACCTAGGAGTGGTGGTGATTGAGCCCATCAAGGTGCTCAAAATGCATAAGCTACGCTTACGTAATAAGGAAATAACATAGTTCAAGTTCTAGTGGGACCAATATTCGGTGGAGAACACCACCTGGAAAAATTATGATGACTTATATGCTAGATTTCCTCATCTTTTCTGAGACATTTGATATTATGTTTTTGAAAACATTCTTATATTATGTTGGTTATCTTAAAGACAATTAATCATCGAGGATGATGATTCTTATGGGGGGAGATATGTTACATCCATAATTTACAATTAGACTTAATCATTAACTTGGCATAATAATCAGGAGGATTAGTCATAGTTAATTGATTTGATATTGTGGAAATATCTGATTTAACTCTTGATTATGAAGTAGTTACTGATGTTAATTAGTTTTGTAAAATTAATTGATTTATGTTATGAGACATGATAATGATACACTGATCATGATCTTGTGGTCCTGAGTGTGAACAGGAAAATGAACGTCCTTCAAAGAAGTAAGGAGAGTATCATCCTAGAGGAAAGGTTAGACATTGGGAAAGCAAAAGGTTGATTAGCCATCTGAGTATCAACTTTTATGTCCTTCTAACTCCTTTCGTACATTGACACGTGTCTTGTCTCTTTTCTTTAGCTTCCATGTTCTTTGTAAGTCGTTATGTCGTTGGAGTTATCACGACAAATTGTTATGACCAAACGATGTTCTTGGAGAATCATCCCTAGTTAAGAAGACAATAGTGTTTAGAGATGAGAAGGTCTCTCATTATCCTTTTATTCTTAGGGATTATCATTTCCCTAATCATTCGACTAATGGGGATAGTCAATTTTGGGGGAGTATTACTCGACCCTGATAATCGACTATCTTGTTGTGACCCAATTTGTGTTTTCTATTATATTGTGATAATCCCAAAGTAAGGATGAAAACCTTTTATAGGTTGAATTGCAATATTATATTATTATTATTTTACTTATCATAGGATTCGAATACTATTGAATGCTAATAACTTGTTTTGGTCAGCCTTGAGAAATGATGGAGACCTTTGAGCTCATCGTTTCTTGCACGATGCCTAGATCAAGTCACTTTTTGTGGAAACAGATCGAGTGGAAAGGTAGTTACCTTCCTAAACGGCATGCCAAGAGTGGGCCGAATTACCAAGTTTTGGTTAGTCATTTTTGGGAGTGGATTATTGTTGGGAGTTCGTTGTTGGGATTTTGTGAGCAAGGTGGCGAAAGCTACAATGGGATAGCACTTGCAGATTTGAAGTTGTGTGTAGCTCAAAAGAGATTGGGACTGGACCGATGTTCCCATTGAAAGCACTGTCTAGGTAATACGGTGGACAAAAATCATATTTGTTTTCAATATATATTAAACCTTGACTGTGTTAAATCTCTATCAGAGATAGTGTGATGTTATTTGTCATATTGTATATTTAACTCTGAGGCACGAGGCCTATGAGGCCGTGCGATGATATATGTAAATCTTTTTATAGTTGCGGCTCGAGGCTGTTACAACTGAGCTATCAATGTTTCAAAGTTGTATTTCATATTATGGCTCAAGGCCTTAAGGCCGAGCTTACCATGTTATCTTTATGATGAGAATAGGATCGAAGCAATAATTGTTGAGCTATCAACACAAGTAAACCTCCATATGAATGAACTCATGGCTATAAAGTCAAGCTTTGAAACCCATTGTAATCTTTTTGAGACTAGACTTAAGGCCATATGGCTGAATGTTGATACATTGAAAACTTATCTAAGACTGGCTCCAGGCCATGAGGCTGAGGCAGTAAAGTATTGTATTCCTACCAGTGGCTAAGCTCAAGGCTTAAAAGCTGAGCAGCGACTGCACCATGTTTTATTTGTGACACTTTCTTGAGGCCACAAGGTCGAGTCTTTAGAAATGAATTCTTTTCTATATCTGAGCTAGGGTCTTACGACCCAGCTATAATACATTTTACATTTTATAGTGCTTGAAGCCGTTATGGCTGAGCTTGATATCAAATCATGTTAAACACATGTCAAATAATGACGTAGTTAGAGCTTAAGAGCTCTCGAATGGAGTAAAGAATAACTCCAAAATTATGATTGTTACAAATGAATAGTACAGTCATTTGACTGTGATAACAACCGAGAAGGTAATAATATCAATAATAGTCATTCAACTGTGGTAACATCTGAGAAGGCAATATATCAATAATAGAGTCATTCGACTGTGGTGACAGCCAAGAAGGCAATTAAATGTCAATGTGTTTACAACACCTAAACTAATGCCAAGTCGGGCTTGTATGGAAAGCTGACTATGAATCTTTTATAGGGTCACTTAAACTGTCAAAGACTATATATTTAAACCCTTGATTATGGAGGTGGTGAGACCATTTGGGAACATGGTCTCATCATGATACAGTTAGAATGTGCTTATAAAAGAATACCGACTTGTTCTACATGTGCCTGAATTAAGACTCATTGGTTAATGTTATGAGTTATAATTCCTTTGCTTACTTTAGTATAAACTAATAGGATTGGTGACTAACACCTAAAGCTCATAAGGATAATAAGAGCTATTAATCCTAATGAAACCAATCTACTCTACTATGGCATGGTATGCCTAGAGTACCATGAAATTGACTTCATCATAGGTGATGATTTATTATTGACAATGTAAACCATGGGAGACTAAGGTGGTCAAAATGGTCGAATTTGATATGAAATGAAAAGAAATAAGGTGACGAGGAGTCACTAGTTCCTCATTATGAGTATAACATATTTAATCATAACCAACCTATGATGGGAGTCGAATGTCCAAGTATGGACAATGAATCGAATGGATCCCACTCACACTAGACCTAAAGAACAAGGTTGTTAAGAACTTATTGTAGGACATGACAGCTTATAAGTTGAGTTAGGGTGTGCAACATGTATGTATGTAAAACTTTGTCCAAAGTAATGCATCCATCTCTACATGCATTGTTGGTCCACAGTGCTCCAGATGGCCTAGTGTCTCCAGTAGTGTCATACAAGTTAGAGTGGATCTATAGTGTGTGACCATGAGACATTAGGAAGGACGCAACACTAGATACTTAGATGGCTATCCAATTGGTTTCTAATTCCTAACCTTTCCATGAAGGGTAGGGCCTCTTCCAGTTAGGAAGTTGAGTAGGGGACCACATGTTCGTGGTTTGAGGAAAAGCACCAGGATGATGCTCTCCTTCCCAAGCATGAGACAAGCTGAGGCTTATGAAGACAGATGTCATTGGTTCTAGATACAGTGATTACATTTTATGACCAGTTGGTCTATTGTAATGTATAATTTGATTTATGATGCCTTGGGCATATATTGTATTTGATTAGTGATGGTTACTCACTAAAGACTTGTAATTGATTACTAAAATGTAAGCTTTGTTATATCATGATTAGATTGACATGTTTAATTGATGAAAGGATCATGTTTATTTTGGTTCAAATTTGATTATCTCAATCAATTTGTTAATGAATGGCTTGATTAAGATACTTGCTTATGTTAAATCTTGAGCATTATGGTTAGTGATGTTACATTCACATTAGCACTCTCAACAATCTTATTCAGTCTTTTATTATAGCACTGGTAAGCCTTGCTCTTGGTAGAGTAACCAAGAAAAATTCCTTCATCACATCTAGCATCAAACTTGCCTAGTTCTTTATCTCTTCTAATATAACATTCGCTTCCAAAAACTTTGAAATACTTCACTATAGGAACCCTTCCATACCATAATTCAAAAGGAGTTTTAGAACTGTTACCTTTCACTTGAACTCTATTTAGGATGTACACAACAGTATGTATGGCTTCTCTCTAGTATACTTCCGGTGGGTTAGCTTTCTTTAACATAGTCCTGGCAACTTCTTGAATTGTCCTATTTTTTCTTTCAACAACTCCATTTTGCTGAGGAGTCCTAGGTGCAGATAATTGTCTCTTTATCCCTTGTTCTTCACAAAAATATTGAATTCATTTGATGTGAACTCACCTCCTCTAGCAGACCTTAAGCATTTGATTCTCAACTCTAACTCATTCTCAACCATTGCCTTGAAAACTTTAAACTTGTCTAGAGCTTCAAATTTTTCTTTTAGAAAAGTGACCCAAGTCATTCTAGAATAGTCCTCAATAAGCAACATAAAATACCTGTCACCTTGCAGACTTCTTGTTCTTGTGGGACCACACAAGTCTATATGTACTAGCTCCAACAATCCAACAGAGAATTGTTCTTTTCTTTTGAAACTTGTTTTTGTCTGTTTCCCAAATTGACACTCCTTGCAAATGGTGTTGGCTAGCTTCACAAGTTTAGGTAGATCTCTTACAGTCTATGCAAAACTTATCTTCACCAAATTGTCAAAATTGATATGACACATCCTTCAATGCCACAACCAACTCTCATCTATCTGGGCTAATAAACAATAATCATTAGTTCCTCTTAATTGGTAAATGTTACCTCTGGTCTTCTTACTAGTAGCAATCACTATTCCAAAGCTTTCCATGATCATGCACCCATTGTCTTTAAATCTCATATCATAATCTTTGTCACACATCTAACCGACACTTAAAAGATTATGCTTCAAACCCTTCACATATAGGACATTATCAGTATTGAGCTTTCCATCAAATTAAATAGATCATTTTCCACAAATCTTACCAGTTGCATTGTCTCCAAACCTAACCAGTCCTCCATCATACTTTTCCAAACTCACAAACTTACTTTTGTCACCAGTCATGTGATGTGAGCATCCACTATCAATAATCCATTCATTCTTATCTTTCTCAATGTGAACAACCAAAGCACTTTCTTCCACTAGTTTTTCTTCCTTCACACAGCTAGTAGGATTAGGAGACACAGGTTCTTCTTTAATAGCAATAAACAAGCATTAATTTGCACTAGTACTAGCATCATCAGATTCATCATCAGTCACACCTTCATCATCAAGATCCCTAACATAGTAGCATTTCTTTGGAGCTCTAGGCTTGTTCTCAAATCTTTTTATATTCCTTTCAATTCTTTCAAGACATCTAGAAGCATAATGACCAACTTTACCACATGAAAAACATTTGAAAGGTAATTTGCCTTTGAACTTACCGAAACCTCTTTGCAATCTACCAACAAAGTTAGCTTGAATTTCATCAAAGTCATCAATAGGCTCCACTTTGTATTTTTCAGCTCTAGAGATCTTTTCAGAAGTACTGGGTTTGAAAGTAGTCTCAACTTTTGGCAGAGCATCACCAAATTCTCTCATCTCAAAGGTTGTAAGCTTTCCAAGTAATTGATCCTTGTCGATAGTTTTTACAATCATTAATTCTTCAATTGCAGCTACCTTGTGATTGTAGGATTTTGGTAGTGACCTAAGAATTTTCATCACAACTTCCTTCTCACCAATAGTTCCTCCCATACCTTTTATTCCATTGACAAGTTCATCAACCTTTTGCATGAAGGTTGTTATGTTTTCATCTTCATTCATCTTTAAACCCTCATATTTAACTTTCAGGCCCTGCAACTTGGCTTCTTTTACAGAATCATCTCCTTCATACATATTTTTCAACTTTTCCCAAACTTCATTTGTAGATTCTAGATCCATGACTTTTATCAACTGAATGTCAGTTAAGGCACTTAACAGGGCATCTCTAGCTTTTGTATTCAACTCATATTCTTTGATTTCATCTTCAATTGTCAGACCATTTTGAGGCATGGTATATTTTGTCTCTGCAGCTTTCCACACTTTATAACCAAGACAAAGGAGATGGCTTTTCATTTGTACCTTCCATAGAGCATAATTTGTCCCATCAAATTGTGGAGCTTCCTTCTTAAAAGACATCCTGGATCTTCCTCCAGCTGTTAGGCTTTCTTCTGAGGATCTTGCTCTGATACCAATTGTTGAAATGCATAGGACAACTGAGAGGGGGGTGAATCAGTTGTCACAAAACTTTAACCACTTATGAATATCAACACATCCAATTCATAATCACTATAATTAAGATTAACCAAGAAATCATAAAACAAGAAGCTCAACACAATAAGACATGAGACACCAAAATTTTTACATGGAAAACCCTATAAGGGAAAAACCATGATGGGTGTTAGCCCACAAAAATAAATAAGTTATAGCAATACCAAAAATCAAAGGCTCATTGCCTTAGAGCTCACTACCCAAAATTCTTACTACAAATGTTAGGGCTCACTGCCAAGATCGGCTCACTACCTAGGGATGACTCACTACCAAGGGGTGGCTCACTGTCAAGGTTTGGTGAACTGATTTGATAGCATCTACTTCGTGCCTAGGTTCAGTTCCATTGAAGCACAATATAATACCTCTGCTCTACTCTTCTTACACCTTCGCACTTATCTTCTCATTTCCCATGGACATCTTTTTCATAACTACATTACATGTTTGTATACAACTCATCAACCTTGGAATGTACATCAAGGTCGGCATTACATTCATCAACTGTTGGAACAAACTCCAAGGTCGGCATTTACAAACATACATAGAAATAGGTCTGGACCTAATACAAAAATTTGTTAGGGGAAAGATGTAAAGGTGTATGCAGATCACACTACGCCTTAGCTGGGACTCAAATATAATCTTCTACGCCACAACACGCTACTACAATCTTCAATGCATCTTCACAAATAGTGAAAGCAACCACGTTGACTAAGACTAGTGTTCACATTAAGACTTTCAAGAACAGTCTCTATCTACGATCCAAATTTCTCTTTGCGAACCAATCCAAAGGTAGGAACATGATCAGGAGACATCCAAAAGCACATTGAAATCATCAGGAATAGCCGTACAACTTCTACCCACTCTGTCAAAAAGATTCTTCAAACCGGAGCTCATAAACAACATTGTCAGCGACTGTCATAAGGAAAAGATCACTTGCGGACCACCAAATCATGAACCATTAAAGTTAAAGGCACATAACATCATCTCAGACTTAACTCTCGAACTGTAGATTAAAATACTTCAATGCAGAGGAATGCAAAGCATAATACATTCTCCCTGTCACCACCAAATATACAAAAAACTATTTTCATTCTGGTGAACATAACTCACTCAAATCTTCATATCGGAGGCTCAAACTTGGAACATAGCATCTTCAAACATGCCTCTAAATAAATTCCAATCCTTAGATAAAGATTCTACAAGAAATGTAGACCAATCTGTTGGACTGTTCTTCTATAGACAAAGATATTCTGCAACATACTGTTTCTATCGGAGGAGCAAATTTTCTCAATATCCTCAATATCAGGATTTCCAATACTTACATAGGCAAATACAAAGTAGCTAACTCATTACAAGCAAGCATCAAAACCAGAGCATAGTTGACACCAATGACAACACTGATATGTTGACATCAATGACAACACCGGTTAGGCACATACTTGCAACATGCACATGCATACAAAGTGAATGCAAAAGTTAGTTCAACACATACTTCACACACAACATGTGCATGCATGCATTTGCACACATGCCATGTACACTACAATTCAAACAAAGTTATTTCAAATACAGATTTGACACTAAGTTCAAACACACATTCCACACACAAAATAAACACTAAAGTTCAAACATACACACAAAAATGATAAGGGGATCAAATCCAAGTGAATTCCAAGGTTCAGTCAAACACACATTCCACATGTATATGAATGTTAACTCAAAAATACACACACACAACGTACACGCAATACACACAACAATTCAAACACACACACACACACACAATAATTGAAACAATGATAGCTAAAATGCACGCCTGATATGTACAAAGTTCACACACACACATGCACACATGTGCACACATTTAGGGAAATAAAAGTTGGATTTGGCATATGTTGGTTTATTTGTGCATTGAAATCTTGAGAACACAGTGGGCATAATGACTTTGGCTGGGAAGAAATATAGCTTCTTCAGGTCACAATTTTTATCTCTTTTGATCTATCAGGTGATTGTTATAGAGGATTCTATGTTTAGTATCATGCTCTAGATTTGATTGATTATTATCTACTCAGGTGAGGGAACTTCAGGGGTTTGATTGATTATTATCTTTCTTTTTAAAAAAATTAAATTAAGCATTTGTTAGATGATTGTCATTACATATCAAACTTGATCTATTTTCAGAAGAGCACTATTTTGTTCTATATATTTCCATTTGGCATGCTATTTCTTTGTTAAATAGTGAGGTCCATTTTGGATATATTGAGGCATGGACCCATTTAAAATGAGTAAAAAATGTTCTATTTTTGAAATAAATGGAATTGAATCAGCTCATACACATTATAGTCTTCTGAAAGTTGCAAAATAATAGAGAAACTTCATTTGCACAAAGTTGGACTCTTCACCCCCTTAGAAAAGTTTTCTCCCAGGCAAAGGGATCAAAATGTTAAGGTTAATATCCCTTTGTAATGCTCTTATTGCAAAGGAAATCATTTTAGAAGAAATTGTTGTAAATAATTAGTAGCATTCCTAATACCAAGGGGATAAGTAACCAAAGGAAAAAAATGTAGTTGTAGCAAGGATAAACCTATCAAGTGATTTCTGAAACAGTGAGCACTAAGCCTCTCAGTGTATTGTAACTGACAATTCTTTTCCATGAAAAGAACAATAGTGTTGAGACTCATACAATAATAGGAATAGGTAGAATGTAATATCCCTTATATAGATGTATATGTATTCTATTTGATAATCCAAAATATACACAACTACAACACTTGAGCAGTAATCAATTTGGAGTATAACAATCTCAATTTATAAGATTACATAGCACCCAACTAGAATATAATTATTTGTAGATAATTAATTTCATCAAACAAACTGGATTTGATTACAATATTTATGAATATAATGCAGAGTTACTGCAGACCTGGAAATGTTTATGTTGTACCACCTACACATACACAAACTCAGTTGGGCTGCTAGGAACTGATATAGATAAGATCCCACTCTTCCTTCTTCGATAATAGCCCTAGGTCCAAACCTTTATACCTCACCTCCTTGCCATATGTTGCTAATCATTGGATGAGTATCACTGTGGCATCATATTTGCATGCAACCAATGAAAAAGAAGAGGAAATAAGTGCTTGGAAAAAGCTAGAATAACAAGTCCCATGGCCTCGAAAAGTGGTTCAATATACTAGAGCCATATAATATGGCATTCCTTATCTTCACTATGTTGCTCCATCTCCCCAAGCATTGCACCCGAGAGTTCTTTATACCAGTATGCACGAGGATTCTTTCCCTCAATACAAATTACAAGTGTCACAGCCATTTCCATTATAGATTTCCAAAATCATTCACTGCTAGGTATGTTCTGACAAGATGCATCAAGAATTGCATAAGTGTGTCATCCAAGCTTAGTTGAATTTAGATTCTTTGCTAAATGTACAAAGGCAGTTATTACTTGTAGCTTCACTTTAGGAGACCAATGATCTAAGGCCGTTAATGCAAAGGGAATAACCAACACACATGATGGTCCAAGATATGGATGTTTAACCTACTTCAAGAACCAACGCATTTGATGTGATGCTATAATTGCAGAAGATTTTGATGCACTGGGAAGGGATTCATCCAAGCCATCATCTTTATAGTTACTACAAATATTTTTAACTGCTTCTTTTAACAAGGGCAATGTTATGGGCATTAATTCTAGGATTAGTCTCTTATCATAACTTTTTTTGTCAAATCTAAACCCTTATCTTGATATGAGATTTGGTAACTGGCAGAAACTTTAATTAGATTTTGCTCCCAATCAGAATAAATAGTTTTTGATAAATCCATGATTGCCTTTGCTGCAAAAACAAACAAATCATTTGGTACTTATTTGGAGAATCTTCTAACAAGGTTTAATCTACTTTGCACTATTGAATGGCATTCAAAACTATTACATCATGCTAGAACTAAAGTGTAAGTAGCACCTATGAACCTAACATCCTTTAATCTTGTATTGACTACTAAGTGCTAAAGAATCATGTCTACTATAGGAGCGAGGACCTTGTTAAAAGAGCCACCAACATTACTAGAGATGATCTTGTGAGCCCTAGAACCTGTATGGGAAAACTTACTAAGGATGGAGACAGATGATCCATTGGTTTTCCAAGTAGAAGAGCAAAAATGGGGGCAGGGAGATTGGCTCCATCTAACTCAAGGTATACAGAGCCATCGAGAGGCACATTTAGGCCTATATAGTCATTTATAAGCTCTATCAAATAGTAAAAGGTCTGCACAAGAACTTTAAAGCCTGTATAGTCATTTTAGGGGTATGTATAGCCCTAAGAAGGTCTATCAAAGAGGTTAAAAGCTTGCATAGTCATTTCAAGTTCTTTATTGACCCTAGAAGACTAGATCAAACCATGAGAAAGCTCTATTGAATCCTAAGAGCTCTATGACAATCCTAAGGAGTATGTCCAATCATTAGAGCCTCTGTCAAACCTTCTACAGGCCCATGAAATCATTGAGCAAGTCTATCCTAGGGTGCAGAATGTGTACAAAGATTTATAAATCAAGGGAAGAGTATAAAGAAGTTTGTATAGCCCTAGAAAGTCTTGTCAAACCTTCTATAGGTCTACATAATCTTTTAGACCTTGTCAAACCATTTAGAAACTCTGAGAAGCATCCTAAAAGTTTGTGAAATATTCTAAGGGTTAGTGAAGCATTTTAAAACCCTATCATGCATTCCTAAGGTGTGTATAAGTATTTGCAAGGTTTGTCAAACTTTGAAAGGTCTGTATATTCTATGTAGAGTCTGGATAACCTTGTGAAGGGTCTATAGAAACCCTAGAAACCTTATGAAAAGTGAAAACCATTAAAGGGTCTACATAACAGTTTGTAGCACTTCCATAAACCCTAGGAAACTCTCAATGGTAAAGACCTTATATGAAACCCTAAAGAGCTTTGTCAAATCCTAAGGAGCCTATGCAAACCTAGTTTATGCAAACAATATGTAATGACACTGAGCAACTATGAAAGTATTTTAAGAAAATATGGGTTTTGAACTTTTGTGCAAAATGAAAAGTGAGATAGAAGAATTATATATAAAGAGAAATTATATTTAAAATATCTGCTATTTCAAATAGACTTTGTTTTAATTTTGTTTGCTAATGTTCATAGTGTGACCTTTCTGCTTGTATATGAATATGCTTGCTATCACCTGTAGTATAAAGAAGCCAATATGGTGGAATTGTTATAGTTACTTGATTGCAAAAGTGACATTGATAGTTTTCTTCACAATTATATGTAATTGTTATATGCAATCACTACAACAAAATAGGCAATTAGCACCTAAAATAGCGCCAGATTTTAGTGCATTTGAGTTCATGAATTGGAGCAGAATGCCGAAGCAAAACTTGGCGCTAAATTGCATTTCACTTTGGCACCGGATTTAGCGCTGAATTTTGTTACTTCCAGTTTTGCTTATGTTTTTGCTTCTTTTTTTGCTTCTTGTGTTGCTTCCAGGTTTGCTTCCGGTTTTGCTTCTAGGTTTGCTTCCGATTTTGCTTCCAATTTTGCTTCCACTTTTGCTTCCAATTTTGCTTCCGATATAACGTCACTTGTTGCATCTAGCTTTGCTTCCATTTTTTTGTCTTTTATTGCTTCTAATATGGCTTCTATTATTGCATCTTTTGTTGCTTCTAAAATTGCTTCCATTATTACTTATTTGTTTGCTATCTGAATTGCTTTTGTTTTTGCTTCCTAGATAACGCCAAGTTTTTCTTCCAAGATTGCTTCTAGTTTGGCTTCCATTGTTGCTTCCTTTTTTGCTTCTAAAAATGCTTCTTGTTTTGTTTACATTTATTAATTTAATATGTTTTATTTCAATTTAATTAGTTAAATATATCATGCCTCTTAAATAACTCATATGATTATAGAGTGAGTAAATTAAATATCTATAATTTAATTAAATTTGACAACATCCATCATGAGTAGTAAATTAAAATCATCATACGTAATAAATATCCATCCAAAAATCATCAACCACTTTCAATATATATAAATTGACAAGTCAATACTGATAAGATCATCATCATATATAACTAGAACAAGTGAAAGTCAAATATGCCAGTAGATCAATAACATGTCAAAATGATACATGTCCAACAATCGACATAAGTCAAAATGATACATGTACAAATGATATAAGTAAAAATGATAAATTATGTAACTCAAAATGATACAAGTCAAGATGATACATGTCCAAATGATATAAGTCAAAATGATACATGTCAAAATGATACAACTCAATAATATGGTACTGCAGGCCGTGAAAATGATACATATGATAGTAACCATGAAAAGAGGCATCATAACGATATATCAACAATGATCTATGATACAGTCTATATGATCATGAATGTCACTAGCTACTACTAGCAACTGCCTCATCATCATCATCACCATCATGATCATCATCATCGTCATCATTATCGTCATCAGCCTCAATGTCTTCTGTATCTACATCATCATCATCCTCTGCCATGTGATCTGTACCAGAACCAACATAATCTGGATCTATATCACGAGGATCATCTTGATCTTCTGGAAGACCCGTGTTCTGCAAAAAAAAATATTTAAAATGAAAAGTTATTATTTATTTCATGCAATAATTTATTTTTTTGTTATATATCTAATATTACAACATATGAAACGAAACCATAATCATATTACATCATATCAAAGTGCACATACCATAATAAAATTTCAAAAAAGTTACAGCTAATATGTCATTCCAATGATGTAAAACATGCAACAATTCTAATAAACGTGAGTAAATATCATAAATTAATTTGTTATACAATTTAACTATCAACTGTAAATTCTATTACATAACCTTAAGTGCCACAAATTGCTTGGTCCATATATGTTCTTTTTCACTATTAATGTAATAACCCGCATTAGATAGAAACATTAAAGAGTTTTTAAGTACTAGAAATTGATTAAATTCTCTTACATGTCATTAAGGAATGCACAATTTTTTTTCAATAATTATTTATCTTAAGGTTCATGAGTAACCTTAAGATAAAGGTCTATTTTGTTTGAAAAAAAAATGAAGTTAGCAATATGGCTTTATCCGACTGATTTTAGAAAGAAAAATTGTTAGCCCTATTCCCGCTCACAAGTCTTCAATGTGAGCGGGAATAGGGCAAATTTGGGGATTTAGAAAGAAAGATAAAGTTTAGGGTGTCTTCAAGATAGCAAGCACGAGCAAGGAGTGTTAGACTTAGGGCACACAACTGAGAGGGGGGTGAATCAGTTGTGCAAAACTTTCTCTCAATTTAAACACTTAATTCTACTTTGCAATTAGCAGTCTTATAATAAATTAATCATGAAAACACAATGCAACAAATTAAGAGCAGAAACATATCAACACATGAGACACCAAGATTTTGACATGGAAAACTCAGTTAAGGGAAAAACCACGGGGTGATTAACCCAAGATTGTATTCTCTATTAGAAGAATAGAAAGAACAAAATGGCACATGCCAATTAGGGCTCACTGCCCAAGCACACTGCTCACAAGAGGCTCACTACCTACAAGAGACACACTATCTACAAAGAAATAAGTATCACCTACTTGAACTAGAAAATAGCATCTTCACCATGCTTGAATCAGTTCCATTTAAGCCCAATACTTCTGCTCTGCCTTTCGCTCTCCTCCTTGCTACCACACACTCATCACTACAAGCACACCTTTGAAATGACTTTGCAACCCCTTATTTATACAAGACATCAACTTAGGAATAATCATCTAAGTCAGGAAACATCTACCATAATAACCACAAGATGTGAAACTTATCCAGTCGGCCAGTCTCAGGAAGAACATCATCATCTGGGAGTTATTCTTCAATATCGAGCTCTAACTCCAATGCAGACCACTAACACACGCTAGACACAATACAAAGTCCTTCACAAGGTTTCCTGAATCACCAAGAACATCCGCACTTCATCTGCATACTGAAATCCTTCTCTCTTTCATCTAGAGCCTCAAGAACACAGTCTGTCACCACTGTCACCAAAGAATGGATACTTCCGGACCTTCAATTCATGAACCAATCAAGTTGACACATCACCAGGACTTCCTCAACACTGGCTCAAATCCACAGAACAGGAAACTGCACTTCTGGATCTCACCGGACCTGTCTGTGTCACTCTGTTACCTTTGAACACCTACCGGAACTGGTTTTACTTGAGCGGCCACAACTTCTTCATATCTTCATGTGGACCTCTAAAATCTCTACTGGATCACCTCAAGACACATATCTACAAACCCTTTAATCCGCATCCTCTGATCCTCTTCCTATCTTGGACTTTTGTCTTATTGTCATTACTGATCTTCACTATTCCTGATTGAGACTAATTTTCTCAATATCCTCAGCACACAGCTCATCCAATCCTTCTCATTAATGTAACAGGAGTATGTTGACATCAATGACAACACATGTTAGGCCCATACTTGCAACAATCTCCCCCTTCGTCATTGATGGCAACATATGATGTGAAAAACTGTTTTGACCATCAAGATAAGAACTTCTCCTCACTGTCACAACCCCCCTATCAGCAACAACCATTCACATGTCTTCTCTCCTTTTACTGCTTCCCCTTTGATTAGTAACCACTTGTTTTTCACATGTCTTCTCTCCCCCTTTGACATCAATGGCAAAGGGCACATACTTGCAATTTAATACTTCAAAATCATACCTGCTGCTCCCTCTGAATAGTAGCTCCCCATCAATCTGGATCACAAGATATGACTGTGATATCTACCAGATTGATGCACCTCAGTGCACCTTAGTTCATCACCGGAGGGGCAATAACCCCTAACTTCTCCCTGAGATACTCAAAAGATTCCTTAGGTAGAGGTTTAGTAAAGATGTCTGCAATCTGATCCTTGGAAGGCACAAACTCCAACCTAACTTCATTCTTGTTCACTTGCTCTCTCAAAAAGTGAAATATAATGGATATGTGTTTAGTCTTTGAATGCAACACCGAATTGTTAGATATATTTATAGCACTTGAATTATCACAGAAGATTGTGATAGGTTCTTCATACTCCACTTTGATATCTCTTAGCATCTGCTTCATCCATAAAACTTGAGTGCAACTACCTGCTGCTGCAATATATTCTGTTTCAGTTATAGATAGAGATATTGCCTCTTGTTTCTTGCTTAGCCAAGAAACTAATCTCTTCCCCAAAAAGAATGCTCCACCACTGGTACTCTTATAGTCATCCACATCTCCTACCCAATCTGCATCAGTATATGCATGAAGAGAGAAATCATGATCTCTAGGATACCACAGACCATACTCAACTGTCCCTTTTAGATATCTAAAAATCCTCTTGATTGCCATGACATGAGATTCTCTAGGATCAGCCTAAAATCTAGCAACAAGACCAACGGCTTGCATAATGTCTGGGGTAGTTTGAGTAAGATACAACAGTCCTCCAATCATTGACATGTACTTTGTCTAATCAACCTTAGGAGAATCATCATCTTTGCTCAATTTACATCTGGTTGCCATGGGAGTATTCATTGGTTTTGAGTCTTCCATCCCAAATTTCTTCAACAATTCTTTCACATATTTGGTTGAGAAATGAAGATTCCTTTCTTTGTTTGAGTGATTTGCAGACCCAAGAAGAAATTCATTTCACCAAGCATGGACATCTCAAATTCACTTTTCATTTGATTTGCAAAAGTTTTACACATACTATCTCTTCCTCCAAAAATGATATCATCAACAAACACTTCAACAATCAGGATGTTTTCATGATCAATTTTGAAATACAAATTACTGTCAACAGTACCTTTGTTGAAACCAATCTTCAAAAGGTGCTTATCCAATCTTTCATACCAGGCTCTTGGGGCTTGCTTCAGTCCATACAGTGCTTTCTTCAACTTGTAGACCATATCATCATGATTAGATAATTGAAATCCATCTGGTTGCTCAATGTATACTTTTTCTTCCAAGTCACCATTTAGGAAGGCAGACTTGACATCCATCTGATATACCTTGAAATCCTTGAAAGTAGAAAAAGCAAGAAATAATCTAACTGCTTCAATTCTTGCCACCGGAGCAAAAGTTTCTTCAAAATCAACTCCTTCTATTTGAGAGTAACCCTTGCAGACCAATCTGGCTTTATTTCTGATTACTTCACCAATTTCATTTAGTTTGTTCTAGAAGACCCATTTGGTTCCAATCACATTTTTGTTTCTAGGTCTGGGAACAAGATCCCAAGTGTGATTTTTCTCAATTTGTATCAACTCTTCCTCCATTGCTTTAGTCCAGTTTTCATCATTGCAAGCTTCATTCACTGTCTTAGGTTCAACTTTTGAAATCAAACAATACTCATCTGAGTTTTGAGCAATTTTCCTTCTTGTTTGTACACCTTTACTTTTATCACCTATGATCTAATTTTGAGAGTGATTCAGTCTTACATACCTAGGCACTTTGGGAGTTACTTGCATTTCTGCTTCTTGATCAAGCTCATTCAAACTTATCTCTTCTTCCTGATTTACTGGATCAATCTAGATTTGAATCTCAGAAGAGGCTTGGGCTCCTTGAGTCAGAACACCATTCGGATCATCTTCATCATATTCATAGAATCTTGAGGGTTTTTCAATTCCTTCATCAACCTTCACATTTGTACTTTCTATCATCTTTCTCAGTTTCTTGTTATAACACCGGTATGCTTTGCTTTGAGTAGAGTAACCCAAGAATATTCCTTCATCACTTCTAGCATCAAACTTTCCTAGATCTTCATCTCTTTTAATGTAACATTTGCTACCAAAAACTCTGAAATACTTTATAGTAGGAGTGATACCAAACTAAAGTTCATAAGGAGTCTTACCAGTATTGCTTCTGATTTGAACTCGATTGAGAGTATAGACTACAGTGCTGACAGCTTCTCTCCAATAGATCTGAGGAACATTTGCTTCCATCATCATGGTCCTAGATGCTTCTTGGATGGTCTGGTTTTTTCTCTCCACCACTCCATTCTGCTGTGGAGTCCTAGGAGCAGACAATTGTATCTTTATTCCATGTTTCTCACAGAACTCTATGAACTCACTGGATGTGAATTCTCCACCTCTATCAAACCTCAGACACTTCAATTTTAATCCGGTTTCATTCTCTACCATAGCCTTGAATATTTTGAATTTTTCAAGAGCTTCTAATTTCTCTTTTAGAAAGGTTACCCAGATCATCCGGGAATAGTCATCAATTAGTAGCATGAAGTATCTATCACCTTGAATACTCCTGATTCTTGCCAGACCACAAAGATCATTATGAACTAAGTCCAATAATATGGTAGAAGATAGTTCCTTACTTTTGAATGTGACTCTGCTTAGCTTACCCAACTGACATTCTTTGCAGAAGCTGTTAGTGGGTTTCACCAATTTTGGAAGATCTCTTACAGCCTGAGTATTGCTTATCTTGATGATATTATCAAAATTCGCATGACACATCCTCCTATGCCACAACCAACTTTGATCAATTTGAACAAACAAGCAACTTTTTCTAGTACCAACCAAGTGAAAGATATTACCTTTAGTTTGAATACCGGATGCAATCTCTGTTCCGAAATTTTCAAAGATCTTGCATTTTCCATTCTTGAACCAGAGATCATAGCCTTTGTCCACCAATTGTCCAACACTGAGAAGATTGTGCTTCAAACCTTCAACATACAATACATTACCAGTTTTGTTCCTTCCATCAAGAGAAATAGTTCCTCTACCTCTGATTCTACCAGCAGAATTATCACCAAACTTTACCACTCCTCCTTCATACCTTTCCAAATCTATGAACTTATTTTTGTCACCTGTCATATGGTGAGAGCAACCACTATCAATGACCCAATCATCCTTTTCTTCAACTTGGGCAGCCAGAGCTCTTTCCACAATCTTATGATTGACAGATATAGAGGACATTGGATCTTCTTCGTTGATGGCAATGAACACCCATTCATTTCTGGATTTGTTTCCTATCTCTAATTCATCATCTGTTACTCCTTCATTATCATCATCTTCATGTACATAATAACAGTTCTTTTGGAACCTTGGCTTGTTAGGATTTTGCCTTGAAAACTTTTCCGGACACCTTGAGGCAAAATGACCAATCTTATTGCAGTTACAACACTTAAAAGGTAATTTTCCTTCATACTTACCGGATCCTCTTGGGAGCCTCTTTGCAAAAAGGGCTTCAAGTTGAGCAGTTTCTACTTCTTCTTCCTCCAGATCTTTTCTTGCTTTTTCATACCATGACAGCTTCCTTGATGAATTCTCTCCCGGATCAAACCTTTGTTTACCTTTAATAGAGGCACTGGTTTTGAATGTAGATTCAGTCTTGGGGGGGTCATCTCCAAACTCTGTCATTTCAAATGCAGCCAATTTTTTAGCCAATTGATCTCTTGTGATAGTTTTATGGGCTCAGAATTCTTCAATGGCAGCAGCCTTGATTTTGTAAGAAGCAAGAAGGGATCTGAGAATTTTGCCAACAATCTCATCTTCATCCAAGACTCCACCAGCATTTCTAATTCCACAAACAAGCTCATTTACTCTTGGCATAAAAGTAGTGATGTTTTCATCTTCTCTCATCTTCAGATTTTCAAATTTTCCTTTCAGACTTTGTAACCTTGCACTTTTGACATACTTGTCTCCTTCATGCAGAAGTTCCAGTTTTTGCCAAATCTCAAAAGCAGTTGGTAGGTCAATAACATTTGAGAGCTCTAAATCAGATAATGTGCTTAGAAGAGCCTCTATAGTCCGCAGATTGTTTTCAGCATCTGTGATTTCATTTTGGGTTTTCGAACTACCCTATGGAGGTACATACTGTGTTGTAACCATGGTCCAGTACGCCACTCCCATACATCTCAAGTGACATTTCATGCGACCTTTCCAGAGATTAAAGTTGGTTCCATCAAACTTCGGACTATCCTTCTTGTAAGATGACATCCTAGATCTCCTCAAACAGTTAAGCTCTTTTAGAGGAACTTAGCTCTGATACCAATTGTTAGACTTAGGGCACACAACTAAAAGGGGGGGTGAATCAGTTGTGCAAAACTTTCTCTCAATTTAAACACTTAATTCCACTTTGCAATTAGCAGTCTTATAATAAATTAATCATGAAAAACACAATGCAACAAATTAAGAGCAGAAACATATCAACACATGAGACACCAAGATTTTGACGTGGAAAACTCGGTTAAGGGAAAAACCACAGGGTGATTAACCCAAGATTGTATTCTCTGTTAGAAGAATAGAAAGAACAAAATGGCACATGCCAATTAGGGCTCACTGCCCGAGCACACTACTCACAAGAGGCTCACTGCCTACAAGAGACACACTGTCTACAAAAAAATAAGTATCACCTACTTGAACTGGAAAATAGCATCTTCACCATGCTTGAATCAGTTCCATTTAAGCCCAATACTTCTGCTCTGCCTTTCGCTCTCCTCCTTGCTACCACACACTTATCACTACAAGCACACCTTTGAAATGACTTCGCAACCCCTTATTTATACAAGACATCAACTTAGGAATAATCATCTAAGTCGACAAACATCTACCAAAACATCCACAAGATGTGAAACTTATCCGGTCAGCCAGTCTCAGGAAGAACATCATCATCCGGGGGTTATTCTTCAATATCGAGCTCCAACTCCAATGCGGACCACTAACACACACTGGACACAATACAAAGTCCTTCACAAGGTTTCTTGAATCACCAAGAACATCTACACTTCATCTACATACTGAAATCCTTCTCTCTTTCATCCGGAGCCTCAAAAACACAGGCTGTCACTACTGTCACCAAAGAATGGATACTTCTGGACCTTCAATTCATGAACCAATCGAGTTGACACATCACCAGAACTTCCTCAACACTACCTCAAATCTGCAAAGTAGGAAACTGTACTTCCGGATCTCACCGGACCTGTCTGTGTCACTTTGTTACCTCTGAACACCTACAAGAACCGGTTTTACTTGAGCGGCCACAACTTCTTCATATCTTCATGCGGACCTCTGAAATCTCTACTGGATCACCTCAAGACACATATCTACAAACCCTTTAATCTGCATCCTCTGATCCTCTTCCTATCTTGGACTTTTGTCTTATTGTCATTACTGATCTTCACTATTCCTGATTGAGACTAATTTTCTCAATATCCTCAGCACACAGCTCATCCAATCCTTATCATTAATGTAACAGGAGTATGTTGACATCAATGACAACACATGTTAGGCCCATACTTGCAACAAGGAGGTCAACCATGCACACATAATGATCAACTGTAGGTGTAATGCAATAAGGGTTACAAATGTGATTGAAGTATGTACAGTTCTCATCCACTAAACCTGCATGGCTACATGCACCTAGAATACAAGCAAAGCTTACAATGTTAGGATATGTTCCAGAGTGCTTAATTAATTCAAATATTTTGAGAGCATCCGTACAAAATCCATTTTGTGCATATCCTGCAATCATTGCATTCCATGAGATGACATCTCTTTGAGGAATTCTGTCAAACAGTTTACCTTTTTTGTCTATGATTCCATATTTTGCATACATGTCTATGAAAGCATTTCAAACTATAATATCTCACAAGAATCCCCCTACCATTATGCTTTGAAGGATGTCCATACCCTTTTCCAAAGCTCCCATTTGGGCACAAGCAGGGAGGATGCTGGCAAAGGTTGCGGAATTTGGATTTACAGCTGACAATTGCATTTTCTTGAAAGTTTCTAAACTCTATTCAACAAATCCATTTTGTGCAATCCTGCAATCATTGCATTCCATGAGATGACATCTCTTTGAGGCATTTTGTCAAATAGTTTGTGTGCCTTGTCTGTGCTTCCACATTTTTCATATATGTCTATCAGAGCATTTCCAACTATAATAACTGACAAAAATCTACCTTCTATTATGCCTTGATGGATGTCCATACCTTGTTCCAAAGCTTACCATTTTGATACAGGCAGAGAGGATGCTGGCAAAGGTTGTGGAATCTGGCTTTACACCTGCCAATTTCATTTGCGTGAAAGTTTCTAAGCCTTTTCAACAAATCCATTTTGTGCATATCATGCAATCATTGCAGTCTATTAGACCTCATTTCTTTCAGGGATTTTGTCAAACAGTTCACATGCCTTGTCTATGCTTCCACATACATCTCTCTCTCTTTATATGTATATTCAATTGCATTTGCTTGAAAGTTTTTAATGCCTTATCAACAAATCCATTTTGTGCATATCGTGCAATCATTGCAGTCCATGAGACCACATTTCTTGGAGGGATGTAATCTATTTTATGCACACAACTCAGCATAAATTAACCTAGATTGGTGGTATTTAAGAACCCCTTGAGAGGATTGCCGTTACGTTGCTAGGAGACATGTTATCATAGGTTAACCCATGGAAAACTTGTGTAAAGGATTTAAAACAACAGGTTTCAACTGTGCAAATGCATCTAAGATGAATGTGTAGATCTAGATTCCTTTTAATTAATGGCATAGGAAACTACAAGGAACGTCAATTCTTATCCACACATTATAAGCTACAAAGAAATTGATTACAATTTGAAATCATTCATGAGAGAATTTGTGCATAATTTCTATTCTTCTTTATTGAATTTTGTGCATAAGTCTTTGTGAAGGATTTCATGATCGGAAGTGGCACTTGCAACTAAACATCTGACAAAAATCCACTTCCAATTATACTTTGATGGATGTCCATATCCTCATCCAAAGCTTCAATTTGTGCACAGGCAAGGATGATGCTAGCAAAGGTTGAGGAGTTGGGCTTTACACCTGCCAGTAGGAAATCTGACATGGAGCACATTATTATAGTGTAAGCCTATTTTTTAGATTGCTTCATTTAGCATCATCAATAATCTCCACAAGAACATTGTCCCTGTTTAAAATGATGGAAAGGGTTCACATCTTACAACAATTTCTCTTGTAACAATCTTGGAGATAAATTTTGTTGCAGTGTGGCAATCATCACATACTCGAAGGTTCTTAACAACTCTAATAGTTATTCCATGGGGAATGTTTAAAAAACCAAATACAATTGCCAACTTTTCACCATGGTGGCAGAGAAATAATTCTTTTTCCCATTCTTCCACAGCATTAAGTAAATTCTTGAATCTGGAAAATACCTTGCCGCCTTCATCTTCCAAGCCAATTTCTCCAACTTTGCATAGGTCTCCTTTGTCTATGGATGTGATTTGTCTCCTACACACAAAGCATGTACCATTTTATGCCCTTCAATCCAACTGCATCTGGGGATTTTTTTAATTCCTCTATCTTTCATCAATCTCCTTACCTCACCACACCTGCTCACTTGTGGATAGATGTTTGAGAGAAGAACATAAGTTGTGCAACATTTTTAGGATCCAAATCAAAAAGCAGTGTTGCTGTAAATACTCCTAAGCCTATATTCATATGTGATCTACAGACACCAAGAAAACACATCCATACAACCAGCACAGATTTAACAGGTATCTCAATGATAAAGTTTAGGGTGTCTTAAAGATAGCCAGCACGGGCAAGGAGGTCAACCATGCACACATAATGATCAACTGTAGGTGTAATGCAATAAGGGTTACAAACATGTGATTGAAGTATGTACAGCTCTCATCCCCTAAACCTGCATGGCTGCATGCACCTAGAATACAAGTAAAGCTTACAATGTTAGGATATGTTCCAGAGTGCTTAATTAATTCAAAGATTTTGAGAGCATCCTTGCAAAATCCATTTTGTGCATATCCTGCACTCATTGCATTCCATGAGATGACATCTCTTTGAGGAATTATGTCAAACAATTCACGTTTTTTGTCTATGATTCCATATTTTGTGCATATCCTGCAATCATTGCAATCCATGAGACCACATTTCTTTGAGGCATTCTGTCAAACAGTTCACGTGCCTTGTCTATGCTTCCACATTTTACATACATGTCTAACAGGGCAGTTACAACAACAACATCTGACAAAATTCCTCTATCCTTTATGTATTGATGGATGTCCATACCCTATTCCAAAGCTCCCATTTTGACACAGGCAGGGAGGATGCTGGCAAAGGTTGTGGAATTTGGCTTTACACCAGCCAATTGTATTTGCTTTAAAATTTCTAAAGCCTTTTCAACAAATCCATTTTGTGCATATCCTGCAGTCATTGCAGTCCATGAGACCACATTTCTTTGAGGCATTGGTGCAGGAGCACCAATGCATGATTTGGTTCATAGGTCCTAGGAGTAAGGCATGCTTTTGTTTTCAATAAAACCCTAGGAGTCACTAAGGGCAAATTTTGCTTCCAGTAAGGTCTATCTAGACCATATGTCATGATTTATGTAAGGTCTCAAGTAACTATGTTAAGAGTTCCAAAGTTGTTAAGGTGTTAGTAAACATACAATGCAAGAAATGCAAAAAATGTAACAAAAGGCAAAATAAAATGTTGTAGTTTGGAAGTTGAAAAGGCCAACCAACTCAGAACAGTGGTTATGGCAGTTGTAAATCATTGCATTGTATTCAAATATGTACACAAACATCAAAAAAAGCTTGGATGGTGAATGAAATCACGTTTTTGTGCCTCTTTTCCTTGTTTTCTGCACTTTTTGACTGCAAATTTGCTGTTCCCAGCGTTGGTACGGTTCTGTACGGACATATATAGGGTAAATCCATATATGGTTGGATAGAGTATTGAAGTACCTTTCCAATGCATCTGGTTTGAGGTCCTAACTCAATTCCTAGAGGAAGATATCGCTGTTTTTCTGAAACTGCTCTGTTTGACTGTCAAAACAAGGGTTGATAGGAGTAAAAATGTTGTAAGTCATTCCACCCACTTTTTTACCCTATAACTTGGTGGAATGACTTCATTTATGTTATTTGACATGTCCTAATGATTTACAATGCAGAGGTGGAGTTTAGAGCTATTTGGTGTAATGTCCTATGGGCAAAATTGCTCATTTTCCATGAAGAATGGAGGTTTTAAGTGTGAGTTTGATGAAATGGTGACAGCAAGAGTTGTCTAATGGTTTCTGTAGTATGTGCAGGCCTAATATGAGATGTTCCAAGTGGCGTTACGTTGATTGGAGTTGAGGAAGTGAAACATCCATTAAACCCCCTTATAACTAGTCAAAAATGAGGGTTTCTTGTTTTGGGGTCTTAAAATGCTTGAATAACTCAAGCGGCTGTTGATTTAGATGTTTTATGACATGTTGATCTGCTGTTTTAAGGTTTTGAGTGAAGATTGCATGATTGAAGGGGAGTTGCTTTGTAAATTGGACCAATTTAGGCCTAATTCACGAGGGCTCAGTCATAGAACTCCTATACCTTCCGAAACAAGTTTTTAATATCTTCTGATATGTTTGAATAGGACATAATGGGTATCCAAAAAGCATTTGGGTTCATGGGTAAGAGGTGTTTTTGAAAAGTTATGCCTATTTTTCAAGTTTGGAAGGCTATTAGGCATTGAGGGTGAGTTGATGCTACATGGTTTGGGTAGGGGTTTGAGGTCTGATTCTTTGTTGATATCTGATCATTTTGAGTTGATTTAAGGTCCACCACTCTGTATTGCATCAGGCATTTTGTCAAACAGCTCACGTGCCTTGTCTATGCTTCCACATTTTGCATGCATGTCTAACAGGGCAGTTGCAACTACAACATCTGACAAAATTCCTCTATTCTTTATGTTTTGATGGATGTCCATACCCTATTCCAAAGCTCCCATTTTGACACAGGTAGGGAAGATGTTGGCAAAGGTTGTGAAATTTGGCTTTACACCAGCCAATTGCATTTGCTTTAAAATTTCTAAAGCCTTTTCAACAAATCCATTTTGTGCATATCCTGCAATCATTGCAGTCCATGAGACCACATTTCTTTGAGGCATTCTGTCAAACAGTTCATGTGCCTTGTCTATGCTACCACATTTTGCATACATGTCTAACAGGGCAGTTGCAACTACAACATCTGACAAAATTCCTCTATTCTTTATGTTTTGATGGATGTCTATACCCTATTCCAAAGCTCCCATTTTGACACAGGCAGGGAGGATGCTGGCAAAGGTTGTGGAATTTGGCTTTACACCAGCCAATTGCATTTGCTTTAAAATTTCTAAAGCCTTTTCAACAAATCCATTTTGTGCATATCCTGCAGTCATTGCAGTCCATTGCATCTCTTTTATGGTTTATAAGCAAGGAAATTAGGGTCCAATGTTTAGGTGCAATTTTATCTGGGGTAGCATAGCACTCAAAGCTCTAAATAATAACTACTTTTCTTTTTAGGGCAATGTTTAAAGCAGCACCATAACTTATTAAATACTGTGCAGAGATGGCACCATCATCTTCGAGCGGCCTGCAAGTTCACATGCCTTGTCTATGCTTCCACATTTTGCGTACATGTCTATCAAAGCATTTCCAACTATAATATCTGATAAAATGCCCCCTTCCATTATGCTTTGATGGATGTCTATACCCTGTTCCTGCAAAGCTCCCATTTTGGCACAGGCAGGGAGGATGCTGGCAAAGGTTGTGGAATTTGGCTTAACACTTGCCAATTGCATTTGCTTGAAAGTTTCTAAAGCCTTTTCAATAAATCCATTTTGTGTATATCCTGCAATCATTGTAGTCCATGAGACCACATCTCTTTGAGACATTCTGTCAAACACTTCACGTGCCTTGTCTGTGCTTCCACATTTTGCATACATGTCTACCATGGTAGTTGCAACTACAACATCTGACAGAATTCCTCTATCTTTTATGCTTTGATGGATGTCAACACCTTGTTCCAAAGCTCCCATTTTGGCACAGGCAGGGAGAATGCTGGCAAAGGTTGTGGAATTTGGCTTTACACCTGCCAATTGCATTTGCTTGAAAGTTTCTAAAGCCTTTTCAATAAATCCATTTTGTGTATATCCTGCAATCATTGCAGTCCATGAGACCACATCTCTTTGAGACATTCTGTCAAACACTTCACGTGCCTTGTCTATGCTTCCACATTTTGCATACATGTCTACCATGGCAGTTGCAACTACAACATCTGACAGAATTCCTCTATCTTTTATGCTTTGATGGATGTCAACACCCTGTTCCAAAGCTCCCATTTTGGCACAGGCAGGGATGATGCTGGCAAAGGTTGTGGAATTTGGCTTTACACCTGCCAATTGCATTTGCTTGAAAGTTTCTAAAGCCTTTTCAACAAATCCATTTTGTGCATATCCTGCAATCATGGCATTCCATGAGACCACATTTCTTTGAGGCATTCTGTCAAACAGTTCACATGCCCTGTCTATGCTTCCACATTTTGCATACATGTCTACTAGAGCAGTTGCAACTACAACATCTATCAAAATTCCTCTATCCTTTATGCTTTGATGGATGTCCATACCCAGTTCCAGAGCTCCCATTTTGGCACATGCAGGGAGGATGCTAGCAAAGGTTGTGCAATTTTTGCAAACTCTAAGGCAGTTGGTTGTGCTCTTACCCATATTGTTATCTTGCCTTACGAAGGCATTGTTTTGCAGTACTGTCAACAATTGTTAGGTGGGGACTTGTCAAAACCCTAGGTGTATGGTTATTATGTCCTAACACCTTACCTTGGGGGCCATTGCTAGGTCTTGCATCATGGTTAGGGTATTAATATACTAAGAGAGATTGGAGATATTCCATGTAAATGATGTCACAGTCAAACAAAGACTATCTAACCCTAGTGAGATGTTTCCCATTCTTGGTAAAGTGTTGCCACTTATGTGAAGCCATGGAAGAATAGGTTGATTAGATCTGAAGGAAACATGAATAATGACACCAATCATTATGAATGCCAGTCCATCTTAGGTTGATAAAAGTGGGGGAAAGTTATGAAGTTGGATTTGTTGTCATAGGGTGGTATTGTGGCCATATTGTCATGCCCAACAAGACTATCCTGGCCATAAGGGAATGCATTCATGTTATAGGATCACCAAGGGAAATCATCATGCATATTGGATTCCAATCCAATCTAGATTGGTATGGGCGGGTGTCTTAATATATAATTGTCATAGGATACATCAACATTGGGTTCTGTTGGTGTCTCATTCTTTGTAGTACCCACCTGACTATTTGAGCTTCCTGAACAATGTCTTTCTATGCTACAGTACCAAGGGCCTGGGGTAAAAGGTAGTTTAGTCATTGAAGGAGGCAACATCTGATTTTGGAGGACTATCCTAGTTCAAGTTCCTTCATAGGATTGTCGTAAATATTGTAACAACCATGAGGGCATGGGTGCTATTTGGAATATTTCTGACAATGCTTGAAGTGGAGTGACAAGAAGTAGACCCTATCACAAACCTAGAAGGTCCAATACTATGACAACAATCTCAAGAAAGTTCTAATGCAAAGATGAAAATCAGTCCCCCATAAACAATAGTCCTAAAATTTACACCCCAAGTGTAATCAATAGTGAGACAACAACATGATTTAGTCAAGCATATGTAATCACCACTAGTGTGGAGGTAGTCATAAAACTCCATGGACACTATTGTCATGGACTGTCATATTAAAATAGGCATCAAATCTTGTGATAGTCACATTTGTATGCAGCCAAAGTACCTCCATAACAATCATATATGAATGATTGTTGCACTTATAAGATCATGAGATCCTCACAAAGAGGAGGCTAAAGATTGCTATATCCATTTATTCAAAGCAAAGTGCTAGTGGAGACACCCACTCATCACCCTAAGATGCGAAACATAGTCAAATAGTAATGACAATCATCACTGTCATTTCATTTTCATTCTGTCTCTCTCCCACCTTCATGATCTTCCAAATCATGGTTATTATCCAAGGAGGTTGGTCTAGAACTTGATATCAATGATGTTGAGATTTTTGCCATAAGAAGATTACTTCAGAGCTATGAATATTCTATTTAGATACTTCAAGATGAGGGTGGATGTCTCAAAGGCTGTCACACATTGATCAGACCACAAGGAGGTTTAACACCTAGAACTTAAGATTTAAAAGGCATTTCCTATCAACATAGTGTACAATAATTGACTGTGGAAGTTAGAGATTGCATATGGAAGAAGGACACCTCTATAATCTCATGTGGGTAGGATGGAAGAGCGCAAAAATAAGACTGTCATGACAGTCAGAAGCTCACTAAAAGCTCTTTTTAGAGACCGTCATCTTGTTGTGAGTCCAGTTTTATGCGGAATTGCGTAAAGGTTTCATTACAATGAAAATTATAATATGGGCTACCAAGTATGAGCTATCACCTCAACTCAAATTTGTTTACTCATTACATCCATTATTCCCAATATGGAGGCCTTATTATGGGCCTTTCCTCTATATATTATGGAAAGAAACAATAATGATAAGGATGTCCCAATGCTGGTGCTAAGCCTAAAGATCTTGCAAAGTGTGCAAAGCCTGCTACTCAAGGTTCCATGGTGATTATTGGCATGAATGAAAGCTAAACCCCTAAAAGGACACCGAATAGAATCTTGGAGGAAGCTAGAACATTAGATCTGCAACTCAACTCAATCTACACCTCTCATATGGCCTATTGATGATTGTTTTTCGACAAGTCAACAATAGAGTAAAACACTAGAGTATCCCACTCTCTCTTGAATAAAGCTCTTCAAAGGTTGAACTATGTGATCCAGTGAAGTAACTCCAAGGTTCCTTACTTATGATTCATGATGGGTTAACTTAGTGATTACATGTGATCTTGCTGATAATCACAAAGGGACTTACATTAGACTTCTTCATACTTCATTTAACTTATTCCTCCTTTCAATGTGGATGACATATATATAAGGTCTCAATAACAAAGAAATAGAAAAAATATAAGGGTTTAGAAAACTAATCTAAGGTCAATGAAGCAATGATGATTGTACGAATAGACAAACTCCTTAATTAACCTAACTCCACTTCACCAAGGATGCCTACAACTACATGGAGTTGGTGCAATCTCCTAAGGATAGCGAAAGGTTTTCAAATCATGAAGGCTCATATGAACACCCATTAAACGGCGCAGCTCAAACAAACATTCACAATCGAACTTATGCAAATGATAAGGCTCAGACTAGCTTTACACAACACTTCACCAACGATGAATGTTAAAAGCATGAGCTAGGAGTTGATCAAATATTCAATACAACATACATTACATCAAAGAGCTTCTAATCTACTTCTAATCTACTTTGAAACATCTCTCCATTTCATCAAAGTACAAGAAACCATGTGATTCCAAAAGACAATACTTAACACCAAACAAGCTCCAATGTCTTTGCATTAATCTTGAGAGATATGTACAACAACTTCAAGTCCTCTTAGAGAATTTCGAGTCTCTTCTATTTTACTCTACTCCTACTAAATGAACTACTCTCTAATAATTTACAAATGAGGCAACAAGGCCTTTATATAGAGTCCAGAATAGAACGAATGGCTAGGATCATTTCATGTAGCCAAGGGCTTAGATCATGCCACCTCAATAGGTAGTTACAACAACTTGCTATTTTTAGTACATATGGGAGGTAATGAAGGCACGCTTTCCAAGAAGATAAGATAAGATGGAATCTTTGGAGCATCTTCCACATAGGCGTCCTCTTTATCTTCTTGCTTATTGTAGATACATTGAATGTAGTTGAAATGATGTGGCTGATCATAATTGGATGATGATGTGTACTCACCACATAGGTGCCACCTTAGCATACTTGTGGATTTCAACTGTTAATTCAATATGCTTTTGGGCATATTCCCAAATTGTATCATCTGTATGTGATGTCTTTGATGTGATTGCTTTGAACTTGTATGCTTGGGAATGTATCTTCAATGATCTTGCCTTGTTCATTCTTCTTGTAAACTAGATGAGTATGATACATGTTGCTTATTCATCTAACACTGTGTACTTTCTTGCAGGATGTAGGAATGATCTTTCTTGATGCTTCTTCATGAATCGGAGTAGGAGATCTCTCTTGGACTTGAAGGTTGAATGGAACTTGGAGTTGAATGGATGAAGTGTCTTTGACATGATGCTATTGAAGATGAAGTATACTTGACATTATGATGATCTTAACATGATGAAATGCTCCAACTTGAAAGGTCTTTTGAAGTGTAAATGTTAATGATAACACCTTCCTTATATGTGGAGGAGATGACTTCTCAAAGAGAGTTGAAGATTGTAAGAACTTGACTTGAAGCTTGGATGGATGAATGTCTTCGAACATGATGCCATTGATGAAGTATACTTGAACTTGATGTGATCTAACATGATGTCATTGATGTTTCCTCTACGATTTGAAGGTGACTCAGGTGCTTGTCCTTCAGATGATTCCTTGGCTTCACCAACACTCCTTCTCTCAATGATGCAACTTGATGATGATCTTGAAGTGATCTCCAAAGGTGGCTAGCATGATGCTTCTTCTTGCAATGACAATTTCTTGACTTCACTCCTTGGATGAAGGTGACTCCAAGCACTTGCTCCTTAGGTTTGTTGATGTTCCTACAAGACAAGAGAAACAATATTAATCACTTTACAACAAAGAAATAACTTAAACATATAAATAACCCTTCTTCAATTCTAGGCGCATACATAGGTAAAAAGAGGAACAAAGTGTGCCTAACACATGATAGCTTCATACTTGTCACTTTAAATGATTTCGAACAATTGTAATAGCTTAAAGAGGTCAATCTCCCTTAAGAGATTCATTCAAAAGGTGTCTTTCAATGCAATTTCTTCCTAGGCACCAGAATAGGTTTGTACTGATGGAAAGTGTGCCTAGACTTAAATATCTTTATACTTGCAATTTTGCAATTCTAAATGATGAGACATGTCTTAGAATGACTTTTATCTTTCAAGCGCCCACTCTAAAAGGTCATCTCATGCAATTTCTTCCAAGGCGCTTATGATGATGTAGATTTACATGAAGGGCGCTTAAGGTTCAAGATAGGTTCTTTTCACTCATCTTAACTTTCAATCATTATGGTTAATCTCAAAAGACATCATCCAAAATGAGAAACCTCCAAGACTTGTCATTGTAAGTAGATTTCTAGCAAGGTGCCAAAATGAGTGAACTTGAGCAAACTTGCGCCTAACCTTGAAGTAGTACATACATCAAGTTTTGATTGATCTCTACCAAGGCGCTACTATTTGAAGTCTCCTCTAGGTGCCTACCTGAGTTCTTACCTTAGGCGCATAATTGGGTCTCAATCCTAGGTGCAACATGATGTTTGAAGTGGTGAGAAAATGCGCCTAGCTACTTAGAGTGAATTTGTGCCTAGAAGTGGAAGTCCCAGAGGGTAAGGTATATTGAAAAATATATTAAGTATAACTTATACTTTAAATATTTTTCAATATACCTTTCAGGATGTTTGAGATAGGTCTCGAATCCACCGGATTTAACATGTAGATTATAGAATTTGGAGGATGCACTAGATTTCAGACTTAGTCAATTTTTCAGTGTTTCAGGATTTCAGGCTACCAGACTTAGTCATTTTCAAGATCTCAAACATACATCAGGGATTTCATACTCTTTCTTCCTAAGGTGCAACTTGGAGTTAGTTCAAACATCTCTTTCATGCTAAGGCGCCAAAATGAGGTAATCTAATGCATGAAGGGTGCCTAGACTTGAATTTGCTCATTCTTGACATCTTTAAGGCTCTTCAACACTTGATTATACCTAAGAACACCTCATCATTAGGTGCTATCTATCATTGATTTAAACTTCATCCCACATCAAGGCGCCCAAAAATGGTGGATACACATGCATAATGCGCCTAGACTTGAGGGATGAATTGGCGCCTAACTTAAGTTGTCTTATTTTTGTCAAATTTTCAATGCCTAAAGTCTTTTGGCAACTTTTTCCATCAAGGCGCCTTGGTCTTCACTTCTTCTTGTTCAAGGCACAATCTTAAGGTTGTCTGGATGATAAAAGGCGCCCTTTGCTCTAGGCAAAATTTTGAGGTTGTGGAAGTTGGAGAAATGCGCCTATGATCCCAGAGCAAATTCGCGCCCAGAACTAAAAGTCCCCGAGGTAAGGTATATTGAAAAATATATTTAAGAATAAGTTGAGAGATTATACTTTAAATATTTTTCAATATACCTTTCAGGATGTTTGAGAGAGGTCTCAAATCCACCGGATTTAACATGCAGATTCTAGATTTTTGAGGATCCATTAGATTTCAGACTTAGACCCAATTTTCAGGATTTTCAGGATCAGGATACAAGACTTAGTCATTTTCAGGATCTCAAACATCAGGATCAGGATACAAGACTTTGTCATTTTCAGGATCTCAAACATCAGGATTAGGATACAAGACTTAGTCATTTTCAGGATCTCAAACATCAGGATCAGGTCATCAGGGGACTATAGGACTCAAACACCATTGACTTCATTATGAAAAGGACATCATCCTAGACTTAGCAAAGCATCAGAGCTAAAAAAAAGGGGGTCTCCATTTGTAATGGGGCGATGTGTGATTTGGTCACAACATGGCCAAGAAGATTTCTTGGCTAAAGTGACATTACATAAATATTTACATGTGAAATTATACAAGGAAGAAATAAACCCACATCCATCCAACATAAAGTCATGTAGAGAAACTACTGCAAACATCTAAGGCCACAAACAATGAAATGCTAGCAATACATCAGCTATACTTCCAACGGTACTGTTGACAATGAATAAACTAATGCATTCATCTTAGCAAAGTCTCAAGAGGTTATAATTAGAATGAACCTTACCTAAACTTCGCTGATGTACATAAGCTTTTCCTCCATCATTTTTTGTATTAACTGAACAAGTCACATAAGGAGATCTGGCACACCTTCTCCACTAAACCCACAATCAATAAATGTTAAATACAACCGAACAGCCAAAAATCTGAAAAACAATTCTATCCAGTATATTGTAACCCCAACTGAATATGGACTTGAACATAGAAAAAAAGAGATTATAAGAAGCTACAATGCTTATGTGATAGAAATTCTAGTTCCTTAATGTCTGGATCATGATCATCATGCCCAGTCCTTGAAGCCTATGTAGTAGTGTGCACACACACTTGAAAAATAACCATTAAACTTGACATTGAACTTTTCTTCACTGCTAAGTTGGGTAAATTTTGATAAATTGGAAAAGCTCAAGTCATACCTGATTGCGCTAGTCACCATCACCATCATCCTCATTATCATCATTCTTTTTCCCCTTCTTACTATTCTTATTCCTATATTTGTTATCATTATTAATATTGTTTAGAGACATACCTTTAAGCGAAGCTGAAACTTCCTCTAGAGCGGCATCTCCATTGTCGTCAGCCACTGGGAAACCATATACAAAAATTGGTGAAGCTTTTACTAACATCAACGAAAATTAAAATTCTTTGTATACAAAGATTTATCATTACTAAGATTCATCGTTGAGAGCTGATAAACTATAAACAATGTTCACACATAGCAATTACCTTAACTACCACACATTTTCAATTTCACTTAATCATATTCTTTAAATGACACATAAAATATAAAATATATAGTTACAAATTCTGTTGAACCCCAAAGAAGAAACTGAATATAACTTCATCCCAATGCCAGAAAAAATAGAAAATGTCACAAAAAAATAGATTTGGAATCACCAAGTTTCAGAAAGTTACAATTTACTAGTCACAGCAAGGTACTTTGTGTGATGCCCCTGGGCAAGCAATTCCCTATTTCCTTCTTCCTCAAGTCAACGGTAACAAAGGCAATTGCCTTGCCAATCCGGAGAACCTTGGCTTCAATTTCAATCTCCTCTTGAGTTAAAGGAAAAAAACTCAACAATCGAAATCAGCCTAAAGTTTCTTCATCATGCAAAAAACAAAAGAAATCCAGACCATCAAGAAAATATTTACAATGAGAATGTTCAAGATTTACCCCCAACTTTGCAGCATTAAGATATGAGACATTGATTTCAACTGAGAATGTTCAAGATTTACTCCCAATCCAAGATCAAATCAATACTTGATAATAAAGCTGACGCCATTGTTTTTGGGGTTTACAAGTGATTGTTTATGAGATGAAACTTCCTTTATCTAAGGTAAGGAAGAAATGGGTATCTTACCAGGAGGCGTGGAGGAACTTTGAGAGTGCATAGAAGGCGTCCATGCTCTGTAAGGTCAACGGCAGGTCATCGATGGATGAAGGCAAGCCATCCCTTCCAGCCATTCTCTACTACATCAGCCAACCCATAAAAAATTTTCACATTTTTACATAAAGGCACATTCCCTCCATTAATTCCCTCCAAAACTAAAACTTATATTATAATTTTAATTTAAAAATTATGAAATTATATTACAATATAATTATTCATTATTATAATATTTAAATAATATGAAATATTATTAAATTATATTTAACTTAAATTATATAATTATTTTGTTATATAAGTTATAAATTAACAACTTAAGTTAATACTTGTGCATACTGGACTTGCAAAATTAAATAATTTATCAGTATTATAGTATATTTAAAAATTTTATAATTAATAATTTTCTCTTTATTTTATTTGTATCTATCCAGTTTGTCTATTTTCTTGTCTTATTTTTAATTTTTTTTGTATATTTCTTATTGTATGATTTGTCTTTTTTCTTCTTAACCCTTTGTTTAATCCTTTCTCTCCCTTTATTCCTTTGGTCTAAGCGGACATTTATTGCCCCTTTTTTGTCTTCCGTCTCCATTCTATTTTCTGTTAGTGCTCCTCTAACTCTCCGCAGTCACAGTCACCAACTCTCCGCAGTCACAGTCACAGTCACGACTACCGTCACACTCATTGTTAATAAAGTTGCGACAGTTAAGTTTGAATCTACATTCCCCCCCAATGCATTAACAACGACGACAAGACTATAATTTCGAATGAATACCTCTTGCAACTATGATGGCGCGACATGACCTTCCAAAAACACAACAGGAGCAACCAAATACCAGGCGGAACAGAACTGCCTTCTCTCTTTCTTGAAGTCATCCAAGCCCTTGGCGGTTGCCCTTGGAGTCTACAGTCTTAGGCCATATTTAACTTTGTCATGGCTCACAAGTTTGAAGTTCCCAATTTTGTTTTAAGTTTAGAGTTAAATCAATTTTTATTGTAAACGAGTCTGGTGTTGATATCAGAGGGGATTTGTCTACCACAAGTTTTCCAGAAACCTATGGAAGCTTAAAAACTCACCAAAATAAAGTGTTTGCAATATTTTTCAACTCCAAAAAAAGATGAAGAAAATGTTGTACAAAAGAACGAAAGGAGAAATATGAGGTTTATTATTCTCTTTTCTATTAGTGGATGCTGCAAAGAATTTTTTGCAATTATGAAAAATCATTTTATCATTTTCTTTTCTACTCAACTATGATTATTTCATTATTCACTGAATTTTGAAATATTGAATTGTTGAAGTAACATTTTAGAATTAAGAGTAGGTCATTGATGCAAACTAAACATGAAACAATCAACTGTGCAAGATTATTTTGTGCTTATACAAAATGAGTTATGCAATTTATATGGTAGTTATTCTACTTCATGATGGGAGGCACATGTCTAAGGTTGTATGTATTAGAATAGTAAAATAAAATAAGCATCAGCAAGTCATATGGTAGTCGGCTTAGATGACATTTGTGAATTACTTATAAAGTAGAATGCATACTATTCCTTGTAACTATATATTGTTTACCATCTTTAGTACGTCTTGAGGCAATAGGGCAACCTTTTACTTCAATTCTAGTTGTATAGAGCTTTGGACAAGATTTAAACTATTTTCAAATATAATTGTACATTTCATTGCAAAAGTTATTTTCATTAATTGTGTAGAAAGTAATTAATTCTCAAATGACAATTGACAACATTATTTTAACTCTATGCATTAGTGGCTCCTTTGATCAAAGATGGATGACCTAGAGAAGAAAGTATTGATTGAAGTGTTTAGATCGAAGAGTTGTTTTAGGATATTGTTATAATTCTTTGCCAAAGTGTTATCCTATTGTATTCAAATGTGCATTTGCCATTCAAATTTAGGATTGGAATCTAGAGTTGCTTGAAGTAATATCCCTTCTTGTGAATCAGAACCAGTGTCAACACTCATGCTTGAGGAGAAAAGTATCTATGAAATCACTAATCAATATCATATGCATAGAACATCGACACCAATTGTGTTCATTTTCTAGTTTTTATATTGTATCTTCTCATGTATGATACCCACTTCGAAATTAAAGACGTCGATAACAAAAGTTTTTATTCCTTTATTTTTTAATAAACTTTTCACATGAAAATTGCATCTTTGTATACTATAACTCATATCAAGAGTCTTCAATTTTCGGTACAAATTTGTGTAAGTTGTTCAAATCTTGACTTGTCTTAGGTGCATATGCAAAATACATGTAATTTAGCTCATAACCTCAACTTGAAGGTCGAGAATTAGTATAGTGCCTTACAATCACTCTTTTATGATAGGCGAATGCTTGTTAGCATGAGTGCTTAAATGGTTTATTTGTCGTAGCATATCTTTTGGAGGAGATCATAACAACAAATTCGCAGATTATGCTAGACAAGGTGGATGGAATAGCGAGGACTTGTAATTATAGAGAGATGTAATTGATTAAATTGCACATCAATTAAATTTCATTGAAATCATAACTAGGCACAAATTAGTTTCTTTATACTAGACTAAAGCTTAAATCACCAATAGCAAGTTCATATCACACTCATTATAATTTCTATAATCATCCATCATAACTAGGCACAAATTAGTTTCTCTCTATTGCTATCTATCTATTTCTCTCTATCTCTCTCTCTCTCTCTCTCTCTCTCTCTCTCTCTCTCTCTCTCTCTCTCTCTCTCTCTCTCTCTCTCTCTCTCTCTCTCCATATATATATATATATCATACCATGACACACATCCCTTCCTCCATTACATCATCCCTAACCCTTTCCCAACATTGATAGCCCACTACCCATGCCACCTCATTTTCATAACACATTTGACCATAACATTGCCACAACAATCATCACTCATCCCGACACCATATTCCACCATGTGACATTTATCTAACACAGATAGGCACTAAAGTCGGCACTAATGTAGGCGCTAAAGTCGATGCTAATGTAGGCACTAAAGTCGGCGCTAAAGTCGGTGCTAAAGTCGGTGCTAAATTAGGTGCTAATTTGTGCCTAATTTAGTGCCTACTTGTTCTAATTGGCGTAAAAAATGCCAAAAATAGTGCCATCTCAATAAATAGTGCTGATTTTTAAAATAAATTGGAGAAAAATACATTAAAACAATGGGTGGAAGCAAAAAAGGGAGCTAATCACAGGGATTTGTTGTAGTGAATTGATTGGTAACTGTTAGGCAGCAACTGTGATATTAGACACTGAACATTCAAAACCTTTTATAGGTACTGATCCTACAGTAGGTATAGGCCATTACAGGAATGGGCAAGTTGCTCACAATGTAGTGTTTGGGACTTTCAATCTTCAAGACCAAGGTGAAGGTGGTTTTCCAGATATTAATAGGGTATGCATTTACGTTCTGGATTTTACTATTATGACATACTTGCCTTGCATTTGAATTTTGTTAGAACACCACGTTTTCTGAATAGTAGCCTTACTAAGACAAATGGGAAATTTGTTTGAAGATTCTTGCTACGGTGCTTAATTCTATTGGGATTGGCAATCTATCTCCTGCCAATGTTGGTACTGGTGCTGGGCCGACTGTGATGGTGGTGAGTAACACCAGTTAGTTTAACCATGTTGCCTTTATTCTAAATTTTATACTAGATATGAATTATTCTTTTGAGAGTATGATGCATTTATCAACCTGTTTTGCCAACTCGTTGTCAGCAAGCAACTACTCCAGATGGCCAAAATCAAGCAAATAGTGCTACTGAATTTTTTCAAACTATAAGTCAACAACCACCTACTCAGGTAGTTTCCAATGTTCAGTCTAAATCTGTGCCTCGTACTTTCAACATGCCATCCCCACCCCAGTTACGTCTTCATGCTCAGTATCATTACATATTGTTTGCATAAACACAATGTGATACTGACCAAGGCAGTTGTGTAGAAGACCACTGCAACACCACAAGGTGGTTGTTGGGCATTTGTAGTGATGCGGGGAAACTCCCTGCATCATCGCGAAGGCCCAACAACCATCTTGCAGTGTTGTAATGACTTGAGCACCTTCCTTCATTCCAGCTAGTTAGGGATGTCAAGTTGTTACTTCCATCCAAACATCCTCTTCTACAAACTCCCTGCATCACCACGAAGGCCCAACAACCACCTTGCGGTGTTGCGGTGACTCAGACACCTTCCTTCATTCCAGCTAGTTAGGGATGTCAACTCGTTCCTTCCATCCAAACATCCTCTTCTACTCGCTCCTTCGAGACCTAACCAATCATTGCCTTCTGGGATAGGAAAGAAAGAACAATCCAATGAAGGAGATGGGCTAGCTGAAGGAGGAGATTGTTTTACATGGGCCGGAGGGTCCTACAAGAAATAGAAGTTGCTATTCCAAAAGTAACGATAACCACCACAAGATGGTTGTTGGGCCTTTGCGGTGATGTGGGGAGTTTCCCAGCATCACCGCGAAGGCCCAACAACCACCTTGCGATGTTGCAATGGTCTTCTGCACAACTACCCTGGTAGACATGTATGCAAAATGTGGAAGCATTGAAAAGGCATGTCAACTATTTGGCAGAATGCCTCAAAGAGATGTCATCTCATGGAATGCAATGGTTGCAGGATATGCACAAAATGTATTTGTTGAAAAGGCTTTAGAAACTTCCATCAAATGCAATTAGCAGGTGTAAAGCCAAATTCGACAACCTTTGCCAGTATATTCCCTGCCTGTGCCAAAATCGAAGCTTTGGAACAGGGTATGGACATCCATCAAAGCATGAAGGATAGAGGAATTTTGTCATTTGTTGTAGTTGCAACTTCCCTGGTAGACATGTATGCAAAATGTGGAAGCATTGACAAGGCATGTGAACTGTTTGGCAAAATGCCTCAAAGAGATGTCATCTCATGGAATGCAATGGTTCTGGGATATGCACAAAATGGATTTGTTGAAAAGGCTTTAGAAACTTTCAAGCAAATGCAATTAGTAGGTGTAAAGCCAAATTCGACAACCTTTGCCAGCATACTCCCTGCCTGTGCCAAAATGGGAGCTTTGGAATAGGGTATGGACATCCATCAAAGCATGACGGATAGAGGAATTTTGTCATTTGTTGTAGTTGCAACTGCCCTGGTAGACATGTATGCAAAATGTGGAAGCATTAACAAGGCATGTCAATTGTTTGGCAAAATGCCTCAAAGAGATGTCATCTCATGGAATGCAATGGTTGCAGGATATGCACAAAATGTATTTGTTGAAAAGGCTTTAGAAAGTTTCAAGCAAATGCAATTAGCAGGTGTAAAGCCAAATTTGACAACCTTTGCCAGTATACTCCCTGCCTGTGCCAAAATGGGAGCTTTGGAACAGGGTATGGACATCCATCAAAGCATGAAGGATAGAGGAATTTTGTCATTTGTTGTAGTTGTAACTTCCCTGGTAGACATGTATGCAAAATGTGGAAGCATTGACAAGGCATGTGAACTGTTTGGCAGAATGCCTCAAAGAGATGTCATCTCATGGAATGCAATGGTTGTGAGATATGCACAAAATGGATTTGTTGAAAAGGCTTTAGAAACTTTTGATGCAGAGGGACACGCAGCGAGAACACATACACACTCAAAATGTTAATTTTGTCAATATTGGCAAGAGATCTCAAATGTCTCACCGAACCTCTTGCACTCTTACCTTGTCAGTCTCATTATCTACTATCTTCCCGATGGTTTCCTTCACACCGATATCTTCCTATGCATCGGCCAAACATTATACCATCGGCTTCCTTTTCAAATGTCATACCGAATTGCTTCGTCTTCCCGACATCCCCTTGATACATTTGAATCTGCACATACATTACTTGACCTGCCATGTCGGTTCCTTCCACTGTTTCTATCGGTCAACAATTGTATCAAAAACAAATGTATGTCTCGACATATAAATGAATTATACAAAATGGAATATACAAACTGTGACTTCCTATCGCCGGTCCTCCGCCCCGCTATCACCGGTCGTTCCTTGTATCTACAGACAAATATCCTTCCAACATGCAAACTATCTACCACCTCAGCTAGTCACCTTTTGTATCATATGCAATGTATATTTTTGTTGTATCTTCACAACATACAACAACGATATGCAATTGTAGTATACACACAATCTGACGCCCACATACAGTAGCGATATACTCACAAACTTCCTACAACATACAATGAACATATACATAGCAAATGTATCTTTTCAGACAATTTCGATAGTCACAGGAATTGTCTGTCGATATACTTTGACGATATACACAGGCAATGGATTTTCACATACGATTGCAGGATACACACAGAATGTACTTAAGTACATTAGCGATATACACAGAAATTATATATTTAGCGAATGATCATGAACTTAACCCGAATGGACTCTTACACATACATTTTATCATAGGATATACACAAGGTGATACTCAGATGTGATAGTGATATACACAAGGAATGTACCTTCATACATTTGCGATATATACAGGAATTATATATTCAACAAGCAACACAAACTTGACCCAGACAGACTTTCATACATACCATTCTTCACCGCATATACACAGGGGGTAGCTCACATGCAAATGCAATATATTCACAGACTACCCCGCATACAATTGATGTATATACCTCAAATGTACATTTAAACTTCCGCCGATAACTTCCTCTGTAATGGATTCCATAATTTCTATTCTACCATGCCCATCAAACAAAAAGGAAAACCAACAGAATATTAATGTACACAATCCATTCCACTGATTTCACAGAAATCCACCAATGGAATGGATTTAATCATGCATCTCGACGACAGGAAACTAAATTAAGTACGAAAACAATTCTATACAGAACAATTCAATATATAAGGAATTTACACAAGATCCAGAATTTGTAAACACACTTGACAGAATTCCTATTTCTTCATTCCAACTTTTTCGAACACAGGGTAATTACAGAGATTTCTACAATTGATCATTCTGAAGGTCGAAGAACCCATATTCCTCGACCACTTTCCCTGTTTTCTTACCGACCCCTCTCTCCTCTTTTTTCAGGGTTTTGCTTAAACCAAGATTATAACAAAAAGCCCTAATTAATCACATGGCACCTATTTTGCATAAGACAGCAAAACATCAGATAATACAACACATTAGATTTAATCCTGCACATAACCCAACTGTCTGCTATTGTCCATGATGCTAAATATTGGCCTCGGGAAGAGAGATATTAAAACATAAATGTCATGACAAGCATGAAATGCTTAGAACATGAAATGATAACACAAATGCTACATGACAAGCATAAAATGCTGAAGACCTAATAAAACCCTAATCTTCTTCCTTAGATGTATATTTGGTTTGTTGAAGGGGTACGCTTGCACCATACTCCCCGGGAGAAGAGATCTAAAGTCCCTTTGAGATCAGACTTTGAATGTCTGCACCATTGTTTGTTATTTGATATTCCGTCATCCAAACTGCCTCTAAATCAGGTTTCCCTTGCCAAGCCACCAAGTACTCAATGTACTCTGTGTTCCTTGTCTTCTTTACCACTCTTGAGTCTAAGATATTCTTCAACTTTGGTGGATCATGCTTAGGAATATCATCATCTACTGCATTCTGTAATGGTTCTTATCCTACATCTGCATTTGGCTTGTATGGAGTTAAGTCACATATATTGAAAATGGGTGACAATTCAAGATCAGGAGGAAGTTGGATCTCATAAGCATTATGCCCACATTTCTTCAAAATCTGACATGGTCCAATCTTCTTCTGCATTAGCTTGGTATATTTACCTTTTGGGAGCCTCTCCTTCTTTAGATTGACCCATACCAAATCTCCAACATCAAATTGTACATCTCTCTTTTTCTTGTCAGCATATACTTTGTATTTCAATGTAGTCTGTTGAAGCTGGTTCTTGACTTGATCATGCATTTTTTTTATAGCTAAAATAAAAGCTTCTCCATCTGCACTAATAGACTCTCCTGTAGGTAGATCTCTCAACTCCAAAATACCCCTGGGATGAATACCATATACCACCTGAAAAGGTGACTTCCCTGTACTCCTATTGATAGTGTCATTATAGAAAAAATTTGCTTGTGAGAGAATGTTATCCCACTTCTCTCCATGCTATCTTGTCAAACACCTTAACAGATTTCCTAATGAATGGTTAACTACTTCAGTCTGACCATCTGTTTGAGGATGGCTGATGAGAAGGATAAATTTGTTCCAAGCTTCTTCCAAAGAGTCCTCCAAAAGTGGCCAATAAACTTCACATCTCTATTTGACACTATGCTCAATGGCAATCCATGTATCCTTACTATCTCTTTGAAAAATAGATCAGCAACATATGAAGCATCACAAGTGGTTTTGCATGGTAAGAAATGTGCCATTTTACTAAATCTGTCTACTACAACAAAAACACTATCATATCCCTTCCTTGTCCTAGGCAAACCCAATACAAGGTCCATGCTTATGCTCTCCCATGGCCTAGAAGGAATGGGTAGTGGCTGATACAAACCTGCATTAGTGGATCTTCCTTTTGCTTTCTGACATATCACACATGCCTCCACAAATTTCCTCACATCTGACTGTAACTTGGACCAATAGTAATGCCTCTTTACAAGATCAAGAGTCTTATCCAGACCAAAATGTCCTGCCATTGCCCCACAATGTTTCTCCTGAATGATATTTAGTCTCATAGAACACCTTGGAATACATAACTGTCCACCCTTGAAAAGTAATCCATCTTGGATCAGAAATTCAGAGAACTCAACATGATATTTGTCTCCAAAGGAAATACATACCTTATAGATTTCTCCAAAGTCTTAATCATCATTGTACATGGTCTTCAAAGAGTCAATGCCAACACTCTCCAATTGGATCTGATTTATGGTTAGAACCTTTCTACTCAAAGCATCTGCTACTTTGTTCTTGACCCCTTTCTTGTGCTTGAGTGTGAAGGTGAAAGCTTGTAAAGTTTCCACCCACTTCATGTGCATATGGTTCAGCTTCTCTTGACTGTTTATGAAACTAAGGGCCTAGTTATCTGTGAACACTATGAATTCTTTGGGCATCAAGTAATGCCTCCACTTTTTGAGTGACTGTACTAGAGCATACATCTCCAAATCATATGATAAGTATCTTTTGTTTGCATCATTTAGTTTCTCACTGAAAAATACAATAGGCCTACCTTCTTGACTGAGTACTGCTCCAATTGCCATGTGGCTTGCATCACATTCTACTTGAAAAATCTTGTTGAAGTTAGGAAGTGCAAGGACTAGCTGCTCTGCCACCTTCTTCTTCAATGTTTCAAATGAATCATCTGCCTCCTTTGTCCAAGTGAATCTGCACTTCTATCCTCCTTTTATGGTGTCAAGCATGGGTGCACAGACATGACTAAACCGTTTTATAAACTTCCTATAAAAGGTTGCTAACCCATGGAAGCTTCTAACATCATTCAAGGTTTTAGGAGTTGGCCAAGACAATATGGCACTTACCTTCTCTTGATCCATTTTCAGTTTGTTATGTGAGATAACAAATCCCAAGTAGATGATCTCTTCTTGCATGAACAAACACTTTGCTAAGTTGATCATTAGCTATTCTTCATGTAACCTTTTGAGAACCAAGTCTATCTGGTTGAGGTGCTCTTACCTTGTATTACTGAAAATCAGGATATCATCTAGATATACTATGACAAATTTCCCTATGAATTCCCTCAAGACCTCATTCATTAACCTCATAAAGGTACTAGGGGCGTTGGACAAACCAAAAGGCATGACCTTCCACTCATATAACCCCACATTGGTCTTAAATGTAGTTTTCCACTCATCTCCTGGCCTAATCCTAATATGATGATAGCCACTCTTTAAATCTATTTTTGTGAAATATTTAGCACCCCCCAAACAATCAAGCAAATCTTCTATCCTAGGGATTGGGAACCTATACCTGATTGTTATCTTGTTGATAGCTCTTGAATCAGTACAAAGCCTCCAAGTGCCTTCCTTCTTTGGTGCTAGTACAGCCGGTACTACACATGGACTTAAACTTTTGCCAATTAGGCCTGTCTCCAACAATTCCTCAATCTTCCTTGCTATCTCTGTATTCTGCTCTGGGGTGAGCTTGTATGCTGCTTTGTTTGAAAGTGTAGATCCTGGGATCAGATCTATGCAATGGCTGATGTCCCTCATAGGTGGTAGGGACCTTGGTATTCCATCAGAGATGATGCCTTGGTACGTCCAATTGCTGTTGGACAGCAGGATCTATGAACCTTTGCCTCTTTTCTCCTTTGACTTCTTGCTACTGTTCCTTGTTCACCTTTAGGCGTGGAATTAGAGCATATGCAACTGCTCCTTCTTCTAGTATCCCTTTCATGAATTGTTTGCCTTCTACTATCATCACCTTAACTTCTTTTCCTTTTGATTCCACCTCATTCTCCATCAATGGTAGCAACTCTATCACATTACCATTCTTGGTGATTGAATAGGTGTTTCTAACTCCATCATGTTATGCTTTCAAGTCATACTGCCATGATCTTCCAAATAGGAGATGGCAAGCATCCATCTTGGCAATGTCAAATAGTAACCTATCCTTGTATGGTCCAATTTGAAGTTCTACCCAAGCCTGTTCTTCCACAACTATTTTCTATCCTTGGGTGAGCCATGAAATTTTATATGGGCAAGGGTGTGGTAGTCTCCTAAGCTTAATCTATTCTACCATCTCAATGGACACAAAATTCTCAGTAGACCCAGAGTCAATCAGAACTTTACATACCTTTCCTCCTGCCTTGCAAGTAGTTCTAAAGAGAGACTTCCCTTGTGGAGGTTCTTTTCCAAGCACCTTCATGGTGGTCATTGCTCTCCTAATCATCAAAGATTCTCCATTCTGAGGATACCCATAATTGTCGGGAGCATTCACACTTTGATTAGTGCTTGAGCTTGCTACACTTTGACAATCAGATTCTTGGATCAGATTGATCCTCTTTTCTCCTATTGAACTTGTTGCCTTTGCTGGACATCTGCTGGCTATATGGCCTTCTTAATTGCAATTGTAACATCTAATAGGTCCTTTGCCCTAAGATCTTCCTCTAAATGGTGGTCTTCTACCCCTAGAGTTTCCTCTTTGATTGTAGCTTCCCCCTTGGTTCTGACTGTTGTCTCCTCTACTATTCTCTTGATTGGATTCACCTTGGTATCCAAATCCATTTCCTCTGCCTCTGAAAGGACTTCTTCCTCCTCTTTGCTATCTCCCTTTTCCTCTATTGTTCTACTCATGTCTTCTCTTTAATTTCTCTTCCACATTGAGTGCTAACTGGTAGCACTTTTGGACTATCTCTGGATTATGCAGACTTATGTCTTCTTGGATAGCAAACCTTAATCCATTAAGGTACCTTGCTACCTTCTCTTCCTCACCCTCCTTTACCTTTGTCTTGGCACATAGTTTCATGAACTCTTCTATGTATGAACTGACATCTAGCTCTTTCTGCTTCAAGTTTTGTTTCCTCTTATGTAATTAGATGTTGTAATCCAATGGAACATAGGCCTCCTTCACTAAAGCCATCATCTTCTTCCAAGTTGCAACTCTATTCCTTCCTTTTTTCACCCTATAATCTTGGATGAGATTCCACCAAGTCAGTACAGCTCCTTTCATTTTGGACTGAGCCATCTTCACTCTTTGGTGGTCTGGTATTTCCTTAGTCTCAAAGAAATTATTCAAGGAGTCTATCCACTCCATCACTAAATCAGGTTCCATTCTTCCTGCAAACACTGGCAGGTCTATTTTCATATCCATGGTCCTTCTCTCCATGGATTTGAGGGCATTGAGTAAGGGTCTCTGGTTTGCAGGAACCTCTATCTCTTCCTGCTTAGGGATCTCCTCTTCATCCCTGTCTTCTCATTTACCAGAATCTTCTTCCCCTTTTTCTACTCTATCCCTCAACTTCTCTACCTCTTTTTTCAAAGCCTAATTCTAAGCCCAAGTTGCTCTGCTCTATACCATTTGCTTTCTCACTAAGGCCGCCAACTCAACGTTGGTCATCTTTGTTGGGTACTCTTCTAACCCCTCTCCTTCTGACATAATGTCTCCTTCTTCTACCCAAAGGATACTCCTATGCTCTGATACCAATATGATGTAGAGGGACACGCAGCGGGAACACGCACACACTCAAAATGTTAATTTTGTCAATATTGGCAAGAGATCTCAAATATCTCACCGAACCTCTTGCACTCTTACCTTGTCGGTCTCATTATCTACTGTCTTCCCGATGGTTTCCTTCACACTGATATCTTCCTATGCATCGGCCAAACATTATACCATCGGCTTCCTTTTCAAATGTCATACCGAATTGCCTTGTCTTCCCGACATCCCCTTGATACATTTGAATCTGCACATACACTACTTGACCTGCCATGTCAGTTCCTTCCACCGTTTCTGTCGATCAACAATTGTATCAAAAACAAATGTATGTCTCGACATACAAATGAAATATACAAAATGGAATATACAAACTGCGACTTCCTATTGCCGGTCCTCCGCCCAGCTATCACCGGTCATTACTTGTATCTACAGACAAATATCCTTCCAACATACAAACTATCTACCACCTCGGTCGGTCACCCTTTGTATCATATGCAATGTATATTTTCGTTGTATCTTCACAACATACAACAACGATATGCAATTGCAGTATACACACAATCTGACGTCCACATATAGTAGCGATATACTCACAAACTGCCTACAACATACAATGGACGTATACACAACAAATGTATCTTTTTAGACAATTTCGATAGACACAGGAATTGTCTACCGATATACTTTGATGATATACACAGGCAATGGATTTTCACATACGATTGTAGGATACACACAAAATGTACTCAAGTACATTAGCGATATACACATAAATTGTATATTTAGCAAATGATCATGAACTTAACCCAAATGGACTCTTACACATACATTTTATCACAAGATATACACAAGGTGATACTTAGATGTGACAGTGATATACACAGGGAATGTACCTTCATACATTTGTGATATATATAGGAATTGTATATTCAACAAGCAACACAAACTTGACCCAAACAAACTATCATACATACCATTCTTCACCACATATACACAGGGGTAGCTCGCATGCAAATGCGATATATTCACAAACTGCCCTGCATACAATTGATGTATATACCTCAAATGTACATTTGAACTTCCCCTGATAACTTCCTCTATAATGGATTCCGTAATTTCTATTTTGCCATGCCCATCAAACAAAAAGGAAAACCAACAGAATATTAATGTACACAATCCATTCCACTGATTTCACAGAAATCCACCAGTGGAATGGATTTAATCGTGCATCTCGACGGCAGGAAACTAAATTAAGTACGAAAACAATTCTATACAGATAATATACAGAATAATTCAATATACAAGGAATTTACACAAGATCCAAATTTTGTAAACACACTTGACAGAATTCCTATTTCTTCATTCCAACTTTTTCAAACACAAGGTAATTACATAGATTTCTACAATTGATCATTCTGAAGGTCAAAGAACCCCTATTCCTCGACCACTTTCCCTGTTTTGTTACCGACCCCTCTTTCCTCTGTTTTCAGGATTTTTCTTAAACCAAGATTATAACAAAAATCCCTAATTAATCACACGGCACCTGTTTTGCATAAGACAGCAAAACATCAGATAATACGACACATTAGATTTAATCCTGCACATAACCCAAATGTCTACTGTTGTCCATGATGCTAAATATTGGCCTCGGGAAGAGAGATATTAAAACATAAAATGTCAACACAAATGTCATGACAAGCATGAAATGCTTAAAACATGAAATGATAGGACAAATGCTACATGACAAGCATAAAATGCTTAAGACCTAATAAAACCCTAATCTTCTTCCTTAGATGTATATTTGGTTAGTTGAAGGGGTACGCCTGCACCAACTTTCAAGCAAATGCAATTAGCAATTGTAAAGCCAAATTCGACAACCTTTGCCAACATACTCAGGCTGCCTGTACCAAAATGGGAGCTTTGGAACAGGTTATGGACATCCATCAAAGCATGAAGGATAGAGGAATTTTGTCATTTGTTGTAGTTGCAACTGCCCTGGTAGACATGTATACAAAATGTGGAAGCATTGACAAGGCATGTTAACTATTTGGCAAAATGCCTCAAATAGATGTCATCTCATGGAATGCAATGGTTGTAGGATATGCACAAAATGGATTTGTTGAAAAGGCTTTAGAAACTTTCAAACAAATGCAATTAGCAGGTGTAAAGCCAAATTCGACAACCTTTGCCAGCATACTCCCTACCTATGTCAAAATGGGAGCATTGGAACAGGGTATAGACATCAATCAAAGCATGAAGGATAGAGGAATTTTGTCATTTGTTGTAGTTGCAACTTCCCTGGTAGACATGTATGCAAAATGTGGAAGCATTGACAAGGCATGTAAACTATTTGGCAGAATGCCGCAAAAGAGATGTCATATCATGGAATGCAATGGTTGCGGGATATGCACAAAATGGATTTGTTGAAAAGGCTTTAGAAACTTTCAAGCAAATGCAATTAACAGGTGTAAAGCCAAATTCGACAACCTTTGCCAACATACTCCCTGCCTGTGCCAAAATGGGAGCTTTAGAACAGGGTATGGACATCCATCAAAGCATGAAGGATAGAGGAATTTTGTCATTTGTTGTAGTTACAACTGCCCTGGTAGACATGTATACAAAATGTGGAAGCATTGACAAGGCATGTCAACTGTTTGGCAGAATGCCTCAAATAGATGTCATCTCATGGAATGCAATGGTTCTGGGATATGCACAAAATGGATTTGTTGAAAAGGCTTTAGAAACTTTCAAGAAAATGCAATTAACAGGTGTAAAGCCAAATTCGACAACCTTTGCCAACATACTCCCTACCTGTGCCAAAATGGGAGCTTTGGAACAGGGTATGGACATCCATCAAAGCATGAAGGATAGAGGAATTTTGTCATTTGTTGTAGTTGCAACTACCCTGGTAGACATGTATACAAAATGTGGAAGCATTGACAAGACATGTCAACTATTTGGCAGAATGCCTCAAATAGATGTCATCTCATGGAATGCAATGGTTGTGGGATATGCACAAAATGGATTTGTTGAAAAGGCTTTAGAAACTTTCAAGAAAATGTAATTAGCAGGTGTAAAGCTGAATTTGACAACCTTTGCCAGCATACTCCCTACCTATGCCAAAATGGGAGCATTGGAACAGTGTATAGACATCAATCAAAGCATGAAGGATAGAGGAATTTTGTCATTTGTTGTAGTTGCAACTTCCCTGGTAGACATGTATGCAAAATGTGGAAGCACTGACAAGGCATGTGAACTGTTTGGTAGAATGCCTCAAAGAGATGTCATCTCATGGAATGCAATGGTTGTGGGATATGCACAAAATGGATTTGTTGAAAAGGCTTTAGAAACTTTCAAGCAAATGCAATTAGCATGTGTAAAGACAAATTTGACAACCTTTTCTAGCATACTCCTTGCCTGTGCCAAAATGGGAGCTTTGGAACAGGGTATGGACATCCATGAAAGCATGAAGGATAGAGGAATTTTGTCATTTATTGTAGTTGCAACTGGCCTAGTAAACATGTATGCAAAATGTGGAAGCATTGACAAGGCATGCCAACTATTTGGCAGAATGCCTCAAAGAGATGTCATCTCATGGAATGCAATGGTTGTGGGATATGCACAAAATGGATTTGTTGAAAAGGCTTTAGAAACTTTCAAGAAAATGTAATTAGCAGGTGTAAAGTCAAATTCGACAACCTTTGCCAGCATGCTCCCTGCATGTGCCAAAATGGGAGCTTTGGAACAGGGTATGGACATCCATCAAAGCATGAAGGATAGAGGAATTTTGTCATTTGTTGTAGTTGCATTATTGTTGAATTCTTTCAATTGGAATAATAAATGACATTGTTGTAAAGTTCAACATGGACTGCAATATTTTGATTGAAATTTTATTGAAATTTTTGAGGACTATCTTACATTGTTGTAATATTGATCTAAACGACAAGCAATGAATGTTCTCCATCCAGGTTGAAGTATAGTAAAAATCACAATATATATAGGCTTAGTATAATAAATACATCAAAATTGTATTTTTACATGTGAGGAAACTCAACATTGGTCCACTTATATCTAGCATGAATGGTCTTTGCAGGACTTATCCCCTGTTCTATTTTGGTCTTGGGTCTCCTCTTTATTCCAGAGTCCCCCAAGTGGTTGGTGAGTAGTTTTTCATTTGGTAATTTCATCATGTTTTGTGCTTAATATGTAGGCAATTAAAAGAGTGAGTGATATTAATATGTTTTGTGGTCCTCTTCCTTATAGATGTTTTCATCCTTAATCACTTCACCTCATAGTGTTGTTTACTTGTAGTCACTAATCTGCCATGTGAACCTCAAGACACTATAATCAAGCATTGACTCCTAGAGGACTGTCTTTGATTGCTAATTCTTCATGAACCTTCAAGACTGTCCTACCTCTGAATTTGATCATTATCTTACACTTCATTGGTCATTTACTATCACAAATAACAACCAAGTTCTTCCTTATAGTCCTAAAGACTATCCTTTACCATCTGATGCTTGATATTGCATGATCTACCCTCATGTCTTATTACTACCTTTTCATGGTACTCTGTTACTTTTGATCCATCAAGATTAATGCCATTTGTTGCATTCATGGTTTTGATCCAAAACATAAGCTATGACTGTCTTCTTATGAGATCACTAGAACCGTCCTTGGTGACTATCACCTTCAATATGGACTATCATACTTACTTTATGATGCATGATATTACCCCTATGTCTACCTCAAGGCCACTATCATAAATGATAAACCACTATCATCAATGAAAATGACTTACATAAAGTTATGGTTGTCCTTACATGCCATAAAGAACTTGGTCTTCTTTGTTACGCATCCCTTCAACCTTGACCGATGAAAAGGTAGGGTTACAAGAGGTTATGTGCCATGTTTAACAAACTAAATACAATTTCTAAATTTTCACTATGGTGGTAGATAAATGATTCTTTTTTCTTCTATTCCACATCATTAAGTAAAAGTCTTGAATCTAGAAATACCTTGCTACCTTCATTTGCCAAGTTGTTTGATAGTTGTTTGACTCTTTACTCGATATAAGAATAGTCAAATCCAACTACTCTAATGAAGGTATTGTTAGCCATTCCACATGTTATACCCTTGTAATCTTAGAATAGTAAGCACCGATTACTTGTATGTTATAAGCATATTTCAGCTCCAGGTGATTTGACTTTGGATCAAGTCACTAGTAGCATTTTGTCACTGATATTCATTGATCTATTTGAGGAGGTAATTTTGTAGTAGCTTGGGAACATTGTACTTATATGGTAAACTATATTTTCAATGTCATTGGTACTGAGGATCCTAACATTCACTTCAAATACATTGACACAGCAACCAAAACTGGACAAATCAAGGAGGTGGAACATGTAACCAGAGAGTCAAACTTCTATGATGTTGAAAAGACAAAGAACTTTCTTATGGAAGCAATACTTCCAGATGCTCATCCACTGATAAATGTTTGTGATTGGTTTGGATTTGTCCACTGTCATGTTCAGTAAAGCTTATCAGTCAAGGTATATGCAGAACATAGTTTTCAATCCATACTAAGTATTCATGGTGTGAAGTCTGCAGAGGAGTCTTTCATAGGACCCTTAGGCTTCATTTTTCAAGTAGTTCTTTCATGTTTTGGAGCTATATAAGCAAAACATAGAGCATTGTAACTCAGTTTTCTCAGTCACAGCACTGAGAAACACACTTTGTAACACATTTTTCAAAGCAAAGACACATATTTCTATCTTGTATATGTTGTAAGAACACCTTTTCTCAATAAAATTTTAATATTTTGCCTTCTTAATGGATGTTTCATTATGTGCAGATGAATGATTGATTATGTTTTTCTGTGTTTTATGTCTAAACTTCAAAAGCACTGTCTCATTTCTAACACTTTTAGGCAAAAAACAGTGAACAAAAACAATTAAATAAACTACCAATTGACTAAATATACTACCAACTGACAAAAATCAGTGAATAAATATGACTAAAAATATATGACTAAGTATACTACCAGTTGATAGAAAGCAGTGAATAAATATACTACCAATTGACAGAAATCAGTGAATAAATATGACTAAATTAATGACTAAGAATATACTACCAAATTGATCAATCAAAACAACCAAATAAATGTCCGGCAATAAACTACTATGGTCACGTGACCAAGCTCAATGAATAATATGACTAAATCAATGACTAAATTAACGACTAAATATACTACCAAATCGATCAATCAAAACAACCAAATAATGACTAAAATTGGTTTAGTGATAAATTTGGTCGCATTATAAATGACTGGTAATAAACTACTAATGGTTACATGACCAAGTTTAGTCATTTATAAGCAGTTTTTAGTAGTTTTCTTAATCACATATTGATGTTTCTATACTAGTGCACACACATACACCCACACCCACACCCACACCCACCCCCACCCCCACACCCACACACCCACACCCACCCACACACAAACCCACAACCACAACCACACACCCACACCCACACCCACACCCTAATGCAAGAGCATCCCTGGTTCAAGAGCAATCTTGCATCAACCAAAAACATTTGCATTTCAATTTTTTTACAGTTCAGTTTGTTTCTTTTCATTTTCTAGTTCAATTTAAGCAGTTCAGTCAGAAGTAAATTCTGTATTTTGGTCCAGTAACATTTTTAGATCTTGTGAAGCTAGATTTAGCATCTACATTCATTCACCTACATCATATCTAGAATTCTGAGATCTGCATTTCAATACCGGAAAATCGCTATCAGAAGTTGATTGTTTCTCAGAGCAGAGCATCCTGATGTTCACTGGCAACCAGCTGAATGCGAAACTTACGGAAGCATTTCCTGATCTTTGGAGCCTAATGACACATCATTCAATGATCTTTGGTTCGTGGCCGACCTTCCTCAGAGATCCACACTTCATTCCATTCATTTACCAGAAGTGTTCTATGCATTTAGGTCCGACCTATCTGTGTTCACACGTTACATCTCTTCCTTGGAATTTGTGATCTTCCTTGGCCGATGTGGAGGAATCTATTGATCTGGATTTGATATATATTGATGTAATAGATCCTTAGGAAAGAGTTAGTAGTTGATTCATAACTCTTAGTTTAGATTTTGTGTGAAGGAGCTTCAAAGCTTTATCTTGCGCATGTATGTAATAAGGCCTGTGAGCCCTAGTTGTAAGCCCACATGTTGCCGATCTCTATTTGAATTCTATGATATACTAAATGACTGAATCTAGATTTGTTCTATTTATTTGAGTTGTTTCTGTTGTGTTTACTCATGCTTCATGATCTAGACAGTTCATTATGTGAACCCTCCTACCGTGACTGCACCAAGTGGTATCAGAGGGAAAGTTCAAATCTTTGGGAGAAAATTTGGTGAAGGAATTCCAGAAGATCTTGCTGTGGATAGATCGATGAATTGAGGCAGGTTACTTGTGTTGCAACTGATCACTGATTGTGAGGCAGCTGTCACCTTGTAGCCCAATCACCGAACCTGAGGCAGTTTACACTTGATCCTAGGAAGAATGCCACCAAGGAGAGTTGTCGTTGTTGGAACAATGGCTGGTAGAATAGATGAGTTGATGGAGATAATGAAAACCATGCAAATTCATTTGGATGTTGTTGAAGAAGATAGGCGAAGAGGATTGACACCGAGACCTAATGTTGAAAGCGATGAGGAAGAAGAATTTCAATTTGTTGAACAAACTGGCAAAACCCTAGGAGGTGATGAAGAAGAAGAATCTGATCAAGTGAAGATGTTGCGAGCTATTTCAAAGATTGGAAAGAGACCTAGAGTTGATGTGCCGAACTATACTAGTAATTTGAACCCTGAAGAATTGATTGACTGGATAAATGACATGGAAGAATACTTTAAATATGAAGAAGTTGAAGATCTGGAGAAGGTGAAATTTGTAAAGACAAAGTTGAAAGGACATGCTGCTATATGATGGAAAGAAGTTCACTTAGAAATAAATAGAAGAGCAAAAGAAAAGATTACAAAATGGGATAGGATAGTAAAAAAGTTGAAGAATTAGTTTATACCTGCTGACTATGAGTTGGAACTATTAAAAAGATTACAAAACCTGAGACAAAATAAGAAATCTGTGAAGGAGTACACTGAAGAATTTCACAAGATGATCATAAGAACAAGATAGAGTGAAGCAAGCAATGAGAAAGTGGCTAGATATATCAATGGACTGAGATTGAACATCCAAGAAGAACTAAGCTTGGTGAGGATGACGTCTTTGGAAGAAGCATATCAGTTTGCCTTGAAAGTTGAAGAGAAGCTGAATAAAAGACATGATCAGAGACAGAGAAGCAGAGGAGGTAAATTTTAGAAAGGTAAGACTTATTCCAAAGGAGACAGATCATATCCGAAGCAGAACAAGTTTGACAGCCCAGTTAGAAAGGATAACAGAGATAACAGTGCTTACTAGAGAGATGACAGAAATTTTTACCTTAATGGAAACCCTAGTGCATACCAGAATGAAGTATATTGGATAAGAAGATATTCAGAGGTACTTGTTTCAAGTGTGGAGGTGAAGGACATAGAGCATTTGAATGTAATCAAAGTAGTACAAGCAAGAGGACAAAAAATAGTGGAAGAGTAGCTTATGTTGAAGAGGAACCTATTGAGTTGGATGATCCCTGTTTAGTTGATAAACCAAAGAAAGGAGAATCATTGGTGATGAGGAGAAAACTATTTCAAGAAGAAACAAATGAGGAACCACCGCAGAGGAAGAGTTTGTTCAGGACTAGATGCAAATCAGGATGTAAGTGCTGTAAAGTTGGGATTGATAGTGGTAGTTCAAATAACCTAGTTTCAGAGGAGATGGTGACTAAGCTGAAGTTGGAAAGATTGAAACACCCTAAGCCCTATTAGATAGCATGGATTTAGGATGATCATAAGGTACTAGTGAGTGAACAATGTTTGGTGAAATTTCATATTGGATCTTATCATAATGAAGTTGTGTGTGATATTATGCCTATGGATGTATGTCATATCTTGTTGGGTAGACCTTGACAGTATCATAGAAAAGCTATACATGATGGGAGAAAGAATACATATCCTATGACAGAAAATGGAAAGAGAATTACCTTGATTCCTTTGGAGGATGATCCTAAAGATGTGGTATGTGGAAATGCAAAAATCTGTTTGGTAGATGGAAGAAAATTTCTGGATGGTTTGAGACATGAGAATATGTGTTATGCCTTAATTCCTAAGAAAATTGAATTATTGAAGAAAGACACTGAAGAAGAACAACCGTAGGAGATAAGAGAGTTATTGACAGAGTATGAAGACATCATATCAGATAATGTGCCTGATGGATTTCTGCCTATAAGGAGTATCAGTCATCACATGGACCTTATTCCTAGAGCAAGTTTGCCTAATAAAGCAGCACATCAGATGACACCAGTAGAGAATGAAGAATCGAATAGACAAATACAAGAGCTGTTGAGGAAAGGTTTGATCAGGGAAAGTTTGAGTCCTTGTGCAGTACCTATTGTGCTTGCACTTAAGGATGGGGAATGGAGAATGTGTACCGATTCTAGAGCAATAAACAAGATCATAGTTAAGTATAGATTTCCTTTACCTAGGATGGATGATATCATAGATTTTTTGACTGGAGAAAAATATTTCACAAAGATAGACTTGAAGAGTAGATATCATAAAATCAGAATTAGAGAAGGTGATGAATGGAAGACTGCTTTTAAGACAAATGAAGGATTGTATGAGTGGTTAATGATGCCTTTTGGATTGACAAATGCATCAAGTACTTTCATGAGATTGATGAATGAAGTTTTTAAGAAATTCTTGGGTAAGTTTGTGATTGTATACTTGGATGATATTCTAATTTTCAGTAAGACAAAAGAGGAACATTTATGGCATATTAGACAAGTTTTGCAGAGATTGAGAGAAGAGAAATTACTGATAAACATCAAGAAGTGTAGTTTCATGAAAGAAGAACTAGTATATTTGAGATTTGTGATTTCTGTAGAAGGATTGAAGATGGACCTTGAGAAAGTGAAAGCAATTGTTGAATGGCCTACACCGGAGAGGATTAGAGAAGTTAGATCATTTCATGGATTGGCTAGTTTCTACCAAAAGTTCATAAAAAATTTCAGTTCAGTTTGTAACCCTATGACAAAGACAATGAGAGGTGACAGAAAGGATTTCAAGTGGACTTCTGGAGCATATAAAAGTTTTGAGTTATTGAAGCAGAAAGTGACAAAGCAACCTATTTGGCATTACCGAATCTCAATAAGATATTTCAAGTTGATTGTGATGCAAGTGGAAGTGCAATTGGAGAAGTGTTAAGTCAAGAGGGTAGACCTATAGCATATTTCAATGAGAAGTTGAATGATGCAAGGAGAAGATATTTAGTCTATGATCAAGAGTTCTATTCTATAATTCAAGCTTTGAAGAAGTGGAGACATTACTTGTTGCCCAAGGAGTTTGTGTTGTATACAGATCATCAAGCTTTGCAGTATTTGAATAGTCAAGGTAAGTTGAATCAGAGACATATGAGATGGGTAGAGTTCATGCAGAGTTATACTTTTGTGTTGAATCAAACAAAGTTGCTGATGCATCGAGTAGAAGAAGAAACTTGTTAATAGAGATATGAGTTGAAGTGTTGGGTTTTGATGAATTGAAGAACATGTATGAGGGAGACACTAATTTTGTAGAACCTTGGAAAGCATGTAAGGAACCTATTGTGATAGATAGGAGTAAGTGGTTGGACTATTTCATTCAAGAAGACATGTTGTTCAAAGGAAGTCAGTTGTGAATACCTAGAAGTTCAATGAGAGATAATTTGATCAAGGAGAAGCATAGTGGTGGATTGGCAGGACATTTTGGCATTGATAAGATAGTGGCTTTGGTGAGTGAAAATTACTTTTGGCCTCAGATGCATAAGCATGTTCAGAGATTTGCGCAGAGTTGTAGAGTTTGTCAAGTTGCAAAAGGGAGTAGTCAGAATACTGGATTGTATAAACCTTTGACAGTACCAGAGAGACCTTGGGAAGATATAAGTATGGATTTTGTGTTGGGATTGCCTAAGACACAGAGAGGACATGATTCAATAATTGTAGTGGTTGACATATTTTTAAAGATGGCTCATTTCATACCTTGTAAGAAGACAACTAATGCACTGCATGTAGCTGACCTATTTTTTAAGGAGATTGTGAGATTGCATGGATTACCTAAGAGTATAGTTTCAAATAGAGACACCAAGTTTGTTGGATACTTTTGGAGGACACTTTGGAAGAAGATGAAGACAGATTTAAAGTTTAGTTCATCTTTTCATCCACAGACAGATGGACAGACAGAGGTAGTGAATAGGAGTTTGGAAAAATTGTTGAGATGTTTGGTTGGTGAGAAGACAGGAAGTTGGGATTTGATTCTTTCACAAGTAGAGTTTGCATACAATAATTCAATGAATAGGAGTACCGGAAGAACACCTTTTGGGATTGTTACCGGAATGAACCCTAGAGGAGTGGCAGAACTAAGAGACATCAGTGTAGAGGAAAAGAGGAGTGCAGAAGTAGAAGAATTTACAGATCATATGAAGGCAGTGCATAATCAGGTGAAGAAGCATTTGGAAGATATGAACAGTAAGTACAAGGAGAAAGATGATGAGAAGAAAAGACATAAGGAATTTGAAGTTGGGGATGAAGTAATGGTGTACTTGAGAAAAGAAAGATTTCCAGTAGGGACATATAACAAATTGAAGATGAAGAAGTTTGGACCTTGTAGGATACTCATGAAATTTGACTCAAGAAATGCATATGAAATGGAGTTACCAGAGACCTTGGATATATCACCTATTTTCAACATTGTAGACCTATATCAGTATCATGAAGCAAAGTTTAGTGACAGCATAGAAGAAGACTTGAAGAAGCAGTTACCACAACAAGCACCGGAGTAGATTGAAGAGATTTTGGACAGCAGAGTTGGATGCAACACCAGAGGAAAACAATACAAAGAATATCTTGTGAAGTGGAAAGGTAGATCAGAAGAAGATTCATCATGGATTTCTCAGGCCGAGGTAGACCATCTTGGTTCTCCCCTAGCCCCAGCAAAGTTAGGGACTCACTTTTCAATAACCCTGGATGTCTGATGTAGGAGCATCCCTGGTTCAAGAGCAATCTTGCATCAACCAAAAACATTTGCATTTTAGTTTGTTTGCAGTTTAGTTTATTTCTTTTCATTTTCAGTTCAGTTCAGGCAGTTCAGTCAGAAGCAGATTTTGTATTTTGGTCCAGTAGCATTTTCACATCTTGTGGAGCTAGATTTAACATCTACATTCATTCACCTACATCATATCTAGAATTCAGAGATCCACACTTCAATACCGGAAAGATATCACTATCAAAAGTTGACTGTTTCTCAGAGCAGAGCATCCTAATATGCACTAGCAACCAGCTGAAGGAGAAACTTGTGGAAGCATTTCCTGATCTTTGGAGCCTAATGACACATCATTCAATGATCTTTGGTTCGTGGCTGACCTTCCTCAGAGATTTGAACTTCATTCCATTCATTTACCGGAAGTGTTCTATGCATTTAGATCTAACCTATCTGTGTTCACACGTTACATCTCTTCCTTGGAATTTGTGATCTTCATTGGTCGACACGGAAGAATCTATTGATCTAGATTTGATATATACTGATGTAATAGATCCTTAGGAAAGAGTTAGCAGTTAATTCATAACTCTTAGTTTAGATTTTGTGTGAAGGAGCTTCAAAACTTTATCTTGCACATGTATGTAATAAGGCCTGTGAGCCCTAGTTGTAAGCCCGCATATTGCCGACCGATCTCTATTTGAAATCTATGATATACTGAATGACTAAATCTAAATTTGTTCTATTTCTTTGAGTTGTTTCTGTTTTGTTTACTCATACCGCATGATTCGGACAGTTCATTCTATGAATCCTCCTACCGTGATTACACCACACCCACACCCACCTACACCCCCACCCCCACACATGCACACACACACACACCCCCACACATGTACACACCCACAGACACACACCCACACAAACCCACACACACCCACACCCACACTCATGCACACACCCACACACACACATGCACATTCACACACACACCCACACATACACACGCACACCCACACACATGCACGCACATTCACACACACACACACACCCACACACACAACAAACACCCAACACACACCCACAACACACACACACAACACAACCACATAGCCATAGAACACACACACACACCCACAAAAAATACTAAGTAATTCTTTTGTAATATCCTCCAAAAAATACTAAGTTGTTATCTATGATTACTTGAAGATCTAGCAATATAGGAACCCTTGACTATTATGTTTCTAATAAAAATAATTATCACAAACCCACCCTCACCCTTATTTGACATCTTTTTCATTTGTTGAGAGCTTAGCATTTGTACATACTTTACAAATAATCCTCTCAGTTCACATTCCCTGCCCTCTAAAGCATGTGGATCCTTGTGATTGAACATATGCATATTTACCTTGAGTAGCAAGTTCTAAGATTTAAAATTAGTGCTAGCCATGGCTTGAGGTTGTAGAATATTTAGATCCAAATTGAGTTGTCCCATATATCTACTTTGGGGTTGTTGAGTTGATTGTGAAACTAATAATTTATTGATATATTTTAAGGGAATAACCAATCTCTTGTTCTTAGGTGAATTGTGAAACTAAAAAGTTATTAACAAAGTTTAAGTGATTGTTAAGTTTATATTAAAAATACACATTACACAAAGTGAGTGTCAAAATTTAGTTCAAACAAATGCACATGCATACAAAGTGAATGCAAAAGTTAGTTCAACACATACTTCACACACAACATGTGCATACATGCATGTGCACACATGCCATGTACACTACAATTCAAACAAAGTTATTTCAAATACAAATTTGACACTAAGTTCAAACACATTCCACACACAAAGTAAACACTAAAATTCAAACATACACACAAAAATGATAAGGTGATTAAATCCAAGTGAATTCCAAGGTTTGCTCAAACACACATTCCACATATATATGAATGTTAACTCAAAAATACACACACACACAACAATTAAAACACACACACACACAACAATTGAAACAAATATACCTAAAACACACACTTGATATGCACAAAGCTCTCTCACACACACACATAAGTCACACACATGTACACATACGTACGCACACCACACACATACACGCACATGCACACCACACACACGTACACGCGCACCACACACATATGCATGCACACCACACACATGCATGCATGCACACACACACACAGACACTCACACGTACACCCACATACACACACATGCACACACCCCCACACGCACACACGCATAGGCACACATACACACCAACACATGCACGCACACAAACCCACACACACGCATGTGCACACACACACCAACACACAACAAACACCCAGCACACACCCACATAGCCACAAAATACACCTACAAAAACACCCACAACACACACGACGACTGACACACACACAACACACCCACACACAACACAAGCACATAGCCACAAAACACACCCACACACACACACACCCACACAGACACCCACACCCACACATGCCCACCCATATGCACACCCACACACATGCACACACATTCACACGCACACGCACATGCACACACACAACAAACACCCAGCACACACCCACAACACACACACACACACCCACAAAAAATACTAAGTAATCCTTTTGTCATATCCTCTAAAAAATACTAAGTTGTTATCTATGATTACTTGAAGATCTAGTAATATAGGAACTCTTGACTATTATGTTTCTAATAAAAATAATTATCACAAACGCATCCTCACCCTTATTTAACATCTTTTTCATTTGTTGAGAGCTTAGCATTTGTACATACTTTACAAATAATCCTCTCAGTTCACATTACCTGCCCTCTAAAGCATATGGATCCTTGTGATTGAACATATGCATATTCACCTTGAGTAGCAAGTACTAAGATTTAAACTTAGTGCTAGCCATGGCTTGAGGTTGTACAATATTTAGATCCAAATTGAGTTGTCCCATATATCTATTTTGGGGTTGTTGAGTTGATTGTAAAACTAATAATTTATTGATAGATTTTAAGGGAATAACCAACCTCTCGTTCTTAGGTGAATTGTGAAACTAAAAAGTTATTAACAAAGTTTAAGTGAATGTTAAGCTTATATTAAAAATACACATTACACAAAGTGAGTGTCAAAATTTAGTTCAAACAAATGCACATGCATACAAAGTGAATGCAAAAGTTAGCTCAACACATACTTCACACACAACATGTGCATACATGCATGTGCACACATGCCATGTACACTACAATTTAAACAAAGTTATTTCAAATACAGATTTGACACTAAATTAGTTCAAACACATTCCACACACAAAGTAAACACTAAAGTTCAAACATACACACAAAAATGATAAGGTGATCAAATCCAAGTGAAATCCAAGATTCGTTCAAACACACATTCCACATATATATAAATGTTAACCCAAAAATACACACACACACACAACAATTAAAACCACACGCACAACAATTGAAACAAAGATACCTAAAACACACACTTGATATGCACAAAGCGCTCTCTCTCTCTCACACACACACAAGTCACACACATGTACACATACGTACGCATACCACACACATACACGTGCATGCACACCACACACACGCACACGCGCACCACACACACACTCGCACACCACACACACACGTGCATGCACGCGCACACACACACTTGCACACACACGCGCACACACACACACACCCACATGCACACACATGTACGCACATGTGCACACACACCCACACGCACAGGCACATACACACCAACACACTCACGCATGCATGCTCACACACCCACACCCACACCCAGACACACACACGCACATAGATCCACACACACGTACGTGTACACACACACACCAATACACAACAAACACCAAATACACACCCACACAACCACACAGCACCCACAACACACACAACAACTCTCACACACGCAACACACCCACACACACACCCACAACACACACACAACACAAGCACATAGCCACAAAACACACACACACCCACACATACGCACACGCACACCCACACACATGCACGCACATTCACACACACCCACACACATGCACACGCACACCCACACACACAACAAACACCCAGCAGACACCCACAACACACACAACACAACCACATAGCCATAGAACACACACACCCACCCACAAAAAATACTAAGTAATCTTTTGGTCATATCCTCCAAAAAATACTAAGTTGTTATCTATGATTACTTGAAGATCTAACAATATAAGAACCCTTGACTATTATGTTTCTAATAAAAACAATTATCACAAACCCATCCTCACCCTTATTTAACATCTTTTTCATTTGTTGAAAGCTTAGCATTTGTACATACTTTACAAATAATCCTCTCAGTTCACATTCCCTACCCTCTAAAACATGTGGATCCTTGTGATTGAACATATGCATATTTACCTTGAGTAGCAAGTTCTAAGATTTAAAATTAGTGCTAGCCATGGCTTGAGGTTGTACAATACTTAGATCCAAATTGAGTTGTCCCATATATCTACTTTGGGGTTGTTGAGTTGATTGTGAAACTAATAATTTATTGATAGTTTTTAAGGGAATAACCAATCTCTTGTTCTTAGGTGAATTATGAAACTAAAAAGTTATTAACAAAGTTTAAGTGAATGTTAAGCTTATATTAAAAATACACATTACACAAAGTGAGTGTCAAAATTTAGTTCAAACAAATGCACATGCATACAAAGTGAATGCAAAAGTTAGTTCAATGCATACTTCACACACAACATGTGCATACATGCATGTGCACACATGCCATGTACACTACAATTCAAACAACGTTATTTCAAATACAGATTTGACACTAAGTTAGTTCAAACACATTCCACACACAAAGCAAGCACTAAAGTTTAAAGATACACACAAAAATGATAAGGGGATCAAGTCCAAGTGAATTCCAAGGTTCGTTCAAACACACATTCCATATATATATGAATGTTAACTCAAAAATACACACACATAACAATTGAAACAAAGATACCTAAAACACACGCTTGATATGCACAAAGCTAACACACACACACAAGTCACACACATGTACACATACGCATGCACACCACACACACATATATGCGCATGCAAACCACTAACACACGCATAGGCTCACCACACAAACATGCACGCACACCACACATGCATGCACGTGCACACACACACACACATGTATAGACACCCACACACGCACACACATGCACACGCGCACACACACCCACACGCACGCACACACAAGCACATACACACCCACACACACACGCACACAGACCCACACACACACACGCACACACACACGAACACCAACACACAACAAACACCTAGTACACACCCACATAGCCACAAAACACACCCACACAACACTCACAACACACACAACGACTCAAACACACACAACACACCCACACACACACCCACAACACAACCACATAGCCACAAAACACACCCCCCCTCCCACACACACACCCCAACACCCACACCTCCCCCCCCAACACACACACACACAAGCATAGACCCACACACACCCACCCACACTCACACCCACACCGACTCCCACACACACATATGCACATGCACACACACCCACACACACACGCACACCCACACACATAACAAACACCTAGCACACACCCACACACCCACACAACACAACCACATAGCCATAAAACATACACCCACCCACTCACACACACACCCACACCCACACCCACATGCACATGCGCACACACACAAAAAAAAAAATACTAAGTTGTTATCTATGATTACTTGAAGATGTACTAGCAATATAGGAACCCTTGACTATTATGCTTCTAATTAAAATAATTATCAAAACCCATCCTCACCCTTGTTTGACATCTTTTTCATTTGTTGAGAGCTTAGCATTTGTACATACTTCACAAATAATCCTCTCAGTTCACATTCCCTACCCTCTAAAGCATATGGATCCTTGTGATTGAACATATGCATATTTACCTTGAGTAGCAAGTTCTAAGATCTAAAATTAGTGCTAGCTAGGGCTTGAGGTTGTACAATATTTAGATCCAAATTGAGTTGTCCCATAGATCTACTTGGGGGTTGTTGAGTTGATTGTGAAACTAATAATTTATTGATAGATTTGAAGGGAATAACCAATCTCTTGTTCTTAGGTGATTTGTGAAACTAAAAAAATATTAACAAAGTTTAAGTGAATGTTAAGTTTATATTAAAAATATACATTACACCAAGTGAGTGTCAAAATTTAGTTCAAACAAATGCACATGCATACAAAGTGAATGCAAAAGTTAGTTCAACGGATACTTCACACACAACATGTGCACACATGCATGTGCACTACAATTCAAACAAAGTTATTTCAAATACAGATTTGACACTAAGTTAGTTCAAACACACATTCCACACACAAAGTAAATACTAAAGTTCAAACATACACACAAAAATGATAAGAGGATCAAATCCAAGTGAATTCCAAGGTTCACTCAAACAGACATTCCACATATATATGAATGTTAATTCAAAAATACACACAGAACACACAACAATTCAAACACACACACACAACAATTGAAGTACATACTTGACCAGTTCAACTGTCACATCATAACTTTCAATGCGGACCATATGAGACTCTGAAAATCATATCCAATATCCATTATAGCTCTGTTGTCATACCTTTAGAACCGCAGAACACAATATTCAACTACAGACAAATGCGGATCTCCGAACTGTCGCTCTGGATTTAGGTAGTCATAATAAGTAACTTTACTACCTCAGAACTGCAAGACAAAATATATAATAGCAGTGTAATGTGAACCCTTTTTCTCTGGTATTGTACACTATCCTTGACTTAGGTTTTCTCACCCGGACTTAGCTAAATCATAGTATGTCTTTCGAAGGAAGTTAGGACTTAAACACTGGAACATGTGATCACTAGATGGCTATGAATAACATATCAGAACCGCATACAAATGTCTTTAACTGTGGAGGCATACCATCCCAAATATTGTTACTTACTCTGTATACTGTATACTACCCATACCTAGTCATTTTAGCCTTCCGGGCCAAAATCTTTTTTGCCTTGTTGTCAAACCAAGTTGGTCTACCGAGTAAAGTCTCTGTCATACAGGATTGGAATCTCTTTTCCTTGTTGCCATCAATGACAACATTCAATCAATCATCAGAGTAGTGTCTCTTGCCAACAATCTCCCCCTTTGGCATTGATGGCAACACTTAGTGAAAAATGCTTATCTACTCCCCCTTTCTATATACACTCTATTTTTCTTCTTCCCCTTAGATGTTTGCCCATTTTTCACTAGTTTTCTTCTCCCCCTTTGACATCAATGGCAAAGGTGTGTGCAAATACCAAGATTGAGTCAAAATTTCAAAATTGTCAAATTTTGTCGCATATGTATAGGTACAAACTAGCAAATCAGTTAGTTGCATGTGAAAGGATATCATTGTACACAATCTTTAATTAACTCTCCATCCCACCTATTCTTAGCAGTGTTCAAAATTTAGATGTTCCTATTTACTTGGAACACCAGATCCGTTGTCTTCTATACACTGATAGGCATGTCAGTTATTGCCTAAACCTTTTAGGCTTCTGCAACTTGACTTATCATGGACTCAATTTTAGGGCTTGTCATCCCTCTCAATTGGCACATTCTACTTTTCATTTCTTCCTTTCTACTAAGCAGATTACTTATGTTGTTTTGAGTATTTACAACTTGCATTTCCATGCTGCTGATGGGGTCAACTGTTGGATAATAAGTTTTGGATATATTTGCTAGTTGAAGCTCCATGTTTTTGACCTTCTTTTCTATTTCCTTGGTGGTCTCAGGCCATGACAAACAAAATTTATATATATCACAGGCTTCCTTGATTGCATTCAACATATTCTTGATGCTACTTTCTAACAAAATTGTGTCACTGTCTAACTTGGTTTTCAACTTTTATCTTTGAATTCCTTTCTAACCTTAATGTCAGTAGATTTTTCAAAGGATTCAAAATGAGTACTTACATAATTTATTAGACCTTTGAGTTGATCAGTTGATTATACTGATGTATCTTTCTGGTATGAGGGCATCAACTTTTCAAAAACACTGGATGCTTCATTAATGAGTTCATTGTCCTGTATATGTGTTTTTAGCATCTCTTCCTAAGCCTTAGCTTACACAAATGATACCATTTTGAATTTCTACACAGGAGACATTGAATCCAGGTTTATTGGTCCTTGTAGAAACTCAAAAAAATCTCAGATCTGTGTTCTTTGCTGCTTTTCCAAAAGTTTTCTCGCATGGTCAATCAGAACTTGATTTGCAGCAGTGTCTCTTGCCACTTGTTCTTCACTAAGTATAACTTTCTTTCTTTTCTTATCTTCTGTTGGCTTTTCTTTCTCTACTTCAGTGGTGGTTGCTGTAGTGGATGAGGTCCTTGTTCTTTTTCTGGGGCTAGATACATGATTTTCCTTTTCAGATCTCTCATCTTTCCTTTGTGGAGTATTTGATGTCATTCTACCGGAGCATTTGTGGCTTTTGATCCATCTGCTTTGGTTTTTGCCTCAATTATTTGTTCATTTGATGTTTTTTCTGATTGCTCATGTTCCATAGACATTTTGGAGGATAATTCTTTGAATGTCCTAAATATATCTTCTTTGAGATCTTTCAGTTTGCTCAGTAATGCATCAGCTAATTCAATCAAAACATCTTCTATGATGTAGAGTGGCACAAGGGAAGCAACAAACTTCACTCTCTTCTCTGCCCACTCACCCACTTCACCAATTCACCCAACCAAGGTCATTCCTATGGCAAATTAGGGATTAGTTGTCCAAGCTGTTATCCAACCTTCAAGGCTCCTTCCACACCTTAAGACAGGTCTGCAAACACCTTTTTCACAGTTGGTTTGATCCCCAACTTCACACAACCCTCCAACCTTCACTTGGCCTAGTGATGCTACTAGCCCTCCTAATCCGGTTTTCACAACATAACTTGACAAAACCCTGAATGACCAAACAAACAAATGGTGGATTCTAATACCCTCTATGGTACTCTAACAAACCTCCAAGCCTCCAGTTCCAACTCTACTCCAACAACTCAAAACAACCACTAGGTCTCTAGGCCTAATTGATCAGTTTAGGTCTAGGTTACAAAGCAAATGGTCTAATTTGGAGTCATAAAACTGGGACAGGAATTTGGATCACCTCTACCACATGCAAACATCTCAAAACCACCATCCATTCACTCACCCTATCCGGATTTTGTCATTTACAACAACAAATTGCATAATTTTGGTCAAATACCTATGAATACTTGACCTAGGGCATCACTCCAAAAATCAAGGACTATCTTTCCTGGCCAAAATCTTTTGGAATCAAGTAATATACAACCCTAACCTGCATTTCACCGAGTGGCATGAGATTTCACTGGTTAGAATGCATTCTAGGGCAAGTTTTGTATGAAAAACCCTAGAATTCAGGGTTTTAGACTAGTTTGGAATCAAAATGCAATATCTTCCTCCTATGAACACTTCAAGACTTCAAACTTGATGCATTTGAACCCTGACTCAACCTAGTTCCAGAAAAATCACATTGATCCAATTGGCCAATCTGTACAGGCCGTACAACAACAGGAAATCTTGGAAAAATAGTCAGTTTTCTTGAATTTTGTGCCCAAAATACCGTACAGAATCTTTCCTCCCCTCATGGAGTAAGAGAACAGCAATATGAACCGATCCAAGTCGGTAGGCAATATCCAAAAATAGTTTGAACTGTCCAAAATGAGTTGCAACTGCCCAAATGTGTCATGACACATTGACAACCTTGGCATTATGCACAAACACAAGGATCTCGATTGGTTTTACTTGTCCAATGGAGTCCAAACAACTACCACACTATCTAAAATATGCCAAAACACTAAAACTTGCAAATAGACTCAAAAATCCATCATTAGACCTACTAGGCCTAAGTGACTCAACTAGGGTCCAATGGACTAAGAAGGATTTGAGGTTTATATGGTCACCCCAAACCTCTTGACCATACAAAATGGACCTTACAACCATGGCTAAAAAGCCTTATTACAAACATACTGAACAAAAACCACAACTTAACAAAATTGCTATCAAAATGCTTTTAGGTGCCCTGCACCATTCTGTAACTTCATACCCTAATGTAGGGACCCATATAATTCTTGGTTCCACAGCTTCCATGAAGCATTTATCTTTGTCTACCATGAATACAATGTCCTTTTCATACTTCATCACTACATTTTCAGGTATCCGGACCTTACATAACATTTTCCTTTGAAAGTTCTTGAAGTATCCCCATAAGATTTCATTCTGCTTGTCTGCATTTGCCAAACTATGCAAGTGGTTTCTTATTTGAGTAGCCACAGGTGTGTGATCAAGCCAGACAATGTTTCCCAAGCTAGGTAGCTCTCTTGAAAAGTAGAAGAGTAGACAAGTGATCAATGCTCCATACTTGAAAGGATGATTAGTCTCTTTTGTTCTTTTCAAGTTCTCCATTAGTTCACTCCGGAGCAATTCACATAGGTCATAATTTGTATTATTTTTTATCATGCCATATGTTGTGTACATCAACAGTAGTCAGTTATCCAAGTACAGTTTTCCTAGATTCATGTGATCATATTCCTCTAGATTGGTATGAATATATGCCCTAACATCTTCCATATACATAACTCCATGTGGAGTAATTGAGAATGCCCCAACAGGATCATTTTCTGGTGATTTGAAGAAATGTTTCTTGAACTTGGGGCAAGGCTTTTCAGTTATCTTGATTACTTGAGGAGTAAACATTTTCCTAAAATAATTCAAACTTCACAGTAGGGTTTTCAAGTTGTAAATACCCCTTTTACCAAATTAGGGTTTCCTTCTCTTGAAATCGCTTGGAGCTATTTTGAATCTCTGGAAAACTTTGATGTCACTTAAGATTGTTCTTCAACTTGACAACTTGAACACAAAGTGAATTGTCTGTCAAATGAGCTCCTTTTTAACCCTTTATTTGCCTTGACCTAATAGCCATAAATGTTGTCTTTCAAAAAGCTATCAAAACGCTTCACTGTATAGCACAGTCGATTAGGATTGCTCCAGAATGCTTTGCACTTGAACCTTTTCTTCCAGAATTTCATTCAAAAGATCTGTCATATGTAATTTTTCATCATATCTTCATGACGGATCCCAGCACTGACTATCTGGCTAGGGGATTTGGATTTTCAATATAGCTCCCCTGAGCCAGAGCTCCCAATTTACTTCCTAGAGGAAGTATTTGCACCAGAGACTGGTGCAGATCCATCCCTGACATCATTAACATCCTTTTTAATTCAGACCATGCTCATTTCCTTCTTGATTTCCACTGGATCAATCTTGTTCTTACTTTTGTCTTCTCTCTGATATGTTTTCCTCTTCTCTGTAGGATAGTCTCTTTTATCATTCTTTGATCTGCAGAATCTTGCAACATGTCCAAACTTGTTGCAATTGTAGCATACCACATTTCTCTATCCATGATTCCTTCTATTGATTGGATTCATTCTTGTTCTGCATTGGTTAGCCATATGCCCAAATCTATTGCATGCAAAACACTTTCCATTGAAGGATTGAGTATTCCTTGTTGTGTTAAAACCATTCCTTACGACTTCTGCATTCATTTGATCTATGACCAATTTTCTTGCAATTGAAACATTGACCAGAGAATGATGGAACATTCTAATTCATTCTACTCCTACACTGAGTAGCCTTATGACCAAACTTATTGCAGTTAAAATAATGGCCATTAAAGAATGATACCTTTGAGCATTTGGCTGTCTAATCGGAGGTCTTCTAAGTCTTCTTCTTTGATTCTAAAACTAGTTGCCTTTGTTTTTCTTCCTCTCAATGTTTTCTTGACTTGATTTCAAACTTTCTCCTTTCTCAAATCCCAAGCCTTGCCTATCATCTAAACTCTTCTGACTTTCAATCCTCTGAACTCTTCTGACACACCCACACACATTCACACACACAGACCCACACAGCAACAAAACACACACAAAACACACCCACACAACACCCACAACGACACACGCACACAAACAACACACCCACACACACACAACACAACCACATAGCCACAAAACACCCACACACACACCCCCACCCGCACGCACACACACACATTGAAACAAAGATAGCTAAAACACACACTTGATACACACACAACAATTCAAACAAAGATAGCTAAAACACACATTTGATATGCACAAAAATTGTTAATGTTGAAACATGCCAAAATTCAAACACATTTCATACAAAGTTAGTTCAACACTTGACACACACACAGTATGCTAAAGTTCAAACATGCCAAAGTTCAAACACGCACACACACCAACTCAAACAAAGATAGCTAACACACACACACACACACACACACCACAATTCAAACAAAGAAAGCTAAAAACACACATTTGATATGCACAAAATATGTTAAAGTTGAAACATACTAAAATTCAAACACATTTCATACAAAGTTAGTTCAAACACACACTTGACACACACATAGTATGCTAAAGTTTAAACATGCCAAAGTTCAAACATATTTCACACAAATTTGACTCACACATTCCACACATACAAAATAAACACTAAAATCTAAACACACACACACACAATTCAAACAAAGTTAGCTCAAACACACACTTGATATGCACAAAGTATAGTAAAGTTCAAACACATTTCATACAAAGTTAGTTCAACCACACACATAGTATGCTAAAGTTAAAACATTCCAAAGTTCAAACACATTTCACACAAAGTTAGCTCAAACACACATTACACACACATAAAGTAAACACTAAAATTCAAACATACACACACAAATGATAGTTGGATCAAATTCAAGTGAATTCAAAGCAAAAAATACATACTACACAAAATTAGTGTCAAAATTTAGTTCAAACAAATGGACATCCATGCAAAATGAATGCTAAGTTAGTTCAAACACACAATCCATGCACACAAAAAGTGAATATGCATGCATGCATACATGAATGTACACATGCCTGCGCACGCATGCGCACACACACATGTCAAGTACACTACAATTCAAACAAAGTTAGATCAAACACAATTTTGACACACACAAAGTATGCTAAAGTTCAAACACACAAAGTTAGTTCACAATTAACACACAAAATATGCTAAACTTCAAACATGCCAAAGTTCAAACACACATTCCACACACACAAATTTAGTTCAAACACACATTCCACACTCACAAATTTAGTTCAAACACACACACACATGATCAAATCCAAGTGAATGGTGAAATCAAAGACAATTCATTCAAAGTGAATGCTAAAGTTAGTTCAAAAATAGACACACATACACAAAGTGAGTGCTAATGTTAGTTTGGACAAATGCACACATATATGAATTGAATGCCAAAGTTAGTTTTTACATGTATTTCATGTACATAAAATCTAATGTCAACACAAACATTTATACATGCATATGTCTACACATCCACACACAAAAAGTGAATGATAAGTTTCAAATAAAGTTAGTACAAACACACACTTGACACACACTAAAGTTCAAAAATGAAATACACACTTCACACAAATAAAAAGTAGATGCCAAAGTGAAACACAATAAACAAATAAAATGAATGTCAAAATTCAAAAACATATTTCACACAAATTTGGCTCACGCATTCCACACATACAAAATAAACACTAAAATCTAAACACACACACACACACACACACAATTCAAACAAGTTAGCTCAAACACACACTTGATATGCACAAAGTATGCTAAAGTTCAAACACATTTCATACATGTTAGTTCAAACACACATATGACACACACATAGTATGCTAAAGTTAAAACATTCCAAAGTACAAACACATTTCACACAAAGTTAGCTCAAACACACATTACACACACACAAAGTAAACACTAAAATCCAAACATACACACACAAATGATAATTGGATCAAATCCAGGTGAATTCAAAGCAAAAAATACATACTACACAAAATTAGTGTCAAAATTTAGTTCAAACAAATGGACATTCAAACATACAATCCATGCACACAAAAAGTGAATATGCATGCATGCATACATGAATGTACACATGCTTGCGCACGCGCGCGCGCGCACACACACACACATGTCAACTACACTACGATTCAAACAAAGTTAGATCAAACACAATTTTGACACACACAAAATATGCTAAAGTTCAAACACACAAAGTTAGTTCACACTTAACACACAAAGTTAGCGCGCGTGCGCACACACACATTCATGTCAACTACACTACGATTCAAACAAAGTTAGATCAAGCACAATTTTGACACACACAAAATATGCTAAAGTTCAAACACACAAAGTTAGTTCACACTTAACACACAAAGTTAGTTCACACTTAACACACAAAATATGCTAAACTTCAAACACACATTCCACACACACATATTTAGTTCAAACACACATTCCACACTCACAAATTTAGTTCACATACACACACACACACACACACGATCAAATCCAAGTGAATGGTGAAATCAAACACAATTCATTCAAAGTGAATGCTAAAGTTAGTTCAAAAATAGACACATACACAAAGTGAGTGCTAATGTTTGTTTGGACAAATGCACACATATATGAATTGAATGCCAAAGTTAGTTCTTACATGTATTTCATGTACATAAAATCTAATGTCAACACAAACATTTATACATGCATATGTCCACACATCCACATACAAAAAGTGAATGATAAGTTTCAAATAAAGTCAGTACAAACATACACTTGATACACACTAAAGTTCAAAAATGAAATACACACTTCACACAAATAAAAAGTAGATGCCAAAGTGAAACACAATAAACAAATAAAATGAATGTCAAAGTTCAAAAACATATCTAACACGAACAATAAGTGCAAAAATGAATGTCAAAGTTCAAAAACATATTTAACACGAACAATAAGTGCAAACAAAATGAATGACAAAGTTCAAACATACACTTCATACAAACAAGAAGTACATACAAAGTAATTACACACACACATAATTCCAAATTTCAAACACCAAACACATGCTTCAAACAAAAGTTCATGAATGCCTAGTTTAAGAATTCTTCTCACAAAAGTTCAAAATATAACACAAAAAAAAAAAATTGAATGCCAAAGTTCAAAAGAAATAAGTTTCACAAAATGAGTGGATGCCTAGTTGAAACACACTTCATACAAACAATAAGTGGGTCAAATAAAAGTTTAAAATATGCTTCATACAAGTTAATGCAACAATAAGTGGATCAAATAAAGGTTTAAAATTTGCTTCATACAAGTTAGTTCAAAAGTCAATTCATACAAAGTGAGCAAAGTGAATGTCAATCGAAAATTTAAGCAAATCAATTTTTTTTAAAAATATACTTCTCACAAAAGTTGAAAAGACAAACAAAAAGTAGATGCCAAAGTGAAGCACATTAAACAAAGTAAATGTTAAAGTTCAAACATACATTTCACACAAACAATAAATCCACACAAAATAAATGCCAAATCTCAAATACACTCATACAAAGTTCATGAATGCCAAACATCAAACCAAAGTTCATTAATGCAAAAGTTTAAAACACACTTTATACAAAGTTTGTAAATGCAAATTAAAGTTCAAAGGACTCTACATAAAAAGTTCATCAATGCAAATATTTAAAACACACTACATATAAAGTGAATTCCAAACAATAGGTGGATCAAATCTAAGTAAATATAAAAACACACACTTCACATAAACAATAAGTAAATCAAATTCTACTTGAAAACTGAATTTCAAACACACACTTCACACAAAAGTTCATGAATGGTAGTTTAAGAACAAACATTCTCACAAAAGTTCAAATTCTCACAAAAGTTCAAAATATAACATACAAACAAAATTAAATGCTAAAGTTCAAAACAAATACTTCACATCACACTTTCAATGCCTAGTACAAACACAAAAGTTGAAAACATACCCTCCCCATCCTCAAAAATTTACTTCATACAAGTTAGTGCAAAAGTCAATTCATACAAAGTGAATGTCAATCAAAAAAATTAAGTGAATCAAATTTTTTTAAAAGATACTTCTCACAAAAGTTGAAAACATACCCCACCACTATCATCACACACACACACACACATGTTAGAAATTAAATTCTAAAGTTCAAAATGAACACTTAGAAAAATAATAAGTGGTTCTCAAAGTTGAAAACACAAACAATGAGTGTATGTCTATTACAAACATACTTTGCATATTCAAATAATAAGTGGATTGAATAAAAGTGAATGAAAAAGTTCAAAATGAATGTCAAACAATAAGTGGATTGAATACAAGTTGGAAATTCACACAAGCAATAAGTGGATCAAAAGAATTGAAACAACACACAATAAGTTAATAAAAACTGCAAAAGTTCATAAGTGAGCCAGAAGACCCAAAAAAATCACAATAAGTGGATTAAAAGATAAAACAAATCAAAATTCCCAAAATTTACTTCACAAAACAACACATAAAATTAAAAATAAATTAAGAATAAGAAGTTTTCATGCAATGTAAATTAAAAGATCATCAAAATCAAACTTGGAAAAAAAACAATAAATGTAGTTTATGTAGGCTATGTAATAAAATTAAAATTAAAAGTGTAGCTCAACATAGTTAGGAATAGGAATATTGTACTCAAAATTGATGTTATTATGATTATCAAAACTGTAATTAATATTGTAAAGAAAATTGATTTGTCATTGTGCTATTTGATTGTCTTATGATTTGTTAATATTAAATGTTGTTGTTAGTACCAAAGTGCTAATTATATGTTGTTAATAATGTGATTCTAATAGAACATTAAATATTAGAAATATGAAATAAAACCACCACACCTAACTATAAAAGACATTAACCTTTTAGGAATGACCATGGCCAGTAGCCATTCCCTCTAGCCTTTGGAAGAGGCAGTTTGCCCCCTTCCCAAAAAAATATTTTATTAAAATTAAGAATATCTTTACATATTACATTTGTAGAAATCCTTCTCACTTCAACAACTTATCCAAAACTTCACCACTATAAATACCCTCCTTCCAAACTTTTCTTACTTGAATGACTGCTCACATATAATCCACCTCTGTATTCCTGTTAAAGTACAACTAGTGAGCAATATAATTATCCAAATTTACCTAAAAAACAAAACAGTTAATTAACATAGCAAATACACTGCATGGTGAAAAATTACTTAGAAAATAATTTTACATTACATAAAAAGAATTAACCATATCTTTTAAAAAAGAATACTACCAAGTACTATGCTCAAATGACTGCTCAAATGAATATGAAAATGAATTCCAAATAACAAACAATATGACCAGTAGCCTCTCCTTTTTTCAACATCCATCTACAATTGTAGCTTACAACAAATTTCACAATAAAATAAATGCTAAAGTTTAAACTAACTTGTTAATTTGAGTGGAAATGTAACAAAACAGAGCTGAAGGAGACCCACATAATTCAAGCTGCAGTCTCTGAACTGAACATCGATCCATTTCATTTTCTAGGAAAAAAGGGCTTAATCCCAGAACAATGAGGATGACATATATGAACATAAAACTCCAAGAGAAGCTCTACATTGAGAGAGCAAAGAGGGGTCATAGATTTAATCAACAGTACGAAATAAGAAAATAAAACTATCTCCATACTAACAAACCTAAAATACAAAGCAATACTAAATAGTAAAATTAAACTTAAACAAAATAACTACCTTCATTAAAAATTAGTTAGAACACAAGAAAATTAATTACACTTCATTGAAAACTGAAAAGTTCAAATATTTGAAATAATTCTATTACAGAAAAGAAAAAACTAACCATATGTAGACACAGTATTTTGGATGGTATTTTGCTGGATAATTTGTTATTGGACAGAGTCAGAAATGATATAAACAGCATGCCAGCAAAAAAATGACAATATGTTGAATATTCTACTACAAGGGAGCTCATTTGCACTTGCACTACATGAATTAGACTCGTTTACTTGAGACCCTTCACCAAAAACAAAAGAAATGTGGGTAGACAAAGCAAGCTAACACATGGTCTGCTGTTCAGGTGGAATGTATCTTGTAAAAACATTATTCCTCAACAAAAGTATCATCAGTTGAGAAGTCTTGACAACAAACGTGATATCTTTCTAGACAAGAAAATGTTTCTAATACGTATGATCTCCAAATCAGAACAGTTGGAAAGATTGTAAGGCAATTCTTCCTTAAGCTTATTGTCATTCAGGTGCAATGTTTGAAGCTGATACAGTCTGCCTGTTGTGGATGGAATCTCTCCTTCAAAAGCAGTATTTTCTAGGTTCAATTTTCTAAAGTGACCAATTGGTTATACTGGATTGAATTTTACCAAATAATTTATTAGTGGACAGAGCCAGAACCTGAATCTTAGCAATAAGTATACCAATTTGGTTGGGGATAATCCCAATGAGTTTATTAAAGATAGGTTTAGTGTTTTCAGGGCCTATGAGGTCTAGGATCATATGTCCAAATTAGGGGAATTTGAGCTTCTAAATTATTGTATGATTTAATTTACCAGAATCAGTTATAGCAGACTTTCTTCAAATGGCATGCCTCCTGTTCTTTGGGCTGGGTGGTTACTTCTAGTGTTTGGGTTTTTTACTGGCAAGTATCGATACTTTTTGTATCTTCTGAGTGGATCAAGTTTAACTCTTGTCAATTCAGTCTATAATCATTAATCTATAATCATTAACTCTTGTCAATTCTTTATTCGAGCCTCCAATGACAATAGCAAAAACAAAAATGCAATAAATACCATGTCGGTGGAACTAGCATGTTAATGTTATAATTTTCTACACAGCTTAATGTTATATAATGTTAATGTTAATGTTATAATTTTCTAGCCTATGCCTTGTAACGTGTCTAGACAAGGCAGAGGCTATCTCTTGCTCTTGTGAACATGACATGGATGGTCGCAAGGAGATGGAAGCCATAGCAGACCTCAAAAAGAAACTCTGCCTATTCTTACCAAGAGGGATGTAATCATGCAATTCTGGCACGTCAAGATCTTTCTGGTCAAAACCTTATATTTCAGCCTTGAGAAAAAAATGAGAACTGCAGAATGTTGACCAATACTGGACTCTTAGTAGCAATGGCAGGTTTCAAGAACATCCTCCAATGACGATAGCAATGATCAAGAAAGAGCAGAAAGTATAGTTTTCTGATTTGCAGTTTATGGAGTCACGGAAGATTTTTATTTTTCCACTGAAGGTTGAGATATGTTTTAAATGTTCTAATTTGATAAGTTCTTTTCTATGAAATTAACTATGCATGCATTGCTGAAGAAGAGGTTCAAATTTTCAAGAGGCAAGATGAGATTCGTGCTTGCTTTATTTAGTTTCACTCGCATTTTTCCTAAAATCTCCAAAAATGATTGCCAAACCACAGCCTCATTTTAAAACTACTTCTATATAGCATATGCTCTAATGGATACTCTCATCAATTCTAATTATTTCCAATTCAATTTCCTCTCCCATCTTATTCTGAAACCATTAACAGGCAAGCCCTCGTATTCTGAAACTATTTACAGGCATATTCTGAAACCACTTACAGGAAAATAGTCTTGCTGAGTATGAAAAGGTGAGAGTAGGGCTTGAGTGATTCTTCCTAGGATAAGATGTACTCACTCAGTAGGATTGTCTGGCCAGACCACTGTGCTCTAAAATTATTTGGTAATAAGGAAGCAATCCCTATGCAGGGGGTTTTAAGATGTATTTTTATGGAGCTGGAGGTTGTATGAGATGAGGGAAAACCTGCTACAGGATAAATTGGAATCTTATCCTGGGATATAGGAGTCCTTACATTTTAGTTCTTAGATTTCTAGTTGCTACGTTTGGGGTAGGGTTGGAAATTCCGCCCACCAGTTTAAGGGTTTTTTGTTGCCTGGTGACATTAGAAGGCATCTGCAATATTTTAACAATAGTTGCTACTAAAAAAATCCACGGAACCACCAGTTTACTAAAAATTCTGAGCTAAAAATTTTAGCATTACCTACTGCTATAAAATCCATGGGACCACCTGATTATCAAAGGTTCCTGAAAATTCTCAGCAGCCCCCCACCATGGGCCCATACCCTAAAATCCCCCCTCCATGGCACCATATCCTAACATTGCATGCAATTGCAGTGTCATGGCCAACTAACAAACAAATACTCAGTGTGCAGAAATTGGGTGCCTAACTATCCTCTCTACAGAGCATTCTGTCCATTTCTAAGTCAGAGGGAGGGATCTAGATGGATAGGTCAATCGACATTACCTTCAATTTGGCTATTCTCTCTATGTCTCCTATTCTCTCTGTATCCCCTGTGTTTTACTTGCTTGGCTATTCAAATTTTAAACAAACCAGCCATGTCCATGTAGAATTATGCAACTGAATGCTAAAGGAAGGTGAGTCAGAGGGAGGGATCTAGATGGATAGGCCAATCGACATGGTAGAATATAGGTCAATCGACATGGTAGAATCTAGAGTATTCTCTCTGTCTCACAGAGTGTCCCATGTATACTACTTGCTTGGTTATTCAAATTTCAAACAGACTAGCCATGTCCATGTAAAATTAATGCAACTGAATGCTAAAAGAAAGCCCACAGTAGTGAAGAATACCTGGAATCTGGATTAAGAAGAAAATCATAAAACAAAGCATCTGCCACCTCCTCTGCTGCTGCTGCTGCCTGCCACCATAAAACAAAGCCAAACAAAAATACAAGACCAAACCAAAAAAATGCACTCAAAGACAATAAGATGGACTGACCAGCGTGCACGCTGAAGCAAAAGACTCAAGCCAAACACAAAAATATCAAACAATTTCACAAAACACAGAGAAACAAAAGTGTGTCAAACAATTTCACAAAAAATTCACAACAGAAAAATAAACAGAACCAAGCAAGTCATAAAGAATCCATCCATGAAGAAGCTTTTCACTCCTTCCCTCCTCCTGAAACGGTCTTCATCTGCATTTTCCCTCCCTCCTCAACCTCTAACGGCCTTCATCTGCATTTTAATTGTCCTCTGATTTTGGCGCGCTCCTCAACGACATTCTTTCACTTTGAACTGCTTTTTGCTTTTCTCCCAACGGCTCTATGGTGTGGTGTGTCATTTTGGTTTTATTACCTAGACTTTGATTTTGTTTTTCTTACACACAAACTTAAATTTGAAATTTATATATTTGTAGAGGAACAAAATTATTGTAAATGGAAATGTTAATTTAGGCCAATTAAAAAGAATGCATCCCCTTAGATTAAATTAACAATGATAAATTATGTAAATAAATTAATATTATTTTAGGAAATCAATTGTAAGAGAAAGTATAGAAATGAGTGGAAACGGAGGTCGGGGAATGGGCCTAGCTTTACACAAGAACGTGTCATTTATCGATTTGTAATTGTATTGAGCCATTCCATGGAAATGGGACCAGAATTAAATGGAAATTGTCATGGTTATGCAATTTTCACCATTACAGAAGCACCCTACACAAATAATTTAGGCTAATTAAAGAAATGCAATCAATTAGGCATAAATTAACATAGATTGATTAGAGCCGAGACAAATAATTGTAATAAATTCAAAAGGAATAAATGGGACGAATGAGAGTACCGAACCCTAGAATTGATGATGGAAGAGTGACGTATTAATTTGTTGTCTCTAGTTCATATTAACGGCCTTCATCAGATAATTATCTCAATTTTTGTGTTGTCCAAAAAAAACTTTGTAGTTCACTTTTCACCATCGTGAGTTTGATCATGATCATCGCAAACTTAATCTATCATACACGTAAATGATTTTGTACTACACTTGAAAATTTATTCACGTTCATCTTTCAAATAGTTGAACCTATCAAGGTGCTGCCTAGGGACACCGTTAGGAGTTTGCCGACTCAATAGGTGAACACATTTTCCTCGATGTCCTCTATTTCCAGGATCATGTTTCAATGCACAAATGGATGTATTTAAATACCATGACATTGCAACATGTCTTGAGCATAAACACTCATGTGTTAAGTTGGCTCATAATAACTAGTAGAAAGAGGCGACAAAAACATATGTGGGCGAACAATTTAGATTCTTTTTATGTGTATGTAATTATACCAAATGAAGTCTTTTCACTTTAATCCTACTCTAATTAGCTAATGCTATAGTTAGGTTTGACAAAAGACTTGAGACTAAATTCAACAAACTAGGTCTTTTTATGTGTGGCCCTCTTTAGATTGTGGTTGTTATCTGTGCAGCCCCCCCTAATTTACAAACTATTAACAATAAATGCATATCCCTACAATGGTTTGTTCTTCATTTAGACTCCACTTCCTTCCACAACTTGGCTTGACTTGGGTGCCAACAAATGGGGGTTAGCATTTTAACCTTTCCAGCTCCAAAACAATTAAAAATCATTAAGTGGGTGTTGCAATGGGAAAATTAACTCAAATAAAAGGGTCATGAGGATATGCACTACAGTATAAAAATGTAACATGCCACTTGTTCTACCAACTAAGATTTACTAAGTTTTTAACTTGAAAGTATATAAATCATGAATTCAAAACATGAATAATAATTTTTTTTCTTCGAACATTTAATATAATGCACATTTGAAACATATTTCAAATTTCTATTGCATAACCAAATTACATTTTCTCAATAAAATAATTGAATAATCAATTCTTACAACTTTTCATAAATTACATAGAAGCTTCAAGAGCTTAACTGAAAAATAGAAACACATGTTTGTATACTTGTCTGTCTTCAATACTCTTGACCACCAACTGCATGAGGGGAAGCATCACTCAAGTGATTTACCTCCAACCATGGACTAACTGTGGTCCCTCGTACATTTACCCAACTAGTAAATGGCCCTACCCTTCAACGAAGGGATTGGTATAGCAACCTCAAAGTTAAGCCTAATTTGAGTAGGTGTTGTGTCCTACATTAACTAGTACTATCATATTATGGCTACAACCATCAAAATATGACATCCCTACTTAGTAATGCAAACTTGGAACACAGTGAAACTAGACAGTGTAAATGTTGGCTATTTACACCACTTTGACCAAAGTTTTCTTTGTCTCATATTCACCCACCCTTCTATCTCGATTGGGAAAGACAACAATCTCTATACTAGGTTACCTACCTCTTCCATGGATCACATATCCCAAGGTTAACCTATTACATGCTTTACTAGGATACATATATCGAAGTAATACCACTTGAAACCTATTTTCACTATCTTTCCCGTTATACAATTTTCCTATACAAACACCAATCAATGATTGATTCATAATTTTATCTAGGTAGAATCCCAACCATAGAAACTATCACATATTCAAATACAAATTTGCTATCGATATATATATATATATATATATATATATATATATATATATATATATATATATATATATATATATACACATTCACATTGATAATTCAAAAATGCAATCACTTAAAACAATACAACACATAATGTTTTGATAACAAAAGAAACATAGAGAACGAGAAAAAAAAACCCATGCCTGAGATTATAACTCCAAATGTACCAAAGCCTCCTTTGCTTAAGCTCTTCCAACACTCTAGATCACTCCTCCAAATAAAACAACTCACAAAAATAATATGACAAGCTCTCGACACTAACGCAAAACTTAAAAATGAAAAGAGAAGGCTCTTGATTTGAAAAATATGTGCGTAGAAATGAGGGAGAGCACCCCCTTTTATACAAAAAACTAAGGAGTGGTCTAGCTACAAATAAGCAAAGAAAACTACCACCTTTCCCTTTAATTTGCAACCAACTCCATAGTGTCGAAAGAATGATGACATGCTTAATAAAAATCTGTAATTAATTTCATTTCCCATGGGATCAAGACCAAGTCTAACTTTCCAAAATAAAAGTTTGTTATGAACTATAAAGTAAAATCACTAACGGTCCATATCCTAAGCATTTGCATAGGCTTAAAGTTATGGGCACGATCCCCTATTACCTTGTCCTCCTAACGGCCTTACCACATGCGCTCATAGCACGTGCTTTATGCACTTTATGCACTGCCTTAATGGCTTAAGGGGGCCGCATGTCATATAAGGCTGCCACCCTAATAAATAAGAATATTATCCCTTATAAAAAGCACTTTAACCTTTTTTTATTCTACTATGTTTTAATCAGCAATAAATCTTATCTTATATATTACTATTCTTTTAATCACCACAAAACAATATTTACGACATTCAATTTCTGCAGAATGATAAAATTGTATTCTCGCTATTAAAAGAAAATAATAATAATATTTATATTATATACATAAATATATATAGAGAGACTATATATATTGACATATGTATATATTATTATCGTAAAATCAAATATAACTCAACCATAAATGCATTTAACGTCGTAAAATCTTCATAGACTTAATGTAAAAAAACACAAAAGTGACGATAATTCTTACATAGTCCAAATCGATATCCCCTTATCTATGAGCTATACTCTCATGAGTGTACGCAGGTATGTCTACCTATGTATGTTCATGCTCATATTGATTCATACGTAAGATCGTATCGTGGATTTGCATGAACTATAGTCTCCAAAAGAAAACTTACCTAGACAACCAAACACTTAACAACATGTAGGTTCGAACATCCAATCAAGACTACATAACTTAGATCACTTACCATTACCCACACTGACTCGACTCAACCTAGATCAAAATAGGATGTGTGTGTGTGTGTGCTGTTCAGTTTAGGCTTTTCTTTTACGTATACCAAACTAAGTCCTTCTCCTAAGTGATACTTCCCCTCTTTTCTGGAGTGACAACATGTTCCTGCATCCACTTAGATCATCGCCACAGTAGTTAGCTGATCAAAATATCATCATTAATTAACAATAATCACATTTAAAACAAGATATTGCATTATTCTTTTTCTCATCATATTGCATTCAAGATAGATAACACACATAGATGCAAAGATTCATAATTACTTCAATTTTCACAAAAATATCCAATCTATAGTAAATGGATAGAAACATATATATAGATGCAGAAATCCATAATCACTCACTTTCCAAACAAATTAACCAATCTAGGTAAATAGTAAGTGGATAGAAACACATGGGGTGTAACATACTTCCGCCTTGTGAATCATCGTCCATGATGATTTTTAAGTATCAAGCATTATCATAACATAGTAAAACATAAAGAGTATCATATCACAAAACATATTGTATTTCAAGAACTTTCAAAATCCAGAATAACTTGCAGAAACTTCTGCTTTATCTTAGCATAATCTTCCCAAGTGGCAGAATCTTCTGCATATTGATCCCATTGGACCTTGAATTGTAGAACCTCTCTATTACATAAGTGAAGCTTACACATTTTGAGCACCTTGAGAGGCTCGATTGTTACCACCCCTGGGTCCTGTACCTATAAAGCATTCCAGTCAATAACATGGTTATCCCCTGGAACATACTTCTTAAGATATGACACATGAAAAACATTATGCATCCTAGCAAGAGATGGTGGCAAAGCAATTCTGTAAGCAACAGGATTGACTTCTTCTAGGACCTCAAATGGACCTACATAGCACGGACTTAGTTTGGATGACTTTCCAAACTTTACCGAACTCTTATGCAATTTTACTCTCAACAACACCTTATCCCCAACAGAAAAATTCCTAGGAACCCGTTTGGCATCTGATAACTCTTTTGCTTGTCATTAGCTTCTGCCAACCTTTGCTTGATAATCTTAACTTGTTCGTCCATATCTGACAGCATTTCTAGCCCAAGACTTATCCTATCTTCTAGTTTATCCCAGTTTATAGGAGTTTGACATTTCCTACCATACAATGCTTCAAACGGAGCCATCTTTATCGCAGACTGATAAGATTTATTGTATGCAAACTCTACCAAAGGTAAATAATCCTCCCATTTGTATTGTTGATCCATGCAATACATCCTTAGAAGATCTTCTAGTACTTGGTCTACTCTTTCTGTTTGCCCATCTGTTTCCAGATGATAAGCTGAACTTATATTTAACTGAGTTCCAAGTGAAGAAAACAAGGTTTTCCAAAACCTAGAAGTTACACAAGCATCCCTGTCAAAAATAATCTTTTCGGGAATCCTATGCAATCTAAACACCTCTTGAATAAACTTCTGAGCTATTACTATAGCTCTATCTGTAAGATTACTTGGTATGAAATGTGCTAACATAGTAAACTTGTCTACGACCACTAGAATGGCATTGTGCTTATTCATCAACATTGGAAGACCTTGCACAAAATCCATGCTAATAACCTGCCACGTACTTTCTGGTATATCATGGGGATATAGTAAACATGTAGGATGATGATGTTCTGCAATTACTCTCTGACATTCTAGACAACTTGTCACAAACCTTATGGCATCCCCTTTCATCCCCTTCCATAAATATAACGGCTTTACATCCGCTAACATCTTGGTAACACCAGGATGCCCTGAGTATGGTGCATTATGAACTTCTTTCCATACCAAATTCCTTAGTTCACCAACATCAGGTACATAAATTCTTCCATTAAATCTCAATAATCCATTTGGTTCAAAACAAAATCCTTCATACCTCTTATCTCACAAATCTCTTGAGAGTGCTTGCTTGACTTGTTCATAGAACTCGTCACCCTTGGATCTTTACAATACACAACTTTTGAAGTCCGTCTGAATTACTACCAAAGAAGATATATGCCTTCTTCAACTTAAGGCATCTGCAACTCTATTTTCCTTTCCCTTGATGTAGTTAATGTCAAAATCATAGTCTGATATCAATTCTAACCACCTTCTTTGCCTTGCATTAAGATTGGGTTGTGTAAAGAAATACTTCAAGCCATGATGGTCTGTTTTTAGTTCAAAAGGTTTACCCATCAGATAGTGTCTCCACATTTGCAATGCATGAACTACTGCTGCTAACTCTAAATCATGCGAAGCATAATTCTATTCATAAGGCTTTAGCTTCCTTGACTCATAGGCTATGACTTGCCCTCCTTGCATCAATACTTCACCCATACCTTCTCTTGTTGCATCCGTGACAACTACAAAATTACCTTCTGGATTTGGCACTTTCAAAATCAGAGTCGTGGTCAGTTTCTTCTTTAGGAGATCAAATGCCTCTTGACATTTTTTGGTCCAATCATACTTTTTTCCTTTTCTATGAAGAGATGTGATAGGAAAAGCGACACTAGAAAAGTTTTCCACAAACTTACGGTAATACCCAACCAAACCCATGAAACTTCTCACTTCGGAAACATTCCTTGGCACTAGCCACTCAAGTATTGCTTAAATGATCTTGGCTGGATCAACTACAATCCCTTTATCTGAAATCACCATGACCCAAATACTGTACTTCCCTCTGAAAGAAGGTACACTTGGAAAGTTTCCCGTACAACTTATGCTCTCTTAGCCATTGGAGTACTATTTCCAAATGTTGAAGATGTTCCTCTCCATTCTTGGAGTAAATCAAAATGTCATCCAAGAAGACCAACACAAATTTATCCAAGTAGTCTCTAAATACACTATTCGTAAGGTTCATGAATGTTGCAGGTGCATTTGTTAACCCAAAAGGTAAGACTATAAACTCATAATGGTCATACCTTGTTCTGAAAGAAGTCTTAGAGATGTCTTCATCCTTGATTCTCAACTGGTGATATCTTGACCTCAGATCAATTTTGGAAAACATAGTTGCTCCTCACATCTGATCAAAGAGATCATCAATACGCGGCAACGAATACATATTCTTCACCATTACTTTATTGAGCATCCGGTAATCTATACACAATCGCAATGTTCCATCCTTCTTCTTGACGAAGATCACTGGTGCTCCCCAAGGTGAAACACTTGGCCTTATCAATCCTTTGGACAACAATTCTTCCAACTGAGATTTTAACTTCATTAATTCAGTTGTCATCATTCTATACAGTACCTTGGAGATAGGTTCCAATCCTGGAATAATGTCAATGGATAAATCAAACACTCTTTTGGGAGGTAATCTTGGTAATTCTTCTAGAAATGCATCCGCAAAATCTAAGGATAGGGTATTTCTCCATATCCGTCCTTTCTGCACTTTCTATCTCTCCATCCTTAACTTCACATTCCTCATGTTTTTCCATTTTTACCACAAAGAGTTGACAGCCCTTCTTCTTTGCCCTATGCATCTGAACAGCTGAGATCTGTCGCAACTTAACTTCACTATGTGTCCCTTGTAAAGATACCCAATTTCTAAGATCATCTAAGCATTCTATAGTTTTTGCATGACAATCTACCTTAGCCCTATGCCTCCATAACCAGTTCATCCCTAAGATGACATCATAAGACCCTAATGGAGCTACATACAAATTAACTTCCATAGAGAAACTAGGAAGCTCAACCCTTACTTCAAACAAACATTGGTCTACCTTAGCTCTCATCTGGTTTACGTATTCAGCAACCCATGATTTTTCCATATAACCAGCTCTTCTAGACATTTTACTAGCTACTCTAGGTGAAATGAAGTTTTCTATGGCACCAGTATCTATTAAAATAGAAATGGGTATACCAGATAAAGTACCTGGTGTTTCCATTGGAGTGATCTGGTATTCAGCCTGTCTGTTATTTACTGCAGCGTGTATCCTTTGCTGAAATGCCTCTCGATGTGGTGGAAGAGAATTACCACGGGGTTGCAATCCTGATGGCTCATTGGGGCATTGGCTAGCATAGTGATCACCACTGCAGTTGAAACATTCTTTAACTGGCCCCTTCTTTCCAGGAACTCTCTTTGAATTGGCAATGTTCCTAGCAATGTTGTTGAAGTTACAATTGTTATTTCCTTTATGGTCCTTCTTTGGTTCACTCCAATTATTCTAAAAATTCTTTTCTCCTTGCATCTAAATTCCTTGCACCTCATTAGGTTTTCTAGAAGTTTGTTTATTCTAAGACCAGTTAAACTTTTTCCTATTCTTTTCACGGTAGTTGGCTATAGACTTCAATTTCTTCTCTTGCTTTAGAGCTTTCTCATATACAAGGTCCATGGTGGTAGGACCATGCATATCCACCTCTCCACCTATCTAATTGTTCAACCCCATAATGAACTTTCTTATGTGGAATCGCTCATCAGCTTGATACATAGGCACATACCTCAGAAGATTTACTAACTAAGATTTACTAAGATTTACTAAGTTTTTAACTTGAAAGTAAATAAACCATGAATTCAAAAGAGGAATAATAATTTTTTTTCTTCGAACATTTGATATAATGTACATTTGAAACATATTTCAAATTTCTATTGCATAACCAAATTACATTTTCTCAATAAAAGAATTGACTAATTAATTCTTACAACTTTTCATAAATTGCATAGAAGCTTCAAGAGATTAACTGAAAAATAGAAACACATGTTTGTATACTTGTCTGTCTTCAATACTCCCGGCCACCAACTGGATGAGGGGAAGCATCACTCAAGTTATTTACCTCCAACCAAAGACTAACTGCGGTCCCCGTACATTTACCCAACTAGTAAATGGCCCTACCCTTCAATGAAGGGATTGGTATAGCAACCTCAAAATTAAGCCTAATTTGAGCAGGTGTTGTGTCGTACATTAACTATTACTATCATATTATGGCTACAACCATCAAAATATGACATCCCTACTTAGTAATGCAAACTTAGAACACAGTGAAACTAGATAGTGTAAATGTTGGCTATTTACACCACTTTGGCCAAAGTTTTCTTCATCTTATATTCACCCACCCTTCTATCTTGATTGAGAAAGACAACAATCTCTATACTAGGTTATCTACCTCTTCCATGGGTAACATATCCCAAGGTTAACCTATTACATGCTTTACTAGGATACATATATCGAAGTAATACCACTTGAAACTTATTTTCGCTATCTTTCTCCTTATACAATTTTCCTATACAAACACCAATCAATGATTGATTCACAATTCTATCTAGGTAAAATCCCAACCATAGAAACTATCACATATTCACAATACAAATTTGCTATCGATATATATATATATATATATATATATATATATATATATATATATATATATATATATATATATATATATATATATATATATATATATATATATATATATATATATATATACAATCAATAGACATTCACATCAATAATTCAAAAATGCAATCACTTAAAATAATACAACACATAATGTTTTGATAACAAAAGAAACATAGAGGAGAAAAAAAAAACCCATGCCTGAGATAATAGCTCCAAATGTACCAAAGACTCCTTTTCTTAAGCTCTTCCAACACTCTAGATCACTCCTCCAAATAAAACAACTCACAAAACCAATATGACAAGCTCTCGACACTAATGTAAAACTCAAAAACAAAAAGAGAAGGCTCTTGATTTGAAAAACGTGTGCATAGAAATGAGGGAGAGCACCCCCTTTTATACAAAAAACTAAGGAGTGTTCTAGCTACAAATAAGCAAAGAAAATTACCACCTTTCCCTTTAATTTGCAACCAACTCCATATTGTCAAAAGAATGATGACATGCTTAATAAAAATCTGCAATTAATTTCATTTCCCGCGGGATCAAGACCAAGTCTAACTTTCCAAAATAAAAGTTTGTTATGAACTATAAAGGAAAATCACTAATGGTCCATATCCTAAGCATTTGCATAGGCTTAAAGTTATGGGCATGATCCCCTATTACCTTGGCCTCCTAACGGCCTTACCACATGCACTCATAGCACGTGCTTTATGCACTTTATGCGCTGCCTTAATGGCTTAAGGGGGCCGCATGCCATATAAGGCTGCCACCCTAATAAATAAGAATCTTATCCCTTATAAAAAGTACCTTAACCTTTTTTTTATTCTACTATGTTTTAATCAGCAATAAATCTTATCTTATATATTACTATTCTTTTAATCACCACAAAAGAATATTTACGACATTCAATTTCTGCAAAATGATAAAATTGTATTCTCGCTATTAAAAGAAAATAATAATAATATTTATATTATATACATATATATATAGAGAGAGAGAGAGACTATATATATATTCACATATGTATATATTATTATCGTAAAATCAAATATAACTCATAACCATAAATGCATTTAACGTCGTAAAATCTTCATAGACTTAACGTCAAAGAACACAAAAGAGACAATAATTCTTGCATAGTCCATATCGATATCCCCTTATCTATGAGCAATACGCTCATGAGTGTACGTAGGTACGTCTACCTATGTATGTTTATGCTCATATCGATTCATACGTAAGATCATATCACGGATTTGCACAAACTATAGTCTCCAAAAGAAAACTTGCCTAGACAATTGAACACTTAACAACATGTAGGTTCGAACATCCAATCAAGACTACATAACTTAGATCACTTACCATTACCCACATTGACTCGACTCAACCTAGGTCAAAATAGGATGTGTGTGTGTGCTGTTTAGTTTAGGCTTTTCTTTTACGTTTACCAGACCAAGTCCTTCTCCTGAGTGATACCTCCCATCTTTTCTAGAGGGACAACCTATTCCTGCATCCACTTAGATCATCACCACATTAGTTAGCTGATCAAAATATCATCATTAATTAACAATAATCACATTTAAAAGAAGACATTACATTATTCTTTTTCTCATCATATTGCATTCAAGATAGATAACACACATAGATGCAAAGATTCATAATTACTTTAATTTTCATAAAACATCCAATCTATAGTAAATGGATAGAAACACATATATAGATGCAGAAATCCATAATCACTCACTTTTCAAACAAATTAACCAATCTAGGTAAATAGTAAGTGGATAGAAACACATGGGGTGTAACAAAAAATTTTGAAATCGAAATTAGTAAAGGGCAAAATTTTCTGTTACAAGCCAAAGAATACATTGGCATTCATCAAGCCTAAGAATATGTTGGCATTCATCAAGCCTCTTATTCTCATACTAGTCCATAGCATAGGTATAAGATGTGTGTTTTACATGGTGAATGAACCATAACAGCCTAAAAGCATTCCCAGAGACTTGAATACCAAACAAAATCTTTTAGTTACAATATTGGAAACCTGTTTCTACGAAACTTCAATAAGAAAATTATATAAAAAATTCTACCCACTAAACTTAACTATTGTAGAAAACATGATAAACATAATATATATTAAAAACTTGTACCTAGAAGGAGAAGAATTATGCCTTTCCCCTGGTCTCATGCTCTGCCTCTTCTTTTGCTGCCACCATCAACAAGACCGCAACAAAATAAAGGAAAAAAACAAAAAAAAAGAAGCATAACATGACACAAAATTAAAATGCATAGAAAAATAAAATGAATAGATGACCAGCGCTGAAACAAAACTACATGAAAAAATATGTCAAATACAAAACCCTAAGAAAAATTACAGAGAGAAAAAGAACATTGATAGACAATATAATGAGAAGGGAAAAAAAACATTGATAGAAGGGAAGAAAACATTTTGCTAGACAACGCAAGTGAACTGTTTGGCATGATGCCTCAAAGAAATGTTGTCTCATGGAATGCAATGATTGTAAGATATGAAAAAATGGATTTTTTGATAAGGCTTTAGAAACTTTCAAGCAAATGCAATTGGCGGGTGTAAAGACAAATTCCCCAACCTTAGCCAACATCCTCCCTTCATATGGCAAAATGCAATCTTTGGAACATGGTATGGACATCCATCAAAGCATAAAGGATATGGGAATTTTGTCAAATCTTGTAGTTGCAACTATCCTAGTAGACATGTATGCAAATTGTGGAAGCATAGACAAGATACGTGAACTCTTTGATATGATGCCTCAATGAAATGCCTTCTCATAGAATGCAATGATTGCAAGATATGCTAAAAATGGATTTTTTGATAACTCTTTATAAACTTTCAAGAAAATACAATTAGTGGGTGTAAAGCCAAATTCCACAACCTTAGCCAGTATCATCCTTGCCTATGCCAAAATGGACATCCATCAAAGCATAAAAGTTATGGAAATTTTGTTATATGTTGTAGTTGTAACTTCCCTCAGAGACATGTATGCAAAGTGTGGAAGCATAGATAATGCAAGTGAACTGTTTGGCATGATGCCTCAAAGAAATGTCATCATATGGAATGCAATGATTGCAAGATATTAAAAAATGGATTTTTTGATAAGACTTAGGAACTTTCGAGCAAATGCAATTGGTGGGTGTAAAGACAAATTTCCCAACCTTAGCCAACATCCTCCCTTCATGTGGCAAAATGTGATCTTTGGAACATGGTATGGACATCCATCAAAGCATAAAGGATATGGGAATTTTGTCAGATCTTGTAGTTGCAACTGTCCTAGTAGACATGTATGCAAATTGTGGAAGCATAGACAAGATACGTGAACTCTTTAACATGATGCCTCAATGAAATGTCATCTCATGGAATACAATGATTGCAAGATATGTAAAAAATGGATTTTTTGATAACTCTTTATAAACTTTCAAGAAAATACAATTGGTGGGTGTAAAGCCAAATTCCACAACCTTAGCCAGTATCCTCCTTACCTATGCCAAAATGGACATCCATCGAAGCATAAAAGTTACGGAAATTTTGTTAGATGTTGTAGTTGCAACTACCCTCAGAGACATGAATGCAAAGTGTGGAAGCATAGACAACGCACATGAACTGTTTGGCATGATGCCTCAAAGAAATGTTGTCACATGGAATGTGATGATTGCAATCTATATGAAAAAAATGGATTTTTTGATAAGGCTTTAGAAACTTTCAAGCAAATACAATTGGCAGGTGTAAAGACAAATTCCACAACCTTAGCCAACATCCTCCATTCATATGGCAAAATGTGATCTTTGGAACATGGTATGGACATCATCAAAGCATAAAGGATATGTGAATTTTGTTAGATCTTGTAGTTGCAACTATCCTAGTAGATATGTATGCAAATTGTGGAAGCATAGACAAGATACATGAACTCTTTGACATAATGCCTCTAATGAGCCTAGTTATTAGCCTATTTTCTTATAGTTTTATGCAAGTTGAAAGACATTCCCAGACACTAATTTTTAAGCATATTTCTATGTTATGTTATCCCTTATGATCATTATGTAGACTTGAACTTGGTTAATTAAGTATATGGAGATATGATTATAATATGATGAAATTGTACATTATATGTGAAAATGTATGGATTATTGAGAATGTTTTAGTTGATTATGGTTGTTAGTATTTTGTACATGTTTATGGACTAACCTTGCATCTAAAAGAGGAAGGACTATAACCTGCAGCAACTACAGGATGCAACTTGCAGCCACAACATTTCCAAGGGCAAAGCAAGGAAGGTTCCAGACTCAACTAAGTGCAACAACCATGGCATGAGGACACTTGATGGAGATAATCACACATCGTGATAGGTGATCAATAAAGATGATTGGAAGTTTGAAGGACTTTGTTGAAGCTAGAAGACTAATGGAACTAATTCAATCGGTCCATGCTCCCCTATTTCAACAGAGAGTTCTAATTTTGTTAGGACACTTCTTACCTTCATTTTCCATTCATTGTTGTTAGTATTACATTACACTCTAGTTCATGCTGATTGGTGTTTTAAGTTTATAGTTAAGAGACCTATTTCAATAACTCCCTCGTGCCTATATGATGGTTCAGCCGCAGCCATAGCATTTCTAGGCGTAGAGTAGGGAAGATTCCAGACTCAACTAAGTGCAGCAACCACGGCATGAGGACACTTGATGGAGATAATCACACATCGTGATAGGTGATCAATAAAGCTGATTGGAAGTTTGAAGGACTTTGTTGCAACTAGAAGACTAATGGAACTGATTCAATCGGTCCATGTTCCCCTATTTTAGCAAAGAGTTCTAATTTTGTTAGGACACTTCTTACCTTCTTTTTCCAGTCATTGTTGTTAGTATTTATTACACTCTAGTTCATGCAAAGTGGTGTTTTATGTTTATAGTTAAGAGACCTATTTCAATAACCCCCCCGTGCCTATATTATGGTTCAGTGGTTGAGGTAGAAGTTAGTTAAGTACATCAAGATTTTATGTGATTTGAAAAGATTGTGCAATGTATGTTAGAATCAATATGATTGTGTTGATTTAAAAGAGCTAGATTTGAGTTTAAGTAGTGAGGCAGTCACCTGAGCAAGGGCCACTGAGGATAACTAACCTTCACTTTATTTATTGTATGTTATAAATGTTGTAGCAGTTATTTTATGAATACAAGATCAATTAGATTCTTAAGTTGCTTAGTTCAATTGACTTGTGATACTCCAGAGGATAGGAAAAGTTGTCATTAGCAAATTAGAGTTCATTCCTTAATAATCTTTTGTTACAATCTTACATTGCAAAGTATCCATAGCAGTTGTAGCAGCATTACTTTCTCTTGTTAATAAGTAGCCTGATTTCCAGTACTGTATTAGATAAGTTAGATAGTTTGATCCCTGAAAGCACATACAATGCAAGTGCCATCACAAGCCTACGAGCCCTAGTTGACAATTCAATGAAGGCCTTTTCAAGAGTTATAGTGGACTGTTCAGTAGGATATTCCTTTGAATTGTGTGATTACCACCAAGTTTACCAAGCATTGTAAAGACACTACATTTTTGGCACCATTGCCAGGGATGGTGCTACTTTTAGAGATTAGTCCCTGTTAGTTTCTATCTTTCTTAGTTAACATTTTGCTTTAAAAAGGATAGGGTACTTAGGTTCTACCTCACCAACTACCAGAAAGTTTACTAACATTGTGCAGGATCCATACAAAGTCATACCCATTGTATGCAGAGGCAGAGAGACACTTTGGGAAGGTTCCTTCCATTAGCTCGACAAGTTACAATAAATATTGGTGACTATAGTGATTAGAGCAAGGGTATTACTGAAGAAGAATCTTCCCTCTCATCAACATCTATTGACAATACAGAAAGAACTTCCCTCACTATGGCTGATGCAGTGGATGATCCACCTAAGCATGTGACCTTTGAGTTTCCAATTACCAACTAGGAGAGGGCTGTTTCTCTGAAGAATATAACTCCTTCAACATTGCATGTCTTCTAAGGTTTGGTGAATGAAGATCCAGACATGTTCCTGTTTGAGTTTGATGTCCTATGTAGGAGCTATGACTACACAACCGATGCTTATAGGCTCAAGCTCTTTCTTGCTACTCTAAAGGATGCTGCTTTAAGATGGTTCATGGGACTAGGCAATGATGCTATTCTAGATTGGGATACAATGAAGACAAAGTTCTTGGATAAATACCAAGACTATTGCAAAGGGGTTGATAGAAGAAGAGATGATATCTTCAGAATGACTCATAAAGAAGATGAACCATTGGAAGACTATGTGGAGAGGTTCCAATTCTACCTCAAGAAAAATCCACAGAATAAATTATCAGATGAATCTTTGAAACTTGTCTTCCTGAGAGGAGTCAATAATGACTGCATGGATGCCCTCAATCTTATTGGGGTAGGAGATATATATCAATTAACCTTTGAGGATGTCTGCAAGGTTTGCAAAAATTACTCAAGGACCTTCACCAAGAGGACAAGGGGAGAGAGAGCATCCACCATTGGCAAAGCATCTAATTCAGTCTCAAGGGTGGAATTGAGCAACATGTTGACCAACATGAAGATATTATCAGTCACCTAGCTACTCAACTGGATACTCTACACTTGAAGAAGAAGCAAGAGGAGGCTGATGCAATACTCACTGAATACTGTCCCAATTGTCGACAAAGAAAAGCCAATTGCAAATGCAAAAGAGTGGCCAGTATTACAGAAGATAACTTAGAGAAACCACAATTTCAACCTATTGAAGGTGAAGATGGCCAGCTATACTATGTTTCTCAAAGGAAACCATGGTAACAAAGACAAGGTATGCCACAAGATTCTTTAACTTTTAATACATCATTTCTAGTAGGTCATCAAATTTCTCTGGTTGGAATCCTCAGCCTTGGCCAACTACCCAAAACCAATGGCAAAACCCTTAGCAATGGAAATGTTGGAACAAGGTGGATAACTGAGAGGGGGGGTGAATCAGTTATCTTAAATAATTTAACTTTCTCTTCTTCTTTAACAATTAGTGCAGTATCAAAACATTTAAACATACATGAACATGAGAGAAGAAAAGAAATCAACACACATAACACAAGGATTTTTATGTGGAAAACCTTGTTAAGGGAAAAACCATGGGGTGACTAACCCAAGATTGTATTCTCTGTTAAAAGAATAGAGGTACAAAATGGCACTTGCCAATTAGGGCTCACTGCCCGAGCACACTGCTCACAAGAGGCTCACTACCTACAAGAGACTTACTGTCTACAAGGTATATAGAAAGTAACTAGGTGTTTGAACTGATCAGAGGCATCCACATATGCTGGGGTTCAGTTCTGGTTAGGCTCAATATACCGATCTACTGCACTTCATTCTTCCTCTGCTTAGTATTGTTGTTCTGTAACATACCGGATTTGTATAGATGCTTCCACATGGCTCTATGCTTTTCTTCACACACACTATTACAAAACACCCCCCTTCACATCGAAATCTATCTGGTATATATATCCACACAAAGGATTTCAACATCTTTCTAGTCAACATCCAGAATACTCAAGATTTTTCCAAACTCTAGTCTGTCAGCTGAATCCATGCTTACTAAGTGATGGGTATCAAAAACATAGTTATAGGAGTCATCAATCATGTCAGCCAACCATGAATGATCCCTCAAGAAACTTGATCACAATCAATTTCTTATCTGGATTAAGGTCTAATGCTCTGCCAGTCAGTTCTTCCTCAGTCTACTTTGCCAAACATGAACCCAACACTTAGGTGCTCATATCTTTTCACTCTTTCATCACCGGAGGCTCAATCTCTAGAATGTAGTAGTCATGGTACTCCTCTTGACTTCCCCAAGTCTGTACTTTACTGAGATACTTCCTCTAAGAGATCCAGACCTGACTGTCGGACCTTCCTGCATGCTTTGTTCTTACTCACCGAACCAAAATACTCTTCAATCTGACTTCCGGTATAGACATACCATGTGCTGCGAATGAGTGGGATGGACTTTGTTTCCATCAATGACAACACTCATGAAGCCACATAGTGTCTCTTGCCAACAATCTCCCCCTTTGGCATTGATGGCAACACTTAGTGAAAAATGACTAAGTGTCATAGCACACTCCCCCTTGGCTGATGCTTTGTCTTATGTACACTTTTACCGGAGCTCCCCCTTAGCTAGATTCCACATTTTTCACTACTCCTCACTCCCCCTTTGACATCAATGGCAAAGGGTGAAATCCGCACACCAAAATTTGTAAAGAAAAACAACCTATATATTGCCGGATAAGTATATATACATGGTGTACTTACATATACTTAAGGATATCCGCAAAGGTATTCTTCAACTATACAACTTCTATCGCCCAACTCTGCTTTATCCTGTCCAAAATTGATATGTGGCCACTTAACAAAAATGCATAAGCTTCTGTCCTCTTTAAGTCTGACAGATCACTAGTTCGGGCTATGGTATGAGCATTAGTTAGGGCCTCATGCATTGCCTCTAACTTAGGGATAATTATCCCTCTTAGTTCACTTAGCCTGCTTACTCTATTCTTCTTCTCCTTTTCAAGCCTCTTTATTTCATTAATAGTGGCAATAGTCTGACACTCTTGATTTATTATGGAAGAGGTGAGAGGATCAAAATTTTGAGATAAACTTGATAGTTTACTCTCTTGTTCTTCCACCTTCTTGGCAATGTCTGTTGTCACTGTGGACCAAGATAGACAAAATTTGTATAAATCTCGGCCATCTTTAAGAGCATTTTCTAGGCTCTTTATCCCAATATCTAGATTTCTCCTATCATTTTCTATAAGTCCCTATACTTTAGAGAATCTCTTTCCCAAAAACTCTTTCCAGACTTTCTCTTCTGCTGACTTCTCCAAAGAATCAAAATGTGTGCTAGTAGAATTAACAAGAGATTTCAAGTTACCGAATGAAGAGGCTAAAAGATCCTTCTGGAAGGATGGCATGATCTTCTCCAACACACAGGATGCAATCTCTATCAGCTCATAGTCTTCCATGTGAGACTTTAGAAGCTTTTCTTTTGCTTTGGCTTGAGCAAAAGATGCTACCTTCATTGTCTGGACCAGAGAGAGAGAGTCAAAATTGAGTGGTCCTTGAAACAGCTTCGGTTTATATAATTCCATCATTTCCTTGGTCAGGAAGTCTTTAACTACTTCTACAGTGTCTCTTGCTAGAGACAGAGTCTTCTTTTCTTTTCCCACCTCAAAACTGTCATCCGGGATCTTATCTGTTTGATCTTCTCTTCCCTTTTTCTCCTCTTCTTGACTTGCTTTCTCCTCTTTTCTTGCTTCTCCTTCAGTTCCGGAGTTTGCTGGGGGATCCAGAAGAGAGATGTTTACTTCTTCATGGACTTCCTCTTTCGAAACAGAGGAATCCAAGTCCTTAGTCTTCTCCTCACCTATCTCTTTTGACTCTTCTGCAATTTTCTCAGTAGAATCTTCCTTTGATGTACTTGATCCTTTGACATCCATGGCAGAAGAGTCATCACTTATGTCCTCTATAATAGGAAGATTGAATCTTTTATATGCATTCTGGAGGATGTCTTCAGTCTCTTTTGCCACCTGATCAGTCTCTCCGACCATAATCTTGTTCATTTTGGCTTTGCTCCGGAACTCATCCTTGCAATCCTTGAAGATCATGTTCATTTTTTTTGGAGTGATGGAAGGATAGAGCTGAATAGCTATATGTTCTCAGATCTCTAGGTCCTTTGCCTTAGCATTGTTCTTTCTCATTTCAAGTTCCTTCTCTAGGCTTTTGGGAATTAGAGATATGATTTCAGTGAATGCTTTATTATAGATGTTTAGATACCTGACTATAGCATCTTACAAGATCTTCTGGTCAACTTCACTACATTCATCATAGAATTCTATCATTGGTTGTAGATTTCCATCCACAGTGACTGCCTTGATGACATCATCAATGGAGATAGTAGGCCTTTTAACAAATTCTTCTGCCTTTTCTTCTGTATGTTTACTGGCAGAGGATTTCCTAGATGTTTTCTTCTTCTTCCTCATTTTCTTAACTTCTTCATCAGATTCTATTTCTCCATCATCCTTTTGGCTTATGTATGACCTTGTGGCCTTAGTCTTTGTTCTCTTTTCTCCTTTTCTAGATGTCTTTGCTTTTAGTTTTGAGGTTTTTGGGCTCTTAGTAGTGGTAGGTGCAGAGCTCTTTGAGGATCTAGTTCGGGAGGAGGCTTCCACTGGAGTACTTTCTTTTTTTCCTTCTTGCCTTTCTTTCTCTGCCCTTTCTACCTTCTCTCTATTGGCATCAACTGCCTCCTTTGATATCCCATATCTCTTGGCAACTTCTTCTACTTCCCTTCTCACCTTTCTCTTGATCTCAGGTTGTCTCAGTTCAACATGAATTTTTACACTCAACTCTTGGAAGGTGCCAAACCTTTCTACCTTAGGGTCCTTAGGATGACTTAGTAGGTGTTGGACATGAAGTTCTAGAATTTTCTCATCCACCTCATAGTCCATTGGCATAATCCAGACTATTCTGGGCTCTACTGCCTCCATTAGGCATTGATCAATGTCCACCATAAAACACACTGTATCTTTATATTTTTCAACTAATGTCTAAGGAATTATTTCTCTAGCCTGCATCATACCTCAGAAATTCTTGAAATATCCCCAAAGAGCTATGCTTTGAGCCTTGGCATCACCAAGCCCATACATATAATCTCTGATTTGTATGGCAACTGGTCTGTCATTTTGCCATATCCAACCATTGGATCCGGGTAGCTCATTCATGTAGTAAAAGAATAGACATAGTATCAAGCCACCATACTTAAAAGAATTCTTCTTATCCTTCTTTATTTTCTACAAATTCTATAACAGTTGGTTCAGGAGAATCTCACAAAGATCATAATCAACATTTTCCCTTAGCATCTAATAAGCAGTGTATATTGTTGTTCCAGATACAGATTTCTCCCTACTAGAGTGATATATTTTGTAGCCAATAATCATAGAGGAAAATTTGATGTCCGGATCTGTAATATATTCTATTATCATTACTCTTTTGTCAAACTTTGATCCGGTAGCCTCACTTACTATTTGATTCTTGACCGATTTAAGAGCAGGCAACCCATTGGATGAGTGCAAACCAGTTACTGCCCTAATTGCATCCTTTGTTATTTTGAAGGGCTTCAACAACTATATGAAGTTATCATGTATTCTACTGAGAACATACCAGACCCATTCATCTTCTGCAAAACAGGGGAACTGGATGCAATGTCCAAACTGCTTATCTCGGATGGCCTTGTATTGAGGTTTAAGTTCAAATGTTTCATCTATTAATTGCTTGTGATAGATATCCATCAGTTTGGATTCCCTGAATTCCTCAATATTTGCGTGTATGTAAACCCTAACATCTTCTACATGCAAAACTCCATGTGGAATGCTAGAGAAGGTGCCTAAAGGGTCAACTTCTAGGGATTTGTAAGGATGTTTCTTGAACTTAGGCCGTGGCCTATCAGTGATCTTAACAACATTTGGAGTAGAACAACATTTGGAGTAGCCATCTTTCAAAAGATTCAGAGAGAGCGGAAATACCTTTTTACGCTTCTAGGGTTCACAATAAGAGCCGAAAAGATCATTGGTTGAATCAAATTCTGCGGTTGATCTTTGAGAGGATAGAAGCAATCTTGTTGCAGAGCTCTTTCTTTCTTCTTCTTGAATGCGAATGTGCAAATGATGAACAAAAGAACCCTATATTTCTGCGCAAACCCTAAATTCACATTGCAATAAATGCACACCTTAAGTCATTCTGGTTCCCTTGTTCTGACCTTGTTCTGACCTTGTTCTGAGAGAGATCCTTCCGAATCACTGAGATGTACTCAAAATTAATCTTGGTGATAATTGACAATCTATCTCCCTTTGTCCAGTCATTCCATTTATCCGCAGATCAAGATATTTAAGTTTTGAATCATACCGGATCTAACTGTGAGAGTCCTACTTTTACCGGATGACTGTCAAACCAGATCAATCTTGGATGATTAATCTCTTCAAAACTCCTTGCGGATCTTTCATATTTTTACCAAGGGTTATTTAGATATTTCTCTGAGAACCCTTTAATCTGCAACTTTCCATGTGCCAATTTCAGGCACCGATTGACTGGTTGGGGGAATTTATTTTCCTTTGTGACTCCCCTTGAGCCAGAGCTCATCTATTCAATTTCTGGAAGGAATATCAGCACTAAATTCTGGTGTGGATCCATCCCCAACATTTTCTGTACTTCTCTTCACCCAAATCTTGTTCATCTCCCTTTGAACTTCATCTGCATTTACTTTTCCTTTTCCTTTGTCTTGATTTTGGTTATGATGCACCGAACCCCTTTTATCCTGATTCTTACTTCGGTAGAATTTGGCAATATGACTGGATCTATTACAGTTGTAGCAAATAACATTTATTTGCATATTTGGTTGATATCCTCTTGATCTGCATTGATTAGCCATATGTCCCATTCTATTGCATGCAAAGCATCTACCATTGAATGAATTATTTATTTGCTTATTTCTACATTCATGAGATTTGTGACCATACCTTTTGCAGTTGAAACACTGTCCAAAGAAGGATGAATTAGTCTGATTCATTCTTCTTCTGCACTGAGTTGCTTTATGACTGAAGTTGTTGCAATTGTAGCAGTATCCATTGAAGGATAGATATCTCTGAGCATTTGGTTGCCTTACCGGAGGTCTTCTAGGCATGTTCCTTGGATTTCCTGATCAAGAGTTCTTCTGACTGGATCTGAAGCTTTCACCTTTCTCATATCCCAAGCCATGCTTGTCATCTACCCTCTTTTGGCTTTCAAGAAGAACTTCAAGTTGAGCAAAGCTTATCTTGAATTTTTCTTTGTATTAATTTGTTGTTTGAAGATCCCTTTTAAGAGTGTCTATCTGATTTTTAAGTTATTCTTCATTATCTCTAGCTTCTTCAAGATCAGATTCCAAATGTCTGATTATTCTATCCATTTTGTGGTAGTCTTCTGACTTCTCCTTGAGAGATTGTCTTAGATTATCTTCCATTTTTCTTTTCTCTTCAATTTCTTGGGTGAATTTCATAACCCCTGATTCCATTTCATGTCTTACCATAATGACCTCTTTTGATAGCTTCTCACATAACTTGTTTTTCTCATTCAGATCTTCATTAGTATCATTGGCTTCACTTTGACTTGCTAATTGTTGGAGCAGTTCCTTTCTCTTTTTCACAAAGATACTCAATTTTTCTTTTAGTTCATTTATGAAATCATCAACTTGTTTGAGTCTTTCCCTCAGGTTATTGACTTTAGAGTGAGATTGATCAAGATCATCTAGGGTAACTGAAGTTGTTCCCTCATGCCATATATATCCATTGAGATTACCAGATCTTCCTCAAGCTGTTAGGCTCTGTTTGGAGGAACTGAGCTCTGATACCAATTGTTGGAACAAGGTGGATAACTAAGAGGGGGGTGAATCAATTATCTTAAATAATTTAACTTTCTCTTCTTCTTTAGCAATTAGTGCAGTATCAAAACATTTAAGCATACATGAACATGAGAGCAGAAAAGAAATCAACACACATAAAACAAGGATTTTTACGTGGAAAACCCTATTAAGGGAAAAACCACGAGGTGACTAACCCAAGATTGTATTCTCTGTTAAAAGAATAGAAGTACAAAATGGCACTTGCCAATTAGGGCTCACTGCCTGAGCACACTGCTCACAAGAGGCTCACTGCCTACAAGAGACTTACTATCTACAAGGTATATAGAAAGTAACCAGGTGTTTGAAATGATCAGAGGCATCCACATATGCTAGGGTTCAGTTCCAGTTAGGCTCAATATACTGATCTGCTGCACTTCATTCTTCCTCTGCTTAGTACTATTATTCTGTCACATACCGGATTTATATAGCTACTTCCACACTGCTCTCTACTTTTCTTTGCACACACTATTACACAACACCCTCCTTCACATCGAAATCCATCTGGTATATATATCCACACAAAGGATTTAAACATATTTCTAGTCGACATCTGGAATACTCAAGATTTTCCCAAACTCTGGTCTGTCAGCTGAATCCATGCTTACTAAGTGATGTGTATCAAAAAGATAGTTATAGGAGGCATTAATCATGTTGGCCAACCATGAATGATCCCTCAAGAAACTTGATCACAATCAATTTCTTATCCAGATTAAGGTCTGCTGCTCTACCGGTGAGTTCTTCCTCAGTCTACTCTACCAAACATGAACCCAACACTTAGGTGCTCATATCTTTTCACTCTTTCATCACCGAAGGCTCAATCTCTGGAATGTAGTAGTCATGGTACTCCTCTTGACTTCCCCAAGTCTGTACTTTGCTGAGATACTTCCTCTGAGAGATCCGGACCTGACTGTCAGACCTTGCTGCATGTTCTGTTCTTGCTCACTAGACCAAAATACTCTTCAATCTGACTTCCGGTATAGACATACCATGTGTTGTGGATGAGTGGGATGGACTTTGTTGCCATCAATGACAACACTCGTGAAGCCACACAGTGTCTCTTGCCAACAGGAAAAACCCTTAGCCAAACTAGAATTAGCAACAACCCATTGTATGGCCCCAACAAAACTTCCAAGGACCTAACTACAACCCTCAATGGCCAATACAACAAAATCAATGGCAACCATAATGGCAAAAGGGATAGCAATGGCAAAACCAAAACATGAATTACTCACAACCCTTACTACATCCTCAGCCTCAACAACAAGCCATTATGCCAAATCCATCTAGTGCTACAAGTCAGCCACCAAGAGCACCAAAAAATACCTACCCAACCTACACCTAACCCCAATAACAAGCCTGTTCAATAGGCATACACTAACAAGGATATTCAATACCCCACTTATGGGGTAGAGGTGAGTGATATCCACCTCAGGTCAGGGAAAACATTAGCTGGGCCTTCATCTCCCCAAATCACTGAGGTGGTGTATGAACAACTCATAGCTGAGACATTAGATAATTCACCTCTGGAACTTAAATCAAATTAGGTAAATCAGACTATCTCAAATCTAGAGCCTCCTTTCCCTAAATGTCTATCCATTCTAAAACATCAAACCCAAGAAGAGACAAACTTATTGGGTCAACATTAGAATGTCAATATTAAGATACCCCTTATCCAATCTATTAAGGACATTCCAATTTATACCAAGAGAGTGAGAGACCTTTGTCTTAAGAAGCCAGGGAGGAAGATGAAGGACCCACAGACAGTCTGTGTCCTAGGGATCCTTGCTGATATTATGCTAGGGAACATAACTGTCCCTAAATACATAGACCCTGGTAGTCCAGTAGTTGATGTTAAGATTAATGGGACTCTCATCAAAAATTCCTTGATTGACTTGGGGGCAACCATCAATGTCATGACTAAAGAGACAATGCAACTCTTCAGCTACCTAACCTGAGGCCTACACCAATTGTTTTATAGTTGACAGATAGGTCAAAAGTAAAAATTGAAGGGATCATTGAAGACAGAGTCATAGCATTAGACTCATGGGAGTACCCTGCAGATTTCATAGTTTTGTAGCGAAAAGTCAATCTTGCAAGTTATCCACTTATCTTAGGTAGACCATGGTTAGCAACAACATATGCATTCATAGGTTGTAGGTTTGGGAATGTGATAATCTAAAATGGGATTGTCGCCAAGAAATTGGTCCTTTATCCCCCAGCTCAACCTCATGACAATCTGGAGAAAACCATATGGCCTACCTTAGAAGAAGAAGAAGACCACTATTCCTTGCAAAATCTCATGACCATTGAACCTAGCCCCTTGTTAGCAACCCAAGATGAGGATGACTTAATTGACCACATTATACAGAACCATTGCGGTAGGGACCTGTAGCAATAGGATTATCTATCATGTCTACAAGATCCATTACAGAATATCATACCTGCACATTCCTCATAGGAATTATCCCATCTTTTCCACTCTCTACTACCTCAGGAGTATGTTCCCAATATTAGTGGATGTGACCTCTCATCTATCCAACCAAATTCTAAAACATTGGAAATCCTACCAGGCAAATTGTTAAATATTAACAATGCTCTAACTGAAAAACAAGACTTCCTTGCACACTGTGTTACAGGCACACGCATCAGCTTTTGCATGGGATTACAATGACATGAAAGGAATAGATCCAGATTTGTGCATGCATAGGATCTACATAAATGAGGGTTTTAAGCCCATAAGACAACCACAAATGAGAATGAATCTTGCCTTACAAGACATAGTTAAAACTGAGCTCCAAAAACTCCTTGATGCTAGTTTTATTTACCCTATTTCTGATAGTGAATGGGTGCCACCTTTAGTTATTGTCCCTAAGAAAGGAGGCAAATGGAGGGTGTATATAGATTATAGGGAACTTAACACAGCCACTAGAAAAGATTATTTCCCATTGCCTTTCATTAACCAAGTACTTGATTCCCTAGCACGTAAAAAGTACTCCTTCTTAGATGGCTTTAGTGGCTATAATCAGATAAAAATAGCTCTAGAGGACCAGGGTAAGACCACATTTACATGCCCTTGGGGTACATATGCTTATTATGTCCTTCCTTTTGGGTTATGCAATGCCCCAGCCACTTTCCAAAGGGCAGTACTAAGTATCTTTTTAGACTATGCTCATGATTCTATGGAGATCTATATGGATGATTTCACCACCTATGGAGACACATTTGAGACAACACTCAGTAATCTAGAGAAGGTCCTGAAAAGATGTCAAGAGCATAATTTGTCATTGAGTCATGAAAAATGCTTTATGATGATGACTCAAGGAGTTGTTCTAGGACACTTTATATCTAGTGATGGTATTCAGGTGGATCCCAATAAAATTGAGATAATTTCTACACTTCCTATACCACAGGAACCAAAAGTTGTTAGAAGCTTTCTTGGCCATGCAGGCTATCATAGGAGGTTTATACAGGATTTCAACAAACTGGCATCACCTTTGTTTACTCTACTCACAAAGGAGATGAAATTTGAATGGACCATAGAATGTCAGCACTCTTTTGACACAATTAAGACAGCTTTGACAAAAGCACCTATCTTGAGAGGACCAAATTGGACATTGCCTTTCCACATACACACTGATGCTTCTAATTCTACTATAGGAGCTATATTGGGATAGAAAGAAGGTAATAAAGAGTATGCCGTCTATTATATTAGTAAAAACTTACAAGGAGTAGAGCTCAATTACACTGTCACAGAAAAAGAGATGTTGGTTGTTGTCTATGCTATCAACAACTTTAGGCATTATATAACTGGTTACCAGGTCTTTATCCATATAGATCATATTGCAATCAGATACTTAATGAACAAACCTATGGTTGGGGGTAGACTTGTCAAATGGTTTCTCTTACTACAGGAGTTTGATATAACAATAGTGGATAAGCCAAGAAAAGCTAATGTGGTGGTAGATTTTCTGTCTAGATTGCCTACACAAATGGAAGAAGGTGTTGTGGATGACTCTTTCCTAGATGAGCATTTGTTTGCTCTTACTATACTCACACCATGGTTTGCTAATATTGCTAACTATTTGGTAGCAGGGTAGATACCATCACATTTCTCTCCAAGAGAAAGGAGACAATTAGTGCATAAAAGCTTTCCATATTCTTGGATTGTTGGTTATTTGTTCTACACTGGTCTAGACCATATTATGAGGAGGTGCATAAGAGAAGATGAGGTCTTTGACATCCTAAAAGTTTGTCATGATGAGTCCTGTGGGGACCACTTTGCAGCCAACAGGACAACATTCAAGATCTTAACAACAAGCTATTATTGGCCAACTCTTCATAAGGATGCAATTAAGTATACAAGGAGTTATGACAGATGTTAGAGAATGGGTAGACCAACATGATCAGATAAGATGCCTTTGCAGCCACAAATAGCACTAGCACCATTTGACAAATGGGGGCTAGATTTCATTGGGCCAATTTCACCAGTTTCTAATAATAAGAGTAAATTTTAGTTTGCACTGATTATCTAACAAAATGGGTTGAAGTCAAGGCCTCCAATTTGTCAAAGATGGGAATGTAGCCAAATTCTTGTATGAAGAAGCTTCCACTAGGTATGGAGCACGAAGAGAGATTGTCACTGACCAAGGTCCCTAGTTCATTTCTAAACTCATTTCAACACTAGTTAAAGAATATGAAGTTAGGCACAAGAAATCAACACCTTATCACCCCCAGGCCAATGGGCAAGTGGAAGTTACAAATAGAGAAATTGAGAATATTCTGACCAAGACAGTGAACATTAACAGGAAGGATTGGGCAGCCAAACTACTAGAGGCAGTATGGGCATACTGAACCACATGGAAGACAACAACTGGTTTCATACCTTATGAGTTAGTGTCTGGTAAAACAATAGTTCTACCCATAGAATTTGAATATAAGACACTAAGGACTACACTAGAACTTGATGTGGATCTGACAGTAGCACAAGAAGAAAGAATCCATATTCTAAATGGGTTAGATGAGATTAGAATGGCAGCCATGCACCACACAGAGATTATTCAAAAGCAGAGATCCAAATGGCATGATCAATATATCAAAAATAAAACATTCCATGTGGATGACTGGGCTCTGTTATATGATTCAAAGTATAAGGATCATAAAGGCAAATTGCAATCTAGATGGTCAGGACCTTATGAAATACACCAGGTCTTTCCCAATGGAGCTCTCAAACTGCAAACCATAGATGAGGTCAGATTTTCACTCTTGGTTAATGGCCACTAATTAAAACTCTACACCAGGCCGTCAAACCAAGATGATTTTCTAAACCAATACTCTATTCCTAGCCATGAGCCAGATACTACAATATCATTACCTAGGAGTAACATGGAAGAAGACCCTGCCTGTTATCACAGTGACTCAGTAGGCGAGCTACATAGACCACCTCCTAAGGTCACTCAGGTATAACTTATTTCCTTTCTTCATGTGTACACATAGCACCGATGCCGCCATCTTCACGAAGACCAGGTCAATAAGCCTTAGGGACTTGTCGAAGGCAACAAACTCCATGTTGCCATCATATACATTGGGACTTGTTGGAAGAGAACATGCAGCAACTGTCCATCCGCTAACATGTAGCAACTATCCGTCGGCTCATTCAAATCTCGCTCCATGCACTCCACTTTTCATGCGCATGCAGTCATCATTCATCATCTCACCGCATGCAAACTACATCAACTCATTCACATGTACCAGAATGTCATTCCACCATTTCTCATAATAATAAGTTCTGTCCAATCAAACTTATGTTGCAGACACACTTTCCAACGCTTCACTCGTGCGAAATCCTATTCATCTGATTCCAACAAGTACAAATATTAACTTCCCATTATTTGACACAACTATTTCAATGTTTCCATATGTGCTCACATTTAATAATACAAAATTATCATTCATAATCCTATATCCATATACTATTATCCTTCTCTTCACCATACATAGCCTTGAATTGGGGTCACTTCAAGATTTTAGTTGGGGGGAGGGATAGTGTTTTTGTTCAAAACAATGATTGTTTGCCATTGTCAGTTACACAACACAACACAGATAATACAACCTCTTTTTCATTCTTATGTCTACTCTGCTAAATTTGTCTGCTATGTTAAATTTCCCAATTTCCCATAGTTCTGAGTCGGTCCAAGCTAGTTTGTTAGTTCAGGCTGGTATAATATAGCAAGGGAATATACAGGGGGTTATTGGAAGCACAAGGTTATCGAAACTAAATGACCAAGTAGATATAATAGAGGGTTTGTATAAGGGGTTGTGGGGAATTTGAATTTGAATTTGGAAATATGGGAGGAGACATCATTAGACGGGAACCTACAGTGCATGGTATGGTACTGGGAGACCAATTAACTTTTCCAATCCTTACACAAGTAGGATGGATTGACTATTTCCTAAAGCTCACAGAATTTGATGAAGGTATGATGAGGCAGTTTGCAACCTCACTCTACCATGATGAAGCCACTATAAAAGGTCTGATAGTGGATGCTTTGGAAGCAGCAATTGCTGAGGTATCTGGTTTACGTAGAAACGGTGAAGAGTTCCCCATCAAAGCAAATACAATAGCTACAAGAGATGAATTCAGTGAGGAAGGGAAGTAGCTAGAGTCCACATCACAAGGTACTAAAAGACTTTCACTTCCAGAATTATGGGCTGCTTGTGCCATGCATATTATCAAATACTTTATAGGTGATGGTAGGCAGTCCATATTATACACTATGCATTTTAAATTGTTAATCCATCTTCGTCATAATAGAGTAGTTAATGTGCCAAATTTCGTATATAATTTCTTAAAGAGAATGGGATATGAATATCAAAGGAAATAAAAAAAATTAGCATTATCCCATGATTGTTTGGTCACTCTGTTAGTGAAGAGAAGTCTTAGGATGCAGTATCCAAATGTGCCCTGGAAAAGATTCTTGAAATGTAGAAACATCAATGACATCCTTAATGAGCCAGTAGCACCAAAAAATGTAGTCACCTATTGCATCCTTGAGAGAAAACCCTGTTTCACCTTCTACTTCACCTACCCGCAGCGTAGAGGAAATAGGAAAACATGATGTGCCAATTGTGCCAAATGTAGTATTTGATCAACCTATACTAGAAGAAGAGAATCAAACCCCAGAAGAAGAGGCCAATCAGATCCCATCCTCTAGTAAGACACCTAGCACTAGAACACCAAGAACTAGGAAAAAGAAGAATGGTTCTTCTTCTGAGCCTACAAAGAGGTCAAAAGAGAAATCCACACCATTAAGGTGTTCACATCACCTTAAGAAGAAATGTGTTATGGGGAGTGTTGTTGAGAAGCCTGGAAAAGAGAAGGAGGATGTGGTAGCAGTATAAAGTGGCCATGAACAAGAGGATAATGTGACCGAGAATGTACAAAACCCTATCAAAAGGAAATGGTATGTGTCTAGTACCTCTGAATATGAATCAGAGGACATTTTTATTGCTAATAAAACTAGGAAGAAAACCCCAGACAACCTTGATAATGAGGAATATGAGTGTACAAGGGGTGGTGATGAACAATCTTCAAGGGATGAGGAATTGTTGATTGAAGACAGGAATATAAGAAGAGACCTATAGGAAGCCTTTGATAGAATAAAAGAACTGGAAGAATTGATCAAAACCTATGAGTAGAAGGACAAAGAGAGAGAGGCAAGGTTACATGAGTTGGAAGAAAAGATTAACACCTATAATCAGGGGTCAAAACTAGATGTCCTCATAGAGCTAGCCATAGTAGCTATAGGAAATAAGGAATTAGTGACTAAAGAGAAAAGACTCCTTCTTGTCAAAACCCCAACTTGTCATACAGTTGTATCCTTAGGATATCAGTTATGGAAGGTTACTCAAGATTTGTTTGAACAAAAAGAAGAGTGGAAAAGAGAAAAAGAAACCATGACTGTAGACCACACTAAGGCATTGGAAAGAAAGGATATTGAGTTGCAGAAGTTGGCAATTAGAATGGAGGAAGTAGTAGATAAAGCTACTCAGATTGTCAAATGTAGACCCCCAGCTAGGACCTATGCCTTATTTCTACAAGAAAAATTTCTAAGTTACCAGTTCAACAAATTGATCAACAATAAACCAGTTGACATGAGTGAGAAAATGGCCTTCCTTGAAGTTTTTGCTACCGCCACACCTGATGAACAAGATCAACTATGTGAGTTTTACTTACATAATTATGTTTTATTTGAAGATACTGAATGGAATCCATTAATTTATGTAGGGGATTTACAGGTAAGAGCACTGGCCTCTTACTTTAGGAATGAGAAATTGAGAGGGGACATCATGCAAGCTTACACATAAAAAGAAAAATCCATTACCCTTCCAATTAGAAAAGAATCTGAAATCCCTAATTTTATCATTATAGAATGGAAGTAGCTTTTAGAACACAAGGGTGTGGGGAGAAAGATTATAAATTTAAGGTTACAGGATTATGATAGGATTCAACATTTGACAGTTGGACTCATCCATCACTCTCACCAGCATGTACAGGACAGGTGGAACAATTTAACTCCAGAGTTACAAAATAAAGAACCCCATTCTGTCCATAACTTCATGGCTATGTTTGAAAGGGTCAGGAAATACATGGATATTGCCAAGGGACAAGCACTGAGCTAGATACCACTTACTTTCCAACCCCTTATGCTTCTATATCCAGTGCTACATTAGACTGGGAAGAGGAGTGTAGAGTGTGAAAAAGTAGAGGTCTCCAGGATGAACAGGTTGGCATACAGTAATGGCTTTTATTTGGAGCAGACCCAAGGAGTAGGTATTGTTACAAATTTCAGGGAAATCACCCTGTATTACAACCTACAGCCTTAGTTGATTTGCTTGAGGTTAAGCAAATGGATAGTTGGCGGGTGTGATGAGCCTAGTTATTACCTTGTTTTCTTATAGTTTTATGCAAGTTGAAAGACATTCCCAGACACTATTTTAAGTATATTTCTATGTTATGTTATCCCTTATGATCATTATGCAGACTTTAACTTGGTTAATTAAGTATATGGATATATGATTATAATATGATGAAATTGTACGTTACATGTGGGAATGTATGGATTATTGAGAATGTTTGTGTTGATTATGGTTGTTAGTATTTTGTACATGTTTATGGACTAACCTTGCAGCTAAAAGAGGAAGGACTGTAACCCGCAGCAACTACAGGATGCAGCCCACAGCCACAACATTTCCAAGAGCAGAGCAGGGAAGATTCCAAACTCAACTAAGTGTAGCAACCACAACATGAGGACACTTGATGGAGATAGTCACGCATTGTGATAGGTGATCAATAAAGATGATTGGAAGTTTGAAGGACTCTGTTGCAACTAGAAGACTAATGGAACTAATTCAATCGGTCCATGTTCCCCTATTTGAGCAAAAAGTTCTAATTTTGTTAGGACACTTCTTACCTTCTTTTTCTAGTCATTGTTGTTAGTATTCATTACACTCTAGTTCATGCGGAGTGGTGTTTTATGTTTACAGTTAAGAGACCTATTTCAATAACTCCCTTGTGCCTATATTATGGTTTGGTGGTTGAGGTAGAAGTTAGTTAGTTAAGTTCAGTTTTGAATAGTTTTTGTTCTATCACAGATATAGCTATCTAAATCTTTTCTGAATCATGCAGACAATGTTATTTGATTATGAGTTATGAATATTACAGTTTAGCAAGATCTTATGTGATTTGAAAAGATTGTGCAATGTATGTTAGAATCAATATGATTGTGTTGATTTCTTGTATGTTATAAATGTTGTAGCAATTATTTTATGAATACAAGATCAATTAGATTCTTAAGTTGCTTAGTTCAATTGACTTGTGATACTTCAGAGGATAGGAAAAGTTGTCATTAGCAAATTAGAGTTAATTCCTTAATAATCTTTTGTTATAGTCTTACATTGCAAAGTATCCATAGCAGTTGTAGCAGCATTATTTTTTCTCATTAATAAGTAGCTTGATTTCCAGTACTATATTAGATAAGTTCTATAGTTTGATCCCGGAAAGCACATACAATGCAAGTGCCATCACAAGCCTATGCGCCCTGGTTGACAATTCGATGAAGGTCTTTTCAAGAGTTATAGTGGACTGTTCAGTAGGATATTCCTTTGAATTGTGTGATTACCACCAAGTTTACCAAGCATTGTAAATACACTACAACCTCAATGAAATGCCATCTCATGGAATGCAATGATTGCAAGATATGCAAAAAATGGATTTTTTTGATAATGCTTATAAACTTTCAAGAAAATACAATTGGTGGGTGTAAAGCCAAATTTCACAACCTTAGCTAGTATCCTCCTTGTGTATGCCAAAATGGGATCTTTGGAACACAGTATGGACATCCATCAAAGCATAAAAGATATGGAATTTTTTTTAGATGTTATAGTTGCAACTGCCCTTGGAGACATGTATGCAAAGTGTGGAAGCATAGACAACGCATGTGAATTGTTTGGCATGATGTCTCAAAGAAATGTCGTCACATGGAATGCAATGGTTGTAAGATATGAAAAAAATGGATTTTTTGATAAGGCTCTAGAAACTTTCAAGCAAATGCAATTGGCAGGTGTAAAGACAAATTCCACGACCTTAGCCAACATCCTCCCTTCATATGGAAAAATGTGATCTTTGGAACATGGTATTGACATCCATCAAAGCATAAAGGATATGGGAATTTTGTCAGATCTTCTAGTTGCAACTACCCTAGTAGACATGTATGCAAAGTGTGGAAGCATAGACAAGGTACATGAACTACTTGACATGATGCCTTGAAATGAAATGCCATTTCATGGAATGTAATGATTGCAATGAAAAAAAGGATTTTTTGATAAGGCTTATAAACTTTCAAGAAAATACAATTGGTGGGTGTAAAGCCAAATTCCACAACCTTAGCTAGTATCCTCCTTGCCTATGCCAAAATGGACATCCATCAAAGGATAAAAGATATGGGAATTTTGTTAGATGTTGTAGTTGCAACTTCCCTCAGAGACATGTATGCAAAGTATGGAAGCATAGACAAGGCGCGTGAACTGTTTGGCATGATGCCTCAAAGAAATGTCACCTCATGGAATGCAATGATTGCAAAATATGAACAAAATGGATTTTTTGATAAGGCTTTAGAAACTTTCAAGCAAATACAATTTGAGGGTGTAAAGCCAAATTCTAAAACCTTAGAAATGGTATCTTTTGAACACGGTATAGACATCCATCAAAGCATAAAGGATATAGGAATTTTGTCAAATGTTGTAGTTGCAACTATCTTGCGAGACATGTATACAAATTGTGGAAGCATAGACAAGGTACATGAACTGTTTGATATGATGCCTCAATGAAATGCCATTTCATGGAATGCAATGATTGCAAGATATGCAAAAAAAAGATTTTTTGATAAGGCTTTATAAACTTTCAAGAAAATACAATTGACGGGTGTAAATCCAAATTCCACAACCTTAGCCAGTATCCTCCTTGCCTATGCCAAAATGGACACCCATAAAAGGATAAAAGATATGGGAATTTTGTTAGATGTTGTAGTTGCAATTGCCCGTAGAGACATGTATGCAAAGTGTGGAAGCATAGACAAGGCACGTGAACTGTTTGGCATGATGCCTCAAAGAAATGTCGCCTCATGGAATGCAATGATTGCAAGATATGAATAAAATGGATTTTTTGATAAGGCTTTAGAAACTTTCAAGAAAATGCAATTGGCAGGTGTAAAGCCAAATTCCAAAACCTTAGAAATGGTATCTTTGGAGCATGGTATAGACATCCATCAAAGCATAAAGGATATAGGAATTTTGTTAAATTTTGTAGTTGCAACTACCATACGAGACATGTATGCAAAGTGTGGAGGCATATACAAGGAACGTGAATTGTTTGACACAATGCCTCAAAGAAATGTTCTCATAAAATTTAATGATTGCAAGATATGCACGAAATGAATTTTTCATAAGGCTTTTAAAACTTTCAAGCAAATGCACAAAAGAAAATTTTAACCAAATGCAATTGGCACGTCTAAAACCAAATTGCACAACCTTATCCAACATCCTCCTTGCCTATGCCAAAATGGGATCTGGGGAACATGGTGTGGACAAACATCAAAGCATAAAGGATATAGGAATTTTGTCACATATTGTATTTGCAGTTGCCCTGTAGACATGTATGGAAAGTGTGGAAGCATAGGCAAGGCACGTGAACTATTTGACATGATGCCTCAAAGAAATGCATAGTCTCATGGAATGTAATGATTGCAAGATATGCACAAAATAGATTATTTGAAAATGATTTATAAAATTTCAAGCAAATGCAATTAGCACATGTAAAACCAAATTCCTATAACGATAATTGATCATCGTATTAGATATTTAATATAAACTGCCATATACATAATGTCATGAACATAACATCTAGTCTATATACAAAGCCATATAGGCATGTCCAAACAAATCCATATAGGCATATGCAAAAATATACATCAGTAACATACAAAAGTATGATACAAAGCCATCTAGGCATACAAAAAATGTCCCAAAGACTAGTTTCCTATGAACTTTGATCAAATAATTGGTGACCCTTGCTTGGTTGTGAAGATGGAGAGCCAATCAATGACTCATCCTCTCTCTCCCATCGAGTATACCTCGTTCACAAAGATTTGTGCAGCTCCACCTATTAATACAATCAAACAATATGCACATTAATATAGAAAGCATGAAATATATAACATCACATATGTAATCGATCACTTACCACTATCTTATTATCACTCTTGATCATCTTTTCTCTCTCATTGTCCGTAGTTGGATGGGTTGGAGTTGTGACTTCTTATGAGAAGCATCAAGAAGCAAAATTGACTAAACATAAATATCATTTATGTACATCAAATGACATGAGATAAAACAAGAAATACAAAATAACATTTTCATGTTAGGAATTTACAGGTAGATCAATCCAATTCCACATAACCCAAAGGAGATAATGCATACAATATTACAGATTTACCATAATGCAAAGATCAATAGACAATCAACAAGATAACGCAAGATATACACTAGGAAAACCCTCATTGAGGGAAAAAACCTAGCCTCCAAAAGCATCCATACACAATGTATTATTTAGAAATAAGAAATTACAATACACTCACAGAGTCTCCATGAGCACCTATGAAACATCAAGCTCCTCTACTGCAACCTCCATGTATTCAAGCATGAATCCACACATCCCATACCATGCTTTACAATGTGTACTCACAAGAGAAAACTCAATACAATAATAGTCTCTGACACAACCTATAAAATAAAAGCCAACTCTAACCACTAACCTTGTGCTTTCTTTTATAGACTTAAGCTCACACAAATAAAACTTGTGGTATTGGATAAAAACAATGTGACTCAAAACCATGACCACAAAACCATTGAACCCAATATTTATTATTTTGCACAAATAATAAATATTTGTCTTATGTCTCCCAATGTTAAATACAACCTTTACAAGTGATACCAAATAAATATTTAATGTGGCTAAACACATCAATTAAGATGCACCACAAAAGAATATTTATTTTTTATAATTAAAAAAAATGTTATGCAAGATGAACAACACCTTTTTCCCAACATTCTCCCACTTGTTGTATACATTGCATAAGGGTCAATCAATGAAATACATCATCATAGGTGTTGGTCTACAGATTTATCACCTAACTCTATGTTCTTTCACCCAAGATGGTGCAGGGCACCTAGGAGCACCTTGGTTCCTCAAGTCATTTTGATTGCATTTTTTTTTGAAAGGTTGTGGTTTTTGTTTAATGTGATCTATTATAAGGCTGTAGCCATGGATGTAAGGTCCTCTTGTGTGGTCAAGATGATTGGGGTAATCATATAAACCTCAATCATGCTTAGTCCACTTGGATCCTTGTTGTACCAATCCGGCCTAGAAGGTCTAAGGATTGGTTTTTGAGTTTTTTTTTATTGTTTTTGTGTTTTGTCATGTTTTAGGGAGTATGTTGGTCATTTGAGATCCATTACACAAGTTAAACCAATCAGTTTCTTTATGTTAAGGCCAAAAATGCCATAGTGTCAAGTGTTGTCAATGGTGTCAATGACACATTGACCGGTTGCAACTTCATTTTGATTATTAAAAATATTTGTAGAAGTTGTATACTAACCTAGATAGGTTGATATGGAGGACATCTTGCTCCAGTACGGAGGAGAAAGTTTTTGTACAGAATTTGGGCACAAAAATCAAGAAAACTGACTATTTTTCCCTATTTTTCTTGCTGTGTACGGCCTGTACAAGTTTTCCAAGTGAGAAAATGTACTTTTTCTAAAACTAGACTGAGTCAGGGTTCAAATGCAACTAGTTTGAGGTTTTGAAGTGGTTATAGTGAAAAGTTATTGCATTTTTAATCCGGACTGGTCTAGAAACCCTGTTTTCTAGGGCTGTCCCACAAATTTGACCCTAGAATGCATTCCCACTGATGAAATTTCATGCCACTTTGTGAAATGCAGGCTAGGGGTGTATACTACTTGATTCCAAAAGCTTTTTGTTGGGAAATGCAGTCTTCTATTTTTAAGGTGATGCCCTAGGTCAAATATCTCTATGTATTTGACTGAAATTATGCAATTTGGTGATGTAAATGACAAAAGTCTGATAAAGTGAGCGAATGAATGGTGGATTTGAGTTGTTTGGGTATGGTAGAGTCAGTCAAAGTTCCTGCCCCTGATCTATGCACCCAATTTTGAGCACTTGCTTTGTAACCTAGCCTAAATTGATCAATTAGGCCTAGAAGACCAAATGAGTGTTCTGGATTGCTGGAGTAGAGTTGGAATAGGAGACTTGGGAGTTTGATAGGGTTCCATAGAGGGTATCTAAAACCATCATTTGTTTGGCTAGTCATTTGGGATTTTGTCAAGTTGTGTGAAGAAAACCTAGTTTGGAGGGCTAGTAGCCTTACTAGTCAAGGTATAGGTTGGAGAGTTTTGGGAAGTTGGTGATCAAACCAAGTGTTGGTAAGGTGTTTTCAAACCTGCATGAAGGTGTAGACATAGCCTTGAGAGTTGGACAAGAGCCTAAGTAACAAATCCTTCATTTACCCTTGAGTGTGCCTTTGATTGTGTTGGATTGAAGAAGTGTAGTGGGTGAGTGGGCTAAGGAGAACAAACTTTCTTTGTGTTGTGCTTCCCTTGTGCCACTCTGCATCAAGTGGTATCAGAGCCATCAAAAGAGATGGGAGATAGAGAAGAAGAGGAGGAAGTCCCTTCAAGAGTGACCAATGCCGAATTGGCAAAGATAGTGAGAGAGCAAGCAACCAAGAACAAAAGGATGGAGGCTGAGATAGAAAAGTTAAAGAAAGACAAAGACAAGAAGAAGAAGCCAGAGGTCATCTTGGATTTAGATGAAGAGGATCAAGATGAGGAAAAATAAGTGCCTATGGAAGAGCCACAAGGAGGCATGTCAAAGAGACAATTCCTAGATGCACTTGGAAAGTTGAGTAGGAAGGACACTAAGGCAGACTTACCTATGTTTCTTGGTAAGATGAATCCAGAGGAGTGCCTTGATTGGATTGAGGCAATGGAGAACTATTTTGAATGTGAAGAAGTGGAAAAGAATCAGAAAGTGAAGATTGCCAAATCAAGAATGAAAGGACCAGCCTTGAGTTGGTGGAATTTTATTCAAAATGAAAGGATAGAAGATGATAGGAATCCTATCTCTACATGGAGGAAGATGGTACTTGAGATCAAGAAGCAATTTGTCCCTGAAGATTATGAGGTCAACTTGAACAAGAAGTTGCACAACTTGAGACAGAAGGACATGGACGTGAGCAGCTACACAGAGGAGTTTCACAAGATGACATTGAAAGCCAAGATGCCTGAGAATGAAAAATAGAAGCTTGCAAGGTATCTTAATGGCCTCAAGTTCTCCATTCAAGATGAATTAACTCTCTTTAATCCAGAGACAGTCCATAAGTGCTTTCAAATGGCATTGAGAATTGAGGATAAACAAAGAAGAAAAGGTGATTCATACAGCAGCAACAGAGGTAGAGGAAATCAGAACTTTAGGGGCAGAGGCAGATTTCAAAACAGAGATAATTTCTCTAGACTCCAAGGTGGCGGATCACAAGAAGGTAGCCAAGGGCAGGCTGATAAAAATAGTGTTGATAAGGGTCAATTTAGAGGGAGAGGTAATGGCAGAGGAAGAAGTGGGGGTAGAGGTCCAAATGTGTTTACTGGAAGGTGTTTCTCTTGCAATCAGATTGGACATCAGTCCTTTAGGTGCCCAGAGAAGATGGGAAACACTGCTGCAAATCAGAAAGAAAGAAGAGTACAACTCCTTCAAGAAGAGGACTGTCAAAGCACCACAAGTTATCAAACAGCCTCTTCCAAGTCTGCAGCACCTGAGAGTGGAGAATGCATCATGTTTAATAGATCCCTCATCATGCCAGCCACCAAGGAGCAGCCCCAAAGAAACAACTTGTTCAGAACCACTTGCAAGGTGAGAGGAAAAGTTTGCAAGGTAATAGTAGATTCAGGTTCCTCTAAAAATTTGGCTTTTAATGAAATGGTGACTAAGTTAGGATTGGAAAGAATGCCTCATCCTAACCCCTATAGAGTCTTTTGGCTAACCAAGGAACAACAAATTGTAGTAAAAGAGAAATGTTGGGTTGAATTCAAGATAGGTGAATATCATGATAAGGTTCTTTGTGAGATAGTGGATATGGATGCATGCCACCTTCTTCTTGGAAGGCCTTGGCAACATGACACAAGTGCCCAACATGATGGTAAACAAAATGTGATTTATTTGTCCAAAAATAGTGAAAAGTTTACAATGACTCCTTTGATTGATGATTGCAAAGAGAAGGTTATTTCTAGTTCAGTTATGTTGGTAGGTGAAAAAGAGTTTTTGGCTAACCTCAAGGAAGAGAAAGTGCCATGTTTTGTAGTAGTCCTCAAACCCAAGGATGTGAATCCCAAAAAGGCCAAAGTGCAGCAACCTCTTAGGAGGATTGGACCAAAGGAAGTGGAAGAACTGTTGGAAAGGTTTTATGATGTGATAGCCGATGAGACTAAGGATGCTCTTCCACCAAAGAGGGAGATTAGTCATTGCATTGATCTCATCCTTGGATCCACCCTACCAAACCAAGTAGAATGCAAGTTGACTCCAGAGCAAAATGCTGAAGTGGCAAGACAAATCCAAGACTTATTGGATAGAGGACTTATCAGGAGGAGTATTAGTCCATGTGTAGTACCTGCAGTGTTTGCACCCAAGAAGGAAGGAACATGGAGACTATGCACTAATTCTAGGGCCATCAACAAGATTACTATCAGGTATGGATTTCCAATGCCTAGAATAGAAGATTTAATGCATTGCTTGGGTAGGGCTAAGTATTTTACCAAGATGGATCTAAAAAGTGGTTACCACCAAATTAGGATAAGGGAGGGGGATGAGTGGAAAACCACCTTCAAAACCAATGAAGGACTATTTGAATGGGTTGTTATGCCTTTTGGCTTGTCAAATGCACCAAGCACCTTCATGAGATTGATGAATGAAGTGCTAAAACCTTTCCTTAACAAGTTTATTGTTGTGTATTTGGATGATATATTGGTTTTTAGTGACAGCAAGGAAGACCACATAAGGCATATCCATCAAGTGCTCAGGAGGCTTCAAGAGGAGAAGTTGAGAATCAATTTTGACAAATGTGTCTTCCTACAAGAAGAGTTGATATTCTTGGGGTTTGTCATCTCCAAGGGCAGCCTAAAAATGGATCCAAGCAAAGTGGAAGCCATTCTTAATTGGCCAACACCTACAACAGCCTCAGAGGTAAGGAGTTTCCATGGTTTGTGTAGCTTTTATAGAAAGTTCATTAAGGGGTTAGTGCTACTTGTGCTCCACTTGTTGACACCATAAAAGGGGGTAGAAAATGTGTATTTGTATGGACAAATGAGGCCAACCAAGCCTTTGAACTGTTAAAGTAAAAAATATCAAAAAAACCAGTCCTAGTGCTACCTAATTTTGACAAGGTCTTTGTGGTAGAGTGTGATGCAAGTAAGAGGGCTGTTGGGGGAGTCCTAAGTCACGATGGGAGGCCTGTAGCATTCTTTAGTGAGAAGTTCAATGAGGCAAAACAAAACTACTCCACCTATGATCTAGAGTTATATGCCATGGTTCAGTCATTGAGGAAATGGAGACACTACTTATTGCCAAAGGAATTTATAGTTTTTACTGATAACCATGTATTAAGTTTCTTGAACAGGCAATAGAAGTTGAATCACAGACATGTCAAGTGGATGGAGTACATCCAAGCATACACCTTCTCCATAAAACATAAGAAAGGAGTGGCTAATAAGGTAGCCGATGCCTTAAGTAGGAGAAATCTTGTTGTGCAGACCATATAGTTGGAAAGTACAGGTATTCATGCCATCAAAGATCAGTATGCAATAAATGAAGACTTCAGAGAGCCATACCTATCTTGCAAGGCCATGACAGGCAGGTATAACACTGATTTTTCTAATTTTTTTTTACAAGATGGATATCTTTTCAAGGGTAGCATGTTGTGTATCCCAAGAGGGTCTATTAGAGGAATATAATCAAGGAAAAGCATTGTGGCAACATGTCAGGTCACTTTGGTATTGATAAGACCCTAGAATTGGTTAGGAGGTACTATTTTTGGCCAAAATTGCCAACCGATGTAAGGAAGTTTGTTGAAACTTGTCAAATTTGCCAAAGAGCAAAGGGGCATACATCAAATGTAGGTTTATACAATCCTCTACCTATTCCTTCAAAGCCTTGGGATTCCATAAGCATGGACTTTGTACTTGGTTTGCCTAGGACAAAGAATGGACATGACAACATTTTTGTGGTTGTAGATAGGTTCTCAAAAATGGCTCACTTCATCCCATGTAGAACCACACATGATGCCTCACACATGGCAGGTCTTTTCTTCAAAGAAATTGTCAGGTTACATGGTTTACCTTTGTCCATAATCTCAGACAGAGACCCCAAGTTCATAGGACACTTCTGGAGGACACTTTGGAAGAGACTAGGTACAAATTTGTCATTATCATCTGCCTATCACCCTCAGTCTAATGGCCAAACAGAGGTGATTAATAGGTCACTTGGCAACCTCCTAAGATGCCTAACAAAGGAGCAGGGTGCTAGTTGGGATTCCATTTTGGCTCAGGCAGAGTTCTCATACAATGACACTGTCAATAGAAGCACCAGCCTATCTCCTTTCCAAATTGTTTATGGCACTCACCCAAGGGGTATTTTGGAACTTAAGGAGGTTAAAGGACTACAAAATAGTAGTGCATTGGCTGAAGACTTCATTCAAGTCATGAAAGATGTCCATGAACAAGTACAACAGAAATTGATGTCCACTTCTTAGAAGTACAAACAGTTTGCTGACAGGAAAAGAAGGGATTTGCAGTTCAAAGAAGGGGATTTGGTAATGGTCCATCTGAAGGAGAGGATCTCTATAGGTAAACATACCAAGCTACTCATGAAGAACATTGGGCCTTGTGAAGTGCTCAAGAAATGTGGAGAAAATGCCTATAAAATCAGACTTCCGGATGGCATTGCTTTGTCTCCAATTTTTAATGTTTCAGACCTTTATCCCTATAAAGGAACTGATCCTTAGACTACTATTGAAGAAGATCAAACTGATCAGACACTCTAGGAACTCATTCCTTCATCTCCAAATCAGATTGAGTGCATTTTGGACAAGAGCATTGCAAAACAAACTAGAAGGCACACCTATCATGACTATTTGGTGAAGTGGCTAAACAAACCTCAGGAGGATGCCACTTGGATGCATAGAGAAGACATTGAGAAGGTAGGTTTCACATTTGACACCATTCCAACTCAAGAGACTTGAGTTCTGTTTGACAGTGGGTGTATGGTGCAAGGCACCTACGAGCACCTTGGTTCCTCAAGTCATTTTGATTGCATTTTTTTTTTGAAAGGTTGTGGTTTTTGTTTAATGTGATCTGTTATAAGGCTGTAGCCATGGATGTAAGGTCCTCTTGTGTGGTCAAGATGATTGGGGTAATCATATAAACCTCAATCATGCTTAGTCCACTTGGATCCTTGTTGTACCAATCCGGCCTAGAAGGTCTAAGGATTGGTTTTTGAGTTTTTTTTTATTGTTTTTGTGTTTTGTCATGTTTTAGGGAGTATTTTGGTCATTTGAGATCCATTAACAAGTTAAACCAATCAGTTTCTTTGTGTTAAGACCAAAAATGCCATAGTGTCAAGTGTTGTCAATGGTGTCAATGACACATTGACCGGTTGCAACTTCATTTTGGTTATTAAAACTATTTGTAGAAGTTGTATACTAACTTGGATAGGTTGATATGGAGGACATCTTGCTCCAATACGGAGGAGAAAGTTTTTGTATAGAATTTGGGCACAAAAATCAAGAAAACTGACTATTTTTCCCTATTTTTCTTGTTGTGTACGGCCTATACAAGTTTTCCAAGTGAGAAAATGTACTTTTTCTGAAACTAGACTGAGTCAGGGTTTGAATGCAACTAGTTTGAGGTTTTGAAGTGGTCGTAGTGAAAAGTTATTGCATTTTTAATCTGGACTGGTCTAGAAACCCTGTTTTCTAGGGCTGTCCCACAAATTTGACCCTAGAATGCATTCCCACTAATGAAATTTCATGCCACTTGGTGAAATGTAGGCTAGGGGTGTATACTACTTGATTCCAAAATATTTTTGTTGGGAAATGCAGTCTTCTATTTTTAAGGTGATGCCCTAGGTCAAATATCTCTATGTATTTGACTGAAATTATGCAATTTGGTGATGTAAATAACAAAAGTCTGATAGAGTGAGTGAATGAATGGTGGATTTAAGTTGTTTGGGTATGGTAGAGTCATTCCATGTTCCTGCCCCTGATCTATGCACCCAATTTTGAGCACTTGCTTTGTAACCTAGCCTAAATTGATCAATTAGGCCTAGAAGACCAAATGAGTGTTCTGGATTGCTGGAGTAGAGTTGGAATAGGAGACTTGGGAGTTTGATAGGGTTCCATAGAAGGTATCTAAAACCATCATTTGTTTGTCTAGTCATTTGGGATTTTGTCAAGTTGTGTGAAGAAAACCTAGTTTGGAGGGCTAGTAGCCTTACTAGTCAAGGTATAGGTTGGAGAGTTTTGGGAAGTTGGTGATCAAACCAAGTGTTGGTAAGGTGTTTTCAGACCTGCATGAAGGTGTAGACATAGCCTTGAGAGTTGGACAAGAGCCTAAGTAACAAATCCTTCATTTACCCTTGAATGTGCCTTTGATTGTGTTGGATTGAAGAAGTGAAGTGGGTGAGTGGGCTAAGGAGAACAAACTTTCTTTGTGTTGTGCTTTCCTTGTGCCACTCTGCATCACAAGAAGTGACAAATGTATCCATATTTGAATCAGTTATAATAATATTCTACGACCGATTCTTTTCTTATTTTACAAAGTGGCAGTTACCTTCAAATGATATGCAATGAATTTAAATTTGCGTTGCTTTTAACCAGAAAGCAATAAAGGTAATTCTTTTAACCATAAAGCTTAGAAAGGCAATAATACTTCCTACAACAACTAAATTTCAAAATAAGTTCAAAGACTTCAAAGTAACCACCTTAACAGAACAATAGAGAATTTCACAGATATAATATAATCACCACCACAAAATATTCACCAAAAGATAAACATCTCATAGCAATGAAACATAATAGATATCCAATACTTCAATATAGATAACAAAATAACCACTCGTAATATATTCAACATAAGAAGAATAACATCCAAACAACCATAACACAAAGTTTATGCCTACCTGAACTTCACCTAATGTATCTTCTATATTAAATTAATTGAATAGAAAGAGCACAATAAAATTTATCTTAATGAGGAATCAAAGTTGCCCAAAAAGATCCCTACATCATACTTGAGTACCCATATATATAGTTTTCATAAAATAACTGTCTTTAAGAGAACACTTTCTTGAGGACAACTGTTTAAAAATAATATTAAGTCTTGAAAATAAGTCCTTGAGCCAAATTTAAAGAAATAACATAAAGCAAAGAAAGTAATCATGCAGCTCCCCCTTCTCCATCCTTTGGGTCTTCAATGCTCTCACCATCTTGCTAGTCCATCAAGGCCTCTCGTATCCTATTCTTCATTTTGTATTTCCTATACCTGGTGACAACAAAAGTAATGTTTTTACTACCTGGTGTGGTAGTGATCTACAATCTAGTCCTCCATTTGGCTAGCACCTTATCTTCTTTGGCTATCATTTCATGAATATCATCGCCTCTTGATTTGAAAGAATTGAGGTGCACCTGCATGTGACCTAGCTTTCCAAGTGATTCTCCAGTGATGGTTTCAGGGTCAACTATCTCTTTATAGAAAACTTCTTTGAATTTTAGAGATATTTCTTTAACATCCAGTAGCTTTTCCCTGAACTCATCTGTGATATCTACTTCCAGGATGTTGTAATCCTTTTTTATTTCAACCAGTATCTCAAGATATTGACCCAACACCTTATTGATTTCCACAATAAAATTATCATACATTGATAATTTCCATTCCAATGTATGAAACCAAGATGAGTCTATATCTTTTGGATCATTAATTAGTTTCTCCTTTGATCAGTGACATGGAATGCATGGCTATTAATTCTAAGACATCTTTAGAAAGCACATACATACTACCCTATTCTTTTCTCACTTGATGAAGTTCAGCGACTAACTCCTTCCTCTTATCGAACACTTGAGAATAAGTCAACACATATCTGCTAAGGAAGAAAAGAGCCTCACAAGAGAGTTTTTCTATCCATCCATAAATAGCCTTGGCAAAATTTAGATTTTTCTTTATTTGTTGCATTGTATTGGAGTCAATACCTTCAATACTGGAAGCTTCATGAGATGTGGGAGTCACAATAGATTGAATAAAATTACTTAAAGAAAGGACCCGAGACTACAATTGCACATTTTCTTTTCTCTCTTCTTTCACTCTCTTGATCAAAGCACCATCAGAATAATTAGCATGATAAACATCACCTTCAAGAGTAGAAGGACCCATGTCAATGTGACTTATTTTATAATCAGCCTCAATTATTTCATTCTCATTCAATTCTTTAACTGGGTCAGCAATTTCTAATAGCTAATGACCAAATGTAGTATTAGTCACCATTCTAGACGTCCTCTTAGCCCTTTTAGGCTTTGAGGTACTTTGTAGAAATTTGGCAACTGTATCAACTTCTACTATCATTGTTCAAACATTTTTCCTTTTCTTTTCAATTGCTTTCTTTAACGAGCTAGGAGAAGACATTGACACACCAACATCTTTATTTTTCACAATAGTTTTGTTTTTATCAACCAAGGGAAGAGAAATAGGAATTTCATCTATAGGGGAAGAGGGAACATCAAATAAAGGGGGAAAAGCACTACCATTATCAATTTGTTGGAAAATAGAATTAGAATCCACAAGCACATGTTTCACCATATCAGTTCACTTCTTCGGTGTAGACAAAGGCATGTTGTCTTGTTCACAAGTTGATTTCAATTTTGCAGCTTCATCTAGTCTTTCACCATCACCTCCAAACTATGAATTAGTATTAGACTATATTGCCTCTTGTCTCCCAGGCGTAGTATGAGCACCATAATTCTGTGTAGACCCTTGCTCATTAGCTCTAGATGTTCTTTGCTCATAAGGGGAGCTTGCATGCCCGTGCCATTTACCTAGCAACCAATTCTCGGTTCTTTTCAGCACTTTAGCAGAACGAGATTTTAAATCCACTACCTCCTTCTCTGACTAGTTAATTCAGGGAAGGGGTTTTGAAATTAAATTTTGATACTCAACATCAATGACTTCTGAATTTTCTTCAATACCATCTAAGATTTGAAAAGGTAGACCAAAAACCTAAATCTAACTCAATGTGAGTCTCATACAGTCTCTTATTTGCACTTCTCTTTCATCAATACAGTCTTCCCAGAAATCTTCCAAATGAGGATGGTGTTCATAAGAAACTAAGCCATGGAAATTTTGCTGTACATAATTTTGCTATCAAAATTTGCCCTAATGGACAAAGAATGAAAATTAAATTCACTAAGGACATGCTCTGCCCCTTTTACAACATCATTAGTTTTACAAGTGTACAAGGATAGCGTTAATGGGAAAGCATATCCTTTCTTTCACATGCTTTGATACTTGACATTCACAACAGACATGTGTCTACAAACTTCTAGAAAAATAAAAAAATCACTTGCATAGCGAGGAAATTTTGTTAGGGCCTTTTCATAACCCCCTATCTGTAGATAGGTGAATCTGTTAAACTAAATGTAAAAACTCCCAAACTCCATAATTAAAACAATAGCCTCATGTGAAATTTTGAGTTTTGGGTTTCCATCAAGTTTTCTCACAATAAACATCAGAAAAGCGTCATTAATACGATGGTAATCTTTCATCCCAACATCTCTAGTAAGATGTGGAAAATAACTATACACAAATGTGTCTGGTGTCAATGACCCTTGAGGTCTCAACCCAGCCCAAACAACCTCTTGGCTGGCTAAAATGTACACCAAGTATGAACACATATAGAAAGTGGCAGTTTGCTGAAATTTAGCCAAATGCTCATTTAAGTGATAACTAATGATCTCATCCCAATTAACGAATTGGTTTTCACTACACATCAATAAAATAAACCAACACATCCAGTGTTCAAAAGAATCTGTAGTTGCACTCCCAACTACACGGTGTATACGCCTAAAAATGACACAAATTATCCTAAATAAATATTCTAAATATTTATTCCATTCTTCCATTAATTAAATAAGTATTCCAAATTTATTTAATCAATTCACTATCTCACAATTAAATAAATTCTATTTATTTAATTAAAATTCTTCCAAAGTCCTTCACAATTAAATAATCATAAATTATTTAATTGAGCCTAATTCCTCTATCCTAAAGTTCTAAATTCAAAATTCCACCTCATCAGGTTGCACATGTAATTAAATATATTTAATATTTAATTACCTTATTTTCCCTCACCCACATGGCCTATTTCCTCTCCAATCAGAGGTCAGTTAACCAATCAATCAAATCTGTTAACTAACCTGTCAGTTGAGTCAAATCCTCAATCAATCCAGTCAGTTCCACAATCCACTCTTCTAACTGATCAATCAAGTCTGTTAACAGACCAGTCAATGGAGTTAACTCTCCAATCAGTTTTGTCACATCCCACCTTTCATGATGGAGCTGGGACACTTGTCACATTTCCACTGGTTGCACATTCCTCAACCATCCTCAACCGTTGATCTTCATATCTTCTCTCAACCGTTGATTCCTATTCCTCCAAGTCTATAAATGAAGCTTCATCCCTTCATTCTATTCATCCAGGCTTTTGACATCGTTACTCCGCAGAAATATCACCAGCGCGCCTTTGGCACCCACTTGTCATCTACAAGCTTGAGATCACCATTGTTGCATTGGAGCTCACCTTCATTGCATATCACACTATAGCCGTTCACCATCGACTTCCTCCAACAGCTTTAAAAGATTGGACTCTCTGAGGGCTCATCTCATCTGTGAAAGGATGATTCGTGATAGGCGAACAACAGAAGTTTCAAAACAGAAGAGGTTTGCTGTGTTTGTTCATTGCATTGTTTACTTGAATCTTCTTTGTTTCACTATTCTGTTGATGTTTGGGTCATCTATTATTCATTTGATTGATCACTATTTTACCCTCACATTTTTGGCACCCACCGTGGGGCCGTTGCCCCTTTATTTCACCATTTTTGAGCTTTTTTGAAGGCAGGTTCCGTACAGGTCTTGCAGAGTCACGCACAGGTTCTTTCGGCGCATCTGTTCATTTTTACGGCGCTTTTGAAGACTGTTACGACGCTTTTGAAAATCCTGCGCATCTGTGCATCCTTGCTGCGCTTTTACAGACTGTTACGACGCTTTTATTAAAACTGCGCATTTGTTAACTGTTACTGCGCTTTCATATAATATTGCTACGCATACGTTAAAACAGCGCATCTATTGACTGTTACGGCGCTTCTGACGACTGTTGCTGCGCATACGTTAAAACTGCGCATATGTTCATTTTAACGGATCTGTTCATTTTTACGGCGCATTCGTTAATGCTGCGCTTCTGTTGATCACTTCTGCGCATCTGATCACTGAAGCTGCGCATTTGTAATTGGCTCAGGTTTTAGTACTTTTCTAGAGTATTTTGCTAACGCTAACCCTTTTGTAGGTGTTTGCTGGAGCGGTTTTGCAGGATAGGCTCGGGTTTAGCTACATGTAGTTGCATCTAACTAGCTCACATTTCATTTTCGGAGAAAGAGTAAAATGGTTGTTCATTACAAATCTTCATCTAGTCTTAATTAGGGAGGAAATAACTGGTTTATTTCATGCTTGCATTGCAAACAAACTTCCAAGTTATTGCTATCTAAGATTTAAAATTGAACTCATCACTGATCTTGCAGTTAAAATGAACCATTGCTATATCGTGAGACCTGAATTTCAAAGTTAACAATCTCGTGCAAAGTGGACTTAAAATTGAACTCACAACTGCTTTCTGAAGTTAAAATGAACCATTGCTATATCGTGAGACCTGAATTTCAAAGTTAACAAATCTCGTGCAACGTGGATTTAAAATTGAACTCACAACTACTTTCTGGGATTTAAAATCGAACCACTGCAATATTGTTGAAATCACTTCAAAGTTTTGTTTGAATAGCCTAGCCCATTTAGTTTTTATCTTTTTAACTAGGGTGGATTAATCGGTGTATTCTGTGCCTGCGAATGACAATAGGCTTATGCTCTCCCCTCTTCTGGGTGATCAGAGTGCCAGACTTGTCATTCTACTTGTTTAACCTTTAGGAGGGGCCTGCCCTTGGATGCACGCTTGTCCAAGCGGGAACGACCCTGAGTGGTAACAGGCTAACGCCAAGCCCTACCGAGCCACTTAAAATAAATTGTGCTTGAGGTGAAAACCTCCTGCAACGAGTGCTGTTATGTTACACCGACGGCCAACCTCCCCCAAAACCCTCTCAGGCGCAACCCTGTGAGGCTGGGAGACTCCATAACGGAGAGTAGCGCCGCCGCACGTGTAACCACTTGAACGGTTGCCCGAATTAACTACCTCTTGTTTTAGTGGCCCAAATCCCTTATAATCCATTTCTCGCCTAGGATTTTGTGCTTGCTTTTGTCCAAAATAGAGTAAAAAAACTACAAAAACAATGGAAAACTACAAAATACTCTTTGTGCTTGCTGTGTTTTCTTGCTAAATTAATTTATAATATCAGATCAGGAAGACCTTTTCCAGCCAAAGCATACCAAAAACAGAGAAAAATCCCAAATATTTGCAAAAAAATACCAGAACTGCGCATATACCCTTTTCTGCTGCGCATATACACTGACTTGCTGCGCTTTTGTCTGACTTACGGTGCTTTTATACCTTTCTGCTGCGCATATACACTATTCTGCTGCGCTTTTACAGCGACTTACTGCGCATATACGCCGACCTGCTGCGCATATACTTTTCTGCTGCGCATTTGCACACTGTTGCTGTGCATACATACTTCACCAGAGCGGCGCATATACAGAGACTTACGGTGCATTTGCCCATTCTTGTTGCGCATTTGTTTCTGCGCATGTGTGACAGTGAGCATCTGCCCTATTTTTGAGAAATTTTCGTCAGCTGTTCAGAGTACCCATTTCAGCCTAGTTTCATTTTCCGAGGTCAGAATCAACCTTGCAGTCAATCTTCATCCATTTCACCCATTTCTCTCTCTTTCAACGGCCGTCCCAGTCACCTTCTGTCCTAGTCACTCTTGCCCCAACGTCATTCTGTCCCATACCGAGTCGACATAGGTCCTTCTTCGTTTCATTCGTGAATTCACGTAAGCCTAGTAGGTCACAGTACCTTTTGCTAGTAGTCTTGTTGAACGACTAAGCCCTACACAGTGAGACTGGTATCGACTACCCTTGCTAGTGGCTAAAGTCTTGTGTCAACCGTCTTACCTGAAGTCATTGAGCAAGAGAACCCTTTGTCCAAGTCTTGTCCTCGATATCCCATTCATTACAGTCTTAGTCGACACCTTGCCAAAATTTCTAATCCTAGTCCATTTCGTCCCACCCCACCTTGCATGGTTCTTACTCGATCCCAGTACAACAAGCTAACTGAAATGGCCGACTCTTCTGATCACATCGCCCCACCACGCGATGATGATGAAGAAATTTCTCATGAAGAATTAGTGGCACACATGCAAGATAGCAAATTCCAACGCCTAGTGGAGAAAGTGCTCCTTGAGGACCCCACCAAATATTTCCATCATCTTGCTAGTCTCGGAATCAAACTCCCCGCAGACTTTGACATTAGCTCCATCATGGAAAATGCAGACAATGAACGTGAGAGGGACACAAATGACACAGTCCCAAATGCACATGAGAGAGGCACAAATGACACAGTCCCCCAGGCCAATGAGAGAGGAAAACAACACATAGATCAAAATGCTCCTATGGCGGATGTGAGACAACAAATTGAGAGTCTAAAGCTAGAAATCTCCAACCTTAAGATCGGCACCAGTTCCAAGAACTACTCCTTGGAAGATATAGCACCATACCCCTTTGACAGAAGTTTGGTCATGAAACCATTCCCCTTTCAGTTCGGAATCCCGAAGTTTGACAAATACAAAGGGAAGGGGGACCCTAGAGATCATATCCGGGAATTCACAGCAGCATGTTTAGAAGTAGCTCACAACGAGACCTACTTAATGAGACTATTCCCAAGATCTTTAGGAGGTCAAGCTATGGAGTGGTTCTCGCGTCTTCCACCTGGAATCAAAACTTTTGATGAACTTGTCAATAAATTCATAACGCACTTCTCTTACAACATAGAACACGAAGTATCTATGCTAGACCTATGCAACACCAAACAAAAAGGTGGTGAGTCTTTCACCACCTTCTTACAACGATGGAGACAGCTAGCTAGTAAGTGTTCTTACGACATGCCTGAGAAACAACTATTGGAAATGTTTGTCCACAATTTGAATCCCGATCTTAGCTATCAGATTCAGATACAATGCCCTACCTCATTCACCAAAGTCATTGAAATGGGGCTATTCATTGAGAAAGCTATGATCGCTAAAGGAACTCTCAAGCTCTACAAGGACACACCTCCTTCCAATTACACAACTGACAAGTCAAAGTTTTGGACCAAGAACAAGAATGTGGTCAACGATGGAGTAGTGGATGCCAAGGCGGCAGCCCCTAAACAACAACCCATATTCACTCTTAAGGAAGAAGCAAATAACGGTGCACTCAACAAGCCACCCCCTCGGGAATCTAGACCTTGGTTCACTTCAAACCCAAGGAGAAAATTCACGCCGTTAGGAGAATCCCAAGAGTCTGCTCTCAAGAAGTTGTTGGCTAACAATGAAATTTCTCTACCGCCAACAAGTGACTATGAGCCTATAGTCAAACCTCCCTATTGGAAGGACACAGACTATTGCGAGTATCATCGAGGAAGGGGGCACACAACCAATAATTGCATCCGTCTTAAGAACGTCATACAAGATATACTGGACCAGAATCAGGGAGGGACACAACAGCATACCTCCAATGAATCTCATGTGGCCTACCGAGATCCTCTGCTAAACCACAACCGGTCGTATAACAACAATCACAACAGCGGCCACAACAACAATGGTTACAACCACAACAATGGTCACAATGGCAACAACTCCAATGGCCATAACAATAATGACAACAATCGCAACAGGCCAAACTAGAACAGTGGGTCAAGTAATGCTAACTATGCAAGCGTTCCCTTTGAGTACACCATTAACTGCATTTCTGAGCATGTTCCGCAAATCAATGTCATATCCCCCAACCAACAACTAGGACCTAACGGAACTGGTTGTAGTATAATTACCTGCAGTGGTAGAGTCACGATCAACACCACTCCTCCAAGGTCGTCGCCATCTCCGTCTAACTCCCGCCCATATAATGTCATCGACCAATTGCAAAAGACTCCGGCTCACATTTCTATATTGGAGCTCTTGCGTCTATCTCCTTCTCATAAGGAGATTCTTGAGAAAGCCTTAGTGGAAACTACTGTCCCCACTAACCTAGCCCAAGAAAAGTTTCAAACCATGGTGGGTAATTTGACATCCTCCACTTCCATCTTGTTTACAGAACAAGATGACCTCTCCATGTCTCAACCCCACAACACTCCTCTGCACATTGTCGCATTCGTACACAGGCACCGCATCAAGAGGGTTCTCATTGATGGGGGTGCCGGTTTGAATATTTGCACTTTGAAGCTAGTCCTTGCATTGGGGTTCTCTGAACAGGCAGTAGATCCAAGACGAAAAATTACTATCAAAGCCTATGACGAGGAGGAACGAACCACCAAGGGCACGGTTGTCCTACCCATTCAAGTGGGACCGGTAATTAAAGATGTGGTGTGCCAAGTCCTTGATCGGGAGCTTGCTTACAATATTCTACTAGGGATACCATGGATCCATGCCATGAAAGCTGTCCCCTCCACCTACCATCAATGCATAAAGTTCCCACACGATGGCAAGCAGGTCACCATACACGGCGACCCCGACCCCTACCAGCATTGCAACTCTTTCCAAGCAAAACCAGAATGTGTCATACCCAACAATCGAGCCCATATCTCCCCTACTCCGCCACAAGACCATACTGCCGAAGCTTCCTCCTCCCGGCCCAAACCAATGAAAATCACCATAAAAGAAAATGGCGTGGGGGAATACCAGATTGAGCACAGCCTCAACCTTGCAAAAATGCCCTTGTCTCCTCGCTCCTTTGGCCAGCCCAAGCATCAACCCAGGCATTTTCCAAAGCCCTCTGCTCCTCCGATCACTCCCGCAAACCCCTTTGTAAAATGGGGGACCTTATCCGATGAATCAGAGGAGCGAGATCTCTTGTAATGGCTTTATGCCGAAGAAGAAAACACACCCCAAGAGCCACCTAGACTCCCTACAGAACTCTATGGACGGGGTGAAACCATCTTGCATAGGATGGGATATGAAGGACAAGGCCCTATCGGCCTCAGAAAAGAAGGGATCATCGAACCTATACAACCTTCTTCCTCCTCTTCGGCTAGAAACACCACTGGCTTGGGATACAAAGGCAAGGGCAAAGCCAAAGAAAATGCCTACCTAGTGGAGACAATTCAAACACTCCAAGTGGACAGTGACGCAGATTCAGATGATTCCAATCAATATGAATGGGACGAGCTGACAGAGCACTCCTACGATGACAAGGAGATTGACACCATCCAAACCCTTAGCCCATATCATGAGAGACAAATGCAACGGGACAGACCACTGGAGTCTGATTTGCCCCTCCCTGAAGTTATGACTTTCGAGGAAAGTATAGATTCCATTGCGATAAACAACCTGGAAGAAAGTACCACCCAGAACACTACCTCCACCTGTGCTCCTAATATTTCCATCCACACTATCAATGAATCAGGTCTTTCATCCGACTCCCTTCCCCTCTTACACCCTGAGCTTATTGACTGGGACCTGCAAGGGACCCCTCAATTAGATATGTTCTAGAACGATGATGCCTACATTGACTATATGGGAATTAGAGATCATTTACCAAAAGGAGATCATAAAGCCGGTTTCGCTATCGAACTCAATACTGTAGCTTACTTCGGGGAGGGTGCCAAGCCTTCTAGTCGCAAAAATGTAAAGATCAAAAAGGGATCTGACGGTGAAAACCGCCATGCGGTAGTGTCAGATCATAAAACAGTAAAAAGAAAGGACGTATCTGAAGGTGAAAACCCAACTGTGGCACCTGACGATGGATTGCTTGACACCCTCCCAAGTGACATGTATCAAGAAAGGTCACAGATCGTGGTAGAGCCAACAGAGCCAGTGAACATTGGAACCGAAGAGCAGCCTCAGATTATCCACTTTGCAAAATCTCTCACGCCGCCTGAGAAAACCAAGTTTGTACCATTCTTTAAGAAGAAGAGAGGCAACTTTGCTTGGTCATATGCCGACATGCCAGGTTTGGACCCAAACCTGATTCTACATCACTTGCCATTGGATCCAGGGGTGAAGCCCGTAAAGCAAAAACTAAGAAAGATGCATCCCCATATAGCCTTACTGGTCAAGGAAGAACTCAAGAAATTGTTAGACGTGGGGTTCATCAAAGCCATAGATTACCCTGAATGGATATCTAATATTGTGCCGGTGTCTAAACCAGATGGCAGGGTCCGACTATGCAACGATTTTAGAGATTTAAACAAAGCATGCCAAAAAGATGACTTTCCCTTGCCTAACATCGATATCATAGTCGACCTCACGGCAGGACATACAATGCTGTCACTTATGGATGGATTCTCAGGGTACAACCAGATCAAAATAGCACCAGAGGATCAGCACAAAACCGCTTTCACTTGTCCATGGGGTACCTTTTGCTGGAATGTCATGCCATTTGGGCTGAAAAACGCAGGTGCTACATATCAGTGGGCCATGACAACTATATTTCACGACATGATGCATGTGACCATGGAAGATTATGTTGACGACATCCTGGCAAAATCACTCACCAGGGACTCACACCTGGACACATTAGAGAAAGTCTTCCAATGGCTGGACCAATTCCAAGTAAAATTAAACCCTAAGAAATGTGTGTTTGGGGTAACATCGGGCAAGCTGCTAGGCTTCATCGTGTCAGCAAACGGCATAGAGGTAGACCCATCCAAGGTCAAAGCAATCATGGACATGCCTCCGCCCAAAACTCTAACACAGTTGAGATCCTTACAGGGCAAGCTACAGGCCATCCGCAGGTTCATCTCACAGCTGGCAAACAAGTGCCACCCTTTCAGCCATCTCCTACATAAGAACGTTCCATTTAAGTGGGATGAGCAGTGCGAAGAGGCATTCAACAAGCTCAAGGAGTACCTCATGAATCCTCCTATACTCATGCCTCCGATCCAAGGAGAGCCTTTGATTCTCTACATATCTGCTACACCTACTGCTCTTGGGGCTCTCCTAGTGCAGCAAGACTATGAGAACAAGGAAAGAGCTGTGTACTACATCAGTCGAACCTTAGTGGGCTACGAGTTGCAGTACTCACAGGTGGAACGTTCATGCCTGGCGGTGGTTTTTGCCTCACAAAAACTCCGACACTACATGTTGGCACATCCTGTCAAACTCATTGCCAAGATCGACCCACTAAAATATCTTCTCAGCAAAGCAGCTCTCACAGGTCGACTAGCCAAATGGGTTATGCTTCTTAGCGAATATGATATAGAGTATGTGGATAGAAAAGCCATCAAGGGGCAAATCATCGCAGACCAACTAGCTGAGGCACCATTACAAGACACTTCACCAATGCAGTTTGAGTTCCCCGATGAATCTTTATTCACTCTGTCAACATCTCCTTGGAAACTCTACTTCGACGGGTCTTACACCAACCATGGATCGGGGGCAGGTATCTTGTTCATCACTACCCAAGGCGACACAATTCCAAAGTCCTACAGGTTGTTATTCCCATGCACTAACAATATAGCGGAGTATGAGGCTTTGGTAATTGGTCTCAAGATGGCCACTGAGTGGAAAATCCAAGCACTATGTGTCTACGGTGATTCTCAGCTCGTCATAAACCAGGTCAACGATGAATATCAGACCAAAGATGAGAAGCTCATCCCATACAAACGGATGGTCGACGACCTCAAAGGACATTTTGGGACCATCTCGTTTGAGCAAATACCCATGATAGAGAACAAATCAGCAGATGCAATGGCGACCATAGCCTCTCTTCTTGAGATACCTGAACATGAGTCACGGTATGAGTTCTTAGTAGAAACAATTCGACAACCGGCTTATGATCTCCTTGAGACCCATTCAATTTGCCACCTAGTAGGATCTAATTCGCCTTGGTACGGTAAGACCTACACTTACCTCAAGGACAATATCCTTCCTTTGGACCTCTCTTCCAACCAAAAATGAACTTTCATCCGACAAGCCTCCCGTTACACCATTATCGCCAATACCCTTTACCGACGTGGTCTAGATGGTACTTTACTCCGTTGTCTAGAACAAGAAGAATCTATAACTGCCTTGCGAGACGTGCACGAAGGGATCTGCGGAACACACTCCAGCGGTCCTTCCTTAGCTAAGAAACTCATGCATTTGGGTTATTACTGGCCCAATATGGAAATAGATTCATACCAGTTCGTCAAAAAGTGCAAACAGTGCCAGATACAGGGGAACCTAATTCATGCACCTGCTCAGGAGTTGAGACCTCTAACGACACCTTGGCCCTTTTGCCAGTGGGGACTTGACCTCGTGGGAAAGATTCATCCGCCCTCTTCCAACGGCCATAAATTCATCATAACCGCCACTGAGTACTTTACAAAGTGGATTGAAGCCATTCCCTTATCAACCGTCACAGGAAAGCAAATTTCCTCTTTCATTCTGAATTACATTATCTGCCGATATGGCATCCCTTCATCCATCATAACGGATAACGGGAGACCCTTCAAAAATCAGGATGTCCAGGAACTTTGTGAACGTTTCAAGATCCAACACCGCTTCTCCACTCCATATTACCCCCAAGGTAACGGCCAAGCTGAGGCATCGAACAAAACCATTCTGAGAATCCTAAAGAAGACTGTCAATGAAGCTGGCTGCGATTGGCACGTCCAACTCAATCCCGCTCTGTGGGCCTATCGAACCAGCATACGCACTCCCACAGGTGCTACACCCTACGCCCTCGTCTATGGTTCCGAATCCATCCTTCCCATTGAGGTCGAACTCCCATCCCTTCGGGTGTCGTTGAAAGGTCTCATATCAGACGAAGAGTACAGAGTCTCCAGACTACAAGAGCTAGAACTGCTAGAGGAAAGGTGCCAGAAAGCTTTTGACCATCTCAAAGCCTATCAACAGATGATGTCAAGAAGCTACAACCACAAGGTTAGACCAAGAGGCTTCAAGGTTGGGGACCTCGTCCTAAGAGAGAACCCTCGCAATCAGCAGGACAGAGAAAAGAAAGGCAAGTTCGAGCCTAATTGGCTTGGACCCTATGTAATTGTAGCAGCTTACGGATCGGGGGCATATCAGTTGGCCACATCAGAAGGTGAGTTGTTTGATGATCCAATCAACAGCATGCACCTTCGCCGGTTCTATACCTAAGAGAACCCCAGTGCAAGGGGGTACAATAAAGTCAAAAAATCAAAAAATCAAAAAAAATCAAGAAAAAGTTACAAAGAGAAAATACAAAAAAATCGGAAAAAAGTAGCAAGCATACAAAAAAAATCGTCCTTTGGTGAAAACCTGGCAAACAGGCACCTTGGATAGGTATCATGGGGAAAACCTGGCAATCAGGCGTCATGTTACTTTCTAGCTTCTCGTGCAAATAAAAGCAAGTGATGAAAACCTGGTAAACAGGCGTTACTTGTGACAAACCGCATTCTCCATCTTTGGGAATCCAATCACCTTGAGCCCATTCTCCCTCTATTTTCCTCATTCGACCCATATCCATCCCACAATAAACGCTTGACAGTTACCTACCATGGCTTGATACTCACCTTGTGGCCTTGTCAACCAAGGTTTTGTCCCATACCGTCTCCTCAATGTAAGCCTAGTGTAGTGTCTCTCGTCAGTGTCTGTGGTCCGAATCCGTGAACTACGTTGCCTTTGCGCCGTGACGTAGGCAAGGCCATTATTCTAATGCGCCCCCAAGGCTTCCATCTCTCCCAAGGTCCCATTCGTCTCCTTTCTTGTCTTCATTCTTGTCATCTTTCTTCTAGTCCATCCAAGGTCCATTAGGGTTTACCCCGAACTACGTTGCCTCTGCGTCATCACGTAGGCAAGGCCATTTAGCAATGAGCCCCCGAGGCACTAGGTCAGTCCCTTAGGGTCCGTCTTCTCAATAAGGATAGTGCAACCTTCTCATCAGGTAAGCAAATGCAAGCAAACACCCGCACTTCAAGCAGACATCCCGACAATGAGCATCTTAACCTATCCAATGCAAAGCAAATACCCAAGGTCTTCTAAATGATTTTATGCAAAATTAAGGCAAGAAATAAACACATATCAACGCAAATGTGCTTTTGTAGATTGGAACCTAGGGTTAAGTTACAGAGTCTTGATTTTTGCTATCATACCTTCCTATGCTACTCAAGGATGCCAAAAGCTAGAGATGCTATGATGGGGGCATGATTACTTTCTTTGTTTGCTATTTGGGGATTAAACTTTAGTAATGTGAAGCCTTGTCTTAGGACGTGATCGGCAAAAGATCATCGAGGACATCAAAGGTCTAACATGAACGGGGGCAATCCTTGCTTGTTGAAACGCAAGAGGTACTCAGGTCATCTAGATTCAATTTTGACTAGATGCTTGTATTAACTTGCTAAATCACAATCCATGTAAGCGATACTCAGGTCATCTCGGTTCAATTATACCTAGATGCTTGTATTCACTTACAACATTTCAGAAAAGTACCAAAAACAAAATGCCCAATGATGAAATAAAGCAATCTAAAAGCAAAACATCCGTCCTATATCCATACACCCATCCATACAATCCTCATTATTCAAACTATGCAGAGTAACGATATCAAGAAAAATTCCTAAGTCATTCTTTCGCAACCATTCCTCTATCCATCATGTCATTCTTATGTCGATAGAGTACATTTGGACATCACAAAAACAAGGCATATAGGAGCATATCATATCCTTCGTGGAAACTAGTCATGCACATGAGTAGGTTAGTAGAATGCACCATCCAATGCATTAGGTCACCAATACATTTGCATCACATCTTAATCTTAAAAGCCCAGAAAATCAAACAACATAGCTAAGTGCATCACATATATAGTTGCATCACCACATAGTACTCATGTTACAACTGCATACATTTCTCATATTACATCATATAAACATCCAATAGCATCTCGCATATCTATACAGCATCATAACATAGAAATCATGTTCCATACATATACATTTGCATCATCACATAGACATCATATTACATTTTGCATTCATTTGTCACATTAGATCATATAGACATCATATAGCAGCATATCAAAGTATTTCTCATATAGCATCATATAGACCATCTAACTATATAATAGAATCACATCATACAATCGAAGTAAAGTCATCATCTCATAATGCATGCGATAGATACACAAAGTTGTGTCATCATCCATACTATCATATACAAAGAGGTCCAAATGTACAATATCACCATCTCTCTCAAAATCAAAGTGTCATATACAATGTGCGTCTAAATAGACGGTGATACATGTCCCAAAAATGTACGACATCGGGTCTGTGTCTACCCCTGCTGCTGTGGGCCACCACTACCAGCTCCTGACTGCTGAGGTCCCATCACGGATGCCCCTGACTGCGAAGGACCTGCTCTGTGAGCCACCCCAGACTGACTCCTGAAACTCCCTGCCCTCTGGCTTGAGGATACGGCCCCATGGTACAAGCCTAGGTAGTACTGTGCCTGCTGCTGCGCTCTGGCTAGGTCTGTCTGTGCCTGTGCCAACTGCGTCTGCAACTGGCCTACCTGTGCCTGTGCCTGCTGCACCTGCCCAACCAAAAATGTACTCGCTGCGTCTGTGCCCATGGCAGCTACTACTGTGTCCCTCTCTACTCGGATAAGGCGTACCCGGGCATCTGCCATGTCTCGCTCGCGAGTCAAACCAGCGATCACCGCTACGTCTGTATCTCGCATCCTCTCCACTCTCCTCAGCTGTGCCTGCAGCTCTCATACCTATCCCCTCAGGTTGGTTATAGTCCTCTCATGTGCCTCACCCTGCACTGGCCCCTATGCTGCCTCTGCCTGTCCTAGCCCCTGCTGCTGGGGCACCTGCTGCTGCGGCACCTGCTGCTGTGGTACCTGCTGGGGTGGTGGCATCTGTGCCTGCTGCTGCACCTGCTGCTATACCTCTCCCTGTCCTGGCACTGCCTGCCCAGCCCGATCTATCCTCCTCCGCTGCCTCGGCCTCTCTGCAGCTCGGCCACCCCGTCCTCGTCCTCCTCTAGCGGCCCTCCGCCCGGGGCTAGCCTCTCCCTCCTCCTCTGAGTCTGCCTCATCAATACGAGGCACCAGCATGCCAGGTCCTGAATATCTCAGGAATGGATGTGCAGTAATCCAGTCCTCATACTCCTGTGTGACCCCCGCATCTGCTATCTCTCTCTGCATGTCCCATGCCACATAGGGCAACTGCTGGAACTCTGCTAGGGCCTCCTCGTACGAAGCCATCGGCCCCCATCTGACCCTCTCTGCATGAGTCCGGGCAAACATAGCCTATCCCTGTGGCATGCCTTGTCTCCTGCCAAACTGTCGCAGCACTCGGCCCACCATCTGCCTCTCCAGTATGTGCCGTGTCCGGCCTATCAACCACCTGGTCTGAAAGCAGAAGGGTAGCTCATCTCCCTCATCATCCCAGGGCTCGCAATCCAAATATGGCCGCCAGACGACCACATCTACCCCATCCAAAGTATGCCGCCAGTACTCTAGCTTCCCCAGCCTGTGCTGGGAAATCACTCCTGCATAGCCATAGCTATATGGCTCTCCCCTCTGCCTCGCGAAGACGCATATCGGCCTGGTCACCGCTATGTGCTCCCACAGCCAGAACTGTAACAGCAACACCCCAGCCGATAGACTCGTGCTGCGTTGGTACACCACCTGATGCATGTCATGTTAGAGGTGGGCTAGCACGTAGGGTCCCCATGCATATCGGGTGCCCTCGGTCAGCATCCGCTCCATGATCCTGCCCCATCCAATGGGGAACCCGTGCGATCTCCTATCCGGGCATACAACGCCCCCAATCAGCCCAGCCACAATCCCAGGGAAGTAGTCGTAGCAGTCATAGATATCCTGCCAAGGGATGACCTGTCCCACCAGCTCGGGATCATCAAATACTCGCTGACACTCGGCGAGTCCCGCGTCCCGCTGTGCGTCGTACTCCACCAACTCGCCTACTACGGGCAAGTGCAGTATCCGGTAGACATCCTCCAGCGTCACAGTCATCTCTCCAGTAGGGAAGTGGAAGGTCCCGTCCTCGCTGTGGAATCTCTCCACGGCAGCTGTCAACAGTCCTCAGTTCGCCCGCACCTCGGGCATAAAGCAAACATAATCTAAACCCATGGCACCGAGCGCCACTCTGTCAGCCTCCATCAGCATGTATCTCTGCAATAGAGGCATAGGGAACGTCTCCCTCGACTGTAGAGTCTCTCGTATCTCCTCCTGCAAACACACAATGCAAGGCGTCAGTCTCAAGCTGCATATACCTGTTGCAAGTATGAGGTGAGCCATTGTTGTCATTGATGTCAACATACTCATACTGCATTGACAAGAAGGATTTGATGAGCTTTGTGCTGAGGATATTGAGAAAATTAGCCTCAGTCAGGAACAGTGAAGAACAGTGATGAGAAGAAGGTAAATATACTGTATAGGATGAGAACCGGAGGATGCGGATTAAAGGGTTAGTAGATATGAGTCCTGAGATGCTACAGTTAAGATTTCAGAGGTCCGCATGAAGATCTGAAGGAGTTATGGCTGCCGGTATAGAACCGGGTCCGGCAAGTATCCGGAGGTGACAGAGGATCACAAAAAGGTCCGGTGAGGTCCGGAATTGTATTATCATAATCTGCGGATTGGAAGGAGTGCTTTAGATGTCCTTGTGATGTGTCATCCGGATTTGTGTGTGATTTGGAGGTCCGGAAGTACCTCTTGCATTATGACAGTGGCGACAGACTGTGTTCTTGAAGTTCCGGATGAGGAAGACAAGAGATCCCAGTAAGTAGAGGAAGTGCGGATGTATCCGGACATTCAGACAGACTTGTGAAGGTTCTTGAATCATGTTTAGGTTGTGTTGTTGGTCCGCATTGATGGTAGAGCCCGGAATTGAAGTTATTCTTCCGGATGAAGTTATTGCTCTGTTTAGCCGACCGGATGAGTTGTTCATCCTGCGAATGTTCTTGTGATGGCCGACCGGATGTGTTAGTCATCTTGTGGATACTCCTATGGTTGTTTGCCGACTTAGATGTTTGTTCCTAAGTCGATGTCTTGTATAAATAACGGTTTGTGAGTTCATTTCAAAGCGTGTAGCATGTGGATGAGTATGGTGTAGCGAAGAAAGGTGCGAAAGGCAGAGCAGAGATTGTTGGGCTTAATTGGAACTAATCCGGACATGGTAGAGATGTCATTCTCCAGTTCAAGACTGTGATTTTTATCACTCTGTAGACAGTGTGTCTCCTTGTAGGCAGTGGGCCTCTTTGTGAGCAGTGTGCTCGGGCAGTGAGCCCTTATTGGCATGTGCCATTCATTTTTCCTTATTCTTCTAATAGAGAATAATTCTTGGGTTAATCACCCCGTGGTTTTTCCCTTAATCGGGTTTTCCACGTCAAAATCTTGGTGTTCAATGTGTTGATGCTTATCTACTCTTGTGTTTATGTATTGTGCTTCCATGAATGATTATTTGATATGCTGCTAACTAACAACAGAGAATAAAGTGTTTGAAATAGAACAAGTTCTATACAACTGATTCACCCCCCCCTCTCAGTTGTATGCCCTAGATCCAACAATTGGTATCAGAGCTGAGTTCCTCTGATAGGAGCTTAACCGCTTGAGGTGATCTAGGATGTCGTCATACAAGAAGGATAGTCCGAAGTTTGATGGAACCAACTTCACTCTCTGGAAAGGTCGCATGAAGTGTCATTTGGAATGTATGGGAAAAGCATACTTGGCTATGATTTCAAAACCATATATACCCCCACAAGGTGGTCCGACAACTCCTGATGAAACCACAGAAGCTGAAAACAATCTGCGGACCAAGGAAGCTCTTCTAAGCGCATTGAATGACTCAGATCTCTCGAATGTCATTGACCTACCAACTGCATATGAGATCCTAACTAAACTGGAACTTCTGTATGAAGGAGATGAGTTTGTCAAAAGTGCAAGGTTGCAAAGTCTGAAAGGGAAATTTGAAAGATTGAAAATGAGAGATGATGAAAACATTACTACCTTTATGCCAAGAGTAAATGAGCTGGTATGTGGAATCAGAAATGCTGGTGGAACTCTAGATGAAAATGAGATTGTCTGCAAAATCCTAAGATCCCTTCCTGCTGCCTACAAAATCAAAGTTGCTGCCATTGATGAATTCAGAGCCCACACAACTGTCACAAGAGAACAATTGGCTGGCAAACTAGCTGCATTTGAAATGACCGAGTTTGGAGATGATCCACCCAAGACTGAGTCTGCTTTTAAAGCCAGTACCTATGTGAAAGGCAAACAGAGATTTGATCCGGGTGAAAACTCATCAAGGAAAATGTCATGGTATGATCAAGCAAGAAGAGACATGGAAGAAGAAGAAGCAGAAACAGCTCAACTTGAAGCCCTCATTGCAAAGAGACTGCCAAGAGGATCCGGTAAGTATGAAGGAAAACTACCCTTTAAGTGTTTTAACTGCAATAAGATTGGTCATTTTGCCTCAAGATGTCCGGAGAGATCTGCAAGATCTAATACTCACAGACCAAGGTTTCAAAAGAATTGCTATTATGTTCATGAAGAAGATGACAATGAAGGAGTAACAGATGATGAATCAGATCCAGGAAGCAAATCCGGAAATGAGTGGGTGTTTATAGCCATCAAGGAAGAAGATTCCTTGCTCTCTGAATCTGTCAATCACAAAGTTGTTGAAAAAGCCTTGGCTGCTCAAGTGGAAGAAAAGGATGATTGGGTTATTGACAGTGGATGCTCTCACCATATGACTGGTGACAAGAATAAGTTCTTAGACTTGGAAAGATATGAAGGAGGAATGGTAAAGTTTGGTGACAATTCTGCTGGCAGAATCAGAGGTAGGGGAACTATTTCCTTTGATGGTAAGAGCAAAACAGGTAATGTACTATATGTTGAAGGATTGAAGCACAATCTTCTCAGTGTTGGTCAGTTAGTGGACAAAGGCTATGATCTCCGGTTCAAGAATGGAAAATGCAGAATCTTTACAAGCTCCGGAACTGAAATTGCATCCGGTACTCAGACAAGAGGTAACATCTTTCATCTGGTTGGTTCAAATAAAAGTTGTTTGTTTGTTCAAATTGATCAGAGTTGGTTATGGCATAGAAGAATGTGTCATGTAAATTTTGATAACATCATCAAAATAAGCAATACTCAGGCTGTGAGAGATCTTCCAAAGTTGATAAAACCTACAAACAGTGTGTGTAAAGAATGTCAGTTAGGCAAACAAAGCAGAGTCTCTTTTAAAAGCAAAGATCAGTCTTCTACCGGATTGTTGGAATTAGTACATACTGATCTATGTGGTCCGACAAGAATCAAGAGTCTGCAAGGTGATAGATATTTCATGTTGTTAATTGATGATCATTCCCGGATGATGTGGGTTACCTTTCTAAAAGAAAAATCAGAAGCTTTTGAGAAGTTCAAAATCTTCAAAGCTATGGTGGAGAATCAAACCGGATTGAAACTAAAGTGTCTAAGGTCTGATAGAGGTGGTGAATTTACATCTGGTGAATTCATTGACTTTTGTGAGAAACAGGGTATAAGGAGACAGTTGTCTGCTCCTAAGACTCCACAGCAGAATGGAGTAGTTGAGAGAAAGAACCGGACCATCCAGGGAGCTGCTAGGACAATGATGTTGGAAGCAAATGTTCCTCAAATGTTTTGGAAAGAAGCTATCAGCACTGCAGTCTACACTCTCAATCGAGTTCAAATCAGAAACAACACCGGTAAGACCCCCTATGAACTTTGGTTTGGCATCACTCCTACTGTGAAATATTTCAGGGTATTTGGTAGCAAGTGTTATATTAAAAGAGATGAAGATCTAGGAAAGTTTGATGCTAGAAGTGATGAAGGAATTTTCTTGGGCTACTCCACTCAAAGCAAAGCATATCGGTGTTACAATAAGAGATTGAGGAAGATGATAGAAAGTACCAATGTAAAGGTTGATGAAGGAATTGAGAAGCCTTCAAGATTTTATGAATTTGATGAAGATGACCAAGATAGTGTTCAAGGAACTCAATCCTCTCCGGTGAAACAGAGTCAGCCTGATCCGGTAAATCAGGAAGAAGAGTTAGGTTTAAATGAGCCTGATCAAGAAACAGCAGTACTGGATACTCCCAAAATTCCAAGGTATGTAAAACTGAATCACTCTGAAGATCAGATCATAGGTGACAGAAGCAAAGGTGTACAAACTAGAAGGAATATTGCTCAAGATCAGAATGAATGTTGTCTGATTTCAAGGATTGAACCTAAAACAATAGATGAAGCCTGCAATGATGAAAATTGGACCAAAGCAATGGAAGATGAACTGATGCAAATTGAGAAAAATCATACTTGGGATCTTGTTCCCAGACCTAGAGACAGGAATGTAATTGGAACCAAGTGGGTCTTCCGGAACAAACTAAATGAAGCTGGTGAAGTAATCAGAAACAAAGCTAGATTGGTCTGCAAAGGCTACTCTCAAATAGAAGGAATTGACTTTGAAGAGACTTTTGCTCCGGTAGCAAGAATTGAAGTAGTCAGATTACTTCTTGCATTTGCTGCCTTCAAAGATTTCAAGGTATATCAGATGGATGTCAAGTCTGCCTTCCTAAATGGTGATCTGGAAGAAGAAGTCTACATTGAACAACCGGATGGATTTCAATTGTCTGATAATAATGATATGGTCTGCAAGTTGAAGAAAGCTTTGTATGGATTGAAGCAAGCCCCAAGAGCATGGTATGAAAGGTTGGATAAGCATCTTGTGCAGATTGGATTCAACAAAGGTACTGCTGACAGCAACTTATATTTCAAAATTGATCATGAAAACATTCTGATTGTTGAAGTGTTTGTGGATGATATCATTTTTGGAGGAAGAGATAGTATGTGTAAAACTTTTGCAAATCAGATGAAAAGTGAGCTTGAAATGTCTATGCTTGGTGAAATGAATTTCTTCTTGGGTCTGCAAATTACTCAAACAAAAGAAGGGATCTTCATTTCTCAGACCAAATATGTGAAAGAATTGTTAAAGAAATTTGGTATGGAAGACTCAAAGCCTATGAACACTCCTATGGCAACCGGATGTAAGTTAAGCAAAGATGATGATTCTCCAAAGGCAGATCAGACAAAGTATAGATCAATGATTGGTGGATTGTTGTATCTCACTCAAACTAGACCAGATATAATGCAAGCTGTTGGTCTTGTGGCAAGATTCCAGGCTGATCCTAGAGAATCTCATGTTATGGCAATCAAAAGAATTTTTAGATACTTGAAAGGGACAGTTGAGTATGGTCTATGGTATCCTAGAGATCCGGATTTTTCTCTTCATGCTTACACAGATGCAGATTGGGCAGGAGATGTGGATGACCGGAAGAGCACTAGTGGTGGAGCATTCTTTTTGGGGAAGAGATTGGTTTCTTGGCTAAGCAAGAAACAAGATGCAATATCTCTGTCTACAACAGAAGCAGAATACATTGCAGCAGCAGGTAGTTGTACTCAAATCTTATGGATGAAGCAGATGCTAAGAGACATCAAAGTTGAATATGAGGAGCCTATCACAATTTTCTGTGATAATTCAAGTGCAATTAATATTTCCAAGAATCCGGTATTGCATTCCAAAACTAAGCACATATCTATCAAATTTCACTTTTTAAGAGAACAAGTAAACAAGGAAGAAGTCAGATTGGAGTATGTTCCCTCCAAGGATCAGATTGCAGATATCTTTACAAAACCTCTTCCCAAGGACTCTTTTGAATATCTCCGCGAGAAGTTAGGGGTCATGGCCCCTCCGGTGATGAGCTAAGATGCACTGATGTGCATCAGTCCGGTGGCTATCACAGTCATATCTTGTGATCCAGACTAATGGGGAGCTGCAACTAAGGGGGAGCAGCTGGTATTATTCTGATGCATGAGGGTTGCAAGTATGAGCCCTTTGCCATTGATGTCAAAGGGGGAGAGAAGACATGTGAAAAACAAGTGGTTGATGATCAAAGGGGGAGCAGCAAAGGAAGACATGTGAAGAGTTGTTGTTGATAGGGGGAGCTGTGACAGAAAAGAGAAGTTCTTGTCTTGATGGTTTTTCACATCATATGTTGCCATCAATGACAAAGGGGGAGATTGTTGCAAGTATGAGGTGAGCCATTGTTGTCATTGATGTCAACATACTCATACTGCATTGACAAGAAGGATTTGATGAGCTTTGTGCTGAGGATATTGAGAAAATTAGCCTCAGTCAGGAACAGTGAAGAACAGTGATGAGAAGAAGGTAAATATACTGTATAGGATGAGAACCGGAGGATGCGGATTAAAGGGTTAGTAGATATGAGTCCTGAGATGCTACAGTTAAGATTTCAGAGGTCCGCATGAAGATCTGAAGGAGTTATGGCTGCCGGTATAGAACCGGGTCCGGCAAGTATCCGGAGGTGACAGAGGATCACAAAAAGGTCCGGTGAGGTCCGGAATTGTATTATCATAATCTGCGGATTGGAAGGAGTGCTTTAGATGTCCTTGTGATGTGTCATCCGGATTTGTGTGTGATTTGGAGGTCCGGAAGTACCTCTTGCATTATGACAGTGGCGACAGACTGTGTTCTTGAAGTTCCGGATGAGGAAGACAAGAGATCCCAGTAAGTAGAGGAAGTGCGGATGTATCCGGACATTCAGACAGACTTGTGAAGGTTCTTGAATCATGTTTAGGTTGTGTTGTTGGTCCGCATTGATGGTAGAGCCCGGAATTGAAGTTATTCTTCCGGATGAAGTTATTGCTCTGTTTAGCCGACCGGATGAGTTGTTCATCCTGCGAATGTTCTTGTGATGGCCGACCGGATGTGTTAGTCATCTTGTGGATACTCCTATGGTTGTTTGCCGACTTAGATGTTTGTTCCTAAGTCGATGTCTTGTATAAATAACGGTTTGTGAGTTCATTTCAAAGCGTGTAGCATGTGGATGAGTATGGTGTAGCGAAGAAAGGTGCGAAAGGCAGAGCAGAGATTGTTGGGCTTAATTGGAACTGATCCGGACATGGTAGAGATGTCATTCTCCAGTTCAAGACTGTGATTTTTATCACTCTGTAGACAGTGTGTCTCCTTGTAGGCAGTGGGCCTCTTTGTGAGCAGTGTGCTCGGGCAGTGAGCCCTTATTGGCATGTGCCATTCATTTTTCCTTATTCTTCTAACAGAGAATAATTCTTGGGTTAATCACCCCGTGGTTTTTCCCTTAACCGGGTTTTCCACGTCAAAATCTTGGTGTTCAATGTGTTGATGCTTATCTACTCTTGTGTTTATGTATTGTGCTTCCATGAATGATTATTTGATATGCTGCTAACTAACAACATAGAATAAAGTGTTTGAAATAGAACAAGTTCTATACAACTGATTCACCCCCCCCCCTCTCAGTTGTATGCCCTAGATCCAACAATACCATACTCAACATATCTATTGCACTATATCAACTAAACTTAGCATTTCAAATTGATCAAAACAGCACACTACATCTCTTGACTAGATTCCTGCAATCTCGGAGATAGCTCATCAATTCCTGCGTCAAACAGGACGCTAATCGAATCAATTTGGCTAAGAAATTTGCCATCCCAAGCAAATGCGCCACTACAGGTGGTAAATGCGCCATTTCTGGTATATGTGCCGCAAAAATTAACATATGCGCCGCAAAATTGCATATGCGCCGCTACAGGGCACATATGCGCTGTTCTAACGCATGCGTCGCGAAAATCCACGTATGTGCCGCGAAATTACGGGTGCGCCGCAGGAAGTCACGTATGCGCAACTTTAACAAATGCGCTGCTACATTTCACGCATGCGCGGAAGAAATACAAAAGCGCCGCCCAATTACGAAAGCGCAACTAGAATGCACAAATGCGCAGCTTTCACGCATGCGCCGCCGAAACCGGCATATGCGCCGCGAAATTACAAAAGCGTAGCTTCGCAAGGCATATGCGCCGTTCTGCGTTTCGGCGCATTCATTTCACCTATTTTCTACGTGCATTTATGACACCTAAACTCGACCCTAGGAGAAATTTTTCGAAGCACGTACCGGGGGTCCTGCCTCTGCTGGCCGCCCGAATCGTCAGACTCGCTCGAATCGGTGCTCCTCGCGTGGAATGTCTGCTGCTCTGGCCGCCATGCTGCTCTAAGTTTGCTCTGAGCTCTCTTTCTCCAATCCAGATCAACCAAGTGTGCAAATGACTATTCTTGTGGACCCAGCTCCTATTTATAGCCTCCAAACCCTAATTCTGGCTAGGTGATGACTGTGGACTACTTCCCGTGTCCATTTTTCCTCCCGTTTTCTTCCCGCATCCCTGACCGCGTCCCTTTTCCTCCAACCTATCCTCACCCCTTCCTCGTCGTGAGATCGTCCGTCTCCAAAACTTTCACCGTTTTTCTCGTCCAATCTCCCGAGGGGGCATCCTATCGTCATTTAACCTGTACCAGGGGCAAACTGGGGCATGTATCATCACTCAGACTATCAATTTCTTTGAAGCAACACCGTAAACTGCATTGCATCAAAGAGGGGCAAAATGTATACGCCTAAAAATGACACAAATTATCCTAAATAAATATTCTAAATATTTATTCCATTCTTCCATTAATTAAATAAGTATTCCAAATTTATTTAATCAATTCACTATCTCACAATTAAATAAATTCTATTTATTTAATTAAAATTCTTCCAAAGTCCTTCACAATTAAATAATCATAAATTATTTAATTGAGCCTAATTCCTCTATCCTAAAGTTCTAAATTCAAAATTCCACCTCATCAGGTTGCACATGTAATTAAATATATTTAATATTTAATTACCTTATTTTCCCTCACCCACATGGCCTATTTCCTCTCCAATCAGAGGTCAGTTAACCAATCAATCAAATCTGTTAACTAACCTGTCAGTTGAGTCAAATCCTCAATCAATCCAGTCAGTTCCACAATCCACTCTTCTAACTGATCAATCAAGTCTGTTAACAGACCAGTCAATGGAGTTAACTCTCCAATCAGTTTTGTCACATCCCACCTTTCATGATGGAGCTGGGACACTTGTCACATTTCCACTGGTTGCACATTCCTCAACCATCCTCAACCGTTGATCTTCATATCTTCTCTCAACCATTGATTCCTATTCCTCCAAGTCTATAAATGAAGCTTCATCCCTTCATTCTATTCATCCAGGCTTTTGACATCGTTACTCTGCAGAAATATCACCAGCGCGCCTTTGGCACCCACTTGTCATCTACAAGCTTGAGATCACCATTGTTGCATTGGAGCTCACCTTCATTGCATATCACACTATAGCCGTTCACCATCGACTTCCTCCAATAGCTTTAAAAGATTGCACTCTCTGAGGGCTCATCTCATCTGCGAAAGGACGATTTGTGATAGGCGAACAACAGAAGTTTCGAAACGGAAGAGGTTTGCTGTGTTTGTTCATTGCATTGTTTACTTGAATCTTCTTTGTTTCACTATTCTGTTGATGTTTGGGTCATCTATTATTCATTTGATTGATCACTATTTTACCCTCACACACGGTGTAATAAAGTGATAAGTCAAAAATTTCATCTTTGAAATGAGATCTTTTCAATTCTGGAGGCAATTGGGACTTACCTCTTTTCTCATATTTCAGCCAGTTTCTCAGAATTGAGTTCATGCACTAGTCTGTATTCACCTTGAATAACTTTAACCCTTCTGCAATAGACATATCTTCAAAGTTCTCCTTTCCCAGAATCCTCAACGCGCGAGAGATAACATTAGAGTCAACTTTTATCACCACAAAACCGTCTTTAGCCTTAATTTCTTGAGTTTCTGGGACCTATCTTTGCATGCATGCAATTACTAAATCAACACTCTACACAAAAGTCTGGAAACCCCCAGCATGTGCCAAGCCACTTTGCAAAATCTTCTTTGCAATTGGTGACTTATTGTCTTGTTGTAGACAAGTCTAGACTTCTCCCAAATCAATATGTCCTAGCTCAGTATCTTTCAGACCGCTCCAGCTGCTTTCAATGCCCAAAGAATGAGGGGCTCCTTGATATTTAAATTTCATCCTAAACTGCAAGAGCAAAAGCACAAAGAGAAATCACTATGCATTCAGAGAATTACGACAAAGAGTAGAAGTTGGTACAACAGAATGACTTAGAGAAAATACTGCCACCATAAATAAATATGTCTATGCCATTATTCTGACACAACGTGCTCATAGTGCTTTAATCAATGTTGTATTGAATTCCTGCCTTGAGAGAATGCCACCATGATCTTCACACGCCTTCCAAAAATTCTGAAAAGACACCCGTTAAATGAGCCACACACTTCGTTAAATGAGGAAAGAATGCCTTGAGAAATAGAAAAATCCACCATGTTGTGGAGTCACTGGAAACTGAAACTTAAGAACCACAAGTCAGGAGTTAAGAAGTCTCGAAAACCTCTGACTTAGCAACAACAAAGGGACTAGAATGCAAGTGGAAAGACTCAACAAAGGAAAGCCAAGTTGGGAGGTCAGGGAGTTAAGGAACTTAAGAACCATGCGATATAGGTTATGAAAAATCAAAAACCCGTGACTTAGTTATCATAATTTAGAAAACCATGACCCCTTTAAAGATAATACAAAGGCAACTAAGGAAAAGCAAACCTTAGGACTAAATAATTAATTAAGGACCCAAAAGGAATGTTAAAAAACTGCATGACACCGAATTTGAAATTTAGGGTAACAATTGGCTCTGAATGGGGACAAGGACTAACAGGATGTAGAGAATCCATAATGACCATGACACAAAGCCTTATTCATTGGGCAACCGAGACAAGACAAGAAATAGACCAAAACAAAATAGAAACAGAAAGAAACTATGATACAAGGGAAACTCAAGAAAATCACCAACTGAACATTTTCAAGTCTTGTCCATTATAGGCAAGAGGTAAATGGGTACCATCTGAATAGGCCAATAGGAAAGTGTTGTCTCCAATAACCTGTCTAATTTGAAAAGGTCCCTTCCACAGAGAGTCAAACTTTTTATGTGATCCCTTAGGTTCATTCCTTCTATCCCAAAGAAGTAGAGAATCTCCAACTACAAATTCCTTCGCTTAGCCCTTCTATCAAAAATTCTCTTTACCATTTTCTGATGTTTGACAATTTTCTCTACAACTATCTCCCTCTATTCTTCCAGTTTATTCAAATGCATAATCCTTTCCTCTAGTGTTGACTGAAATTGTTCATTCTCTATTGCCTTTTGCAAGCTTAGTGCTGAAAGCTCCAAAGGAATGGGTATAACACTGTCAATTCCATACACCAATTGAAAAGGTGACATACCAATGGCCCTTTTGTATGTTATTCTATCTACCCATAGAGCATCATATAAGTTCTTATGCCATCCCCTTTGAGTTTCATCTACTAGCTTCTTGACAATGGAAATCAATTTTTTGTTACTTGACTCAACTTGTCCATTGCCTTGGGGATAGTAGTCAGATGAATGTGCCAAACTGATACCATAATCATAAAAAGAGAGAGTAATCTCAGAAGATGAAAATGAACTAGCATTATCACCAACAATTTTCTTTGGAACACCATACCTTACTACAATTTTTTCTTTTAGGAAAGTGCACACAACCTCTGAAGTGGTTTCTTTAACTAGAATAGCTTCCACCCACTTGGTAAAATAGTTGTTGGTAGTCAAGATATGTGTATGTCCAGCACTGGAATTGGGGTTAATAGGGCCAATGAAATCTAAACCCCATTGTTGAAAGGGCTCATGAATCACCACGAGCTTCAAAGGTAATGCTGTGAGGTAAGGCCTACCGATGAACTTCAAGCACTTCTCACACTTGGACACCCATTCATTGACATCCCTAAACATGCTTGACCAGTAGAAACATTAGCGTAGGATCTTGAAGGTTGTTACTAAGGCTGAAAATACCCACTGCATGCTTCATTGTGGAATGACTCTAATAACTTCTTTTGTTGCTCTTTGTCTACACACCTCATAAATGTTCCATCCGTACCTTTTTGATATAGGTTCCCTTCCCAGAGAATGTATTTATTGGCCTTGAGTCTCAAATTCCTCTTTTCTTTGGCAAAAAGGTGAGATGGGCAATCACCATATGTCAGAAAATAAAGAAATATCAGAGAACCACTCATCTGTTGTACTGGTGAAAAGGACTAGGGGCAACTGTTCTTTAGCAATCTTGTTTTCTACAATCCTTTGGCACAACCCCTTTCCCCTGACTAAATTTGTGGGTTTTATATCAACATCATATTCTTGTACCTTAGCTATCCAAGACCCCCTTTTATTGCATCCAATTTCTTGTTGAGTGAGGATACCTTTCACAGTAGACTCCAAGACAAAAATAGTAGCATGAGAATGTAAAATATAAAATTTAAAGTTTTTTAGAGCCTTTACTACAACATATGCATGTTTCTCAAGTGGAGAATAATTCAGTTCATGCTTCTTAAGAGGTGCACTCATGAAAGAGATAGGAGCTTCAATACCATACTCATTCTTCTGTAATAGAATGGCTGATAAGGTGTGCTCCGATGTTTAGCAATATATAATGAAATCCTTTCCAAAATCAGGGTGTACCAGTGTGGGTGCATTTGTAATGGCTATCTTTATATCCTCAAAGGCTTGCTTCCCTTCATTGTTCCACTTGAAGATAGGGTGATTTTTCATCATATCAACAATAGGCCTAGTTAACTTAGCAAATTCTGGCACAAATCTTCTCAGAAAATTCATTTGGCTGAAGAATGATCTGGTGCTATCTTTATTGGTAGGTAAACCCAATTGCATAATGGATTTTACCCTTTCGAGATCAACCTTAATTCCATCCTTTGAAAAGATGTGGCCCAAGAGTTTGCCTTCAGTCACAACAAAGATTGATTTCTTTGGGTTTAAAGAAATTCCTTGCTCTTTGTAACGCTGCAACACTACTTCCAGATCATGTAAATGATTAGCCCTCTTTTTGGAGGAAACTGTCAAATCATGCAAATAAACAACAATAATCTTATTCTTTAGATCACCAAAGGATAAATCCATCACCCTCTGAAAAGTTGCCCCTGCATTTATGAGACCAAATGGCATTCTGTTATATGCAAAGACACCAATGGGGGTAGTGAAGGCAGTTTTATGCTGATCTTCTGGGGCTACTTTAACCTGGTTGTATCCTGAAAAACCATCGAGCATAGACATCATCTCAGAACTAGCAACTGTCTGCAATATATGGTCCATCACAGGTAGTAGATAATTGTCTTTTAAGGATGCTTGGTTCAAGTTTCTAAAATTGACACAAATCCTTATTTCTCTATTTTTCTTCCTAACAGGAAGTATATTAGCTACCCAAGTTGAGTGATGGATGGGATAAATAATTTTTTCTTTGAGCATTTTGTCTATCTCGCTGAAAATAGCTTCTGCCATCTTTGGATTGTAAGTCCTATGTTTCTATCTGTAAGGTGTAGCACCAGGCTTTAATGGAATACGGTGTTGCAACTCTCCATTTCTGAATCTTTTTTAATTTGTGTAGCACCAAGAAAAAACATCCCTATAATGGATTAGCAGAGAGATCAAATGTTCCCTTTCTTGAGGAGAACAACACTTCCCAATGCACACAATTTTATGATCTTCCTTTGTGCCTATGTTGACGTGTTCAAAATCAACACATGATTCAATAGAAACTTTGCTTTTTTGTTTCAAATATTGATCATGCCTATTAAACAAATCTTCCAGAGAGACTAATCCCTTGGGAATCTTGTTACCCTTCAATTGAATAACTTTAGATCCTTTACCATCAGGAAAATTAATATCACCCTCTAAAACATCATTGCTAGCATCACTACTTCCTTCAAAGAAAATATTTGCAAAAGATTCAACTTTTTCCAAAAATGCAATTATCTGTTGATCATTGTTAAATACTTGCCAGTGATTTACATTATTGAGAACACTAGGTTGATATACAATTTCCATGCTGTATGACTTATCCTTAAAATCTGGATGTGGCAATAATAGGGATGCAAAAAAAACTAATGAATCAACTCTAGTATTATGATCTCTAGGTATTACTTCTACAGAAAAAGCATCAAAGTCCTCAATGCAATCCCAGACCCTATTTATGTAATGTCTGAGTCTACTATTTTTCACAGTGTATACCTTCTTGACTTGTTTCACAATCAACTCAACATCACCTATGACTCTCCACTATTTCACACCCTTTTCTTTGGCCAAGGCTAAACCGAGTAACAAAGCTTCATACTCTATTGTATTGTTGGTATTGTCAAACTCAAGCTTATAAGCAAAAGGGAATTTATAACCATCTGGAGAAATCAAACTACTCCTGCACTAGACCCAGCACTAAAACAACTTCCATCAAATTCTAACGTCCACAGTTCATCCATCAAGTCGAGACTAATCAAACTTGAACATTCCTCCTTTGTGGAGGTACACATATATGTGCCCGGTCCAGTTTCTACAAACAAAATGTCTGCCCTTGGATCACTCAACTTCAACATAGTGAATTTGGCTTTGGGCTCAGAATTAAGACGCACTTTCTTCCCTTCCATTGGTATTAAGGCGTGAGACCAATCCATTTGTATTTCTCCCCCAAGGTCTCTACAAAAACTTCTGCTTAAGAGTATCCCATAACTAGCGGGAATGTCAGCCACTAGGATGGTTAATTTTATAACCTTTTCTTTGGAAAAGCAGCTAGGGCAACTTGAGCATCCTTAATCTATCCTATTATGGGGACTGGTGAACCATCCATAGAAAAACATCTACCATGTGAGGATGTGAACAATAAACCTAGAACCTTAGCTACTTAGGCAGACATTACATTATCAGAGGCTCCAGAATCAATGACACAATTGCTTAGCCTAAAACCAACAATATATAATGACACATGGAAAGGTTCAAGCTTTGCAAAAGGATTTTGTTGACTTGGGTTTTTATCGTTAGAATTTGAGCAATTATGTTTTTCTAAGTGGGCTTCATTTTCATTTGACACTTGTGCATTACAATGGGAAGGCGAAGGTTCTTGTTTGACATATCTAACTAACCTATCCAACTTTGAGGGGTTGAGTCTAAGGTATTCAACGTATGAGATCTGAATTTTTGTATTTTTACAAGACTCAATTATATCAAATGAACTAGAAACAAGTGTCTCAGAAGAGGGAGTGGATGGTACCTCAATAGATGCATTTTTTGACATGACATTCTCTAGCTTCTTAGAATTGGGGGTGGCTTGTCTTGAAAATATATATTTTGGAGTAGAGGATGAACTACCAACTTGACCTTTCTGTTCTTGTCCCTTTTGAGCTTGTTGACCCCTTGTAAAGAGTGCAGAATTATGATTGTCAACCTCAGTGTATACATCTTCTCTAGCTTCTCCATCAGATTCGTATTCAAAGAAGTTCACACTGGCATCATGAGACTATCCAGGTTCTTCCACATAAGGTTCCTCAACATGCTCATTAGTTGAAAGCATTTGCATGAACCTAACCATTTATGGGTAGGTAGTTCCATCATGGTTAGAGGTCAAATGAAAATTGCACATCATGTGAATATTCTTGCTGGTAGAAGGCCCGCCTTCAATAGCCAATCTCTGAGTTGGTCCAGTCAATGGCAATGTTCTATTATAGTTTCCTTGAGGACCATAGTCTTTCCTTAATATATCCTGATAAGGTGGCTGAGGGGACCCTTTAGGAATTTGTCTCTTCAAAGTGATAATATCATTTTCCAACCTTTGTATAACAAGATCAGTGGAGTTTACTGCTAAGGGTTTACTAGTTTGAAGTTCTTTTCTCCATTTCCCAGCAATAATCAAGTCATCTTCTATGGATATAGCCCTCTCTTGGGCTACATCTAAATTAGTCGCACCTTCTCTTTTGATGGTGAAACTAACATCTAGTGGAAGAGTATTGATGAAAAAACACTTTAATAGAACATCTCCAAGCCTCATGTCCTCAGGAATCCTATTGACCAGTTTGTTAAATTTGGCCACAAATTCTCTCATAGGCTCATGTACTTCCTTTTTCATAGAGGCTAATTGAGAGACAAGGACTTGTTCATTCTCTGTAGATTTAAACCTACTTTCAAACTTGGACCTCAAAGTATCCCAATTAGTGATAGAACCATTTGGGAGGTGGTAAAACCAGTCAGCAGCAGCATCAGTTAAAGATTCCACAAAAAGCCTTATAGAGACATCTTCGTATTGCATAATAATGATAGAAGAAGCAATAAAGAACCTGGCTTGCATGTGCTCTTCGGGGGTGACCTTCTCATCTCCTCTAAACTTAGGTATGATTTTCCTAGAACCCTTTGGCAAGTCATGCAATTGAGCTCTTAGGTTAAGAGGACCTATTGTGGCTCCCCATGAAATAGGTGGAGGCTGGGCCATGACAACAGGAAAATTAACTTGCAAAGGAAGGATAGTTCCGTGCAGAAGAAGGGCTTGATAGGATCAACTAGGAAAACTGGTAGTACTTTGTTTAGGAGGAGGGGATGACGGTCTACTAAAAGACTTAACCTTTCGGTTAAGTGGGAAAGAAGAGAAGTTAACAACTTCTAATAATTCAAAATTTTTATCCCAAATTCCTTTCTTTCTATCTCCCCTTATATATCTCTTAGAAGCTAGTTTTAAACAACAACAATAATAAATTACAGAGTCACCAACTTCACTTACTGATTGTTTCATGGAAGATTTTGTCAATTGTTCAACTGGTTCCTTTGGTTGGCAGCCTGGTCTCTAGGTTGATTGTTAGGAAGAGCTTGTATAGGAAAGACTCTTTCTCTCCGAGGAACATGTACCACATTTTCTACAAACATGATTTCTTGAGCTTCATTGAAATGCCCAGCATTATCTCTTATGATTTCACCAAGTTCTTCTTCTTCCTCTAGTACTTCATTAACTTGGTTATACTACAAATTGGTTCTTCTTTGTTTCCAAGCAAGTAATTGAAGGCCAGTAATAATATCCTCTTGATCACCAATAAGCCAATCTACATTAGGTTGAAGGATTGGAGCGTTATGTCTTTGAAGAACCATGTAAATTAATTACAAAGCAACTCACAATACATATATAATCAAGTAGTATCCCCAATAGAGTTGCCAAAAATTTGTTGGTCTAAAGATTTGTCACCTAATTCTATATCCTTTCACCCAAGAAGTGACAAATGTATCCATAGTTGAATCAGTTATAATAATATTTTACGACCGATTCTTTGCTTATTTTACAAGGTGGTAGCTACCTTCAAATGATATGCAATGAATTTAAATTTATGTTGCTTTTAACCAGAAAGCGATAAAGGTAATGCTTTTAACCAAAAATCTTAGAAAGGCAATAATACTTCCTACAACAACTGAATTTCAAAAGAAGTTCAAAGACTTCTAAGTAACTACCTTAACAGAACAATAGAGAATTTCAAAGATATAATATAATCACCACCACAAAATATTCACCAAAAGATCAACATCTCATAGAAATGAAACATAATAGATATCTAATACTTCAATATAGATAACAGAATAACCATTGGTAATATATTCAACATAAGAAGAATAACATCCAAACATCCATAAAACAAAGTTTATGTCTGCCTGAACTTCACCACATGTACCTTCTATATTAAAGTAATTGAATAGAAAGAGAACAACAAAATTTATATTAATGAGGAATCAAAGTTGCCCAAAAATATCCCTACATCATACCCGAGTACCCATATATATAGTTTTCATACAATAATTGTCTTTAAGAGAACGCTTTCTTGAGGACAACCATTTAAAAATAATAATAATAAGTCTTGAAAATAAATCCTTGAGCCAAATTTAAAGAAATAACATAAAGCAAAGAAAGTAATCATGCAGCTCCCCCTTCGCCATCCTTTGGGTCTTCAATGCTCTCACCATCTTGCTTATCCATCAAGGCCTCTCGTATCCTTTTCTTCATTTTGTATTCACTATACCTAGTGACAACAGGTGTGGTAGTGATCTACAATCTAGTCCTCCATTTAGCTAGCACCTTCTCTACTTTGGCTATCATTTCATGAATATCATCGCCTTTGGATTTGAAAGAATTGAGGTACACCTGCATGTGACCTAGCTTTCCAAGTGATTCTCCAGTGACGGTTTCGGGGTCAACTATCTCTTTATAGAAAACTTCTTTGAATTTTGGAGATATTTCTTTAACATCCAGTAGCTTTTTCTCGAAGTCATCTGTGATATCTACTTCTAGGAGGTTGTAATCCTTTTTTATTTCAACTAGTATCTCAAGATAGTGACCCAACACCTTATTGATTTCCACAATAAAATTATCATACATTGATAATTTCCATTCCAATGTATCAAACCAGGATGAGTCTATATCTTTTGGATCATTAATTACTTTCTCCTTGACCAGTGATAGGGAATCCATGGCTATTAATTCTGAGACATCTTTACAAAGTACATACATACTACCCTATTCTTTTCTCACTTGATGAAGTTTAATGACTAACTCCTTCCTCTTATCAAACACTTGAGAATAAGTCAACACAAATCTACTAAGGAAGAAAAGAGCCTCATAGGAGAGTTTTTCCATCCATTCATTAACAACCTTGGCAAAATTCAGATTTGTCTTTATTTGTTACATTGTATTGGAGTCAATAGCTTCAATACTGGAAGCTTCATGAGATGTGGGAGTCACAATAGATTGAATAAAATTACTTAAAGAAAAGACCTAAGATTGTAATTTCACATTTTCTTTTCTCTCTTCTTTCACTCTCTTGATCAAAGCACCATCAGAATAATTAGCATGATAAACATCACCTTCAAGAGTAGAAGGACCTATGTCAATGTGACTTATTTTATAATCAGCCTCGGTTATTTCATTCTCATTCAATTCTTTGACTAGGTTGGCAATTTCCAACAGCTGATGACCAAATGTAGTATCAGTCACCATTCTAGACATCCTCTTAGCTCTTTTAGGCTTTGAGGTACTTTGTAGCAATTTGGCAACTTATCAACTTCTACTATCATTGTTCAAACATTTTTCCTTTTCTTTTCAACTGCTTTCTTTAACCAGCCAGGAGAAGACATTGACACACCAACATCTTTGTTTTTCACAATAGTTTTGTTTTGATCAACCAAGGGAAGAGAAACATGAACTTCTTCATCTGCAGGGGAAGAGGGAACATCAAATAAAGGGGGAAAAGCACTATCATCGGCAATTTATTAGAAAATAGAATCAGAATCCACAAGCACATGTTTCACCATATCAGTTCTCTTCTTTGGGGCAGACAAAGGCAAGTTGTCTTATTCACAAGTTGATTTCAATTTTGCATTTTCATCTGGTCTTTCACCATCACCTCCAAACTGTGAATTAGTATTAGACTGTATTGCCTCTTATCTCCTAGGAGCAGTATGAGCACCATAATTCTGTGCAGACCCTTGCTCGTTGGCTCTAGATGTTCTTTTCTCATAAGGAGAGCTTGCATGCCCATGCCATTTACCTAGCAACCAATTCTTAGTTCTTTTTAGCACTATAGTAGAATGAGCTTTTAAATCCACAACCTCCTTCTCTGACTAGTTAATTCGAGGAAGGGGTTTTGAAATTAAATTTTGATACTCAACATCAATGACTTCTAAATTTTCTTCAATACCATCTGGGATTTGAAAAGGGAGACCAAAAACCTAAATCTGACTCAATGTGAGTCTCATATAGTCTCTTCTTTGCACTTCTCTTTCATCAATAAAGTCTTCCCAGAAATCTTCCAAATGAGGATGGTGTTCATAAGAACCTGAACCATGGGAATTTTGTTGTACATAATATTTCCTATCAAAATTTGCTCTCATGGACAAAGAATGAAAATTAAATTCACTAAGGACATGCTCTACCCCTTTCGCAACATCATTAGTTTTGCAAGTGTATAAGGATAGCATTAACAAGAAGGCATATCCTTTCTTTTGCATGCTTTGATACTTGACATTGACAGCAGACATTTGTCTACAAACTTCCAGAAAAATAAGAAAATCACTTGCATAGCGAGGCAATTTTGTCGGGGCCTTTTCATAACCCCCTATCTGCAGATAGGTGAATCTGTTAAACTGAATGTAAAAATTCCCAAACTCCATAATTAAAACAATAGCCTCATGTGAAATTATGAGTTCTAGGTTTCCATCAAGTTTTCTCATAATAAACATTAGAAAAGCATCATTAATACGACGGTAATCTTTCATCTCAACATCTCTAGTAAGATGTGGAAAATAACTATACACAAGTGTGTCTGGTGTCAATGACCCTTGAGGTCTCAACCCATCCCAAACAATCTCTTGACTGGCCAAAATGTACACCAAGTATGAACACATGGAAAGTGGTAGTTTGCTGGAATTTAACGAATTGCTCATTTAAGTGATAACTAATGATCTCGACCCAGATAATGAATTGGTTTTCACTATATATCAATAAAATAAACCAACACATCCAGTGTTCAAAAGAATCTGTAATTGCACTCCCAACTACACGGTGTAATAAAGTGATAATGTCAGAAATTTCATCTTTGAAATGAGATCTTTTCAATTTTGGAGGCCATTGGGACTTACTTCTTTTCTCGGATTTCAACCAATTTCTCACAATTAAGTTCATGCACCAGTCTTCATTCACCTTGAAGAATTTTAACACTTCCGCAACAGGCATATCTTCAAAGTTCTCCTTTACACGTGAGAGATAACACTAGAGTCAACTTTTATCACCACAAAATCGTCTTTAGCCTTAATTTCTTGAGTTTCTGGAATGTATCTCTGTGTGCATGCAATTACCATGTCAACACTCTAAACAGAAGTTGAGAAACCTCTAGCATGCGCCAAGCCACTCTTTAAAATCTTCTCTGCAATCAGTGACTTATCATCTTGTTGTAGACGAGTCCAGAATTCTCCCAAATCAATATGTCCTAGCTCAGTATCTTTCAGACCACTCTAGCTGCTTTCAATGCCTAAAGAATGAGGGGCTCCTTGATATTTAAATTTCATCCCAAACTGCAAGAGCAAAAGCACAGAGAGAAATCACTATGCATTCAGAGAATTACAGCAGAGAGTAGAAGCTGGTACAGTAGAATGACTTAGAGAAAATACCACCACCATAAATAAATATATCTATGTCATTATTCTGACACAACATGCTCGTAGTGCTTTATTCAATGTTGCATTAAATTCCTTCCTTGAGAGAATGCCACCGTGATCTTCATACGCCTTCCAAAAAGTATGAAAAGATGCCCGTTAAATGAGTCGTACACTTCATTAAATGAGGAAAGAATGCCTTGAGAAACAAAAAAATCCACCATGTCACAGAGTCACCAAAAACTAAAACTTAAGAACCACAAGTCAGGAGTTAAGAAGTTTCAAAAACCTCTGACTTAGCGACAACAAAGGGACTAGAATGCGGGCAGAAAGACTCAACAAAGGAAAGCCAAGTTAGGAGGTCGGGGAGTTAAGGAACTTAAGAACCATGCGACATAGGTTATGAAAACTCAAAAACCCATGACTTAGTTATGATAATTTAGAAACCCGTGACCCCTTTAAAGATAATACAATGGCGACTAAGGAAAAAGAAAACTTTAAGACTAAATAATGAATTAAGGACCCAAAAGTTATGTTAAAAAACTATATAACACCAAATTTGAAATTTATGGTAACAATAGGCAAACATGAAACCACATGAATCTCCAACATTCTCTCGTGCTCCATCAAGATACCTGCAATAAAATCAAAGTAACCACCATCTCAAGCAAGAACTCCTGTCATCCTCTAATGTACTACCTATGGAAGAAAGGAAAATGCCAAGGTGAAGATGCACCAATCCAAAGAACACAAGCATCAAATCCAAGTGATAACAAAATCTCCAAGTAGCTATCAAAGGTAAAAACCCACATGACTGGAAATAACACCACAACATATGGTAATACATCCAACCATCCATACCTCATAGGTATCAACAACATCAGTAAACTCATGCCAACAACATCTCAAACCCATATACTGCAATAATAAGCTCCATGTATAAAACATATCAATGAAGAACACATACATCCAAGAACTCCCATTGCATGGGTAATGTCAAATCTGAAAATAGATTTAAGACATACCAGTTCTACCAATCAACACTCAAACCAAGGTGTGGCTAAACAACAAGGCAATGTAGTATCAATAATAATCACAATGATCCACACATGCAAGATAAATCACTGCATACTCTCTCACATGTCACCATAACTATCCCAAGCCCAACCATATCAACATGATCCTCAAGGAAGTAGCCATAAGACAAAGAGAGAAAACCTGTAAATCATAATGTCTTACCAACACCTCAAAGTGCAAAGCTGTGTCAAGTATAATCTCTTGTACAACCCTAAATGAAAAGGCTCAACAACACCCAACCATTCAATATCATAGATCAAATGAAAATATATAACATGTAACCAACATAGATGAAAGCCTCTCTAACCAAGGAATATCAAACTCATAGCCATTCCATAACTAGGAATAACCCCAATCACATCTCCTAAACACCTCATAATGGAAATCATAAATCAAACCATATGAACAAAGAGATAACCATGGCAATGTCCCTCAAATGAACCCTCTAGAACCAATAACCATAGCTCAAAATCCATAATCATGAGAAGATAAAACATAAAGCAAAATGCATCTAAAAGGATGGGCAATACCTTATAGATGATAAACCACCGAGTAGACCAAGAGTGGGGAATGAGAATGCCTCGTGCAGGAGCACCCCTTCAATAAGTCTATTTTTAGTATGTTGACTTCATGATGTAATAAGGTCCATTGGACCAATGCGTATGTTTTAGGTTATCTAGGAGGATGTGCAAGTAGTTAGAAGTTTGTTATGACAACTGTCTTAGCTATCTCCTCCCAGCCGCTGGGAATTGAGTTGGTAGTACTCGCGAGGAGTTCCTATTTATGCATTAGGATCAGTTGGTTTTAGCATATTGCAAGAGAGACAGAGTTGATAGTTCAGAATTCATAGGAGATTTAATAGAGCACTGTGAAACAGTGAGACTGAATGTTTGTATGCATTTTCTGATATTGAATAAGAGAAGATCCCATTAGTCTTAATCATCTAATTTGAACTCCATCTGTGTAATCATTTTTCCCATTTACAGGTAAGATGGATTTATTTATCTGTTCCACCGAATGATTCGTAGAATTGGTGGAATGGATCTGTATATTAGATTAGGTTTCCTTTTTGTTTGTTCTGTTTCTATATTTCGTGTTTTGGGATTGAAGTGTTGCATGCAGTGATCGTTCCTAGTATCCTCATGTGCTAGGGTTCGAAGGATAAATTCTAAGTTTGAATTGCTCAGGAGATGATCCGACCTGATTGTCATGTTTTCTATGTGAAATCCGTGTTTGGATACACTTGACAGATATACAGTATTGTATGCGATCTGGGTATATCGCATTTGCATATATGTGCATATCGCTATCCGGATCGGGTCTGGAAACTTAGGGAAAATGCCTATTGTGAAGGCATTAGGATGATATAGGTTGGATATATATTTCCTGTGTATATCATCTTTGCATCTTCAGGATCATCATTTCGTGTGTATGCATTATCTGCATATTGCTGTTGTATGTTGGAGTGTCCACGCAGGCGAAGGTACACACAAACGGGTCAACGGCGAGTCAAAGTCCCATTTGCCAAAGAAAGGAGGAGGAGCATCTTTTGTTTGAACATCGGGTAGTCGAAGTTTATCTTCATCAGGATATTTCATTATATCTCAATAATTCATATCATGCTGTGGAGCATATGAATGATTCGTATATCTGGATGTCGTAGGCAGTGGAGAGAGTAGCAGTGCATGTGCATGTGACGTCATTGTCATCAGGATGTTTCAATATGACCTGATAAGTTACATCCTGATGCTGGTTGTGCAAGTGGGTCGAATATCGGGGTGACGTAAGCATCAGAAGAGAGGTGCATGAGGTTGTCATCATCAGGATATATGGGAGGAACCTGATATTTTATATCCTGCTGATAAAAGATGCTGATGATGCCGAACGTCATGATGCTGTAGATAGAGTTTGGCGGTAAGGTGAATAGTGATTATCAGGAGGATAATTGTGTTCGCTGAATATGATGATGCTGATGGATTTAAAAATATGATGATGCTGAAAGAAGTATTAGCTATTTGGTGGGTTTAATGGGTTTTTCACCCTATTTGTAAGCTTTTGCTATGTGGCTCTGCATCATAGTGGTATTAGAGTGAAGGAAAAATCTTTTGGGAAGAAAAAGAAATATAGGATGTCATATGAAGAAGGAACATCAGAGTTCCTGACAAGGATGACCAACATTGAGTTGGCAGTTCTGGTAAAGAAGCAGATTGCCGAGAGCAAGGCTGTGAAGGCTCAGAATCAGGAATTGAAGGATGAATTGGAGAAGTTAAGGGACAGAGTAGGTTCTGGTAAAGAAGAAGATAGGGAAGAAGAAGAGATCCCTAGGTGGAACAAGGAAGTCGTTCCTGTAGACCAAAGACCCTTGATTAATGCCCTCAAATCCATGGAGAGGAGAACCATGGATGTGAAATTGGATTTGCCAGTGTTTACAGGAAAGATGGATCCTGATTCGGTGATGGAGTGGATAGACTCCCTAAATAATTTCTTCGAGACAAAGGAGATACCAGAACAACAGAGAGTGAAGATAGCCCAATCAAAGATGAAAGAAGCTGCATTGACATGGTGGAATTTTGTCCAAGATGATAGAGTACAAGAAGGAAAGCGTAGAGTTGCTACATGGAAGAAGATGATGGCTTTAGTGAAGGAAGCCTATGTTCCATTGTATTACAGCATCCAATTGCATAAGAGGAAGCAAAACCTGAAGCAGAAGGAGCTAGATGTCAGTTCATATATAGAGGAATTCATGAAACTTTGTGTGAAGACAAAGGTAAAAGAGAGTGAGGAAGAAAAGGTAGCCAGATACCTTAATGGATTGAGGTTCAACATTCAGGAAGATTTGAATCTGCATAATCCAGATACTGTTCAGAAATGTTTTCAGTTGGCATTGAAAGTAGAAGAGAAGTTAAAGAGAAGACAAGAACAGAACAATAGAGGAAGAGGAAAATAGAAAAGAGGTGGAAGAGGTCCTTTCAGAGGCAGAGGACATGGACATGGATATCAGGGAGAATCCAGTCATGACAATAGCAAGGGAGACAACAGTCAAAACCAGAGAGAAAGTTACAATCAATAAGGAAACTTCAGAGGCAGAAGAGCTTTCAGAGGAAGATCCTAGGGCAGAGGATCTATCAGATGTTATAACTGTAACAAAGAAGGCCATATAGCCAGCAGATGTCCAAAAAAGGCAACAAGTTCAATAGGAGAAAGGAGAACGAATCTGATCCAAGAACCTGATTGCCAAAGTGCAACAGGCTCTAATACTTTTCAAAGTGTGAATGCTCCTGACAATTATGGATATCTAGAGAGTGGAGAATCTTTGATGATGAGAAGAACAATGACTACCATGAAGGTACCTGACAAAGAACCCCCACAAAGAAAGTCTCTTTTCAGAACTATTTGCAAAGCAGGAGGTAAGGCATGTAAAGTTTTAATTGATTCTGGTTCTACTAAAATTTTTGTATTTGATGAAATGGTAACAAAGCTTAAGCTTAGGAGATTGCCTCACCCATCCCCATATAAGGTCTCATGGCTCACCCAAGGTTAGCAGACAGTTGTAGAAGAATAGGCTTGGGTAGAATTTTATATTGGAGCATATAAAGACAGGTTGTTGTTTGACATTACCAAGATGGATGCTTGCAATCTTTTATTTGGTAGACCATGGCAGTATGACTTGAAGACATGCCATGATGGTATAAGAAACACCTATACAATCACCAAGGATGGTAAGGTGACAGAGTTACTACCATTGACAGAGAAAGAGGAGAAATCAAAAGGAAAAGAGGTGAAGGTAATGCTGATGGAAGGAAAATAGTTCATGAAAGAAGTAGCAGCAGAAGGTGTAGTTGCATATGCCCTAATTCCATGTCTGACAGTGAATAAAGAATAGCAACAAGAAGTCAAGAAAGAGCAAAAGCAGAGGTTCATAGACCCAGCTATCCAAGAGCTATTGGATAAATATAAAGGCATCATCTTTGATGGAATGCCCAGATCCCTACCACCTGTAAGGGATATCAACCATTGCATAGATCTGATCCCAAGATCTACACTTCCAAACAAAGCAGCATATAAGATAACTCCAGAACAAAATGTAGAAGTAGCAAGACAAATTGAGGAATTGTTAGACACAGGTCTGATTGGTAAAAGTTTAAGCCCATGTGCAGTACCAGCTGTACTAGCACCAAAGAAAGAAGGTACTTGGAGGCTTTGCACAAATTCCAGGGATATTAATAAGATCACAATCAAGTATAGGTTTCTAATCCCTAGGATAGAGGATTTACTTAACTGTTTGGGAGGTGCTAAGTATTTTACAAAAATAGATTTGAAGAGTGGTTATCATCAGATCAAGATTAGGCCAGGAGATGAATGGAAAACAACATTCAAAACCAATGAAGGGTTGTATGAATGGAAAGTTATGCTTTTTGGGTTGTCTAATGCACCTAGTACTTTTATGAGATTGATGAATGAGGTTTTGAGAGAATTCATGGGAAAGTTTGTCATAGTATATCTAGATGACATTCTAATTTTCAGCAACACAAAGGCAGAACATCTCAGACATATAGATTTGGTTCTCAAGAGGTTACATGAAGAGCAACTGATGATAAATTTGGACAAGTGTTTGTTCATGTAGGAGGAGATCACATATTTGGGTTTTGTCATTTCATAAGGAAAGCTGCAAATGGATAAAGAGAAGGTAAGTGCCGTATTGTCTTGGCCAACTCCAAGGACTATGAATGATGTTAGAAGTTTCCATGGGTTAGCAACCTTCTACAGAAAGTTTATAAGAGGGTTTAGTCATATTTGTGCACCCATGCTTGATACCATAAAAGGAGGACAAAAGTGCAGATTTGCTTGGACTAAGAGAGTAGATGATTCTTTTGAGACATTGAAGAAGAAGGTGGCACAACAGCCAGTCCTTGCACTTCCAGATTTTAACAAAATCTTTCAGGTAGAATGTGATGCCAGTCACATGGCCATTGGAGCAGTACTCATTCAAGAAGGAAGGCCAATTGCATTTTTCAGTGAGAAGCTTAATGATGCTAAAAAGAGGTATTCATCATATGATTTGGAAATGTATGCTTTAGTCCAATCACTCAAGAAATGGAGGCATTACTTAATGCCAAAGGAATTCATAGTATTCACAGATAATCAGGCTTTAAGTTTTATCAACAGCCAAGAAAAGCTGAACCACAGACACATGAAATGGGTAGAAACTTTACAAGCTTTTACTTTCACATTGAAGCATAAGAAAGGAGTCAAGAATAAGGTAGCAGATGCCTTGAGCAGGAGAGCTCTAACAGTCAACCAAATTTAGTTAGAAAGTGTTGGAATTGATTCATTGAAGACCATGTACGCTGATGATGAAAATTTTGGAGAGATATATCAGGTATGTACTTCTTTTGGAGATAAATATCATGCTGATTTCTCTGAATTTCTAATCCAGGATGGATTGCTATTCAAAGGTGGACAGTTGTGTATTCCAAGGTGTTCTATGAGGTTGAACATCATTGAAGAGAAACATTGTGGAGCTATGGCAGGTCATTTTGGTTTAGATAAGACTCTTGATCTTGTCAGAAGACATTATTTTTGGCCAAGTTACAATCAGATGTTCGAAAATTTGTCTAGACATGTGTGATATGTCAGAAAGCAAAAGGAAGATCCACTAATGCAGGTTTATATCAGCCTTTACCCATTCCTTCCAGACCATGGGAAAGCATAAGTATGGATTTTGTCTTGGGTTTACCAAGGACAAGGAAAGGATTTGATAGTGTTTTTGTTGTAGTGGACAGATTCAGCAAAATGGCATATTTCTTGCCATGCAAAACCATTGCTGATGCTTCATATATTGCAGATTTGTTTTTCAAGGAAATAGTCAGAATCCATGGGTTGCCATTGAGCATAGTGTCAGATAGGGATGTGAAGTTTATTGGTCATTTATGGAGAACTCTTTGGAAGAAACTGGGCACAAATTTGTCTTTTTCATTTGCATATCATCCTCAAATGGATGGACAGGATCAAGTAACGACCCAGCTACAACAAACTACCTTGAAGTATAAAGAATATGCTGATAAAAAGAAGTATGTACAGTTTGATGTTGGAGATTTAGTATGGGTTCATTTGAAGAAGGAAAGACTTCCTAAGGGCAAATATACTAAATTCATGCAAAGGAAGATTGGACCATGTCAGATTTTGAGAAAGCATGGATAGAATGCTTATGAGATACAACTCCCTCCAAATCTTGGTTTATCCCCTATATTTAATGTATGTGATTTAACTCCATACAAGCATAATCTAGATGCAACACAGGACCTACTATAGGATACAGCAGCTGATGACATTCCAAAACATGATCCACCACAGTTGTAGAAGGTTTTGGACACAAGACTGATCAAGAAGACCCGGAACAAAAACTATTTGGAATATCTAGTTGCTTGGCAGGGCATACCTGATTCAGAAGCAGTGTGGATGACTGAAGAGTAGATCCAAACACATGGTGCAGATCTACATATTCTCATCTCAAGTGGACTTGAGATTTCTTCTTCTGGGGAGTATGGTGCAGGAGCACCCCTTCAATAAGTCTATTTTTAGTATGTTGACTTCATGATGTAATAAGGTCCATTGGACCAATGCGTATGTTTTAGGTTATCCAGAAGGATGTGCAGGTAGTTAGAAGTTTGTTATGACAACTGTCTTAGCTGTCTCCTCCCAACCGCTTGGAAGCTCCCAGCCGCTGGGAATCAAGTTGGTAGTACTCGCGAGGAGTTCCTATTTATGCATCAGGATCAGTTGGTTTTAGCATATTGCAAGAGAGACAGAGTTGATAGTTCAAAATTCATAGGAGATTTAATAGAGTACTGTGATACAGTGAGACTGAATGTTTGTATGCATTTTCTGTTATTGACTAAGAGAAGATCCCATTAGTCTTAATCATCTAATTTGAACTCCATCTGTGTAATCATTTTTCCCATTTGTAGGTAAGATGGATTTATTTATCCGTTCCACCAGATGATTCGTAGAATCGGTGGAATGGATCTGTATATTAGATTAGGTTTCCTTTTTGTTTGTTCTATTTCTGTATTTCATGTTTTGGGATCGAAGTGTTGCATGCAGTGATCGTTCCTAGCATCCTCATGTGCTAGGGTTCGAAGGATAAATTCTAAGTTTGAATTGCTCAGGAGATGATCCGACCCGATTGTCATGTTTTCTATGTGAAATCCATGTTTGGATGCACTTGACGGATATACAATATTGTATGCGATTTGGGTATATCGCATTTGCATATATGCACATATCGCTATCCGGATCGGGTCTGGAAACTTAGGGAAAATGCTTGTTGTGAAGGCATCAGGATGATATAGGTTGGATATATATTTTCTGTGTATATCATCTTTGCATCTTTAGGATCATCATTTCATGTGTATGCATTATTTGCATATCGCTATTGTATGTTGGAGCGTACACACAGGCGAAGGTACACACAAATGGGTCAATGGTGAGTCAAAGTCCTGTTTGCCAAAGAAAGGAGGAGGAGCATCTTTTATTTGAACATTGGGTAGTCAAAGTTTATCTTCATCAGAATATTTCATTATATCCTGATAATTCATATCATGCTGCGGAGCATATGAATGATTCGTATATCCGGATGTCATAGGCAGTGGAGAGAGTAGTAGTGCATGTGCATGTGACGTCATCGTCATCAGGATGTTTCAATATGACCTGATAAGTTACATCCTGATGCTGGTTGTGTAAGTGGGTCGAATATCAGGGTGACGTAAGCATCAGAAGAGAGGTGCATGAGGTTGTCATCATCAGGATATATGGGAGGAACCTGATATTTTATATCCTGCGGATAAAAGATGCTGATGATGCCGAACATCATGATGCTGTAGATAGAGTTTGGCGGTAAGATGAATAGTGATCGTCAGGAGGATAATTATGTTCGCTAAATATGATGATGCTGAAAGAAGTATTAGCTATTTGGTGGGTTTAATGGGTTTTTCACCCTGTTTGTAAGCTTTTGTTGTGTGGCTTTGCATCAATGCCTCTCCAAGATACAACAAGTCACAAAGACTCTCTCCAAGAACAATCTCCTCTAGGTCCATAATGAAATCATGTCCATATCTAAGTGTAGGTTCCTCGGTCCATCTACTAAAACCTCCAGTGAGTAACCATCTCAACAAGTGTCTCTAATCCAAAGAGAACTCCAGCCTCACCTGAGTCTTAAGTATCTATGAGTACCTCCATGATCAATCCATGCTAAACTCCAAATGCAACATCGCACTAATAGAAGCTCCCAAGCACATGATTAATGTACTCAATACCAAGAGATCCAACGAGACCAATGTCAAAGTTCCAATTACTGTACATCTACATAATCAAAGAACCCATCATGACAACATGATCTAATCTTCTCCTCAAAGGAAGATCACATGCATCAATGCACACATCTTGTCTCAAGAGAACCTGTATCATGCCAAACTCAAAACCGATATCAAGAGTAAATCATGACAGAATACCAACATCTCTAAACAAAGGATCAACATGTCAAACTGACAAGTCATAAAGTGACACCTCAACCAAAGACTCCAAGAGTCCACCATGGTAAACAAGGATGTCAAAATCTCCAAAAACACGAAGGTAACCATCTACTAACAACAGAACTCAGGATGTCAAAGTACTCTCACTAAAACATGAATCATAATCCAAGAGCCTCTCCAAGACACCCACAATCACTGAAGAAGATCATCCATCACTAATGATGAATCCATATCACTACCAAAGCTCCCACTGAATCATGGTACCGAGCTATGCATGGAAACAAAGTAACCATCTCCTAAATGAAGATCATCCATGGCCCCAATGCAATCAAGGAATCTTGCTGTAACCTCAACAACTCCCAAAGGGTAAAATAAAACCATGATCTCCAAACTATGAAGATAAAACCATCACTGTCAAAAGCTCACATAAAACCATGTATCCAAGCTATCCATGACATCATGATAAACATGCTATAAGTCCCAATAACTGATTATCTAGGTACTCTAATTATCCATCGTCTCATCTCAATGCAACATACCAATGTACACATGACCACAGACAAGGCCAACTAACAAAGTTTGCATAAACACTAAATCAATCTTGTGGCTAATGACAATCCACATACTATTCATCTCACTGTAGCCAAGGGGTAGCTAATCCACAAAACTACATAACTCAAAGATCCAAAACACATGTAACATGCAAACTCATCATCACATTAGTAACATGCAAATTGAGATATCAAAGAAGACAACCTGTAGACTCCAAGACTTAAACACCAAATCAACACTAGATTCAATTTTCCAAACAAGTCCACAACACAAGTAACCATAGTCAATGAACTACCAAGCATCTAGGAGATAAGAACAATTGCCTAAAACTAAACCATAACACCACATGTAATCATGAATCAAACATCATAGCCCATACTTGACAATCACATACATGATCATGTCGTGTCAATACAAAAGTGTAACTACATATCCATGGCACCATAATCATCACCAATGTTGTACTTGCACTCAACTCCCACTGAAACGAGACTCCAAGTCTCACACGTGTATCAATCATGTCCTCAAACAAGAAGACAACTTGTGTACCTATATCCATCAAAGCTCAAACTCTGAAAACACATGTAAACCTATAAATGGAAGTACAAATATGAAAACATGTTATACCATGTTAATGGTCACATAGCATTATCCACTCCCACAAGTTTGTGCCCAAAAATCTATTCGAATGCACTCATAATCACACCCTGAATATCTAGCTCCCACAAGTGATCAAACAAGTATCAAACTCTCTTTGCACATCAAAATGAAAATCTATATGATCCAAACTCTAGTGCACTACAATAGCTCTCCAACGCCTATCTGAAATCAACGATTTGATTCCGTATGCGAAAGTTATGAGCATAAAACTGTCTCAGAGCAATGTCTAGCTTCAAGGAACCAAATTCTAATACAAACAACAAAATCTAATCACCAAACCTATATCACCGCATAGTTCTTAGAGACACCTTTCCAACGCCTATAAGAAGTCAAAAATATGACACCGTGGGTGAAAGTTATGCCCCTTAGAAGAAAATGCCCTCTAAGGACTAAAAAGGGGCCCTAGGGGACCCATTCGTACGATGATGTCATTGTTGAACCCTGTTGACGTTAGCATGATTGAGCGCTGACACAAATGATGACATGGTGCTAACTGGGCGTACTACTGGCAATGACTGGGCAGATTTCAAAGGTTATAAAATTTGTTTCATTTCCATCAACTTCAAAAGGTATTTCAAAAATTTCAAAGGAGGTTTTAATAAATTTTTAAGTCCACTGTCATATCAAATTTTTCTGCCTACTAAATCTTTTTTAAAAAATTTTATAAGCCCCATGGGCTTGCTGGTCATTGGTAGCACCCCTATCGGACTGGTCGCCAAGGGCCACACCGACCAACAAAGTGCCTGGCCTGGCCCAAAGGCTAACCGGGGGTCAGCAGGGCTAACCGGCTCTGAGCTCGCGGTACCCACCGGTACCCCCTCTACGCAGGGGCACAATATGGGTCTACAAACCCATACCCCCCCCCCCCCCCCCCCCCCCCAAATCAATTTTTTTTTAAATTTTTTAATCTTAATTTTTTTTTTTGTTTTCATTCTATAGTTTTTTTTTTAAATTAAATTTTCTCAACTATAGAAAAATGACTGAGTAGGAAAACTTTTAATTTTTTTTCAACTGTACCTGCAGATCTATACGACCGTACGACTGAACTGGGTAGGGGTAAAATTTTTCCCTGAAGCTCTGGTGACCAAAATAGGTCAAATTTTATATGAATCTTTGCCTCTCGGGCCTACTGGAGTCAATGGCGAGGTTTGTTTTGTCCCAGGAGGTCATCTTCAGAAATTCCTCCTCAAAACCTTCATATTAAAGCACACAACCAGGAAACCCTTTGCCAATATTTTTCACCTTTAGATCTACAATAACAACAACAAATTTGAAACACTCACAACCCCAAATCTGCAACACAACAACCTTCACAAATCCTCAAATCCTGTATTATCCAAAATCTTTCTTGCATTATCATGGATTTAGGTTTGCACCAGATCTACACAAATAAGGGTTATACTAAAATATGGATCTGTGAAAACACCCAGAGCTATAATTGTATAGATACATCACATGTAAGCACATACAAGCAGCATGCAAGTACATGCAAGCAATGAAAAAGCCTTAAAGCTCTAATACCACTTGTTAGGAATTTATAGGTAGATCAAACCAATTCCACATAACCCAAAGGAGATAATGATGCATACAATCTCACATATTTACCATAATGCAAACATAAATAGAAAATCAACAAGATAACACAAGATATACTTTGGGAAAACCCTCATTGAGGGAAAAAACTGAACCTCCAAAAGTATCCATACTCAATGTATTATTCAACAATAAGAAATTACAATACACTCATAAAGTCTCCATGAACACCTCTGAAACATCAAGCTCCTCTACTACAACCTCCATGTATCCAAGCATGAATCTACACATCCCATGCCATGCTTTACAATGCGCACTCACAAGAGAAAACTCAATACAATGATAGTCTCTCACACAACCTATAAAATAAGAGCCAGCTCTAATCACTAACCTTGTGCTTGCTTTTATAGACTCAACCTCACACAAATACAACTTGTGGTATTGGATAAAAACAATGTGACTCAAAACCATGAGCACAAAACCATTGACCCTAATATTTATTATTTTGCACAAATAATAAATATTTGCCTTATGTCTCCCAATGTTAAATACAACTTTTACAAGTGATACCAAATAAATATTTAATAGGGCTAAACACATCAATTAAGATGCACCACAAAAGAATATTTATTTTACATAATTAAATTAATTAATGTTTTCAATGTGAACAACACCTTTTTCCCAACATTTCATGTTATTGGCTCATACATCAGACAAAGGATTTGAAGACATCATGGCTGCAGCAATGCCTACCTATGCTGACTCACGAAGAAGAGGAGGAGTCTCCATATTCAACATCTAAAAATAGAGTTCAAGACTATTCAACCTGTAGAGGAAAACTAATGTGTTGTAGACTTAACTAATTCAAGGGAAACCTATCTGAACAGTTCACTCTATCACTATGCATTCCTACATTGAATTATCAACCAAGGACCATAAGATTATGATGGTACTTGCAGAGTATATGCCTTCAGGGCTCATATGGTTATGTTGTGTGGTTATACAACATGCCCCATTTCGACTTGACAAAATAGGGACCCAACTTTTTGCTGCTTTGGCTTGTGTTGTTTTTCTGCTTTTCGGCGATCTAGTAAAAGTAAGTCATGCAGGTGACCTTGCATAAAGAGGGTGGATAGATCATCATGATGAGGTCAGTTGTCAAAATTTGTATTTCATATCATTAACCTCATAGTTGGAAAATAGATGCAATTCCATGCAGGTTTGTCTTTTGGATCACCCTGAAATTCCTTAGGGGGAGAAAGTTATGACAAGTCAAAGTTATGGTCAAACCTGGTATTCTGGGGAGGGGGTCATATTTCCAAACATCAGTCACCTTACTGAAGATCACCCCGATTTTAGTTTATCACCCGATAATCATTTGGTCCGTAAACTCTAGACATCAATTTTAGGTGATAGTTGTATCTGTCCGTCAAACAACTTCATATATTTTGCGAGGGTCATATTTTTAATATCACCTGATCTTACGAATATCACCCTGTCGTAAAATATCACCCCAGTGCCAATATGACGATGACATCATCTAAGCCTGATGAATGAAGGAAGTCACCCTGATGATGACATCATCATTCTTTTTACCTCGCAAAGGTATGTATCCAACGACCACCCTTTTCAATAGCATGACGGTGATGTCATCTCGATCGTTCGAAAGGGGGTCATTTTATTTACAGGGTCATATTTTAAACATCCCCTGATCTTAAAATCATGACCCGATATACACATGGTCAACCTTTGACCACATCGCCTGAGTCTCTTACATTAGTTTTGCTGCTCAAAGGCAGAAGGTCATGTTACACAGAGGGGGTCATATTCTGATATCACCTGATCTTCTAAAGATCACCCCCCTCATCTTGCTTCGTAACATTAAATGCACATAAATGTAGTAGGTGGATTCCCGCCGACTACGCATACAATTCAAACACTTGGCAACATCCATGGATTGTGTGCAGAAGATCAATGGTTTTAATTGATTTCACCCAGCTTTACCCTAATCTGCCCTACAGATGAGTTTAAAGGTAAGTTTCCAAGGTTATTCTCATTTACCTTGTGAAAAATAAAGAATTTATAGAGCAGAGAATCAAACCCTCATACGAAGCTACCTATGGATGGAAAACAGCTTGCAGCACAATGGAACAGGTGATCAACAATATCTACTACCCTTTTTCTTAATCATCAACCTAATCCAGGAGAAAAGCGTTATCATGTAAGTAATTAAAAAACCCTCCTGTTGTTGTTTCTGCATGTCCACGTAGTATGGCTTTACCATTGGTTTGATTATGTAAATATGCATATCATGATGAGTAATGAATATAATATGCATGATGTCGTACTGATATATAGTGTTATATGAATGAATATGAATTTTATGGTAAGACCAGTCATGTTATTACAAGAATCCATGGCGGACATCAGGAAGAATAGATATGGAGCAGAATTTCTTAAGCTTATGTACATTCAGCCTGAAGGAATACAATTCAAATACGGTGTCATTGGAGACACACACCAAGGAGAAACATATTTAGTAGCATGGTCATCTAGGATGCATGATGATAAAGATAATACCCTACTGGATGTCACATTTATATCAGGAATGTGGCATGCATCTGGATTCCCTTATGCCATGGAAACCCCAGAGCTGGTACTAGAATGTGCTAGAAATTATAACCCTCAAACAAGGCGGGTGGAAAAACATGGAAGGTTTTATGCAGACTTTTCAATCAAAGGGATTACATCTACTTTCAATCTCCCATTTGGAAAGAAGGTAGTCAATATGGATCTGCACAAACTGGAGACAAAATATGAAAACAATAAGAAGAGTGCCAGGAAGAGGATGTACCAGTGGAGGTCTAAAAATAGCACCTATACTGCCTCGACCAAGTTACTAGTGTATCTATACAAATTTGATTTTGATGATGAATATCAATACATGATTGCCCTGCTCAGCAAGATGACAGACTAGCCTCATGCTGGGAATTTCAAGAATTGGATGTTCAGAATCATCTAGATGGTCCTCTATACAGAAAGCAAGCCATTATGGGCCAAGATCATCAGTGATGCAATGGACGAACAGATGATGAACCTGGGAGGTCTGGAATACTCATTCAACATGACTTCATATGTTGTTTATTCATGTGCCTACAAAGGAACATTTGATGCACTGACCACAGTTGGAAAGATTGGAGGCAGTATTGATGATGCCCATAAATGGGATCATTATCCTCAGTTACAAAGAAGGAACTATCTCTTTGATTAGAAATTGGTGAATGATGCATTCTCCATGCATCTGGTTAGAACTATGGAAGAGGATAGAACCAAGACATTGAGCACGGAAGCTCAAGAAGTTATATACAAGCATGGTGCCTAGTTCATCCAGTATGCCACTTTTTCATATATCAGAATAGAAGGTTTTGAAGGACAACCCTTTATGTTACTCTGGTACCCTACTGATGGGGTAGTCCTGATGGAGTTTTTGAGAGAGATATCTACCATACTAGATGCATATAAAGCACAGAATAGGATTCCTCCAGTACTATTTCCAATAAATATGGGTTGGTACATGTACCCTGATTCATAGAGTATAAAGAATGTCATAGGGAGTCTAAACCTAATGTACCTAAAGCCATTTCCATTGGCTAGATCATATGACCCCTATGGTAGAATGTAGGAGATAATGGGGAATCCCATACATCAGAAGCACTTAGAAGATTTCTGGACTGATTGTGAGGATGAAGCAGAAGTAAGAAGAAGAAAATATCAAAGGCTCACCTTAAATCAAATAAGGACATTTGACTGCATCTGAGTGCCTGCACAGTTAAAGAAAGATGATGGAAAGACCATGTCAAATGAATATGAAGATAAGGTGTATAATGACACCATCTCAGCCCTTGATCTAATAGAGCCAGAAGATGTATCCTTGGATCAGTTTATAGGTGGGGTGTTGCAGTTGACCCAATCATGGGTAGATGAAAAAATAAATACACTAAAGAAGAGAGGTGTAGCCATCAAAGTGGATAACAAGAGAAAAAGGTAGGATATCTCTGACGAGGAATATGATGACTTTCTTGTTGAGAAAAGAAAACTTAATGGAGAAAGGCTTCCTGCACAGAAACAGGGAAAAGGACCCCCTAGAGGAAAGAGGACTGATAATAGTCCTAAAGGGGTGATAATCGAGAGAATTGCAATACCAGCTATAGGTGCATCTGCATCAGGACAGGCATCAGCCTCATCTGTACCGCCTTTGATGTATAAACTAAGGACAAAAAGGATCCTAAGGCCAGTTGTAGAGACTACAGAAGTACAAGATGAGGGCCAAGCCTCATAGCAGAATGTCAAAGAAGATATCTTTATTGAAGAAGAGCCAGTAAGTAAAGATCCTTCAGGTGATGATCCTATGATGGTCACCAGGAAGAGGAAGGCAACATCCCTGATGTCACCACCCAAAAAATAGAGAACACATATGAGGGGTGAGATCAGAACAGACCTTATAGTATTAAGGGGGCCTGGTGGTGAAGTGTTTAGAAAAGAAATGCAACATGATGTGCCACTTCCCACCATTATCCAATTCAAGATAGAGAAGGCTGAGGAGCAAGCAAAAGAAGCCTCCAGGGCAAGTCAGGGTGGTACTTTCTCCTTGGAGGACACCGTTGACCTATCAGATGATGAGGTGGTACAAAACATAGCTTCTCAATAGATGGAAACTCTTGCTTCTAGTACCTGCATGACCCCACATGGGACCCCATCAGCACAGATGGCAGTACTGGAAGAGTTGAAGCCTCAGAGCAAGAAGAGAAAGAAAATAGCCCAGAAAGAGCAGCCCAACAAATAGGGCTTGACAAATTAGTAGATTAGGTAACTAGCCCTGCAGTGATAGACTTGACATATAGGGAAGATATGAGTCCCAAAGATAAGGCAGGTGAACTTGATGTAATAGAAAATATTGAAGTAGTCAAGCAGATAGAAGTAGAGAGTGATACTCTAGATATAAGCCAACAACAGCATGAAATACCTGATGAACCTAAGACAGTTGAAGTCCAACAAAAGGGCGGAGGTGATAAAGAAACTTTAGGTGATGATGTCGTCTAGACTCAACAGACTACAGGAGATAAAGATACAGCAGGTCATGAGGACCTTAAGACGCTAGAGGTCAATATATCAGGTGTTGAACAAAATGTAGCTCAAGATCAGGGCGATGCACCAGGATTAAACACAAAGACATCCACGGATACAAATATGCCTCAAGGGGAGGAACATAATAAGGTGGATGAAACAAAAGAAGAAGAGGTACAGGATCAAGTATAGGATCATCATATGGATACACCACAAGATCCTCCACCGCAGAAAGAAGCTCCTCAAGAGGAAGAAATAGAACAAGATCCCCCTCATGAAGAACATCATGAGGAAGAAATAAGGAAATCACCTTCTCCACTCAGAGTAGAGACAGATACTGGAGATCAAAGTGAACATGATGATGATAGAACATGACGAGGATCTAGAGATGAAGTACCTCAGTGGCTAGAGAAGGAAATAGGTACAGAACAAGGCCTTGAAGTTCAAGAATTTGATGTTTCAAACTTGTTTACAGAGACGATCATGAAACCAAAGAGAAAAGCCAGGTTAACCTCGGCTATTAGAAGAGATCCTGCTACAGGCAGAAGGACTGCTCAGGTAGCACTTCCCATGGTAGAAAAGGAAAAGGGCAAAATAACCTTGAAAGAATTCTAAATCACCACAGTTGATTTAGGATTTGCTAATGAAGACCAAGAGGGTTAAGAGGGGAAGGATATCATAGATTCTTTAACCCAAAGGATAAAGAAAGAAAAGGAGAAAAATAAACAGCATAAAGAGCACATTACTCAGCTGCATTCATATATAAAGGGGTTAATTAACCCTAATAGTAAACCAGCAGATCCTGCAGTCCCATTGACTGTTATATCATAGGAGGAAGTTAATAAGCTGGACCTCATGAAGCATCAAGCCATGATCATGGACAAATGGATGCTGACGGCCCTTACAGGAGCAGAAGATATCTTAAGAACCTCATTACAGAGGTGGAATTCCTTGAGCACTTTGAAGAGGAAGGTGGATAAAATGCAGAATGAAATGGGAAAGAGATCGTTCCAATTGGAAAAAGCCTTAAGTGCTCTAAGTGAAATAAAGAGGATTGATCCTTACGACCTAATAAATAATTAGGTATTAAATAATAATACTGCCCTGCTAGTAGATGTATGGTATGAGGACATCAGGTTTGAATGTGATGTCCTGAAGAAGTACAGCGGCAAGTTAAGATATTTCAGTATCAAGATGCACAATATGATGGCAGATGAGGCAGAAGTCCTTGAAGATTTGGAAGGAAAAGTAGAGGGGAAGATTGAAAACCAAGATGCAGATTTCGCCATCAAGGCACTGCATAATAATTTCTAGCCAGTAGCTAAGAACCCTCTCAACCACCTGACAGAAGAGGCGATGGATAAGATCATGAGGATCAAGGTCAGGGTGGAGAAGTATAATGAGACAATGAATAGTAGAAGAGCCAAGCTAGAGGCACTCAAAGATAAATTTCAGGCCCATAAGCACGCCATCAATAAAGCCAAAACTCAGGATGGTGGGGAAGTTAATAAGATAGTACAAACCTATGAAAACATCAGAACAACAATAAAGGTCCATATACAGGATGATATTCATTAAGGTGATGACGATACAAAAAGTGTTGATCTTGATGATCATGATGATGATGAGGGAGAACCCGAAGAATGAAAGGAAGATGCATCCCTAAAGTGACATATGCATCAGGTACTTAGAAGATAATAAGAAACCCAGAGGGTTGCTAGTTGGCAACTTGTGCCACGTGAAAGATGTTGACTAAGTCAAGAAATGATTGTATATTGTTGGTCCTAATTGACAAATCTGGACCGTAGGTCATTTGTAACCGCTCCCTCACCTTATTCTATAAGGTGCAGGGATGCCATATTTTGAATATTCAGAAGCTTAATTGAAATTTGATTGCTGAATATCAGAACTTATTTCAAAGTTGTTGTAAACATACATGTTTTTGCATACTTAATGAAAGAAAAGACCAATTTGATTACAAATCATTGTAAATCCTAAGTAATCTATGTTCGAATTCTTGATACATGCTTTGATTAGTTGCGTCCCTTAGAGTGCTTATCAATCTGTATGTGTTGTTTTCATTCCTCATCCTTTGAAGTTAGCATCATCTGTACCTAGCTGTGGAACATCCTGGTGAAAATATGGTTTGATTTCTTCTCCTCATGACTGTATCTCATGTGTATGTGGTTCAATAGCTAAAGATTCACCAAAATTTGAAACATTCTTTTAATTTTCTTTGAATTTCATAACATTTCACCATCATAATTGCAAATAATAGATAATCAGAAGTAAATAATATGAAATATACTGACCTCTCGTAGATAATTGGAAATACATAGCATATTTAGAGTTAAATGGATAAATATCATGCAAAGATCTAAGTACAGACACATTATTTGAAGAAATATACTGTGTAGAGTAACCTTTCTATGTAGCACATTTACAGGAAATAGAATTTACTGATCAATGTAAGGCCCCTAAATGATTAACAGCAACACACATCAACCACTAAGTAACTTCAGTAGATTAAGAACTAATCAACAAAGACTTGGGATCATGAATTCTCTGAATTCATCGTATCTTTCAAGATAAATAAAGGTTGTTGTGTAACTTTTATTTCATGTTTGCTTATGACTAACATCATGATCAACATAAATTGGCACTAGAAGGAGGGCTAGTTCATCATCAGTAGGTTTTGTCTGATTTGATGATGTAGATAGTAAGGTAACATTAAAATACCTCTGAATTTCAAGTCATACGTAAAGATTTGTTGTTTTAAGTTTGTGCATGCTAATCCTTTGTGAAGATTTCAAAATTGAACATAATATTGCAAGCTTTATGGTTGATCATCGTGAATTTGCAAAGATAAGCTCTATTTCAGGTAAATTTGTTGAAGCTTTGAGGTAGCCTTCTTTAGAAACCTAATAATCAGTTGTATGCATCACCAGGCCTCAATATCACCTCATATTTGCATCATTTATGCAAATATTCTGTAAATATCCAGTCAGTCTTAAGTTCTGACCATAAATACACCCTTTGCTGGAAAGTCTCAACCGATCTTTATAGTAAACCAACCAATTTTCTTTAAATTTGAGAAATCCTGGCTCTCAGGCCAAATACTAGGTCCCGATCCAACAGACTCTTTGAAGAAGTACCTATTAAGGGATTTAGACCTAGAAATGTAGACATTCATCACACTCCTGATTCTAGTGTGTCAGGAGCTTCATCAGAATGTCCTCCTGTAACTCCTCTTGGGTTACAAACACCTATAGGATCACCTGTTACACCTCAGGTCCAACCTCAACCTGTCATACCTCAGGTTCAACCTCCACTAGTTGCTATGTCTTTCTTTACAGCAAAGTCACCTCTGACTTTCCTAGCATATCATGCTTTGCCAAAGAATCTTGATAAAATTTGTCCAAAGTATCATCCATATCAGGATGCTCATGATCACATCAGAAGTTTCAAGGAAGCCTGTTGTAGGGCTAGAATTGAGCATCAGGATGTTGTATGCAGGTTATTTCCATTTTCTTTAGGGGAAGAGGCTTATAACTAGTATATTAGTCTTGGTCACGGTTCAGTCGGTTCATGCGCTACTTTAGAGAAAGCCTTTAAGGATAGGTTCAAAATACCAATAGATCCTTCAATGAATTATCATTTATTTGCCACAATCAAACGATTCGAAGGAGAACCTATTGCTAACTTCAATGCTAGGTTCTAGAAGATGCTATCCCAATTAGTTGCACCTTATGTTGTAGTAGATGAAGCTGCTAGGAGCATATATTATTCATCTCTAGATCCTTTGACTTCCATGTTTATCAGGAGAGCACATCCTAATGTCACAACTTTGACAGGAGCTTTTGAAGAGGCTGCCAAAGTCAGTTAGTAGCTGATTCTTGCTCCTACTCCTAACATTGCATTTCCCACACTTCCTGGTTATCCTACATATCCTACCCAATAATAGCCTAATGGAGTCATGATACCTCCGGCTATGATGCCTAGTCCTTTACAGATTCCTCCACTCAGTATCATGCCTCCTCCAAATGGAAATGGCCAGATATTCCAATATCCAGGACAAACATAGTTACCTTAGGTTGTAGACCAGTCCAATAATCAGAACAATGGATCTTCCTTTTTCAAGCCCCAAATTGATAATGTAGTGGCCAAGGTTCAGGAAGAGAAAGAAGAAATCAAGGAAATATCAACACAGTTAAGGAAACTTACTACTGAGATCACTCACTTGAGGAATCAGAACTTCTATTCCCAACCTAATTAGAATAGAGGTTATGCTAATGACAGACCTAAGTATCCTGATAAGGGGTACAACAATAACAGTGGCAATAATAATCCTCCTAGATAGCCTAGAGTGTGGAACACTAGGCCAAATAATGGTTCTTTGCCATCACCCCTAGACAATCAGCCTCCTAGTGAGCCCAAACAGACCACTAGAGTCAACCTTGCAGAGGTAACCCTTACAAATTGGTGTAGGATACATAACACCAATGCTCATGCAGAGCTAGACTGTCCTCAATTTGGGATTGTTGCCAGTATATTCCAGACTGAAGTGTCCAATACTTTAGGAAATCCACCTCATATAGAAGGAAATGAAATCATCCCTTGTGGATATGATTCTACCTTAGTGCTAGAAAGTTTCATGCATTTTCCTCATCAACAGACAGTGTCTTCTCACCAAGATTACACCCTGGCATGTGAGGAATCAGCCATGGCTTTTGAATCTAACTATGTTTTTCCCTTTGAGGATGAGAATGAGCCCTCAAATGAACATGAGGAGGTACATGCCTATCAACAGCAATATCAGGGTAAGCATAATTACAATCTGAGGAATAACTCAAATAGACCTACTGGTCCTTTGACCACTTCCTTGCCTCCAAACAATTTCAATACTCCACTTGATCCCAAGGCAATTAATAACCCTAGATTTCCCAAGGTTAATGCTCAATACTTAGCATCACCAAATACAGCACCAAAAAATGCTAATCTGCCTCCTGAGTCTGATAAGTTGGTCACTTATCTGGCAGATGAAATGAAGAAGATTAAAATCAACCTGTCATTATCAGAATTTCTTAAAACCCCTACTATCAAGAAAGCATTCATGAAATCATTGGATGATCCTACTCCAAGAGAGGATAGTCACGCCTCATGTCAGTTTGGAAATAAAGATCATGCTGCTATGGACGTTAATGTTAAACAGAAAGTGCCAACTATTGTTCAAGCTGCAGAGACTTCCCACATGACTCTGTACAGAGACAAGAGTGAGTCACCTCCTTTCCTCCTTACTATAAGGATGTTTAGTAAAAATTTACACAATTGTTTAGTAGATTCAGGAGCATCTACCAATATAATGCCCCTATCCATATGTAATGCTTTAGGGTTTCATCCTGCTAAATCATTAAAGAAAGTAAGACAATTAGACAAAACAGAGGTGAGTGTGGTAGGAGAACTAACTCACATTCATATGCAGCTAGCATCGGATCCCAAAATCTAGTATTATATTGATATTCAGGTAGTTGATATACTTGATACCTATGGGATGTTACTTAGCAGAGACTGGTCAAAAACCCTTAATGGATACATGTCAACTGATTTTAGTCATATGTGGTTGCCCTGGAAAGGAATACCAAATCAAATAAGGAGAGATGCTGAGCCTCGCATGAAGCACATGATCACTGAATATAATAAAACCAACGAGATCATGTATGTGGATGTAGAACCCAGAGTTTACTCCATCAAGCCACAGACTGTCAGGATAGAAGAAACCCTGATGTATGATGTTCATCATCATGATGATGACCCTCAGGATGATAAAATAGTTATAGAATCTGATTGTAACCCTAAGAATGAAAATGAGGTGGATCATTTCAAGAAGTTTGAGATGCACTTGTGTAGAGAGGTAAAACGATGTCAGTTGTTAAAAATGCCTGTTCATGATATTCTAATCGATGGATGGTGCAGGTTACACGATGAAGCCCATTCTAAAAAAACCTGTGATGCTTGCATAGACATGATGGAGCTAGAACAAGCATATAGTGATGCATCAACATCATCATCATCATCTGTGGTAAGTTCTGTAGACAGTGATAGTGACATTGATTGTTGTTTGTCATTTGCAGGAACAGGAGAATCCACACACTAGGATGAAGGTCATATTTAGATGACAGAAGAGATGCTGGTATGTAACAAGAGTAATGTTAAAAGAAACAAGAGAATCACCCTAGGGAGTGATTGTTTAGTAGAATCAGATTATGAGTTATCTGATGAAGACAGAGGCAACAATCTGTCTAAGTTTGAAGAGTTTTTATCAAAAAAGATTCAGAAAATGACATAGCAACAGAGATCTCCATAGGATGTCTTGATTGAAGGCTGGTGTAGGTTACATGAAGCACCTCACTCAGAAACTGCTTGTTTATTGTGTCTGCATATTTTGAAAAGGCAGACGTTGCCTAATCCAGAAGATTTTCCTTCTGATGGTAAAAGGAAAGAAGAAATATCAACTTCACATAAGACAGAAAAGGTGAAGTTGGAGAAAGCTGAGATACCAAAATTGAAGTGGATATCAAATGGTGTAGATGCCAGAGCCAAAAAGAAAAAGGAAGGCTCAGAAAAGCCTTTGGCTGAGGATAAGCCATGGCTCCTTAGATTTGATGGATCCAAGTCAAAATAAGGAGCTGGAGTAGGGATAGATCTTGTTGATCCATTTGGAAAATCCTACTTAGCAGCATATAGATTGCAGTTCCCATGCACGAACAATGTGACAGAGTATGAAGCTCTAATTCATGGGATATTGTTTGCACTTAAAAAGAAAGTGAAAATTCTACATGTCTATGGAGACTCAAAATTGGTTGTGAGATAGGTAAGAGGTATATACTCTTGCAATTACAAGAAACTGTCCAATTACAGACTTAGGGTATGGGACTTGATAGAAGATGTTGATGCATTCAATATCACCCATGTACCCAGAGAACAAAATCATAGGGCAGATGCCTTAGCCTAGGCTGCCAGCACTTTGGAACCACTGTCCATATCTAGTTTGAAAAGATTTTTAGTAGAATTAGTATTAGTACCTTATGTGCCAGATAATGTAACTAACCTTCAAGTATTTGATGATGATCAACATATTCTAGACTTCATTTCCAACAGGGTTGTCTTTGATGCACAAATCATAGATGAGAGGAATGTGGAGGACCATATCTGGGAAGAAGAAGAAATCTTGGAGTTGCCTAGTAACAAGATTCCTAAGGGAATGATTGAGCTGGAAAGAGCATTCGATCTAGACAACATGCTAAAATAGAAGGATCTTCCAAAAGCTGATGGAGGACAATATTCACAGGTTAACATTGGACAGGATGATGAAAAGAAAAATGTCCTAATTGGGAAAGTTTGTATAGAAGAGGAGTTGGAAGGAATAACCCAAGCTCTCAAAGATTATATCCATGTCATTGCCTAAACTTATGATGAGCTGAAAACTTACGACACATCAATCATCACTCACACTATACCTTTGAAGCCAGACGCCATGCCTTTTAGGAAAAAGCAAAGACCTGTCAATGCTTTACTGGAGCCTATCATTTTTGAAGAGGTTAAGAAACTGCTTAATGCCAGGATCATATTTCCTGTGAGACACTCCACATGGGTGGCAAACCTGGTCCTAGTAAGGAAGAAAAATGGCTACATCAGATTGTGTGTAGACTTCAGGAACTTAAACAGAGCATCTAAAAAGGATAATTATCCTTTGCCCTCTCTAGATGAGGTCCTACAAATTGTGAACGGTACCAAGATGATGTCATTTCTAGACAGTTTTTCAGGTTATAACTAGGTGATGGTGGACAAAATAGACAGATTGAAAACTGCATTCACCACAAAGTAGGGGATATTCGCTTACAGGCGCATGCCATTTGGGTTAATAAACGCTGGAGCAACATTTTAGCAAGCAATGGACATAGCCTTCAGAGGCTTGATTGGTAAATGCATAGTCATATACATGGATGACTTAACTGTTTTCTCTAAAGATAGAGGAAACCATATAGAGGACCTCAGAAGGGTGCTAAAGAAATGGGAACAATATGGGATATCCCTAAACCCCAAGAAATGCATATTTGGGGTAACCACAGGGCAATTACTAGGTTACCTGATAACTAAAAATGGGATCATCATTGACCCTGACAGGGTGGAATCCATATAAAGATACAGCTTCCTGGAAGCAAAAAGGAGCTCAAATCTTACTTCGGTAAAATTAATTTTGTTAGAAAATTTATCACTGGCTTTACATAAATTGTCAGACCCTTGAATGGCATGCTCAAGAAGGATGCTAAAATTGAGTGGACACCGGAAGCTAGAGCAGCTTTTGAAGATATTAAAAAAGCCATATCTGATGCTCCAACTCTGATCAGTCCAGACTATACCAAGGACTTTTACATTTATTCATTTGCTTCAGAGCATACATCTACAACAGTGTTGACATAGAGAAATGAAGAAAAAGAAGAAAAGCCTATAGCCTTCATGAGCTACCCTTTCAGAGATACAGAACTCAGATATATGGATGTTGAAAGGTAGGCACTTGCTCTGGTTTGAGTAGTCAAGAAATTCAGGCATTGCATCCTGAGAAGTAAAGTGATTGTTGTGGTACATGATGCAGTAGTAAAGATACTCCTGATGCAGAGTGAGTCAGGTGAGAAGAGAGCTAAGTGGATCATTGTCCTACAAGAATATGATATGGACATTATACCCATGAAGTTAGTAAGGGGACAAGCATTAAGCCAGATGATATCAGAGATTGATCCAAATATCATGAGCTAGCAGTATGTTATAAATACAAAAGATTATGGAGAATGGTACTCATACATCAGGCACATCTTGATTACTAGAAGATGTCCCTCAAGACTGCAGGCCTCACACAGGAGAGCCTTAAAGATAAGGTCACAGAAATACATGATAAAAGGGGGAGTCCTTTTTAAGAAGAATTATGAGGGGATATACCTTAGATGCCTGGAGAGGCAAGAAGTAGACAAGGTGTTAGCAGAGTTGCATGATAAGTTTGGGACTGCACATGGATCATCCTTGGCCACCACTCATGCTATCCTCAGGGCAGGGTATTACTGGCCCACTATTTTTAAGGATACTACTGAACACATTAAATGTTGTCATATGTGTTAGGTTGCTACAAACAAACAAAGATATGTTGCTCAACCTTTGCAGCCAGTGATGGAGATGCGCCCATTTGCTCAATGGGGAATGGACTTCATAGGACCAATTAATCCTCCATCATCTTCAGGCCACAGGTATGTTTTGACTATTACTGATTACTGTACCAGGTGGACTAAAGCTGTCAGCAGTAAGACATGTAATGCTGAGGATGTCATCAAATTTTTGGAAAGCAATATAGTAACCAGGTATGGAGTTCCCTATGCTTTGGTATGTGATAATGGGTCTGCCTTTGCTTCTACAAGATTATCTAGTTGGGCTTTTGACTATGGGATCATCTTGAAATTTTCCTCAAATTACTATCCCCAAGGGAATGGATTAGCAGAATCCACAAATAAAAATTTATTAAACATCATAAAAAAGTTAATAGAAAAGAACCCTAGGGAGTGGAACACCCTACTGAAATATGCCTTGTGGGTAGATAGAACCAGGAATAAGGCTGCATTAGGAAATTCACCTTTTCACTTAGTATATGGGGTGGATCCCATCCTCCCTATTAACTTAAAGATTCCTACACTGTAGTTTGCACAAGAATACCTGGGCATAGATAATACACAAGAAGTCAGGTTCCTTCAGTTGATGCACCTAGAAGAAAAAAGAAGTCAGGCAATAGATCAATTTGCCAAACATCAGGCTGTTGTCAAGTGTTGGTTTGACAAAAGAGCCAAGGTCAAGGCCTTCAGAATCTCAGATTTAGTCCTGATGTGGGACAAAGCACATGAAAGAAAAGGAGATCATGGTAAATTTGATAAACTCTGGATAGGTCCCTTCCAAATTTTAGAAATTTTAGGAGACAACACTTACATGCTGATGCAGAGCTATACAGCGAAATCCTTCAATTCAACGATGAAATGTCCATAAATCGCATTCTTGATTTACATACAATACTTTACTTATTATCACCAGTTTGCTACAGTGCATTATACACCGGTTTACCACAACAACCAATCACAAATTGTATCGGGTGCTTGTATATCGCCAATGTACATCCATCTCATGCATTCCAATTATACATTCAGAATATGCATTTGGTGGGGCCCTTGGTCTTTACTCCCCGTTGTATGTCTCACCACATACAATTTAATATATACTACAAGCAAAGCTCATATACAAAATTTTAACCTATTCTCCCGGTGGGTTTAGGTGTTCTTACCTGCTACTGTCGATCAATATTTGTATCGCAACTAAATGTATGCCTCAACATACAATTGTAACGTGCAAACAGAATGTACAATCGATAACCTCCTATCGCTGGTTCTCTTCACCACTATTACCAGTCATTCCTTGTATCCGCAGACAGATATCCTTCTAACATACTTTCTAAATACCACTCCTGTCGGTCATCCTTTGCATCAAATAAAATGTATGTTTTTGTTGTATCTTCACAACATACAATAGTGATATGCGATTGTCAGATACACACGAGATGTATTCAGATGCGATTGTGATATACACGGGAATTGTATCTTCATACAAAAGTGATATACATAGGAATTGTATATCCGATATGTTTTAACCTTGTATATTCATAACATGCACTTTCAACATGATTTCACACCCGATATGCTTTGCAATATATACACAGGCTGTGTATCAGACATGCAAATGCAGTATATACACAAAATGTATATTTGAACATCATAAATCTCTGTCAATTACCTTCTCTACAACAAACCTCGCAGCCTCTAACTGTCGAACCCTAGCACCATAAAATGCTAGGTCCTCTATTGCGACTTTCCTTCCACAGATCAGATCCGCTGCTCCATTTTGTCAAAGCCATGAACAAAAAGAAAAAAAAATAGAAAACTGTATACAAAATCCATTCTACTGATTTCAAAGAAATCCACCAGTGGAATGGCCTTAACCTTGCATCTCGACAATAGAGAACTAGAATATGCATAGAATTATTCGATGCAGAGAATGTGCACAGAACACTTCGAGGCACAAAGAATTTACATAGAACGCAGGACTTGTAAAACAAACAGACATAATTTCTATTTTCTTCAATCAAACTTCTTCTCTCCTCTTCTCTTCCAAAAATGTGGTTATATCCTCTTCTCCTTCAGTTCCAACCGAAATACCAAAGGTTGGAGTCGTTACAACTTCCCTCTTTTAGATTTTGCTTAATCAAGATTATTAGCCAAAATACTAACTAAACACACGACACATGTTTAGCACACAACAAGATTTAAACACATCAACAAGATACTTCAAACAGATCATCCACACACCCCAATTGTCCCAGATATCCAAATTGGCTTATAAGGATGCCAAATTTGTGACACTGGTTCACATGGTGGGGTTTTTTGTATTACAAACATGAAATCACAACAACAAATAGAGAAATTCAAATAAAACATAACAACATAACAATACCTTAGTCTTCTCCCTCAGATGTATAATTAGCTTGCTGAAGGGGTGCTCCTACACCATACTCCTCGAGAGAAGAAATCTCAAGCCCACTTGAGATGAGAGTTTGAAGGTCTGCACCATGGTTTGTGATCTGATCTTTAGTCATCCAAACTGCCTTTGAATCAGGTTTCCCCTGCCAAGCCACCAAATACTCCATGTACTCTTTGTTACTTATCTTCTTTGCCACTCTTGAGTCTAAGATCTTTTCCAATTTTGGTGGATCATGCTTAGGGATATCATCATCTGTTGTACCCTGTAATGGTTCATGTTCTATATCTACATTATGCTTGTATGGAGTTAAATCACATACATTGAATATGGGTGACAATCCAAGGTCAAGAGGAAGTTGGATCTCATAAGCATTCTGCCCACACTTCTTCAAAATCTGACATGGTCCAATCTTCCTCTGCATTAACTTGGTATGTTTACCTTTTGGGAGCCTCTCCTTCTTCAGATTAACCCACACCAAATCTCCAACATCAAATTGTACATCCCTCTTCTTCTTGTCAGCATATGCTTTGTACTTCAATGTAGTCTGTTGGAGTTGGTCCTTGACTTGATCATGCACTTCTTTGATGGCTGATACAAAAGCTTCTCCATCTACACTAATAGACTCTTCTATAGGCAGATCTCTCAACTCTAGAATACCCCTTGGATGAATACCATATACCACTTGGAAAGGTGACTTCCCTATACTTCTATTGATGGTGTCATTATAGGAAAATTATGCTTGTGGTAGGATGTTATCCCACTTCTCCCCATGCTGCCTTGTCAAACACCTTAGCAGATTTCCCAATGAATAGTTAACCACTTCAGTCTGTCCATCTGTTTGAGGATGATAGGCTAATGAGAAGGACAAGTTGGTGCCAAGCTTCTTCCAAAGAGTCCTCCAGAAGTGGCCAATAAATTTCACATCTCTATCTGAGACTATACTCAATGGCAAACCATGTATCCTCACTATCTCTTTGAAAAATAGATCTGCAACATATGAAGCATCACAAGTGGTTTTGCATGGCAAAAAGTGTGCCATTTTACTGAATCTGTCTACTACAAAAAAACACTATCATATCCCTTCCTTGTTCTAGGTAAACCCAATACAAAGTCCATGCTTATGCTCTCCCATGACCTAGAAGGAATGGGTAATGGCTGGTACAAACCTATATTAGTGGACCTTCCTTTTGCTTTCTGACATATCACACATGCTTCCACAAATCTTCTTACATCTATCTATAGCTTAGGCCAATAGTAATGTCTCTTTAAAAGATCAAGAGTCTTATCCAGACCAAAATGTCCTGCCATGACCCCACAATGTTTCTCCCTAATGATATTCAGTCTCATAGAACACTGTGGAATGCACAACTATCCACCTTTGAAAAGTAATCCATCTTGGATCAAAAATTTAGAGAACTCAACATGATATTTGTCACCAAAGGAAGTACATACCTTATAGATTTCTCTAAAGTTTCATCAGCATCATACATGGCCTTCAAGGAATCAATGCCAACACTGCCCAATTGAATCTGATTGATTGTCAGAACCCTCCTGCTCAAAGCATCTGCCACCTTGTTCTTGACCCCTTTCTTGTGTTTGAGTGTGAAGGTGAAAGCTTGCAAAGTCTCCACCCACATCATGTGCTTATGGTTCAGTTTCTCTTGACTGTTTATGAAACTAAGGGCCTGATTATCTGTGAACACTATGAATTCTTTTAGCATCAAGTAATGCCTCCACTTTTTGAGGGACTGTACTAGAGCATACATCTCCAAATCATAGGATGAGTATCTCTTCTTTGCATCATTTAGTTTTTCACTGAAAAATGCAATAGGCCTACCTTCTTGACTAAGTACTGTTCCAACTGCCATGTGGCTTGCATCACATTCTACCTGGAAAATCTTGTTGAAGTCAGGAAGTGCGAGGACTGGCTGCTCTGCTACTTTCTTTTTCAATATTTCAAATGAATCATCTACCTCCTTTGTCCAAGTGAATCTGCACTTCTGTCCTCCTTTTATGGTGTCAAGCATGGGTGCACACACATGACTAAACTCCTTTATAAACTTCCTATAGAAGGTAGCTAACCCATGGAAGCTTCTAACATTATTCATAGTTCTAGGAGTTGGCCAAGACAATATGGCACTTACCTTCTCTTGATCCATTTTCAGTTTGTTATGTGAGATAACAAAACCTAAGTAGATGAGCTCTTCCTGCATGAACAAACACTTCTCCAAGTTGATCATTAGTTGTTCTTAATGTAACCTTTTGAGAACCGAATCTATATGTTTAAGGTGCTCTTCCCTTGTTTTACTAAAAATCAGGATATCATCTAGATATACTATGACAAATTTGCCTATAAATTCTCTCAAGACCTCATTCATCAACCTCAAAAAGGTACTAGGGGTGTTGGACAAACCAAAAGGCATGACCTTCCACTCATATAACCCCTCATTAGTCTTAAATGCAGTTTTCCACTCATCTCTTGGCCTAATCCTAATCTGATGATAGCCACTCTTTAGATCTATTTTTGTGAACTATTTAGCACCCCCCAAGTAATCAAGTAAATCTTCTATCCTAGGGATTGGGAACCTATACCTGATTGTTATCTTGTTGATAGCCCTTGAATCAGTACAAAGTCTCCAAGTGTCTTCCTTCTTTGGTGCTAGTACAGTCAGTACTACACATGGGCTTAAACTCTTACCAATTAGGCATGTCTCTAACAACTCCTCAATTTGTCTTGCTACTTCTGCATTCTGCTCTGGGGTAAGCTTGTATGCTGCCTTATTTAGAAGTGTAGATCCTAGGATTAGATCTATACAATGGCTAATGTCCCTTACAGGTGGTAGGGACCTTGGCATTCCATCAGAGATGATGCCTTTGTACTTATCCAATAGTTCTTGGATAGCAGGATCTATGAACCTTTGCCTCTTTTCTCCCTTTACTTCTTGCTCCTACTCCTTGTTCACCTTCAAGCATGGAATTAGAGCATATGCGACTGTACCTTAATCTACTATATCTTTCATGAATTGTTTTCCTTCTACCATCATCACCTTTACTTCTTTCCCTTTTGGTTCTACCTCATCCTCCATCAATGGTAGCAACTCTATCACCTTACCATCCTTGGTGATTGAATATGTGTTTCTAACTCCATCATGGTGTGATTTCAGGTCATACTGCGATGGTCTCCCAAATAAGAGATGGCAAGCATCCATCTTGGCAATGTCAAACAATAATTTGTCCTTGTATGTTCCAATTTGAAACTCCACCCAAGCCTGTTCTTCCACAACTGTTTGCTAACCCTGGGTGAGCCATGAGACCTTATATAGGCAAGGATGGGGTAGTCTTCTAAGCTTAAGCTTTTCTACCATTTCAAAAGACACAAAATTTTCAGTGGATCTGGAGTCAATCAAAACTTTACATACCATTCCTCCTACCTTGCAAGTAGTTCTAAAGAGAGACTTCTTTTGTGGGGGTTCTTTGTCAGGCACCTTCATGGTGGTCATTACTCTCCTAATCATCAAAGCTTCTCCTCTCTCAGGATATCCATAATTGTCAGGAGCATTCACACTTTGATAAGTGTTTGAGCTTGTCACACTTTAACAATCAGACTCTTGTATCAGTTTTATCCTCCTTTCTCCCATTGAACTTGTTGCCTTTTCTGGACATCTGCTGGCTATGTGGCCTTCCTGATTGCAATTATAACATCTGATAGATCCTCTACCCTGAGATCTCCCTCTAAATGGTGGTCTTATACCCCTAAAATTTCCTCTTTGATTGTAACTTCCTCCTTGAGTTTGATTGTTGTCTCCTTTGCTACTCTCTTGATTGGATTCACCTTGGTGTCCAAATCCATTTCCTTTGCCTCTGAAAGGACTTCTTCCCCCTCTTTGCTGTCTCCCTCTTCCTTTATTGTTCTGCTCTTGTCTTCTCTTTAATTTCTCTTCCACTTTGAGTGCTAACTAGTAGCACTTTTGGACTGTCTCTGGATTATGCAGACTTATGTCTTCTTGGATGTTAAACCTCAATCCATTGAGGTACCTTGTCACTTTCTCTTCCTTACCTTCCTTTATCTTTGTCTTGACACATAGTTTCATGAACTCTTCAGTGTATGAACTAACATCTAACTCTTTTTGTTTCAATTTTTTTCTCCTCTTATGTAGTTGAATGTTGTAATCCAACAGAACATATGCTTCCTTCACTAAAGCCATCATCTTCTTCCACATAGCAACTCTATTCTTTCCTTCTTTCACCCTATCATCTTGGATGAAATTCCACCAATTTAGTGTAGCCCCTTTCATTTTGGATTGGGCCATTCTCACCCTTTGGTGTTCTGGTATTTCATCAAACTCAAAGAAATTATTCAAGGAGTCTATCCACTCCATCACTGAATCAGGTTCCATTTTGCCTGCAAACACGGGCAGGTCTATTTTCATATCCATGGTCCTTCTCTCCATGGATTTGAGGACATTGAGTAAGGGTCTCTGGTCTGCAGGAACCTCTATCTCTTCCTGCCTTGGGATCTCCTCTTCATCCCAATCCTCTCATTCACCAGAATCTTCATCTCCCTTCTCTACCTTGTCCTTCAACTTCTCTAATTCATCTTTCAAGGCCTGATTCTGAGCTCTAACTGCATTGCTCTCTGCCAACTATTTCTTCACTAGACCGCCAACTCAGTGTTGGTCATTTTTGCTGGGTACTCTTCTGACCCCTCTCCTTCTGACATCTTGTTTTCTTCTTCTACCCAAAGATACTCCTTCGCTCTAATACCACTTGATGCAGAGCCATACAACAAAAGCCTTCAATTCAACGATGAAATGTCCATAAATCGCATTCTTGATTTACATACAATAATTTACTTATTATCACCAGTTTGCTACAGTGCATTATACACCGGTTTACCATGACAGCCAATCACAAATTGTATCAGGTGCTTGTATATCCCCAATGTACATCCATCTCATGCATTCCAATTATACATTCAGAATATGCATTTGGTGGGGCCCTCGGTCTTTACTCCCCATTGTATGTCTCACCGCATACAATTTAATATATAATACAAGCAAAGATCATATACACAATTTTAACCTGTTCTCCCGATGGGTTTAGGTGTTCTTACCTGCTACTGCCAATCAATATTTGTATCGCAACTAAATGTATACCTCAACATACAATTGTACGTGCAAACAGAATGTACAATCGATAACCTCCTATCGCCGGTTCTCTTCACCACTATTACCAGTCATTCCTTGTATCTGCAGACAGATATCCTTCCAACATACTTTCTAACTACCACTCCTATTGGGTATCCTTTGCATCAAATGAAATGTATGTTTTCATTGTATCTTCACAACATACAACAGCGATATGTGATTGTCGGATACACACGAGATGTATTCAGATGCGATTGCGATATACACATGAATTGTATCTTCATACAAAAGTGATATACATAGGAATTGTATCTTCATACAAAAGTGATATATATAGGAATTGTATATCTGATATGTTTTAACCTTGTATATTCATAACATGCACTTTCAACATGTTTTCACACCCGATATGCTTTGCGATATATACACAGGCTATGTATCAGACATGCAAATGCAGTATATACATAAAATGTATATTTGAACATCATAAATCTCTGTCAATTACCTTCTCTACAACAAACCTCGCAGCCTCTAACTGTCGAACCCTAGCACCATAAAATGCTAGGTCCTCTACTACAACCTTCCTTCCATAGATCGGATCCGCTGCTCCATTTTGTCAAAGCCACGAACAAAAAGAAAAGAAAATAGAAAACTATATACAAAATCCATTCTACTAATTTCAAAGAAATCCACAAGTGGAATGGCCTTAACCTTGCATCTCAATAATAGAGAACTAGATTATGCATAGAATTATTCGATGCAGAGAATGTGCACAGAACACTTCGAGGCATAAAGAATTTACACAAAACGCAGGACTTGTAAAACAAACAGACATAATTTCTATTTTCTTCAATCAAACTTCTTCTCTCCTCTTCTCTTCCAAAAATGTGGTTATATCCTCTTCTCCTTCAGTTCCAACTGGAATACCAAAGGTTGGTGTCATTACAACTTCCCTCTTTTAGATTTTTGCTTAATCAAGATTATCAGCCAAAATACTAACTAAACACACGACACATGTTTAGCACACAAAAAGATTTAAACACATCAACAAGATACTTAAAACAGATCATCCACACACCCCAATTGTCCTAGATATCCAAATTGGCTTATAAGGATGCCAAATTTGTGACAGTGGTTCACATGGTGGGATTTTTTTTATTACAAACATGAAATCACAACAACAAACAGAGAAATTCAAATAAAACATAACAACATAACAATACCTTAGTCTTCTCCCTCAGATGTATAATTAGCTTGCTGAAGGGGTGCTCCTACACCACATGCTTAAAACCTTGATAGGTGAGGATGTTCCATTACTAGTTAATGGACAATTCCTTAAACATTATTTCCAAGCCTAAGTCAGCTTCATGTAAGTCATGTGTATCATAGTGTGTATATTTGTATAGTTGTTTATAGTGTTGGTTTTGTTTTGTTTGTTGGCTTGTTGAGTTCTGTTTTGGCTAGTCAAGATGATGCAGCTCCTCACCCTAAGAAAATAACCAAGTTGTTGAGATTCAAGTGATGAGAACAAATTCATATATAGGTTATGACTCATTTTGAGAAGTACTGATGATCAGGTTTGTGATATCTTTTCATCAGGGTGCCCTTTCTTGACCAAAGTGATTCTTTCACAATGACTCACCTAATAGCCTTGGGTTTGTTGAACACACAAGTATAGGTGTTAAGTGAAAAATCTAAAGAGACTCCCTTGCTACCAATGAAATCTCCAACCTAAATCAGCAAGTGACCATACCTTGCACACTAAGCTTACATGATGACATCATATGAATAGAGTATAAACATTGAAAATCCAAAAGAAAATAAAATTGGGCCATCTAAGTAACTCTACCAGGGCTATAGACGCCTGCTGGCAGTGGGGCTCTACTTAGGGGGATTGTATAGATAACCTTGTTGGGGCTATGGACGCTTGCTGGTAGCAAAGCTCTATCCAGGTTGGCTATGAGGGATGCTCCCAAACTATATAGTTTAACAACAGTTACTCATGCTTTCAATTAACTTTCAAGATGAGGATAATTAATCATTTGCACACACCTAATCCTTTGTTAGCATTGTTGCCGTGATAAAAACTTTATCATTCAGAAAGATTGTAAGTGCTTATACTTAGAAAGAGTGAGAATACTATGTTAGGATGTGATCACATCACTTGAATCATTGGAATTTAGTTGTTTTCCTTGGTGGCAAGTTGTGTGGTTACACAACACACCCCATTTTGACTTGACAAAACAGGGACCCAACTTTTTGTTGCTTTGGCTTGTGTTGTTTTTCTACTTTTCAGTGGTCTGGTAAAAGTAAGTCATGCAGGTGACCCTGCATAAAGAGGGTGGATAGATCATCATGATGAGGTTAGTTGTCAAATTTTGTATTTCATATCATTAACCTCATAGTTGGAAAGTAGATGAAATTCCATGCAGGTTTATCTTTTGGATCACCCTGAAATTCCTTAGGGGGAGAAATTTATGACAAGTTAAAGTTATGGTCAAACCTGATATTCCGGGGAGGGGGTCATATTTCCAAACATCAGTCACCTTACTGAAGATCACCCCGATTTTAGTTTATCACCCGATAATCATTTGGTCCGTAAACTCTGGACATCAATTTTAGGTGATAACTGTATCTGTCCGTCAAACAATATATATTTTGCGGGGTCATATTTTCAATATCACCTGATCTTACGATCTTACGAATATCACCCTGTCGCAAAATATCACCCCAGTGCCAAAATGACGTTGACGTCATCTAAGCCGGATGAACGAAGGAAGTCACCTTGATGATGACGTCATCATTCTTTTTACCTCATGGAGGTATGTATCCAACGACCACCCTTTTCAATAGCATGACGATGACGTCATCTTGATCTTTCAAAAGGGGGTCATTTTATTTACAGGGTCATATTTTAAACATCCCCTTATCTTAAAATCATGACTCGATATACACATGGTCAACCTTTGACCACATCGCCCGACTCTCTTACATTAGTTTTCCCGCTCAAAGGCAGAAGGTTATGTTACATAGAGGGGGTCATATTCTGATATCACGTGATCTTATGAAGATCACCCCCCTCATCTTGCTTCGTAATATTAAATGCACATAAATGCAGTAGGTGGATTCCCACCGACTGCGAATACAATTCAAACACTTGGCAACATCCATGGATTGTGTGCAGAAGATCAATGGTTTTAATTGATTTCACCCAGATTTACCCTAATCTATCCTACGGATGAGTTTAAAGGTAAGTTTCCAAGGTTATTCTCATTTATCTTGTGAAAAATAAAGAATTTATAGAGCAGAGAGTCAAACCCTCATACGAAGCTACCTGTGGACGGATAATAGCTTGCAGTATAATGGAATGGCTAATCAATAGTATCTACTACCCTTTTTCGTAATCATCAACCTAATCCAGGGGAAAAGCATTATTAGGTAAGTAATTAAAAAGCCCTCTTGTTGTCATTTTCTGCATGTCCAAGTAGTATGGCTTTACCATTGGTTTGATTCTATAAATATACATATCGTGATGAGTAATGAATATAATATGCATGATGCTGTACAGATATATAGTGTTATATGAATGAATATGAATTTTATGGTAAGACCAGTCATGTTTATTACAGGAATCCATGGCAGACATCTGGAAGAATAGATCTGGAGCAGAATTTCTTAAGCCTATGTACGTTCAGCCTGAAGGAATACAATTCAAATACGGTGTCATTGGAGACACACACCAAAGAGAAACATATTTAGTAGCATGGTCATCCAGGATGCATGATGATAAAGATAATACCCTACTGGATGCCATATTTATATTAGGAATGTGGCATGTGGCCGGATTCCCTTATGCCATGGAAACCCCGGAGCTGGTAGTGGAATGCGCCAGAAATTATAACCCTCAGACAAGGCGGGTGGAAAAACATGGAAGGGTTTATGCAGACTTTTCAATCAAAGGGATTACATCTACTTTCAATCTCCCAGTTGGAAAGAAGGTAGTCAGTATGGATCTACACAAACTGGAGACAGAATATGAAAACAATAAGAAGAGTGCCAGGAAGAGGATGTACCAATGGAGGTCTAAAAACATCACCTATACTGCCTTGGCCAAGTTACCAGTGTATCTATACAAATTTGATTTTGATGATGAATATCAATACATGATTGCCCTGCTCAACAGGATGACAGGCCAGCCTCATGCTAGGAATTTCAAGAATTGGATGTTTGGAATCATCCAGATGGTCCTCTATATAGAAAGCAAGCCATTATGGGTCAAGATCATCAGTGATGCAATGGATGAATAGATGACGAACCTGGGAGGTCTGGAATGCTCATTCCACATGACTTCATATGTTGTTTATTCATGTGCCTACAAAGGAACATTTGATGCACTGACCACAGTTGGAAAGATTGGAGGCAGTATTGATGATGCCCATATATGGGATCATTATCCTCAGTTACAAAGAAGGAACTATCTCTTTGATTACAAATTGGTGAATGATGCATTCTCCATGTATCTGGTTACAACTATGGAAGAGGATAGAACCAATAGATTGAGCATGGAAGCTCAAGAAGTTATATACAAGCATGGTGCCTAGTTCATCCTGTATGCCACTTTTTCATATATCAGAATAGAAGGTTTTGAAGGACAACCCTTTATGTTACCCCAGTACCCTACTGATGGGGTAGTCGTAATGGATTTTTTGAGAGAGATATCTACCATATTGGATGCATATAAAGCACAGAATAGGATTCCTCCAGTACTGTTTCTAGTAAATATGGGTTGGTACATGTGCCCTGATTCACAGAGTATAAAGAATGTCATAGGGAGTCAGAACCTGATGTACCTACAGACATTTGCATTGGCTAGATCATATGACCCCTATGGTAGAATGCAGAAGATAATGGGGAAGCCCATATATCAGAAGCACTTAGAAGATTTCTGGACTGATTGTGAGGATGAAGCAGAAGTAAGAAGAAGAAAATATCAAAGGCTCACCTTAAATCAGATAAGGACATTTGACTACATCTGATTGCCTGCACAGTTAAAGAAAGATGATGGAAAGACCATGTCAAATGAATATGAAGATAAGAAGTTGTATTATGACACCATCTTAGCCCCTGATCTAACATAGCTAGAGGATGTATCCTTGGATTAGTTTACAGGTGGGGTTTTTGCAATTGACCCAATCATGGGTAGATGAACAAATAAATACACTGAAGAAGAGAGGTGTAGCCATCACAGTGGATAACAAGAGAAAAAGGTAGGATATCCCTGATGAGGAATATGATGACTTTCTTGTTGAGAAAAGAAAATCTAATGGAGAAAGGCTGCCTACATAGAAATAGGGAAAAAGACCCCCTAGAGGAAAGAGGACTGATGTAGTCCTAAAGGGGTGATAATCGAGAGAATTGCAATACCAGCTGCAGGTGCATCTGCATCAAGATAAGCATTAGACTCATCTGTACCTCCTTTCATGGATAAACCAAGGACAAAAAGGATCTTGAGGCCAGCTGTAGAGACTGTAGAAGTAGAAGATGAGGGCCAAGCTCACAGCAGAATGTGGAAGAAGATATCCTTATTGAAGAAGAGCCGGTAAGTAAAGAGCCTTTAGGTGATGATCCTATGATGGTCACCAGGAAGAGGAAGGAAGCATCCCTAATGTCACCACCCAAAAAATAGAGAACACATATGAGGGGTGAGATCAGTACAGACCCTCTAGAATTAAGGGGGGCTGGTGGTGAAGTGTTCAGAAAAGAAATGCAACATGATGTGCCACTTCCCACCATTATCCAATTCAAGACAGAGAAGGTTGAGGAGCAATCAAAAGAAGCCTCCAAGGCAGGTCAAGTTGGTACTTTCTCCTTGGAGGACACTGTTGACCTATCGGATGATGAGGTGGTGCAAAACGTAGCTTCTCAGCAGATGGAAACTCTTGCTTCTAGTACTCGCATGACCCCACATGGGACCCCATCAGCACAGATGACGGTACTGGAAGAGTTGAAACCTCAGAGCAAGAAGAGAAAGAAAATAGCCTAGAAAGAGCAGCCCAACAAATAGGGCTTGACAAATTAGTAGATCAGGTAACTAGCCCTGCAGTGATAGACTTGACATATAGGGAAGATATGAGTCCCAAAGATAAGGCAGGTGAACCTGATGCAACAGAAAATATTGAAGTAGTCAAGCAGATAGAAGTAGAGAGTGATACTCTAGATATAAGCTAGCAACAACAAGAAATACCTGATGAACCTAAGATAGTCGAAGTCCAACAAAAGGGTGAAGGTGATAAAGAAACATCAAGTGATGATGTCGTTTGGACTCAATAGACTACAGGAGATAAAGATACATCAGGTTATGAGGACCTTAAGACGCCAGAGGTTAATATATCAGGTGCTGAACAAAATGTAGCTCAAGATCAGGGTGATGCACTAGGATTAAACACAAAGACATCCATGGATACAAATATGCCTCAAGGGGAGGAACATAATAAGGTGGATGAAACAGAAGAAGAAGAGGTACAAGATTAAGTACAGGATCATCATATGGATACACCACAAGATCCTCCACTACAAAAAGAAGCTCCTCAAGAGGAAGAAATAGAACAAGATCCCCCTCATGAAGAACATCATGAGGAAGAAATAAGGAAATCACCTTCTCCACTCAGAACAGAGACAGATACCAGAGATCAAAGTGAACATGATGATGATAAAACATGACAAGGATCTAGAGATGAAGTACCTCAGCGACTGGAGAAGGAAATAGGTACGGAACAAGGCCTTGAAGTTCAAGAATTTGATGTTTCAACCTTGTTTACAGAGACCATTATGAAACCAAAGAGGAAAGCCAGGTTAACCTTGGCTATCAGAAGAGATCCTGCTACAGGCAAAAGGACTGCTTAGGTAGCACTTCCCATGGTAGAAAAGGAAAAGGGCAAAATAACCTTGGAAGAATTGCAAATCACCACAGTTGATTTAGGCTTTGCCAATGAAGACCAAGAGGGTCAAGAGGGGAAGGATATCATAGATTCTTTAACCCAAAAGGTAAAGAAAGAAAAGGAGAAAAATAAGCAGCATAAAGAGCACATTGTTCAGCTGCATTCATATATAAAGGGGTTAATTAACCTTGATAGTACACCAGTAGATCCTACAGTCCCATTGACTATTATATCATAGGAGGAAGTTAATAAGCTGGACCTCATGAAGCATCAAGCCATGATCATTGTTAAATGGATGCTGATGGCCCTTACAGGAGCAGAAGATATCTTAAGAACCTCATTATAGAGGTGGAATTCCTTGAGCACTTTGAAGAGGAACGTGGATAAAATGCAGAATGAAATGGGAAAGAGATCATTCCAATTGGAAAAAGCCTTAGTGCTCTAAGTGAAATAAAGAGGATTGATTCTCAGGTCCTAATAAATAATCAGGTATTAAATAATAATACTGCCCTACTAGTAGATGTATGGTATGAGGACTTCAAGTTTGAATGTGATGTCCTAAAGAAGTGCAGTGGCAAGTTAAGAGATATCGATATCAAGATGCACAGTATGATGGCAGATGAGGCAGAAGTCCTTGAAGCTTTGGAAGGAAAAGTAGAGGGGAAGATTGAAAACCAAGATGCAGATTTTGCCATCAAGGCACTGCATAATAATTTCTAGCCAGTAGCTGAGAACCCTCTCACCCACTTGACAGAAGAAGTGATGGATAAGATTGTGAGGATCAAGGTTAGGGTGAAGAAGTATAATGAGACACTAAATAGAAGAAGACCAAAGCTAGAGACACTCAAAGATAAATTTCAGGCCCATAAGCACACCATCAATAAAGCCAAAACTTAGGATGGTGGGGAAGTTAATAAGATAGTACAAACCTATGAAAACATCAAGACAACAGTAAAGGTCCATATACAGGATGATATTCATCAAGGTGATGATGATATAGAAAGTGCTGATCCTGATGATCATGATGATGATGAGGAAGAACCCAAAGAATGAAAGGAAGATGCATCCCCAAAGTGACATATGCATCAGGTACTTAGAAGATAATAAGTTACCCAGATGGTTGCCAACTGGCAACCTGTGCCACGTGAAAGGTGTTGACTAAGTCAAGAGATGATTGTATACCATTGATCCTAATTGACAAATCTGGACCATAGGTCATTTGTAACCACTCCCTCACCTTATTCTATAAGGTGCAGGGATGCCATATTTTGAATATTCAGAAGCTTAATTGAAATTTGATTGCTGAAATATTAGGACTTATTTCAAAGTTGTTGTAAACATACATCTTTTTGCATAATTAATGAAAGAGAAGACCAATTTGATTACAGATCATCATAAATCCTGAGTAATCTGTGTTTGAATTCTTGATACATGCTTTGATCAGCTGCGTCCCTTGGAGTGCTTATCAGTCTCATGTGTTGTTTTCATTCCTCATCCTTTGAAGTTAGCATCATCTGTATCTAGCTGTGGAACATCTTGGTGAAAATATGGTTTGATTTCTTCTCCTCATGACTGTATCTCATGTGTATGTGGTTCAATAGCTAAAGATTCACCAAAATTTGAAACATTCTTTTAATTTTCTTTGAATTTCATAACATTTCACCATCATAATTGCAAATAATAGATAATCAGAAGCAAATAACATGAAATATGCTGACATCTCGTAGATAATTGGAAATACATAGCATATTTAGAGTTAAATGGATAAATATCATGCAAAGATCTAAGTACAGACACATTATTTGAAGAAATATACTATGTAGAGTAACCTTTATGTGTAGCATATTTGCAGGAAACAAAATTTACTGATCAACGTAAGGCCCCTGAATGATTAACAGCAACACACATCAACCACTGAGTAATGTCAGTAGATTAAGAACTAATCAACGGAGACTTGGGATCATGAATTCACTGAATTCATCGTATCTTTCAATATAAATAAAGGTTGTTGTGTAACTTTTATTTCATGTTTGCTTATGACTAACATCATGATCAAAAGGTTCCTAAACCATTCTATCTTAACTTTAAACAAACAAATCTACCTTGCTAGAATTGATAGAATTATTAAACAGTGAAAATAACTATGAATCCTAGTTGCTACAGGTACCTATAACAAGGTCTGTAAATAACTATTACAACAGGGAAACTGTAGAATTAACTTAATGAATTTACAAGACTGAAATGACTAACTGCTGACCTCCGAAGGATTTGTAAACAGACTAATATGCATTTGTTCATGAACTATATCTATTTGATCAAAACATAATACTAACTTGAATTCAAATTATGATTAACAGAAAACTAATAAACCAACATTAACTAAAATGAAATAAACAAGGAGAGAATCAGTACCTTGAGTGGCCAGCTCAAGAGACTATCTTCCTTAACTAAAACCAAATCTAATCCAGATTCTACGTATCTTTGTAACACATATTGAAGCTTAACTTATTCCATGCACAGAATCAACTCATAACAAATTGTTCAACAATGAAATCTTCTCTGTCATATCCAGATTGTATTCCATAAATGTAACATGCTTGAGTCTTTACACATAGAAAAGGAAATGATAGCTAAACTTCTAACAACTTGACTCTGCTACCTTATATATCTCATCTTCCCCTTACTATACAAAAATGGAGAGAGAGCCTTATTTATTAATTAACTAACTCTGATCCTTTACCATGCCTAGATACTAGGTCGTGGAGTCAAGATCACATTCTTATTCTAACTGACTATAAGAAGAGGAATTCAAATCAAATTAGAAGTTTGATACATGAACAACATCCATAATCATATTTGAAACAAATCCACTCCTTAATTTATTACTATCCATGATGCTCCATAATTGTCTTCAGTTGTCTCAGCATTCTTAGCATTGAAATTCACACTTCTATTAACTCCTTTGTCTGTAACATGCTACAAATGCTTGATCTCATCATGACATATCCAATTCTACACATAGAATTAGTTCCCAAAGCATATACCACAAGCATTCTCCATGACTAACCATAAAAACATCTCATTTATACTTTTATACATATCTATATCTAATTCATTCATTAGATAATATGATCATCACATTCCATATTAATATTATAAGTTCAGGTCTTAGAAGTATAAAGAAGGTCAACATATCATAGTGCAAACATGGATAAATATCTTAAAGGATGCTATGAAAGAAGTCTTTGAAGTATAAAAAGTAGCATAAATGAGACTAATTCTGCAGTCCATCATTCCCCCCAACTAACCTTTTGCTTTCCCTCAAGAAAAATTACTAAAATAGATACCTAAGAAAATGAATTATAATGTAAAACTAGTTGCCTCAAGTACATAACTACCCTGACACCCTCACCCTGTTTCAAATAGAACCCATTATAGCATGAAAGCCTCTGTAGTCTGATAGTTTCTACAGTCCTGCAGTCCTCTCCCTTTTCTCCTGTCCAGTATGGAACTGGATATAAGAGTAGAGGTGGATGGTAGGTAAGAGGAAACCATGCCACACCTTGATTCTCTAAAATTTGAATGTACCTGTGTAATCTTTTAGACATGTTCATAAAGTTATGTAAGGAATGAGGTTCTTTCCATTGAAGAGTAGGTGTCAAACTGATCCATCTGCTTTGCACATATCTAACACAACCTTGTAACATGGATCCCATCATTCTCTGTATACTTTTGTGATCCCTTATTCTTAAGTCCATAATGATTTTGCCTAGGCCCTTATGAGAGAGAAGTCTGTACCATTTTATGAGGATATCTTTAGGGTTAAGTGCCTCTTGTCTGATTAGTAGCGATACCTTCTTCTCATATTCTTCATACCTATCCATCAATTCTCCTCTCAACTTTTCATTATTTAGGTATGATATTACTGCCCTCAGCTGCAAATCTCCAACATTTATGGAGGGATTCCATTCTGTATCTTCCTCTATCAGGTAGTTGTGCAAACAAAACTCACATAGCTGATCTTGTTGTTCTAGACTGACCTTTTGAAAATAACTGAAGAAATTGTGTCTAGACTACAGAGCTGGTTGGTCACTAACAAATCTATTGAATTCAAAACTAAGAAATTTCTCCTTTAAAAATAATGCATAAACCCTTGAAGGTGGTTTGCATTCAATGATTTCCATGTCCCTGTCAATTATGCCTACCATCTTTACCTCTAATTTCTTAATTTCAAGATTCTGGTTCTCAATTATTTCATTAAAATTTTTCCTTTCTTTATCCCAATTCTCTGTGTCTTGTTTTGACCTACTAGTGACTTTCAATAACTCAAAACCCAATGAAACAGTAGTATGGTATGTTGGATTTCTTACCTCGGGAAATAATGGAGGGGTTCCTTCTGCTCATCTGAGATGATCTTGCTAATAGCCAATTGTGCTAACAAGTCCAATTTAGACCCTTGATTTTGTGTCTGAATCCTCTCCTCTAATTCATGTATCCTCTTTTCTTTTTCTATCTCCCTCTCTTCATACCTCTTTACCTGATCCTCTAGGGTTTTGATTTTGTTCAATGCCTCCTGAAGTTCTTTCCAGAGGTCTCTTTCTTCTAACAATTCATTTCTTTGCTCAAAATTGACATCACCACTATCATTGTTATCAGAAGCATTAAAAATTTCTTTAACAGGGCTACCAGGGGTTGCTTTTCTCATCTTTTTGGCAATAAATGGGTCTTCTGAGTCAGAGTCAGAAGAAGAAACATACCTTTTCTTCTTTGAAGAAACATTCACATCATCCTTATTTGCAGAGATATCATCTTCAAGTATATCAATAGGAACATTCCTAGGAGCATTTCTTCTTTCCTTAGAATCTTGTCCCTGCTCAACAATCTTTCTTCAGCTGTCTATTTCCTCAATCTGCCTGATCTCCTCGGAATAGTGGTTTCTTGTTCAACAACCCTTTTTCTCTGATTTTTACCTTTCCCCTTCTATTTCTCCTTTGCTTCCCCTGCATTGACATTTTTCTCTTTCTTTTTCCTTTTTGTCTTTTCTATACTGATATCCTTTCCTGCCTTCTTCTTCTTTCCTTTCTTGCTTACAAGTTTTAGGGTCACATGTTCAGGAGGAGAGAATGAAGGTTCCTCTATTTCTTCAAGTCTTTTTTCAGGGACATTTTCCTCCTTCAGCTCTTCATGAACAAGTTCATCTTCAGGTTCAGCATTGTATGGGGGTTCTTCTTCCTCCTCATGAGGTTGCTCCAACAAGGTGGAAATATCAACACAATCCTTAAAGGCCCCCCAATCAATTTATGGGTATTGTATCCATAAACTCCTCTTAAACACTAGTGCAATTAGACAATGATGAGACACTGAAGTATCTACTGGCTTCTTTTGGTATCCTGAAGCCATTCTCTTTAGGAAGTTGTAGAGGTAGTTTAGAACATTCACCAATTTCTCATGAAGAAGATGATTTAACAATTCAAAGTGCATAGTGTACAGCATATTATAACTCCCATCACAAGTGAAATACTTGATAATGTAGGTAGCAAATTTCCCCCAAAAAAATGGCAGACATAGGCATTTTGTACCTTGAGTTGTGGAGTCTAAATTCTTGCCTCACTCATAGAATTCTTCTCTGGTAGTGGCTGCATCAGCTCAGACTAGGTATTCCGACCTGGTGTGTGGCAGTCCAGTCACTTGGGCTATAGATACCTCAGAAGCATCAACCATTAACCCTTTCACTAATGCTTCATCACCTTGCAATGTAATTGCAAATTCTACGGCCATATCATTGTCATACTCTATCAATTTTAAGAAGTACTTGAGCCATCCTACTCTGGTGAAGAGTGGTAAAACTAGCACATCTTCAAGAATCTCCTTATGTGCAGATGGCTCTCTCCTTACTAAGTCACCTCCCATGTCTATAATCCTCTATATGATTCCACTTCATCACCTTGTTAGACTTAACCCCTATTCATATCTCTTTTCAATTCCTCTTATTACTTAGGGTTAACTCAATTTGACTTAAGCAAATATATTAGGAAGGTAACTCTCACTGGTTATTTACACAATACACAGGGATGACAACTCATTTAAAAACCAGTCAAAAAATCAAGAATGACAACCCTTCCCCCCAACTAAACGTGAAGTGACCTCACTCACGTGGCAAAGAAAATGGTAGGAAGTTGCAATTATTAACTGGAACATTTTGAAATATTATCGCATGCATGAAGTAAATAAGGATAATGATAAATGCATAAAAAAGAAATTTAATGGCAATCATGAAAAGTTACCTTTGGAACAATGCCTCGAAAAGAAATGTGGGAGCATTCTTCGAAAGGAGATATTGTGTACGATGCAATTAATTCACCAGAACTGTAAGGTCATGCATGCAGATGAATGGTGAGGTGGCACACCAGCATGTGTGATTTGATTGAATTGCTTGAAATTCAGCATGTGAGGTATAGGCATGGTGATGAAGCAAGGTGTAGTGTACGGATTGAGTGGATTGGCGGTGCATTGCATGGAAGACACCGGCAGTTGCTACAGGTGCTTGCAACATTGTTCCAAAGTGTAGATTATGATAGTGATCAGAACAGGTATAGAATTAACAGGTCCCAGCTAAAAGTGGTAAATAGGTCCCAGCTAAGGGTTGTAAACAGGTCCCAGCTAAGGGTTGTAAACAGGTCCCAACTAAAGGTTGTAAACAAGTCCCAGTGAAAGTTGTAATAGGTCCCAACTGAAAGTTGTGAACATCATGGTAAAGGTGTTGTGTGTGTGCATGTGGTGTTGTGTGTGCATGTGTTTGGAAAGTAAAAGAAATTAGGCCTCAGCTACAGGGGTTGAGTATTTCAACTCAACCTCTGCATCACTAGTCAGGCCGTGTGGATCATCCTTTGATGTTGTATCAACTGGTGTCATAGTATCCTCATCATGAGTGCCAGAAGCACCATATGTAGTAGCTAAGGAAACAATAAAGTCTTCCTTCTGTAATGGCTTTTTATACAACTTTAGCCTATATCCATTTACCAAGAGTGAAAATTGGACCTCATCTATAGTTTGCAACTGAACTGCTCCATTTGGGAAAACTTGCATGATTTTGTATGGTCCGAGACACCTGGATTGGAGCTTGCCCTTGAAGTCTTTATACCTGGAGTCATATAAAAGTGCCCAATCACCAACTGTAAATGCTTTGTTCTTGATATGACTGTCATGCCATTTGACCCTTTGTTTCTAGACAACTTTAGTATGGTGGAGTGCCTCTAGCCTTATTTCATCTAGAGCATTAAGATGTTGAAGCCCATCTTGTTGTGCTACTATCAAATCCATCCCAAGCTCAACAACTATCCTTAGTGTTTTATGTTCAAGTTCAATTGGGAGGACTGCTATTTTTCCATAAACCAATTCATATGGGGTAAACCCTGTGGTGGTTTTCCAAGTGGTTCTGTAGGCCCGGATAACCTCTGGCAACCTAGTAACCTAGTCTCACCTATGGAGTTGTACTATTTTGGTCAGGATGTTTTCTAGTTCTTTGTTGGTTACCTCAACCTGTCCATTGGCTGGAGGATGATAAGGGGTAGACTTTTATGCCTTATTTGATACTCCTCCACTAACTTTGTGATTAGATAAGAGGTAAACTGAGGACCTTGATCTATTACTATTTCCCTTGGCACGCCATATCTGGTGAAAATGTCCTCATATAAGAATTTAGCTACATTAGCATCTCTTGCAAACTGCAATGCCTTGACCTCAACCTATTTTGTAAGGTAATCAGTACATACCAGAATATACTCCTTATTGTTTGAGGTTGGAGAAATAGGACCAACAAAGTCTAGTCCCCACTTGTCAAAATGAGCCAATGAGATTTGTAGTTGCAATGGCATTTCATCACTTTTAGTTGGTCTGGCCATTCTTTGACACCTATCATAGCCTCTTGTATATTTGATAGCATCCTTATGAAGTGTCGGCCAATAATACCCTGTTGTCAAAATTTTGAATGTTGTTCTTTTTGCTGCAAAGTGTCCCCCACATGGTTCATCATGACAAGCCTTCATGATATCAAACACTTCATCTTCTCTGATGCATCTTCTCATGATGTTGTCTGGTTCAATATAGAAGAGAAAATCTAAAATCCAAGAGTAAGGAAAGCATTTGTGAACAAGTTGTCTCCTTTCTCTTGGTGAAAAATATCTTGGAACCTGCCCTGTAACCAAGTAATTTGCTATGTTTGCATACCATGGTGTGTGTATAGTGAGAGCAAATAGATGCTCATCAGGAAAGGAATCATCAACCACACCATCTGAGGATTAAGTGGGCACTCTCGATAAAAAGTCAGCAACCACATTAGCCTTACCGGGCTTGTCAACAATTGTGATATCAAATTCTTGAAATAACAATAACCATCTAACCAGCCTACCACCCACTATTGGTTTGTTCATCAGATATCTGATGGCTGCGTGATCAGTATGAATGAATACTTTGTAGCCAGTTATGTAGTGTTTGAACTTGTTGATGGCATAAACAAATTCCAACATTTCTTTCTCTGTTACTGTGTAGTTTAGCTCAGCTCCTTGCAAGTTTTTACTGATGTAGTAAATTGCATATTTCTTGTTGCCTTCTTGCTAGCCTAAAACTACCCCAATGGAAAAATTTGATGCATTGGTGTGAATATGAAAGGGCAGTTTCCAATTTGGACTTCGCAAGACTGAGGCCTATGTCAAGGCTGCTTTCAATTTTTCAAAAGAATGCTAACATTCAACTGTCCAAGAAAATTCAATAACCTTAGATAGAAGTGCAAATAAGGGAGCAACAATTTTGCTAAAATCTTGAATAAACCTTCTATAATAACCTGCATGCCCAAGGAAACTTCTAACATCCTTCAATTTTTGTGGAATAGGCAATGTAGAGATTATTTCTATCTTCTTTGGGTCAACTTGGATACCTATAGATGAAATGAAATGTCCCAACACCACTCCTTCAGTCATCATCATAAAACTCTTTTCATTACTTAAGGAATAATTGTGCTCTGTACATCTTTTCAAAACATTTTCAAGATTCTGCAAAGCCTCATCAAATGCTTTACCATATTTGGTGAAGTCATCCATATAGATCTCCATGCTATCATGAGAAAAATAAAAAAAAATACCAAGGACGGCCCTTTGAAAAGTAGCTGGAGCATTGCACAGTCCAAATGGCAAAACAGAGTATGCATAGGTCCCCCAGGGATAGGTAAATGTGGTTTTATCCTGATCTTCTAGAGCAATCTTTATCTAATTATATCTGCTAAAACCATAAAAAAAATGAGAAGTACTTCTTTCCTGCCAAAGAATCTAGGACTTGGTCAATAAAGGGCAATGGAAAGTGATCTTTTCTGGTGGCAGTGTTGAGCTCTCTATAGTCAACACAAACTCTCCACTTGCCACCCTTTTTAGGAACTATCACTAATTGTGAAACCCATTCACTATCTGAAATGGAGTAAATAAAACCTGCATCCAAAAGTTTTTGAAGCTCAGCCTTGACTATGTCCCTTAGAGCAGGGTTCATACGTCTTTGTTGCTGCCTGATAGGTCTAAAATAAGCATCAATATAGATCTTGTGCATGCATAGATTTGGGTCAATGCCTTTCATATCACTGTAATCCCATGCAAAAGCTGTTGAATTGGACTATAGGACATTTTGAAGGGATTGCTCCTATTCTTTAGGCAAGGCATTTTTGATAGTCAACATTTTTCCAGGCTGTATCTCTAATGGTTTAGTCATTGGTTGAATGGAAGACACATCAAGACTAGGAAAGACTAGTAGATGCTAATGGGGTAGTAAGGCAAGAAACAATTGGGAGATTTCTTTTGTGGAGCTGCTGGGTATTATACTACTTAGTGGATCCTGCAGACAGGACAGACAATCTTGCTGCTGTGGGTGCCTCCCACAATTATTTTGGCTAATGTGTGCCAGTAAATCATCTTCATCTTGGATATCCAATAAAGGACTACGTTCAATGGTCATTAGGGTTTGCAAAGAATAACTATCCTCTTCTTATAGAGTAGGCCAAATAGTTTGCTCCAATTCATGGTATGGTTGGGCTAGTTGATACAACACCAATTTCTTAGTAATGGTTCCATTAGATATAATCATGTTTCCTGACCGGCAACCTATAAATGCATTAGCTGTAGCAAGCCATGGTTTGCCTAGGATAAGAAGGTAACCAAAAAGATTAACTTTAGGTTGTAATACAATGAAATCAGTAGGATATTCCTAGGAATCTAATGCAATGACTAAGTCCTCAATGATACCTTCAGGTTTTATTGTGGACCTATCAGCTAATTGTAGGACAGTCTGAGTATGTCTAAGATTGGTTAATTGCAACATTTGCATTGTGTCCTTAGTCATGACATTGATTGCTGCACCCAAGTCTTTTAAGGTATTCTTGATTAGGGTTCCATTGATCTTGACATCGACCATTGGACTTCCTGGATTGGTATACTTAGGAACAGTGATATTTCCCAACATGATGTCCGCAAGGTTACCTAAGACATGGACTATTTTTGGGTCTACTCTTTTTCTCCCTAGTTTCTTGATACAGAGATCCCTGATTGTCTTAGTGTAGATAGGAATATCTTTAATGGCCTGAATCAAGGGTATCTTTATGTTTATATCTTGTAACTGTCCTATAAGGTCATTGGTAGGTTGTTCTAGCTATTTTTGGATAACCAAGCACTCAGGGAAAGGAGGCTTAGGGTGTGATATAGATTGAGGTTCCTGAACTGGTTCAGGTTCCAAAGGTGATTTATCTAAGGATTCCTCCATGGGTTCTCCATCTTGCAGTTTTGTGATTTGGGGAGATGAAGGACCTACAAGGTGTTTCCCTGATCTGAGGTGAACATTACTTACCTCAACTCCATAGGTGGGGTACTGCATCACCTCATTAGTATAAGCCTGTTGAACATGCTTGTTGTTAGGGTTAGGTGCAGGTTGGGCAGGAATTTGGGTAGGTCTAGGAGGTTGATTTAGAGGTGTTGGTGGAGGCATGATGGCTTGCTATTGTGGTTGAGGTGGAAGGAAAGGTTGCTAATATTGGGAGTTTGGCTGCCAAGGTTGGCCCTTGTTCCATTGAGGTTGCCATTGCTGTTGTTGAGTAGGCCATTGGGGGTTATAGGTAGGGCCTTGGAAAGTCTACTGAGGACATTGTTGCTATTGGTTCCACCCTACTTGTGGAGTAGACCATGGTGGGTTTTGCCAAGCATTTGGATTAGCAGGCCAGGGCTGGTTATTCCAAGTAGAAAATTTTTGATTGGTAGTAGGAAAAGATGAATTATAATTAAGTGGATCAAGGGGCATACCTTGCCTTTGCTTCCAAGGTCTTCTTTGAGAAATAAATAATAGTTTCCCATCATCACCTTCAAATGGTTGAAGTTCTAACCTTTCAATCTTCTCCTACTCGATACTGGCTACCCTTTTGCATTTACAGTTGGCCTTCCTTTGTCTACAGCTTGAGCAGTATTCAGTGAGCATTGCATCTACCTCTTCTTGTTTCTTTTTAATGTGGAGGGTGTCCAACTGTGTAGCCATATGGCTAATGATTTCTTCTTTCATATTTGTTAGCAGGTTACTAATTTCCACTCGAGAAACTCCATTAATTGCCTTGCCTGCAATAGCTACTCTTTCTCCTCTGGGATTTTTGGAAAAAGTCCTGGAGTAGTTCCTGCAAGCTGTACAAATATCTTCAAAGGGTAATTGGGAGATATCCCCTATTCCAATGAGATTTAGGGCATCCATGTAATCATCATTGACCCCTCTTAAAAAGACCAGCTTCAATGATTCTTCGGATAACTTATTCTAAGGCTTTTTCTTCAAGGCAAATTAGAATCTTTTCACATAGTCTTCTAATGGCTCCTCCTCCTTTTGTGACATCCTAAATATGTCATCTCTCCTCCTATCATGTCCTCTAAAGTAGTCTTTGTATTTTGTCAGGAACTTTGTCTTCATGGTATCCCAGTCTGGAATGGCATCTTTCCCTAGTCCCATAAATCACCTTAAAGCAGCATCTTTTAGGGTAACAGGGAAAAACTTGAGTATGTAAGGATCAGTTGTATAATCATAACTCCTACACAGAACATCAAACTCGAATAGGAAAGTGTCAGGATCTTTAGTCACCAAACCATAGAAAACAAGTAATGCAGATGGTGGTATATTTTTCAGGGTAGCTGCCCATGCTAGGTCTGGTATAGGAAATTCAAATGTAGCTTGTCTTGGAGGATCCTCTACTGCTTCTTCCATTGTTCTGAAAGTTCCCTCTATGGCAGTAGAGGAAGTTTATGGAGATGTAGGGGGTGTTGATGAAGATGTAAAAGGAAACTCTCCTTCAGCACTTCCTATTGTGTAGTTGTTGAAATCAGCTGTACCTCGTTGTTCTGAGAAGTTGATGGGAGGAATCTACATTAAATATCTCTCTTCCTCCACATACAGTATTTTGAGCTTTATGTTTTAGTGGCCCTACACAATCTTAATAGAATGCCTGGTGTTTCCTGAAAGGTGTTTTTGATTAACTCTAATGCTGGAATAAAAAAAAAGTTAAACTATGAAAACATGTAAAAACAAAATGAGCCTAAGAAGTTAGCACCATCCCTGGCACTGACACGAAAAATGTAGAGGAAAACTAATGTGTTGTAGACTTAACTAATTCAGGGGAAACCTATCTGAACAGTCCACTCTATCACTATGCATTCCTACATTGAATTATCGACCAAGGAGTGTAAGCTTATGATGGTACTTGCAAAGTATATGCCTTCAGGGCTCATATGGTTCCTAAATCATTCTATCTTAACTTTAAACAAACAAATCTACCTTGGTGGAATTGACATAATTATAAAACAGTGAAAACATCTATGAATCCTAGTTGCTACGGGTACCTATAGTAAGGTCTGTAAATAACTATTACAATAGGGAAACTGTAGAATTAACTTAATGAATTAACAAGAATGAAATGAATAACTGCTGACCTCCAGAGGATTTGTAAACACACTAATATGCATTTGTTCATGAACTATATCTATTTGATCAAAACATAATACTAACTTGAATTCAAATTATGATTAACAGAAAACTAATAAACCAACATTAACTAAAATGAAATAAACAAGGAGAGAATCAGTACCTTGAGTGGCCAACTCAAGAGACAGTCTTCCTTAACTAAAACCAAATCTAATCCAGATTCTACATATCTGTGTAACACATATCAAAGCTTAACTTATTCCATGCACATGATCAACTCATGACAAATTGTTCAACAATGAAATCTTCTCTATCATATCCAGATTGTATTCCATAAATGTAACATGCTTGATTCTTTACACATAGAAAAGGAAATGATAATTAAACTTCTAACAACTTGACTATGCTACCTTATATATCTCATCTTCCTCTTACTATACAAAAATGGAGAGAGAGCCTTATTTATTAATTAACTGACTCTGATCCTTTACTACGCCTAGATACTAGGTCGTGGAGTCAAGATCACATTCTTATTCTAACTGACTATAAGAAGAAGAATTCAAATCAAATTAGAAGTCTAATACATGAACAATGTCCATAATCATATTTGAAACAAATCCACTCCTTAATTTATTACTATCCATGATGCTCCATAATTGTCTTCAACTGTCTCTGCATTCTTAGCGTTAAAATTTACACTTCTATTAACTCCTTTGTCTACAACCTACTACAAATGCTTGATCTCATCGTGACACGTTTAATTCTACACATAGAATTAGTTCCCAAAGCATATACCACAAGCATTCTCCATGACTAACCATAAAAACATCTCATTTATACCTTTATACATATCTATATCTAATTCATTCATTAGATAATATGATCATCACATTCCATATTAATATTATAAGTTCAGGTCTTAGAAGTATAAAGAAGGTCAACATATCATAGTACAAACATGGATAAATATCTTAAAGGATGCTATGAAAGAAGTCTTTGAAGTATAAAAAGTAGCATAAATGAGACGACTTCTGTAGCCCATCACAACCAAAATAAATACATAACATTATTTAAATGCATAATGATTAGAAATGGTTAAATTTACCTCCGTATAAGTGGTTTTGTGTCCAGGGGACCAAGGAAACCATGGAGGTGCTGGTGAAGCTCCCTGTTGAAATCATCAAATTGTCACAAAATAATATTACCATTGATATACATACAATAATTACGATCATGTGATAAATTACATACCTGTTGACTTGACCTCCTCTCATAACCCGCCAATGGACGGCTAACGGAGGCAGGATGAAGACTCTGATGCTGGAATTTCATTACGTAGATAATTACATACATTATTTTTGACTTATAATATAGATAGTCATATAAAATTAATTACAAATTTCAAATAAGAATATATTAAATCAAGATGAAACTTGTAAAAAATTACCTAAGAGTCAATACCAAATGTATGTTGTAAGACATCATCGGTGAGAAAAATATCATCCAATATGGATGTTGCCCCTGCGTTGTAGTATCCTACCGAAAGTCATGTCGTGAGTCCTGCATCCCATGATCTCACAGGTTCCCACATGAATTGCATACATGTGGGGACAAATGACACCTACTACTCTCACCCTCATCGGGCTGGGTGAGATCATCGGCGTGCTATGCTAGAGACTGCGTGAGAGAAGTCAATGAATGTAATGTCTCCACCTAAACATTCTCCTTCAAATTTGAAGGGAGTGAGACACGTTTTGGCCTCAACAGGAGTCTAGGTATATAGTTTTGGTTTTGCTGAGCCCCCTCTCTATCCTGGGTAGAGCCACCACCTCTGCCCTGGAACTCTCAAATGTCAAAATAATTGGGAATCTTCTTGAGGATGAACTCACAATGGAGATTCCTTAAGAAATATTGTGGCACCTCATTATTGTTGCATGGGCACTCATTGAAGACTGTGTACCATCTATCCCAAACATTTTGGGATATATCTTGATTCCTACACAAATGAATAGGGAACCATTTGCAAGTTTCTTCTAATCTTTGACCAGTTTTAGGATTAATAAAGTGTGCACATAATGCAGATTTTGCAATTTTTTCATTCCTCACTTGTTCATAAGACAATTTGCAGCATAGTATTGCCAACACCTCTCCCTATAGTCATGAAATTCGGTGATTTATTTTCTCACCAATTTGGTGTGGGAAACAATCATCTCTAATGACTTCGCAAGTGCTCTCCTACGATTGATGCTTGCACTTGGATTGTTTAACATTTCAATAAGGGTTTGAAGATGTCTTTTTTTTCTTCTATTTGCCCTAAGTAGTTTTCTTGAGTATCTCTTACATTGTGAGGACATGAAGGTGGTTTTTGAGGGTTTGGAGGGTTTTGGGGGTTTTTTGACCCTTCTTAGCTGGATTTGTGTTTTCTCCTACCTCATTAACTGTAAATGCAATATAAAAAACTAATCAAACATTGCAAAAGTCAAAAATTATTTTCAAACTTACAAACATTAATCAAACCCTACCTTCTTCGACTGCTAGACCCTCAACATTTGCTTCATGACATCTTCGGGAGTGGGTTTGGTGAGGTGGCATCGTGAAAATGTTGATTTCTCTCTTGCACTTTCTTGGTTTCACCTTCCTTGAACGTGCTCACGCTATAATTTCTATTTTTCTCCGATCTCAGTCTTTTGGCTATGGGTAATGAGGCAAATGACTATTTTTTGCACTTTAAAGCAAAAAATAACACAAGCACGTTATAATGTGCTCATGTTTTGCTATGCATGGGACCAAAAAGTCATGTGGTGAATTTTTGGTCCATCATCTTTGTGCATATACCCAAGTGTCGGAGGACAAAATCGGGGACCACCTGGAAGTCCTGAAATGAGAATCTGCCGAAGGTCAAAATTGAGAAAATGTTGTATTTGGTGCGCATATGCCAGATCCAAAGCCTAAAAGCCCATAAGACTAGGGTGACAACCACCCAAGTCTTTTCAGAAGAATATTCTGGAACTTCTTTCAGATCTCAAAACCTTGATTCCTACACAGTCTTCTTGTAACTTCACTTTCCCTGAAACTTGTACCTGTGACTTGCACACAAGACAACAAGAGGGGTTTGGGGTTGTAGTATTTAGGGATTTGCCTCAGTCAAATCCTAGATAGCATTTGAAGGCTTCCCAAAACTATTGTTAGAGAGTGTGTGCTCTTGCAAGCTAGAGACTAAAGATAAACCAAATGATGAAATGATTCAAATAGCAATGATGTCACCTCAAAGGTGAAGTCCTTAGGAGAATGAAGATCTTTCAACTCATAAGGAGATGGATGATGATTCCAAATCTGTAACAACACACACAATACAAACACAAATCTGCTCTAATAACACAATGAATGCCTTAAATGCTCTTTTTTCAATACCATAAGTTCGCAATCTCCATCCTTATCATAAATGAATTCAAAAACACACTTATATATGCTTTCTCGCTAACATTCATGAAATTAAATCACAAGAGCTGATAAAGAGGAATATTTTTAAAGGTCCTATGCTGACATATCACTAATTAGCCTCGACTGATCAGGGGAGACTTGGGTGGTTGGCACCCAAGTCTAGGACTCCCTTTTTAGTCTAGGGTGAGATCAAGGAAGGGCCCAAGGTCCCAAATTTGCATTGGTGTTGGGAAATCTCTTCGGGATGATCAATTATACTGCATAATGTCATTACGAGGACCTAGGAGCTAAACTAGGAGGTAAAAAGGCATGTGTCCACTTTTTACTCCATAACATTTATCCCCCACTTTAATGTGTGTATGATCTTACAATCCATACATGCATTAAAGTATGGTCAAAGCACATCAAACACAAGAGCGAAGACACACCCTAAGTTTGGAAGACTATTTCTATCTTCTAGACTTAAGCAAACATAAGAAAACACTTAATAGTCACATAAGATACAATGAATATAGTAAGAAAGCATGCAATACATGGAGAAGATAGTGAAGCATGCAGTACACAGAGAAGACATGAATACAGTCATGTAATACACAAAGTATACATGAAGAGAAGACATGATTACCATACATACATACTTACACACACACACACACACACACACACACACACACACACACACACACACACACATATATATAACTCTAACTAGGCAATGGGGGGAGCTCATCGCTACACGCCACCATCAAAGGCACACAAAACACACATAAAATATGCAAGACATGTGAGACACATAGGGAAGACATGTGGAAGACACATGGAATACACGAGCACTGTAGAGTGAGTCATCGACACACTATACGTCTTATACATAACAATCATGGGTGATAGGGAGGAGCTCATCGCTACGCACCACTATCCAAGACATGCCAAACACACCTGACGGTTGAGCTACACTACCACATCCACCAAAGACACGCTTAAGGGTGAATAACTTAAGATCCAACCCTGCCTCATGCAAAGGACTTTGTAAAAGGATGTGCAACCACTCAAGGGAAGACACAATCCCACCTTCCATAGATGGGCTTTCAAAATGCAACCCCACCTGCATTTGTAGATGCCTTACAGCAAAAAGGAAGCATGTGCTCAAAGTATACAACCCCACCCACATCACGGAGACACCTTACGGTGGAAAGGAAGCATACACAAACTTGCTTTATCAATGTCTAAAATAATCAAGCAGTTACCATGCTATGTACCCCCTCCTTAAAGTGGTTGATCCTGCTTGTCGGTATCAATCACATTTAAGGTAAAATGAAAACATGCAAGGGAACAAGAGCTTTCAGAAAGCCCATGCCCTAAAGTGACATGCACTTGCAATCGTCAAATGTTCCCACACACACATCAATATCATTATTCAACAATATATAAGCTTTGGTTAGGAAATCTATTCTAAGATAACAACCAAATCAATTCAAAGACTCATTTATGATATCACATAATAGACCAAGGCTATACTTATGGATTTAGAATAGAGTACAGCCATGAGGTTATACTTTAAGTATCTCAGAATTGAGTGTAGCTACAAGGTGAGATACAAAACAATCCAAAGTGCATAGAAGCAGATTTAGAGTATTACAAAGGCTTGTTACAAGAATCTTCACAACATGACACATGATCACACGAAGTGATTCTACTAGTCAAGTGGCAGTAATATATCAACCCCATCTTCATATATGGACTAGGTCCATTTTTGCTTTCTTGCTGAAGGGACACACGGTTTGTATCAATATTTAATTAGTTTTGTCATTCGCCACCTAGTAGAGCCACTGAAGAAGGGAAACACTAAAAATGAGAGAGTAGACAAAAGTAACTTAGGTTCACAACATGGGAAAATGCCCCCAAGTCATCCTCCACAACGTTATGCCTCCAAGGCATCACACACAACAATTACAATAAGAGGGATGAATAGAAGAATAGAGAAACAAATAGAAGAATGGTCACAATAGAGGCAGTCTCCTTGTACCCTAGACCTTACAAGAGTATCAAGGGTCATCCAAGGAGACCTAAACAAAATTTAACACAACACAAGGGAACACAACACAATGCTAACAACATATATATATCTAGGAGGAGGCCACCCTTGAGAGAAACTAGAACAGGTTCTACAAGTGTGGCTAAAAGAGGGAGAAATACTTGTTTCAACGGGATATTTCCTAACGGACAATCTATATTTATCATCTCAGGATATATCATATTTAATCTTGGAGTTGTTGATATCATGTTAACATTAAGTTTAGGATGTGGTGGTGCTCACCTAGGGTTAAGGTTTTGAATCAAGTTTGCGAGCCTATATTCTTATTATTTCAAGCCATTGGTGCCTTAGGTTTATTTTTCCTCAGCCTTCTGCATTGTTTTTTCTATTTTGATGTTGACCTCCTGCAGCAGGTTCCCAATTGTTAAATTTCATCTTCATGCCTTTGTGCTCATAGGTTGACCGGCCCCCATGCAATGTTTCACCGCCTTTTCCCGTCGCACTAAAGAAAAAATGCTAGGTTTTTGTATGTACAAGTGCAAATGTATGTGGACACGCATAAAAATGCATGTCAACTTTCAAAAAATGGAATAATTTAGTTGTATGCATTTCTGAATGCATATCGGGTCCAAAAAAGGTGCATATACATTAAGGAATCTATCACAAATTCCAAGAATATTCCCTGAATGTATATCGGGTTTAAATGCATATTTGTGTTGTATGTTTGAACATGTAATGACTACATACAAAGGAGTGGACATGTATTCGCTACATTGCATTGTATAAATGGTCTTGTATGTTCGGCATTATACAAGGTGGCAGAGAAACATTTGGTGGGGTCCGCCTCACATACAAAAGGGTTTGTATCTTGCATACAAAGCAAAATGTACAAGGCAAATGTGCATTCGCCATATGAAAGGAAATTTGTAAGGGGCCGACATATAAAGGGTGGGGCCCGTGGACATACAAGACGGATTGTATGTTGGTTAGATGCATCGGCGGTGATATACAAGAAGACACATACAAGATAGGTTACGAAATTGGGGCCCACTGCTCGTATATTTACGATTGTATGTTCAAATATACATTCTTAATATACAAGCCAGAATCTAGAATGAACATGGAATCTGGTTGATAAGGGATAAAGTTTGCTGCTTGTATGTATGATTTGCTTATATGTCTGTGTTGTACATGCTGATATACATTCAAAGGATGCAAGAGTAAAGTGCAAGCCGGATTTGAAAATTGTTGCGATTTGATTGATAAGATGGCTAGCGTCTGTGGCTTGTATGTATATGGCATTGTATATGCCGATATACAAAAGAAGGAATAAACAATCCGGACATGAGAAGGAGTATGTTTTGGCAGATTTTAGGTTGAAGTCCGCAGGTTGCATGTTATGCGTTGTATATGTGATATACAACAACAAGATACAATGAGAAGGATACAACGCAGATTCCAAAGGGATGTTCCAATCTAGCAGATAAGGTGTTGAAATTCGCAGCTTGCATGTATATGGCATTGTATATGCCGATATATAAACAAAAGGAGATACTAGGCCCAGATTTGAAAGTTTTTCAAATCTGATGGATAAATGGTTGGGGTCCGTTGTATGTATATTGCATTTGTATGATGCGATATGCAAGGAAATATACAAGTAAAGAGATGCAAACCGGACCCAATTTGAATATCAAAGCGCTTCATAGTCATTTGAGGTCCGCAGAATGTATATTGCGATTGTATGTTCGCGTATACAAAATGAAGATGCAAAGGTTTAGGTACAAGTTGGACTTCAAGGCGATTGCTATATGCTTCATCATAATTTGAAATATGTGGCTTGTATGTATGGTGTGTTGTATGTGCCGATGTGCAAGGGGATATACATACAAGGCCCAAATCCGAATGCAGGTTCAAATTTGTTCTATAGTGTCTTGGGATCCGTGTTGTATGTAAGTGATTGTATGTATATACAATCTCACTTTCAATTGCATATACAAGGGCGAAAAGGGCAAAATGGATGGTAGAAAAGTCTGCCATGGATGCATAGGGTGCTGACGTGGCACGATATCATTGGTGGGAGACTTTTTATTGTGTTTTGACACCATTGATCTCAGCGATAGGAGAATAAGATCGATGGTTGTGTTTTAAACCTTCAGCGAAGGATTTTCCTATGCATATGTAGTCATTTTTAGGTGGGAAAAGTTCTAAGGCTCACAAGCCACTACAATCTAGGAAGCCACGGGTAGGTGAGCCATTATTGGCTATTTGCAGAGGCATGGTCGATGGAATTGATGGGCTAACTACCAGATTTATGAGGAAAATCCATGAGCGGTGGCACATCTCCCGAGCTCACCTATTTTTCCTTCCCGTTCTGCCTGTGCTTTTAATGTTTTGGGTGCTATTTTTGGTGCAATGTATCTGGCAAAAGTTTTGATTTTCCATGTAATTAATTTGTTGAGTACACAGTCTTTCTATAAAGGGCAAACTATGTTACTCATTGTTGTTGTTGAAAATTGGACAAATTTTGGTGTTGTGATAAGATACAACTTCATTGATGGCTCTGTTTTAGGTGTTTTGTGAGTCTATGAATCATATGTTATATGTTTTATGCATAAATTTACTGGTTTCATGTTGTTTTATATGAGTAATGCTTCATTGCATGTATTATGTTATTTGTCTCCAAATTGAATGTTTTCTTCTTCTTAATCTAAACAACTAAGGGGTGTTTAAGATTCTAGGACATGGGTTCGCTATGTTGAATGCTTAGTCTTTTACTTCTGCTCAAGGAGTGGACTAAATGTTTTGGGTTAAGTGTTGGGAAGAATATATTGCAGTGAGGATGTTTGTAAGTAGAAATAACTGAATACTCAGTTTTGGGAAGTATCTGCAAGGCAGACACTAGGAATCCCCTTGAAATCTAGTCACTAATATATGTTTATGGTAACCATTCACATGTGTATGTCTATTGACTCTGAGCCCTGAGATAGGCACCGATCCAGTCTTGTATTGAGGTTACAACCAAGGTCCTAGTTTTGCATCCAAATACCAAAACATAAATTCATACTTCAAAATACAAACCTTTAGGACATTTAGGAGTAGTTTTAGGACCAAAATCCTCTGTCTCACAACTAAACATAGGCCCAAAGCTAGCCCCTTTGTACGTATTTCACAGTTTTGGTCTGCATAAGAGAGGATTTATTTGCTTTGTGTCAACATCCCAATCAGTTCATAGTCATATTTCATGGGTGTTGAGTAGGGAATACCCCCCTTGGTTCTACAGAGCCTAAAGAAGAAGAGGAGATCTTTATAGTCTATCTCCTGTACTGTTGGCCCCTAGCCCGGGAATCCTATTGATCAATTATGGCCACCTTGTAGGGATAACTAGGAACAAGCATCTAGTTTGGGAAAAATCTAACAGATTTGGCAACTCCGCTGGGGATTGCTTTGTATAAGAACCTTGATTTTAAAAGAAAATAATTCCTAGTTGTAGGTGGCGACTCCGAACCAATCTCCCAACCGGTAAAGTAAAATTTGTATGCAAGGGAGAAGATCCCTGCGTAATTCTCTATCTGAAGAATTACCCAGAAAAATGATGTACAGGAAAAAAGGGACTGTTCAAGCCAATCAAGAGGGTTCTCCCAGAAGTAATGATAATATTCAAGACAATCCAGGATCTTCAGAGCGGACAATACCTTATTTTTCAAACACTGAGGCTGAAATCCAAAATGTATATGAAAGACAACAAGGTGTTAATTTGAGAGTGAGATCAGAGGTGTTTCAAGAATGCCCTTTCTTAGATCCCTCTAATAGATTTGAAGAGACTGAGTCCCCAAGGGATGATGATGATGACCAATATGGAAAGGGACCATCCTCTTCTATGCCCAAAGATGAACAATTAGCTAAAGAAATTAAAAGCTTAAGAGATAAATTAGAATATTTACAAGCTATGAAGATTAGAGATGATATGAGACAAAAAGTGCAAGCTCTGAGAACTGCTCAACATGATGCAGTCCCCACCCTTGATAATGCAGATGTGTTGAGAAATCAGCAAAGAAATGAAGCCCAATATCAGCAAAATGATCAGAGACTAAATGTAAATAATGTTAGGGTACCATTAAATAATGTAAGAAATCAGAATGTATGATTGCTCAGTCTTTATATAATAATGTTGTTGCCTATGATGAGTGCAATGAGCCACATTGTATGGAGGATGATAATGTCAATATGCTGTCCACAAACAGGGAGTATCCTTCTCATGATGCTAATGCAAGCACAAATAATGAGATTCAGGTCTGCCAGCAGGTTTTCTGTGATGAAGATGATGAAGATAGCTATGCTTATGCTCAGGACTCATGCATCTTTTTAAGTAACTTGAGAAGGCCATCTGATGAAGAGATTAGAGCCCTCATAGCTGCAGCAATAGCTCAGGTCAAAAGCAATTATAACCTTAGAGGTAAGGCTCAAGTAAGTGATCCACGCCAACCACAAGACACTTTTGTGAGCCAGCCAATGCATAATCATAAAGGGGCTGAACCACAAAAGAAACAATGGAGTAATAATAAGCAAAATTTTAAGCAAAAAATAGGTCATGATCCTCAAGGACCAGAAAATAGAGTTCCCTAGGTTGAGGATCAAACAAAAAATTTCAGATCAAGAATGACAGTCAGGGGGCCATAAAAGTTAAAGTTGGGTCATCTTAGGATAAAAATAAAACCATGGATCAGGCTACAACTGTTATACAAAATTATGCTCCATTTGACATAACTCAACTCTTGTCCCAGATAAAAATCTCCATTCCATTGATGGAGTTGATGAGAGTTGAAGAATTTAGAAATAAAGCATTGTCCTTGATTTCAGGAATGCCTTGTCAAGCCAAGCAGAATGCTGAAACTTAGGGTAAGAAACAAGCCCTATGTATTGATGAAGATGAGACTCCTGAAGTATATCTGGGGGTGACCATGACAAAATGCCCTTCACAGGTTGAGCCATTTTATGTCTCCCTTGTCATCAATGGAAAAGTGATTAAAAATTGTATGCTTGACTCGGGAGCATCAACAAATATCATGCCTCTGGCTATCATGCAGCAAGCTGGGTTACAGATAGATAAGGCATGTGGAAAGTGCTATGCAATGGATGCTAGGGAAGTACCAGTCATTGGAATCATGAAAGATGTGGATTTCAGTCTGGCAGCATACCCACAAAAGGCCTACAAAATGAACATAACGGTTGTTGACATAAAGCCACAATATGGTATGTTATTATCAAGAAGATGGGCAGCATTGATTGGTGGGAGTATGCAATTAGACCTATCATATGCCATAATCCCAATGAACAACAAAGATGTTAAGCTGGTCAGAGAAGAAAGGTCACTAGAAACAGTTGAGGAACAGGAGTCAGAAGAGCATGTATGTTTTGTTGATACTGATTGTGAAAATTTCAGAGTTGTTTCTGATGATCAAGGAAGCAAGGGGAGAGATGTCTGCATTCAAGAGCTTGACCGACAGGGTCTATGGACTATGTACTTTGATGGAGCTTGTTCAAAGGAAGGCTCTGGTGTTGGATTTGTGTTTCTGTCTCCAGCTGGTAAGCTTCTAAAATTCTCTTTCTTGTTGAAGTTTGCTTGTACAAATAATATTGCAGAGTATGAAGCTTTGTTACTAGGATTGAATGTAGCTTTGAAGCATGGGATCAAGATGCTCAAAGTGTTTGAGGATTCAGAGTTAATTGTCTCCCAGGTTAGAGATAAGTATGCCTCAAAAAATAAGAGATTAAAGCAATATAAACAAGTTGTCTGGGATACAATTGAATTGTTTGATGCTTTCTCAATAAACTGGATAGAGAGATCAAAAAATGTCATAGTAGATTTTCTAGCCAATGTAGCCATAAGGCCAGATGATATAACTCTGTCAGATGTTACAAATGTTGAAGTCAAACTTAGACCTGTAGTACCAGATAATGTATGCAGCTGGCAGGTGTTTGATGATGATAAAGATTTGTTAAGATTTTTACACTGCATAGATGAATATGAGAACCATGAGATGGATTTTTAGAAATTTATAAAGGTTGTGGATGGAAGAGAGACTCTTTTGGGGAAAGAGGTAATTCAACTCAAAACAAATAAAATCCCTAGAGGGCTGGTTGCTTTAGAGAGAGTATTTGACAATAGGGACCAATTTGTTACAAGGGCATCTCCAACAAATAAGAATGATTTGGAGGAGATAAACTTGGGGACATCTCATGCCCCCAAAAAGGTATATATTGGCAAACATCTCAAACCACACATCAGGAGTATGCTTGTTGCACTACTGAAAAAATATAAGCATGTTTTCGCATGGTCATATGAGGACCTGAAAGCTTATAGAGAGGACTTATTCCAGTATGAAATTCATTTGAAGCTTGAAGCTAAACTGTTTAGGCAAAAGCAAAGACCTATTAACCCAACTGTGGCTCCAAAGATGTAGCAAGAACTTATGAAGCTTAGGGAGGCTGGAATAATTGTGCCTATCAGACACTCAACTTGGGTGTCCAATCTTGTCCCAGTTAGAAAGAAAAACGGTGACATAAGACTTTGTGTTGACTTTAGAAATCTGAATGTATCTTCTTTAAAGGATAATTACCCATTGCCTAACATGGAGGCTATGCTGCAGAAAGTAACTGGTTGTGAACTTTTATCCATGATGGATGGATTTTCAAGGTACAATCAGGTAAAGGTAAAAGAGTCTGAACAATTTAAAACTGCCTTCACCACTCCATGGGGGACCTATGTATATGTGAGAATGCCATTTGGACTGAGAAATGCAGGTGCTACATTTTAGAGGGCTATGGATGTCGCTTTTGCAGGATTGATTGACTCAATCTTGGCTGTATATCAAGATGATTTAACTGCCTATTCAAAAAAGGAGGAGCAACATTGCATGCATCTAGAGCAAATATTTATTAAAACACTGGAGTATGGCATTTCACTTAACCCAAAGAAATGTACTTTTGGGGTAGTGGAAGGAAAATTATTGGGACACATTGTCTCCAAGGATGGAGTTAGGATTGATCCTGAAAGAGTTGCTGCAATTGATAAAATTCAAACTCCTAAAACAGTGAAAGGCATCCAGTCCTTCTTTGGACAAATTAACTTTGTTAGAAGGTTTTTACCTAACTTTGCAGAGACCACAAAGGATATTTCTAAAATGCTGAAGAAGGGTGCAACTATCAAATGGGAAGATGAGGCAACTAAATCATTCCAGAGTATTAATGAAGTATAAAGATGGCTCCTGTGCTAAAATCTCCTAATTTTTCTAAGCCATTTCAGTTGTTCTCATTTGCTTCTTTTCATACTGTTGTTGCATGTTTATTACAGAAAAATGAAGAGGGTTTTGAACAACCTATTGCTTTCTTTAGCATGTCATTGCAGGCTGCTGAATTAAAATATGATATTATGGAAAAGTAGGCATATGCATTGGTTAGAGCAATCAAGAGCTTCAGACCATACTTAGTAGGCTCTTAGATAGTTGCATATGTGCCCCATGCAGTTTAAAGATATTTTCACTCAACAAGAAGAAGGTGTAGGTGGATAAATAAATTATAGGAGTTCAATATTGAGATACATATCACAAAATTGGTAAGGGGACAAGGTTTAGCTAAGATGATGACACAGTCAAATCTGGAAGCATGCCAAGTGAATGTAGTTCAAAATGAAAGTGTTAATATGTCAGGATCTGAATGGTACAAGGACATTGTTTATTACTTGTAGAATCTGAATTGTCCTTCCCACTTCAGTGATAGTCAGAAAAGGACCTTGAAGCTACATGCAATCAAATACATAATCCTTCAGGGAGAGTTGTATTGGAAAAATCTTGATGGTGTATTACTTAGGTGTATGGATAAAAATCAAGCTGAAGACATTCTAAGTAACATGCACAAAGAAATATGTGGTGGACATTACACTGCCAAAACCACAGCTCACAAAATTCTCAGAGTAGGCTATTGGTGGCCAACTCTTTTCTCAGATGCACAAAAAATGGTAAGAAAATGTGATCCTTGTCAAAGGTTCTCAGGAAAATTAAAGTATGAAGGTGCATTACCCCTCAGAACTGTAACTGTGGAGGCTCCATTTCAGCGATGGGGAATTGACTTTATAGGGGAAATTTTAGAAAAATCAAGTGGAGGACACAGTTGGATTTTGGTTGCTACTGATTATTTTATTAAATGGATTGAAGCCATTCCAACTAAGAAATCTACGAGCAAAGTGGTGATAGATTTCATTCTAGAAAACATTATTATCAGATTTAGAGTACCAGTCAAAGTGGTCATAGATAATGCTATGTGCTTCAGGTCTGGTGAATTTGTTGATTTTTGCAACAAATATGGGATTAGTCTGTCATATGCATCACCATATCATCCACAGGGAAATGGTCAAGCAGAGTCAAGTAACAAAAGCCTCATGAAAATCATTAAAAGGATGGTAGATAAAAACAAAAGGGCATGGGATTCAAAGCTGAAGATGGCATTATGGGCTGACAAAGTAACAATGAAGAAAGCGATTGGAAGATCACCTTTTGAGCTAATATATGGTGCAATAGCTAAATTACCTATAAACAATCTCTTGCCAGTTTATAAATTCATACAGGAGAATGATGAAGAGATTGAGCATTCAATGAGTGAAAGGATAAATCAACTAGTTGCACTGGTTGAAATCAAAAAAGAAGCTCAGAAGACAAACATCAGAAAATAGCAAAAGGTAAAATATTTGTTTGATGAAAGGGCTGTAGAAAGAAAATTCTAGATAAATGACTTGGTCCTTATTTGGAATGCAAAGAACTAGGATAAGGGAAAAAATGGTAAATTTGAGCCCTTGTGGATGGGCCCATATCAAATTAGCAACAATCATGGAGAAGATTCTTACTTTCTCCAAGCCCTAAATGGTGAACTACTGGAATTGCCTATGCACGGTTAGTTCCTAAAACCTTACTTCTCATAAATGGATATCTTATGTGCACATTGTAAATTAGGTGTAAATAGTTTGTACGTGCCTTGTATAGTCGGCCGTGTTTTGAGTTTTGCGTTTTGTCTAGTCTGCCCTAGAAGTGGTCTGGTTCTCGCTATAGTCTTGCACCTGCACATCCCCAGTCGGAGCCAATGGTGGTGCTCACCTAGGGTTACGGTTTTGAATCGAGTTTGTGAGCCTATATTCTTATTATTTCAAACCCTTGGTGCCTTAGGTTTATTTTTCCTCGGCCTTCTGCATTGTTTTTTCTATTTTGATGTTGACCTCTTGCAGTAGGTTCCCAGTTGTTAAGTTTCATCTTCATGCCTTTGTGCTCATAGGTTGACTAGCCCCCATGCAATGTTTCACCACCTTTTCCCATCGCACTAAAGAAAAAATGCTAGGTTTTTGTATGTACAAGTGCAAATGTATGTGGATAGGCCTAAAAATGCATGTTGGCTTTCAAAAAATGGAATAATTCAGTTGTATGCATTTCTGAATGCATATCGGGTCCAAAAAAGGTGCATATACATTGAGGAATCTGTCACAGATTCTAGGAATATTCCCTAAATGTATATCGGGTTTGCATGCATATTTGTGTTGTATGTTTGAACATGCAATGGCTACATACAAAGGAGTGGACATGCATTCGCTACAGTGCAATGTATAAATGGTCTTGTATGTTCAGCATTATACAAGGTGGCAGAGAAACATTTGGTGGGGTCTGACTCACATACAAAGGGGTTTGTATCTCGCATACAAAGAAAAATGTACAAGGCAAATGTGCATTCACCATATGAAAGGAAATTTTTTAAGGGGCCGACATATAAAGGGTGGGGCCCGCGGTCATACAAGGCAGATTGTATGTTGGTTAGATGCATCAGTGGCGATATACAAGAAGACACATACAAGACAGGTTACGAAACTGGGGCCCACTGCTTGTATATTTGAGATTGTATGTTCAAATATACATTCTTAATATACAAGCCAAAATCTGGAATGAACATGCAACCCGGTTGATAAGGGATAAAGTCCGCTGCTTGTATGTATGATTTGCTTGTATGTTTGTGTTGTACATGCTGATATACATTCAAAGGATGCAAGAGTAAAGTGCAAGCCAGATTTAAAAATTGTTACGATTTGATTGATAAGATGGCTAGCGTCCATGGCTTGTATGTATATGGCATTGTATATGCCGATATACAAAAGAAGGAATAAACAATCCGGACGCGAGAAGTATGTTTTGGCAGATTTTAGGTTGAAGTCCGCAGGTTGCATGTTATGCGATGTATATGTGTTATACAACAACAAGATACAATGAGAATGATACAACACGGATTCCAAAGGGATGTTCCAATCTAGCAGATAAGGTGTTAAAATCTGCAACTTGCATGTATATGGCAATATACAAACAAAAGGAGATACTACGCCCAGATTTGAAAGTTTTTCAAATTCGATGGATAAATGGCTGGGGTCCATTGTATGTATATTGCATTTGTATGATGCAATATGCAAGGAAATATACAAGCAAAGAGATGCAAACTGGGCCTAATTTGAATTTCAAAGCGCTTCATAGTCATTTGAGGTCCGCAGAATGTATATTGTGATTGTATGTTCGCGTATACAAAATGAAGATGCAAAGGTTTAGGTACAAGTTGGACTTCAAGGCGATTGCTATATGCTTCATCATAATTTGAAATCCGTGGCTTGTATGTATGGTGTGTTGTATGTGCCGATGTGCAAGGGGATATACATACAAGGCTCAGATCCAAATGCAGGTTCAAATTTGTTCTATAGTGTCTTGGGATCCGCCTTGTATGTATATACAATCTCACTTTCAACTGCATATACAAGGGCGAAAAGGGCAAAATGGATGGCGGAAAAGTCAGCGATGGATGCATAGGGTGCTGACGTGGCATGATATCATTGGTGGGTGACTTTTCAGCGTGTTTTAATGCCATTGATCTCAGTGATAGGAGAATAAGATCGAAGGCTGTGTTTTAAACCTTCAGCGAAGGATTTTCCTGTGCATATGCAGTCATTTTTGGGTGGGAAAAGTTCTAAGGATCGCAGGCCGTTGCACTCCAGGAAGCCACGGGTAGGTGAGCCATTATTGGCTATTTGCAGAGGCATGGTCGATGGAGTTGACTGGCTAACTACCAGATTTATGAGGAAAATCTGCGAGCGGCAGCACATCTCCTGAGCTCACCTATTTTTCCTTCCTATTCTGCCTATGCTTTTAATGTTTTCGGGGCCATTTTTGGTGCAATGCATCTGGCAAAAATTTTGATTTGCCATATAATTAATTTGCTGAGTACACAGTCTTGCTATAAAGGGCAAACTGTGTTACTCATTGTTGTTGTTGAAAATTAGACAATTTTTTATGCTGTGATAAGATACAACTTCATTGGTGGCTCTGTTTTGGGTGTTTTGTGAGTTTATGAATCATATGTTATATGTTTTATGCATGAATCATATGTTTCATGTTGTTTTATATGAGTAATGCTTCATTGCATGTATTCTGTTATTTGTCTCCAAATTGAATGTTTTCTTCTTCTGAATCTAAACAGCTAAGGGGTGTTTAAGATTCTAGGACATGGGTTCACTATGTTGAATGCTTAATCTTTTACTTCTACTCAAGGAGTGGACTAAATGTTTTGGGTTAAGTGTTGGGAAGAATATATTGCAATGAGGATGTTTGTAAGTAGCAATAATTGAATACTCAGTTCTGGGAAGTATCTACAAGGCAGACACTAGGAATCCCCTTGAAATCCAGTCACTAATATATGTTTATGGTAACCATTCACATGTGTATGTCTATTGACTCTGAGCCTTGAGATAGGCACCAATTCAGTCTTGTATTAAGGTTGCAACCAAGGTCCTAGTTTTGCATCCAAATACCAAAACTTGAATTCATACTTCAAAATACAAACCTTTAGGATATTTAGGAGTAGTTTTAGGACCAAAATCCTCTGTCTCACAACTGAACATAGGGCCAAAGCTAGCCCCTTTGCACTTATTTCACATTTTTGGTTTGCATAAGAGAGGATTTATTTGCTTTGTGTCAACATCCCAATCAATTCATAGTCATATTTCATGGGTGTTGAGTAGGGAATACCCCCTTGGTTCTGCAGAGCCTAAAGAAGAAGAGGAGATATTTATAGAGTCTATCTCTTGTACTGTTGGCCCCTGGCCCCGGAATCCTATTGATCAATGATGGCCACCTTGTAGGGATAACTGGGAACAAGCATCTAGTTTAGGAAAAATCCAATAGGATGACGATAAGATTTGGTGGGCTTCAAAGAACAGTATCCAATACCAGCCGAAGAGCTATGTGGAACAACTTCTAAGGGGACTCTAATTCCTTGTTGGTTTACACCATAACCATTGCCTATGTAGTTGCAATTTTTGTAAAGGATTTGAAATCCATGACCATAGAGAGTCCATCTCTTTAGAAGATGGTGGACCCTCATAGGTCTCATATTCTGTAGTATAAGTAAGAGCATTGTCTTTGTTTTCTATTAAAGAAACCTTAGGTTTCTTAGGTGTTTCCAAAGATTGCTTGGATGAGATTGAGGCAACTTTTGATGTTTCAGCGTAATTGAGTTTATATTCCCCTATAATGGTAGGAGTAAAATCTAATAAAACCCAATCGTCACCAAGAAATGCATTCGATGTTGAATCTTGCACATCATTATCTGTGGTAAGAGGTATTGATGAGTCAACTTTTAAGTTATTGAGAATCTTGTGATTGATGACTTGTTTTTGTGTTTCAACGTGTAAACAACTTTTCGGCTCTGAATCGGCTTCGATTGTTTGAAGTTTATTTTCATAAACAAACTTTATTGATCGATGTAGGGTAGACGGAATTGCCCCCATAGTATGAATCCATGGTCTACCAAGAATCATATTAGATAAAAGTGCACTAGGCATGACATGGAAAAGGGTAGATAATGTCACGGGTCCAACCTTTATGGGTAAAGTTATGGTACCTAGGGATTGTCTCCCAACATTATCAAAGCCACAAATGCTAAGTTTATCTAATTTTATTAAAGATGTGTCAATCTTGATTTTGTGTAGCAAATCAATGCCGCAAACATTAAGAGCCAATCCATTGTCAATCATAACTCATTTTACCAACTTTTTGTTAATTATGACAAAGATTAGAAGAGGATCATATTGATTTTGAACTTCAATTGACAGTAATTAGTGTTGTTGAAATAGAATATCCATTTTTGTCGCATACATACAATCTAATAGAGCTACTACATCATTAGGCTTAACAAAAGGTAGTACAATCACCTTTTGTAAAGCTTCCTGAAGCATTCTGTGGTATGTAGGTGATGTTTGTATGAGTTCCCATAGAGAGATCTTAGTGGGAGTAGCGTGAAGCTGCTCAACAAGATTATAATCTTGACCAACCTTATGAGTAAGACGAGGTGGTTGAGGAAGCAAAGGTTGAGAGGTTGGTAAAGTAATCATAATGTTCAATTGTTGTTTACTTTGTTTATTATTTCATGAATTATATGTGTGAGCAATTGCATTGTGATAGGGTTGTTGCGACACATTTTGATACACTTGATTTCCTTGAGTAATTTATTTTGCAAAATTAAGAATGTAACCCAGGGGTCTAGGTGGTGTTGGAGCACCTTGAACTTTGATCACCGGTTTGAAGCGAGGAGGCACATTATGTGCCCCCTTCACAATGAATTTTGGAACATTAGTACACTTATCCAATATTCCCTTAGTGGGTGGGATAAGTCTATTAGTGATGATTGAATTAACATTGTTGGTATTTTGATTAAGCTTGACATCCATCCCTAAAGAATTTAATGTGAGAGACCTTTCTTCATCCACCAATGCTTCATCTTTTGAAAGGAGAGCATTGGAATGAAGGTAAGGTAAGTGTTGTTAGAAGAATTGTCAACGATTGTCTCTTTAGTGATGTCTAAGGGGTTTGAACATGCAACCAAAGGAGAACTATTCATGGTTTTCACATCCTTAGTGATGTCCAAAGTACTTGAACATTCAATCAAAGGAGGAAGATCGAGGGTCTTCACTTCCCTAGTGATATCCAAGGTGTTTGAACATTCAACTAAAAGAGGAATAGGATGACTTATGGAATCATCAGCATCATCATATATTTTAGATATTAGATCAAAGGCATTATTATGATTTATAGTAGTAATAGAAGAAAAAAATTTAGTATCATATTTCTTATGAGTATTCATGGAGATGAATTCGGTTATATTGTCTAATATTGAAGGATGCTCACCCATGAGCGTTATGAATCTATGAAAATCAAGATCTTGGACATATGAATGTAAAGATACCAAAGAGAAATGACATGAGGATGCCATAATTAAATGTCTTGTAACAACAATGTACAATAAGATCTATTCATTTATCACATACAACCAATATGAGGGACTTTTGTACACCACAACACTAGTTGAGAAAACCGGGTTTTTGAAGCTTTTTGCAAGGAAGAAAAACACACTAGTGTCACCACAAATGGAGTGATGAAGATGTTAAAAGTGATGCACAAAAGGTAATATAGATACTTTTAATATTTTTTGCAAATAAATGTTAAATAGATGTCAAATTGCCTATGTTGAAATAGACAATGCATAATTACAAACATGTGAATTTTTAAACCAAGTTATGAAATGATGCAAGATTTTCAAATGAAGAATGAAAATATGCTATAAATTAATGCTATATCTGAATTGAAAATTGTTTATGAGAGTAGCAAAATCTGAAAGAATATTTTGACTACAAACCCTAGCTTTTGAAATTGACTAGGTTGTAGGAAAAATGCAAGTTTTCAACAAAACCCTAGGAAATGAGATCTTCAAATGTAAGATATAATATGATAAAATGATTGTTTTCCATAATATGAATCAGATCTGATGTAAAAATCAAAGATTTAAAACTTTCTAGGATGATTTATAATATATGCAATGAAACAATGCAAACCTATGCCTTTTTGCAAGCCTAAAATGCTTTATTTTTTCACTTTTTCCAATGCAAATATGCAAAAGATGTCTCAAAACAGCAAGGATGATAAAGTGCAACAACCTAAATCCTTTAATCAATCCAATAATACAACAAGATTTACCACAGCATGCCAATCTTGAAACCCTAGCTAGATTGTTAAAAATGCAAGGATTTTTGAAACCTTAACAATGAAATTAAGCTAGGAAACTATACAAAATGATGAATGAATTGAATCCAATTAGATCTAGGGTGGAAAATCACTCATATCTTATGCAAGAAGGATGCCAAAGTGTAACATCTACGGGTTCACCAAAATGTTATGTGTGAAAAAGATGAATGATTAAGACTAGCATTCACACTAGATCAAACCCTCTTCCACAATAACTTTTAAGGACAAGATTGAGCTAAATCACAACCAAGGAGAAGGTGGAATTAGCTACAGATCTTGTGCTCTTGTTTGCTATGAAAATATATGATTTAACTAAGCCTTTTATCAAACCCTAGGTCAAATATGCATAGAACCCTACTTTTAGGATAATCAGATTATAACAGATAGAAAACAACTGAAACTCAGAATCTGAATGCATAAGGAAGATCAGGGGGATATCAGAACCTATGTCTCAGAAGATGAAGTGTCAGAGGATGAAATAGGGGACCACCTGGAAGTCCTGAAGTGAGAATTTGCTAGAGGTCAAAAATGAGAAAATGTTGTAACTAGTGCATATATGCTAGATCCAGAGCCTAAAATCCCAAAAGACTAGGACGGAAACCACCCAAGTCTCTTCAGAGGAATATTCTAGAACTTCTTTCAGATCCCAAAACCTTGATTCCTGCACAGTCTTCTTGCAACTTCACTTTCCCTGAAACCTATACCTGTAACCTGCACACAAGACGACAAGAGAGGGGTTTGGGGGTTGTGGTACTTAGGAATTTGCCTCAGTCAAATACTAGGATAACATTCAAGCTTCCCAACACCATTGTTAGAGAGTGCGTGCCCTTGTAGGGCAGAGGCTAAAGATAAACCAAATGATGAAATGATTCAAATAGCAATGATGTCACCTCAGAGGTGAAGTCCTTAGGAGAATGAAGATCTTTCAACTCATAAGGAGATGGATGATGATTCCAAATCTACAACAACACACACAATACAAACACAAATTTTCTCTAATAGCACAATAAATGCCTTAAATGTTCTTTTTTTCAATATCATAAGTTTGGAATCTCCATCCTTGTCATAAATGAATTCAAAAACATGCTTATATATGCTTTCCCACTAACATTCATGAAATTAAATCACAAGAGCCGACAAAGAGGAACATTTTTAAAGGTCTTATGTTGACATATCATTAATTAGCCCCAACCAATCAAGGGAGACTTGGGCGGTTGGCACTCAAGTCTAGGACCCCCTTTTTAGTCCGGGGTGAGATCTAGGAAAGGCCCAAGGTCCCAAATTTGCATTGGTGCCGGGAAATCTCTTCGGGATGATTAATTATAATGCATAATGTCATTACGAGGACCTAAGAGCTAAACTAGGAGGTAAAAAGGCACGTGTCCAATTTTTCCTCCATAACAAGGGCATGTATGAATTCTGATAGGCAATAGGCATACAAATGGATAGTGTTTAATCTAGTAACAGGGGTTGGTGAGTAATTTCTCCCATCAAAATAAATTAAATATTGTAATAATGAAAAAGATAAGTTGTAAATGGAAACTTCTAGTAGAAGACAAACTAATAAGTTGCTTCTAAAAGAAGGATGAAACTTGTAAGTGTTTAGATGGGATAAGATAAGAAATTTTCCAGATAAGGCTTACGAGGTTTCAAGAAGTGGGAAGTTTCTAGATATATTGTACTAGTAAAGGAGAGTTAAAACCTCTCTATAATGCCAAAATGTGCCAAAGCATCTAGGGTTTGTTTCATTATCTCTTCTTTACATAACTTGTTTACACCCAAACCAATATTATGTCCATGTTCAAACATGTTGGACTTTTCAACTAGATACTTCTTATTGAATTTTGCATTTGGAATTTGTCCCTTCTTAAGTTCTTTAATTGGGTATTGTCCTTTACTGATTTTTTCCATAGGGTACCATACCTTATTGAATATTTCAATTTGGTATTGTACATTATTGATCTTTCTCATTAATGACTGATTCTTACCGATTTTGGATTGATTATACTGATTTTTCTCTAAGGCTTTATTCAGGCAGAGCAATAGTCTTAAAAAAGCCCAACATTTGCTTCAATGCCATATTGCATTGAAACAAGAGGGGGCATTTGATTCCAAAAATTAAAATGTACAATTTGAACATGTGGGTATGGATTTTTGGCACATAATATTACAAATATTCTTTTAAATGCAAGGTGGAAGTAAAAAAATCATGTTGGTATTGTCTGTGGGGGTATAATAGTTCAACATGTGTAGTGTTTCAAATGAAATGAAACCTAATAATTATAAAAATAGAAAGAGTTTGTCTGATGGGTACCCAAAGACAATGAGCTTGTAAAATGTATACAAGACATGAGCACTTTATGCTAAACCATAGCAAGCAAACATTATTACCATGACCATTGTGGAATCTAAGCATACAAAAAAAAAAAACTAGGTATGCATACATGTATTTTAATTAATTTTCATATTAATTAAACATTTAATTTTGTATAATTTTTCATAATCAGTCCCAACTCTATTATTTAAATTAATTATAACTTAATAAAATGCATTATTTAATTGATTAAACTAGATTTAAATTTTTAAATATCATTTTATTTTCTTTACAAGTAGCCATGGGAATGACTTGACTCAATTTGAACATCACATCTCTATTGTTCTTAGAATTGTAGGTTTAAGCTAATTTTAAGAAAAAGGCAATTCATCTTTAAAAGTTGCTAGTAGTTTCATTCCATTAATGTCATAAGACATGCTCTAGATAATCTTGCTTGTGTAAATCATGAAAAGCATGTAATTATTCAATGTACAATGATGCAAAAACAATAAAGTGCATGCCTGAACTGAATGTAGATTAAAGGATTGTGCTTTAGATATGCTACAATCAAGCAAGATATAATTTTTGTCCATGACACTTCCTTTGGGAAGCCAAAGAAAATTCTCAATTTTTAGCTGATGTAATGAATCTTACCCACCTACCATACCCACTCAATCTAATGTAGAAAATAATATAACTTAGTTATTGGTGTTTACACATTTAATATCAATGTATTTTAATTGATTGAAACTAGACTTTAAAGGGAGAACATGTAGCAACAATGTAGTTGTTTTGGAGTTACATATTACAAAAAATATTTGAGCATCCATGTCAACGTAGGTAATGTGCCAGATATGTCAAATCCTTTGCTCCTTGTTTCCATTTGTTTGTCAAAAAAATTGGTAGTTGTCTTGTTTACTCATGGTAGTCATCATCAACTCCCGCTCAAAATGATGTTGACTTTGGCAATCCATAAATCCCAAGGTCTAACACCTAAAAGAACGACAATTGATATGAGATATTTGATCATTAGGGTGTCACAATCACTACAATATTGTAGGTGTGGCACTAAGCAAATCTATGTACCTCCTTGAGCTTCGGTTACAAGTGATATGCCCAAATACAAGATAGTGCATATCTTTCTCTTAGGAGGAAGGGAGAATGTGCATCCAGGAATTGAGATTGTTGAGCATTATATTGTAATTTTTAACTTTGAGTGAGAAAATTGGTATAATATTATATTAGTGATTTTTGGGAGAGTTATGATACTCTATGCAACGATAATGGATAGTATAAACACCATTTTCTACACAATCCAAGGGTATGCTATTTATTAATTGGAGTTGTCACATGAAATGAGAAACTAATAAATATGCAAAATGAATTTCTATATCCAACTACTTATAATTTTTTTCCTAAATTTCTATTTTCACCCAAATGAATAATCAAATTAAATAACTCTCCTTAAAAGCTTTTTTATTTGTATTCCTCTTAAATACAATAGACCTTAAAATGTGTATCCTAAGTTATTAAAAGTTCTTCATATTTATTAATGAACCAAATTACGTCCTCTCTAATGTAGAGAAAAGAAGCCTAGTAAATCGTTTAAAGAAGTAGTATATCTACAATTTGAATGCAAATTGTAGAAAAAACATTAAAACACTATAATTATTTTTTATGGCATAAAATTCAACCATTATAAGAGGGAATTGAAACTGAGGTCTAGGTGTGGTGCTATTGAAAATGAAAAGCATTATTTACTATATTGTGTAGTGTTTTGACAACATCTAGCATAAGAATGTGACTAACCATGAGAAAACATTGACCATCAATCTGACCTTAATAATGTGTACAGTGTTTTGACAACATATATTTTTTCTGATTAAATTAGACAAAAAATTAATATCTAAACTTCATTGTAATTTTCCAGTCAATTAAAAATTACACTCATTCCATCTAGCTATGGGCATACCCATTGCACATTGTTAGCATGATCTCAGGACTGTGTAGTGTGAATTCATTCCATAGAGCTTGGAGCAGGTGTATGCCGTTATTGAATAGGCTGCTCCTTTCAACGGAAATAATATTTGAATGGAAAAACAAATCAATTTGGTCATAATACATATCCAACTACATTTTCCTTTATGTGATTAATCACTACATTTTCCTTGGCTATTACACTTTAGTTTGAAGATCCTGTGTTTGTTAGCTTGAATTTTGATTTTGGCCAAAGGGCTTTGAAAACATAAACTCGCTATAAAACGGTTGTAGCTGCACCACTAAACCTAAGCCTAGATGCATTTCCTTTTTTTGCATAAATATAGTATTTGGCTCTTTCCCCTTTCTCTATTCTTCAACTCCATTCAAATGCAGCAAGAGTAGGAGAATCCATTGTGGGAAAGACAGGGATGCCCTGCAGTATGGGCAAGGATTTATATTCTATGGGGTGTTGTGTCGTATCTGATTTAAATCTTGCCTAAACTCTTCTCTGCACAATCCCGGAGCACTTATAAGTTTCTAACCTCTGCCTCTAAAATTTGTTTGAGTATTGAAGGTCATCTTCTAAGTTTCTAACCTCTGCCTCTGCCAGAGCCAGAGCATTAATGTTTTCCATACATTACAGAATTATATAATACCTAAAATTATACTTCACTACTAGTTATACATATGTAATGGAGACGTCTGAACAGATCCTCGTAGACATGTCTGTGTCATAGATAGTTAGCGAAATCTGAACCCATGATAGTTCCTTTTACAATCATTCCTTTCACCTTAAGCAGGACGAAATCTAACGAGAAACGATGCTTGGAGTGATCCATCAATAAAAAATCTAGTGTGGAACCCCTTCAGATCTCACACAAGTCCTCCAATCTGTCACTTAGTGTTCCTTCCACGACTTCCACCTTTGATGAAAGCCCTGAGACCAAACCAAACCAGAAAAGGAAAGAGGAAAAAAATGTTAAATACAGAAGTTTCTCTATAATGCCAAATGAAAGAAAGTGCCTGAGAGAAAATCCCTGTTTAGTCTTTGGGGGTGAATTTACACTTTCAAACATTGTCAGCATCCTCATGTTTACAATAACAGCCAAAAGAAAAGAAAAGCTACAATAACTTACCTGAATGATTTATCATTGCTTTGGCAACATTGCAATTATTTGGATTTATTTGTTTAGAGATCAGCTTGCTATCAGGTTTTTATCATCTTTGGGGGGTGAATTTACACTTTCAAACATTGTCAGCATCCTCATGTTTACAATAACAGCCAAAAGAAAAGAAAAGCTACAATAACTTACCTGAATGATTTATCATTGCTTTGGCAACATTGCAATTATTTGGATTTATTCATTTAGAGATCAGCTTGCTATCAGGTTTTATCATCTTGGAAGCAATTCAATGGCCAAATACCCACAATAAGCTCCAAGCTCTAAGGCCAATCTGGGATCACGTTGAGTGTGTGAAAAATCTATTGCAGCTATTGATTATTAATTTCCTATCTTATAAGATTATTTGGCTGCCAAAAAAATTAATTAATTTACAGCAAATATTAATTAATAACACAGCTGCAATTTCACGGAAAAATCACGGAGACAGAAAAATAAAATGAACACAATGTTTTGGACAAATTGTCCCTGGAAAAACCCCGAAGGGAAAACCAGTACTGCAGATGAGGAATTTTATTAAATCAAATCAAGAGATACATAGACTGCTTGCCTCTTACTGGCAGAGCTCCGGCAATGATCTCCTCCGGAAATTCTTCTCCCAATTTCTCCTATAGAAATTCCACTACTGCTGTCTCGAACGCTATCGCTGCGCCCTTGCTCTCACTGCAAATCAATTTGCTATTGCTGCAAATTTATTTATTTGCTATCGCTGCAAATACTTCTCGGATCTGTGTTCTCCAAATGCCCATTGATCCTCTTTTATAATCCCCTCATTGAAAACCAATGGCCATGATTTAATCTAAATCAATGGCTAGGATTAATTAGACTCTAAACCCTAATATCTAGAAGTCTCTCGAGAAATCAATTATCTAGGTATGGAGATAATTATTCCAGTTGTGTTTTCAGCCTCGTAATCACCACCCGAGACTAGAACACCTGTCCAAGCTACATAAAAATTAACACTCCCTCTTAGCGAGGAAGGTGTTCTGCATAACACCCAACTTACCTCTGAAGAAGATGAATTTTGCCTTCCCCAATGCCTTTGTCAAAATGTCTGCTACCTGCTGATCTGTAGGTATATACTATAGCTGAACAATCCTCTGTTGTACACAATCCCTGATGAAATGATATCTGATGTCTATATGCTTAGACCTATCATGAAACACTGAATTCTCTGATAATTTGATGCAACTCTGATTATCACAGTGTATCACGGTAGTCTCAACCCTCTGACCAAACAAGGCTACCAGCAACTTCCAAAGCCATATAGCCTCACACGTTGCCATGCTAGCTGCTATGTATTCTGCTTCTGCAGAACTCAGAGCCACGGACTTTTGCTTCCTGCTGTACCAAGAGACAACTCCTGATCCCAAACTAAAGCAACACCCTGAAGTGCTTTTCCTGTCCACTGTACTACCTGCCCAATCTGCATCAGTATAGCCTATCAACTTGATACCATCACCTCGAGCATATCTGATCCCATACTTGATTGTACCACGCAAATACTGCAACACATGCTTTGCTGCTATCCAATGCACTCTCTTCGGCTCAACCATGAATTGACTAAGAGAGTTTACTGCAAAGGATATATCTGGCCTAGTGTTGACCAAATACATGAGAGATCCAATCAACATCCTGTATAAGGTGGGGTCTACATCCTTTTCCTTGGATGCGTCTACCTTCTTCCAATTCGTGATCATAGGTGTAGACATGGCTCTGCAATCTTGCATCTCAAACCTCTTCAAGATTTCAATGCAGTATTTCCCTTGTCCAAGGAAAATCTCTTCATCTGTCTGCCACACTTCCATGCCTAGAAAGTAGTGCATAAGCCCCAAATCCTTCATCTCGAACTCTGCTGCAAGGTCCCTCTTGCACTCCTGTATAAGCCCCAGTGAACCTGTTAAAAACAAGTCGTCCACATATAGAACAAGAATGAGAATTTCACCCCCAACCACCAAGTAGTAGAGGTTAGCATCTGCCTCACTCTTCACAAAGCCTATTCCCTGCAAGTATCTATCAATGCGCTCATACCACGCCCTGGGAGCCTGCTTGAGTCCATACAAAGCTTTCTTCAATCTGCACACGTGGGTTTTGCTGCTGTGTGCTACAAAGCCCTCTATTTGTTCTATGTATACCTCTTCTAACAATTCACCATTAAGAAATGCCGTCTTGAAATCTATTTGATGGATTTGCCATCCCATATGTGCTGCAAGTGAGATTACGGCTCGTATAGAAGTATACCGGGCCACTGGAGCAAATGTCTCTTCATAGTCTATTCCCTCCTTCTGAGAGAACCCCTTGGCCACGAACCTTGCCTTATATTTCTCGATGCTACCATCTGCACCATGCTTAATCTTATAGATCTAGCGTGATCCAACCACTGCCCTATCTGTCGGTCTAGGCACAACCTCCCACACATCGTTCTGCATTATTGAGGTATATTCCTCAACCATCGCATCTTGCCACACCTGTTGCCGTGCAGCCTCCTGATAGCTAGAAGGTTCACTATCTACCAATTGACTAACCAATGCCACATAGTCATTATACCTGGCTGGTTGTTTCCGCTATCTATTACTCATCCTAGGAGCTCCCACAAACTCCTGAGTATCCTTATGTGTCTGTTGAACCTCACGATTCCTCCTGTCAACTATAGAGGATGAAATATCAAACTCCATATCTTCTTGATGCATCTCTTGGATTTGCTGTATCTGTTGCTCCATACTCTGCGAACTCTTAGCACCTGAGCCTGTGCTTGTACTAGTAACTGTACTCGTGCTTCGCTGCCCCTATTCTGGTTGAACAATCCTTGGAGCTTCTGTTGGCTTCTCATTCTGATCATCTGCTGGCAAATCTCTGGACCTCCTATATGCCTTGTCCTCCATGACTTTGACATCACGCCTGACTATAATCCTCCTGGTCCCTGGAATAAATATCCAATATGCCTTTGAGGTCTTGCTGTACCCCACAAAGTACCCTCTCTCTGCAGTTTGATCTAACTTGGAACGTGTAGCCCCTGGAATGTGACAAAACGCCAAACTCCCAAATATCCTAAAGTGACTGACATCTGGCTTCTTCCCTGAGAATGCCTCCTCTGGTGTCATCTTGCCCAATACCTTATGTGGAACCCTGTTCTATATGTATACCGCTGTACTGCATGCCTCTGCCCATAAGTAACGTGGCATATCTTGGTCATACAACATAGCCCTTGCTGCCTCCGATATAGAATGATTCTTCCTCTCAGCAACGCCATTCTGCTGCGGGTTGTAAGGAACGGTCCACTCTCTCTTGATTCCTTCCCTGGTACAGAACTCCTGGAACTCTTTCCCTTTGTACTCGCCTCCATTGTCTGACCGAAGAACCTTTACCCTCCTGCCTGTCGAATTCTCCACAAGAGCTTTGAACTCTTGGAAGTGACTGAAGACCTCATCCTTAGTCTTCAAGAAGTATATCCAAGTCTTCTTGGAGAAATCATCAATAAAAGTAACAAAGTACTCATATCCTCTGAGAGACTTCGTTAACATTGGTCCACATATATCTGAATGTACTAGATCAAGAACCCCCTTGGATCTCGTGTCACTCCTTGGAAAAGCTGCTTTCACAAACTTCCCTAATACACATCCCTTACATACATCATCATGCTCTGTGCTCACCTCTGGAACACCTGTCACTGTCTCACGAAGCAATTTAAGTGCTCCATGATGTATATGGCCCATCCTCCTATGCCATAGCTCTCCTTGATCTCTAGGATTACTGCTGCTCACTAGTGCCTTAGGAGTATCAAACTGCAACCTATAAAGTTGGCCGCTCCTAACTCCAATAGCTATGGGTGATTTTCAATCCTTATGCTTGATTAAAACATGCGCCCCTCTAAAGAGTACATTGTAGCCTTTATCCTGAAGGACAGATACGGAAATTAGATTCATGCCCAAGCCTGGCACATACAACACATCATGAATGGAAATAGGCTTGTCATTCTCCCTCTGAAATAGAACAGTCCCTCTCCCAACTGGATCGCACTTGGACTTGTTCCCCATCTGAATCTGGAATCTGATGTCCTCCTCCTTGTAACTGGAGAAGTACTCCCTAACTCCTATCATATGAAATGACACCCCACTGTCTATATACCAAACACCCTATGAGGTTGAGCTAGTCAGGCAAGCTATGAGTGCAAACTCATCCTCCATTCTACTAGAAAGCTCATCTACACTTGCTGAAGCTGCCATCTGCTTCTTGCCTTTCTTTTCATTTTTCTTCCTTTGTGGGCAATCACTGACATAGTGGCCGAACTCGTGACAGCCATAGCATTTGATCTTAGATAAGTCCTTCTTCTTCTCACTTTTTGGATTTGATCCTTTGCCAGACCCCTTCTTCATTTTCCCTTTTCCTGCTAGGGCAACATTTTCCTGTTCCACCTCACTTTTCTGACTATTACTGCTGGTTCCACTAACAAGACTTAGTCTAAGCTCCTCCTGAGTGAAGTCACTCCATAGTCGATCCCAACTCGGTAAGGTGTCACGTCCATTAATAACTTGAACAAAGACATCCCACTGCTTAGTAAACCCATTCAGGGCTATTCGTACTAGCTCATCATCCTTTGGTTTGTCTCCAATAGCTGCCAATTCATCCCTGACAAGTCTAAGTCTGGTGAGGTAACTTGTGACGTCTTCTCCCTTATTCATCCGGGTATTCCTTAACTTTTCTCTGAGAATCAGCTTTCGGTTAAGGGTAGCATTCTGGTACAGATTCATAATGGCATCCCACATCGTCTTTGCTGTATCTAACTCTGCAATATGCGGAACAATATGATCCTGAACACCGTCAAGAATCAGCCTCCTCGCCTTGGCATCTTCCTTCTTATATGCTAAGAGCTGTGTTGCATCTGTAGGTACAGGTACAACAGTGGTCACATAATCCTTGATACCATTCTCTTCCAGCAATAAAGAAATTCTGGCTTTCCAGACACCAAAATTTGAGGCTCCATCCAATCTGTCCTGATCTCTTAAACCTGCTGAGGCCATCTCAAAAGAAAATAATAATTTGAAGAGGTCAAACTGGGTTTTATAAACCCTAGATTTTTTATTTATTATTTTTCCTTTCTCCCTGTGCCTGTTCTGCCCTCAGATCCGCTCTGATACCATGTGAAAAATCTATTGCAGCTACTGATTATTAATTTCCTATCTTATAAGATTATTTGGCTGCCGAAAAAATTAATTAATTTATAGCAAATATTAATTAATAACACAGCTACAATTTCACGGAAAAATCACGGAGACAGAAAAATAAAATGAACACAATGTTTTGGACAAATTGTCCCTGGAAAAACCCCGAAGGGAAAACCAGTACTGCAGATGAGGAATTTTATTAAATCAAATCAAGAGATACATAGACTGCTTGCCTCTTACTGGCAAAGCTCCGGCAATGATCTCCTCCGGAAATTCTTCTCCCAATTTCTCCTATAGAAATTCCACTACTGCTGTCTCGAACGCTATCGCTGCGCCCTTGCTCTCACTGCAAATCAATTTGCTATTGCTGCAAATTTATTTATTTGCTATCGCTGCAAATACTTCTCGGATCTGTGTTCTCCAAATGCCCATTGATCCTCTTTTATAATCCCCTCATTGAAAACCAATGGCCATGATTTAATCTAAATCAATGGCTAGGATTAATTAGACTCTAAACCCTAATATCTAGAAGTCTCTCGAGAAATCAATTATCTAGGTATGGAGATAATTATTCCAGCTGTGTTTCCAGCCTCGTAATCACCACCCGAGACTAGAACACCTGTCCAAGCTACATAAAAATTAACAGAGTGTAATCATCAATGGCACCCAACGCAGCCTCTGCATTTCCTTCCTTTGCCTTCTTAAGAACATAGTGAAACAGGCCTATTTCCCTACCATCAGGGGACTGCCCTGTCAGCCTTCCCTTCTTGCTGGAGAGAAACACAAAGTATGACCATAGCCTTGACAGCATCATCATTCGAATTCTATTGATGAAAGTCATTTCAAAGGAAGAATAATATTGTTATATTATATATGCTTCAAAAGGAAACCAAAGAAAGCTAAGCCTGCAAAATGTGATAGACAAATAGTAAATATACCTTGTGATGATATGCTTCTTTTATCTCATTTACAATCCATATTTATAAAGCAACAATTATGGATACGTTTGATTTAGCATTTCATATTGTGGATTAGAATGGGGTTTAATTTAGTAGCAAAGTTTTTTGTTTCAGGCATGGCCAATGGGATTGACAGATTGTTAATAGATCTTTTAATAGAGTGACTTGAAGTATATTTCTAATCACTAATTCTAATTCTCAGGAGTCCAGATAAGTATTTACGTTCAAACCATCCTGCATTTGGATTTCTCTTACATGCAGGTCAATAGAATTTTGGGTCCTGTGACAGCTCTGAAGCTCTATGAGTTTGTCATGGCAGTTTAGCTAGCTGGGGTGCTAACATGCTTGTTTGCTAGGTCTTAGAATATGAAGATCCCCTACACACCATTTAAACATTCCTATGTAAATCATATATAGCTAACCACTGCAATCTGTTCTTCCTCAAGGCATTTAAACATTCCTATGTAAATCATATATAGCTAACCACTGCAATCTGTTCTTCCTCAAAGTAAGTTACATTAAAATCGCCTTATTTTACAATGTAAAAAATAGGGGAGCTAACTTTGAACAGCGGTGCTTATGGATGTGTGACAGATTCAGAAACTATTTAAATAAAATGCCACCTAGCAAAGTCTGTTCTCTCAGAGACTATAATCGGATCAAGATTGTACATATTGTGGAAAGTGTTTTGTCTGCTTGAAAAGCACTAATTTTAGACAGGAGTGATCTATCATTTATAAAGTTAATATTGTAGTTATAATAAACTGTTACTTTGCATCCACTATTCATTATGATAACGAAGAAAGTGTCTAACGAAGGTAACAATAAAAGTTAAGTAGGCATACAGATGTGAGTCTGAAAATAACTCTAGGAAGTTTTGTATTTTTCTTTACGGTTTGTTTCCATGAAATAAAGACTCAAAAGTAACATGTTTCGAAGAAATAGTCAAGGAAAGAAAATCTTGCAGCCTCATCACCTGCTGGATGGGCTAGTAGAAGTTAAAGGAGAAAGTGATGAACACAAAAAGCTCAAAGATGGAGTCTTTGGAGATATGCCCCTTATCACTGTCTTGTCTCAAGCGGTACATTTCAAAATTAATGTTATTGGTACATGACATTTACCAAGCTGGTTGTTGATTTTGAAGAAATTTGATGTATGCTGCCCCGTGGGTTGCCTGGTGTTTGGGAGTATGTTCGTGTCAATGTTGATAAACATGTGGTTGAGCAGCTTTCTGTTTGGATATTTTGAATTAAGGGAATAGCCCGTGAATGGAAGGTAATAACACTCAATGTTTATTATGGAGGAAATTAATATATTGTTCACTAATTGTATTTTATATTTGTAGAGAAACAAAGGTACACGGGATATATGTGAGTGGAAGGTAATAACACTCAATGTTTATTATGGAGGAAATTAATATATTGCTCATTAATTGTATTTTATATTTGTAGGGAAACAAAGGTACACAGGATATATGTGAGCAACCACTTAAGTAAGGAAATATGGAGGGAGCATATTTATAGTGGTGAATTCACCTCAAAATTATTTTAGAAATTTTGAATAAATTGTTGAAATCAGATTGATTTCTGAAATGTAATAAGTAAAGATATTTTTAGTTTTAATAAAATACTTATTTTTGGGAAGGGTTAAATTACCCCTTCCAAAGGTTGGAGGGAATGGCCATTGGCCATGGTCATTCTTAAAAGGCAAGTGCCTTCTACGGTTAGTTGGTAATTTTATTTTATATTGCTAAACATTTAGTTCTCTGTTAGAATCATAATATTAACAAAATATAATAAGCATTCTAGTAGTAAAAACAACAAATCATAAGGCAATCAAGTAGCACTCTTAATATTAAGGAAAATTTCAAACTAATGAACTATCACAAATTACAATGCAATTAGTTTACATTACAATATTAATTATAGGTTTGATAAACCATAATAACATTACTTTTCATTTTAATATTCCTATTCCTAATTTCATTGAACTGCACTTATTTATTTATTTCCTAGTCTAGTTTTATTATGATGATATTTCAATTACATTGCACCAAATCTTCTTATTCTTAATTATAAATTTTAATTTTAATTTTGAATATTCCTAATTTTATTTATAATTTATAATTTTATGGTTTGTATGATGCAAATGATGTTTTTTCCACTTATTGTTTAATATGCTTATTATGTGTGCGTGTGTGTATGTTGTGTTTGAACTTTTACATTCACTTTGTGCAAAGACCATGTAAGTTTTGGCATTCACCTTATGTGTTTTTTTGAACTTTGACATCTTTGATCTTTAGCAAATGTTCATTCACTTACCAAATTGGAAGGTAATTACATATTAATTTAACTCATTGTTTGTGTGTGTTTGTTACCATTCACTTACATTTGATCCTCTTATTATTGTGTGTGCATGTTATGTTTGAACTTTCATATTCACCCTATGTGAAGAGTGTGTAAGCTTTGATTGAGATTCACTTTATGTGTTTACTTTTGCATCTTTGATCTTTACTGTTTAATTCAAACATTTGTGTAAAGTGTGTTTGAACTTTGGTATGTTTAAACTTTAATGTTTACTTTGTGTGTGTGCAATGTGTTTAAATTTTGGCATGTTTGAGCTTTATTGTACTTTGTATGTATCAAGTGTGTTTAAACTAACTTTGCTTAAACTTTAGCATACTTTTTATGTATAAAGTGTGTTTGAACTAATGTTGTTTGAACTTTAGCATTCAAGAATTAAGAGCTTCTGGAAGAAACTATGTGTGTGTGTGTGTTATGTTTTGACTTTCACATTCACTTGTATGAAGAGTGTGTAAACTTTGACATTAACTTTATGTGTTTGTTTGAACTTTGGCATCTTTTCTTTAGCATTTACTTTGTATGCATGTAAAGTGTGCTTGAATTAACTTTTTACATTCACTTGGAGTAGATTCACTTATCATTTTTGTGCATGCTTGTTTGAACTCACTTTGTGTATGTATGTGTATTCTTGACCTAACTAAATAGCATTCACTTTGTATGAAGTGTTTTTAAATTTCACTATTCACTTAGATTTGATCCTCTTATTATTTGTGTGTGTGTGTATGTTATGTATGTTAATCCACTTATTGTTTGTGTGTGTTTGTTTCAACTCCCTTTATATGCATGGGTTTAAAATCACTTTGTGTATGTGTATTTTGAACTAACTTTATCATTCACTTTACATGAAGTGTATTTAAATTTTACCATTCACTTACATATGATCCTCTTATGTTATGTTTGAACTTTCACATTCAATCTGTGTGAAGAGTGTGTAAGCTTTGAGATTCACTTTGTGTTTACTTTTCCATCTTTGATCTTTAGTGTTTACTTCAAGCATTTGTGTAAAGTGTGTTTGAACTTTGGCATGTTTAAACTTTAATGTTTACTTTGTGTGTGTGCAATGTGTTTGAACTAACTTGTGTCAAGTGTGTTTGAATTTTGGCATCGTTGAGCTTTAGTATACTTTGTGTATCAAGTGTGTTTGAACTAACTTTTTTGAACTTTAGCATACTCTATATGTATCAAGTGTGTTTGAACTAACTTTTTTGAACTTTAGCATACTCTATATGTATCAAGTGTGTTTGAACTAACTTTGTTTGAACTTTAGCATACTTTGTATGTAAGCTTTGAGATTCACTTTGTGTTTACTTTTCCATCTTTGTTCCTTAGTGTTTACATCAAGAATTTGTATAAAGTGTGTTTGAACTTTGGCATGTTTAAACTTTAATGTTTACTTTGTGTGTGTGCAATGTGTTTGAACTAACTTCTGTCAAGTGTGTTTGAATTTTGGCATCTTTGAGCTTTAGTATACTCTGTGTATCAAGTGTGTTTGACCTAACTTTTTTGAACTTTAGCATACTATGTATGTATCAAGTGTGTTTGAACTAACTTTGTTTGAACTTTAGCATACTTTGTATGTATCAAGTGCATTTGAACTTTAGCATCCACTTAGATTCAATCCTCTTGTTATTTATAGGTATATGTTATGTTTTGACTTTCACATTCACTTTGTGTAAAGAGCGTGTAAACTTTGACAATAACCTTATGTGTTTGTTTAAATTTTGGCATCTTTGCTTTAGCATTTACTTTGTATGCATGTAAAAGTGTGCTTGAATTAACATTTACATTCACTTGGAGTTGATTCACTTATCATTTGTGTGCATGCTTGTTTGAACTCACTCCGTGTATGTATGTGTATTCTTGAACAAACTAAATAACATTCACTTTGTATTAAGTGTTTTTAAATTTCACTATTCACTTATATTTGATCCTCTTATTATTTGTGTGTGTGTATGTTACGTTTGAACTTTCGCATTCACTTTGTGTGAAGAGTGTATAAGCTTTGGCATTCACATTATGTGTTTTTTTGGACTTTGGCATCTTTGATCTTTAGCATTTACATTGTATGTGTTTGAAGTGTGTTTGAACTAACTTTGACATTCACTTGGATTTGATCCCCTTATCATTTGTGTGTACATTTGAAATTTAGAGTTTACTTTGTGTGTGTTTGAACTTTGTGTTGAGTGTGTTTGAACTAGTTTTGTGTCGAGTGTGCTTGAATGAACTTTGTGTTGAGTGTGTTTGAACAATTTTTTTATCGAGTGTGTTTGAACAAATTTGTGTTGAATGTGTTTGAACTCATTTTTTGTTGAGTATTTTTTAACTTTGGCATCCTTGACCTTTAGTGTACTTAATGTATACTCAAGTGTGTTTGAACTTTAGCATTGACTTTGTATGTGTGTGTTTGTGTGCATGTGCATGAAGTGTCTATTGGCATTCACTTTTTGTGTCCATGAAGTGTGCTTGAATTAACTTTTCCACTCACTTTGGATATGTGTTCCCTTGTTTAAACTTTAGCACTTATTTTGTGTATGTGTGTATTTTTGAAGTTTAGCATTCACTTTGTATAAATTATCTTTAAAATTTATCATTCCCTTAGATTTGATCCTCTTATAATTATTTTTAATGTATGTATGTATGTTTCAACTTTCACATTAGCTTTGTTGGGATAGTGTGTAAGTTTTGGCATTCACTTAATGTGTTTGTTTGAAATTTGACATGCTTAATCTTTAACATTTAATTTTTATGCATGAAAAGTGTCATTTGATCTAACTTTGTGACGCATATGTTTGAACTTTGGCATCTTTTATCATGTGTGTGTGCGCATGCACATGTGTGTGGGTGTGTGTGCATGTGGGGGTATGTGTTTATGTGTGTGTGCTTGTCTCTATGTATGTGTTTGTATGTTTGAACTTTTGCATCTTTGATCATGTATGTACGCATGTATGTGTGTGTGTGTGTGTTTGGGGGTATATGTCTATGTGTGGGTGCTTGTCTATGTGGTCGTGTTTGTCTGTGTGTGAGCATTTGTGTGTATGGGTGTGTGTGCAAAGGTGGGTGGGTGTGCATGGGTGTGCGTGAGTGTGTGGGGGGTGACACCCACCCTCACCCCCACCCACACACATGGACACCCACACCCATCCACACAATCACACCCACATACACATGCACAAACCCACACCTCTCCACACTTGCAAACACCCACACCTCTCCACACACACAATTCCACACAAACCCACACCCACATTGACACCCACACACACACACACACCCACACACACACCCACACACACACCCACACAAACCCACACACCCACCCTCGCCCACACCCACACACATGCACACACACACACCCAAACCACCTATTTGCACCCACACCCACACCCACACATCCACCTACTTGCACCCACACCCACATGCACAACCACACCTACACACCTGCACACCCACCCACCCACATATCCACACACTCACCCCCACACACACATCCACACAATGACACCCACACCCACACCCCTCCACCCATTCATACAAATCCACACATCCACACCCACACCCCAAAACCCATGCCACACCCTGCCTCCCACGCCTATGCACACACACCCCCCCACACGCACCTTGCCCAACCCACTCACACATACCTCCACTCACCCACATGTACCCTCACCCACACACCCACACCCACACCTCACCGTCACCCTCACACCCCCCACCCGACACCACGTACCTCCCACACTCACCCCCAAACATATCCACACACCCAACCCCACATACCCACCACACACACACATCTACACATCCAAACCCACACCCACCCACACACCCACGCCCACCCCCATCCTCACACCCATAGCCACACACACATCTGCACTCACACCACCCACCAACACAACCACACCCCTCACACACCCACCTACACCCTTCCTCTCTCTAACACCCACCCCCACCCCCCCACATATCCACACAACCAACCCACACACATCCACACCTACACCCAAACTACCTAGAGAGAGGAATCACTAAAGTTCAAACACACTTTACAAAAAGTGGATTTACTTAATTGCAATCACATAAATTTAATAGTGTGAATTTAGCTTCCAATCCATTCCTCCCTAACTTAGTCACCATAACCATGTAGCTTGACCATGAAGGATTGTATTTGATTGATTATGCCTAATCTCAATTGGATAATTTTAAAAATGTAGATTTGGTTAATGTTAATCAAATATAAATTAAAAAAAATACATGGATACAACTTTACCCATGTTTATTGTTATTTGATCAAGTAAAACAAATTGTTTTTATTAAATTTAGATTATTTTATTTTTATCTATCTTATGCACTAACAAGAAGTTAAGAAAATCTCAAATGTCTAAGGAAAAAAAGGATACAAACATTAAAAATATGATGATAAAGTGGATTGATATTTCTACAAATTTATTTATATAATGATATTTTTTTAATAAAGATTTAAATTTGGATTTAGTTTTTTTATCTATCTTATACGTAACCCACATGTTATGAAAATCCTAAATGTCTAAGAATAAAAAGGATGCAAACATTAAAAATATGATGATAAAGTGGAGTGATATTTCAACAAATTTATTTTTGATATAAATAAGGTAAAGAAAAAACACTTGGAATTTTAGTTAAAATGTGTTTTAAAATTTGTTGATTTTGGGTTTTAGTTTTGTGAGTAAATTATCTATCACACATGTTTTAAAATTACTCTTAAATTTACACAAAGAGAATGCTTGTGTTCAAAAACTCATGTAAATTTCACTTCATATAGTGAAAGACAAAGTTCACATGCACCCACTTCACCACTTCACTTCACACAAAATGAATTCCAAAAATCCCACACATACTTCACTTCGCACAAAATACACACACTTTAGACAATGAATTCCAAAGTTCACTCTAAAACACATATCACTTTACAAAAAGTGAATGGTATTCACAATTCCAAAGTTCACTCAACACACATATCACTTCACAAAAAGTGAATGGTAAACACATACTATATACAATTAAATAGAAACCAATGTCAAGATTTATTTTGCACTTCAATACAAAGTTTACGAACATACAAATTCAAAACTCATTTCATGCAAAGTGAATGTCAAATTTTATTTTCTAAAACACACATGCACACACAATGTGAATGATTGAGTTCAAACACACATTCACACAAACAATAAGTGGATCAAATTAAAACAAATACCAAAGTTCATTTAACACACTTCATAATAACTATATTAATAAGTGCAAAAGTTCAAACCTCATTTCATAGAAAGTGAATGCCAAAATTTAAACACACAATAACACACACCCACACACTCACCCACCCTCCCACACACCCACACATAGTGAATTCCAAAGTTTAAACAAACATTCACACAAATGATAAGCACATCAAATAAAAACATATGCCAAAGTTCTTTTAATGCACTTCATACAAACTAAATTTTTAAGTGCAAAAGTTCAAACCTCATTTCAACAAAGTGAATGCCAAAGTTTAAATACACAATAAATAAAAAGTGCAAAAGATCAAAATTCACTTCATACAATGTTCATGAATGCAAAAAATTTAAAAATCACTTCATACAAAGTTCATGGATGCAAAAATTCAAAAGAATCACTTCATAAAAAGTTCATGAATGCCAACATAACACATAGTTCACACAAACAATCAAAAGGTAAAAAAATCAATAAGTAAATCAAAAGATCTTACATTTCATAGTGAATCAAAAGTTTGGGCCAAAGTTTATTCAAGATGGCACAAACAAACAATGAGTCAATCAAAAGATAACAAACATGCTTCAAAGTGAATCAAGTTTAAGCTAGAGTTTATTCAAGCAAGCACAAAAGTAAAGGACAAAGTTTTATAGGACAATTTCAATTTCTTTATAAAACTTGGGTGCAATTGTAAATGAAATATAGCTATCTTCCCACACCTCAATTTTTACCTTCCACCATGCATTTAATTATTACTCCAAATCCATGAGTTGAATTTAATTATTCACTTCATAAGTACAAACCCATAAAATGAAAATAAATTAAGCTCATGTTCAAAAATTAAAAATTAAAAAAAAAACCTTCATTTAATGTTCAATAAAAAAATTTGGGGCAATATAATTGAAATGTGATTATGAGTGATAAAATCAAACTATGAGTACTTAATCACATATAAATCTAAATTCTGTTAACTTTAAAATATATATCTTGACTAACATAACATTTTTTAAATAACTTTTAGAATATGTATTTGATTAACCTTGTAATTTAATACTTTTAAAAATTAATAAAATATTAGAAAAACAAGAGGCCCGTCAAAGAATTCCATGGCCATCCTTGAGAGTTTGTGGAGGGGTATTTCTACTCCTCAAAAAACAATACATCTTTTTTATTAATAATTATTGAGTAATAATATTTATAATGAATGGCCTTTTTTGAGACTTTTTTAATCAACTTTTCATTCTCCAAATAAGATATGACATTTGAGTAATAATATTTACAATGAGTGGCCTTTTTAATCAATGTTTCCCTCTCTAAATAAGATATGACATCCTTTATTACTGTACATTATATATTTCACACCTAATCTCAATAAATCTTCATAATTAAAGCCATCAAGTAAAATGTACATTTGTTCTGTTTGATAAATCAAATGATAAATAAAACATATTTCTTTTAACAAATCAACCGGTGAATGAATTATTGCCAACAACATAAGCATATAAGTAGTTTTAGAGGATGCAATCTCCTAGTTTAAAAATAAAAATAAAGACAAATAAAATAACATATATTTTTTTGGTGACACAGGATTGCCAATGAACTTGGATGCTCTCATTCTCTAGCAATAAGCTATAAAAAATAAATAAAATAAACAAACAACCTCTAAAAATTCAAATTAGAGATTCCTATTATTGTAATTACACTAAAATGTACATTGTAGATTTCTATCCTTGAATGTATTTTTTGGAATTGTATAATCTTCTTAATGTGTAGTTTTTCTTTTCTTATTATTTCAATTTGGTGAATGCACTTGAGGTTGATTTATCTCTTTTGTAGATGACCTCATGGATATGCCTATGTAGACAAAAAATTGAATGCAATATCTTATTCGGTTTCATTTACAACATTCCTAGAGATGACCTGCATGTGCAATTTCTAGACTGGTACAAATCAATGCATACCTAAGTTTATCAACAACATTCTAACAATTGGGTAAGTGCAAAAAGATGGGGGCCAAAAAGTGGCTAAATTATTTTAAAAAAAAATTAATACAAAACGTGAGCGCATTATAACGCGCTCGCGTTATGGCTTGGTGATGACGAGCCTAAGGCTCGTCAAAACCAAGCCATAACGCGAGCACGTTATAACGCACTCGCGTTTTGACTTACTATAAATAAATAAAAAGGTTTCTATCTCATTTCATTTCTTTCTTCTCCTTTACGCCTGCGGCCTGCAAACCCTAGAAAGCGTGCTTGCATTTTGCAAAGCTCCATTCAACACAAAAACCTTATCGATTCGTCGCCAAAATGCCGCCACGACGTTGAGCACACCAAAGGAGTGAGTTATATTTGTTTTTTTGTTTGAATTTGTTTCTAAATAGGTAGGTTTGAGTTGATTTTTGATATATATTTTGTTAATTGTCAGGAAATGTTAATGCACCTCTTCCTCCTCCTCAAAATCCACAAAATCCTGAAGAGGAAATACCTACAGAACAACAACCTCCATCCATTCCTCAACATGCCCCTAGAAAACAAGAAAATATAATGGGGCAAATTGAAAACAACAAAAAAGAAATTGAAGATATAATTGCAAGGTTGAAAGATCCTTCCACTTCAACCTTGCATAGGTCCACGCTTGCTGAATCTCTTGAATCTATGTTATTAAATGTAGATTCAATTAGCAAGCAAATAACTAGTTGGACAGATAAGAGAAGAGAGTTCAGAGATTATTATGCAGACAAGTTGTCATACCAAGATGTGAAAAAATTACAAATCACAAAATTAGACTTGTGTTCTATTTTCACAAACCCACAAACAAATCAACCTCCACCCATTACATGCAAGAGGTTCCCTATCCATTAGTGCAACAACCAAGCGATAAGGGACAATTTTGGGTAGAGGTGGTGGATGGTTTTTGACCATCCTCCATGCAATAATAATGAGGTCCCATAATACTTTTTGAGGAAACTCTACTGCGAGTTTGTCCTCAATAAAGTGCCAAACTATTTTGATATGCGGGACTTCTAGGGTAGAGGTGGGGGGTCAGCACAAGATAGACCAAGGGCATGTCTTGACCTATAGCGGGTAGTGAGACGAGTAATCAGCAGAGCAACCCATGAGCATGTTTCTATCCCTTCCATTGTGAAGGAGAGTGTTGAGGTCGATACACTTCAGTCCATTAGTGCCTTCACCCAAAGCATCATAGAGCATTCCAGTCCTGCAGCACAGAGTGGGTTGGGAGATAGTGCGACGAGTAGGGTCCCACCCCATGCTTATTAGGGTTGCGGGTCAGCCTGTGGTTATGACCCCATGGATAGTCAGGACGCAGGTACACAGGCTACATCTGCAGCTGAGCAAATGGTGATGACAGATACCCTCCTGAGTGAGACTTTTGGCCTTGATACTCAGGTAAATATTAGCAAGTTTATTAAATTTAATTTATTAAATTTCATTTTTGAAATGCAAGATTAACTAATTTAAATTGATGATTTTAATGAAATATCAGGGTCATAGCGTCGATGCAGTTTTCAGTGGTTCTCCACCTGCATTTTACACTAGATCATCTACTGTCAAGGTATGTAACTAGTAAACAATTATAAATATTACATGTGAATAGCATCGTTATATGAATGGTATTCTAATATCTGATTTTGGATGTTGAATAGGTTAATACTGTAGATTTCACGGCAACACCTGCCAGCGGTGGTGGACTTCAAAGCTTTATGGAGGTAATAAAATAAATTTTTTAATGAATGAATTGTACTTACTAGATTTTTGTATGTGACTTGTGTGCTTTATTGTGTGTACTTCCATGTTTAGATGAACGTGTGTGTATGTTAGGAGCCATGATTTGCATCACTATTATAGTGTTTGTAATTGAATAATGTTGTTTTATTTCTAGATGATGCAGGCTGTGGAGACACCTCCCCATGTTCATAGGGCAATGAAGCAAGGTATGGCCTCTGGGATTCATAGCTCCATGGCATTGACAGGGGTATGAGGTAGATTAGTAAATTTCAATTTACATTCATTGTTATAGTTGTCTATTTTTGAAAAATTAAAAGATTATTGATTTGAAGTTTAATTTCTATCTGGATGGTTTCTATAGGACATGACATCACCAGAGCCTATTCCTGCTACTGAGGCAAGTGAGAGGACAGATTATATGTTAGCGGTAAGTGATTATTTTGTTAAATGTTTCATTTTTTATAACATGTAATTTTTATATATTAATGTCTATACTTTTTATTGTAATAGGTAAAGATGTAGGAAGAACTAAATAGGAGGAGTAGCGCTCGGGTTCGTAGTAGACCACCCACATGCGCGTCTCCATCCCCTAGAAGATCAAAGGTTGCCCGTGATCTATTCTCTTCACCAGCTAGAGGGGAATGACTTTTTATTGTGTTCCTTTGTTGTATGCCTATATGGCATTTGTGGACATATATTTTGTATTATATATTGTTGACATTGTATGCCTATATGGCATTCTTATAAGCCTATATGGCTATTTTGTATATATGTTATACTTATATCGACAAATATTGATGTATGCCTATATGGATATTTGGTTAATACAAATCTTTTTTATTGATGGCGTCCATACTTGCATTATAAATCCACGTTTGAATGGATATTTGTAGATGGCTACTTCAAATATTTAAAGTCCAATTGTATTACATAGGATGTTTGTTGATCCAATAAGCAAGCTATTGTTATTCAAGTATCGCCTAAACCTCATTTTGGAACTAAAAGATAAAAGTTGTATTTAAAAAAAAAATGAATCATCATGTTGAATAGAAAATATTAATATTCTTTATGAGTAGCATACAATGTCAACTATATGCAATACAAAAAAATGAATCATCATGTTATTCTTTATGTTTGAGATCCTGAAAATGACTAAGTCTGGTAGCCTAATATCCTGAAACACTAGGATGAATATCCAAGTCATTAGGATGATTGCGCCTTGAGAAAAAGTCATTAAGATGAGTGCCTAAAGGAGATTTTCTTAAACATTCAAACATTGAGCAACAAGCATGAAGGGTTAAGGCGCAATTTGCAACTCATAAGGCCTCAAAAGTGCACCTAAGGTGGAAGGAGAACAAACCTCTAGTAAGTGAAGCGCACCTATTGTCTAAACCACTTCATTATGGCACCCTAGCTTGAGGAGGAGTATATAAGTCAATAAGAAATGGCGCCTAGAATGCAAATGAAGGACTAAGTGGCATTTTCAATAAGCATCAATTCACCTTGAGCTTTCAATAAATATATCAAATTGAGCCCCATAAGCCTAGGCACCCTTTGCCTTCAAAAGAACCTTGTATCGACGTCAAGAGTTGGTCGTATCAACGTATTGGTAGACCTTGGTTAGGCTTTGCCGATAGTGGTCTATCTTGCCGACGAGTGTGGTTCAAAGTTGAAGACATCGGTGTATCGAAAGATAATCCCATCGGCGCATCGGAAGAGCAGTTGAGAGATTCACCGATGAAGGGGGTCACACCGACAGTCAAAATCCATTGGTGTATTAGCCCAACAAGATTAGAGTTCACCGATGTTTGGAGTCTCACCAACGGGTGTGGTCCGAAGGTTGTCATTGGTGAGATTGGTGGGTCGGCAGAAGAGTTTTTGAGTGTACCGATGGTATTAAGTCCTACCGATAGGCGAGGGACTTAGAGTCTCATATCGGAGTGACAAAGACATCGGTGTGAAAGGATATAAAGTCACTGATAGTGGTCTGTCTAACCGATAAGAGTCAATGATGGGATGTTTGTTAGAAGTGAAATCAAACAGAGTCATGGTGGCATCGGCCTATTGGCTAATGAAATTTTAAGCTCGCCGATGGTATGTTGTCTCACCAATAGTGAGTTTGAAGGTTCAAAAGTTGATAATTCTATGCATGAAAATCATTCTGAGTTGGCAACCTAATCCAATGACTTGACACCGATCCCAAAACCACCTATTGGACCAATAGGATCCCAGGTGCTCACTTCATGCATTATGATTTCTAGGCGGCAATTTGATGCTCCATCACAAGGAAAGTGCGCCCACACTTGCAAGTATTTCTTCAGGATCTAGGCACCAGTTGAAGGTTGTAGTTGCCAAGAAGAGTGCCTAGCAAGAGGAAGTCTTTTGGAGTCTCCAAAACACATCAAACACTTGACTAACAACAAGATAACTTTTTCCCAAGTTAGGCACTTCAAGAGGGAAGTTAAAACATGAATAAGCACCAACTTGTCTAGGCACAAACTCAAGCTTGTTGAGGATACACATGGCGCCCAACATTCCTTGGTGATTTCACAAACTTCATACGCTCAGAACTATTCAAGGAATGCCCAATGCCCCTTCTTGATGATAGGCACCAAAGTGTGGGTGGAATTGCGCCTTGATGGCATTAGGCGCTATCTAGAGTATGCTACTCCATGGAAATGCTCCTTCTTGCTTAGAGTAATTCAAACACTCCAAGGTCTTCAGTGATCAATTCCCCAACTTATGAAATGCCCTCATTCATTTTAAAACACATTGTAATGCTTCAAAGAGATGACTATACCTAGGCATCAATCTGGGTTAGAAATGCCTCCAAAGTGCGCCTTCTCTTTCAGAATGCAAAACAAGGTCCAAAGGTGCTAATAAACTAAAGCGCTTCTTTGGAAAAGGCCTGGAGGTTAAGATGCACCTTGTCTTAATGAGGTGCAACTCTTGGGTAAGAAAGCTTGTAAAGTGCGCCTAACTTAGTGAAGAGGTTGATAACTTCTAAACCCTTCCTAAAACTTAGATTGCTTCAACTGAAGATCATCTTGCACCAATACATCACCAAACTTTCAATCACAAGATCAATTCAAACTTAGGCGCTCATTAAGAGTCTTTCCAGTGTTGGTGCATCTGAGAGGTTAAACTGGCAAGAGATGGCACGTAGCTTTCTAGACCTTGTTTCAATATGTTTGAGTTCCAAAGTTGAGTCAATGGTTTCAAGATGGTGCCATAGAGTCTTTGGACTAGTTCCTTAGAGTTTCTAAAACATTTTGGCTCCTTGAAAATTCCTCCTACATGTTTGGGCACCATTTCAAGGTCCTGGAACCATGATGTAGCGCCTTATTGATCTAGGTGCCCATTCATGATTGTGCAACTTGAGATTGGCACCTAGAGTCAATAGGCTTTCATCCTGACTTAATACACTACCTCCTTCTGACAATTTTTGGGGCAGCAAAAAACCTTTCACCATGGGCAAATGTCTCAGAGATATAAAAAACTGAGAGAGGTTATTGTAGAGGCACTCTACATGATCGCGTTGCCTTAGACAGAACATTCCTAAGTGACATGGTTTTTAAATAACATCTCGTCAAAGATTGCTACCTTTTTGCACTTTAGACTCTTCAGGGATATTGTCGGTACAATATAGCTCGGACTATTTCGACATGTTTGGGTGAAAAATAGGACCATGCCTAACATAAATATACCCATCCAAACACGTTGGAACAGTTTGGTTGCATCATGAGTAGGACGAAAGTGACACCCCTTTGCAACTTTACACTGCCTCCTTCTGATGATTTTTGGGGCAGCAGAAAACTTTTCACCACAGGCAAATGTCTTAGAGATATAAAAAACTGAGAGAGGTTATTGTAGAGGAACTCTATGTGATCACGTTGCCTTAGATGGAATGTTTCTAAGTGATACAATTTTTGAGTAATATCTCATCAAAGATTGCTGCCTTTTTGCACTTTGGACTCTTCAGGGATATCGTCGGTACAATGTAGCTCGGACTGTTTCGACATGTTTGGGTGAAAAATAGGACCATGCCTAGTGTAAATGTACCCATCCGGATGCGTTGGAATAGTCAATTTGGTCGCATCACAAGCAGGACGAAAGTTACACCCCTTTACAACTTTACACTACCTCCTTCTGATATTTTTGGGGCAGCAGAAAACCTTTCTCCATAGGCAAATGCCTCAGAGATATAAAAAACTGAGAGAGGTTATTGTAGAGGCACTCTACATAATCGTGTTGCCTTAGATGGAATGTTTTTAAGTGACACAGTTTTCAAGTAACATCTCGTTAAAGATTTCTACCTTTTTGCACTTTGGACTCTTTAGGGATATCGTCGGTACAATGTAGCTAAGACTGTTTTGACATGTTTGGGTGAAAAAAAAGACCATGCCTAATGTAAATGTACCCATATGGACGCGTTGGAATAGTCAGTTTGGTCGCACCACGAGTAGGATGAAAGTTACACCCCTTTGCAACTTTACACTACCTCCTTCTGACGATTTTTGGGGCAGCAGAAAACCTTTCACCACAGGCAAATTCCTCAGAGATATAAAAAATTGAGAGAGTTTATTGTAGAACCACTCTACATGATCGTGTGACCTTAGACATAATGTTTCTAAGTGACATAGTTTTCGAGTAACATCTCGTCAAAGATTGCTACCTTTTTGCAATTTGGACTCTTCAGGGATATCATCGGTACAATGTAGCTCAGACTGTTTTGATATGTTTGGGTGAAAAATAGGACCATGCCTAACATAAATGTACCAATCTGGATGTGTTGGAATAGTCATTTTGGTCACATCACAAGCAGGATGAAAGTTACACCCCTTTGCAACCTTACACTACCTCATTCTGATAATTTTTGGGGCAGCAGAAAACCTTTCACCACAAGCAAATACCTCAGAGATATAAAAAACTGAGAGAGGTTATTGTAGAGGCACTCTACATAATCGCGTTGCCTTAGACAGAATGTTTCTAAGTGACACAGTTTTTGAGTAATATCTCATCAAAGATTGCTGCCTTTTTACACTTTGGACTCTTCAGGGATATCATCGGTACAATGTAGCTCGGACTGTTTCGACATGTTTGGGTGAAAAAAAGGATCATGCCTAGCGTAAATGTACCCATCCAAATGCGTTGGAACAATCGGTTTGGTCGCATCACGAGTAGGACACCAAAAATGCAAAAGTTGCTTTGTGTAACTTGACAACATTGACACTTTTTTGCAACATGACTCAAAGACTAAAACTAACCCGAAATGACTCAAAGTGACTTAAAATCACCTTGATTTTGGCGCCCAATGTACATTATAGAGGTCGAGGCGCTCCTTATCATTCAAACATCTTAGATGAGCTCATAGGAAAGGAAAAAGCTCTAAGTTTCATCATCATGAGTGCCTAATATCAAGAGACTTTAATGGCTCAAACCTTAGCATGGAGTCCTAAGGTGCATTTCATGTCTCGTTTCATCGATTTTGGCGCCCTTATGTAGATTTTTCAACTTGATTTGGCACCCTGTATGTGAAGGAAGATCTAAAGGCATGAAAGTGGATGTCGTTTTGCAAGAGTTTGGATCATCAAAATTGAAAGAAATAAGTCTATTAAGCTTGGGCACCCTTGGTCTTCTTTTTATTCATTATGAGCGCCTTGAGAGAATGGTATATAGGTCATCATCATGATTGGGCGCCCTGGATCCAGAGTGTTGGAGAGATCATCAAATGGTGTCTAAAGGAAGTAGGGTGAGTTATGAGTTTGGTCGCATCAGGAGCAGGACACCAAAAATGCATAACACAATGATGTAAAAATGTGTATATGTGTAAAAATGTAGGAGAAAATAAAAAAAAGACAACCCTTACAAATTAATGTGCATACTTACAACTCAATGTAACATGACTTTACAAAATTAATGTGAATACTTACAAATTAATCCAATGAACCATCTAAGTCTGCTCTACTCTTTATTGTGTCAAGTATTGCTTCATGGTCAGACTCACGCACCTTCCACAAGATTTTGTTCAAACGTCTACCCCGATACTTTATCAAATGAACATTGGATGCCACGACAAGGTTCAAGTAATGAAGAATCTTCTGATGCGTGTTAAAGTCTTAAAATAGCCAAATATTAACACTCTTATGTGGGTACCTTCTAAGCCATGTTCCAGTAATAACCACTGAGCCTGTAGGGTATTCAATGTTTTCTCCATCTGTAACAGGGGCCTCCAATTTATTTTTGGCCTCAACACAATGACATAAGTAATAATTTGTTCCCTCTTCATTATCTTCATCTGTAATAATTGCATATACGTGCCCTACATTGATATGTGTAGCAAATTAGATGAAATTAGTCAACATTACAAAAATACTACAAAGTAAGATGACATTACCTGGTTGAACTAGATGAAATTAGATGCATATACGTGCCCTATATTACCTGGTTGAACTAAATCTGATATGTGGTCAAAGTCAACTGATGATTCCATCTGTGTTAGTTCTAGTGCCGTCAGGGGTCGATAGGTGTCAAGTGGGCTAAGATAACTTAACTGCCATTTGTCAACCCACTCCTTTGACTTGCACTCATCCCAGACTTGAATTGTACAGGAAGAACAAAAGCATGACATCTTTCGTGTATGGATACTCCATGAACCTGCAATTGAACTTCTGAAAGAGTGCATCTCATTTGATCTTGTCAGTGTACAACAGTCCTCATATGGTGCAATGTTAGTATCATCTATCAACCAAAAAAATCTACGAACTGAAGACTTACCTTCATTACCTGGACCCATGGAAGCATTACACCACTCGACAATCAATTTTGCATCTGTCAACTTTGCATTGTCTTTATCCTTTAACTCTTCTAGTGCTATGGCTCTTTTGATACATGCTCCTGCACCATCATGCTCTCCCTTTCCATGCCCGGCCTCACAAAAGTTCCACATATGTTGAATACCTGTAAAATTATGCCTCCTACTCAACCAATAGAAATTCTGTGAGTTCTTGAATTGTGACGCACAGTTATCTGACCATATGATATGCTAACTGAATGATATGCCCCTTCTAGCTAAATCATTGTAGAACACCTGAAAGCAACCTTGAACGAACTCCGTAGAATGCGTGCGATCATCACTAATTTAGAAATTATACTCCCTTATGATCTTTCTGTCATCCTCTGTACTATCATTCACATGAATGAATGCGATGTGCACAAATATAGAAACCTGTGTGGAGTTGTAATATTGTGATTGCACCTCACGCTGTGGCTATAGACTGTAGTTCTATGCAAAGTCAAAGACTAAAACAATGCTACCAACCAGAAATGTGTCCTTGCATAGCTTGAATTGCAAGTCCAACCATCAAGCTTTATGGGCATGTCTTGCATACTCATACACTATGCTGTCACGAAATATAGGCATAAACTGATACACTGGAATCTTTTCAATAACTAATTCACACCTCTTTGCTTCTTTACCATCTTTTGTACTATATGCCACTGTTTTATACTTGCCAAACTCTACTAGTTCATTTCCAACTGCATGTGTTCTTTCCATATGTGATCTCAATGCTTCAACAATTGGTTTATCTTTTCGTGGTAGTCTCCCCGAGAACGCCCATAATTCATTGGCATTAGTGTCCTCAATTCTTTGGCGTCTTCCAATGGCTCTTGATAAAGTTTTCCTATTAATTCTCAATTCTTGACTTGTCTTTCTAATGAGATGAGCTTTCCTCGTTTGACTACTTACTATAGTTGATGTAACCACACGCCGTGTTGCATTACTATCTTTTGTGTGTGAGCTGTTACCCACACTCTCATATGCACTCATTAGATTCTTGACAATAGATTTTTCACTTGAAGCCTCTGATGTTCTCAACCCAAGAATCTTCATGATAGACCTATACTTTATACTTCGCATCATTTCAACGAATAGTTGACATCTTGCAGTCTCATTTAACTTTTCAAAGAACAATCTCCAAATCTTATTAGCATATCTTCTTCAAGTGCATTTTGGAATCTTACCTTCCATTGGCTGCAAAATATTCTCATCAATATCAATCAAATACTTTGGCTTTCTATGCAAAATTCTAGGTGGTGTTAAGTTAGGTAAATTCATCTCAACATTAGGAATTTCATCAATATTTAAATGAGATGCGTTAGATGGCATACCTTCGATCAAAGATGGAATAGATGACATACCTTGAGGTTGAGGTGGGAATGATGGAGTACCTCCTTCATCACATGTGAGTGATGATGTACTCTCAACTTGAGATGTGGTAGATGGTGTCCCTACATGTTGACTTGCGATAGAGGACGTGTCTCCAACTATGGTATTCAAATCTCTCGTAGCATGAAGTTTTTGCATTCATTTTCTTTGTGCCGCCAATACCATATCTCTTTGTGATGGTTGTGGTTCCTCTTGAATTGGTATGTCTTCATATATCGTGCCCAATTTCCTCTTCTCACGAAGTTCCCTCATAGCCACTACTTTATTTGCATTCTTAGCTTCTATTTCTTCCTGTGTTGGTTTAATTCTTGATCGTTTCCTCAGCATGACGAAGAATTTGTCTGTAGCATGATAAAGAGACCAATATTAGTTCCTAAGAAATGAATACAAGATAATAGTGGGATTGTATTTTTATTATGTTGTATGGATTTATTCTTGTATAGTTTGACATCATGGTATGTTAAGGTCTATTTATTACACATAATTATAAAGACCCCAAGTGTAGAAAATATACATGGCATCATGTGAGATTGTAGGCTGCTTTCTTGATTGGGAATGTGTCTATTTTAAACATGTATGATAAAACATGATAAAGTAATTCAATCCGAAATAAGGAAAATGTAAAGAACATGCATGTAAAGATTTGACATACCTAAAAAATGAAGATTTGAATGGAGAGAGTATTCAATTATGTAGTGTTTTTTTCTTCTTGCATCAAACTCCTCAACAATTTGAGTTTTTCACCACTTGCTTCCTTTTCAATGTTAAATTGAATAACACTCAAATATAATTACTAACAACAATACTATTAACCAATCTATGATGTTAAATTCCTAAAATTGAATCACAATTAACATTGCAACACTACAAAAATTGAAACTTGAGTAGATATATATCAAACTTGGTCTGAAAACTATATTATTTCCTCCTTCTCAAGTTGTCAAAGCAGAAAAGGTGGTGGAAAGATCATGCAAAGGTGGTACAATGTGTTAAATGTGCATGTGAACTTCCCAATAGTATGAAAGCACTTCTTTTTTGTCAGAGCACGTGCAAAATCAGTATGAAAATAGAGCATGTGGGCCCGGATCACGGGGGTCAACACTTTTTTACCATTTCTATAGCAAGACAAAACGCGAGTGCATTATAACGCGCTCGCGTTTTGTCTTGCTATAGATTGATCACATCCTTTGCATTGATCACATCTCTTTCCAAACCTTCCCCTTCAGACTTGAATGACCACAAGGTTTTTGAGGGAGAACTTTTCTTGTTTCCTACAAGAGCTTGCCAGATGCTCCACCATATGATAGGCATAACAATGAAGGGGCAAGCCCTCATAATCAAGTTCTTGATAGAAAATGCCCTCATAATCAACCCTAAACCCTCAACACTATACCTTAAACCCTAATCCCTCAGCCCTCAACCCTAAACCTTATCCCTAAACCCTAATCCCTCAACCCTCAACCCTAATCTGTCATCCCTCAACTCTAATCCCTCATCTCTAAACCCTAAATGCTATCCCTATTCCTAAACCCTCAACAGACTTGATACTATACCTTAAACCCTGATCCGTTATCCCTAAACTCTCCAACCCTATCCCTAATCCTTATACCTTCCACACTCTACTTTAACCCTAATCCCTCAACCCTCAACCCTATCCCTAAACCCTTGATCCTTGAACCTCAACCCTCAACCCTCAACATCAAACCCTAATCCCTCAACCCTTAACTCTGATCCTTCAACCCTCAACCCTATCCCTAAACCCTAAACCCTAAACCCTCAACCCTCAACATCAAATCCTAATCCCTCAACCCTTCACTCTAGTCCCTCAACCCTTCACTCTAGTCCCTTAACCCTGAACCCTATCCCTAAACCCTCAACACTATACCTTAAATCATAATCCCTCAACCCTAACCCTAAACCTTATCCCTAAACCCTAATCCCTCAAACCTCAACCCTAATCCGTCATCCGTCATCCCTCAACTCTAATCCCTCATCCCTAAACCCTAAACACTATCCCTATTCCTAGACCCTCAACAGGCTCGATACTATACCTTAAAACCTAATCCCTCTACCCTCGACACTCTTATTTAACCCTAACCCCTTGACCATTAACCCTATCCCTCAACCTCAACCCTCAACCCTCAACTCTCAACATTAAACCCTAATTCATCAACCCTAAACCCTAATCCCTCAAACCTAAACCCTATCCCTAAACCATCAACCCTCAACACTATACCTTAAACCCTAATCCCTATCCCTCAACCCTTAACCCTTAAAACTTAAACCCTATCCCTACACCCTCAACACTTGACACAATATCTTAAGCCTTAAACCCTCATCCCTAAAGTCTCAACCCTTAATCCTTAAACCTTCAACCCTAAACCCTATCCCTAATCCCTCTACCCTTGACACTCTAACCCTAACCTTGACATTAAACCCTAATCTATCAACCCTAAACCCTAATCTGTCAACCCTAAACCCTATCCCTAAACCCTCAACCCTCAACACTATACCTTAAACCCTAATCCCTCAACCCTAACCCTAAACCTTATCCCTAAACCCTAATCCCTCAACCCTCAACCCTAATCCGTCATCCGTCATCCCTCAACTCTAATCCCTCATCCCTAAACCCTAAATTCTATCCCTATTCCTAGACCCTCAATAGGCTCGATACTATACCTTAAACCCTAATCTCTCTACCCTCGACACTCTTATTTAACCCTCATCCCTTGACCATTAACCCTATCCCTCAACCTCAACCCTCAACCCTCAACTCTCAACATTAAACCCTAATTCATCAACCCTAAACCCTAATCCCTCAAACCTAAACCCTATCCATAAACCATCAACCCTCAACACTATACCTTAAACCCTAATCCCTATCCCTCAACCCTTAACCCTTAAAGATTAAACCCTATCCCTACACTCTCAACACTTGACACTATATCTTAAGCCTTAAACCCTCATCCCTAAAGCCTCAACCCTCAATCCTTAAACCTTCAACCCTAAACCCTATCCCTAATCCCTCTACCCTCAACACTCTAACCCTAACTTTGACATTAAACCCTAATCCATCAACCCTAAACCCTAATTCATCAACCCTAGACCCTATCCCTAAACCATCAACCCTCAACACTAAACCTTAAACCCTAATCCCTAAACCCTAACCCTAAACCTTATCCCTAAACCCTAATCCCTCAACCCTAATCCTTCATCCATCATCCCTCAACTCTAATCCCTCATCCCTAAACCCTAAATGCTACCCCTATTCCTAGACCCTCAACAAGCTCAATACTATACCTTAAACCCTAATCCCGCTACCCTCGACACTCTTATTTAACCCCAATCCCTTGACCATTAACCCTATCCCTCAACCTCAACCCTCAACCCTCAACATTAAACCCTAATTCATCAACCCTAAACCCTAATCCCTCAAACCTAAACCCTATCCCTAAACCATCAACCCTCAACACTATACCTTAAACCCTAATCCCTATCCCTCAACCCTTAACCCTTAAAACTTAAACCCTATCCCTACACCCTCAACACTTGACATTATATCTTAAACCTTAAACCCTCATCCCTAAAGCCTCAATCCTCAATCCTTAAACCTTCAACCCTAAACCCTATCCCTAATCCCTCTACCCTCGACACTCTAACCCTAACCTCAACATTAAACCCTAATCCATCAACCCTAAACCCTAATCCGTCAACGCTAAACCCTAATATGTCAACCTTAAACCCTATCCCTAAACCCTCAACCCTCAACACTATACCTTAAACCCTAATCCCTCAACCCTAACCCTAAACCTTATCCCTAAACCCTAATCCCTCAACCCTAATCCATCATCCCTCAACTCTAATCCCTCATCCCTAAACCTTAAACGCTATCCCTATTCCTTGACCCTCAACGGGCTCGATACTATACCTTAAACCCTAATCTCTTATCCCTAAACCCTCCAACCCTATCCCTTATCCCTTAACCCTCATGATTAATAGCCTTGAACATAAAAAAATTTAAGGGGAACATAATGCGAGTGTGTTATAACGTGCTCGCGTTATGTCAAACATGACAAACAACAGACTTGCGGGAAAGGAAAAATGCAAAGCAAAACATAACGTGAGTGCATTATAACGTGCTCGCGTTATGTCTTGCTTTGGGAATCCCAAGCCTTGGGCTTGGGATTTGCTTTGGATTTCCAACCCAAAGGCTTGGAGTGCCTTATGAACAGTCACATACGTGTTTTTCCATATTCTTCAAGATTTCACATAATTTCGTTCGTGCTAACCCTCAGATTTGTACGTGTTTCAAGGTCGAACAAATCGAACACCTGGGTAATGTTAGGCTTTCTCTTAGCTATTTGATGATGTGATTTTTTTCACATTTTAACAATGTTAAGCCTTTCATCTTTAATTTCTTTTGTTTGTGTGTCTATTTTTGGGCAAAAACGACTGTTTGGTGTTTTTTTCATTGTAAATTAACTATTCATTCAAATTTCAAAAAAATTACATATTTAGAAACTAGACTCTATTCTACAAATATTAAAAAAAGAAAAAAATGATTTTCAATTAGTTTTCAAAATTTATAGGGGTAGGATGGCCAAAATTCTATTTTTTATGATGTGTCCACTTTGAAAATTAGTAAAAAATCAAATATTCATCAAAAAATTATCAAAAAAATTGGGCATAAACTACATGCTATTAGCTAATTTCTCACTAAAGCGATTTTAAAAATACCAAAAAAAAGTTGACCTTTTGAGAGAGCCACAAAACATGCTATGTTATGTTTTTTTGACAGAAACAACACCAATTTCTGTGGCTCCCTCTTTTGAACCCCTTAATCTATGCCATTATCAAAAAAAATAGTAGTTTAGAAAGTAGACTCAGAGCACTACAAACATTGTTTTGGTTGCATCTCCAAATTTTGAGTGTAACTATGCTCAATTTCTCATCCAAGGCCAGTATTTCCTAATTTCAGAAAAAAAGTGGCCACTTAAGACCCCTTTTTGGCCCCCCAAATTTTTGCACTTACCCAATTGTAACATTTGATATTTCTGTAGTTCATCAAATGAGAGAGAACTATTTAGATTCAACCTACATATTCCTATGATTTTGACTTAGGCTCTAAACTAAGTTGCTATCAAGGCAAAATGAGAACCGTAATCCTTATCAAAATTGGAAGCTAAGTAAAACCCAAGAGTCAAATACAAATTTTGAGAAACCCTTTTAAAAGTAGGATTCATTGCTCTCTGTAGTTGTTACCAATACATCTATTTACAAGACAACAAAAAAAAATTGAAATCAAGAACACACCTGGATTCAAACACATCACACAAACTTAATAAAGTGCATGCTTTGTAGAGCAGCATGTTGGTTTATGCAGAATAAAATAAAGAGAATATTGGTTTTTAGATGCTTTTCAGGTAGTTTCCACTAACTACCATAACAATTTATTACAGCAAAGAATATTGTTTTTTCTTGAAACAAAATATTGTATGTTTTTGGTGTAGAAGGGAAGAGAAAACTAGAAATCTACCACAGAATCAAACTACCATGACCTAAAAAGTATATAAAAAAAGAGATTTTGATGTCTACAGATTGATGTAGGAGCATCCAGTGGTGTAAGGGCAATATTACATCACCCAAAAAAAGATGATGCTTCAAAATTGTTGATGTTGTTTCCATTTCTTTTCAAAATTAGTATTTCTAGTTCCATAATCACTTGAATAATGATGTAGAACTTTTAGATTTTCCAAACTGCTAAAAATAACAAATTGCTATTTTTGGAAAGTTTGCATTTGGGCACGAATTGAAGAAAAAATTTACAGCAAGCTTCGTAAATGAAATATAAGACCTTTGGTGAAGGAATCAAGCATAGATAATTTATGAGCTGAAAGATATTAAAGTTTTCATTTTGTTTGGACTAGAAAAAATCTCACATTTTCTAGCCTCCATTAGTTTATACAGCCACTATGTAACTCTATGATCAAAATAAATCACCACAATTTGTGTGACAAGATCCATATTGTGACCTCTATTAAAATAATAATCCCAATTCCTTCATTATGGAAGATAAAAACCTCAGATTAGTCAATTTCAGCAAAACCTTGGATATGTCCTCTCGACCCATTAATTATAGATCTCATTGAGGCATTTTAGCCATGATTGGGGAAAGAAAAGGGATGTCCCAGTGATGAGAATCCTAAAGGATAGCAAGAATGGACAATCGATAAGACAAAGCATAGATCTCATCGATGAAAAGGTGTATCGGCAGAAGCAGAGGCCAGAATGAAATTTCCAAAACATATCGATAGCAAAGGTCATATCGATAGATTTTTTCAGAGGGATAAGCACCTGGTCTCACCAACGAAGTTAAATACAATTGCATCGGGAAGAAGTATATGATCGGGAAAGACCTCAAAAATCTCTCTGATAGCATACATCAGTCTAATTTTCGGTAAAAGTCTTTCCGAAGAAAAAAATGATAATTGAAAAGTATGTATATCGAGAAGACTAGCATCGTCGGAGCACAAGGTTTAAGTCTTGATGACTTTGTAAGTCACAGCGATCATAAAGAACCTTAGGAGAAAGTCGTATCAATGTATAAAATAACAAATGGTACTCATTGGTATAAGCAATGAATGGTTTTCAGTGAGAGACACACACTTTCATTCTGATAAAGTAAATGCAATGATCCTATCATAGAAACTCAAAACATCGGGACCACATGATAGCCTCATAGCGATGGCTCTAGTCAAGCCGATGACAATGTAAACACTCACTCCTGCGTCGGGTAAGCCTTGTAATGTCTCCCCGAAGTGTTGGAAATCAAAGGAAAAAGGGTTAAATCTATCGGTAGAAGGATTAAAGGGAATTCCCAACAGTGATATACTATATCGAAAGGACATTGGGTTGATCACAACAATTGAGTAATGAAACATATAAGTAAAAAATGGCGCTAGATGAAGCATATAGATCAACATAAAGTCAGGAAAGTCTCACCGACAATGAATGTTATGTTGATTTGACATTTTGATTTTTGAAAAGTTGGCCACATTAATTCACAGGAGAAGACATTAATGGTGACTTGAATAAAATGTAGGAGTCAAGGACAACACTAAGAGGGGGGGGTGAATCAGTGTTGTGTGAATTTTCAAATCTTTTTACAACTTCTTGCAAACTTTCTCTTATAGAACAAATAGAGAGGAATACATTAATTATTTGTGCACAAGATTAATAATGAAGGATGTGAAAATAAGCAAAGAACTAATATACACACATACAGATGAAAAACAACATTAAACATGACACATGCTTTTCACGAGTGGAAAACCCTTCTTGGGTAAAAAACCACTCAAAACTGCCTCACTGGCTTAAGTTAAAACCTCACTGGTTACAATGTTTGGAAGCACCAACTTCTAGGAGCACCAACCCCTAATTCTTTTGAAGCACCAACTTCAAGGAGCACCAACCCCTAATACAGAACAAATTAAAAACTCAGAGGGTTTCTCTGTTTCAATACAAATCACTTCTTCTCTCCCATGTGTCTGTCAAATGGCCATTCTTTTCATCAACCCAAATCATATACAAAACTCAGATATTCAAAATCAACCCTGTATCCTGATCCACTCAACAACACTACAAATCAATCCACCTGCAAAGCCATCATATACAAGATGACTTTTCATATTTTGTCTTCTCTCCACAATTGTTTCAATCCTTGATATTCTTGCATTTGCAAATATGGTCTCTTCAAATTCTCTGTCCTGCAAATCCATTTTAGTGAGCATAAAACCTTTCATATTCTGCAGAAGAAAATTCAATGATCTTCAATATCTTATTTTTGCCCTCATATCTATAAATGCCTCTTCATATTCAAATTTGTCTTCAATAAAATTCCTGCATAAAAAATCTTCAATATTGCCCCTGTCAAAACAATTTCTTTAAAAAAAAACATTTCATAAAAAATCATTTTGCTTGTGCAAATTCAATCTGCAAAAATAACTCCACCAATTTATCAATCAACCTTCTCTGCAATAAAATCATTCAATCTGTGTATCAAAACATAATGAAATGATATTTCACATTCCTCTCAAAAAAACACTTTTCAATTTTCTTCTCTGCAAATATTGTCTTCAAAAATAAAATCTTTTTCAATATGCTCTTGCAAAATAACTTCTCCCAATCCATTCATCTTCTTCTTCTGAAAAAAACAATCTCCAAAATAAACACTTCATATTCTTTTTTTTTTGCACTTCAAGAACTCTTAAAAAAAATTCCTTATTCAAAAGAATAAGAAAAATCCTTCATAAATCTTCTAAATCTGAAGAGAGGATTTAAAAATAGTTAAAAAAACATTTTTTAAAAAGAAACTTCAAACTTCACTTTAAAATCTCCTTAAAATCCTCCACTAAAAAGATGCTTTTTTTAAAAAGCCCAAAAAAAAAGAAATCAAAAAATTTCTAAATTTAAAAATAAACCCACTTAAGGCTTATTCACGTTCCCTTGAAAAACTTTGGAATCTTTTATGAAACATATTAAAATTTATGATGTTCACATTTAAATAGGGCTCCACATAAATCCGTACCCCTTTTATCATATGCATCAACTCCCCTAAGTCACTTCCCTTCAAATTTATTATTTGAATGTTTTTTCTTCTTTTTTTTTTAAAAAAAACTCTTCGAGCTCCCCAAAGTCATTTGATGACTTTTTATAAATAAAGCTCCTCTTTGAATATGATTATATTCAATGCTTTTTTTTAAAAAAAATATTTGAATTTTTGAGCTCTTTTGAAATATGCATTGAATTCCAAAGTCATTGGATGGCTTTTTCTAACAAACAAACTCCCCATTGAAAATCAATCTCTCCTTATAATATTAAATATGGGTCTTCGAATATAATAAATATTCATGCTCCCCTAAAGTCATTTGATGTCTTTCTCAAATATCTTGATGCCACATGTAGATCAAGTAAAGTCCATGAGTAAATCATGTGTAGATCGCAGATGTAAATTCACTGTATGCCTTGAGATCAAGTGAAGTATCATCATCAACACTAATGAAGACTATGCCACTGACCTTCTGTCACAACTATCAACATCAACAAATGAAGATCAAATTTAACTGAGAACAAATGAAGACCATACCATCAAACCACTATCATTTAGAAGACCAAGCCACTGTATACTATTTGCAACTGTAAAAAAAAACATGATGCCATTGTCCTTGTATGATATAGTGCATATTATCAAGACAACATAACTTCTGACCATTGACATCACATGTCACATTGTCTAAATTCACTTTTACCATGAAGATCATTATGAACACCTGGAAGACAAACAATAACTTCATGTACTTCATGTATGATCTAACTTTCACTATGATGTACCTGCATCATTAACTCACACCTTTTTGACATCAATGACAATCTACTTCCATCATAAAATCCCCTGTAAAAACATTCCAAATGAAAGCAATTGAAACCAGAAGAGATTTTCTGGAGGCACAGTGAAAGTGCGGGGATAAACAAGCATAGAAGGATTCAACAATCTTTGCAACCACAGGTAAGTATACACGGGAACAAAATATAACGATGATGAAAAATCACTTATGATCTAGGCTTTGTATCCGCCTCACAAAAAGATTGCAGTCATTGATACTGAAAAGGCATTTGGGCATGTGATGACATTGAAGGTGAGAAAAATAGATCCCATAATCACTGCTAATATTGGGATTAATGTGGCAAAGTTGAACAAAGCCCAAATCTAGATGTTGATCAAAGAAAGAGACATGTATAAGTTGAGTTGTGAGAGAATGACCAAGGAGAATGATTTCTTGAAAGATACAGTCAAAGGTGCTTTTGAAGGATCAACTAAGAGATTAACCCAAGGAGAGAGCCCACAGAGTACTGAACCACCATTGAATGATCAGATAGCTTAGATCCAAATTGACACACTTGTTACAGTACTACAGAGCAGGCATGCTCATATGATGCATTGGATGAATAAATTTTGGGATGTCTACTCTGAGAATCATAAAGTTATCAAAGAGCATGAGAGATTAAATAACAAGGTCCAAGAGAAGCTCCATGGGATACTAAGTAAAGATTCCCCTGACAATGTAGGCATCTCCAGTGCCGAAGATCTGATCAAGCAACATATCATGACAAGCTTCAAGCTGATGCAAAGGAGTGTATTGATGTTTCCAAGATGGATGTACTTGTGTTATTTAGAAATGAGAAAGAGTTGAAAAGCAAAGATGAATGGGCTAAAGAATGCCAAGTAATATTATAGGAGGCTCTAGTGACTATCAAAGATAAAGACTCGGCATCCTAGGAGGCCTACAAGCATTTGGAGAGGATGGTTTCGATAGAGGTGGTCACAACGAATGCCATATAATTCGCTGATACACATCTAAGCCAAAAGTATTTATATCATATTGCTCAAATCTACCTGTGGTTCAGTAGAGCTTAGTGTTAATTATCTTTGTTTATTGTTATGTTAATTCCCACAAGACACTATGAAGAGATATGTCCTCTTCACAACTATTGCTATAAAAGTTGAACATATGATGGTCTAAAATCATCATCAGTAGTAGGATATCTCTCTCTTATTTTAAAAAAGACTTTATAAGAAGATAGATTGCCATCTCTTGTCCATTTAAAAAACTTATATCATATATGCTTATTTTCTGAAGAAGTACAATGGAGCAGAATACTTTCATATGGTGATTTATTTCTAGTGTTCAATAGTTGTTTTAGTTTTCATGATTACATGTTATTGTGTTGTCTCCAAAGTAGTTTTCCCTTATTATTCAAATTTATACGTATTTGTCAGAACACATTTGTTGTTGTTGTGTGATGTTGTGGTTGGGTTCTGCTTGGGTGAATTAAATTCCTTTCAAGTAATTTGACTTAACTGGTTCCATAGGATTAAAACCTTTTTAAGCTAATTGTCCTGATTGGTTTCCCTCAAGTCAAGAATTAAATATCCTTCCATAATATCACAGTAATCTAGGAGAATAACACTGGGATTATTAAGAAGAGTGTTGTAACTAGCAAACTTGCACATCTATATAAGGTGCTGACATTCAAAAAGTGCCCAACTTTTAGAGTTAAGCTCAGAGATAAATTCACCTATCACATACATCTATTTCCATTAACCCATTCACTAACCCCAATAGCCCAATAAGGTAGGCACTGGTCATTCCAAATTCATTCTAGAAATTCTACATAGTTTTATTCAAGCATTCATATCTAAGACCTTAACATTAGGAATTAGAATAGTTATCTTTTAAGCTACTTCACACCTATTTTCCACCATGAAGGATATTAAAAATCTGCATTAGTTGTGAAAGGTATACCCACCTAGGTCTAGCAGAACCTAAAGTGAAGAAGGTATTATCCTTGTGCTTATTAGCCAAAAACGTGAATAGAGCTTGGCAACCTCTTAAGGTGTAAAGACCTGCATTTTGAGACCTAACAGAATTGGCGACTCTACTAGGGATAGGCCCACTTTGAACTTTAGCCTTCCATCATAGAGTTATCTCAAAGCATCATAACATATTTAAGACTCTAATGGGAAGAATTACAATCACTTTCCTACAAAAGGGTAGGTGGCGACTATAAAAGTTTATGACTGATGAAATAGATATCATATCAGAGAAGATAGATGATAGACATCAGAGGTATACTATATCATCAAACATGAATGGAAGGAGATCTATGCATCAAGAAAGTCCCAAGAAAAACAATGTCAGATTCACAGACAAGCAGGGACCTCCTCGAGGAAAGAATAATACAAATAAGGGTGAAGCAATACCCAAACAACCTGAAGACAGTATAAACACATCATAATAGCATTTGATAGTATTCAACTCCCCAGTATACAATGATGGTGGACATCCCTCAACACCTCCTGAAAAGATCAATACAAATGATAATATCCTCAGTTATAGGACAAATTCTCAAGAAGTAAGTGAATTTGAGGAAAGGTTGAATGAAGAAAGGAGGCAAAAACATGGAGAGTCTGATAGGGGATTTTTATCACAACAGGGAGAAGAAAACCAAGAGGGGTCTGTAGACCATATTGTTGATTTTGATGCTATGAGTAGCCAGGAAATTGAAATACATTTGGAGTGGCAGAGACAACATCTTAGGAGGAGATAACAGATGATACAGGAAAGCCATGAGATAAACTGGCAACTGGCACAATTAAATATCTAGACAATAAAACCTCCAAAATATGTCCCTCCACACAAACAAAGTAATAATGCTAGTTCACATGGGATATCTTAGAATACAACTGCTTCGAGTACTTCAAGAATGCCTCCTAATGCAGGAGGTAATTCAAGGAAGTACACTCAATATAGCATGCCATCACAGAGACCCCAACCCCCAAATACTGGCAGTGTTCCCCAATATCACCCACCACCAGGTCATCATGGCATCCCATAACATCAGCAGCATATACCACCCCAGCATATACCACCTTAGAATATACACCCTCAGCAACACATATAGTAACATGCTTACCATCAGCCTCCATATGGATATCAATATTACCCCAATCCACCACCTATGAATATGCCTCCACAAAATCTCGTGAGTGTATGTAGACAATTTGATTTAATAGGATATCAATTATATCCATACCCTATAGATAACAGCTGGAGAAATATGGTCCCCAAATTCACTAGAAATAATGTAATATCAGCTGAAGATCATATTAGAAACTTCAATGCCTTTTTACAAGACATTGGTATAGAACACGAGGACATAAAAATGAGATTATTCATGATGTCTCTAATTGAAGACATGAGGGATTGGTTTAATAATTTACCAGATGCCTCAATTTATTCTATGGAAGATTTCCACGACCAATTCAAAGAACAATATGGAAATCAATATGCCCCTAAGTTTTCTTTGCATGAGCTAATAAACATCCAGAAATACCAGAATGAGCCAGTATATGACTTCAATCAAAGGTTCTCCAAACTGCATAATAAAATACCACATGGATCCAAATTGACTGATTCAGCAGCTTTGAGTATTTATTTAAAGGCTTTTGATCCAAAAACTAGGTATGGACTCAGGAATGAGGCTCCCACAACCTTGACAGAGGCACAAAAGGCAACTATAAGTATTGAAAATAATAAGAAGGCCACAGGGATGACTGGCAAAAGGGATAACCTCAGAATGCCTCAACAGTCTAATAACCCCCAAAATAAACAAGAATACCAGTATAGGAATGAAAGACCAAGGTTGCATGACATTCCATATAATACCAATTGGAAAGATGGAAGACCTGTGGAGAATAATAGAAGGCAAAATTATGGCAAGGATACTCCTAACCCTCTAAAAAGAAATGGGGCACACGTGGTAGAAGATAATCCATGGTGCTTGGAATGTAACTTGCCCCATTCACCTGAATATTGTATAATGTCCAAATCAGCACAATAAGAAGTATCTTATGGCTATGAAAGAGACAGCCATACCATAAATATGCTAGAAGTTACACCTTACCAGATAGATGAAGAGTATTCTTCTGCAGAAGAAGATGGGTATGAGTATGATGTCGGGAACCAAAAATATAATGTTTATATGGGAAGACACGAAGTCTTCTTAGATCAGGAGGACAGTTATAGGGGAAGTACTTATAAATCTAACAAACCACCACATTGTCAATGGAGAAAACCTACTGAAGAAGAAAGGAGAGCTCTTACAATGGCTGTAGTGGCACAGGCTAAGAACAATTATAATCTAAGAAATAAGATAGTCAACGCAGATCAAGGAACACCTGGGAGTGTCTTTATAAAAGATCAAAATTATAATAAAAATAACATGAAATCCTCACATAAAGAACCAGGAAAGACTGAGCAAAATAAGACAGGATAAAATGCCAGTTGAAGAAAAAGGGCATATGAAAATAGAAAAGAATGATCAAACAATAACTCCCTCATTTAACATTGCCCAAGCAATATCTCAGTTAAAGATATCAATACCACTCCTTCAAATGATGAAGGTAGATAAATACAGAAATACAGTGGTCAAAATAATTTTAGATATACCAAACCAAGAACACTAGAAATCTGAAAGTAAAATAAACAATATCCAACAAAAGACTATTAAAATTCCTGAGGTATACCTGGGTGATACTCTGAGAAAGAATCCCTCACAAGTAGATCCTTTCTACACCACTTTGTTGATAAAAAATAGACTAGTAAGAAATTGCATGATTGACTCAGGCGCAACAATGAATATTATGCCAGTAGCTGTTATGAAGGAGCTGGGAATGTGGGTTGACATTACATATGGCAAGTGTTATGCAATAGACAATAGGTCCATTCCATTTGTGGGCATTATGAAGGATGTAGAGATAAAGCTATCTACCTACCCTAAAGCAACATATAATGTTGACATCACTGTGGTTGATATCCCACCATATTACGAGATGCTATTATCAAGACAATGGGCCGCAATGGTAGGAGGGAATGTTCAGTTAGATCTATCCTATGCCACTATACCAGTGGGAGAAAAGGAAATTAAGTTATGCAAAGAACCAAGGTATGAAAACATCATTGAACACATTGACTAGAATCAAGTAAATTTCTTCTATGATACAGACCTAGGTGCATTCAGAATTGAAAAAAGTTAACTAGAATTACAGAACACTGACCCAATAAAATAGGAAGCCCAGAATGATGAATGTGGTATATGGAAAATGTATTTTGATGGTGCGTGTAGTAAGGCTAGTAATGGAGTAGTGATGCAGAGCATACAATGGGTGTGGAAAATTACTTATCGGTTAGCTAACCAGTCGCTAACCTTCATTTCCTGTGTGTATGTTTCCATCGGCAAAACCTACTCTTATCGGCGTTCTTAAGCCTTGTCACACCGAGCTCCTCCTTTAGGCTGATGAGATTTAGATTTTGCGCCTATCGGCAGGATCATCTCCACTGCTAAACCTATCGCTATTCGTTGAACCTTGGAACCTCGGACCCATTGAACCATTGAATCGGTTCAATGAGTGGTTCAACGATCACTAGCTTCTAACATTGCCTCCATCACCGAACGGTTTAACCAACAGCCGGTTGAACTGTTGAACCACTGAGCCACTGAACCGGTTCAACGAATGGCTCAATTGTCGCTACTTTCTCTACCGCTAAATGTTTGAACCAAGTGGTCCGATTGAACCGTTAAACTATTGAACCGGTTCAAGGTTCAAACAAAACTTTCCTTTGCCAATACTTAGACTATCGACCAAACCCAAAGTCCTTCGTCCGTTACACTGTTTACACCGATGAAATTTTGAAACGTTGAACCCTTCACTAATGGTTCAACCAAAGGTTTTCCACCCAGATTTCAACTGTTGACAGAATCCAATGTTGGAACTCACATCGACACTTCCTCCATTGAACCGAAATCCCTCAAACCATTGAAATGGGTTCAACCACATGAAACTGAACCTACCTGCAACGCTTTAACTGTGTCGATCAACCCAGTTAAAACACTCACAATTTCACTGAACTATTTCTCCTGCAAACATACAGATTTCTACCTTTGACGGCCTAGCACATGAAGATGTTAGGATTTATCTAAGCATGCTATAATCGATCCTACAAACACAAAATGAACAAACACAAAATAGAAAAACTAACCTACTATATACAGCCATTCCACCGATTCGAAGAATCTCACCGGTGGAATGGGTTAACGAATCATTTCGACTACAAATCAGAAAATTGATTATATAAGGAAATCGAACACAAACAAGATCTTATTTTATTGCTTCCTGAATTGAAATACAAATATCTGATTTCACAGTCTTCAAAAACTACACAATACTGCTTTGATCCCTATCTCTCTTGACCACAATCTCAATCTATATGTCCAATCGATCTGAGCTAAGCTATTTAACTGCTTGCCAATAGTGGTACTGACATGATTCCCAGTGGCTGGGAGACAATTCCAAGTGGCTGGGAGACATAACCAACTAACAAACTTCTAACAACTAACAACCTTATCACAACAGATCAATAAGTGTCCTAGGGACTTATAAACAGAAACCAAATTACAAACACCAATGACAATTCTGGTCAAACAGACCTTATTACATTTAATATAGAAAATACATAAAGTGCATAAGACCCTAGTCTTCATGGGGTGCTCCTGCACCATACTCCCCGAGAGAAGAAATCTCAAGTCCACTTGAGATGAGAGTTTGAAGATTTGCACCCTGTTTGATGATCTACTCTTCAGTCATCCAAACTGCCTCTGAATCAGGTTTCCCTTGCCAAGCCACCAAGTATTCTAGATACTCTTTGTTCTGGGTCTTCTTTGCCATTCTTGAGTCTATAATCTTCTACAATTGTGGTGGAGCATGCTTAGGAATATCATCATCTGCTGCATCCTACAATGGTTCCTGTTCAACATCTATATTATGCTTGTATGGAGTTAAATCACATACATTGAAAATAGGTGACAACCCAAGATCAAAAGGAAGTTGGATGTCATAAGCATTCTGTCCACACTTCTTCAGAATCTGACATGGTCCAATCTTCCTCTACATGAGCTTAGTATATTTTACTTTTGGGAGTCTTTCCTTCTTCAAATTAACCCATACCAAATCTCCAACATCAAACTGTACATCTCTCTTCTTTTTATCAGCATATGCTTTGTACTTCAAGGTAGTTTGCTGGAGTTGGGTCTTGACTTGATCATGCACCTCTTTGATTGCTACTGCAAAAGCTTCTCCATCTGCACTAATAGACTCTCCTGTAGGTATATCTCTTAATTCAAAAATACCTCTGGGATGAATACCATATACTACCTGAAAAGGCAATTTTCTTGTACTCCTATTGAGGGTGTCATTATAAGAAAACTCTGCCTGTGACAGGATGTTAGCCCACTTCTCTCCATGCTGTCTTGTCAAACATCTGAGCAAATTTCCCAATGACCGATTGACCACTTCGGTCTGGCCATCTGTTTGAGGATGGTAAGTTGATGAGAAGGACAAATTGGTACCAAGCTTCTTCCAAAGAGTCCTCCAAAAATGACCAATAAACTTCACATCTCTATCTAACACTATGCTCAACGGTAATCCATGAATCCTAACTATCTCCTTGAAAAATAGGTCTGCAACATATGAAGCATCACAAGTAGTTCTGCGTGGTAAGAAATGTGCCATTTTACTGAATCTATCTACTACCACAAAAACACTATCATATCCCTTCTTTGTTCTTGGTAAACCCAACACAAAATCCATACTTATGCTTTCCCATGGTCTAGAAGGAATGGGTAATGGCTGATATAAACCTGCATTAGTTGATCTCCCTTTTTCTTTCTGACAGATCACACATGTATCCACAAATCTCCTTACATCTGACTGTAATTTAGGCCAATAGTAATGTCTCTTCACTAGATCCAAAGTCTTATCCAGACCAAAATGTCCTGCCATGGCTCCACAATGCTTCTCCTTAATTATGTTTAGTCTCATAGAACATCGTGGAATGCACAATTGTCCTCCTTTGAATAGTAATATATCTTGTATTAGAAATTTAGAGTATTCAACGTGATATTTGTCTCCAAAAGAAGTGCATATTTTGTAGATTTCTCCAAAATCTTCATCATCAGCATACATAGTCTTTAAGGAATCAATACCAACACTCTCCAATTGAATCTGATTTATGGTGAGAGCTCTCCTGCTCAAAGCATCTGCTACCTTGTTCTTGACCCCTTTCTTATGCTTGAGTGTGAAAGTGAAAGCTTGCAAAGTTTCCACCACTTCATGTGTCTATGGTTCAGTTTCTCTTGACTGTTTATGAAACTAAGGGCCTGGTTATCTGTAAACACTATGAATTCCTTTGGTATCAAGTAATGCCTCCACTTGTTGAGTGACTGGACTAGAGCATACATCTCCAAATCATAGGATGAGTATCTCTTCTTAGCATCATTTAGTTTCTCACAGAAAAATGCAATAGGCCTACCTTCTTGACTGAGTACTGCTCCAATTGCCATGTGACTTGCATCACATTCAACCTGAAAAATCTTATTGAAATCAGAAAGTGTAAGGACTGGCTGTTGTGCCACTTTCTTCTTCAATGTTTCAAATGAATCATCTACCTCCTTTGTCCAAATAAATTTGCACTTTTGTCCTCCTTTTATGGTATCAAGCATGGGTGCACAGACATGACTGAACCCTCTTATAAACTTCCTATAGAAGGTTGCTAACTCATGGAAACTTCTGACATCATTCATGGTTCTAGGAGTTGGCCAAGACAATATGGCACTTACCTTCTCTTGATCCATTTTTTAGTTTGTCGTGTGAGATGACAAAACCCAAGTAGATGATCTCCTCCTGCATGAACAAACACTTGTCCAAGTTGATCATTAACTACTCTTCATGTAACCTTTTGAGAACCAAATCTATGTGTCTGAGGTGTTCTTCCCTTGTATTGCTGAAAATCAGAATGTCATCTAGATATACTATGACAAATTTACATATAAATTCTCTCAAGACCTCATTCATCAACCTCATAAATGTACTAGGCACATTGGATAAACCAAATGGCATGACCTTCCACTCATACAACCCTTCGTTGGTTTTAAATGTAGTTTTCCACTCATCTCCTGGCCTAATCCTGATCTGATGATAGCCACTTTTCAAATATATTTTTGTGAAATATTTGGCACCTCCTAAACAATCAAGCAAATCCTCTATCCTGGTGAACCTATACCTGATTGTGATTTTGTTAATAGCCCTTGAATCAGTGCAAAGCCTCCAAGTGCCTTCCTTCTTTGGTGCTAGTACAGCTGGTACTACACATGGACTTAAACTCTTGCCAATTAGGCCTATTTCTAACAATTCCTTAATCTGCCTTGCTACCTCTGTATTCTATTATGGTGTAAGCTTGTATGTTTCCTTGTTTGGTAGTGTAGATCCAGGGATTAGATCTATGCAATGACTAATGTCCCTCATGGGTGGTAGGGACCTTGGCATTCCATCAGAGATGATGCCTTTGTATTTGTCCAATAACTCTTGAACAGCAGGGTCTATGAACCTTTGCCTTTTCTCTCCCTTGACTTCTTGCTATTGCTCCTTGTTCACCTTTAGGCATGGAATTAGAGCATATGCAACTACTCCTTCATCTACTATCTCCTTCATGAACTGTTTGCCTTCTACCATCATCACCTTGACTTCCTTTCCTTTTGATTCTACCTCCTTCTCCATTAATGGTTGTAACAGTGTCTTCTCACCATCCTTGGTGATTGAATAGGTGTTCCTAACTCCATCATGTTGTGCTTTCAAATCGTATTGCCATGGTCTTCCAAGTAGGAGATGGCAAGCATCCATCTGAGCTATGTCAAACAGTAACCTGTCCTTGTATGGTCCAATTTGAAACTCTACCCAAGTTTGTTCTTCTACAACTGTTTGCTGACCTTGAGTGAGCCATGAGACCTTATACAGGCAAGGATGTGGTAGTCTCCTAAGCTTAAGTTTTTCTACCATTTCAACAGACACAAAATTTTTAGTAGATCCAGAATGAATCAGAACTTTACATACCTTTCCCCCTGCCTTGCAAGTAGTTTTGAAAAGAGCCTTTCTTTGTGGGGGTTCTCTGTCAGGCACCTTCATAGTGGCCATTGCTCTCCTAATCATCAAAGCTTCTCCTGTCTCAAGATACCCGTATCTGACAATATCATTCACACTCTGATAAGTGTTGGAGCTTGTTGCACTTTGATAATCAGATTCTTGGATTAGATTTGTCCTCCTTTCTCCCCCTGAACTTGTTGCTTTTTCTGGACATCTACTGGCTATGTGGCCTTCCTGATCGCAATTGTAACATCTGATAGGACCTTTTCCCTGAGATCTTCCTCTGAATGGTGGTCTTCTGCCCCTAAAGTTTCCTTTTTGATCATAACTTCCCTTTTGAGTTTGGCTGTTATCCCCTTTGTTGTTCTCCTGATTTGAGTCTCCTTGCTATCCAAATCCATTTCCTCTACCTCTGAATGGACTTCTTCCCCCTCTTTGTTGTCTTCCTCTTCCCCTATTGTTCTGCTCTTGCCTCCTCTTTAGTTTCTCTTCCACCTTGAGTGTTAATTGGTAGCACTTCTGAACTATATCTGGATTATGCAGATTTAGGTCTTCTTAGATGGCAAATCTCAACCCATTGAGATACCTAGCTACCTTCTCTTCCTCATTCTCCTTCACCTTTGTCTTGAGACATAGTTTCATGAACTCTTTAGTGTATGAGCTGACATCTAAATCTTTTTGTTTCAAATTTTGTCTACTCTTGTGTAATTGGATATTGTAATCCAATAGAACATAGGCTTCCTTCACTAAAGCCATCATCTTCTTCCAAGTAGTAACTCTACTTTTTCCTTCTTTCACCCTGTCATCTTGGATGAAATTCCACCAGGTTAGTGCATCTCCTTTCATTTTGGATTGAGCTATCTTCACTCTTTGGTGGTCTGGTATTTCCTCTGTTTCAAAGAAATTGTTCAAGGAGTCTATCCACTCTATTACTGAATCAGGTTCCATTTTTCCTGCAAACACTGGCAGGTCTATTTTCATGTCCATGGTCCTCCGCTCCATGGATTTGAGGGAATTTAGTAGGGGCCTCTGGTCTGTAAGAACCTCTATCTCTTCCTGCCTAGGGATCTCCTCTTCATCCCTATCTCGTTCACCAGAATCTTCCTTTCCCTTTCCTACTCTGTCCCTCAACTTCTCCAACTCATCTTTCAATTCCTGATTCTGAGCACTAATTGCTTTACTTTCTACAATCTGCTTCTTTACTAGGACAGCCAACTCAGCGTTGGTCATCTTTGCTGGGAACTCTTCTGATCCCTCCCCGTCTGATATTTTATTTTCTCCTTCCCAAAGGATACTCCTCAGCTTTGATACCACTATGATGCAGAGAGTACAGCGGGCGTGGAAAATTACTTATCGGTCATCTAACCAGTTGCTAACCTTCATTTCCTGTGTGTATGTTTCCATCGGCAAAACCAAATCCTATCGGCGGTCTTAAGCCCTGTCACGCCAAGCTCCTCCTTCAGGCTGATGAGATTTAGATTTTGCACCTATCGGTGGGATCATCTCCACCGCTGAACCTATCGCTATTTGTTGAACCTTGGAACCTCAGAACCGTTGAACCGTTGAATCAGTTCAACGAGTGGTTCAACGATCGCTAGCTTCTAACACTGCCTCCGTCACCGAATGGTTTAACCAACAGTCGGTTGAACCGTTGAACCACTGAGCCACTAAACCAGTTCAATGAATGGCTCAACTGTTGCTACTTTCTCCATCGCCAAATGTTTGAACCAAATGGTCCGATTGAACCATTGAACTGGTTCAAGGTTCAAACAAAGCTTTCCTTCACCGGTACTTAGACTATCAACCAAACCCAAAGTCCTTGGCCGTTACACTATTTACACCGATGAACTTCCAAAACGTTGAACCCTTCACTAACAGTTCAACCAAAGGTTTTCCACCTAGACTTCAACTGTTGACGGAATCCAACGTTGGAACTCACATCGACACTTCCTCTATTGAACTGAAATCCCTCGAACCATTGAAATGGGTTCAACCACATGAAACCAAACCTACCTGCAACGCTTTAACTACGCCGATCAACCTAGTTAAAACACTCACGATTTCACTAAACTGTTTCTCCTGTAAACATACAGATTTCTACCTTTGACGACCTAGCACATGAAGATGCTAGGATTTATCTAAGCATGCTATAATTGATCCTACGAACACAAAATGAACAAACACAAAACAAAAAACCTAACCTACTATATACAACCATTCCACTGATTCGAAGAATCTCACCGGTGGAATGGGGTAATGAATCATTTTGACTGCAAATCAGAAAATTGATTGCACAAGGAAATCGAACACAAACAAGATCTTCTTTTATTGCTTCCTGAATTGAAATACAAATATCTAATTTCACAGTCTTCAAACTTAACTGCACAATACTGCTTTGATCCCTATCTCTCTTAACCACAATCTCAATCTATATGTCCAATCAATCTGAGCTGAGCTATTTAATTACTTGCCAATAGTAGTACTGACATGATTCCCAGTGGCTGGGAGACAATTCCAAGTGGCTGGGAGATATAACCAACTAACAAACTTCTAACAACTAACAACCTTATCATGACAGATCGATACCAAATTACAAACACCAATGACAATTCTGGTCAAACAGACCTTATTACATTTAATATAGAAAATGCATAAGACCCTAGTCTTCGTGGGGTGCTCCTGCACCAAGCAGGAGTATTATTTATCTCACCGACTGGTAAGACCTTCAAGTACTCATTCCTATTGACATTTGAATGCACTAACAACGTAGCAGAATATGAGGATTTGCTCATTGGTCTGAACATTGCCATAAAGCATAAAATAAAATGTCTTGCTGTATATGGGGATTCTGAATTGGTTACATCTCAGGTCAGAGGGAAGTATTCATCCAAGAACAAAAGTTTGAAGTAATATAGAAATGTTGTCTGGGACAATGTTGAGTTATTTGATGCCTTCTCAATTACCTGGATAGATAGGTCAAAAAATATAATGGCTGATTTCCTAGCAAACATAGCATTGAAAAGGGATGATATCACACTGGCAAGCATTACTGAAGTAGAATTCAAAACTAGACTAGCAATTCCAGATAACATCCATAATTGGCAAATCTTTAATGATGACACAGATCTAATCAAATTCCTACACTGTGTCAATCAATATGAATCCCAAGAGGTTGATTTCAATGCGTTTGTGGAGGAAGTAGATGGAAAAGAAACTCTCTTTGGTTAGGAGATAGTTCAGTTAAAAACAAATAAAATACCTAAGGGTCTCATAGCATTAGAGAAAGTATTTGACGGGCATGACCGATTCAAGGCAAAGAGCATACCCATAGTACAAAATGATCTTGAAGCAATAAATCTGGGAACACAAACAATCCCAAAGAATGTATATATTGGGAAGAAACTGAATCCCAAAATTAGAAGCATGCTCATTGATTTACTCAAAAAGTACAGACACATATTTGCATGGTCCTATGATGAGTTGAAAGCATACCGAGAAGATTTTTTCCAACATGAGATACCACTAAAGCGAGATGCCAAACCATTAAGGCAAAAGCAGAGACCTATCAATCCCACATTGGCCCCTAAGATGCTTAAGGAATTGACAAAACTAAGAGATGGAGCTATTATCAAACCCATTAGACATTCTTCTTGGGTTTCAAACTTGGTGCCTATCAGGAAGAAAAATGGGGACATTAGACTATGTGTGAACTTCAAAAATTTGAATAAATCTTCACTTAAGGATAATTGTACCCCCTTCCTAACATGGAAGCAGTACTGCAAAAAGTCACGAGTTGTGAACTATTGTCCATGATGGATGGCTTCTCAAGATACAACCAGGTAAAGGTCAAGGAATCTAAACAATTCAAAACTTCCTTTACTATACCTTGGGGAACATATGTTTATGTAAGAATTCCATTTGGACTCACAAACACTGGAGCAACATTCCAAAGGGCAATGGATGTGGCTTTTGCTAGTTTAATTAATGAAATTATGGTGGTTTATCAGGATGACTTGACAGCATATTCGAAGAACGCTGAGGATCATTGTACACACTTGGAGAAAATTTTTATTAGAGCTTTGGAATATGGGATCTCGTTGAATCCTAAAAAGTGCCATTTTGTTGTAATAGAGGGTAAGTTGCTTGGCCACATAGTTTCAAAAGATGGAATACGAATAGATCCCGAAAGAGTGGAGACCATTGACTAGATTCCCATCCCTAAAACTATGAAGGCTATTCAGTCTTTCTTTGGCCAAATCAACTTTGTCAGGAGGTTCACTCCAAATTTTGCTGAAATAGTAAAACCTATTTCCAAGATATTAAAGAAGGGTGAACAAGTGGAATGGACAGAGGATGCAATTGAAGATTTTGGAGCTATTAAAAAGGCAATCAAAGAGGCTCCTATATTAAAGTCCCCTGAATTTGACAAACTATTTTGAATATTCTCTTTTGCATCATACCACACAGTAGCTGCAGTAATGTTGCAAAAGAACACTGAAGGATTTGAACAACCAATTTCATTCTTTAGCAAGTCACTTCAGGGGGCTGAATTAAAATATGACATAATGGAAAAGCAAGCCTATGCCTTAGTGAAAGAAGTAAAATCATTCAGACCTTATCTAGTGGGAGCTCGGGTGATAGCGTATGTGCCGAATGCTGCAACAAAGGATGTATTTGTTCAAAATGAGGTTACTGGATGAAGGTGTCAGTGGATTAATCGAATCTAAGAGTTAAACATAAACATTCAGATCACTAAACTGGTTAGGGGACAGGGCTTAGCAAAATTGATGACTGAATCTAATTTGGAGGTAGCACAAGTCTACAATATAGATGATGAAGAAAACAACAAAGCTGCAAGCATAGAGCATACATCTTGGTATACCAATATAATATATTATTTGAAGAATCTAAAATGTCCTACAAACTTAAGTAAAAATCAAAAGAGAACAATAAAATTATAAGCATCAAAATATATTTTCATGGATGGAGACTTATATTGGAAAAATAGAGATGGTATTTTGCTACTATGCTTAGATAAGACACAGGCTAAAAGGGTGTTGCAAGAGACAGACAAAGGTGCATGTGGAGGACACTTCTCAATGAAGACCACTTCCCATAAAATCTTGAGAGTTGGGTATTATTGGCCAGAAGTATTAAAAAATGCTTATAGATATGTTATAAGATGTGAAGCCTGTCAAAAATTCTCTGGTAAGCTCAAATATCAGGGAGCCCTGCCACTAAGATCCATGCAAATAGAGGCCCCATTTCACAAGTGGGGAATCAATTTCATAGGAGAAATTGTTGAGAAATCAAGTGGAAGACATAAATGGATCCTGGTAGCCATTGATTATTTTACCAAGAGGATAGAAGCTATCCCAACAAAACATGCTACCAGCAAAGTGGTGATAAATTTCCTCTTAGAAAACATTATTTGGAGTGCCAGTGAGAATTATTATAGATAATGGTATGTGTTTCAGATCTGAGGAATTTAAATCATTCTATGAAAATTATGGCATAACAATCTCCTACACTTCACCATATCATCCTCAGGGGAATGGTTAGGCAGAATCTAGCAACAAAAGCATCTTAAAAATCATAAAAAGGATCTTGGACAAAAATAAAAAGGTGTGGGATTCAAAGTTGAGGTTAGCCTTATGGGCAGATAGGATTACTGTAAAGAAGGCTACAAGGAAGTCACCGTTTGAATTAGTATATGGAACCCAGGCCAGGTTACCAATGCATAATCTCATACCAGTTTGTAGGTTTATTCTTCAAGAGGATTTAGATGCCCCCCAACCCATGGAGGAGAGATTAGAACAACTGATTAAATAGTTGAAGTGAGGACTGAGGCCCAAAAACAAAATGAGAAGCTGCAGCTACAGACAAAATACCTCTTTGATAAAAGGGCCAAGGAAAGAAAATTTAAGGAGAATGACATGGTCCTCATGTGGAATGCTAGAGAACAAGAAAAGGGTAAACATGGTAAATTTGAGGCATTATGGATAGGGCCATTTGTTATCACTAGCAAAGGAGGAGAAGATTCCTACTATCTACAAAATATGTCAGGAGAGAATCAGGAATTGCACCAGTGCATGGACAATTCCTAAAACATTTCTTTTCTTAAATTTTCCATGCACAGTAGTCTAGGAAAAGGTCAAGAATTGCCAGTACATGGACAATTCTTAAAAGATACCTTTTTGCAAATAGATTTTCCATGCACAGTAGTATAGGATTCCACTCCATTTCCATCCATTCCCATCCACTTCCAAATTCCTTCTAATTGCCACATCCAACAAATAAACACTTGGTCTGCTCTCCCAGAGATCTGGACTCTTGTCATACCCACAAAGGGGTATGCATCGCCAATTAGAGCCACTATTGGGACTAGAAAAAATCTCACATTTTCTAGCCTCCATTAGTTTATACAACCACTATGTAACTCTGTGATCAAAATAAATCACCACAATTTGTGTGACAAGATCCATATTGTGACCTCTATTAACCAATAATCTCAATTCCTTCATTATGGTAGATAAAAACCTCAGATTAGTCAATTTCAGGAAAACCTTGGATATTTCCTCTTGACCCATTAATTATAGATCTCATTGAGGCATTTTAGCCATGATCAGGGAAAGAAAAGGGATGTCCCAGTGATGAGAATCCTAAAGGATAGCAGGAATGGACAATTGGTAAGACAAAGCATAGATCTCACCGATGAAAAGGTGTTTTGGTAGAAGCAGAGGTCGGAATGAAATTTCCAAAACATACCGATAGCAGAGGTCATACAGATAGATTTTTTCACAGGGATAAGCACCCGATCTCACCGTTGAAGTTAAATACAATTGCATCAAGAAGAAGTATATGATCGGGAAAGACCTTAGAAATCTCTCTGATAGCATAGTTCACTCTGATGGCGAAAGCCAAGGAAACATATTCAACAAAAGTCTTGTCGAAGAACAAAATGATAATTGAAAAGTATGTATATCAAGAAGACTAGCATCGTAGGAGCACAAGGTTTAAGTCTTGGTGACTTTGTAAGTGACAACGATCATAAAGAACCTTCAGAGAAAGTCATATTGATGTATAAAACAACAAATGGTACTCATTGGTATAAGCAGATAGATCGGAGTAAAGTCCTTATGTCCCACTGAGTTCATTAGTCATGGCGATGACTGGTTTTCGGTGAGAGACACACACTTTCATTCTAATAAATTAAATGCAATGATCCTATCAAAGAAACTCAAAACATCAGGACCACATGATAGCCTCATAGTGATGGTTCCAGTCAAGCCAATGACAATGTAAACAATCACTCTTGTGTTGAGTAAGCCTTGTAATGTCTCCTCGAAGAATTGGAAATCAAAGGAAAAAAGGTTAAATCTATCGATAGGAGGATTAAAGGGAGTTCCCAATAGTGATATACTATATCGAAAGGACATTGGGTTGGTCATAGTGATTGAGTTATGAAACATATAAGTAAAAAATGGCACTAGATGAAGCATATAGATCGGCATAAAGTCAAGAAAGTCTCACCGACAATGAACGTTGTGTCGATTTGACATTTCAAATTTTGAAAAGATGGCCACATTAATTCACAAGAGAAGACATTAATGGCGACTTGAATAAAATCCCCTGTAAAAACATTCCAAATCAAAGCAATTGAAACCAAAAGAGATTTTCTGGAGGCACGGCAAAAGTGCGGGGATAAAATAAGCATGAAAGGATTCAACAATCTCTGCAACCACAAGTAAGCACATAAACTCCTCTGCGATTGATAAATTGAAGTCTGTCTTTGTTATTTCGGGTAGGCTAGAGTGGAGACACCCACCAAAACAAAGGCTAGAAAACAACAAGGGGAAACAAGTAAAGCTATGAAACAGAAAAATGAGAGAGGACAAAAAGAGAAGGTGAAAGAGCAAAAACTAAACTAGGACCTCATAGATCAATTACCTAGTTTAGGTCCTAAGGCCAAAAGGTCCACATAGCTTAGGGCTAATATAGAGAAATTAGAAGATAAATGTGAACACATTGGCAATATATGGACACCCATCCGTGGGTATGAATTGTTTAAGTTTCATTACAATAGAAGAATTAGGAGTGCACCTGTTTGTAACCCTTGGAACTTTAATTTGGGGAAATTGGTTGTGCCAGATGTGTTTGAAAACATTGATCTTCTGAAATTCTTAACCACCCATTACGATCAGAATATTAAGGCTATATGTAACCCAGAGGGTGAGGCTTTTATACATTTGTCAAAAAATGCAATGTGTGAAGTATTTAATTTAGACGACCTGTGCAATGAATCCATAATATATGAGGACTTGGAAAAGGAGTATTGGAGGATGGATACCACCTACAAAGGGTGGAGGTTGCCACTTCACAGGCCTAGGGTAGAAGGAAGCACAGTGCCCCTTGAGGACAATGATGGGCCTCCATTTCACGTTGATATGTTTGAGCCATATATGAAATACACGTACTATTCAGTTGGCCAGGTCTTAGGATCAGAGGTTTCTGAATTCATGACAATTGGACCAATGGTGATAGTAGCTGATATACAATGTCATAATGCCAGGCCTTTTGACTATGCTGCATATGTCTTCAAGGAAATTGACTCTGGGTTAATGGCTATTAAAAACAACTCTCCCATACTGTACTTTGAGCATTACTCCTTGCTTATGCACATGCTACTGTATTATGGTCAGGAAATTGGGATGTGGCTAGAAGAATTGGGGATTACACAATTGGACAAGAAAGGACAACCATTACTTGTGCAATTATGGATTAGTGTGTGGGATAGTAGATTTGCCCATTCTGATTATGTTTACTTTGAGGAGTATTTTGTAAAAATTTTGTATAGAGTCTTTAACTACCCCTGTGATTATTCTTTATCTGATGAAATTAAGAGATTTCTTAGGCCAAAAGACTTCAATGGGCCTCCAATTGTGACACATAACTGGAGAGACTAGTATTGTTTCCTTGACTCTACCATGATTAGAGTCTATGGCTTTGAGGACACACCTTTTTTGTTACCTAAGACTATTCCAGATAGGATAGCATATTTGGAGATCGTCAAACAAATGGACTACTCCAATGTAATGAATCTAAGTGCTTATGATAAACAATCATTTATGCCAAGCACATTATGTTTTGGAGATTTCACCATAGTGTCAAAAGATGGGTATGATCTTATTCGGGATAAATTGCTACATTTCAACATGAAATATGTAGAACAGAGGAAGGGGTTTGATCCCAAAGGTTTTATAGATTATGCAAGGAAGAAATAGAATCTCAGTGGGTATGCAAAAAAAACTTGTCCACATGATGATGTCATAAGGAATATGGAGGGAGCAATTAGCTATTGATAAATATAACAGAGAGATAGATCAGAAGAAGAAGGAAATACAGGAAGTGGAACTGCTGTCTTCGGGTAGTGAAGAATCCTCAGATGAAGATGAACCCCATGCACAAACTGATAGAATTCCCAAACGCATAATTGAATACTAGCCTCCTAGCAAGGAACATGAGGTTGAAGAACTAGTTGATACAGATGCCAAACAATTGGCATATGATTCATTTATTTCTGATGACCAATTTATTTATTCTCTAGAGTTTAAGTCTTTTTTGTACAAATACAAAGGAAAAGAAGTTAGGGAATCTGTTGAAAATGTCACACCTGATAATGAAAAATAATTGTTAAGTGTACTAAAGACAACCGTGGATAATGAGATAAGGAATATGACCCCTTATAAAGGTAGACAGGTACTAAAAGAAGCTGGTGTGATGATATTTCTAGGATTGGATATGAATTATGCATTGGTATTTGATCATTTCTTACATAAAACTAATGACAAATATAAGCTCACTCCAGAAGGGGTAACAAAAGTATACATGGGAACAAAATATAACAATGATGAAAACTCACTTATGATCTGGGCTTTGTATCTACCTCACAAAAAGATTGCAGTCATTGATAATAAAAAGGCATTTGCGCATGTGATGACATTGAAGGCGGGAGAAACATATCCCATAATCATTGTTGATATTGGGATTAATGTGGCAAAGTTGAACAAGGCCCAAATCCAGATGTTGATCAAAGAAAGAGACATGTATAAGTGGAGTTGTGAGAGAATGACCAAGGAGAATGATTTCTTGAAAGATATAGTCAAAGGTGCTTTTGAAGGATCAACTAAGAGATTAACCCAAGGAGAGAGCCCACAGAGTACTGAATCACCATCAAATGATCAGATAGCTCAGATCCAAATTGACACACTTGTTACAGTACTGCAAAGAAGGCATGCTCATATGATGCATTGGATGAATAAATTCTGGGATGTCTACTCTGAGAATCATAAATTTATCAAAGAGCATGAGAGATTAAATAACAGGGTCCAAGAGAAGCTCCATGGGATACTAAGTAAAGATACCCATGACACTGCAGGCATCTCCAGTGCCGAAGATCTGATCAAGCAACATAAGAAATATCATGACAAGCTTCAAGCTGATGCAAAGGAGTGTATTGATGCTTCCAAGATGGGTGTACCTGTGTTATTCAGAAATGAGAAAGAGTTGAAAAGCAAAGATGAATGGGCTAAATAATGCCAAGTAATATTATAGGAGGCTCTAGTGACTATCAAAGATAAAGACTCAGCATCCTAGGAGGCCTGCAAGCATTTGGAGAGGATGATTTCAATAGAGGTGGTCACAAGGAATGCCATATAATTCGCTGATACACATCTGAGCCAAAAGTATTTAGATCATATTGCTTAGATCTACCTGTGGCTCAATAGAGCTTAGTGTTAATTATCTTTGTTTATTGTTATGTTAATTCTGTTAATTCCCAAAAGACACTATGAAGAGATATGTCCTCTTCACAACTATTGCTATAAAATATGAACATATGATGGTCTAAAATCATCATAAGTAGTAGGATATCTCTCTCTCTTGTTTTAAAAAAGACTTTATAAGAAGATAGATTGCCATCTCTTGTCCATTTAAAAAACTTATATCATATATGCTTATTTTTTGAAGAAGTACAATGAAGTAGAATACTTTCATATGGTGATTTATTTCTAATGTTCAATAGTTGTGTTATTTTTCATGATTACATTTTATTGTGTTGTCTCCGAAGTGGTTTTCCCTTATTATTCAAATTTATACGTATTTGTCAGAACACATTTGCTATTGTTGTGTGATGTTGTGGCTGGGTTCTGCTTGGGTGAATTAAATTCCTTTCAAGTAATTTGACTTAACTGGTTCCATAGGATTAAAACCTTTTTAAGCTAATTGTCCTGATTGGTTTCCCTCAAGTCAAGAATTAAATATCCTTCCATAATATCATAGTAATATGGGAGAATAACACTGGGATTAGTAAGAAGAGTGTTGTAACTAGCAAACTTGCATGTCTGAATAAGGTGCTAACATTCAAAAAGTGCCCAACTATTAGAGTTAAGCTAGGAGATAAATTCACCTATCACATACATATGTTTCCATTAACCCATCCAATGACCCGAATAGCCCAATAAGGTAGGCACTGGTCATTCCAAATTCATTCTAGAAATTCTACATAGTTTTATTCAAGCATTCATATCTAAGACCTTAACATTAGGAATAAGAACAGTTATCTTTTAAGCTACTTCACACCTATTTGCCACCATGAAGGATATTAAAAATCTGCATTTGTTGTGAAAGGTATACCCACCTAGGTCTAGCAGAACCTAAAGTGAAGACGTTATTATCCTTGTGCCTATTAGCCAAAAATGTGAAGAGAGCTTAGCAACCTCTTATGGTGTAAAGACTTGCATTTTTTAGATCTAACATGTTTCTCGAAAAACCCCTGAAAATTATTCAAAGTTAGGTTTGAGGCAATAAATAGTCTTGTACGGGCCTCACAATGGGCAGAATTGGAAAAGAGGGTTCTTAGTGCTTAGATCACTCTATGAGCTTTCATGTGCTTCAAATAGTTCTCCAATCGGACACCCAGATCAAAAGTTATGGCCCCCGGAAGTTGACCTATTTTTGGAAGGAGATGCAAATTTTGAAATTTGGTTGTTGGCTGCCAAAAGGGGTTATTTATGACCATTTTTGGGAACCCTGGGAAGTAGTAGAGATAAGGGGGGAAGTTTAGTGTCAAGAAAAGGTTGGAAAACAGAAACCCTAGTAGATTTGGGGCTATAGAAGGCAAAAGATTCTAGAGCCTGGTGATAGGTAGTTGTAATGTGTTGCAGCCTGTGGCAGATTGATTCCTCTTATTGTATTTGAGCTTCTGTAATGTAATGAGTTGTCCAAATCAATAAAAGAGTATTCTATTTTCTGTGTGCAATTTCTATTGTTGTATGTTTTGTGATTTACCCCCTTCATCAAGTGGTATCAGAGCAAGGGTTCCTGAGTGTTAAGACAGATCACTGACCGTGAGGCAATTTGCACCAGGACCTGAGGTTGTGGGTTTGCTACAGAGTTCAAAATGCCTACACGAAGAAATTGTGTTGGGAGAAATGCTTTGACGGAAGAGGGTTTTACAGCACTGCAAAGGCAAATCGATGCATTGCAAGAGGAGCTACAAAGAGGGTTTGAGCCGAGAACGAGAGAAGAAAGCAAAGATGAAGCTAAAGAAGATCTATCTGAGGAAGAACAAGAAGTTGTAGGAGATCCTACATAAGTTAGGTTGTTGAGGGCCATTTCAAAGATTGGAAAGAGGCCCAGGATCAAAGTTTCTACGTATTCTAAAGATTTGAATCCAGAACAACTTATTGATTGGATCAATGATATGGAATAATATTTCAAGTATGAAGATGTGGAAGATCCAAAATGGGTCAAGTTTGTAAAAATAAAGTTGAAGGGCCATGCCAGTATTTGGTGGAAGGAGGTCCAGTTAGAGAGGAATATAAGAGGAAAAGGAAAGATTACTAGATGGGATCAGATGGTGGACAAACTAAAGAAGTTGTTCATTCCTGTGGACTATGAGATGGAGTTGCTGAAGAAGCTATAAGGATTGAAGCAAGGTAACACGTCTATTAATGAGTATACTGAAGAGTTTTATAAGATTACTATCAGGACAGGCCATGCAGAGGCCAACAAGGAGAAGGTAACCTGTTACAATAATGGGTTAAGGCCAAGTATTCAAGAGGAGTTGAGCCTGGTCAAAATGACCACCATAGAAGATGCATACCATTTTTCTTCGAAGGTGGAAAAGAAGCTAAATAAAAGATTCGATAGCAAGCAAAGGGGAAGAGGTCAAGGCAGAAGGACTGGTGGAAGAGCCTATGGAGGCCGTAATGAAGATCAAAACAAAAGTGAAGAAGCTGGCACCGATCGAAATCATAGAGGAGATAATGCCTACTGCTCTCGTGACCAAAACAATGGTGAGCAAAGAGGAAGAGGAAGAGGCAGACCTGGGCAAGAACCTGGAAGAGGAGGTTTCCAAGGAACCTGTTTCCAATGTGGAGAAGAAGGGCATCAAGCATACGAGTGTCCATAACATCAAGGAAGGATGAATAGAAGACTTGAAGGTAATGCACGAGTTGTACATGTAGATGAAGATGCACAGTCTGAACATTTTGAAGATATTGAAAAGGGAGAAACCCTAGTTATCAGAAGAACCTTGTTGAATGAGGAGAAAGAACCAGATCAAAGGAAGAGTTTATTCCACACAAGGTGCAAATGTGAAGGTAAGTGTTGTGATATTATTATTGATAGTGGAAGCACTGACAATCTTGTTTTAGAGGAGATGGTTAACAAGTTGAAGTTGACAAGAAGAAAGCATCCACGTCCATATTCGATTGCATGGTTGTAGAAGGACCATAGAGCTTTGGTCAATTAACAGTGTTTAGTCAAGTTCAAGATTGGGGACTACCATGATGAGGTGCTGTGTGACATCATACCGATGGATGCATGTCATATGTTATTGGGCAGGCCGTGGCAGTATGATAGGTGCAATGTCCATGATGGTCATGCAAACACATATTCCCTAATAAAGGATGGAGTTCGTCATAAGTTGAAGCCCTTGAAGGAGGTGGAAGAAAAGGTATGTAGTACTGCTAGAATTTGCTTGGTAGATGGTAGAAAATTTTTGGAGGGTATGAAGGATGAACATCATTGCTTTACATTGATTCCTAAGATTAGTCAAGAGAAATATGAAGATGTACCAACAAGAGTCTTAGATCTGTTGGAAGAATTTCAAGACATTGTCTCTAATAATGTACCAAAAGCTTTACCACCAGTGAGGAAGATAAGTCATCAAATAGATTTGATACCAGGAGCCAGTTTGTCGAATAAGGTGACCCACAGAATGACTCCAGTAGAGAATGAACAGTTAAACAGATAAGTTCACGAGTTGTTAAGGAAGGGACTGATAAGAGAGAGCCTAAGTCCATGTGTAGTACCTATAGTACTAGCACCAAAGAAATATGGAGAGTGGATAATGTGTACAGATTCCTGAGCCATCAATAAGATCATGATCAAGTACAGATTTCTATTGCCCAAAATGGATGACATAATGGATTGTTTGAGTGGAGCCAAGTACTTCACGAAGATTGCCCTGAAGAGTGGGTATCACCATATTCAAATAAGAGAATGAGATGAATGGAAGACAACCTTCAAGACAAAGGAAGGGTTGTATGAGTGGTTAATCATGCCATTTGGGTTAACCAATGCACCGAGCACATTCATGCAGCTCATAAACGAGGCATTGAAAGAATTTTTGGGAAGTTTTGTTATTGTTTATTTAGATGACAATTTAATTTTCAGTAAGACTTGGGATGAGCATCTGATTCATATCAAAAGAGTTTTAGAGAAGTTGATTAATCTAAAGAAATGTAGTTTTGCAAAGGAGTTGGTATACCTGGGATTTGTTGTCTCAGAGGAAGGTCTTAAGATGGACCCAAAACAAGTAAGGGCTATCATTGAATGGCCTACACTAAGGAGTGCTACAAAGGTACAATCTTTTCATGGTTTGGCAAGTTTTTATTAAAAATTTATCAAAAGTTTTAGTAACATTTATGCATCCCTAACTAAGACAATGAGAGGGGATAGAAAAGAGTTTAGATGGACTACAGGAGCAGCCAAGAGATTTGATACATTGAAACAAAAAGTCATAGAGAAACCTATTTTGGCACTTCCAGATTTCAATAAGGTATTTCAGGTAGATTGTGATGCTAGTGGCAGTGCTATAGGAGTTGTTTTGAGTCAAGAAGGTAAGCCCATTGCCCATTTTAGTGAGAAGCTTAATGATGCCAAGAAAAAGTATTATGTTTATGATCAGGAGTTTTATGCAATAGTTCAGGCTTTGAAGAAATGGAGACATTATTTGTTTCCAAAAGAGTTTGTTTTATATACTGGTCATCAGGCTTTGTAGTATCTTAATAGTCAAGGAAAGTTAAACTAGAGGCACTTAAAATGGGTTGAGTTTTTCCATAGTTTTACTTTTATTTTGAAGCACATGAGTGGGAAGTCCAACAAAGTTGTAGATGCCTTAAGCAGAAGGCAAAATTTGTTGATAGAAATGAAGATAGAGGTTGTTGGGTTTGATGAGCTCAAAAGTTTGTATCCTAAAGATCCAGATTTTGTAGAGGCTTGGAAATCTTGTTTGGAACCTGTTAGTTTGGACAGGACGAAATGGTTGAATTTTATAATCCAAGATGGCATGTTGTTTAGGGGACGCCAGTTGTGTATTATGAGGAGTTCCATGAGAGAGAACCTGATTAAGGAGAAGCATAGTAGGGAATTATCTAGACACTTTGGTTGAGATAAGACCATTGCTATTGTTGGTGAGAATTATTATTGGCCACAGCTGAAGCAGGATGCGAGGAAATTTGTGCAGAGTTGCAAAGTGTGTTAGATGGCAAAAGGAACAAGTCAAAATACAGGGCTATATCAACCATTACATGTACCAGAGAAGCCATGGGATGATATTAGTATGAATTTTGTTCTTGGTTTACCGAGGACACAGAGAGGACATGATTCCATTTTTGTGGTATTGGACATATTCTTGAAGATGACACATTTTATTCCTTGTAATAGGACTAATGATGATGTTCATATTGTAGAGTTATTTTTTAGGGAGGTGGTGAGACTACATGGTCTACCTAAGAGCATAGTTTCAGATCGAGATACTAAGTTCATTGGTTATTTCTAGAGGACATTGTGAAAGAAGTTGAAGATAGATTTGAAATTTAGTTCTACACACCATCCATAGACTAATGGACGGACTGAAGTGGTGAATAGGAGTTTGGATAACCTACTACGATGCTTAGTAGGAGATAAGCCCAAGGGATGGGATTTGATTTTACCATAGGTAGAATTTTCTTACAACAATTCTGTCAATAGGAGTACCGGTAAATCACCATTCTAGATTGTATATGGGAATAGTCTAAGAAATGCTTCAGAGTTAAGGAAGCTAGAGAAGGGAGAAAAGACAAGTGCTAAAGCCGAAGACTTTGCAAAACACCTAAAGAATTTGCATGAAGAAGTGAGAAAGCACATTAATAAGATGAATACTTAGTACAAGGCTAAGGCAAATCAAAAGAGGAGATATAAGGAATTTTAGGTAGGAGATGAATTCATGGTTCACTTGAGAAAAGAGAGGTTTCCAGTTGGAACTTATAATAAGTTAAAAATGAAGAAATTTGGACCATGCAGAATTTTGAAGAGGCATGATTTAGGAAATGCATATGAGGTAGAGCTACCGAGTGGGATCAACATTTCCCCTATTTTCAACATTGCTAATTTATTAGAATATCATGAAGGTGGAATAGAGGATGGACCAACAGAGCAACAATGGAGTATTCTGGCATCTACTTCAAAGGAAGAGATAGAAGAAATCTTAGATAGGTGTGTGGGAAGGAGTACTCGAAAGAGGCAATATGAGGAATATTTGGTGAAGTGGAAAGCAAGGCCTGTTGAAGATTCTTCCTAGTTATCTAAGGCAGAAGTGGACCGTTTGGGGTTTTCCTCAAACACTTGAGATGTGACAAGGTCACTTCTCAAAATTACCCTAGGTGTCTGATGCAGGAGCATCCAGTGGTGTAAGGGCAATCTTGCATCACCCAAAAAAAGATGATGTTTCAAAATCATTGATGTTGTTTCCATTTCTTTTCAAAATTAGTATTTTTGGTTCATAATTGCTTGAACAATGATGTAGAACTTTCAATTTTTCCAAACTGCTATTTTTAGAAAGTTTGCATTTGGGCACGGATTGAAGTGAAAATTTATAGGAAGCTTCGTAAATGAAATATAAGACCTTTGGTGAAGGAATCAAGCAAAGATCATTTGTGAGCTGAAATATATTAAGGTTTCAGTTTCCCAAAAATTTCTAAACATTATTCAAAGTCAGGTTTGAGGCACTAAATGGTCCCATACAGGCCCAAAAAAGCACAAAACTAATAGAGTGGGTTCTTAGTACATAGAGCGCTTCATGAGATTTCTGGTGCTTCAAACGGTTTGTCAATCGAACACCTGGATCAAAAGTTATGGCTCCCAGAATTTGATCTATTTTTGGAGGGAGATGCAAATTTCAAAATTTAGCTATTGGCCATCAAAAGGGGCTATTTATGACCATTTTTGGGCACTCTGGGCAGTAGTAGAGAAAAGGGGAAAGTGTAGGGTCAAGAAAAGGTTGGAAAACATAAACCCTAACATATTTGCGGCTACAGAAGGTAGAAAGTTTTGGAGCCTCATGATAAGTAGTTGTAATGTGTTGCAACCTATGGAGGATTGATTCCTTTGATTGCACTTGAGCTTCTGTAATGTAATGAGTTGTCCAAATCAATAAAAGAATATTCTATTTTTTATGTGCAATTTCTGTTGTTGTGTGTTTTGTGATTTACCCCCTTCATCACAAATAAAACAGAGTATGTTGGGCATTAATAATTGTTTAAATGCACATTTGGGACATCTCCTATGAAAAATAAAATTTGAAAGAATAAGAGTAGAATATTTCTGAGAAAACATCTTCTATAACAAACTTGCATCATAAACCTAGGCCCCACAAGTAGGTAGCAAACATCTTTTGTAATATAACTTGCATCTTTTGTAACTAGATTACTATAACATCTACTCAATGGGTGAAGTTTGCAGACATTCACAAAGCATTTAATTTTAAGGCAACTCTGTATTGGCACATGATTTGGCAGATAAATGGTGATGCCCAAAATAGGGTTTTCTATTAGTAATTAAGCATTACCCTTATCAGCTATGAAAATACCTATGAAAGGGAAAGTTAAGTAAAGCTAGAAATGTTAAATATCAGTAACAAGATCTCCACATCTCTCACCTCTACTGCCATCATGGAAACCCTGAATCAGATAGAAAAAGAAAACAACATTAAACAAAACCTAAAAATTAAAAACAACAAAAATACGTACCAAAAACACACAACGCAGGGTGTCTTTTCACTCTAATCTTGTTCTTCAAATATTAACAATGGTTATTTATTTATTTAAGTGCTTTTAATGAAAAAGCTTGTCCTGTGAACAATCAAATCAAATCTAAGGAGGTCCAAATGGTTGTATTTCTAAGCTCAAACACTAGAATATTCTTTTTATAGTGTATAGCATTGGGGAAATAGGGGCTTAAGCATACAACTCCCATATCGAATATCTTGTACGATAACTAAGTTAGGATAAATACTCAATTTTAGGAGCATGAAAAGGATCACATGTTTTTAGATATGATCATAGATCAAAAACTTGTCCTAGTTATTGTAGTTTCCATGTAGGGATCCACAAAACCAAAATTAGTTGTCCATTGTTGTATGTACATCCTTCAAGTTTAGCATCTTATGTTGTACACCAAGATCAAAGGAGGAAGATACATACACTCTTATCCCTTTGTCTTTGTCAATTATGCTTTACATTTTGTATTATATGAGGCTTAACTCTTCCTATTTAGTGTTAATAATGCTTAATTGATTTATTTATTTGAGATGTAAGCATGAAAATTACATACAACTCCCATATCAAATATCTTGTACGATAACTGAGTTAGGATAAATACTCATTTTTAGGAGCATGAAAAGGATCACATGTTTTTAGATAGGATCATAGATCAAAAAGTTGTCCTAGTTAATGTAGTTTCCATGTAGGGATCCACAAAACCAAAATTAGTTGTCCATTGTTGTATGTACATCCTTCAAGTTTAGCATCTTATGTTGTACACCAAGATCAAAGGAGGAAGATACATACACTCTTATCCCTTTGTCTTTGTCAATTATGCTTTACATTTTGTATTATATGAGGCTTAACTCTTCTTATTTAGTGTTAATAATGCTTAATTTATTTATTTATTCGAGATGTAAGCATGAAAATTACATACCTTTCACTTTTCCCTTTGATTTTGGACTCATTGTGACTTTATTAGTCCTTGTGGAGTGACAAGTGGATAAGTGGCACTTTTTTTGCTCAAAGTTGATGCATAATCTAAGCCTTACCTAATCTTGTTTGTACTTATTCCTAGGGAGTAACATTGATCCTTGTTTTTTCCTTTTATATTAGAGTGTGGATCCACAATTTATAGGATTCATCCTAGGTTATATTCATGATTTTCAAAAAAAGAACCCAAAACTTTTAATTTTCATATACAAATTCAGGGCTAACATAACCCTTCCTACTAGTGTCATTTGTCAGACTTGCCGCCTCTAGATTTGTATTTAAGGACTAACCCTAATTCATTTCAAGTCATCTAATAAGATCCCTAGAAGTCATATTAGAGCATTCAAGAGACGTCTATTCACATTATCATAACATTTATTACTACACTATTTGCATGCATTAGCATCTAGGGCTTTCTTTGTAGATCACTAATTATTTTCAATCTTTTCTGAAAGAACTATTAAATCAATATCCTTGAGGAAGAACATATGCCACCTAGAAGAATCCTCAAAGATGGTCCTAAAAATGACAGGTCAAACACCATGCATTATAAACATCCATGGAAACCAAAAAGCAAGTATCAAAGTTTAGCAAAAATTAGATCCATGTGCATAAGTTAAGATCCATAGACTTGGTTCAGATCTACAATTCATGTAGATTGGTCCAATAATCACAAAAGTGATCCACAATGACAAAAAATGATTTCTTTTGGTTCAAAAATCATTCATTTGATCAAATTCTTATTTTCTTGCATATTGATGTATCAATTGTAAGCATATGCCACATCATGGTTGCATTGGATTTCAACTGACTTTTATTTATTTATTTATTTTCTACATTTACTTCAACACTTTATTCCAAGTAGATTTTAATGTTACCTAAATTAATCCTAGGGTATCCTTTATTATAGTTATTTTAATTTTATTTACCCTGAGGTTATATTTAAAAGGGATTTTAATTGCCCCTTCCAAAGGCTGGAGGGAATGGCCATTGGCCATGGTCATTATTAAAAGGCAGGTATTTTTTATAGTTAGTGTGGTGGCTTTATTTTATATTGCTTAATATTTAGTATTCTATTAGAATCATAATATTAACAACATATAATTAGCACACTAGTAATAAAAACAACACATCATAAGGCAATCAAGTAGCACTCTTACTATTAAAGGAAAATCTCAAACTAATGAACTATCACAAATCACAATGCAATTAATCTTCATTACAATATTAATTATATTTTTGATAAAATATAATAATATTTTAATTTTTCCACCTATAAGTTAGAAAAACTACACCTTTTTCCAACTTTGCTTTTATCTTGATGATATTTCAATTACATTGCACCAAATCTTATTCTTAATTATAAATTCCACTTAGATTTGATCGACCTATTGTTTTGAATATGGATTGTGTTTTAAACTTTTATGTTGATAAACTTAGTATGTAGAGTATTTAAATTTCTTCATTCACAGTGTGAACTGTGATTTGAAGTTTGGCATTAATGAAATTTGTATGAAGCAAGTGTTTTGAACTTTTGCATTCACTTTGTCTGTGTTTGTGTGTGAACTTTTGAATTTACCTTTTGTGCACTTATTATTTGTGTGAAGCGTATGTGTGAATTTGACATTCATTTTGTTTACACTTATTGTTTGTGTAAAATGATTGTGCTAAACTTTGATGTTCATTTTGTTTAGTGTATTTAACATTGGTAGATCTATTTATTCTTTTTTCCAAGTGTGTATTTGAATTTTAGAATCCCCTTATTGTTTCATTGAACTTTAATTTTTATTTTTTTATGTGTGAAATGTGTTATACCTATCTTTGACATTCACTTTGTGTGTGAGAGTGAACTATCTTTGGCTTTCACTTTGTGTGTGTGAGTGAACTATCTTTAGCATTCACTTGTATTTGATCCATTTGTTATTTATGTGTGTGTATGTTTAGACTTTAGTGAACTATCTTTGGCATTCACTTGTATTTGATCCACTTGTTATTTATGTGTGTGTATGTTTAGACTTTAGTGAAAAACTTTGGCATTTGCTTTATGTGAAGAGTGTTTGAACTTTAGTGTTTACATGTGTGTGACGTGTGCATTCGAATTTTGTGTGAAGTGTGTTCAAACTTTAGTGTACTTTGTACATGTTTGTAGTAACTCTATTTGAACTTTAGAATTACTTTATGTTTGAAGTGTGTGGTTGAACCAACTTTGACTAAAGTGTGTGTTTGCACCAGATTTGTTTAAACTTTGGCATTCACTTTGTGTGTGTAATCGTGTGTGCATGTGTATGCACACATGAAATGTGTGTTGACATTGTCTTTTTGTGTGACTAAAGCATATGTTTGAACTAGCTTGGGTAGTCACTTTGTGTGTAAGTTTGTATGAACTACCATTGACAGTAACTTTGTGTATGCATGTCTATTTTTTAACTAACTTTAGCATTCATTTTGTATGAAGTGTGTTTGATTTTACCATTCACTTGGATTTGTCCTTTCATTATTTGTGTGTGTGTGTGTTTGTGTTTGAACTAACTTTGACATCCATTTTGTTTGTGTGTGTTAGTGAATTAACTTTAGAATTCACTTGGATTTGATCCACTTATGATATGTGTATGTATGTTTTGAATGTGAGTGTTATGGAGCAAAATGTGTACTCTTGCCATTTTACACCTAGTTTAGCACTTGGGTGGACCTAAATCAATTAATTCTTGATCTCGGTGATAAAACCTGATAAAATAACTATGAGGCTGACCTAAACACACTTAGAGGGACTTATGCCATAGTTTTTGGGGCTAAAGGACAAGGGCACCCAAGCGCTCTGGTCCCTCATTTAGCCATGACCTAATTTAAAGGCATGTCAACTTAAGACATCTTAAATAGTTCCTCATGTAGACCCCATTTGGTTTAATTCATTGTTGGTAGCGAGAATGCATATAAAAGTAATTTTTAAGTCATTCACTTGAACATCTCTAAGCTTTCTAAGAAATCTATGCACATTTGCATTCTTTCTTCTTCTCTCTCATGCTTGCTACTCTTCTCTAAATCTCTCTATTGTGGATTCTTGCTATGACACTAACTTCTTGTAGGTCTTGTGAAGATCTCTCTACATCTATGGGCTACATGAACTTCTTGAGTCAAGTTGTGACAACTCTTCATGCAAGCTAGGGTTTCCATGCTCATGGTGACTCCTTTTCTTCATGCTTTATTCTAACATTCCATTCTACTTCAGATTTACCTCATAGTGAAGAACATTCAATCAACGACCCTTAATTAAAAGGTGACCTTCGATTTAAGGTGCTTAAGTCTCTTGCAAATGGGCCATAAAAATGTTTTATTGTTAAAAAAGGGACCTTCAATTGAAGATACATTTAGCGAAATGTCTTTTCCTTCCATATAAAGTCATACCTTCAACTAAAGGTTAGAGATGTGAAATTTTTGGTACCTTCCAAAAGAAGGTACATCTAACAAATAAAAACCTTCATTTGAAGGGGTTCCAACATTTTTACCTTGCCAAATTTTTTTTTTCAAAATGGCCCAATAGAAAGATAGGCCTAAATTTTCTTCCACCATAGCAATTTGGATGCTTGTGGCATTGGTTACATAAGACTTATAATCTTGTTGTGAGTGTTAATTAGCTTGTTGTATGCATTCTTCCACCTTGTTATGTACATGTCCCTTACAACTTGTTGTAAGTGTCTTGCAACACGACCCCACTTGCCCACTTTAAATTAATCCACTTATGGATCAATTGAACTCATCTCAATCAACTATCTCTACATATAACATGTTTGATTGTAGTTGATGCTATTAGACAAGTTTAATTATGGTCTAATCTATCACTATTGCGATCATCTTGTTTGACTTCAATACCTAAAGTGTCTAGATAACTTAGTGCACATCTATATTTGTTCTATCTTGATAATTTAATTTCTACAACCATGTCTAAATTAGTTTATTGCTTAAATGAGTCATATTAAAAGTAATAAGTATAAGGATGATTTTTTGAAAACATAGTATCAACTTTAGAGATTTATGTTTTGGTCTTGGGGATACTTCCACACTTTTTACCTTTCTAACTTAAGTATACCCTAATGGTTAAAACTAACCAATTTTAAGGCTTTTGATTCTATGATAGAATAAAATACAATCTATATGCAATTGAACCTATGTTGTTATATGTTGTGTGGATAGGCGAATAGAGCAAATGACTAAAAATTGAAATGAGAGAGGATTTAACATTAGTTGTTAGTCGACTCTTGAACATTGGAAGTGGAGCATCATCCATGTAAACTTTATTTAGCATTTTGTCCATTAAATTTTTTCCTATATGTTTATTGTGTTGAAGGTTAAATTTTATTCATTAAATGTTTGATATCCTATAAATGATTAGAGAGGAATTATTGAAATCATTTCATAGAAAGGGATGGGTGTGTGCATCTTTTTTTTCATCATTTCTTAGTGAGGTATTAGATTCCCCTCAAATCAGTCATCTTCTCCTAAAGTTCATATATCCCAAGAGAAACTTACTTAAAACATGGTCCCTACCTTTCCTTATGACTAATAAAATTTTAGACACAATTAACCAATCCTTTAAAATTATCATTATTTTTTGTTAGTTAGATCACAATGTAATTTTGATGTGTTCCACACAATAAATTATCCCCCTAAATAACATTTAGAATCAGCCATAGAAACAGTCTCTATTCACCAAAAAATATTACCATATCCTTTGAGAGTGACCTTAACACATTTGATTTTTTATGTTCTAGTATATAAAATTTCCAAACTAAATTAATTTTATGTTAATAGCAATAAAAATTTATAGGTTATAGAATATTAAATAAATACATTATAAATTAAGTTATATAAGAAAAAAACCAAGACCGTGGATATTCTAAATACTTTTATATTGGGAAAAGCTAAAGTCATGGTGATGACATATATAAAATTATATTGGAAAATGCACTTTCTCTAAATGTAAATCTAGGTCAATTAAATAAATTCAAGCATAAAAGCATGTAAATTAACCTAGATTATAGTCATGCCAATTTAGAATGATAAATGTGCATTATTTAGTGACAATTTTGGAAATTAAAGGCAAATGGAATAAGTATATGAATCTCTTGGAACTATAATGAAGGTTAGCTTGATGCCACAAAGAACTTAGTCATCTATGTATAGAAAGATAGGTATCCTTTGTGCATGGTAACAATTTGGCACTTTGTGCAAACTTGTGAGTTTATATGTGTTGATTCCACAACATTGAGACAATTTTGCACCATGTAGACCTAATTTAATATGAATAGTCTTGATCTAGTGAAGTGTTAATCCTTATTATCCAATTCATGTGATCTCTACTCCTCACCAATTTTTATGGACCAGTAGTATTTAGAAATATGTTAAGGAGATTACTAGATCTCTACCAGGTGGAATCATAAAGCCATGTCCCACTTGTGGGACATCTCTCAAAAATGAGCCATACCTAAGGCAAAAATTGATGAATACCTTCGAGTGAAGGATCTTCATTCAAAGTATAGTTCCTTCCATGTGTTAGTAGGGTTCAAATGAAGGTATTTTTTAATGGTTTAATAAAAGAAAGTGCATAAAACCACTTTCAACCAAAGGTACCTTTGAATGAAGGACCTTGAATCATAGATTCTTCATTATAAGGCCCTTCCTTTAAACTCCCTGATGCAGGCCTTCCTCCTTTTGGTCACTCACATTTCAACAACAAAATGTTGACTTGGGTAAGTTTTGGATAATCAAATGAAGTTACCACAACCCATGATTTTGCATGATCATATCCCTTAGAGTAACTTTTATTAAAAAAATATATAATTTGTAATATTTTATTTAATTGTTATATTTTTGCTATTTTCTAGTGAACATAGGTTTTCACCAAGCATAAAGGTCTTTTTTCAAAGCACATGGCAATATAGAAAAAAGTAGGAACAAATTTTGAAAAATATGAGCCTTTCATATTGATGTTCTTGTTTTAACAAAAAACAAATTAATTTGGATATACACAAAAATATTATGATGGATGGTAAAATACTACTCTAAATTATAACTAGATCTAAATTAAAATTTTAATAATAAATAAAATATGCAAAAAACAATAATTAAAAATGCACACACCACATATTATTGTTAATGATCTAAATTTTTTAGAAATTATGAATTAATTTTATTTGTAGAAAAAGTTACATTGTATGGGAAAATATCACCCATTAAAATACTATAAAGAATACAAAACAAGATGTAAAGTGCATCTGGATTTGAAATTGTGTGTATTTTTGCATTGACATTTTGGATCACACTCAGTGATCCATCAAAAAAAGGAGCAAGTTTCTAACAAATGTTTAAAAACCTAGCTAAAAATGTTGATTTGAGTGTCCCACTTAGGCCAACAAGTGGGAGACACCTTTATGTTTCCACTCTAGGGTCAATACTAAAAAATGATTTGAATATAAGTGAATACTTGTGTAGAAAGGGAAGAGATGAAGTCAAATCCATGGGAATGTGTAGAAGTGAGAGTAAAGGAGTGTGGCTAGGATTGTGGGAAGGAGACAAACTTAACATAAAAGTGTGCCCCATGTGACTATGTAATTATATTAAGACATTTTCTCAAATGGACCCTAAACTAAATGGGAATTAGCATGGGTATGCAAATTTCACTATTACAAAAGTACTCTAATGGGATAAAACAAAAATAAACAAATGTAATTTAACTTTTTTAACTTTTTATGTATATTTAAAATTTCCTAAAAGTTGGTTATTCTAAATAAATAGTTTTGTAAAGGAAAATAAACTTTCCCTTGGGTTTAGGTTTTATGCTAATCCAAAAAATAAAATATCAGTAAGCATAACTAACCTATATTTAAAATGAATGGAGTTGTGGACAATTGGTATTCTAATATTAAAAGAAAAGGTACATAAATTAAAAAAATTAAACAAGGGTACTTAGCTCTATCACTGAAGAATGATTGTTGTTAAATAAAAATTTCTGTGTAAGCTCTACATCTAACTTGAAAATATGATCTCTTTATTAGGTGACTAACTCATATTTTTTGTTCAAATTTAAGTTTTAAAGTAGGGATACAAATCAAAGTCAAAGATTATTCATGCATCTAGATAAGCTAGGTGGATTTGGGGTTTATGGACATAGTTGCCATTGTTCTGGATACACGAAAGAGGATTCTTTGTATTTTCTCATCATTATTTTATAGGTTAAAGTGGTAAATGCACCCAGATTTGATTTTTTTTTGCTTGTAGAAAAATAAATATGGGATATTTTGAGTAGGTAGGGGGATGTTGGGAAAAGTTTAGATTTGATTGAAATAGGTTAATGCTCACTTCTACATGCTATAAAATAGGGGATAGACTGCATATATGTAGACTTTTAATATAGTGAGTGGTTGTTGGCTGAGTGCGAGGTGAAGACACCATTGTTGTACTAAATAAGTTATATTTCCATTATTTTCTTTCAACAAAAGTGTAGATTTGAATGTAAAGCCTAATATATGAGAAGATATACATGCATTGTAGGAATTCTAAAATATTTTTAATGCTAAGTACTTTGTTGAATGTTTCCATGTGTGTCTATTATAGTAACAGGTGTCTTGATAAGTTCTCCTTCATTTACAATTGCTAAATGATGAAATGTGTATGTTTTGTTAATTATCTTAGAATTTATAAAACCTCTAAGAAAATTTTCCCAAGGATTCTTTACATCACATTATGGGCAATGTTGTTTACATTTTAATCACTAAAGAAGATTCAATTAGGCTTACTTTATTTTATTACTCTAATTCCTTATTGTGTACTCACAATGTAACTTATGTGTCTAAACGTAAGGTCTTACTACAAAATTCTTAAGTTCTTATGAGTGAATATCTTGTTTGTTCTTTCTTATACCTTTTTGTCTCAAATAGATTATGTGGCCTAACTTGGATGAAGGGACCAATCTCTTTGACTCCTTGTTCACCACCATCAAAATCATAAAATATAAATTATAAACTATTTTATAATAGTACAAACATTAGTTTATGTATCCTTACAAGCCTAGTTTTACATAAAATATTATATCCTAAGAACATGAATATGAAAATATATTTATGGGTTATTTGTTGTTGTTCATATTGATTGTCACACATGAAGTTATATACTAGCATGAAAAATCATTAAGGGTATGATCAATTTTATCTAATAGTTACATTTATGACAACCCTATTATGTTTGAAGGAGGTTCTAAAATTTGAGTTAACAAGCCTGTATAATTGACACTAGTGACACTTATTCAAGAGCTTTATCGACATAGGGTAAGCCTGCACTCAAAGTTAGATGAAATTATTTTATCTCTATATATTTTACCCCAAAAACCTTTAGCGATTACCCTCCCAAACTTAGCATAGTCTACAGTGAAGAAGGCTAATCTTGCCTTATGCATTGACCACTTTACCATCTTGTGTTTGATCATAAGCCATGCTCATCTATCCTGATTAGACATTCTCATATCTTAGGAGTTGTACTTGAGCTTTACAATATAGGATTTATTGTGAAGTGCTAGAGCCAACACCACCCTCTATAGAGTTACAACCATCACAAACAAATTCAGGCCCACCTAGTGAACATTTCCATTTGTAACATTGCTATAGTTATGGAGTGTTTGTCTCTAAACTATTTTGATATCTACTTAATGCGTCATATGAAACTAAAAGCAAAGGCCAACTGCACAATTATGTTGAACTAGCATGGTAGTGACTAAATCATTTTTGCTAGGCTTAAAAGATCTCCCATATAGGACTAGACAAGAAAAATAGATGTGAATAAACTTTTATGCAAACTTTATACTTGCTTTTCACAGAAAATACTTCTTAGTAAAATTTCTAAAAGAAGGGTAAGTGCAAAAAGATGGGGGGCCAAAAAGTGGCCACATAGTTTTGAAAAAAAAAAAAAAAACATAACGCGAGCACGTTATTACTTCCTAGATAAATTATAAAAAAAAGCACTTCACTTCATTCCATTTCTTTTTCCTCCTATATACTCACAGCCTACAAACCCTAGGAAGTGTGCTCGCATTTTGGAGATCTCAATTCGACACAAAAATCTTTGCAATTCGTTTCCAAAATGCCTCCACGACGTCGAGCACGCCAAAGGAGTGAGTTTTATTTTTTTTTTGTTTGAATTTGTTTCTAAATAGGTAGGTTTGAGTTGATTTTTGATGTAAATTTCATTAATTGTCAGGAAATGTTAATGCTCCTCCTCCTCCTCCTCCTCCTCCTCCACAAAATCCTGCAGAACAACAACCTCCTCCATTCATTCCTCGACATGCCCCTGGAACACAAGAAAATATAATGGGGCAAATTGAAAACAACAAAAAAGAAATTGAAGATATAATTGCAAGGTTGAAAGATCCTTCCACTTCGACTTTGCATAGGTCCACGCTTGCTGAATCTCTTGAATCTATGTTATCAAATGTAGATTCAATTAGCAAGCAAAAAACTAGTTGGACGGATAAGAGGAGAGAGTTTAGAGATTATTATGCAGACAAACTATCATACCAAGATGTGAAAAAATTACAAATCACAAAATTAGACTTGTGTTTAATTTTCACAAACCCACAAACAAATCAACCTCCACCCATTACATGCAAGAGGTTCCCTATCCATTGGTGCAACAACCAAGTGATAAGGGACAATTTTGGGCAGAGGTGGTGGATGGTTTTTGACCATCCTCCATGCAATAATAATGAGGTCCCGCAATACTTTTTGAGGAAACTCTACTGCAAGTTTGTCCTCAATAAAGTGCCAAACTATTTTGATATGCAGGACTTCCAGGGTAGAGGTGGGGGGTTAGCACAAGATAGACCAGGGGCACGTCTTGACCCACAATGGGTAGTGAGACAAGTAATCAGCAGACTAGCCCACAAGCATGTTTCTATCCCTTCCATTGTGAAGGAGAGTGTTGAGGTCGATACACTTCAGTCCATTAGTGCCTTGACCCAAAGCATCATAGAGCATGCCGGTCCTGCAACACAGAGTGGGTTGGGAGATAGTGCGAGGAGTAGGGTCCCACCCAATACTTGTCAGACTTGCAGGTCATCCTGTGGTTATGACCCCATGGATGGTCAGGATGCAAGTGCATAGGCTACATCTGCAGCTAAGCAGATGGTGATGACAGATACCCTCCTAAGTGAGACTTTCAGCCTTGATACTCAGGTAAATATTAGCAAGTTTATTGAATTCAATTTATTAAATTTCATTTTTGAAATGCAAGATTAACTAATTTAAATTGATGATTTTAATGAAATTTCAGGGTCATAGCGTCGATGTAGTTTTCAGTGGTTCGCCACCTACATTTTACACTAGATCATCTACTGTCGGGGTATGTAACTAGTAAACAATTATAAATATTACATGTGAATAGCATTGTTATATGAATTGTATTCTAATATCTGATTTTGGATGTTGAATAGATTAATATTGTAGATTTCACAGCAGCACCTGCCAGCGGTGGTGGACTTCAAAGCTTTATGGAGATAATAAAATAAATAGTTTAATGAATGAATTGTACTTACTAGATTTTTGTATGTGACTTGTGTGCTTTATTGTGTGTACTTCCATGTTTAGATGAATGTGTGTGTATGTTAGGAGCCATGATTTGCATCACTATTATAGTTTTCGTAATTGAATAATGTTGTTTTATTTCTAGATGATGCAGGCTGTAGAGACACCTCCCCATGTTCAGAGGGCAATGAAGCATGGTGTGGCCTCTGCAATTCATAGCTCCATGGCATTGACAGAGGTATGAGACATATTAGTAAATTTCAATTTACATTCATTGTTATAGTTGTCTATTTTTGAAAAATCAAAAGATTATTGATTTGAAGTTTAATTTCTATCTGGATGGTTTCTATAGGACATGACATCACGAGGGCCTATTCCTACTACTGAGGCAAGTGAGGAGATAGATTATATGTTAGCGGTAAGTGATTATTTTGTTAAATGTTTCATTTTTTATAATGTGTAATTTCTATATATTAATGTCTATACTTTTTATTGTAACAGGTAAAGATGCAGGAAGAACTAAATAGGAGGAGTAGCCCTGGGGTTCATAGTAGACCACCCACATGTGCGTCTCCATCCCCTAGAAGATCAAAGGCTGCCTGTGATCTATTCTCTTCACCAGCTAGAGGGGAATGACTTTTTATTGTGTTCCTTTGTTGTATGCCTATATGGCATTCTTGTAAGCCTATATGGCTATTTTGTATATATGTTATACTTCTATCGACAAATATTGATGTATGCCTCTATGGATATTTGGTTAATACAAATCTTTTTTATTGATGGCGTCCATATTTGCATTATAAATCCATGTTTGAATGGATATTTGTAGATGGCTACTTCAAATATTTAAAATCTAATTGTATTACATAGGATGTTTGTTGATCCAATAAGCTAGCTATTGTTATTCAAGTATCACCTAAACCTCATTTTGGAACTAAAAGATAAAAGTTGTATTTAAAAAAAAATGAATCATCATGTTGAACAAAAAATATTAATATTCTTTATGAGTAGCATAGAATGTCAACTATATGCAATACAAAAAAATGAATCATCATGTTATTCTTTATGTTTGAGATCCTGAAAATGACTAAGTCTGGTGGCCTGATATCTTGAAACACTAGGATGAATATCCAAGTCATTAGGATGATTGCACCTTGAGAAAAAGTCATTAAGATGAGCACCTAAAGGAGACTTTCTTAAACATTCAAGCATTAAACAACAAGCATGAAGGGTTAAGGCACAATTTGTAACTCATAAAGCCTCAAAAGGGCGCCCAACTTAGAGAAAGCATTCATTTAAGACAAGGTGCCCATTGACACCTATTCCACCATAAACGTGCGCCTAATGTGGAAGGAGAACAAGCCTCTAGTAAGTGAAGCGCACCTATTGTCTAAACCACTTCATTCTGGCACCCTAGCATGAGGAGGAGTATATAAGTCAATAGGAAATGGCACCTAGAATGCAAATGAAGGACTAAGTGGCATTTTTAATAAGCATCAATTCACCTTGAGCTTTCAATAAATACATCAAATTGAGCCCCATAAGCCTAGGCGCCCTTTGCCTTCAAAAGAACCTTGTATCAACGTCAAGAGTTGGTCATATCGGCGCATCGGCAGACCTTGGTTAGGCTTCGCTGATAGTGGTCTGTCTTACCGACGAGTGTGGTTCGAAGTCGAAGACATCGGTGTATCAGAAGATAATCCCATCAGCACATCGGAAGAGCAGTTGAGAGCTTCACCAATGAAGGGGGTCACACCAACAATTGAAATCCATCAGTGTATCAGCCCAATGAGATTAGAGTTCACCGATGTTTGGAGTCTCACCGATGGGTGTGGTCTGAAGGTTGTCATTGGTGAGATCGGTGTGTCGGCAGAAGAGTTTTTGAGTGTGTCGATGGTATTAAGTCCTACCGATAGGCAAGGGACTTAGAGTCTCATATCAGAGTGACAAAGACATCGGTGTGAAAGGATATAAAGTCACTGATAGCGGTCTGTCTGACCGATAAGAGTCAATGATGGGATGTTTGTCAGAAGTGAAATCAAACGGAGTCATGGTGGCATCGGCCTATCGGCCAATGAAATTTTAAGCTCGCTGATGGTATGTTGTCTCGCCAATAGTGAGTTCGAAGGTTCAAAAGTTGATAATTCTATGCTTCCACTGTGTGCTCTGCATCAGACACTCATCCCTACTACAGTCTAGCATTCTCTAGTTGTGTTCTCCCCTTTGTTTTTGTGAACGCCTCTAGAAGTAATGTTGAGTTACTTGTGATGTCCTTATTGACTGGTGTTGTTTTGGATTCATGTGTAGTCCTTGTTCCTTATAGTCTATTGTCTACCTGATTGTTTGTCGTAACTTATTGAACCACTATGATTTTGAATATTTAGATTTAGAGGGCATTAGACACCAAAACTTCTTGACCTTTAACAACCCAACCTAGAATCAATAGATTTTTGTCCATCCCAACTATTGTAGTCAAGACAAAGCATGTTAATTCTCATTCAATCCAAAGTTCATTAACATGATTATCTTATCATAATATTTAGGGAAATGACCACCTAGATGGACAATGATGTGTGCTATCTATAAAGAAATTTGCAAGAAGTATAGGAGGCATGAGAATCCCTCCATGTTGTTTATCAAGTTGAATGATCTATGACACATCATGTATCATTAGAAAATATTCTTGAAGAGAAAGCAAGTGAAAATACTCAAAACAACCCATAATAAGGTGGAGAAGTTTAAAGGATGGAGGTTGCAACACTTTCCAACCTCATAGCCACACTAGTCTAATGGATCAGGATGCTAAAGGCTAGAGGTGTTGAGAAACCTCTAAAGGACAAAACTATAGAAAGACCAAAAGTTTAAACGAATCCATTCAACACTAGGGTTGAGAAAAACTAGGGGGCAACTCAATCTTCCCTATCTAATTTTTTTTTTTCAAAAAACTAGTAATGACACTTTCCCACATCTTCAACAACCTAGTGGAGCTTATGTGCCACAAAATCATGTGACTCCCATAGTGTATCATCCCATCACTGTCCAACCAATGTATCTAGGATATCAAACAAATGTGTAAATGAAAAAGCAACTTAGTACATAAGCCCCATCCATGGGTCTCATGTTCATAAGAACTCCAACTTCTAAAGATTCCTTTTCAGGAACCTACTTAGACTATTTAAAAGAACCTCTTGACTTAAAAATTTGTAATATGTTATTATTACATCCCCTCCCAGATGTACCAAAATTCAAAGGGGAAGGGAATCCAAATTTCCACATCAAGGCATATATGATGACTATAAGAGAGATCTTCCCTTGGGACATAGTTGTGGCTAGGATATTTCCCAAGACCCTTGAAGGAATCATGTTAAATTGGTACTATTACCTTCCAAAGGTCTCTATACATTTCTTCATACAACCCATTGGTGATTTTGTGATACCTTTCAATATGAACAAATTGGTTAAGGCAAGAATTTGAGAGTTCCTAAGTATGAAATAAAATGATTAGTTATTGGTACATTTTTAGAAGTCAGAGGCAAGTCCTTTATTTGTGAACTAGTGCCCTAAATATGGCCCATAGAGAAATCTATAACCTCTTTTTGCATTTTGTAAATAGGGATACAAGGGAGGAGGTTTAGAAGTTACCTTATAAGTCTTATGAGGAATATTTAGAAAGTGCATTAAGAATTGATCAAGCCACAATTAGTAGTGGGTAAAGGGTTTACAGAAGAAATGGATGGTTGATGACTTCCCAAGCTATAATAATAGTGAAAACAATCCTTCCACCATCAGGATATTGAAAAATAATCATAATGTAATGATATATGGGATAACTCACATACCCCTTGTGAAAGGTGATGATCATAACAAGAATGGCCACCTCAACTTAATGCCCAATAATTTTAATACTATCAAGCATCCACATAATAGTAGATAATCTTATCAAAAGTCACAGAGAAATTTCTAAGGACCATAGTGTTATCCCTATGACTTCACACATACTGCTTGTTTCATAAAGCAAAGGGACATGATATAAATATTGTTGTTATATGGAGCCTAATCAGACTCGGAGGTTAAATTTACCCAACTTTTATCAGCATGGTTTCCCCCCAAATATTTTCCTACTAGTTTTGGCGCCTTGAAGTCTAAGTGCATGAAAATCATTTTGAGTTGGCAACCTAATCCAATGACTTGACACGGATCCCAAAACCACCTATTGGACCAATAGGATCCTAGGCGCTCACTTCATGCATTATGATTTCTAGGTGCCGGTTTGATGCTCCATCACAAGGAAAGTGTGCCCACACTTGCAAGTGTTTTTCTTCAGGATCTAGGCGCCAGTTGAAGGTTATAGTTACCAAGAAGAGCACCTAGGAAGAGGAAGTTTTTTGGAGTCTCCAAAACACATCAAACACTTGACTAACAACAAGATAATTTTTTCCCAAGTTAGGCGCTTCAAGAGGGAAGTTAAAACATGAATAAGTGCCAACTTATCTAGGCGTAAACTCAAGCTTGTTGAGGATACACATGGCGCCCAACATTCCTTGGTGATTTCATGAACTTCAAATGCTCAGAACTGTTCAAGGAATACCCAATGCCCCTTCTTGATGATAGGCACCAAAGTGAGGGTGGAATTGCGCCTTGATGGCATTAGGTGCTATCTAGAGTATGCTACTCCATGGAAATGTGCCTTCTTGCTTAGAGTAATTCAAACACTCCAAGGTCTTCAGTGATCAATTCCCCAACTTATGAAATGGCCTCCTTCATTTTAAAACACATTGTAATGCTCTAGAGAGATGACTATACCTAGGCGTCAATCTGGGTTAGAAATGCCTCCAAAGTGCGCCTTCTCTTTTAGAATGCAAAACAAGGTCCAAAGGTGCTAATAAACTGAAGCACTTCTTTGGAAAAGTCCCGAAGGTTAAGATGTGCCTTGTCTTAATGAGGTGCAACTCTTGGGTAAGAAAGCTTGTAAAGTGCACCTAACTTAGTGAAGAGGTTGATAACTTCTAAACCCTTCCTGGAACTTAGATTGCTTCAACTAAAGATCATCTTGCACCAATACATCACCAAACTTTCAATCACAAGATCAATTCAAACTTAGGCGCTCATTAAGAGTCTTTCCAATGTTGGCGCATCTGAGAGGTTGAACTGGAAAGAGATGGTGCCTAGCTTCCTAGACCTTGTTTCAATATGTTTGAGTTCCAAAGTTGACTCAATGGTATCAAGATGGCGTCATAGAGTCTTTGGACTAGTTCCTTAGAGTTTCAAAAACATTCTGGCTCCTTGAAAATTCCTCCTACATGCTTGGGCGCAATTCCAAGGTCCTCGAACCATGATGTAGCGCCTTATTTCTCTAGGCGCCTATTCATGATTGTGCAACTTGAGATTGGTGCCTAGAGTAAATAGGCTTTCATCCTGACTTAATACACTGCCTCCTTGTGACAATTTTTGGGGCAGCAGAAAACCTTTCACCACAGGAAAATGTCTCAAAGATATAAAAACTGAGAGAGGTTATTGTAGAAGCACTCTACGTGATCGTGTTGCCTCAGAAGGAATGTTTCTGAGTGACACGGTTTTTGAGTAACATCTCATCAAAGATTTCTGCCTTTTTGCACTTTGGACTCTTCAGAGATATTGTCGGTACAATGTAACTCAGACTGTTTCGACATGTTTGGGTGAAAAATAGGACCATTCCTAGCGTAAATGTACCCATCCAGATGTGTTGGAATAGTCAGTTTGGTCACATCAGGAGCAGGATGAAAGTTACACCCCTTTGCAACTTTACACTACCTCCTTCTGACGATTTTTGGGGCAGCAGAAAACCTTTCACCACAGGCAAATGTCTCAGAGATATAAAAAACTGAGAGAGGTTATTGTAGAAGCACTCTACGTGATCATGTTGCCTTAGACGAAATGTTTCTAAGTTACACAGTTTTTGAGTAACATCTCATCAAAGATTGCTGCCTTTTTGCACTTTGGACTCTTCAGGGATATCGTCGGTACAATGTAGCTTAGACTGTTTCAACATGTTTGGCTGAAAAATAGGACCATGCCTAGCGTAAATGTACCCATCCGGATGTGTTGGAATAGTTAGTTTGGTCACATCAGGAGTAGGATGAAAGTTACACCCCTTTGCAACTTTACACTACCTCCTTCTAATGATTTTTGGGACAGCAGAAAACCTTTCACCACGGGCAAATGTCTCAGAGATATAAAAAACTAAGAGAGGTTATTGTAGAGGTACTCTACATGATCATGTTTCCTTAGAAGGAATGTTTCTAAGTGACACATTTTTCTAGTAACATCTCATCAAAGATTGCTACCTTTTTGCACTTTGGACTCTTCAGGGATATCGTCGGTACAATGTAGCTCAGACTATTTCGACATGTTTGGGTGAAAAACAGGACCATGCCTAGTGTAAATGTACCCATCCCAATGCATTAGAACAATCAGTTTCATCGCATCAAGAGTAGGACACCAAAAATGCATAACATGATGATGTAAAAATGTGTATATGTGTAAAAATGCAGGAGGAAATAAAAAAAAGACAAACCTTACAATTTAATGTGCATACTTAAAACTCAATGTAACATGGCTTTACAAAATCAATGTGAATACTTACAAATTAATCCAATGAACCATCCGGGTCTGCTCTACTCTTTATTGTGTCAAGTATTGCTTCATGGTCAGACTCACGCACCTTCCACAAGATTTTGTTCAAAGGTCTACCCCGATACTTTATCAAATGAACATTGGATGCCACGACAAGGTTCGAGTAATGAAGAATCTTTTGATGCATGTCAAAGTCCTGAAACAGCCAAACATTAACACTCTTATGTGGGTACCTTCTAAGCCATGTTCCAGTAATAACCACTGAGCCTATAGGGTATTCGATGTTTTCTCCATCTATAACAGGGGCCTCCAATTTCTTTTTGGCCTCAACACAACGACATAAGTAATAATATGTTCCCTCTTCATTATCTTCATCTACAATAACTGCATATACGTGCCCTACATTGATATGTGTAGCAAATTAGATGAAATTAGTCAACATTACAAAAACACTACAAAGTAAGATGACATTACCTAGTTAAACTAGATGAAATTAGATGCATATATGTGCCCTATATTACCTGGTTGAACTAAATCTGATATATGGTCAAAGTCAACTGATGATTCCATCTGTGTTAGTTCTAGTGCCGTCGGGGGTCGATACTTGTCAAGTGGGCTAAGATAACTTAACTGCCATTCGTCAACCCACTCCTTTGACTCGCACTCACCCAGACTTGAATTGTACACGAAGAACAAAAGCATGACATCTTTCGCGTATGGATACTCCATGAACCTACAATTGAGCTTCTAAAAGAGTGCATCTCATTTGATCCTGTCAGTGTACAACAGTCCTCATATGGTGCAATGTTAGTATCATCTATCAACCAAAAAAATCTACGAACTGAAGACTTACCTTCATTACCTGGACTCATGGAAGCATTACACCACTCGACAATCGATTTTGCATCTGTCAACTTTGCATTGTCTTTATACTTTAACTCTTCTCGTGCTATGGCTCTTTTGATACATGCTCATGCACCATCATGCTCCCCCTTTCCATGCCCAGCCTCACAAAAGTTCCACATATGCTAAATACCTGTAAAATTATGCCTCCTACTCAGCCAATAGAAATTCTATGAGTTCTTGAATTGTGATGCATAGTTATCTGACCATATGACATGATGATTGAATGATATGCCCCTTCTAGCCAAATCATTGTAGAACACCTGAAAGCAACCTTGTACGAACTTTGTAGAATGCATGCAATCATCACTAATATAGAAATTATACTTCCTTATGATCTTTCTTTCATCCTTTGTATTATCATTCGCATGAATGAATGCGATGTGCACATATATAGAAACCTGTGTGGAGTTGTAATATTGTGATCGCACCTCACGTTGTGGCTGTAGACTGTAGTTCTCTGCAAAGTCGACGAATGAAACAATGCTACCAACTAAAAATGTGTCCTTGCATAACTTGAATTACAAGTCCAACCATCGAGCTCTATGGGCATGTCTTGCATACTCATACACTATGTTGTCATGAAATATAGGCATAAACTGATACACTGAAATCTTTTCAATAACCAATTCACACCTCTTTGCTTCTTTACCATCTTTTTTATTGTATGCCACTGTTTTATACTTTCCAAACTCTACTAGTTTGTTTCCAACCGCATGTGTTCTTTCCATATGTTCACATATTGGCAAATGTTGCAAGCCATGACATGTGCCATCCAAGCATAATTTCTTGTAGAATATTTGACCTTCCTCTCTCACATAAAATTCTTGATATGAAGTCTCTTGAAGATGTTGGTGGGGCACATATGGCACAACCCTGCAAAACATTGTTAGTATGCATATCTAAACATATAGACCTATAAGCATCAAAATGGTTAGAAAATTCAATATGTAATCTACAACAACAAGTAGTGCGTGTGTGATTTATCTTAACATAGAAAGGTTTTATCATTTCAAAATATCTTTGACAAATTTTAATTTGAGGATACTTCTCTAGAAATTTACCATAAAACTGTGTTTGAGTCTCATCCAAAAAAAGCTTTGGATGTGGCTCACGGTTCTGGCTACCGATTCTCCTTCTTACCACATCCCTTTGATTCGGAGATACCCTTATGTAATTCTTCCAAAAGTCTTCAATTAGTGATCTCAATGCTTTAACAATTGGTTTATCTTTTCATGGTAGTCTCCCCGAGAACGCCCATAATTCATTGCATTAGTGTCCTCAATTCTTTGGCATCTTCCAACAGCTCTTGATAAAGTTTTCCTATTAATTCTCAATTCTTGACTCGTCTTTCTAATGAGATGAGCTTTCCTCGTTTAACTACTTACTATAGTCGATGTAATCACACGCCGTGTTGCATTACTATCTTTTGTGTGTGAGGTGTTACCCACTCTCTCATATGCACTCATTAGATTCTTGACAATAGATTTTTCACTTGAAGCCTCTGATGTTCTCAACCCAGGAATCTTCATGATGGACCTATACTTTATACTTTGCATCATTTCAATGAATAGTTGACATCTTGCAGTCTCATTTAACTTTTCAAAGAATAATCTCCAAATCTTATGAGCATATCTTCTACAAGTGCATTTTGGAATCTTACCTTCCATTGGCTGCAAAATATTCTCATCAATTTCAATCAAATACTTTGGCTTTCTATGCAAAATTCTAGGTGGTGTTAAGTTAGGTAAATTCATCTCAACATTAGGAATTTCATCAATATTTAAATGAGATGGGCTAGATGGCATACCTTCGATCGAAGATGGAATAGATGACATACCTTGAGGTTTAGGTGAGAATGATGGCGTACCTCCTTCATCACATGTGAGTGATGATATACTCTCAACTTGAGATGTGGTAGATGGTGTCCATACATGTTGACTTGTGGTAGAGGACGTGTCTCCAACTATGGTATTCAAATCTCTTGTAGCACAAAGTTTTTAAATTCATTTTCTTTGTGCCGCCAATACTATATCTCTTTGTGATGGTTGTGGTTCCTCTTCAATTGGTATGTCTTCATTTATCGTGTCTAATTTCCTCTTCTCATGAAGTTCCCTCATAGCCACTGCTTTCTTTGCATTCTTAGCTTCTATCTCTTCCTGTGTTGGTTTAATTCTTGATCGTTTCCTCAGCATGACGGAGAATTTGTCTGTAGCATGATAAAGAGACCAATATTACTTCCTAAGAAAAGAATACAAGAGAATAGTGGGATTGTATTTTTATTATGTTGTAAGGATTTATTCTTGTATAGTTTGACATCATGGTATGTTAAGGTCTATTTATTACACATAATTATTAAAGACCCCAAGTGTAGAAAATATACATTGCATCATGTGAGATTGTAGGCTGCTTTCTTGATTGGGAATGTGTCTATTTTAAACATGTATGATAAAGCATGATAAAGTAATTCAATTTGAATTAAGGAAAATGTAAAGAACATGCATGTAAAGACTTGACATACCTAAAAAATGAATATTCGAATGGAGAGAGTGGCCAATTATGTAGTGTTTTTTTCTTCTTGCATCAAACTCCTCAACAATTTGAGTTTTTCACCACTTGCTTCCTTTTCAATGTTAAATTGAATAACACTCAAATATAATTGCTACCAACAATACTATTAACCAATCTATAATGTTAAATTCTTAAAATTGAATCACAATTAACATTGTAACACTACAAAAATTGAAACTTGAATAGATATATATCAAACTTGGTGTGAAAACTATGTTATTTCCTCCTTCTCCAGTTGGCAAAGTAGAAAAGGTGGTGGAAAGATCATGCAAAGGTGGTACAATGTGTCAAATGTGCATGTGAACTTCCCAACAGCATGAAAGCACTTCTTTTTTGTTCGAGCACACACAAAATTAGTATGAAAATAGAGCATGTGGGCCTAGATCACGGGGGTCAACACTTTTTTACCATTTCTATAGCAAGACAAAACACGAGTGTGTTATAACGCGCTCACGTTTTGTCCTACTATAGATTGATCACATATTGTTAATTTCTCTTTCCAAACCTTCCCCTTCAGACTTGAATGACCACAAGGTTTTTGAGGGAGAACTTTTCCTGTTTCCTGCAAGAGCTTGCCAGATGCTCCACCATATGATAGGCATAACAATGAAGGGGCAAGCTCTCATAATCAAGTTCTTGATAGAAAATGCCCATCGAGGAAGAAAGACAGATCTTCTTTAGAAGTAGAAGTTCTAGTTTGTGACAAATCCTTATCCAAGCATAAATAGCAGGGGTTCTGTCAAGCGATTGTCAATCCACTTCCACAAAGTCTCCTGAAGACTTCCTAATTGATTCCAAAATATCCACACCCCAGAACTGGAGAGGCAATCAATATAATCAAACCTATAAATCTACATTTCACAACAAAAACCCTCAACACTATACCTTAAACCCTAATCCCTCAACCCTCCAACCCTATCCCTAATCCTTATACCCTCTACACTCTACTTTAACCCTAATCTCTCGACCCTCAACCTTATCCCTAAACCCTTGACCCTCGAACCTCAACCCTCAACGTCAAATCCTAATCCCTCAACCCTTCACTTTAATCCTTCATCCCTAAACCCTAAATGCTATCCCTATTCCTAAACCCTCAACCAACTCGATACTATACCTTAAACCCTAATCCCTTATCCCTAAACCCTCCAACCCTATCCCTAATCCTTATACCCTCCACACTCTACTTTAACCCTAATCCCTCGACCCTCAACCCTATCCCTAAACCCTTGACCCTCAAACCTCAACCCTCAACTCTCAACCCTCAACGTCAAACCCTAATCCCTCAACCCTTAACACTGATCCCTCGACCCTCAACCCTATCCCTAAACCCTAAACCCTAAAGCCTCAACCCTCAATGTCAAATCCTAATCCCTCAACCCTTCACTCTAATTCCTCAACCCTAAACCCTATCCCTAAACCCTCAACACTATACCTTAAACCCTAATCCCTCAACCCTCAACCCTAAACCCTAATCCCTCAACCCTCAACCCTAATCCGTCATCCCTCAACTCTAATCCCTCATCCCTAAACCCTAAATGCTATCCCTATTCCTAACCCCTTAATCAACTCGATACTATACCTTAAACCATAATCCCTTATCCCTAAACCCTCCAACCCTATCCCTAATCCTTATACCCCCCACACTCTACTTTAACCCTAATCCCTCGACCCTCAAAATGTCCTTCTTTAATCAACTAAGCATTTCTTTTTCATTCTTTACCACTATTTTCTTGGATTTTTTCATCATGCTCAAAATCTAGTTGTGAAGCTCTTCTATACTTTGGTTGCAATGTTAGGATAAATTCATCCATTATGATTATTCTATTATTCAATCACTTGCATGAATTTTCGATTTATGTATGACTTATTTTATTATCCCTAAGTTTATAATAATACTAATGAAATCAACTTGACAAGTAAAAATGGAATATATTCTCCATCTATATAGAAGAACATATCATTATTCTAACCATTATAGTCCATTACTTGGCATTCAACACTCACATTTGTATCTCTAGTGTCTATATTGTGTTGATTGGAATCTTTGTTTCTATTTGGTATGTAGTTTTTAAATAACTCCTCTAGTCTATATCATTATGTAAATTTAATCTAAATTATAAATATATAGATTCAATATATTAGAATTTTTTCTCACAATGCATTTAGTTAAAGTTAATCAAGTATGAAATATTATTGCTATTGTATTTAATAATAAATAAACTATGATAAATTGACTTAAGTATTCAATCTTATTATTATATTTAGCAATAGTTAAATTATGATTACACTACTTATGGAATCTAATCTACATTGTATTTAGTAACAATTATATATTAGAATAGGTTTCTCATAAGTTTAACTAAGGTCAAACTTACATCATTCCTTCTGATTTTCAAGTTGGCCCATTATTCAAGTTGAACTATATATTGTGTCCATTGGAATCTTTGTTTCTATTTGGTATGTAGTTTTTAAATAACTCTTCTAGTATCAATCATAATGTAAACTTAATCTAAATTATAAATATATAGATTCAATATATTTGATTTTTTCTCACAATGCATTTAGTTAAAGTTACTCAAGTATCAAATAAAATTGTTATTGTATTTAATAATAAATAAAGTATGATAAATTGACTTAAGTATCCAATCTAATTATTATATTTCGCAATAATTAAATTATGATTACACTAGACTTATGGAATCTAATCTACATTGTATTTAATAATAATTATATATTAAAATAGATTTCTCATAAGTTTAACTAAGGTCCTTCCTTTGAACCCCATTATCTGGCTCTTCCTCCTTTTGGTCACCCACATTTCAACAAAAAAAGTTGACTTTGGTAAGTTTTGGGCAATTAAATGAAGTCACCATGACCCAAGATCTTGCATGGTTGTATCTCTCAAAGTAATCTTTCTAAAAATATAATTTGTAATATTTTTTTATTATTATATTTTTTGCTATTTTCTAGTGAACACAGGTTCTTACCAAGCATAAAGGTCTTTGTTCAAAGCACATGGAAAAATAGAAAGTGTAGGAACAAATATTGAAAAATACAACTACCCTTTATATTGATGTTCTTGTATTAACAAGAAAATAAATTAATTTAGATATATACAAAAATGTTATGTTGGATGGTCAAAAAATATTACTCTAAATTATAACTAATCTAAATTTTAAATTTTCAATAATAAATAAAATATGCAACAATAAATTATTAAAAATGCATGCCTTGTATATCACTATTAACTGTCTATATTTAATAAATTATGAATTAATGCTATTTCTAGAAAAGTTATATTGGATGGGAAAATATCACTCATTATAATACTATAAAGAATAAGAAACAAGATATCTAAAAATGTTGATTTGAGTGTCCCACTTAGGCCAACCAGTTGGACACACCTTTATGCTTCCACCATAGGGTCAAGTTATCCTAGGTCAACCCCCTTCGATGACCAATTTTACAACTTTGGTGAATGTTGGTAGACAACAAGTTAGCAATACAATGTCCTAGATGAGAATATTGAGGCACATGGTGAATGTTGGTAAACAAGTTAGCAGTATAATGTCCTAGATGAGAATGTCAAGGTAAGTGTTGTTCATTTTAATGCTCCAAATCGATGTTTTCCTATAATGAATGCTCCTTGAAGGGATAGGATTGTGACGATTAGATGATTCTTTAATGTGTTCAAATGCTTGAATAAATGTCTTTAAATATTAAGACATAATGAATCATCACATAAACATGTATAAAGTTGGCTCCTAATGATTAGTGAGAAAGGGTGAGAGGTAATAATTTAAATTTTTTAAAAACAAATCTAGGGTAGATCTACATCATGTGGGATCGTTCACATGCATTACAAAAATGACTTAGAATAAAGAAAACGATATGAAGTGTGTGGGAATGAATGCTAAAAATGATGTTAGAATATATGTGAATAAGTGAACATTAAACATTTAAATATTAAAATGATCCGAGGACTATGTGTAGGTAGTGTGGATTCATTCAATAGAGCTTGGAGCAGGTGTATGCCGTTATTGAATAGGCTGCTCCTTTCAACGGAAATAATATTTGAATGGAAAAACAAGTCAATTTGGTCCATATCCAACTACCTAAACGGATAGTTTAGCGTGTGATATAAAGTGTGCAATTGCCACTGGTGTCTACACTGATTTGACAGAGCAGAGGAGGCGATGAGGTGCAAGCTTAAGGCAATGGAATTGATAGCTTGAAGGCTTTTGAAGGTCACGCAGAGGAATATGCAAATTAATCTAGACTCCCAAATGCTTTTTTCAGGTTAGCTTACTTCTCCTAATCTTAAAATCTTTGCCAAGGGTTTCTACTGTTACTAATTTTAATTTAACATTCCAAATAGTTTCTTGTGCTGGGCAATTAATCACTACATTTGCCTTGGCTTTTTCCTTTATGTGATTAATCACTGCATTTTCCTTTGCTATTACACTTTAGCTTGAAGATACTGTGTTTGTTAGCTTGAATTTTGATTTTGGCCATTCAAATGCAGCAAGAGGAGGAGAATCCATTGTGGGAAAGACAGGGATGCCCTGCAGTATGGGCAAGGATTTATATTCTATGGGGGTGTTGTGTCCTATCTGATTTAAATCTTGCCTATTCCTCTTATGCCTAAACTCTTCTCAGAGCACTTTACTTATAAGTTTCTAACCTCTGCCTCTAAAATTTGTTTGAGTATTGAAGGTCATCTTCTAAGTTTCTAACCTCTGCCTCTTCCAGAGCATTAATGTTTTCCATACATTACAGAATTATATAATACCTAAAATTATAGTTCACTACTAGTTATACATATGTAATGGAGAGGTCTGAACATATCCTCATAGACATGTTGTGTCATAAATAGTTAGCGAAATCTGAATCCATGATAGTTCCTTTTACAATCATTCCTCTCACCTTAAGCAGGACGAAATCTGACAAGAAACGATGCTTGGAGTGATCCATCAAGAAAAAATCTAGTGTGGAACCTCTTCTCTGCTCAATCCCAGAGCACTTCACTTCTTGTCACTTGAGCTATGGTGACTTACAAGTTTCTAACCCCTGCCTCTAAAATTTTACCATATACATTGTAATTTCATCCAACATCTCCTCAGGTTTGATAACAATAGAAAACACGATACATAAAAAAATGCGTCAAAAAGGGAAGAAAAGGTTGTGTTATTTTACTAAAAAGCACATCTAGCATATAAAACACAACCTAAATATAATATAATAAAAAATTCACTGTATTGACTTGGATATAAAATAGAGGAAGATTTAAATGTTTGGGCAACTACTAAGCACTTCAATCTAAAATCATTACTATAGAAGGGCATGGGTTTACAATAACAGCCAAAAGAAAAGAAAAGCTACAGTTACCTGCATGATTTATCATTGGTTTGGCAGCATTGCAATTATTTGGATTTATTTGTATAGAGATCAGCGTGCTATCAGGTTTTGTCATCTTGGAAGCAATTCGAATGGCCGAATACCCACAATAAGCTCCCAGCTCTAAGGCCAAATCTGGGATCACATCTCTGCACTACAGATTCCAGAATGGAGCCCTTCTGCTTGTCAGTGTTCATCATCCACACATGTTGAGTGTAATCATAATGAAGCAGGGCTGTTTCCCTGCCGTCAGGGGACTGCCCTGTGAGCCTTGCCTTCTTGCTGGAGAGAAACACAAAGTATGACCATAGCCTTGACAGCACGTGTGGAATCATCATTCGAATCCTATTGATGAAAGTCATTTCAAAGGAAGAACAATATTGTTATATTATATATGAGTCAAAAGGAAACCAAAGAAAGCTAAGCCTGCAAAATGTGATAGACAAATAGTAAATATATCTTGTGATGATATAGTTATTTTAGCTCATTTACATTTATAAGGGAGCAATTATGGATATGTTTGACTTAGGATTTCATATTGTGGATTAGAATGGGGTTTTGGTAGCAAAGTTTTTGTTTCAGGCCAATGGGATTGACAGATTGTCAGTAGATCTTTTAATAGAGTGACTTGAAGTATATTTCTAATTACTAATTCTCAGGAGCTATGTTACCAGAAACGCGACGGGAGCCCCGCGTTTCCGTTTTGAACGGCAGAAACACCGTTGCCGTAGCGAACGGCCGTTTCTCGGCATCCATTCCGTTTCTTGTGCGTTGCTGTTTCCCTTCTGCCGTGATGAACAATTTGTGCTTTGTTGTTTCCCTTCTGCGGTGATGAACAATTTTCCTTTGATGTTTTTTAATCAAACTTTTTGAAAGAAACAAAGTGATTTATATTAAAGCTCTTTATATTCGATTAAAAGTGAGTTTTGATTTATATTAAAGCTTTCATGAGTTTTTATATTGAAATAAATGTTAGTTTTTATAATATTGTTTTAAAAAAAACTACTTTAAAACAAATTTATTAGTCTTTATAATATTTTGAAATAAAACAAATTTATTATAGCCTTTATAATATTTTGAAAAAAAAAATGAGTTTTTATTATATTGTTTATAGTAAATTTTATTATAGCTTTTATAATATTTTGGAATAAAAATGACTTTTATAATATTGTTTTAAAGTAATTGTTTAGTTTAAAACAAATCTTACTAAAAAAAATAAATGCAGAAGCTCTTGTGTATGTACAAATCTTCGTCTTTTCTGGAGTTTTCATTGATTGCATATCAGGGCGTCATAGGATGTGGGATTATGGTGGCTCAATGGATCATGGGAATGATAGAATTACCAATTGAAGTACTTCAAGAGAATGCAGAGGCATGTTTAACTGGACTTGGAATTGGTAAATCTCAGTGTTTTACTTTAATTTTGTGTTTAATTTAACAAATTTTAATTTGTATGCATCTTTATTAACATGGGATAAGATTTAATAATAAATCTAAAATTTTGAAAAAATATATGTTAAAATCCGTTTCTTATACGCAACCTCTATATATCCCGTTTCTCGTCACGTTGCCGTTGCTGTTGTCGTTTTCGTTTCTCGTTTCTGGTAACATAGCTCAGGAGTCTAGATGAGTACATCCAAGGTAGTTTACGTTCAAACCATCCTGCATTTGGATTTCTCTTACATGCAGGTCAACAGAATTTTGGGTCCTGTGACAGCTCAGAAGCTCTATGAGTTTGTCATGCTAGTTTAGCTAGATGGGGTGCTAACATGCTTGTTTGCCAGGTCTTAGAATATGAAGATCCCCTACAAACCATTTAAACATTCCCCAAGGTAACTAGTGCAATCTGTTCTTCCCCAAGGTAAGTTTACATTAAAATCTCCTTATTTTACAATGTAAAAATTAGGGGAACTAACTTTGAACAGCGGTGCTTATAGGATGCGGGACAGATTCAAAAACTATTTAAATAAAATGCCACCTAGCAAGTCTGTTCTCTCAGAGATTATAATCGGATCAAGAGTATACATATTGTGGAAAGTGTTTTGGCTGGTTGAAAAGCACTAATTTCAGACAGGGAGTGATCTATCATTTATAAAGTTAATATTGTAGTTATAACTCCTAATAAACTGCTACTTTGCATCCACTATTCATTATGATAGTGATGCAGCGTCCCAGTTGAACTCAGAATATTCAATGGTCATTGACTAAACACAGCAGACCGATAGGGAAGAAACAACAATGGCATAACAGTAAGCATGAAAGCATACAGAATAACTTCTATTTACAGTATGATAGGATTTACATCAGTCGGTCTACAGGAACAGTCAAACTCCATTGCAGACCATCAGAACCTCCCTATTCTCCATTTTTCCATTATTAGATCCCTTCCACTACTTTTCTATCCAGTTTCTTATCCGTCTTGAACTATCTCCCCGTAACCAAATAGGACTGTTAAGAGATATCTCCGTCTAGGACTGTGAACAGATATCCACATTAGAGCCAGGAACTGTAAATTTTGATTTCAGGTTGTAAAGAAGATAATTCAAAGAATGCTATACGTAGCTTCAATGTTGTGAGATCAACACAGTAAATTCTGAGATGCAATTTTGCATCGTGAGCACTAGATGTTTATCCTTTATGTCCTTTTCAATTTAGTGTATATAGCATTCCGAAGACGGGGCAAGGAAAAGTTATAACCTGTGCCATTTAATTTGCAGATGCTCATGCTGAATGAAAGGATTCAAAGCTTGCCAAAGTTGCGTTCCACCTTGGTATAGGCTGAGGAAAACCTTAACAAACTCCCAAGGATACGCCATATGTAGAGTTTGAGCACAAGTAAGTTAGACCTCTAATATTTACTTATTTTACACAGTATTGTTGTATGAGAAAACTGAAATTAGCGTTTGTGTGATGATGTGATTGAGCTTAAACATGTGCCTCTTTTTCTAAACGTTAGTAACTTTTGTTTTGAGCAAAATCTTATAATAACTGCTTAGTTTTGATTCCTTGAGGGAAAATTCAAAATAGATTTCAAGCAAAAGCAATATGCCAGGAAATCAGATTCAAGTATATATGCGTAGAAAAAATAAGTATATCTTCACTTGATTCTCAATGACTGATTCAGGCAGATTTCAAGAAATGGGATTGGGAAAAGGATGGGGGGACAATGCGGAACATGTCTTGGATATGATTCATTTTATTTTGGAGAATCTTCAGGCACCTGATCCATCCACCTTAGAAAAGTTTCTGGGCAGAATTCCAATGGTCTTTAATGTTATGATCCTTTCACCCCATGGGTATTTTGGTCAAGCAACTGTTCTGTGAGTGCTAGACACTGGTGGACAGGTATATTTTGATTTTAAAAGTAAAATATACCAAACTCTATAAGAAAATTAGTTTTCCATTATTTGGATACTCTCCCAGGTCTACAGTGCTAAATGCTTATCATTGTAATACTAAAGTTTAAATGTCAAATATAGTGTTCTCATAATTTATTTCTGAAACACAGATTGTATATATTCTTGATCAAGTTCGTGCCTTGCAGAACGAAATGTTGCTGAGAATAAAATAGCAAGGCTTGGCCATCACACCTGAGAATCTTGTGGTAAAGTGTTTCTCTGTTGTCCGCATTTATGTCTCCTATATTTATATTAGCATTGTCCTCCTATGCTGAAATTATTAACTTTGATGGAATGCTTTGTACTCTTGCCTGCTTATGGGTGAGGTGCTCTTTTTGCATGTAAAATCTTTCTGTGTGAACTGCTCATGTTGTTGGCATATGTATGTTATTTAGTTAAGTGCCTAGATTATGTGTCTTTTTGTGCAACAATTGTTTTTTATTTCCATTACCTTGAATTTGATTTGGTAAAGCTGTGATTTCATGTTTCCTCTTACATGTTTTTAAGGTGACTCTTACATGTTTTTAAGGTGACTCGTCTGATTCTTTAAGATTATGGGACTGCATACAACCAGCAAGTTGAAAGAACTGGTGGAGCACAACATTCACAGATACTTCAGGTGCACTTCAGAACTGAGAAGGGCATTTTTCATCACTAGGTTTCTCAATTTGATGCGTGGTCTTACTTAGAAACATATGTAAAGGTAAATGCTTATGCCTGAGGTCCGCATGAACATATCATTTTTTCATAATTTCTGAAAAGTCAAGCTCTTAAATGCTATAATTCAATAAACAAAAGAAGGGAAAAGAAACTCATTGATTGAAGGCATGATACACAAATATATATTTATTATTTTGTACCTTCAATGCCTCATATGGAACTAAAAAGTTTCCTCTGTTGATTTAGGATTGTGTATAATGAAATAACTTCAGAGCTACAAGGTCAACCTGATCTGATTATTGGAAACTACGGTAATGGAAATTTAGTGGCATCTTTGATTCCACATAAACATGGAATCACTCCTAAATGTTGTTAGCTTACTTCTCCTAATCTTCAAATCTTTGCCAGGGGTTTCTTATGTTACTAATTTTAATTTAACATTCCAAATAGTTGTTGTGCTGGACAATTATACCTTTGGAATAATTTGCCTTTCACTTTTTCCTTTCTGTGATTAATCACTACATTTTCCTTCACTATTATAATTTGTAGATCATGTGTTCACATAGTTATGTTAGCTTGAATTTTGATTTATATTGCAGACTGGCCAAAGGGCTTTGAAAATTTAAACTCGCAGAAAGTTATTTTAGCTTGAATTTTGATTTATATTGCAAACTGGCCAAACGGGGCTTTGAAAATTTTAACTCGCAGAAGACACAGGCACACTATAATTTGGTTGTAGCTGCACCACTAAACCTAAGCCCAGATGCATTTCCTTTCTTTGCATAAATATAGTATTCGGCTCTTTCCCCTTTCTCTATTCTTCAACTCCATTCAAATGCAGCAAGAGTAGGAGAATCCATTGTGGGCAAGACAAGGATGCCCTGCAGTATGAAGGGCATATGTGCAAGTATTTATATTGTATGAGGTGTTGTGTCGTATCTGATTTAAATCTTGCCTATTCCTCTTTTGCCTAAACTCTTCTCTGCACAATCCCAGAGCACTTTACTTCTTGAGGTATGGTGACTTATAAGTTTCTAACCTCTGCCTCTAAAATTTGTTTGAGTATTGAAGCTCATTTTCTAAGTTTCTAACCTCTGCCTCTGCCAGAGCATGAATGTTTTCCATGCATTACATTGGGCATGGCATGAATTATATAATACCTAAAATTATAATTCACTACTAGTTATACATATGTAATGGCTAGCTCTGAACATATTCTCATAAACATGTCTGGGTCATAAATGGAATATGGCAATAGAATTTTAGAAAACTGCCATCTAATTTTTCTCAACATGTTTCAATGCAGTTAACTTCATTCCTCATATATTATATATAAAGGACCATTACAAAACTAGAAAACTATCATATATTTCTGGGCACAGCTCCAGATAACTGTCATATAGAAAACTAACAAAACCAGAAAACTGTCATATATTTCTGGGCACAGCTTCCGATAACTGTCATATATTATATAAAGGACCATTACAAAACTAGAAAACTATCATATATTTCTGGGCACAGCTCCAGATAACTGTCATATAGAAAACTTACAAAACCAGAAAACAGTCATATATTTCTGGGCACAGCTCCAGATAACTGTCATATATTATATAGAGGATGATTACAAAACTCTGGGCACAGCTTCAGATAACTGTCATATATTATATAGAGGACCATTACAAAACTAGAAAACTGCTATCTATTTCCTTTTAAAGTACACATTTGATTTTATACTAAAATTTATTGTAGGTTGCTTTTAAGAAAATAAGATGGAAGAGATTTTATGAACTTTGAATATATTCTTTGTGAATTTTGAGAGTTATCTATATCATTGATGCCTGTTTCTTTTGGTTGGAAGTAAATACCTGTCATATTGTTTGAACGTATGAAAGCATTCGTGAAAGCATTCTGCCAATGTAGTAGAATGCCATTTGTTTGGCTTTCATGTACTGTTATGATTTATGCATTTTGTATGTGCTGCTATAATTTATGCACTTTGTATTATCTTTTTTTTTACACATGGCTAATTTTTTATGACGTAAACTTATTTCCTTGTAATGGACTTCATTTACTACAGTAATTCATTTTCTTGACTACTAGTCAAATTCTGATCAAAATATTGCTCACAATTGTACTTTATATTTGTAGGGAAACAAATGTACAGGGGATATATGTGAGCAACCACTTCACTAAGAAAAATATGGAAGGAGCGAATTTATAGTGGCGAACTCACCTCAAAATTGTTTGGAAATTTTGAATAAATTGTCGAAGTCAGATTATGTAACAAGTAAAATAAATTGCTGAAGTCAGATTGATTTCTAGAAATGTAATAAGTAAAGATATTTGCAGTTTTAATAAAATAATTTTTCTAGGGGGAAGGGGTTAAATTGCCCCTTCCAAAGGCTGGAGGGAATGGCTATTGGCCATTGTCATTCTTAAAAGGCTAGTGTCTTTTATAGTTAGCGTGGTGCCTTTATTTTATATTGCTTAATGTTTAGTATTCTATTATAATCATAATATTAACAACATATAATTAGCACTCTAGTAATAAAAACAACAAATCATAAGGCAATCAAGTAGCACTCTTAATATTAAGGAAAATCTCAAATTAATGAACCATCACAAATTACAATGGAATTAATCTTCATTACAATATTAATTATAGTTTTAATAAAATATAATAATATTTTAACTTTTCCACTTATAAATTAGGTAAACTACACCTTTTTTCCAAGTCTTGTTTTATCTTGATGATATTTCAATTACATTGCACCAATTCTTCTTATTCTTAATTATAAATTTCACTTAGATTTGATCCACCTATTGTTTTGAATATGGAGTGTGTTTTGAACTTTTGCATCATTGAAATTTGTATGGAGTGTGTTTTAAACTTTTATATTGATGAACTTTGTATGTAGAGTGTTTTAATCTTCTTCATTCACAAGCTTTGTATGAACTTTTTGGTGCAGGAGCACATTCTCTGTAGTGCAGGGTCATCTTTTCTTTTGTTTTCTCATAAGGCTCTTAAGCCATTTCATTTTGTAATAAGGGTCAATTTGGTCCCATGGATGTACATGTGTAAGGCAAACAAGTGATTTGCTTGTATGAAGGGTAACCCAACGGCTAACTGATTTGAAAATCAGTTTGCACGGTTGGAGGGAAATAACTGCTGTCTCTACATCTTCTTTAGAGGCAGGTTGTATGTCACACGGAGAGAGAAGTGTGTGTATTACAACAAGTTTTGTTTGATAAATGAATAAAGAGAGTTCTGGGCATGATCTATGTTGATTTCTCTTGGTTGTTCTTGGTGATTTGATATCTTTATTCTGATTTTGTAAATAGAAACCCTAACTAGATGCTATCTGTCAATCTGTAGTGTTTCTATAGTGTGCAGACGGTGTAAAACCCACGGTTCCACAGTGGCTGGTTTGTAACCTAGGAGTAGGGTTTTGATTCATACATGGAGGCCCTTTCCTCTGTCCACTGAAGCCCTGTATAGTATCAGTGTGATGGGGGAAAGAATTTTCACGTTTGTTGTTGTTGAATTCTTACCCAGGAAGCCAGCGAACTCAGTCAAGTTCGACTAGACATCGTCATGTGGCTAGTCAGGAAATCGGAGTGAAATTGGATAGTTTTGATGTGGGATCAGATTGCTACAAGTGATCGAGGGTTTGATATATGAAACGGCCAAATTCTATTGTTCGGTCGAAAGGAATTCTAGTTCGGCGTCTCAAAACAGTTGGAGATCCATCGGCGTGAAAGGCTCTCCGTCTTGTCGAAGATTGGTATAGTGTCGGAGACACATACCATTGTTATTCGCATCGGTGAGAGAAACGATATCGGGCTAAGGAAAATACACTTAGCCGACGGTATACAGTTTCACCGATCGGTGAGACATCCTCGGAGTATCGCCGATAAAGAGTATCGGCGTGAGGAACCTTGTCGGGGGGAGGCCGAAGAAGTCACGGCGACCGTTAGAGTCCTGCCGATAGAAACTCATCGGAATGAGATGAACCATCGGGGCCGCGAACCGGAGTCTTACCGAAGCGGAGGATCTGGCCGATGTGCCTGACGATATCGGCGAGAGACAAGGTGTCGGTGTAGGTGAAAGAAGCTTCGCCGAAGGAGGAAGTCTGGCCGACGAAGATTGGTCATTGGAGTGACGGAGTATATCGGCCTAAGAAATTTCTCGTGGTCCGATAGTATGAGGTGTTGCTGATAGGCAACGAACCACTACGGAGATATCGGTGAGAACTTGGCCGTCGGGATAAACGAATGAGGAATGACCGATAGCTCATGTCTTCCCGATAGAGAAGTCATTCTTGGCTTCGGTGAAACATTGGGAGACCTCTTGCCGATAGGGAAGATATAGTCAAATCTTCATTCGCTTCTGCTGGCACTCTACATCACTTTTGCATTCAAAAACTTTGTGTGAAGTGTGATTTGAAGTTTGGCATTCATGAAATTTGTATGAAGCAAGTGTTTGAACTTTTGAATTCACTTTATGTGTGTGGTTTGTGTGTGAACTTTTGAATTTACTTTGTATGCACTTATTGTTTGTGTGAAGTGTATGTTTGAATTTGACATTCACTTTGTTTACACTTATTGTTTGTGTAAAATGATTGTGCTAAACATTGGCAGATCTATTTATTATTTATTTGAATTTTAGAATCCTCTTATTGTTTGTGTGTGAACTTTTGAATTTACTTTGTATGCACTTATTGTTTGTGTGAAGTGTATGTTTGAATTTGACATTCACTTTGTTTACATTTATTGTTTGTGTAAAATGATTGTGCTAAACATTGGCAGATCTATTTATTATTTATTTGAATTTTAGAATCCTCTTATTGTTTGAGTGAACTATCTTTAAACTCTGGCATATTTGAACTTAAACATACTTTGTGTGTGGCAAGTGTGTGTTTGTACTAACTTTGTTTGAACTTTGAGATGTTTCAACTTTAAGGTTCACTTTGTGTGTGTGTGTGTGTGTGCATATGTGAAGTGTGCATTGGCATTCACATTTTTTGTATGTAAATCATGTGTTTGAAATAACTTTAGCATTCACTTTGTATGCATATTTTTTTGCTTGAACTCACCTTTTATGTGTGTTTTTGTTTGTTTGAACTCACCTTGTGTATGTGTGTATTTTTGAACCTTGAGCATTCACTTTGTATGAAGTGTGTTTGAACTTTACGATTTACTTAGATTTTATATTCTTATTACTTATGTTATGTTAGAACTTTCACATTCACTTTGTGTGAAGAGTGTGTAAGCTTTGACATTCAATTTATGTGCTTGTTTGAACTTTGGCATCTTTGATCTTCAACATTTATTGTGTATATGTGTAAATTGTGTGCTTGAACTAACTTTGGCACTCACTTGGATTTGATCACCTTATTGTTTGTGTGTGTATGTTTGAACTTTAGTGTACTTTGTGCGTATTAACTATGTCTCAACTAACTTTCTTTGAGCTTTCAATAATTTTAATCTACTTATTATTTGATGAAGTGTGTTTCACTATCTTTTTAGTGATTTTTGGATCTTTTGATATGAATTGAACTTTGGCACTTTTAATCCACTTATAGTGAGATCTTGCTTTTTTGATCTACTAGTGTGTCTTTTGACCCAAGTATTGTGTGTTGTTTTGATTCTTTTGATCCACTCTTTGTTTGGGTGAAGTCTTTTTCTTTGATAATTGTCGTTCACTCTCTATTGCTCATGTGAAGTATTTTTCTTTGATCTTTGGCATTCATTATCTATTGTTTGTGTGAAGTGTCATTTGCATCCACTAACATGTATAAAGTGAATTTTAAACTTCTATTTGATCCACTTAATGTATTTTGGCATTCACAAACTTTGTATGAATAGAATTTTGAACCTTTTTTTTAATTCAATTCATTTATTGGTTGATCGCGTGAAGCATGTTTGTACTAGGCATCCACATATTGTAAATTTATTTTGAACTTTGACATTCATTTTCTTTGTGTGTGATCTCTTTTTGATTGACATTCACCAACTTTGTATGAAGTGAGTTTTCAAGTTTTGCATTTAGTGACCTCAATGAAGTAAATTTTAAACGTTTATTTCATCCACTTATTGTTTGACATTCACTTTGTATTTCACTAAATTAATTTTAATTTTTTCACTTAAAAATTAGATAAACTACACTTTTTTTTAACTTGTCTAGTTTTATCATGATGATTTTTCAATTACGTTGCACCAAATCTTTTTTTCTTAGTTATAAATTTTATTTTTGAACATTCTTAATTTATTGTTGATTTTTTATTTTATGGTTTGTTTAAGGCAAATGGTGTTGTCTTGTGAAGTCAATTTTGGCACTTCCAATTTGCTTATTATTTGAGTGAAGTCTATTTCACTATCTTTTTAGTGATTGAACTTTGGACTTTTAATCCACTTATTGTGAGATCTTTTTTTTTATCTACTAGTGTGTCTTTTGACTTAGTTATTTTGTGTTGTTTTGATTATTTTAAACTACTTTTTGTTTGTGTGAAGTGTTTTGCTTTGATACTTTTCATTCACCAGCTATTTCTTGTGTGAAGTGTTTTACTTTGATCTTTGACATTGACTATCTATCGTTTGTGTGAAGTGTGTTGTTTGGATTTTTGGCATTCACTAGCGATCATTTGTGTGAAGTGTTTCATTTTTTTCTATTGTGTTTGTTGTTGTTGCAAGTATGAGGTGAACCAGTGTTGTCATTGATGTCAACATACTCATATTGCATTAGTAAGAAGGTTTGGATGAGTTGTGTGCTGTTGTTATTGAGGAAATCAGTCTCCATCCGGAACAGTGAAGAATAGTGATAAGAAGAAGGCAAATGTACTGTATAGGTTAAGAACCAGAGAATGCGGATTAAAGGGTTTCTAGATATGAGTCTTGAGATGCTTCAGCTAAGATTTCAGAGGTCCGCATGAAGATATGAAGAAGTTGTGGCTGTCTGTGTGGAACCGGTTCCGGCAAGTGTTCAGAGGTGACAGAGGATCACAGAAAGATCCGGTGAGGTCCAGAATTGTATTATCCTAATCTGTGGATTGGAAGGAGTGTTTGGGATGTCCTTGTGATGTTTCATCTCGAGTTGTGTATGATTTTGAGGTCCGGAAGTACCTTTTGCATTGTGACAGTGGCGACAGACTGTGTTCTTGAAGTATCGGATGATGAAGAGAAGAATTCCAGTACGCTGATGAAGTGCGGATGTTTTTGATGATTCAGAGAAGGTTATGATGATCATTGGATCATATCTAGTTCGTGTTGATGGTCCGCATTGAAGTTAGAGTTGGATTTGATGTTATGGCTACCAGTTGTTGGTGTTCTTCCTATAACAGGCTGACCGGATGTTCTACACGCCTTGCGAATGTTATTGTGATGTTTGCCGACTTAGATGATTGTTCCTAAGTCAATGTCTTGTATAAATAAGTGTTTGAGAATTCATTTTGAGGTGTGGATTGTATGGATGAGTGTGGCATAGCGAAGAGAAGTGCGAAAGGCAGAGCAAGGGTTTTGGGCTTAAATGGAACTGATCCAGACATGGTAGAGATGTCATTCTCGAGTTCAAGATTGTGATTCTTATCACTTTGTAGACAATGTGTCTCCTTGTAGGCAGTGTGCCTCTTTGTGAGCAGTGTGCTCGGGCAGTGAGCCCTAATTGGCATGTGCCATTCATTTTTCTTATTCTTCTAACAGAGAATAATCCTTGGGTTAATCACCCCGTAGTTTTTCCCTTAACCGGGTTTTCCACGTCAAAATCTTAGTGTTCAATGTGTTGATGTTTATCTGCTCTTGTGTTTATACATTTTGCTTTCATGGATGGTTAATTTATATGCTGTTAACTAACTAAGAAGAATCAAGTGTTTGAAGTAGAGCAAGTTTTCATACAACTGATTCACCCCCTCCTCTCAGTTGTATGCCCTAGATCCAACAATTGGTATCAGAGCCATGTTCCTTTGAAAGGAGCTTAACTGCTTGAAGAGATCCAGGATGTCGTCATACAAGAAGGATAGTCCGAAGTTCGATGGAACCAACTTCACTCTCTGGAAAGGTCGCATGAAATGTCACTTGGAGTGTATGGGAAAAGCATACTTGGCCATGGTCTCAAAACCATATGTACCTCCACAGGGTGGTCCGACAACTCTGAATGAAATCACAGATGCTGAAAACAATCTGCGGACCAAGGAAGCTCTTCTAAGCACATTGAATGACTCAGATCTCTCAAATGTTATCGACCTACCAACTGCATATGAAATCTTGACTAAACTGGAACTTCTGTATGAAGGAGATGAGTTTGTCAAAAGTGTAAGGTTGCAAAGTCTGAAAGAGAAATTTGAAAGATTGAAGATGAGAGAAGATGAAAACATCACTACCTTTATGCCAAGAGTGAATGAGCTGGTATGTGGAATTAGAAATGCTGGTGGAATTCTGGATGAAAATGAGATTGTTTGCAAAATTCTCAGATCCCTTCCTGCTGCCTACAAAATCAAGGTTGCTGCCATTGATGAATTCAGAGCCCACACAACTGTCACAAGAGAATAATTGGCTAGCAAACTAGTTGCATTTGAAATGACCAAGTTTGGAGATGATCCACCCAAGACTGAATCTGCTTTCAAACCCAGTGCCTATGTGAAAGGCAAACAAAGATTTGATCCAGGAGAAAACTCTTCAAGGAAGATGTCATGGTATGATCAAGCAAGAAGAGACATGGAAGAAGAGGAAGCAGAAACAACTCAACTTGAAGCCCTCATTGCAAAGAGACTGCCAAGAGGATCCAGTAAGTATGAAGGAAAACTACCCTTTAAGTGTTTCAATTGCAATAAGATTGGTCATTTTGCTTCAAGATGTCTGGAAAGATCTGCAAGGTCTAATACTGACAGACAAAGGTTTCAAAAGAACTGCTATTATGTTCATGAAGAAGATGACAATGAAGGAGTAACAGATGATGAATCAGAACTAGGAAGCAAATCTGGAAATGAATGGGTGTTTATTGCCATCAAGGAAGAAGATTCAATATCCTCTGAATCTGTCAATCACAAGGTTGTGGAAAGAGCTTTGGCTGCTCAAGTGGAAGAAAAGGATGATTGGGTTATTGACAGTGGATGCTCTCACCATATGACTAGTGACAAGAATAAGTTCTTAGATTTGGAAAGGTATGAAGGAGGAATGGTAAAGTTTAGTGACAATTCTGCTGGCAGAATCAGAGGTAGGGGAACTATTTCCTTTGATGGAAAGAGAAAAATAGGGAGTGTACTATATGTTGAAGGATTGAAGCACAATCTTCTCAGCGTTGGTCAGTTAGTGGACAAAGGCTATGATCTCCAGTTCAAGAATGGAAAATGTAGAATCTTTACAAGCTCCGGAACTGAAATTGCATCTGGTACTCAAACAAAAGGTAATATCTTTCATCTGGTTGGTTCAAATAAAAGTTGTCTATTTGTTCAAGTTGATCAGAGTTGGTTATGGCATAGAAGAATGTGTCATGTAAATTTTGATAACATCATCAAGATAAGCAATATTCAGGTTGTAAGAGATCTTCCAAAATTGGTGAAACCTACAAATAGTTTGTGCAAAGAATGTCAGCTAGTTAAACAAAGCAGAGTCTCTTTCAAAAGCAAAGATCAGTCCTCTACCAGATTATTGGAATTAGTACATACTGATCTCTGTGGTCCGACAAGAATCAAAAGTCTGCAAGGTGATAGATATTTAATGTTGCTAATTAATGACCATTCCCAGATGATGTGGGTTACCTTCCTAAAAGAGAAATCAGAAGCCCTTGAGAAGTTCAAAATCTTCAAAGCTATGGTAGAGAATCAAACCGGATTAAAACTGAAGTGTCTAAGGTCTGATAGAGGTGGTGAATTTACATCTGGTGAGTTTATTGACTTTTGTGAGAAACAGGGTATAAGGAGATAGTTGTCTGCTCCTAAGACTCCACAGCAGAATGGAGTAGTTGAGAGAAAGAACCGGACCATCCAGGAAGCTGCTAGGACAATGATGTTGGAAGCAAATGTTCCTCATATGTTTTGGAAAGAAGCTATCAGCACTGCAGTCTACACTCTCAATCGAGTTCAAATCAGAAACAATACCGATAAGACCCCCTATGAACTTTGGTTTGGCATCACTCCTACTGTGAGATATTTTAGAGTATTTGGCAGCAAGTGTTATATTAAAAGAGATGAAGATCTAGGAAAGTTTGATGCTAGAAGTGATGAAAGAATTTTCTTGGGTTACTCCACTCAAAGCAAAGCATACCGGTGTTACAATAAGAGACTGAGGAAGATGATAGAAAGTACTAATGTAAAAGTTGATGAAGGAATTGAGAAGCCCTCAAGGTTCTATGAATGTGATGAAGATGATCAGAATGATCCTCTGGTGCAAGGAGCTCCTTCCTCCTCTGAAATTCAGATCCAGACTGATCTGGTAAATCAGGAAGAAGTTTGTCTGAATGAGCCTGATCAAGAATTAGTAGTGCAAGAAACTCCCAAAGTTCCAAGGTATGTAACTCTAAATCACTCTGAAGATCAGATCATAGGTGACAAAAGTAAAGGGGTACAAACAAGAAGAAGAATTGCTCAAGATTCAAATGACTACTGTCTGATTTCAAAGATTGAACCTAAGATAGTAAATGAAGCTTGCAATGATGAAAACTAGACCAAAGCAATGGAGGAAGAATTGATGCAAATTGAGAAAAATCATACTTGGGATCTTGTTCCCAGACGTAGAGACAGGAATGTGATTGGAACCAAATGGGTCTTCCGGAACAAACTGAATGAAGCTGGTGAAGTAATCAGAAACAAAGCTAGATTGGTCTGCAAAGGCTACTCTCAAATAGAAGGAATTGATTTTGAAGAGACCTTTGCTCCTGTGGCAAGAATTGAAGCAGTTAGATTATTTCTTGCATTTGCTGCCTTCAAAGACTTCAAGGTATATCAGATGGATGTCAAGTCTGCCTTCCTAAATGGTGATCTAGAAGAAGAAGTTTACATTGAACAACCGGATGGATTTCAATTGTCTGATAATGATGATATGTTCTGCAAGTTGAAGAAAGCATTGTATGGATTGAAGCAAGCCCCAAGAGCATGGTATGAAAGGTTGGATAAGCATCTTGTGCAGATTGGATTCAACAAAGGTACTGCTGACAGTAACTTATATTTCAAAATTGATCATGAAAGCATTTTGATTGTTGAATTGTTTGTGGATGATATCATTTTTGAAGGAAGAGATAGTATGTGCAAAACTTTTACAAATCAGATGAAAAGTGAGTTTGAAATGTCTATGCTTGGTGAAATGAATTTCTTCTTGGGTCTGCAAATTACTCAAACAAAGAAAGGGATCTTCATTTCTCAGACCAAATATGTGAAAGAATTGTTGAGAAAATTCGGTATGGAAGATTCAAAGCCAATGAACACTCCTATGGCAACTGGATGTAAGTTGAGCAAAGATGATGACTCTCCAAAGGCAGATCAGACAAAGTATAGATCAATGATTGGTGGATTGTTGTATCTCACTCAGACTAGACCAGATATAATGCAGGTTGTTGGTCTTGTGGCAAGATTCTAAGCTGATCCTAGAGAATCTCATGTTATGGCAATCAAAAAAAATTTAGGTACTTGAAAGGAACAGTTGAGTATGGTCTATGGTACCCTAGAGATCCGGATTTCTCTCTTCATGCTTACACAGATGCAGATTGGGCAGGAGATGTGGATGACTGGAAGAGCACCAGTGGTGGAGCATTCTTTTTGGGGAAGAGATTGGTTTCTTGGCTAAGCAAGAAACAAGATGCAATATCTCTATCTACAACTGAAGAAGAATACATTGCAGCAGCAGGTAGTTGCACTCAAATCTTATGGATGAAGTAGATGCTAAGAGACATTAAAATTGAATATGAGGAGCCTATCACAATTTTCTGTGATAATTTAAGTGCAATTAATATTTCTAAGAATCTAGTATTGCATTCTAAGACTAAGCACATATCTATCAAGTTTCAATTTTTGAGAGAACAAGTGAACAAAGAAGAAGTTAGATTGGAGTATGTACCCTCCAAGGATCAGATTGCAGATATCTTTACTAAACCTCTTCCCAAGGACTCTTTTGAGTTTCTCAGGGAAAAGTTAGGGGTCATGGCCCCTCCGGTGATGCATTAAGATGCACTGTTGTGCATCAGTTCGGTGGATATCACAGACATATCTTGTGATCCAGATTGATGTAGTGGAGCTATTTCAAAGGGGGAGCAGCTGGTATGATTCTGATGTGTTAGAATTGCAAGTATAAGCCCTTTGCCATTGATGTCAAAGGGGGAGAGAAGACATGAAAAACAAGTGGTTGATGATCAAAGGGGGAGCAGTAAAGGAAGAGAAGACATGTGAAAAGTTGTTGTTGATAGGGGGAGCTATGACAGAAAGGAGAAGTTCTTGTCTTGATGATTTTTCACATCATATGTTGCCATCAATGACAAAGGGGGAGATTGTTGCAAGTATGAGGTGAACTAGTGTTGTCATTGATGTCAACACACTCATATTGCATTATTAAGAAGGTTTGGATGAGTTGTGTGTTGTTATTGAGGAAATCAGTCTCCATCCGGAACAGTGAAGAACAGTGATGAGAAGAAGGTGAATGTACTATATAGGTTAAGAACCAGAGAATGCAGATTAAAAGGTTTGTAGATATGAGTTTTGAGATGCTTCAGCTAAGATTTCAGAGGTCCGCATGAAGATATGAAGAAGTTGTGGCTGTCTGTGTGGAACCGGTTCCGGCAAGTGTTCAGAGGTGACAGAGGATCACAGAAAGGTCCGGTGAGGTCCGAAATTGTATTATCCTAATCTGCAGATTGGAAGGAGTGTTTGGGATGTCCTTGTGATGTGTCATCTTGAGTTGTGTATGATTTTGAGGTTCAGAAGTACCTTTTGCATTGTGACAGTGGCGACAGACTGTGTTCTTGAAGTACCGGATGATGAAGAGAAGAATTCCGGTAAGCTGATGAAGTGCGGATGTTTTTGATGATTCAGGGAAGGTTATGATGATCATTGGATCATATCTAGTTTGTGTTGATGGTCCGCATTGAAGTAAGAGTTGGATTTGATGTTATGGCTACCAGTTGTTGGTGTTCTTCCTGTAACAGGCTGACCGGATGTTCTACACGCCTTGCGAATGTTATTGTGATGTTTGCCGACTTAGATGATTGTTCCTAAGTCAATGTCTTGTATAAATAAGTGTTTGAGAATTCATTTTGAGGTGTGGATTGTGTGAATGAGTGTGGCATAGCGAAGAGAAGTGCGAAAGGCAGAGCAAGGGTTTTGGGCTTAAATGGAACTAATCCGGACATGGTAGAGATGTCATTCTCCAGTTCAAGATTGTGATTCTTATCACTTTGTAGACAATGTGTCTCCTTGTAGGCAGTGTGCCTCTTTGTGAGCAGTGTGCTCGGGTAGTGAGCCCTAATTGGCATGTGCCATTCATTTTTCTTATTCTTCTAACAGAGAATAATCCTTGGGTTAATCACCCTGTGGTTTTTCCCTTAACCGGGTTTTCCATGTCAAAATCTTGGTGTTCAATGTGTTGATGTTTATCTGCTCTTGTGTTTATACATTTTGCTTTCATGGATGGTTAATTGATATGCTATTAACTAACTAAGAAGAATCAAGTGTTTGAAGTAGAGCAAGTTTTCATACAACTGATTCACCCCCCCTCTCAGTTGTATGCCCTAGATCCAATAGTTGTATGTTATTCTCAAGTTATTTGTGTGACTTTGTGTGTGTGTGTTTTGAATATTAATGTGAAGTGTGTTGTTTTGATCTTTAGAATTCGCTAACTATTGTTTGTGTGAAGTGTCATTTTTATCTATGGCATTTGTTGTGTTGTTCTCAAAAAATGTGTGTGTGTGTGTGTATGCGCGTGCACGTGTGTGTGTGTGTGTTGTAAATGTTTGTTTGAAGTGTGTTTAAGTTTGGCATTCACTTAGATTTGATGCACTTAATTATTTTGATTGACATTCTCAAATTTTGTGTGAAGTGATTTTTGAACATTGCATTTCACTAACTTATATAAGTGAAATTTTATAAACTTCTTCTTGATCCACTTAATGTTTGAAATTTATATTTTGGCATTCATAAACTTTGTATGAATAGAGTTATGAACATTTTTCATGAACAGTTCACTTATTGTTTGATTTAAGTATTTCCAACTAAAAGACAATTAGGTCTAGGCCACAACTTTTCTAAATAGAAGTGGCCACTAAATACATTTACTTTGTGGCTAATTACCATTTGTTTTTTTCTTTGTAAAACTTGATGTTCGAACAACTCATATTCATATAAAAATAATCATTTAATTTTTTTTCTAAAAATACCCTTATGTAGTTTGTAAAAATATAAATTTTTAAACATTTCAAGTGGTGTTTATATTTTTTTCATAAAAGCAGGTCATCAACACCAAAATATAATGTTGATTGTCCTCTAAGAAAATATACTAAAGCTTCTTAAAAAAATTGGAAAAAAATATTATAGTAGAAAGATTCCATGTTAAAATACAAGGTGATGTCCCATCAAAGCAATTGTCTTTATTGTACACAACTTATAAGGTTTATTTAAAATATATATATTTATCAAGGAAAAACTAATCTAGCACTAAAGTTTTAAGTTATGAATATATAAAAAAATGAAGTTTACTATATAAAGTGCAATGTATTATTTAACCTTATTTTTTAGCATTTTATTAACAACTAAATTATAGTGTGTTAATTTTATTAAAAACTATATTCAAATAATTTTTTTAATACAATAATAAAATACATTTAAAAAACTAAATTTTATTAGTTTACACCATTTTAAGTTAAAAATTTAGATAAATGTTGGTCATTTCCTTTATAAAGTGTGACACAACTTTCAACTTTCACCCATCCACTTGTAAATTTATTTTGAACTTTGGCATTCAATTTATTTTGTGTGTAGTTTGTTTTGAACTTTGGCATTCAATTCACTTAATTGTTTTGACATTCACAAACTTTGTATGAAGTGATTTTTCAAGTTTTGCATGTAGTGACTTGTATGAAGTAAATTTTAAACTTTTATTTGAGCCACTTATTATTTAATATTCAATTTGTATTTTGTCATTCATGATTTTTTTATTAACAACTAAATTATAGTGTGTTAATTTTATTAAAAACTATATTCAAATAATTTTTTTAATACAATAATAAAATACACTTAAAAATCTAAATTTTATTAGTTTACACCATTTTAAATTAAAAATTTAGATAAATGTTGGTCATTTCCTTTATAAAGTGTGACACAACTTTCAACTTTCACCCATCCACTTGTTGTAAATTTATTTTGAACTTTGGCATTCAATTTATTTTGTGTGTAGTTTGTTTTGAACTTTGGCATTCAATTCACTTAATTGTTTTGACATTCGCAAACTTTGTATGAAGTGATTTTTCAAGTTTTGCATGTAGTGACTTGTATGAAGTAAATTTTAAACTTTTATTTGAGCCACTTATTATTAATATTCAATTTGTATTTTGTCATTCATGATTTTTTTATGAAGAGATGTTGAACTTTGCTTAGAAGTATGATTTTTATTAACTAGGAATTCATTCATGCATTTTTGTATGAAGTGTGTATTGGAACTTTGGTGTTCACCTAGATTTTGATCCACTTATTATTTGTGTGAAGTGTGTGCATTGAATTTTGACACTCACTTAGATTTCATCTACCTATTATTTGGAATTAATTTTGTATTTTTACATTCAAAAACTTTGTATGGAGTTTTGGCATTCACTTAGATTTGATTCGTCATTGTTTGTGTGAAGTAACTTATTGAACCTTGAGTTTTACTTAGATTTGATCAACCTATTATTTATAATTTACTTTGTATGGGGTTTGTTTTTGAACTTTTGCATCCATGAAATTTGTACGGGGTGTGTTCTAAACTTTTACATTGATGAGCTTTGTATGTAGAGTGTTTTAAAATTTTGCATTCATAAATTTTGTGTGAAATATGGTTTAAAGTTTGACATTAATGAAATTTGTATGAAGCAAGTGTTTGAGCTTTTTCATTCATTCATTGTGTGTGAGCTCTCTCTCTCTCTCTCTCTCTCTCTCTCTCTCTCTGTGTGTGTGTGTGTGTGTGTGTGTGTTTGTGTGTGTGTGTGTGTGTGTGTGTGTGTGTGTGTGTGTGTGTGTGTGTGTGTGTGTGTGTGTGAGAGAGAGAGAGAGAGAGAGAGAGAGAGAGAGAGAGCTTTGCCATTTACCTTATGTGCACTTATTATTTGTGTGAAGTGTATGTTTGAAATTTGACATTCACTTTGTTTACACTTATTGTTTGTGTGAAATGGTTTTGTTAAACATTGACATTTATTTTTTTAGTGTGTTTCACATTGGTAGATCTACTTATTATTTTCAAGTGTGTATTTAAATTTGAGAATCCGCTTATTATTTTCATTGAGATTAAGTTGGTTTCAAAGGGACCATAAACCTTATACAAAGTAGAAGTTATAGCAACAAAATAACCACTAGGCAACAAAAAGGCAAAACCATAGCTAGAGGGTACCTAGATTGAAACAAAGGCATACAAAATAAATAATAGACCAAAAACCCATGACAAAAAAGAGATACAAAATGGCCAACCCAAGAGCCCACAACCCCATATAACCTTAAAGGACCCCAGTCAAATTACAACTTGTTCAAAACTTCAAATGCTTCCAATTACATTGTGAGAAATCCACCCTCATTAGCACTATAATTTCCTTTACCTCTTTTACCTTTGTTAGTGTTTCCCCATGTGTTGTATCTACTTCCTTTCTGGTAATTAGTTTTCTCCCCTTGAGATCCTTTCTTGGTCTCTTGTTTATTTTTCCCCAAGGAATTTTAGGCTTTCCACACTAGATTTCTCCTTAGGCTCACATTTATCTCCTTAAGCTCCTTAAGCTCCTCCTCCATCACCTCCATCCTAGCCAAATTTTATTTTCCTTCTCCATATTGAGGATGAGAATCTCCCTCATCACATCCCAATAACAAAGAACTAGCTTGTCCTCCTCCTTAGGCACCAAAATCTCACCCTCATATTTCTAACCCAAAATAACCACTTTGATGTTGAGGTGATAATTTCCATGAAAAACCATTTTGTTAGTAGGTGATGGATCTTAGTTTCTTGCACGAGTCTTGAAGATTGATCCACCAATTGGTTTATGACACTAATAACATTATCTAGATATTTTATCACAAGTGCTTACCATGTTCTCTTCATAAGTTTAAGAGAAAGGGATAAGGATATTAGGGAATTCTAGCCTAGACTTTGGCTCTACCCAACCTTTTTCTTTACCCTTTCATTTTCTAGTTCCTCTTCAATATCATCTTGTGTTTCCTCATAACCTTATTTGGCATTAATTTTATCATCTGAAATGTCCATAGACTCCTCAGCTTCCTCTAAGGTGTACTACTAAAAAAAATTTCCTCAAGGCTATTGATGAGGGGGTCAATCCTAGATCACATAATAACACAAATTGCACATAGAAAATAGGAATATTCTTTTATTGATTTGGACAACACATTACATTACAGAACTAAAATCAAATCAGAGGATCAATCCTCAACATGCTGCAACACACTACAACTTCCTTTCTCTAGATTCAGGAACCTTCTGCCTTATGTAGCTTCAAATCGACTAGGGTTTCTATTTCCCTCCCTTTTCTTAACTCTCCACTTTCCCCCTTTTCTCTAATACCCCAAAGGATCCCCAAAAATGGTCATAAATGGTCATTTTGGCACCTTCCAGCCAAAATTTCAAAATTCGTAACTCCCTCCAAAAATAGGTCAGTTTTGGGAGCCATAACTTTTGATTCAGGCATTTGATTGACAAATCATTTGATGTGTTGGAAAGCTTGTGAATTGCTCTACACGCTATGAATCCACTCTGTCAATTTTACCTATTTTCGGGGTTGTATGGTGCCTTTAAGTGCCTCATATTTGACTTTAAAACTTTTTAGGGGGTTTTTAAAGAAACAAAAACTTTAATATCTTTCATCCCACAAGTGATCTGTGGCCAGTTCTTTCACCAAATGTTATATTTTTCAATTCCAAAGCCTTGTGTAAATTTTTGCTTCCATATGTGCTCAAATGCAATCTTTCTAAAAATAGCAGTTGACTATTTTTAGTAGGTTGGAAGAACTGAATGTTTTACGTCCAAAAATACAAAATTTGAAAAGAACAGAAAATAAAATCATCATTTTTTGGGTGATGCAAGATTGCTCTTACACCACTAGGTGCTCTTTCATTAGACACCCAGGGTATTTCGAGAAGTGACCTTGTCACATCTCAGGTGTTTGAGGAAAACCCAAATAGTCAACCTCTTCCTTAGACAACAAGCCTTAGACAACCAAGAAGAATCTTTGATAGGCCTTCCTTTCCCTTTCACCAAGGATTTTTCATATTACCTATTCCAAGTACTTCTTCCCACACGAATATCCAATATCTCTTCTATCTCCTCCTTTGAAGTAGATGCTAGGATACTCCACTGTTCTTCTGTTGGTCCATCCTTCATGCCACCTTCATGATACTCTTTTAAATTAGCAATGTTGAACACAAGGGAAATGTTGATCCCACTTGGCAGCTCTACCTCATATGCATTTCCTGAATCATGCTTCTTCAGGATCTTGCATGGCTCAAATTTCTTCATCTTCAACTTATTATATGTCCCCATTGGAAACCTTTCTTTCCTTAGGTGAACCATGACTTCATCTCTAATCTTGAACTCCTTAAATCTTCTCTTTTGATCTGCCTTAGCCTTGTACTGTGCATTCATCTTATTGATATGCTTTCTTACCTCCTCATGCAAGTTCTTTAGGTGCTCTGCAAAGTCTTCAGTCTCATCACTTATTTTCTCTCCTCTATCCATATTCCTCAACTCAGAAGCATTTCTTAGACTACTACCATATATAATTTGGAATGGAGATTTACCAATACTTCTAATGACAGAATTGTTGTATGCGAACTCCACCTGTGGTAACATCAAATCCTATCCCTTGGGTTTATCTCCTACCAAGCATCTCAGTAGGTTGCCTAAACTCCTGTTCACCACCTTTGTCTATCCTATAGTCTGCGAACTATTCGCCACCTCTGTCTATCTATCAATCTACGGATGATGTGTAGAGATGAACTTCAAATCAGTCTTTAACTACTTCCATAAAGTCTTCCAGAAATACCCAACAACCTTGGTATCTCAATCTGAAACTATGCTTTTTGGTAGACCATGTAATCTTACCACCTCTTTGAAAAATAATTCTGCAACATGAACATCATCACTAGTAGATTATGGCATGGAATGAAGTGTGCCATCTTTGAAAACCTAACAACCACCACAAATATGGAGTCATGTCCTCTTTGCGTTCTTGGCAAACCAAGAACAAAATCCATGTGGTCTCTCTGGTACAGGTAACGGTTGATACAACCCTGTATTCTAACTTACCCCTTTGGCCATTTGACATATATAATCATTTACGGTATACATAAACATATGTAGATGATGGAATACACAAATATGAATATGTGAATTCTAATATCAAATGATATTCTAATAATATGTGAATTCTAATATGTGAATTTTATATATATATATACACACACACATACGTTCCCATTAACGTCTATATACGTACCACACACACACACACACATATACATATATTATCGTTACTTGAAAACAACATAAAACTCATTAGCCACATATCCATCAACAATGTATGTGTATGAAATACATATATACACACATACATATAGATATATCCCTCGTCCAATCAATACTCTTATGCCTATGAGCAATACGTTCATGAGCATGCATAGATAAGTCTACCTGCGTATACTCATGCACGTATTTTTTCATATGTATGAGTTTATCATGGACATTTATCTACATATATGTATATATTCATTTCACATTTATACCTTGTCATTTGCAATTTCAAACTTTATCAAAGAAGACTTCAATTAACACTCAGACTAAATCACATTCCTCATTCAAAACACTCATAAAATCATATCCCAATAAGCATTCAATATCATTACCACATATTACTTACCTTTACCCACACAAACTCAACATAACCTAGACCAAGTAGGATGGTGGTGTGTGCTTGCTTAGTTTAGGCTTCTCTAAAGATTACCAGACCAAGTCCTTCTCTTGAGTGATACTTCCCCTCATTTTTGGAGTAGCAACCTGTTCCTGCATTTAGCTTACATCATCACAACAGTAGTTAGTCGATCACAATATAATCATATGCTTCATACATTTCATAACTAGAATCACTTATAATACATCACATTGCATCATTCAATCTTTCAATATATTCAATTCAAGATTCACAATACACATTATTGCAAAGATTCTTAAACCATTCATTTATTCAAGCAAATTAACCAGTCAAGGTAAATAGTAAATAGTTAGAAACACACGGGGTGTAACATATTCCCCCCTTGTGAATCATCATCCCTGATGATTTTTAAGTATTAAGTATGACCGTAACATAAGAAAGACATAAAAAGTATCATATCACATAACACATTGTTCTCAAGAGTTTTCAAAATTCAGAAAAACTTGCGGAAACTTCAGCTTCATCTTAGCATAATCTTCCCAAGTGGCAAAATCTTCTACATACTAATCCCATTGGACCTTGCATTGTAGAACCTCTCTGTTACGCAAGCGAAGCTTACGCATTTCAAGCACCTTGAGAGGCTCAATTGTTACCACTCCTGGGTCCTATACCTGTAAAGCATTCCAATCAATAACATGGTTATCATCTGGAACATACTTCTTAAGATACGAGACATGAAAGAAATTATGCATCCTGGCAAGAGCTGGTGGTAAAGCAATTATGTACGCAACATGATTGACTTCCTTTAGGACCTCAAATGGACCTACATAGCGCGGAGCTAGTTTGGATGAATTTCCAAACTTTATAGAACTCTTATGGGGTTTTACTCTCAACAAAACCTTATCCCCAACAAAGAAATTCCTAGGAACCCGTTTGGCATTTGCATAGCTCTTCTACCTATCATTAGCTTCTTCTAGTCTCTGCTTGATAATCTTGACTTGTTCTTCCATATCTGATAACATTTCTAGTCCAAGACTTATCCTATCTTCTAGCTTATCCCAGCTTATGGGTATGTGCAAGATCATGATGGGCCAAACTAGTTCATGTGAAAATTTGAATGGATTATCTACACAATTTGAAAAACATGTAAGAACAAAATTTGTAGAGAATTGAATCTAGCTTATGGGCCACTATTTTTTTTAAACTAAATTTACATAGTGAAAAATGAATATTTCAATGAACAGCTATTAAATTTTTCAGAAAAAATAAAAAGTGGGTGTCATTTTAGCCAACCTAACTATGAGCAAAAAAATATTTTTTTTTTAAACTTTCAAAATAAGTAGAAGACTCATGCCCGGATGTGACGCATATTTTTTTAAATTTTTTTTCCAATAAAATAATTAATTATGATTTTTTTATTGACTTTTTTTTTAAAACTAAAAAGTAATTTTCCAGCCAACCTAACTTGATAAAAAAAATCAGAATTCAATTTTTTTTTAACCTATAGCCAGAAAAGCATAGAGTGCATGGCGCAGCTTTCGGATCTCAAAAAGGTTAAACGGTTTGAAAGTTATGGATGTTTTTCAATCAGTGTGTCTATTAGGATTTCAGACACACACTATATAGAAAATTATTAATAATTATTTAATAAAATGATAACCAAACAAATCTTATATTTTTAGAAAGTTGACAAGTTCTCTATAAACCCTTTTTGTTTTATCAATTTTGCATAAAAAAGTCGTCAGCACGAAGGGTGAAGTTCAAAGAAGAGAGTGAAACCAATAAACACGTTAGAATTCATGGAAAGTCAACTATGACAGTCCTGAGCTTAAATACAAGGAAAAACTGAAGCAAAATGGATATCCGTTACTAACGGATATTTGTTAATAATGGATATCCATTATTTAAATAACGGATATCCATTATTTAATGTTTTGGGGAGCCTAGAAACGGATATATGTTTCTGACACCATGAACACATAACACATTCAACACAATATTCAATTTCATTGAGTAACAGATAAATATTGCATGAAGTTTTCACTACCAATTGATTTTTATCATAAACATTAGATGCCACTACCCTATAAATTGTTTCCCCAAACCTTAAATGCAAAGGAGACCTAATTTATTACTACAATTTTAACAAACAACAACACTCGATCAACTAGGGGAGAGTGATGGTTCAGCTTGACATTTCTTTTAGATCACCATACACTTTTACTAAAGGAAATACAGTGAGTCCAAGACTCCAAACAAACCTTCAATTGCAAACCTTTATTTATTGATTGATGCCATTTATGGTCATTATTTCCATATAATTTGAAGGAAGATCTTAGTTGACTTCATACACTCCACCATAATACAAAGAATATATATAAGTATCAACACTAACAATACTTAAGAGTTTCTTACCCCATTGACAGAGCTAATAGCATTTTTATTTATGTCACTTGAGATGAGGAATGGAAAGTGTTTTCACACTTGATCCATACTGAATCTAGAAAATTCATGAGAAGCAGAAACTTGAATAGTAAAATGAATCCAGGTACCAAGATAGGTTTATTAATAGAAACTGATTGCAAACCACAAGTGGATAGGACCACAATTGTAGTAGTGACTTGGTCAGGACCACAACCATGGTAGTGTACACCAACAATGAGCACTTCAAATTTAGAATCTAAATTGAATAGTGGCCATATTAACTTCCAGCATGTGCAGGAATTCTTCTAGGCTACAGAAGAAACTTGATGTTCACAAAATTCTCTAGAAGGGAGTTGTAACTTGAGTTTAAAGCATATGTTCTTGGAAATTGGAGAATAAGAGAAATAATGTAGAGAGAGTTCATCTATGCATTAAAGATCTCTCTCTCTCTCTCTCTCTCTCTCTCTCTCTCTCTCTCTCTCTCCATGCACATACCCATTAGATAGGCTATTTTGCATATGGTGGTCATATCCTTTAGGTCCAATCACCTCCAAACTTCACAAATAGATATAGAGCATAATTCTAAGCATCTTTCATAAAGACCACTTCTCTACATAAGTGCAACTAATACCACTTTTTCATTGTTTTCCACATTTAATACTTATTCTTTTCCATTTTCCAAGTCCTACATGTGTCCAATTTGTATTGTTTGTCAAGTTTTTAGTCTAATTGTTAGTCCTAGCTCTCATAGTTATTAAAATGTTAGTATAGTTAGATTTATCCTTAGGTAACATTAATTTACACATTGTTGCACAAACAACCACACTAAAAAGTAACCTTACCTAATTAAGGTTAACCTTTGAGGTTCTTTTATTTGGTGAGCCTAACAGATCCAACTAGTTCAATCTTCTTATAGTCCATGCTTAGCCTTCCAAGAGAGTTCATGCCATGTTAACTTTGCATTATGTCCTCACTTTCCTCTTGCTAGTTGTAGTACTCTTTTTTTTCTAATCCTATCCCTATATCATACTATTGTTGTTGATTTTTCTTTCTATCTTCATCATCATAGTCCTAGTTATCCTATTTTGAGCCTACCATTTATCCTTAACCATGTCTTGTACTTCTTTTATTCATGTCAATTTTAATGACCTCCAAATTTTCCATAAATTCTTCTCCACCAAACCCTAAACCCTCACCCAAATCCTTACTCTCCTAAGAAAAGCCCTTCCCCAAACATCATTTGATCATGTGGCTCCTTCCATCACTAGACAGGTGCCCCTACTTTCCATTATTCATCCAATACAATCCCAATGTCATAGCTCACATTCCCACACCTACATTCATAGACTCCATTCCCCCTATCGACACCATCATTGATAATCATTTTAAGGAGTCTCCCTTGAATAATCATTAAACCATGGATTATCCCATAACCATTTTACACTTTTCTTACCTTTAAACCCTTAGAAGATGACATTTAGCTATCCCCACCACTACCAATCATACTTTCTAGCAATCCCACTTAAGACACCTTACCCATCACTTCACCTAGGTCATCACCAATTAAATCACCGCATTACTCCATTCAACCATACCCATACCACCCATTTCTCACTCCACAACCTGTATTAATGCATGATTCACACCATGACATCCTATAGTTACCACAATGCCAATTCACTCTACCATCATTCTTCATATTATCTTATGAATCACCATCCTTTCTTCCCATTCCTTGAGACATCATACCATGACACACATCCCTTCCTCCATTACATCCTCTCCAGCGGGCTTTCCCAACATTGATAGCCCACTACCCATGCCACCTCCTTTTCATAACACATTTGACCATAACATTGCCACAACAATCATTACTCATCCTGACACCATCCCTCCACCATGTGACATTTATCTAACATGTATTCCTAATTATAATTATATCTACACAAAACTCAAGGTGTTGTAAGTGCAATTAGAAGACCTTAACCCTCTTCCTCCTCCTTCCTCATCAATAGGATGGATTAAACCACCACTATCAATTGACATCATCTTACAACCATCTCCTCCTAAAATGGTCTTGCTTAAATTTGATAATATAATGTCCAAGGCAATCTCATTGCACATATGAGACACTTATTTGTCTAAGCCACAATTGTCACCATTGATGATTATGTCCTTACTAAGAACTTTCCCTCCACATTGGTATAATATGCCCTTGTATGGTTTGACACATTACTACTTGGTTCTATGAATTCAATTTAGATCTCATGCATAGCTTTACCAACCACTACCAATTCAACATCAAGGGCCTAAGGTTTTCTTAGTGCATCTCACACATTGCAAACAAGACTCACTAGGGATTACTAGAGAGAGAGAGAGGTTCAAATTTTAAAGAGATGCAACTTTATCGATTGGTTGAAAAGATGTTAACCATGTAACAATAGAAATTTGCAAGTTGAATTGTAAGTTCTATAAGTTCTAAGAATAAACCAATGAAAATAATAACAAAAAATAACATTTGTATAGTTCCAGAAACAGATATCTATTTTGGGACCCCCAAAATAGATATCCATTTTGGTTTGGTATCCAAACCAAAACAAATATTCTTAACATGCCTATGAAAGTCAAGGTTAGCCAATTTGTGAATTTGGCTAAGTAAAGACGTGATTTTTTTCTATTGCCACTGCTTGACCCACGATGATCCTACACATACCCTTATAGGAGTCTGACATTTTCTATCATACAATGCTTCAAATGGAGCCATCTTTATTGTAGGGTGATAGGAGTTATTGTATGCAAACTTAACCAAAGGTAGGTAATCCTCCCATTTGTATTGCTGATCCATGCAATACATCCTTAGAAGATCTTCTAACACTTGATTTACTCTTTCCGTTTGTCCATCTGTTTCTAGATGGTAAGCTAAACTTATGTTTAGCTGAGTTCCAAGTGAAGAAAACAAGGTTTGCCAAAATCTAGAAGTTACATGAGCATCCCTATCATAAATAATCTTTTCAGGAATTCCATGCAATCTAAAAACCTCTTGATTAAATTTCTGAGCTATTACAGGAGCTCCATCAATCAAATTACCTAGTATGAAATGTGCCACTTTTGTAAGCTTGTCTACAACTACTAGAATGGCATTGTGCTTATTCCTCGACATTAGAAGACCTTGCACAAAATCTATGCTAATAACTTACCAATTACATTCTCGTACATCATGGGGATATAGTAAACCTGTAGGATGACGATGTTCTGCCTTTACTCTTTGACATTCTAAACAACTTGCCACAAATCTTGCGGTATCCCCTTTCATTCCCCTCCAAAAATATAACAGCTTCACATCTGCTAACATCTTAGTAACACCAAGATGTCCTGAGTATGGTGCATTATGTACTTCCTTCCATACCAAATTCCTTAACTCACTAGAATCAGGTACATAAATTCTTCCTTTATACCTCAATAACCCATTAGATTCAAAGTAAAAACCTTCATACCTTTTATCTTGCAAATTATCTGAGAGTGCTTGCTTGACTTGTTCATAGAACTCATCACCCTTGGATCCTTGCAATACTTGACTTTTGAAGTCGGTTTGGATAGATACCATTGAAGATATATGCCTTCTTCGACTTAAAGCATCGGCAACTCTATTCTATTTTCCCTTGATATAGCTAATGTTGAAATCATAGTCTGATATCAGTTCTAACCACCTCCTTTTCCTTACATTCAGATTGGGTTGAGTAAATAGATACTTCAAACCATGATGGTCTATTTTTAATTCAAAGGGTTTTCCCAACAGATAGTGTATCCACATCTATAATACATGAACAATTGCTGCTAACTCCAAATCATGCGAAGCATAATTTTGTTCATAAGGTTTTAGCTTTCTTGATTCATAGGCTATGACTAGCCCTTCCTGCATTAACACCCCACCCAAGCCTTCACCTGATGCATCCGTGATAACAACAAAGTTACCATCTAGATCTGGCACTTTCAATATTGGAGCCATGGTCAACTTCTCTTTCAGGAGATCAAATGGCTCTTGACATTTTTTAGACCATTCAAACTTTTTCCCTTTCCTCTGCAAAGAAGTGATAGGAAAAGCTATTCTAGAAAAGTTTTCTACAAACTTACGATAATACCCAGCCAAACCCATAAAACTTCTAACTTCAGGAAAATTCTTTGGTACTAGCCACTCGAGCACTACTTTTATCTTAGCTAGACCAACTGCAATTCCTTCTACTAAAATCACATGACCTAGATACTGTACTTCCTTCTAAAAGAAGGTACACTTGGAAAGTTTTCCATACAACTTATGCTCTCTTAACCATTGGAGTACCATTTCTAAGTGTTGTAGATGCTCCTCTTCATTCTTGGAATAAATTAGAATATCATCCAAGAAGACCAACACAAAATTATCCAAGTAGTCTCTAAACACATTATTCATAAGGTTCATGAATGTTGTAGGTGCATTCGTTAACCCAAATGGTAAGATTGTGAACTCATAATGGTCATACCTTTTTTTTTCTGAAAGTAGTTTTGGAAATGTCTTCATCCTTGATCCTTAACTAGTGATAACCTGACCTTAGATCAATCTTTGAAAACACTGTTGTACCCCACATCTTATCAAAGAGATCATCGATACGTGGCAATGGATACTTATTCTTTATCGTCGCTTTGTTGAGCAACTGAGAATCTATACACAAACACAATGTCCCATCCTTCTTCTTTACGAAGATCACTGGTGCTCCCCAAGGTGAAACACAAGATCTTATTAATCCCTTGGATAATAATTCTTCAAGATGTGATTTTAATTCCATCAATTTTGTTGTTGTCATCCTATATGGTACTTTGGGTATAGGTTTTGACCCTGAAATTATGTCAATGGAGAAGTCGAACACTCTCTTGGGAAGCAATCCAAGTAGTTCTTCTGGAAATACATCCACAAAATCTCTTAGGATAGGGTATTTCTCCATATCCGTCTTTTCTACATCCTCAATCTCTCCATCCTCAGCTTCTTGGAGATCTTGTGGTCTAAAATATGCCACATCATCTTGATTGATAAACTCTTGTATTCCTCAAGTTTTCCTATTTTAACTGCAAAGAGTTGACAACCCTTCTTATTTGCTCTATGCATTTGTACAGCTGATATTTACTGTAGCCTAACTTCTCTAGGCATCCCTTGCAAAGATACCCAGTTCCCGAGATCTCCTAGGCATTCTATTGTTTTAGCATAACAGTCAACCTTGGCTCTATGTCTCCATAACCAGTTAATCCCTAAGATGACATCATAAGACCCTAAAGGAGCTATGTACAAATTAACTTCCATAGAGAAACTAGGAAGTTCAACCCTTGCTTCGAATAGACATTAGTCCACCTTTGCTCTTGTCTGGTTTGCATATTCAACAACCCAAGACTTTTCTATATAGCCATCTCTCTTAGACACTTACTAGCTACTCTAGGGGAAATAAAATTTTTAGTGGCACCAGTATCTATTAAAATAGAGATGGGTATACCAGATAAAGTACCTATGACTTCCACCGGAGTGATCTGATATTTTGCTTGTCAGTTATTAACTGCAGCATGTATCCTTTGTTGAAAGACATCCCATTGTGGGGGAAGAGGATTACCACGAGGTTGTGACCCTGGTGGCTTATTGGGGCATTGACTAGCAAAGTGATCTCCACCACAAGTGAAACATCCCTTAATCAGTCCCTTCCTTCCTGAAGTTCTTCCAGAGTTACCATTGTTTTTGGCGGCATTGCGGAAGTTATTGCCATTATTTCCTCTTCGATCTCTCCTAAGTTCACTCCAGTTATTCTAAGAATCCTTTTCCCCTTGCTTTGGAAACCCTTGCACCTCATTTGTCTTCCTAGAATCTTGATTGGTTTGAGACCAATTAAACCTCTTTCTATTCTTCTCACGGTAATTGGCAGTAGACTTAAGCTTCTGTTCTTGTTTAAAAGTTTTTTCATATACAAGATCCATAGTGGTAGGACCATGCATATCTACCTCCCCACCTATCTAATTATTCAATCCCATGATGAAATTCCTAATACGAAACCACTCATCAGCTTGATACATGGGTATATATCATAAGACGTGTAAACCTTTCCCAATATTCATTGACCAAAGAATCTCCTTTCTTGAGACTCTAAAAATTTGAGAGCTTCTGGTCATAGAAAAGTTGGGGTAACCAATGTTTTCAGAATATTTTAACAAATTCAGTCCAGGTGAGCATAATAGAACTAAGCCCTAGCTCCATCTTCTTACTCATCCACCAATTGGACGCTTCACCCAACAACTAGAAATCTCTCCAAACTACTTTGGTAACTTCAGTGTAGTTTCTAATCTTGAAGTACATTTCCATTTCAGTGAGCCAAGCCTCAACTATGTCCCCATTGGTACTTCCTTCAAACTTAGGAGTTGTAATTTTCCTCATGTCTCAGGATAGCTCTTTCTCCATTCTCCTCCTCTTGCTTCCTTCATATCGTGATTGAGATTGAGATTGTGACCTTTCATTCTCATGCTCACTAGTTTGTGTGTTGTCACGAGAATTCTCTCCTTCATTCTCACTATTGGGGACTTCATTAATAATAGGAACATCTTTATTGATAGGTACTTATTTTGCCACTCTTTCTTTTCCTTTTTCTTTTTGTTCCAAGTTTCCTACTCTCTTTCTTGTCTCTTCCAATATTGCTAAGATTCAGTCCAACTTAGCATCCATGTTTTCTGACCCTTGTCCTTCTTCTTCACTTCCTCCTAGATTAGTTCTTGTATGAACCATTCTTTTCAAGAAAGTTTATACCTAAAGGTTTCTATTAAGGTTAGATTCTACAAATGTTTACCTAGTGTTCTTAAAACATTAAACATTTTAAATAGAATCATTTATTCATATTTAAAGCATTTGACATAAAAGTGTACATATACAAAAGTTTTTGATAAAAAACACTTTCTTTTACTAATATCAATAAGGATTTAAATATCCTTAGGTATCTTACATAGAATGACTATTAAGATAATCTAATGGAGAGTATCCATCAGATTCTCTCTTAGATAGATAACTGAGTGGAGTGTATCCCTTAGACTTATCCTCTAACACGTAATTTTAGGGAACATATTCCTCTGAATCATTACTTGAGGAAATTACAATCACTTCCCCCAAAGGAAAGATACAAGGATCTCTAAACAACATGATGGGACTCACACTACACTCGAAGGGCATATCCCTAGATAGTGATAAGGATTCTGACTTAGTTGGAGTGACAGAAGGCAGATGGTTAAAGTTGACAACCTCTCTCATCTTTCTTTTCTCTTGACTAATTCGAGTGAGGGTATGACTTAATGTCTTTGTGTCACTTAACCATATGTCGTAATCATCATTTGTTCTCTCAATGGTATGAACAATAGCCTCTCTCTCCTTCTTGGCCTTTAGGTAGTGTTTGTTCCCAATAACTGACTTCCTTGTAGTCATTTTGAGATGCCCCATCTTGGCACAAGAATTCCAAACATTAGACTCTCATAATGTTGGATGGGAAAGCATAGTGAGAACATAGGTTCGAGAGCTAAACCTAGCTCTGATACTACATGTAACATGCCCAGAGTTCTACCAAATAAATTTTACTAAATTTAACCCAAAAGTAAATAGTTCTTCATACCAACAATATGAGCAATAAAATTTTTCTTTCTTTTAAAATGCTATGATGCACATTTGAAACATATTTCAAACTTTACCATTGCATAATCAAATTACATTTCAACATTACAAGTATTGAATATTTCTCATTTACAAAATTCCATAAGATGGATATAAAGTTACAAACAAGTTTCAAGAGCTAAACTGAAAGTAGAGATACAAATGGTTCTGATGTCCTTCATCAAATCCTAGTCGCCAACTGCATGAGGAGAACCATCACTCAAGCACTTTTCTGCCAACCATGGACTAACTACAGTCTCCTGCACATTTACCAAACTGGTAACAGTCCTACCCTTTGATGAAGGTATTGGTATGGTAACCTCAAAGATTAGCCTATTTTGAGCATGATGTTGTGTCCTACATAACTAGAATTGTCATACTGTGGCTCCAACCTACAAGTATGATTATCCATGCCTAGTATGTAAACTTGGATCACAGTGAAATGATAGTGTAAACAGTGGCTACTTACACTACTTTGGCCAAAGTATTCATCACCCCTAATTCATCTAATGGACGTCACACGTTCACCCATCTTCCTAGCTCGATTTGGTATGACATCATTCTCTATACAAAGGTTACTCCCTTACCCATGGATCAACTAATCCCAAGATTAACCTCACATAACAATTCCAAGTTTACTATGACACTCCTACCGAAGTAATACAAGTTATAGTACATAGTTTCCATAACTTAACCTTTCATAACGTAGCAATAACTATTCATACTTAACTTAATATAGTGCATAATTCCAATATAGATACTAATCTCTACTATGGAGATTATTCATACATTCAATACATAATATTTCCCATATTAGATATATATATACCTCTCATTGAACATATAACAAATTATCCAATTCAATACAGAAAAGTAACCCAAACTTATTTCCAAACAATCAATCAGAACATATAATCTTTTCAAACATAAAATGCACAATGGAGAAGAAATTAGCATGCCTGTTAAAGATACGGTCCAATAGTTCAACTGGACTCCTTGCTCTTAATCCCTTAAACTGGTTGAGTATCTCCTCCAAGAACAAAGAAGCTCCCAGATTCGCCACAACTCCCACTCAGAAATTTGACTTAGTAAAAGGAATTCAAGGTGGCAATAGAAGTTATTGCAAAACGAACACATAAGTGGACAACAAGAACCAAATTCAAAAATGCAAGGAATTCATAATGTAGATTCAAGACTCCTATTTGGTTTGCACCATTCAATCATGGCACCACTTAAATACCACGCCCCCCCCCCCTATTCTCATGCTGGCAGTTTGGATAGAACAGGTCAAATATTTTCACATTGGAAATTAGTTATCAAGCACTTTATGGAGTGTTGTCCATATTCACATTATACTGCACTTTATGTGTTTTAATTCCCAAACAATATACCTATAAGCACTGCCTTTCTAGTGCCATATTCATAGCAAACATGCTGCGCAATAGTCTTATAGACTATGCGCTAAGTATAACATTTACACTGGTTTCAATGCTACGCGCTATAAATCAACGCTTAAGAAACTTTAACATATATAATATATAAATACATATATACATATATACATATATACATATATATATACATATATACATATATACATATATATATACATATATACATATATATATACATATGTATGTAAATTCATATATATATATACATACGTTCCCATTAACGTCTATACATATATATATTAATATATATACATACTATACACGCACACAGACATATATATTATCGTTACTTGAAAACAACTTAAAACTCATCAACCACATATCCACCAATGATGTATGTGTATGAAATACATATATACACACATACATATAGATATCCCTCATCCAATCGATACTCTTATGCCTACGAGCAATACGTTGAGCATGCATAGATAGGTCTACCTACATATACTCATGCACGCATTTTCTCATATGTATGAGTTTATCGTGGACATGTATCTACATATGTGTATATATTTATTTCACATTTATACCTTGTCATTTGCAATTCCAAACTTTATTAAAGAAGACTTCAATCGACACTTAGACTAATTCACATTCCTCATTCAAAACACTCATAAAATCATACTCAATAAGCATTCAAGATCATTACCACATATTACTTACCTTTGCCCACACAGACTCGACATCACCTAGATAAAGTAGGATGGTGGTGTGTGCTTGCTTAGTTTATGCTTCTCTAAGGATTAATAGCCCAAGTCCTTCTCCTGAGTGATACTCCCCTCATTTCCGGAGGAGCAACCTATTCCTACATTTAGCTTACATCATCACAACAGTAGTTAGCCGATCACAATATAATCATATGCTTCATACATTTCATAACTAGAATCACTTATAATACATCACATTCCATTATTCAATCATTCAATATATTCAATTCAAGGTTCACAATACACATTAATATAAAGATTCATAAGCCATTTATTTATTCAAGAAAATTAACCAGTCAAGGTAATAGTAAATAGTTAGAAACACACGGGGTGTAACACCTTTGGTTTCAGTTGTGGGTTATTGGGTTTTTTGAACTAATCCATATTTGAGTGGAAGATTGTGTAGAAGACACTTTATGATCTTGTTGCAGGATTTTTTAGATGGAAAGTTTATCAGGGAGAATAGAGGTGGATAAATTTTTTGAAAATAATTTTGAAATGAGGAAGCTAAAGATTGAGGATCTGTTGATAGATCGAGATCTGTGGGATGTCATTGATGAGAAGGTTTCATGGCCTGCAGATCCTACTTTGGTTGCTCAATATGATGTTAAGGACCATAAAGCCAAGGGTCTAATCAGACTATGTTTGGAAAACTTTATTTTAATCAATGTCCATGAAGAGACCTCTGCATGGAAACTATGGAAGAAGCTTGGTGAGATGTATCAAGCCAAATATTTAGTGAACAAGATTTTCTTGAGGAAGAAATTGTATTCCTTAAGAATGGAAGAAGGTGGTTGAATTATAGACCACCTGGAAGTATTCAATATGTTGGTGGCTCAATTGGCATCAATTGGTTTCAAAATGGATGAGGAGGAGAAATGTCAGATATTGCTTTGTTCTTTGCTTGATTCGTGGGATTCTCTTGTTATGGCTATTAGGAGTACTTCTATTATATTGAAGATTGAAGATGTGGTGGGTTCTTTGCTTTCTAAAGAGATGAGGAGGAAGGTATCCATCAATTCCAAGGAGGCCCTAAATGTTCATGGAAGACCTAAGGAAAAAGGTAAGAAGAATGAGAAGTGTGATTAATCCAAGTCCAAGGGGAGATCCAAATCCCCTGGAAAGTCCAAAGTTGTTTGTTGGAACTGCAGTAAGCCTGGACATATTCATAAGGAATGCAAAGAAGAAAAGAAGAAGAAAAATAAGAGATTTGATTATGATTTTGAGTCTGAGAAGGAAGATGGTGATGCATTCATGGTAGCTTTGGCAACTCGTGCAAGTAATGGTATATGGTTAATTGACTCGCGTGCATCTTTCCATATGATCTTTAATAGAGATTGGTTTTCTAAATATTAAGAATTTGATGGAGGTAAGGTATACTTGGTTGATGATTCTTATTTAAATATTGTTGGCCGTGGTAAAGTTAGAATCAGGTTTCCTGATGACAGAATAAAAAGGATTAATGGTGTGTTGCATATCCCTGGATTAGCATGAAATTTGTTATCTGTGAGAAAAATAATAGATGCAAGTGTGCAGGTAGTATTTTCTGATGTAGGATGCAAGATGGTTAGAGGTGCTATGGTGATTGCTAGAGGTGTCAGATATGGCACATTATATAAGTGTGATGCATGCACTATTGAGTGCAATAGTACTTCTGTGAAAAGAAAATCTGTGGAAGAGGTGAGGATTTTATCTTCAGTAGATGGTCATGGCTTTTTGTTGGGAATTAAGGTGTCTCAACCTTGATAATTCCTTGCATTATTTATGATTGTATTTACTAATTCATTGCCTATGTTGTAAATTAATTGTAAATTCCATATTGTCATTTTGTGGGATGTCGCACAGTGATGTGTCATCCTACATGGAAGATGACAACTTGTAATTTTGTCCTCACATGAGGAGATAGGCGTCCCACTTTGTGTAGGATTATTTTGCCATGTGTCGGCATCTTGGATGTTGTGTAAGGGAATGTTTGACTGAAACGGTTATGATGGATTCCTATGACGAAGTTATGACATGTAAGAGTCAGAAATAGAAGCTTGTAAGACAGGTGAAGACATGTGTCATGAAGCATCTTTGAAAAAGGCATATTTGGGCACCCCAAGGTGGACTATGACATGTTGTAAGAGAATATGCTATTTATAGCCTGTGTATGATAGATTCTCTTACAGATGCAAGTTGTAACCGCTATGACAGATTCTATGACGGTCGTAAGAGTCGTAAGAGCATCTGTCATAGCCCATTTTGGAAATAGGCAAACTCTTTGGGATGGGAGCTATGGACAAGTGTCAGGCACATTCTAAAATGTTTACCAAGTGTCCTTAGGCATGGGTTTTGGGCCATGGGGCCAAGTTGGACGCCCATTCCAAGATAGGACCAATTTTGCCTTGTATATTCTATATAAACAGGTGCTTGGAGAAGATGTATTACAGGTTTGACAAGTACTATTATGCTACCAGTTTGTCTCCAGATACTAGTGTTGAAGACTCCTGAGAGCTTGCATTGTAAGTGTGTTGTAAACATTCTTTGTTTTGATAATACATTGTGCAGGTTTTGGAGTGTGGGGTTTTTCACCCGATAAGGGTTTTCCCCACATATATCTTGTGTCTCTCTTCTTCTGTCTCACCTTCTTTGTTATGTGTTTGCTGCAATATCTCATGTTAATGGTTTAATGTTGCTATAATAGGTAGGATAAATTTGAATTTGTACTCTCCTCCCCTCATTAGATTAGTGTAGGAAGCGATTTCTGCACACCTAGCTTCCTTTCAGTTGGTATCAGAGCCTGGCCATTTTTTGGTTCTAACTGTTGACATTTCTTCTGAATCAGCATTAGGGTTTGCCACTTCTAATGCACAGGCAGATTCAGGCCAACTGAATACAGGAGGTTGCGTGAGCTCCTCCCCTTCACTTCTGGTTCTGCCGCACCAAGGGGGGTATCCCTATAACTCAAGATGTAACCTTGACTAGCTCAAAGATAGAAGGATCTAACTTGACAACAACAGGCAGAATACTCTCATGTGTGGACCAAGATCTGTATGATAGATCACAAGGCTGGCAACATTCTTGGACATGATGTCTGGTTGGGTATGAGAGCATGCAGGGGGTTCCTAATACTACTCCTACAACTAACAGGTGGAGGTATGAAATGTTTTGATATGAATTTGGATGCAAAGCTGGACATGGTGTATAACACAAGAACACAGCATGATTGGTGCCTATCCAGGGCTTGGAGTCGGTAGACATACACCTGTGAATGATCAGCAAGAATAGCTAAAACTGGATTTCAGGGGGATACACATGATATCTGCCTTACAGATATCTCCCAATGAAGAGTGTTGAGCTATCTCTACTTATGGCATCCCTACTGTAGTATACCCTTCCCAATGTTCAACCTGAAAATAGTTTAATCTGCCCCTTGAGCAGAGGTTCAAAGATCAGACATTCAACATAGGAATTCTATGCTCTAGAATCTAAACATAAGCAAACATTCAGATCCAGAAGAAGGATACATGCAATACTGGAGACAGAAGTAACACAACACATGCTAAGACAGCATTACTCATACAAGATCAACCATGAAATCAGTGGATTCATGCCAAGTCCTACAACAGGAGATACATAAACTCACAAGATAAACTGTACAGAGCAACCAGATCAGCTGGTTATGGATTACAGAGCCAAAAACCCACAACTTTCAACAACCTTGAATGAATGACACCATCTGCATCATATAGCAGGAAGGTGCTTTCAGCATTAACTACCAGGTTGACCAAAACTCCCGCCAGATATACAGTATCATAGAAATGGCGCTCAAACATTAATGCAGCAGGTAGGGGAGGAGACAGGAAGATATCTCGAGCCTTGCGCCACCGCCTAGGGATTCAGATCTTCAATCAGGTACTACATCGGCCCACGCCATCGCCCATACCTCTGCAACAATCACCATTAATGGCGCACCAACCCGCGGCCTTGGGAAGATCATCAAATCTGCAATCGCAACCATTTCCCGCCGAGGTTCATCATCATGATATTTGAAAATGCAGGATAACATTATCCCACATGCACCCCGCGATGACCTCAATAACACTTTATATACTAGGTCATGAGCATATATCATGTCGGTGCTTTTGCTCCTGACGACACTAGTATATAACCTCATCATCATCATCCTCCAGCAGCATGATATCCCGTTGTTCGAAATATCACCCTGACGTCATCATCATCTTCGCAATACAAATTGCATGATATTCGCCTTCATCAGCACAACCTGATCCATTGGAGAAACATCCTCCTGCTGAGCCTATAACAAAAGTCTGGCCGATGAACATCCTGATGACGTCATTATCATATACCGCTGACGTCATCATCATATCTGCCTACTGCGCACCTCCTCATATCCGGATGACGTCATCATCATGTTTGCAAATATCAGGAGGTCTCTTCAAGATGATCAGTTGTTAGAAATATGACCCCCGCGGACCTTGATGACGTCATCATCATATTAACATCATCATGATATTCAGAAGACAACCGGATATTTGGAAATATCCTCCTGATGCACAAATATCAGGTTGCACTGTAGCTTCACCATAAAATCGGGGCGAAAACTGAATATGCTGATGATGCTTGAAAAGATCACCCCCAGTAGATAATGCGCGAAGCCAGCAGGCGGATATCTCCTTGATATCAACATCATCATGATGTTCGAACAAACACATATCCGGTTGATATGAAAATATCACCCCTTCCTTCAGAAATATCATGATGCAGATAGGCAGAAAGAAAGATATCACCCTTATATACGGATGACGTCAGCATCATCAGGATGAGAAACAAAGAGCAAGAAGTGATACAACATCATCAGGATGATACTGACTAAGATCATCCTGACGTTCAAAATATGATGACCCTAGTGAATATTGGGTCGCACTTAGAACTCTTCAACAACATCATCAGGATGATCATAACCAAGATCACCCGATGATAAAATATCACCCCGGCGAAATATCATGAAGGCATGAAATATGATGACCTCCGCAAGCAGCAGGATGAAAACTGGAAATATGATGATGATGACGACGACCCTTAAGAAAGAACAAGTTAGGTCGAGCAACTCAAAGAATAAGTAACATCATCATCATGCCTGCGCACGGTGATAAATGGAAGATCACCGGAGACTTTGAAGAATCACCCTCGCAAGTAGATCAGGGCGCACTGTAGCTCGTCAGCATCATCAGGATAAAACCCAAACATCACCCGCCAGCGAAATATGATGATGACGATGAGGAACCGGTCGACGGAGAACATGATGATGCTGACCTTCATCGAAACAAACATGATGATGATGACCTCCTCCTCAGGAAAATATGATGCTGCAGCTGAAAAATGCTGAGGAGGTCCATTACTCAGAACATTTTTTGGATACTCAGGGAGAGTGCCTGAATGAAAAATGCTCAGAAAACTACCAGTCAATTCAGGCACTAACACTAACTACTGGGTAGGGGTTTTTTGAGCTAATCTTAGGTTGAGTGGGAGTCTTGTGTAGAGTATTTTGTATCTTATTGTAGCAAGGAGATGGTAACCACATCTAAAAGGTTAGAGGTTGATAAATTCAATGGCACTAATTTTGAGTTGTGGAAATTAAAGATGGAGGACCTACTTGTTGATCGTGACCTATGGGAAACGGTATCCGATGTAAAACCTATAGCAATACAACAAACTGATTGGGACCTCAAAGATCAGAAGGATAAGGGTCTCATTAGACTCTATTTTGTTGACTCTATTTTGTTGAACATCCATGAGAACAAGACAATGAAGGATCTTTGGAAGAAGTTGGGTGATGTTTATCAGGCCAAGTCCTTGGTGAACAAACTCTTCTTGAAAAAGAAGTTGTTTTCTCTGATGATGGAAGATGGAGGATCTATTGTGGACCACATGAATGCTTTCAACATGATCATTGCACAGTTGGCATCTATGGGTGTGAAAATGGAGGAGGAGGAGCGTTGTATGACCCTGCTTTGTTCTTTGCCAAATTCATGGGATCATCTTGTAATGGCTATCGGAAGCACCACTACCACCTTCAAGATGGAAGATGTGGTGTCCTCACTATTATCTGAAGAAATGTGGAGGAAGACATCCAAATCAGCCAAAGAGGCTCTTGTGGTTCATGGAAGACCCAAGGAGAAAGGGAAGAAGAAAGACAAGAAAGCTGAGAAGGGTAGATCCAAATCCCGTGGGAGATCCAAATCTCCTGGAAAGTCCAAGGCTCTTTGTTGGAACTGTGGTAAAACCAGGCATTTCTGAAAGGAATACAAAGAGGAGAAGAAAAAGAAGAAGAAAGCTCCTGATTCAGATTCTAACAAGTCACAAGATGATGGTGATGCCTTTAATCGCAGCCATTCCCACCCATGCATCTGATGATGTGTGGTTGATTGATTCTGGTGCATCATTCCACATGACCTCGCATCAAGACTAGTTTACCAAATATGAAGAGTTTGATGGTGGAAGGGTGTACCTTGGTGACGACTCTCATCTGAAGATTGTTGGTCATGGAAGAGTCTCGATCTAATTCCCTGATGGATGAGTGAAGGGGATCATCGGAGTTATGCACATTCCAGGCTTTGCATGGAACCTACTTTTTGTAAGTATGTTGAATGATGCAGGTGTGCAGGTTGTCTTTTCGAAGGATGGATGCAAGATGACAAGAGGATCTATGGTGCTTGCGAAGGGTACTCTAAGGGGTACTCTGTTTCAGCTAGAGGCATGCACTTCACAGTATAATAGTTCTTCTAACTCAAGGAAATGAGCTGCTGTCACTTCATCCCCACCATCTGAACATGTAGTGAAGAAATCTATTGTAACCGGTTCTGATGGTTGTGTACATGCTTTGGAAGTTAAGCTTCCTACTGAAAAGACTATGTTATGGCATTTGAGATATGGCCACATTGGTGAGAAGGGTCTGTGTACCCTAAAAAATAAAAACATCATGGAGGGGTTAAATGATTGTAATCTCAAGTTTGACTTTTGCAAACATTGCATTTATGGAAAGAAAAACCATGTTTAGTTTTACTCTAGTTCTCACAAGTCTTCTGGTGTATTGGATCTTATTCATTATGATGTATTTGGTCCTATGAATGTTCCTTCCATTTCAAAATCTGTATATTTTGTATCTTTCATAGATGATTACAGTAGAAGGACATGGGTTTATTTTATCAGAAGCAAGATTGAAGTCTTTAGTTGGTTTAAGGAGTTTAAAGTCTTTGCTAAAAATTAGACTTGTAAAAAGATTAAGTGTTTGAGAACTGACAACGGTGGTGAGTTTTGTTCGGCAGAGTTCGATAAGTTCTGCAAAGGGCAAGGGATTGAAAGGCATAAGACAACTCCATATACCCCGCAACAAAATGGAGTTGTAGAGAGGATGAACAGGACACTGATGGAGAAGGCTAGGAGTATGCTTAGTGGAGCAAGCCTCAAACAAAAGTTTTGGGCTAAACCTATTGCCACTACTTGCTATCTGGTAAACATATCTCCTACATCAACTCTTGTTGGAAAAACAACTATGGAGGTGTGGTCTGGTAAGAAGCCTTCATTAAGCCATCTTCGTGTTTTTGGTTGTGAGGCATATGCACATGTGCCTAGGGAGAAATGGTCTAAGTTGGAGAACAAGGCTGTTAAATGTATCTTTATTGGCTATGGTGTCGATGTGAAAGGATACAAGCTTTGGGATCCCATGACTGAGAAAGTGTTGTATAGCAGAAGTGTTATCTTCAGAGAGCTAACACCCTCTTCTGTTGTTCTACAGCCAGAACAGTCAGAAAAGAAAGAAGATGCTATCTAGTTTCCGTCTACCCCTGAGAAGACTGAACCAACAGACCTTGTGAGGCCTGATGATGAGGAAAGCTCTAGCAGCTTTGGAAGTGAAGAAGAAGAAGCAGTACCTCAACCTCAGCCATTGAGGAGGTCTACATGAACAAGAAAGCAACTTGATAGGTTTGGTTATTCATTACTTGATTCTAGTTGTGCTTTTGCTTTACTTTCTAACACTAATGAGCCTAGAACTATGAAAGATGTAGGTTCTTGGAAGGAGGCCATGGAAGATGAGATGGCTTCTTTGGAAAAGAACAAAACATGGGACTTGGTGCCTTTGCCTGATGGACAGAAACTCATTGGTTATAAATGGGTGTTCAAGAAGAAATTCGGTGTAGATGGCAGTGTTGAAAAGTACAAGGCTAGATTGGTTGCGAAGGGGTACTCACAAGTGGAGGAAATTGATTATGGTGAAATTTTCTCTCCCATTGCAAAGTTGACATCCATTAGATTTATGTTCTCCTATAGTTGCTTATGATTTAGAGATAGAACAGATGGATGTGAAGACAACTTTCCTTCATGGTGATTTGGAGGAAGAAATCTACATGTCACAGCCAGAGCATTATATAGAGAAAGGTAAAGAAAATTTGGTTTGCAAGCTTAAGAAGTCTTTTTATGGTTTAAAGAAGTCTCCTAGGATGTGGTACTTGAAGTTCGATGCCTTTGTGTTGTCAATTGGTTATCTGAGATCGAAATCAGATCACTGTGTGTATTATAAGTTTGATGGTGATCGTATTCTCATTGTTGCATTATATGTTGATGATATGTTGCTCATTAGGAAGGGTAAGAATATGATTCCTGATTTTAAGTCTCAGTTGGCAGCACTGTTTGAAATGAAATGGTGCAGTCACTTAGGAGGGTTCACATAATGAACTATCTGGACCATGCATCAAGAGTAAACACAACAGAAACAACTCAAAGAAATGGAACAAATGCAAATTCAGTCATTCAGTATATCATATAATTCAAATACAATCTAGCCAGCAACATGCAGGCTTACAATTAGGGCTCACAGGCCTGATTACATACATGCGCAAGATAAGGCTTTGAGGCTCCTTCGCACAAAATCTAAACTATCAGATCTTTCTTATGTGAATAGCTTACCACTTGATGACTACCTTCCTAAGGATCTATTACATCAATATATATCATCTCCGAACCAATAGATTCCTCTGCATCGACCAAGGAAGGTCACAAACTCCAATGAAGAGTTGTAACATGTTCACAGATAGGTTGGATGTAAATGCATAAAACACTTCCTCAAATGAAAGGAACAACGTGCGGACCCTTGGGGAAGGTCGGCCACAAACCAAAGAACATTGAATGATGTGTCGATGAGATCCGCAAGTCAAGGAATGATTCGCAAGCCTTCTCCTTTAGCTAGTTATCAGGAACTGTTAGAATGTTCTGCTCTGAGAAATAGTCAACTTTTGAAAGCGATATCTTTCTGGTAACTGATCCAAATGCTCTTCTCTAAGAAACAATCAACTTATGAAAGCAATATCTTTCTAGTAACTGATTCAATTGCTCTAAATTCTTGATATGATGTAGATGAATGAATGTAGATGCTAAGTCCAGATCAGCAAGATGTGAAATGCCAAAACTGGACCACAAGCTGAGAACTGCTACTGACTGAACTACCTGAACTGTACTGTAAAATGAAAGAACTGAAATGTAAACAAATTGAAATGCAAATGTTTTTTTTTGGTTGATGCAAGATTTCTCTTGAACCAGGGATGCTCCTGCATCAGACATCCGGGGTTATTGAAAAAAAGTGAGTCCTTCACTTTGCTGAGGCTAGGGGAGAACCAAGACGGTCCACCTTAGCCTGAGAAATCCAAGATGAATCTTCTTCTGGCTGGACTTTTCACTTCACAAGGTATTCTCTGTATTGTCTTCCTCTAGTGTTGTGTCCAACTTTACTGTCCAAAATGCCTTCAATCTGTTCCGGTGCTTGTTGTGGCAACTGATTCTTCAAGTCTTCTCCCATGCTATCACTGAACTCTACTTCATGATACTGATAAAGATCTGCAATGTTGAAAATAGGTGAAATACCTAATGTCTTTGGTAATTCCACTTCATATGCATTTCCTGAATCAAATTTACTTAGTATCCTACAAGGTCCAAACTTCTTCATCTTCAACTTGTTATATGTCCCAACGGGAAATCTTTCTTTTCTCAAGTATATCATTACTTCATTTCCAACTTCAAATTCCTTACGTCGTCTCTTCTCATCTACCTTTTCCTTATACTTACTGTTCATATCCTCCAAATGCTTCTTCACCTAATTATGCACTGTCTTCATATGATCTGCAAATTCTTCTGCTTCTGCACTCTTCTTTTCCTCTATACTGATGTCTCTTAATTCCACAACTCCTTTAGGATTCACTCCAGTAACAATCTCAAAAGGTGTTCTTCCGGTACTCCTATTTACTAAATTATTGTATGCAAACTCTGCTTGTGAAAGAATCAAATCCCAACTTCCGGCTGTGTCTCCAACCAAACATCTCAACAAGTTTCCCAAACTCCTATTCACTACCTCTGTCTGTCTATCTGTCTGTGGGTGAAAAGTAGAACTGAACTTTAAATCTGTCTTCATCTTCTTTCAAAGTGTCTTCCAAAAATATCCAACAAACGTTGTGTCTCTATCTGAAACTATACTCTTAGGTAATCCATGCAATCTCACAATCTCCTTGAAAAATAGATCAGCTACATGCACTGCATCAGTTGTCTTCTTACAAGGTATGAAATGAGCCATCCTTGAAAATCTGTCAACCACTACAAATATTGAATCATATCCTCTCTGTGTCTTAGGTAATCCCATTACAAAATCCATACTGATGTCTTCCCAAGGTCTCTCCGAAAGTGTCAAAGGTTTATACAATCTAGTGTTCTGACTACTTCCTTTTGCAACTTGACAAACTCTACAACTATGCACAAATCTCTTGACATGCTTATGTATCTAATGCCAAAAGTAATTTTCACTTACCAAGGCTACTGTCTTATTAATGTCAAAATGTCCTTCCAATCCACCACTATGCTTTTCCTTGATTAAATTATCTCTCATAGAACTTCTAGGTATGCATAATTGACTTCCTTTGAACAACATATCTTCTTGAATGAAATAATCCAACCACTTACTCCTATCTGTCACAACAGGTTCCTTACATACTTTCCAAGGTTCTACGAAATTAGTGTCTCCCTCATACATGTTCTTCAATTCGTCAAAACCCAACACTTCAACTCTCATTTCTGTCAACAAGTTTCTTCTCCTACTTAAGGCATCAACAACTTTGTTTGATTTACCACTCCTATGCTTCAACACAAAGGTATAACTCTGCATGAACTCTACCCATCTCATGTGTCTCTGATTCAACTTTCCTTGACTATTCAAATATTGCAAAGCTTGATGATCTGTATACAACACAAACTTCTTAGGCAACAAGTAATGTCTCCACTTCTTCAAGGCTTGAATTATGGCATAGAACTCTTGATAATAAATTGAATATCTTCTCCTTGCATCATTCAACTTCTCACTGAAATAAGCTATAGGTCTACCTTCTTGACTTAACACTGCTCCAATTGCATTTCCACTAGCATCACAATTAACTTGAAATACCTTATTGAAATCTGGTAATGCCAAAATAGGTTGCTCTATTACTTTTTGCTTCAACAACTCAAAACTTTTGTCTGCTCCTGACGTCCACCTGAAATATTTTCTGTCACCTCTCATTGTCTCTATCATAGGGTTACAAACTGAACTGAAATTTCTAATGAACTTCCAGTAGAAACTAGCCAATCCATGAAATGATCTAACCTCTCCAATGCTCTTCTGTGTAGGCCATTCAGTAATTGCTCTCACTTTTTCAAGGTCCATCTTCAATCTTTCCACAGAAATCACAAATCCCAGATATACCAATTCTTCCTTCATGAAACTACACTTCTTGATGTTTATCAGCAATTTCTCCTCTTTCAACTTCTGTAAAACTTGTCTAATATGCAACAAATGTTCCTCTTTTGTCCTACTAAAAATTAGAATATCATCCAAGTACACAATCACAAACTTACCCAAGAATTTCTTCAAGACTTCATTCATCAGCCTCATGAAAGTACTCGGTGCATTTGTCAATCCAAAAGGCATCACTAACCACTCATACAACCCTTCATTTGTCTTAAAAGTAGTCTTCCATTCATCTCCTCTGATTCTAATTTGATGGTATCCATTCTTCAAATATATCTTTGTGAAATATCTTTCTCCACTCAAACAATCCATGATATCATCCATCCTAGGTAAAGGAAATCTATACTTAATTGTGATCTTGTTTATTGCTCTGGAACCAATACACATTCTCCATTCTCCATCCTTCTTAGATGCTAACACTGCAGGGATTGCACAAGGACTCAAGCTTTCTCTAATCAAACCTTTCCTCAACAACTCTTGTATCTGTCTATTTAGTTCTTCATTTTCTGTCTGTGTCATTTGGTGTGCTGCTTTGTTAGGCAAACTTGCTCCTGGTATAAGATCCATGTGATGACTGATACTCCTTAAAGGTGGTAATCCATCAGGTACATTATCTGATATAATGTCTTCATACTCTGTCAGTAACTCTCTTATCTCCTCCGGTTCAGTTTCTTTCTTCACCACTTCTGGCTTCTTAGGAATCAAGGCATAGCACATACTTTCCTGTTTCAAACCATCCAAAATTTTCCTTCCATCTACCAAACAGATTATAGCATTCCCACATACCACATTTTTAGGATCATCTTCTAAAGGAATCAAAGTAATTCTTTTCCCCTTTGTTGTTATAGTATATGTATTCTTTCTTCCATCATGCATAGCTTTTCTATCATACTACCAAGGTCTACCCAACAAGATATGACAAACGTCCATAGGCATAATATCACACAAGACTTCATCATGATAAGATCCAATATGAAATTTCACAAAACATTGTTCACTCACCAGTACCTTATGATCATCCTAAATCCATGCTATCTGATAGGGCTTAGGGTGTTTCAATCTTTCCAACTTTAGCTTAGTCACCATCTCCTTTGAAACTAGGTTATCTGAACTACTACTATCAATTACAACTTTACAACACTTACCTCAGGATTTGCATCTAGTTCCAAACAAACTTTTCCTCTGTGATGGTTCCTCATTGGTCTCTACTTGAAATAGTACTCTCCTCATCACCAATGATTCTCCTTTCTCCAGATTGTCAACTAAACAAGGTGATCCAACAGGTTCTTCCACATAGGCTGCTCTCCCACTATTTTCTATTTTCTTGCTTATATTACTTTGATTACATTCAAATGCTCTATGTCCTTCACCTCCACACTTGAAACAAGTACCTCTGAATGTTTTCTAATCAAATCCTCTTCCTTCTCTTCTATATCCTTCATTCCGGTATGCACTAGGGTTTCCTCTCTGGTAAAATTTTTTGTCATCTCTTCGGTAAGCATTGTTATCTCTGTCATCTTTTCTAACTAGGCGGTCAAATTTGTTTTGCTCCACAAATGATCTATCATATCCAGAAAATGATCTTCCTCTCTAAAATTTACCTCCTCTGCCTTTCTGTCTCTGATCATGCTTCTTATTCATCTTTTCTTCAACTTTCAGGGCAAATTGATATGCTTCTTCCAAAGATGTCATCCTTACCAAACTTAGTTCTTCTTGAACATTCAATCTCAGTCCATTGATGTATCTAGCCACTTTCTCCTTGCTTGCTTCACTATGTCCTATTCTTATGATCATCTTATGAAATTCTTCAATGTATTCCTTCATATATTTCTCCTTTTGTCTCAGGTTTTGCGATCTTTTCAACAATTCTAACTCAGTCAACAGGTATGAACTGATTCTTCAACTTTGTCACCATTCGGTCCCACTTTGTAATCTTTTCTTTTCCTCTTCTATTTCTTTCCAACTGAACTTCTTTCCACCATATAGCAGCATGTCCTTTCAACTTTGTCTTTGCAAATTTCACCTTCTCCAGATCTTCAATCTCCTCATATTCAAAGTATTCTTCCATGTCATCTATCCAATCAATCATTTCTTCAGGATTCAAATTACCAGTATAGTTCAGAACATCAACTCTAGGTTTCTTTCCAATCTTTGAAATAGCTTACAACATCTTTATCTCATCTGATTCTTCTTCTTCTTCTTCACCTCCTAGGGTTTTGCCAGTATGTTCAACAGATTGAAATTCTTCCTCATCATCACTTTCAGCATTAGGTCTAGGTGTCAACCCTCTTCGCCTATCTTCTTTAACAACATCCAAACGGATTTGCATTGTTCTCATCAATTCCATCATCTCATCCATTCTATTAGCCATTGTACCAACAGGAGGAACTCTTTGTGGCGGCATCTTCCTAGGATAAAGTGCAAACTACCTCAGGTTTAATGATCGGGCTACAAGAGACAACTGCCTCTCAATCAACGATCGGTTGCGTGCAAGTAACCTACCTTAGATAGGTGATTTTCTTACAACAAGATCTTACGGAATCGCCTTCACCAATTCACTCCAAAGAATCAAACTTTCGCTCTCCAAGATTCAAACTTTCGCTTTGATACCACTTGGTGCAGTCACGGTAGGAGGGTTCACAGAATGAACTGTCTGGACCATTCAACAAGAGTAAACACAATGGAAACAACTCAAAGAAATGGAACAAATGTAGAATCATTCATTCAGTATATCATAGAATTCAAATACAATCTAGTCGGCAACATGCGGGCTTACAGTTAGGGCTCACAGGCCTGATTACATACATGCGCAAGATAAGGCTTTGAGGCTTCTTCGCACAAAATCTAAACTATCAGATCTTTCTTATGTGAATAGATTACCACTTGATGACTACCTTCCTAAGGATCTATTACATTAATAGATATCATCCCCAGACCAATAGATTCCTCCACGTCAGCCAAGGAAGGTCACAAACTCCAATGAAGAGTTGTAACGTGTTCACAGATATCAGACCTAAATGCATAGACCACTTCCTCAAATGAAAGGAACAATGTGCAGACCCTTGGGGAAGGTCCACCACAAACCAAAGAACATTGAATGATGTGTTGATGAGATTCGCAAGCCTTCTCCTTCAGCTAGTTATTAGGAACTATTAGAATGCTCTGCTTTGAGAAATAGTCAACTTCTGAAAGCAATATCTTTCCGATAACTGATCCAAATGCTTTGAATTCTTTCTATAATGTAGATGAATGAATATAGATGCTAAGTCTAGATTTGCAAGATGTGAAATGCCAAAACTGGACCACAAGTTGAGAACTACTACTGACTGAACTGCCTGAACTATACTAGAAAATGAAAGAACTGAAATGCAAACAAACTGAAATGCAAATGTTTTTTTTTGGTTGATGCAAGATTTCTCTTGAACCAGGGATGCTCCTGCATCATGAAAGATTTAGGGGCAGCTAGGTACATTCTTGGAATGGAAATCAGAAGAGATAGAATTAACATAAAACTTTGGTTAAGCCAGAGTAAGTATGTGAAGACCGTGTTGGACCGTGTTGGACAGGTTCAACATGGCAGATTGTAGACCATTGAGTGTTCTTATTTCATTGGGGACAAAGTTGTCTATTAATTATTGTCTAAAATCTCCTAGTGAGGTGGAGGACATGAGCAGAGTACCTTATGCTAGTGTTGTTGGTAGTTTGATGTATGCTATGGTCTGCACAAGACCAGACATTACCCAAGCAGTGGGAGTCCTTAGTCAGTTTATGGCTAATCCTGGATGGGTACATTGGGATGTAGTTAAGCGAGTGTTCAAATACTTGAGGGGTACTTCTGAGTATTCAATTTTCTATCATGGCAAGGCTACAGGACCTTCACGTTCAGTTTGTATTCATGGATTTGTGGATTTTGATTGGGCAGGTGACATTGATAGCAGGAGATTCACCAGTGCATATGTGTTCACAATGTTTGGTGGTGTGATTAGTTGGATGAGTAAGCGACAACCTGTGGTTGCTTTGTCAACTACAAAAGCTTAGTATATGGCTGCTACTCATGCTTGCAAGGAAGCCATTTGGCTTAAGAGATTATATTCAGATATTGGTGTTGATGCAGGTCAAATTATGATTAGTTGTGACAGTCAGAGTACAATTTGCCTTGCAAAGAATCTAACTTTCCATGTGAGAACAAAGCATATTGATGTTCAGTTTCACTTCGTGTGAGACATGGTAGAGGATGGGAAGGTAAATTTGGAGCAGGTAGATACTTTGAAGAATGTTACAGATGTATTGACGAAGCCAGTGGGCAAAGAGAAGTTCAAATGGTGTTCGGAGTCTATAGGCCTCTCGGCCTATAGCAGTTAAATCCTATTATTCTATTGGCTCTTACAAGGTGTTCGACAAGTGGGAGAATGTTGGGAATTAAGGTGTCTCAACCTTGATAATTCCTTGCATTATTTATGATTGTATTTATTAATTCATTGCCTATGTTGTAAATTAATTGTAAATTCCATATTGTCATTTTGTGGGATGTGGCACGATGATGTGTCATCCTACATGGAAGATGACAATTGTAATTTTGTCCTCACATGAGGAGATAGGTGTCCCACTTTGTGGTAGGAGTATTTTGCCATGTGTTAGCATCTTGGATGTTGTGTAAGGGAATGTTTGACTGAAATGATTATGACGGATTCCTATGATGAAGTTATGACATGTAAGAGTCAAAAAATAGAAGCTTGTAAGACAGGTGAAGACATGTGTCATGAATCATCTTTAAAAAAGGCATATTTGGGTGCCCCAAGGTGGACTATGACATGTTGTAAGAGAATATGCTATTTATAGCCTGTGTATGATAGATTCTCTTACAGCTATAAGTTGTAACCGCTATGACAGATTCTATGACGGTTGTAAGAGTTATAAGAGCATCTGTCATAGCCCATTTTGGAAATAGGTGACCTCTTTGGGATGGGAGATGTGGACAAGTGCCAGGCACATTCTACAATGTTGACCAAGTGTCCTTAGGCGTGGGTTTTGGGCCATGAGGCCAAGTTGGATGCCCATTCCAAGATAGGACCAATTTTGCCTTGTATATTCAATATAAACAGGTGCTTGGAGAAGGAGATGTATTACAGTTTGATAGGTACTGTTATGCTACTAGTTTGTCTCCATATATGTATGTCAAAGACTCCTAAGAGCTTGCATTGTAAGTGTGCTGCAAAGATTCTTTTTTTTTATAATACATTGTGCAAGTTTTGGAGTGTGGGGTTTTTCACCCGATAAGGGTTTTCCCCACGTATATCTTGTGTCTCTCTTCTTCTGTCGCACCTTCTCTGTTATGTGTTTGTTGCAATATCTCATGTTAATGGTTTAATGTTGCTGTAATAGTTAGGATAAATTTGAATTTGCACTCTCCTCCCCTCATTAGATTTGTGTAGGAAGCGATTTCTACACACCTAGCTTCCTTTCACTTTTGGGTATCCAAGGGTGCTCTTTCTTTTGAATTAAAGTTACCTGTAGAGAAAACTATGTTATGGCACTAGAGACTTGGCCACATTGGAGAAAAGGGTCTAAGGACCTTGAAAAATAAAAACCTTGTTGAAGGGTTGTCTGATTGTAATCTTGAGTTTGATTTCTGTGAGAATTGCATTTATGGAAAACAAAACCACCTTAATTTTTACTCAAGTTCTCATAAATCTTGTGGTGTATTGGATCTTATTCATTCTGATGTGTTTGGTCTTGTAGATGTTCCTTCAATTGGAAAATCCACATATTATGTTTCATTTATTGAAGACTATAGTAGAAGGACATGGGTATACTTTCTAAAGAGTAAATCTAAAGTTTTCAGTCGATTTAAAGAATTTAAAGCAATGGTTGAGTTGTAGAATGCAAAGAAAATAAAATGTTTGAGGAATAACAATGGCGATGAATTTTGCTCTAATGATTTTGATAGATTTTGTAAAGATTGTGGTGTTCATAGACAAAAGACAACTCCATATTCTCCACAACAGAATGGAGTTGCAGAAAGAATGAAAAAGACAATGATGAAGAAGGCTAGGAGTATGTTGAGTGGTGTCGGTCTAGAACAAAGGTTTTGGGATGAAGTTGTTGCCACTGCATGTTACTTGCTTAATAGGTCTCCTACATCAACTCTTGTTGATAAAATGCCTATAGAGGTATGGTCAGGTCAAAAGCCTTCATTAAGACATCTTAGAGTTTTTGGTTGTGAGGCATATGCACATGTGCGAAAGGAGAAGAAAACAAAGTTTGAGAACAAGGTTGAAATGTATCTTCATTGGATATAGTTATGGTGTGAAAGGATACAAGACTTGGAATCCTGTTGCACATAAGGTAATATATAGTAGAAGTTTTATTTTTAGAGAAACTAAGCCTACTTGTGTTACATTACAGCCAAAACAAAGTAAACAGAAAGATGTGATTCAATTTCCTTCTACACCTGAGAAATTTGAATCAAGGCCCATGGATAGACAATAAGTTGAGGAGAGCTCATCTAGCTCTAAATCTTCAAAAGAGGTGGAAGAACCTCCAATTCAGCTTGTTCGTAGGTCTACAAGGCATAGATAACCACCTGAAAGGTATTCACATGAAGATGGAGATCTATTTTTTCTTTGAATACTAACATGGATGAATCTAGATCTGTAGAAGAGGCATTAGGTATGAATGATGTAGAATCCTAGAAGATTGCTATGGATGAAGAAATGACATCTTTGAAAAAGAATGATACATGGGATCTTGTACCATTATCTGAAGGATGAAAACCTGTTGGTTGCAAATGGGTGTTCAAGAAAAAGATTGGTTCAGATGGAGGTATTGAGAAGTACAAAGAAAGGTTGGTTGTGAAAGGTTACTCTCAAGTTGAGGGTGTTGATTATGGTGAGATATATTCTCCTGTTGCAAAAATGACATCCATTAGATTTTTGCTTTCTATTTCTACTGATTATGATTTAGAGGTTGAGCATATGGATGTGAAAATTGCTTTCCTTCATGGTGATTTGGAGGAGAATATTTATATGACATAGCCAGAGCACTACGTGGTGAAAGGTAAAGGTAATTTGGTTTGCAAATTGAAGAAATCTTTGTATGGCCTAAAATAGAGTCCTATGATGTACCAGAAATTTGATACATATGTGTTGAGTTTTGGATTTGAGCATTCTAAATTAGATCATTATGTTTATTATAAAATTGATGGTGATCATTTCCTGTTTATTGCATTATATGTTGATGATATGTTATTTATTGGTAAAGAGAAAGGTATGATTTCAAAACTAAAATCTCAACTTGCTGCTAAATTTGAAATGAAAGACCTTGGTGCAACTAGACACATTCTTGGGATGGAAATTAGAAGAGATAGAGTGAACAGAAAGCTATGGCTTAGCCAAAGTAAGTATTTCAATTCAATTTTATAGTGGTCTAACATGTAGGACTGTAGACCATTGTGCGTTCCCTTTTTAGTTGGAACAAAGTTATCTATTTTAGATTGTCCAGTATCTCCATCAGAGATGGAAGAGATGAGTAGAGTGCCTTACCAGAGTGCATTTGGAAGTTTGGTGTATGCTATGGTTTGTGCTAGACTAGACATTGCCCAGGCAGTGGGAATTCTTTCCAGATATATGTCTAATCCCAGTAGAGTTCATTAGGATGCAGTTAAAAGAGTCTTCAGATATTTGCATAGTACCTCAAAGTATTCCTTGTGTTATCATAGTAATTTGACTAAAGACAATATTTCCCTTGATATTCATGGTTATGTGGATTCAGACTGGACAGGTGATATTGATAGTAGACGATCCACTAGTGCTTATGTGTTTACTTTATTTGGTGGTATAATTAGTTGGATGAGTAAGCAACAAGATGTGGCTTCTTTGTTCACTACTAAAGCTGAGTATATGGTAGCTACTCATGCTTGCAAAGAAGCCATTTGGCTTAAGAGACTGTGTTCAGATATTGGAATAAAACAAGATGCAACGACAATTTATTGCAACAATCAGAGTGTGATTTGTCTAGCTAAGAACCCAACATTTCATTCCAAGACCAAGCACATTGATGTACAATATCATTTTGTTAGAGATATGGTTGAAGATGCCAGGGTGAAGCTGGTTAAGGTAGATACTTTGATGAATGTGTTGATTCTTTAACTAAGCCTGTGAGCATAGAAAATTTTAGATGGTGTTCAGAGACTGGGCCTTTTGGTCCCTAGCAATTAAGAGACAATGTTTACTCCCTCCCGTTGCTCTTGCAAGGTGTTCAACAAGTGGGAGATTTGTTGGAAAAATGTGTCTCAACCTTGCAATTGTATAAGGTTTATTGTTGATAGGATATATATATTTATATATATTTCCTAGTTACACTGATAGGTGTAATATACAATGGGAGAATGGGGTGGAGTGGGATCCATGTTAATATATTTTTGTTAGCAAAAATTGTTAAATGACTGACATGCATTAAATTAATGATATATTGTAAATCTGGACCGTTCATTATTAGGTTTTAGATCAGATGGTAGATATTATTTTGGCTTGTCTTGCCCTAGAAGGTAATCCTATTTTTTGAGGGCGTTGTATTACGACTGTGGTATCGTGATGTATTCTAAGAGTCTAATAGTGGTCATGTTGTCTCTAGATCTCAGGTGGTGATACTCCTGTGAGAAGCTTTCTCTTCAAGTATATTGTAATATTTGTGATTTTGAATAATATATTGGGTGGATTTTGGAGTGTGGGGTTTTTCTCCCGAAAGGGTTTTCTGTACGTAAATCACTGTGTTGTGGTATACATGATATCTATGTTTATTTCTATTTAAGTTTTTTGTAACTATTAAATATCTATAAAGTTTTGCATTATCCTCCTCTCAAGATTAGTGTTGGAAGTTGTTTTTCTACCTTAGCTTCCTTAGAATGAAATTCAACCACCTTGTCTTATCCAAAGTAATAGGTTCCAAACAAGCTTTCCAAGCCTTTGCAAAATCTAGATCTTTAGGATACAAACATTTGCATTCATTAAATCCAACAACCTCGATCTTTATCTTTGTCAACAAATTTTACCTTCTGTTTAAGGCATCTGCAACTCTATTTGATCTTCCACTCCTATGTTTCAAAACAAAAGTATAACTCTACAAAAACTCTACCCATTTACAGGCCTTTGGTTCAACTCCCCTTAATTATTAAGATATTGTAAAGCGTGATGATTAATATATATAACAAACTCTTTTGGCAACAAATAATGTCTCCATTTCTTCAAAGCTTGAACTATAGCATAAAACTCTTGATCATAAATAGAATACTTTTTCTTGGCATCATTAAGCTTCTCATTAAAATAGGCAATGGGCTTACCTTCTTGACTCAAAACAACTCCTATAACACTACCACTAGTATCACAATCTACCTGAAATACCTTAATGAAATCTAGAAGTGCCAAAACAGGTTGATCTGTGACTTTCTTCTTCAATGTATCAAAACTCTTGGCTACTCCTGTAGTCCATTAAACTATTTTATATCCTCTCTCATTGTCTCAGTTAGGGGTCCACAAATGCTACAAAAGTTTCTGAGAAATTTTCTATAAAAACTTGCCAAACCATGAAAAGATCGTACCTCTGTAGCACTCCTTGGTGTGGGCCATTCAATAACAGCCCTTACTATTTCTGGGTCCATCTTAAGACCCTCAGTTGAGACAACAAATCCTAGGTATACCAACTCCTTTGCAAAACTACATTTATTCATATTAATCAACAACTTCTCCTCCCTCAACTTCTCTAAAACTCTTCTGATATGCATCAGATGATCTTCCCAAGTCTTACTGAAAATCAAAATGTCATCTAAATAACCAATAACAAACTTTCCCAAAAATTCTTTCAATACCTTGTTCATGAGCCACATGAATGTGCTCGGTGCACTGGTTAGCCCAAATGGCATGACTAACCACTCATACAAACCTTCCTTTGTCTTGAAGGTTGTCTTCGATTCATCTCCTTCTCTTATTTAGATCTGGTGATATCCACTCTTCAAATCAATCTTTGTAAAGTACTTTGCTCCACTCAAATGATCCATTATGTCATCCATTCTGGGAAATGGAAATATGTACTTGATCATGATCTTATCAATGGCTCGGGAATCTGTACACATTCTTCACTCTCCATATTTCTTTAATGCTAGTATTGTAGGTACTGTACATGGACTTAGGCTCTCCCTTATCAGTCTTTACTTAATAGCTTGTGAACTTTTCTGTTCATCTCTTCATTCTCTACATGAGTCATTCTATGGGCTGCCTTATTCGGCAGACTGGCTCCTAGTATCAAATCCATTTGGTGACTTATCTTCCTCACTAGTGGCAAACCTTCTAGTACATTATCAGAGACAATGTCCTAAAATTCTTGCAACAAATCTGAGACTTCTGTTGGCACATCTTCACATTTCTCTTGGTTGATCTTAGAAATCAACGCAAAGTAATGACGCTTGTGCTTCATACCATCCAAAAATCTCCTACATCTACCAAGAAAATTTTTGCAGTACTATATACCTTTTCTTCCACCTCTTTCAAGGGCTTCAACTTATGATGAACTCCATCCTTTGTCAAGGAATAGGTGTTTACATGGCCATCATGGAAAACACACCTATCATACTGCCACGACCTTCCCAATAACATATGACATGCATCCATCAGTGTGATGTCACACAATATCTCATCAAAGTAGTCTCTAATCTTGAACTAAACTAAACACTACTCATTGACCAAAGCTCTATGGTCTTTTTGCAACCATACAATCTGATATGGATGTGGATGCCTTCTCCTTGTCAACTTCAACTTGTTAACCATCTCCTCTAAGACAAGATTGCTAGTGCTTTCATTGTCAATAATAATATCACAACACTTACCTTCACACTTGCACCTTTTGTGGAATAAACTCTTCCTCTGATATGGTTCTTTCTCCTCATTTAACAAGGTTCTTCTGAAAATTAGGGTTTCTCCCCTTTCAATATCTTTAGAATGCTCAGACTATGCATCTTCATCTACATGTGCAATTCGTGCATTACCTTCAAGTCTTCTATTTGTCCTTCCTTGATGTTGCAGACACTCATATGTTCAATGTTCTTCTTCTCTGCATTGGAAACAGTTTCCTCTGAAACCTCCTCTTTGTTCACCATTATTTTTGTCATGAGGACAGTAGGCATTATCTCCTTTTTTATTTTGATTGGTGCCTACTTCTTCACTTTTCTTTTGATCTTCATTTCAGCCTCCATAGGATCTTCCACCAGTCCTTGCAGCATGACCTCTTCCTCTTTTCTTTCTTTCAAATCTTTTATTCAGCTTCTCTTCCACCTTTAGGGGAAATTGGTATGCATCTTCTATGGTGGTCATTCTAACTAGGCTCAGCTCCTCTTGAATACTTGGTCTCAACCTATTAATATAACAAGCTGCCTTCTCCTTGTTGGCCTCTACATGTTATGTTCTGATAATAATATTATAAAACTCTTATGTATACTCCTTCATAGACTTGTTACCTTGCTTCAATCCTTGCAGCTTCTTCAACAACTCCGACTCATAGTCCACATGAATGAACTACTTCTTTAGTTTGTCCACCATGTGACCCCATATGTTAATATTTCCTTTTCCTCTTATATTTCTCTCTAATTGGACCTCCTTCCACCAAATACTAGCATGGACCTTCAACTTTGTTTTTACAAACTTGACCTGCTCTAAATCCTCCACATCTTCATACTCGAAATATTCCTCCATATCATTTATCCAATCAATAAGCTCTTCTGAATTTAGATATTTAGAATAGGTAGAAACTTTGATCATAGGCCTCTTTCCAATCTTTGTAATGGCCCTCAACAACCTAACATGCACATGATCTCCTGTATTATCTTGTTCTTCCTCAGATAACTCTTCTTCTTCAACTCCATCTTCATTTTCTTTTCTTATTCTTGGCTCAAACCCTCTTCACAACTCCTCTTGCAATGCATCAATTTACCTTTGTAGGGCTCTAAAACCCTCTTCTGTAAAAGTACTTATCCCAACACCACCATGGTTCCTTCATGGAGGCATTCTTTTTTTTGAGTTCTACAACAAACCCACAACCTAAGGTCCTGGTGCAAACTACCTCACTGTTGGCAATCTATCTACACACTCAGGAACTACTGCTCTAATACCACTTGATGAGGGGCTTAATCCTAGAACACAAAATGTACATAGAAAATAGGAATGTTATTTTATTGATTTGGACAACATATTACATTACAAAACTGAAATCAAATTAGAGGATGAATCCTCAACAGGTTGCAACACACTACAACTTCTTTTCTCTAGATTCATGAACCTTCTACCTTTTGTAGCTTGAAATTGGCTAGGGTTTATGTTTTCCCTCCATTTTCTTGACTCTCCACTTTCCCCCTTTTCTCTACTACCCCAAAGGATTCCCAACAATGGTCATAAATAGCCCTTTTTGGCACCTTCCAGCCAAACTTTTGAAATTCATAACTCCCTCCAAAAATAGGTCAATTTTTAGAAGCCATAACTTTTGATCCGGGTGTCCAATTGATGAACCATTTGATGCATTGGAAAGATTGTGAAGTGTTCTACACATTAAAAATTTGATCTCCCAATTCTACCCATTTTTGGGGTCGTATGGGGCCTCTAAGTGCTTCATATTTCACTTTGAAGCTTTTTTAGGGTTTTTTAAAGAATCAAAAACTTTAATATCTTTCAACCCACAAGTGATCTTTGGCCAATTCATTCACCAAAGGTCATATTTTTAATTCTAAAGCCTTGTGTAAATTTTTTCTTTCATACGTGCTCAAATGCAAACTTTCTAAAAATAACAATTGGCTATTTTTAGCAGGTTGGAAAAACTAAAGGTTCTACATTATTATTCAAGAAATTGGGTGTCTAAAATACAAAATTTGAAAAGAATAGAAAACAAAATCATCACTTTTTGGGTGATGCAAGATTTCCCTTACACCACTGGATGCTCTTGCATCAACTATCCTCCTCCCTCTAGAAGAGGAATCCCCTTATTATTTGATTGAACTTTGGTTTTTATTTTTTGTGTGAAATGTGTTTGAACTAGCTTTGGCATTCAATTGAATTTTATCCACTTCTTATTTATGTTTGGACTTTAGTGAACTAACATTGGCATTCACTTTATGTGAAGAGTGTTTAAACTTTAGTATAAAAATACGTGTGAAGTGTGTTTAATCTTTGTGTGTTTCTAGTAACTTTAGAATTTATTTTGTGTTTGAAGTATGTGGTTGAACCAAATTCGAGTGAAGTGTGTGTTTTTACTAGCTTTGTTTCAACTTTAGCATTCACTTTGTGTGTGTGTGTGTGTATGTGTGTGTTTGTGCATATGAAATGTGTTGACATTGACTTTTTGTGTGACTGAAGCATGTGTTTGAACTAATTTTGGTAGTCACTTTGTATGCAATTTTACTTGAACTAACATTAACACTAAATTTGTGTATGTGTATCTATTTTGAACTAATTTTAGCATTCATTTTGTATGAAGTGTGTTTGATTTTACCATTCACTTGGATTTGATCCTTTCATTATTTATGTTTGTCTATGTGTGTTTGAACTAACTGTGACATTCATTTTGTTTGTGTATGTGAGTGAATTAAATTTGGCATTCACTTAGATTTGATCCACTTATCATATGTGTGTGTGTGTGTGTTTAAACTTTGGCATGTTTGAATGTGAGCATTTAGACTATGTGTGAAGTACATTTAAACTTTGGCATGTTTGAACTTCAATATACTTTGTGTCTGGAAAGTGTGTGTTGGTACTAACTTTGTTTGAAACTTGAGATCTTTGAACTTTAAGGTTCACTTTACATGCCTGTACATGCGCACACACAAAGTGTGTGTTGGTGTTTAGTAGAAAAGAGAGACCTAGCCTAAAAGGTTAAACTAGGCCAAACCCTCTTCTATTAAACATTAGAACACAAACTGAGCTTTTCTTCTACCCAAGAAGGAGAGCCAAACTACAGGGGTTTTGTCCCTTTGTTGTATAGAGGAGAACCAACCAAATCCTACCAATCAATTGAGGGCAAAGCAGAAACCCTAGTTAAGCAAGATATGTGAAAATAGGACTATCAGAAATAGATATTAGAAACCTAACACCACAACAGAGATCAAGGGGTAGAGTAGAACCTAGATCTAGATTAGAGAGCCCAAAAGGAACAGGGCATCTAGGTGTCCTAGACCCTAATTAGGGTTTTGCATAATGTTAAGTTTCCTATGTCTTTGCCCTTCTGTGTTCCTGCCTCCTATAACTTGTTTTCTGTAGATTCTTTTGGATGCTACCTACACACACACAAGAAGGAAAATGGTTGGGTGCTATTTAGGAGATTTCCTAAGTCAAGCTCCTTGAATGGTGTTTCCACCTCCATAATAGCAATGATGAGATCTCAAAGAGTGTGTGCCCTAGGAGGACAGAGGCAAATCTGAAGTAGAATGAAATACTAGAACAAAGCATGAAGGAAAGGAGTCACCATGAGCATGGAAACCCTAACTTTCTTGATACGACATCACAACTTAACTCAAGAAGTTGGTGTAGCCCAAAGAAGTAGAGAGATCTTCACAAGACCTGCAAGAAGTTAGTGCAACAACAATAATCTACCATAGAGAGCTTTAGAGAATAATAGGGAGCATGAGAGAGAAGAAGAGAGAGTGCAAGTGTGCCTAGATTGCTTAGAGAGCTTAGGTGTTCAAATGAATAACCTAACTTTCTTATATGCATTCTTTCTCACCAACAATGGATAAAACTAAATGGGGCTGACATGCTAAAGATCAAGTGTTCTAAGGTGACACCACAAAAATAGGGTTGGGGCTAACATCTGGGACCAAGGCACTCGGGCACCTTGGTCCTTTAGCCCCCAAAACTTCAAAGAGTGTCCATTTAAGTGGGCTTAGACTAGTCCTAACATTATTTTTTCACTTTTATTCATCAGGATTGAGATTTAATCGTTTAATATTCAAAAAGGTGTTAAAATAGGTCCCGATTAACAAGGGTAAACACTTTACTCTATAACAATTGGCACTCAATTTTTTAATATGTCAAGAATGTGTTTGAACTATCTTTAGCATTCACTTTGTATGCATATGCATATGTGTTTATTTGAACTCACTTTTATGTGTGCGTGTGTTTTCTTGAACTCACCTTTTGTATGTTTGAATTTTTGAACTAACTTGAGTATTCGCAGTGTATGAAGTGTGATTTAAATTTTACCATCACTTAGATTTGATCCTCTTATTATTTATGTGTGTATGTTATGTTTGAACTTTCACATTCACTTTACGTGAAGAATATAAGGAAGCTAAGGTAGTTGAACAACTTCCTACACTAATCTTGAGAGGATGTTTATGTCAAACTTTTTAGATCTTCACAATAGTTACAAAAATTATATAGAAATAAACATAAATAGCAATCACACCAAAACATAGTGATTTACGTGGGGAAAACCCTTTTGGGAGAAAAAATCTACACTCCAAAAGCAACCCAATATATTATTAAAAAATCAACAAGATTACAATATACTTGCAGAGCAAGATTTCACAAGAGTATCACTAGCTAGAGATCTAAAGACATCTTAACATCTATAAGACTCTCTCACAAAGCCTCCATCTCAAGTACCTAATATAGGAGATACAATACATGAAACCATCAAATGGTAATTACAAAACCATGAGATAAAAACACCCAAAAATGGTGCCCAAATTCTTAGGGCTTCATTATCTCCAATCAAATATTTCTTATGATGTGTCAAAACATGCATCAACCTATGTAACTTCCTCTTATTGGTCTTTTTGTGTCCAAAACATTTTTATATTTTTCAATACGGGAGGCCCAACTTCTGGAGGCCATAACTTTTGATCTGGGAGGTTGATTGGGCCCCTTTTTTTACATTGAAAAGTTTGAAGAGATCACACTAGGCACCCCTGATGGCAGTGTCGAACAACCTGGAATTTTTATTTTGGCCAAAAACCAGCCCTATATCTTAGAAATTGAGTTTTTCTACATTTGTAGCGAAAAAATCACACTTTATAATTGCAAAGTTGAGACACCTTTCCTAACATTCTCCCATTTATCAAACAACTTGCAAGAGCAAAGGGTGTGTCAACACCATGATTTAATTGCTAGGGGCCAAGAGGCCCATAGACTTTGAACACCATCTAAGTTTCTCTATGCTTACAGGCTTAGTTAATGAATTTGCAACATTCATCAAAGTCTCTACATTAACCAATTTCACCTTTCCATCCTTGACCATATCTTTGACAAAATAATATTGTACATCAATGTGTTTGGTCCTGGCATGAAATATTGGGTTCTTAGCTAGGCAGAACGTACTCTAACTATAACAATAAATTGTTACTACATCTTGTTTTAATCCAATATCTAAACAGAGTCTCTTAAGCGAAATGGATTCTTTACAAGCATGAGTGGCTATCATATACTCAGCATTAGTAGTGGACAAAACAACCACATCTTGTTTCTATTGATGATGATTTTATTCAGCATAACAATAGATAAAATTCACAAAGAATCTTGTCTTACCTTGAAGAATATGGAGAACTATTAGAAATATTTCTCAATTCCAAGTCTACGTTAACCAGGTCATGGTTGTGTTGGAATCACTCAATGTTCGATGTGAAGCTATTTGTTTAAGGGGCCTTACATGATTTAAGGGATGTGTACTGACTATATTTACTTACACTTTGCAAATAACTACAAATTACACTACAACTAGCTATCCTTTGCATGTATTTACCATTTTACTACAAAGCTTAGCATGAATTTCAATGAAAACATACTTTGTACTTTAGATTTATATGAAAACTATTAAAGATCTTTGCAATTCACAATTCTTTATTCGAATCTATAACAATCTCCTTCAGATAACTGCATGCATGCTAATTATTTAAAGATTTGATGAAAAAGTTAAAAGAAAAGGGTTTAGAAACTTGATTCTATAGGAATTATTTCTCTACTACTCATGCGCATAAATTTGATTAGCTGTAACATTTCAAAGGAGTTAAATTCATGTATGTTTCTTCAGAGAAATATCACAAATTAACATATAGAACTACAATCATCAAAGGAAACATATCAAAGAAAACCCGAATCTAATTACACTCTGAAATAGATGCAGCAATTAGATGTTTGTATTCATTAACATATGAAAGCCATTTCAAATTTACAATGTATTACGAATTCAAAGTCTTTGAAAGTATCAGCAAAATAAATCAAACTTACAGACTTTTTCCAGATACAGAGAGAAACAAGACATTCCACATTATCTCCACTGCAGACACAGGCAAACTACTAACTCGACTCCCTAGGCTCAAAGTATTTTCACAAATCACTTCTATTGCAAACTCTCCAGTGCTTTTCTACATCAGCCATGTGTGTCTAAGTATACATATCAAAGTAGACTCAAAAATCTCCTGCTACGATCACAAAAACCATCAATAGTTAAAATTTGAATTCCCATGCCAGGTGTCACTTCAAAATATCTTAAAATGATATTCTCTCAAGTGCAAATATGCCTTTAGAATCTTTTGAAATATTTTGACTTTGCTATGACTATTTACCAATACAAAATCACATCAAAGTACAACATGAAACAAAATATTAAACAAGCAGCCTAATCAGTATCACTATTGTCCTCTATCTGCATATCCCTATTTTTATCACTCATGTATTTTGTGAACCTTTCATCTAGAGTGGATATGGAGGCATGGCTGGTTCTCTGAGAAGCATCCCAGGTGTACTACTGCATTTCAATGCTTGCCTTCAATGCTTGTGCTTTGTTCTCTCTATCTTCTCTCTTCTTATGATATTTTCTAATTTTAGCACTAAGCTCCATTATCTTTTCCATTGCATCCTCATCTAGTTTGTTCACAGGATCATCAATACATGATTGAAATCTATCCTTGAACTCCTTCACTGTTGTATCCACATCATAAACTTGAGCTTGAGCACACTCATTCTTAGTCAAATGTTCTACTATTTTCACATGCTTCTTCAACAAAACCTGAACATTCTTTTCTAACTCCTGTATATTGGCCAAGCAAGGCATTAGTATCCCCTCTTCAAACTTCAGCTCCATCTTCATGTTGGGGAATTGAAAGAAAATTTGTAGGGTTATAACACCCTCATTCACCAAGGACTGTGTATGTCCTTCCAAAGCTTTGAGTTTCTTCAATTCATCCCTGTTCTGTTTTATTCTTGCTTGGCACCTTTGTACAATGCAAGAATAATTATTTTTCTCAGCCAGTGTAATATTGCAATTGCTAATGGCAATTTTTATTACCTCTTCTCCTTTGTTAATAAATGACTTGACAAAATCCTCTAGAATACTAGCTTCATGTTTTTTATTCTCTATCTCTCCTACTTGTTCTTTAGAAAGAATAGTTAGATCATAAGCTAATTCTGGTACATTTTGTGTGGGATCAAATATCCCCTGGATGAACTATTCATACTAGGCAATTTGCCCCTTCAAATGTTTTTTTTTCTTATCTTTTCTCAATCTATTTGTAGTGAATTTAGTCATTTCCTGCAATTCCTCAATGTGTTGTTCCCTGTTAGCATGACAAATATCCACACTGATGACCTTGTATTCTTCTACACTTATTTCTCCTTTTTCCTTATCATCTTGGGGAATTTCCATTTGTACAATCCTACCACTAGAGGGATCCCTTTTTATGGCCAACATGGTTCTAGCCTTTCTTCTGCCTCTCTTCATGGCCTCACTAGTTAACAAACTCTTTATATCAATGGGTACCACCTAGACTATTGTATCTTGTCTTATTTCAATTCCCAACTAGGCTGGCATCTCTTTATTTGGATTTGCATCTGCAGCTTCCTCATTCAACACCTCTTCTTGATCTCCCTCTATGAGCACTTCTTCTTGTTCCTGCTCTTGTTATTGTTGATCTTGCTGCTCCTCACCATGGGGTACCTCAAGATTAGGAACCTTCTATGGTATATCTTGTCTTTCATCCTTTCTGTAGGCATATTTTCTTGATTGGCCTCTTCTTGAACATCATGTACCTTTCTAATGTTAACATTTTCTTCCTCTGCTTGATTTCTCATTATTTCCTTGGTTGCTTCCTTAATCTCTTCCATAATATCTCTTGGCACCAAGTTCTCAAAAGGATCAATTATTTTAATATCTGGTAGTGATGGTTTGGCAGCCTATTTTGATTGCCCTGCACCAAACGCTCCAAGCATGAGATGAGACCTTGGCACTTGTCTGTCTTCTTCCTCTTCACTTCTCATCTCAAGGATGTCATCATTGCCTTCATCTTCATCATCTCTAACATTCTCAATTTCATCTACGTCCACCACTTCTACATTTTCTTTAGTGGATGGTTGGACAGTAGATGCATTTGCTATCATCTCCTCTATCATTTCTTGTTTAACCTTGATAAACCCATGTATTTTCTCTTGTTGGGTTTGTTCTGCAACTACGGGTGTCTCCAAAGGTGTTTGTTGAGATGCCTACACAAGTACTGCAGGTGTTGATGGTGGTTGAGATACCACTTTTGCTTGTACTGGACCCTGCCCTATTGTGACAGCTGCATCTGATGTGGATGTTCCCCCTTTGGCAGATACAAATGTTCCTAGAGGTATTGCCACTATTATCCCTAATGCATAGGGGTCCATTATTGTGGCTCCTGGGTTGGCCTTACCTATTCTAGCTTCCACCACCTACCTCTTTCTTCTCAGGAAATCATCAAAATTTGCCTCATTTTCCTGACTTCTCTTCTTCCCCTTTTTACCTAGGTAAGTGATTGTCACTCGCTTAACTTTCAATTCCTCTATTCTTTCTTTCACCCATATATCTGAGTATGCAAACACTGATTTTGAAATATCATCTAGTGACACTTCCTCAGGTTGACTCCAATTAGGTTCAGTCAGAATTTCTTTTCTACTATCATAACCTGTATGCAAGGTATTCTCATCATCATCCCTAATTTCCTCTGACACTTCAATTCCTCCTAGTGTTCTCATCTGATTGAGGGTTAACCTTTGGTGAGATCTCCTCTTCACTTCTACTTCATTGTCATAGTTGGCCCAAAAATCCTCAATGTGAGGTTGATGCTTATACTTCTTATCTATAAAATTTTGAATCCTTTTGAAAGGATCAAAAGGTCTGACTAGATCAAAAATAGGAAGACCATAGTATAATAATTTTGCCTCTGAGATTTTGGCTACATCCTCATTGAAACACTGATACCTTCCACTAACAAATGGGAATTTGATGTTACCCCTGTTACACTAGGCCTTATGCATTGCATATACATCCAATATATGTCTAGTGAACTCTAGAAACACCATCTTATCTGATGGATATCTTGGTAGTCTAAAAGGTTTGCTTTTAAATCCCTCAATTCTAATGTATGTGAAAGTAGAGAACTGAATATACCATGCACTATGCGATGTAATTGCATTCTTTACTATTTCAGACAACCTTTGATCTTTCTTTCCTGTCAATATCCTTGTCAAGTACACACAAAACACATCATTCACTCTTATCCAATTCTTCCCTACATTTTGTGCCTGTAGGTCCAAGTAATGATCATTTACTAACTTTGGTCTTGGCCCATTTCCCAATGTGCTAATCCTCGGTATTATGTTCAATTGCATCTTTACATCACAAGAATATACAATGTATGAGGACATGAAGAATTTCTTATGTTTGTTAAATCTCAAGGCCTGTGCATAAATTGCGTTACTAATAGCCAAAGTCCAATGCACATCCCCTATTTCTTCTCTGATGAATTGAATTAATGAGAACATCCAAGGCTCAAATGGAGCAGCATCCTCCAACCCCATTACTCTACTCAGTAATGTAATCATGATATATATGTCCTCCTTGAAATCTAACCTGTATAAAGTCTTTGGTATCCTGGCAGCTGCCTTCGGCTTCTTATCTGAAGGATACCAACCATAGAATATTGCACTCTTACATGTTGCTTCATTCTTCTTAAAATCATCTGAATATTTCTTTATTTCCACTTCTTTCATATTTCTAGTGTCTTCAGTCCGAAGGTTTCTACTATTCCTTCAACAGACAAATCCGCAAACACCACTCCATTATGTTTTGCCTTCCTGGAATTGAAATCATATCTCTGTATACACTCACAAACCATATCCCTAGCCTCCATTGCTAATGGAAATCTTGCAACCTTGTACAATCCTACATCCCAAATGTTTTTCATGGCTAAGGATGTGTCCGGCTCTTGAATCTTTTTCAATATTTCCTCGGAATCAAAATCTCTAATTTCAGTATCCGTTACCCTGTGCGAATAGTAAATATTTGAGCTATAACCTCTAACTGCAAACTCCTCTTTAACTTTGGTTTCCTTATTTTTAGCTTTTACGACCGTCTTCTCCATCTTCTTTCCCTTTGGTGGCATCTTGAAAAGATATACATTTATTTTACAACCACATCCATATTTACTAGGGTTTTTACCATGCATATTTACGATTTATATTTTACCCTAAGCTTCTTTTCTCTTGAATTATGAATATTTTCCTTATTGTGCTTACATTTACCATTTAATCATAACGATTACTTAAGCCTATCACATTTACGTTATTCAACTATAATCACTATAAGATTCACGTAATCTTATTCCGTAAAATCACAAGTAAGAGCTTTTTGGTACATACATGAACTACAACTGTTGACTTTAAGAGCATTGACAAGAAATTTACCATTTGAATTTAACACAGCTACCGTTCTCAAATTTCAATTTGCCCTTTGAATCGTCTTTCACCTTTGCTCTGTAAATGATCTGCAATTTAACTCTGAATGCAATTGTGAAGATTAAAATAATCCAATTTCCTTTTTACCTCTTCAAATTTAGGTTTTCAGTGGTAGCTATGCATTAAATGCTATAATTAAGGCATACAATTAAATTTGTGTTTTACTTCCCGTTCAATTCATATTTTGATTCTTGTATATGTTAGTTCTCTGCACTTTTGAATTTTGTATATCATATACATGCACTTTTTCTCTTTTACTTTTTGTATATTTAATTTTGTATATCTCTATGTATATCTTATACATCATCAAAATATACAAACTTGGACACTAGAGAGTTTATAGAACAGATTGGAATTAGCTTCAAGTCTGGCTTTGTATCTAAGTCTTTTGTATCACCTCTTTTTGTATATCGCATTCATGTATCTCCAACGTACAGATGTGGTCCCCCACCCGAAGCATACAATATTCAAACATTTAACTACATCAGGTTTTGTGTATAATTCCCTTGTATATCTCATGTATATCGTATACAATATTTGAAATACACAAAAACTCATGATTTTTCCTTATCTTTTGTTATGACTGAATGCACTTTATTCTCTATGTAATTTTGGATTCAAATCCGCAAATGCATCTTTTACCTTTTGTATATATAATACATGCATCTGAATATAAAAATGCGGACTCCATTTATAATTCATTTTGTTTGACTTTTTGGATCGCGTCTATTTTTGTATTTGTATATAAGATACATGCAGTTATACATACAACAATACATACAAATATATGCACTCACTTTTGTTTTCAGCATTCGATTTAATTTTACTTTCAGGTCCGTATATCAAAAGCATGCAAAAAACCATGTATATAGCATACAAATGAAATGTCCCTGACCTTATACACCACTTTGAACTTATTTTGACATCCGCCCATGTATATTTTGCATTTGTATTTCTAATACATGAGTTGTAATATACAAATACAACTACGGAATTCAACGTTTATACAATTCGCCACAAAACGTCGTCGGGTCCAGATTTAAATACTTTAATGCATACCATATAAATTATACAATGAGTAAAGTAACCTGACAGACCAAAGCATAACATATACATGCAAATGATAATTTATATCAGATACATGTTGACCAACATCAGTCCAGCGTTGATTTTTCCTAGAAACAAACATAACTCTCAAAATATGTAAAATTTTCAAATGATTCAAAAGGCAACCCTAGCTGATTTTTTATGAATATTCTACTGATAATCACCACTTATACCCAAGAATTGTGTAACTCAAATTTCAATCATCCAAGACATTTTACCTTTTCCTCCAAGCAAGCAAAACCACACAAGCCAAAAGCAAAAGCCACATTAGGGGTCCTCATTTTGCTAAAGGGTAAAATGGGGCGTGTTGTGACCATCACAACAACTAAATTCAACAAAACTTAGGGAACAAGATGAAATAAATCATAAATTTCCAACTTCTTTATATGTAAGATGTTGCTTAATCACAGAAAGAATATATTCACTAACATCAAAAGAAGCTTCAAAGGAATTAAAGTGTGTGCAATTGATTTATTCCCATTCTTTAGAGCAGATTTAGAAAACAACAACTATTTACATTAAACTACATAGATGGATTTAACCTTCTAAACCAACCTGGATAGACCCTTGTTGCTAGTCAGGCGTCCATAGCCTTGGCAAGGTTATCGCCTATAATCTCCCCAAATAGAGCCCCATTGCTAGCAAGCATCCATAGCCCTGGTGGAGTTATCTGGTAGCCCTCATATGTTTTCAAATGTTTTCTTTTGATCATTAGTTTTGTATTCATCATTAATACTTTTGATATTGCAATAAAGCTCATGTTTAACAAATAGTAGAATCATGTTAATGATATGCAGGGTGGAGATTATAGTGGTAGCAAAGGCAAACCTTTAGATTTTTCACTTAATGCAAATGTCCACTATCCTCCAAACCTACTCTTAGAATTTTAAAAAATGTGTATTTGTACGATTCCATAAATATTCTAATTTGCTGGTGGCGAATAAAATCCTTAAAAGACCAAACAAGCAAACTACATCTATAAAAAGTCACAACTTATACATAAATTTCAAATGGTTTCTCAATTTAATAATTTTCATTGTTTTCAATGGTTGTAGCCTGCTCTTGTTCCTCCCAAAATCAAAATGAAGATCCCAAAACAACAAGCAACCAAACAAAACAAAACAAACAACAAACCAACCACACAAAAAAACCAAACAAACACAAGACTATACAATATTCACAATATAATACACAGTTAGACTTAGCTCAACACCCTTTAGGCCTAAAAATAATGTTTAAGATATTGACCATTAACAGGTAATGGAATATCTTCACCAGTTAAAGTCTTCAACCTAAATGTGTTGTTTCCTATAATTTCAGTGATCTGGAGTGGACCCATTCACAACTTATCAATTTTCTTGTGGTTTCCCTTTTTCTCATGTGCTTTATCCCAGCATAGGACTAAGTTTGAGATTTTGAAATTTTTGACTCTAGCTCTTTTATCAAACCATCTTTTCACTACTACTTGATGTTTTGCAAACTTATCTATGGCTTGATTCCTTTTCTCATCCAGATGTAGTAACTGAACTAACCTAGCTTCTCTTTGATCATCAAAACCTAAGTATTCATTAGCAAACTTCCAAGTTGGGATTCTCAGGTTTATAGACAAAATTGCATCTGTGCCATATACCAAATGGTATGGTGAATTTCCCAACACTGCCTTAACTTTTGTCCTATCAACCCACGGAGCATACTTCAATAAGCTATTCCATTCCCTAGGGTTTTTAGCAATCAATTTCTTAATAATATCTAATAAAATTTTGTTAGTGGTTAGGATAAACCATTCCCCTGTGGATAATAGTTTGATGAAAATTTTAAAACAATACCATAGTCAAATGCCCAATTTGAAAACTTTAAAGAAGAAAATGCAGGGCCATTGTCACATACCAGTGAATAAGTACTCTGAATCTGGCTATAATATTTTCCTCTAGAAATTTAATGAAACCTCAGTGGTAGAACACTTACAGCAAGTTTCCTCCATCCACCTGGTACAATAATCTGTCGCTGTAAGAATGAACTTATGTCCAATAGAAGATGTAGGCTTAATGACTCCAATAAAATCTAGCCCCCATTGTGCAAATGGTCTAGTTTTTATCACAGATTGCAATGGATGAGTCATATTCCTTCCCTTATCAGTAGTAGTTTGACATATGTGATAGCATCTAATGTGCTCCTCATGAGTATCCTTAAACATGGTGGGCCAGTAATATCCTGCCCTCAAGATTTTATGTGTGGTAGCCAAATGAGACCCATGAGCTGTCCCATATTTATCATGCAATTCTGACATCACTTTATCTGCTTGCTCTCTATTCAAACATCTCATGTATATTCCCTCATGGTTCTTTTTGAATAATATACCTCCTTGGATCATATAATTCTAGGGTCTCAACCCTAGTGCTCTTCTCTGTGAAGATTTCATGTGACTAGGATATTTTCTTGATATCAGGAATGAATTAAGATCATCATACCATCCACTCATTGTACTTGTATGCACAGCATACTATTGATGAACAATCTCGGGGTCTGTATTCAGTATAGTCTGAACTAGAGCTTGACCTCAGACCAATTTCATTGGAATGATTTCCAAATCAAACTCTTGTAACATGGTGATCCATTTTGCTCTTTTGTCTCATGGCTAGTTTTGCATTAGCAACATCGTTACTGCAGCATCAAGCATAATAGCTTTAACCTGACTCCTTAAAATGTAATGCCTAAACTTCTTCACTGCCTTCACCAAGGCAAAATATTGCCTTTCAGTATCCAGGTATTTCAACTCTGCACCTTGATGGGGAGCACTTATAAACGATATGGGTTTTTCCTCATTTTCCTCACCCTTTTGTGTTAAAGTTGTTGCACATGAGTGTTCAGATGCAAAAGAATATATAAAGAATGGCTTAGTATAATCTGGACTCGCTAATACAAGAGCATTGGCAATAGTGTCCTTTCTATCTTTGGATGTTGCCCTGGCCACTGGTGTCCATTCTATCTAGGCATCTTTCTTAAGCATCACATTTAAAGGTTGTATTATCTCAGCAAAACTAGTGATAAATTTCCTCACAAAGTTTATCTTACCAATAAATGACTTCAGTTCCTTCTTACTAGTGGGCAACTGTAATTTATTTATCCCTTCAACTATGTCTGGATCAATGGAAATGTCATTCTCAGAAATAATATGTCCCAACAGTTTACCCTCAGTCACCCCAAAGACACATTTCTTTGGGTTCAGAGATATACCATACTTTTCACATCTATACAATACTTTTCTCAAATCATCTGCATGGTTAGACCTATCTTTAGAAAACAATGTTAAATGATCCATATAAACCACAATGCATTTTTCTGTTTATCTACGAAAAGCAATATCCATAGCTCTTTGGAATGTAGCACCTGCATTGATTAAACCAAATGGCATTCTTCTATAGGCATAATTACCCCATTTACATGTGAATGTGGTCTTCAACCTATCTTCTTTATCTACCAAGACTTGATTATAACTAGAAAATCCATCAACGAAGGACATCATCTTAGCACCATTAAATGCCTGTAAAACTTCATCTAAAGGAGGCAAAGGATAATTATCCTTTTCTGATGCTTTATTAAGATTCCTAAAGTCAACACAGAGTCTGATGTCTCTGTTCTTCTTTCTCATAGGCACTAGGTTAGCTACCCAAGTGGAATGCCTTACAGGAAAAAATATTCTTGCAGATAATAACTTCTTGACCTCTTCAAAGATTAAGGGTTATAGTATGGCGTTTACTGGCCTTTGTTTTTGTCTAAACGGTTTCACTCCTAGTTTCAAAGGAATCACATGGGTTATGATGGATGTATCATACGTTTTAAGGTCCTCATATGTCCATGCAATTACATGTTTATAAGTTTTCAATACAACAGCTATATCATCTCTCAACTCAAGGGAACAAGTCTTACCAATTAAAACATTTTGTGGATCCTTGTCAGTACCTAAGTTGAAAGGCTCACATTTACCTCTATCTATTTTAGGAAGGTATCTTTGTCTAACAATTCCATTGAAATCAAAAATCTTTTCTAACTCAATAACTCCTTTTGGTAAAGAATTACTTTTCAAGTCAACAATATCTTCCTGATCCCAAGATACTTCTGGTCTATCCTATTCATTGATTATCTGAGCTTCAAAAACATCATGACTACTTATAAAATCAAGGATCTGTTGATCACCTTCAAATACTTGAAAATTTGTCACATTATTAGGTATACTTGGAATAGACCCTAGTTCTACTGCAAATTTCTTTAATCCTGACAAAGTCAATGGTTCAAGGGTACTAGCTACAACTACTAAGGCATCTGAATATTGATTTAACTCCCTAGGGATATGTATGATATTAAAAGCATCAAAAGCCTCAATCAAATCCCAGACTCTATGCCTATAACTCACCATTTTTCAAAAATTGCAGGCATATAATTTTCTAGCCTGCCTGACTATCAATTTATAATTAGGCAAAACCTGAAGAACTCTCACCTTATTCTCGATGGCCATTACCAATCCATGCACTAATGTTTCATACTTGGCTACATTGTTAGTATAGGGAAATTGTAATCTAAAAGCTGCCAAAAATGATTTACCATCAGGATCAATAAGTTCTATTCCTGCCCCTGCTTCCTGTTTGGATTTTGATCCATCACATTTAAAAATCCACATGTTATTCTTGTTCCTTAGTGGATTTCTTGTTTTCAAAGGAAGTACTTCTTTTACCTCAGGATTTGTAGGAGCATACATATTCTTATGTGTTTTGGTTTGACTTATAGGTGTTGCAACGTTTTCTATAGGTTTATGTGTGATCAGATGTTTATCAATTATTGATCTTACAGAATTAGTTGAATCTTTTGGTATGACACCAACATTCTTATGTAACAATGACTTATGATTGTCACCAGTAAGTTCACTCTCTTGGTTTTCACTTTGTGTCATGCATCTTCTATTTTGACTCCCAATAATTTCTCTACATATAACACAACTTTCTTTAGAATGTGTAGTTTTGTGGACTCCGCACCATCCTTTGCATAAAACATCATGAATGCAAGTCCCTTGCTGAATACATTTTTGAATTTCCTCATTCATGATTCAATTGAACATACTTAAAGTATTTTCTTCTTCATCAGAAGAATCATGATCAAACTCAATGAGCACACTGGTCCCTTTGCTAACAGGTTTCTCTTCAAAATTGAAGGCTAAAATTTCTTCTATCTAAACTCCTTTATTGGAAACTCTATACACACCTGGTTCTACTGTAATGTACAATACTTCATTTGTTCTATTGTACTCAGTTATCATATGCTTCATATTTGGTTCTACTTCAATCCTAATCTGATTAGGAATGCCTCTCCAAGGCAACCACATGTGTGAGAAGTCAGTCGCCATACATCCATTTAGAGTTTTTGACAAATCTCTGCTCAATAACATACCATAGTTCACAGGAATGTCTACAACCTGGATGTCAATATATTGGTTTACCCTAGGATCTGAAGCTAATTGCATTTGAATATGCATCAAATCTCCTACCACATTAACCTCAGATTTATCCAATTGAGTTATGACCTTGGTTGACTTTGTAGGTGTGAGCCCTAAAGTTTTGTAAATTCCTAATGGCATGACATTAGCAGAAGCTCCAGAGTCTACCATACAATTATGCAAGTTTTTTTCAAAAAATTCTCAAAGTCAATAAGAAAGGAGGAGATTCCTTCTTCTCTATATACATCACTATATTAGTATTTACAGTATGTTCAACTTTCTTGTTTCTATCCTTAGTTTGTATGTCTATGTTATGATTATCTGGACCTACCGAATTCTCTTTAGGACTTGATTCATCTAAGGATTTCATAAATGCAGTTATCACTCCTGGACTTTTCAATAATTCATACAGAGGCATATTAACCTTTATCTTCCTAATCTCTTTAGACAAATAATTCATCAATTTAGAAGCTTCATTAGGTTCTAATTTACCTCCCTAAACTTTCTATGAGGCTAAAGTACTAGCACCTTGATAATTTGCTTTTGGAGGCAGAGGATTATTACTTGAATGCAAATTAGGTGGTGTATTGAGATTATTTGGAGGTGTGGAAGTAGTAAAAGGACCTCTAGTTTTGCTATTGTCTCTCAAGTTGTAAGTATGATTCCTTTGGGACTATTGGAATGCTTGAACCTCATCTAGTTCACCTTGCACTTCATTCTTAGTTTCAAAGGGAAACTAGAAAGCTTCTAACACTGTAGTCGATTCAGGATATAGACTTTCACAATAATATGGCTCATCCTCTTCCATCTGATCTTTGTCTTCTTTTGTTGAGAATTTAAAACTTTCTAAGACCGTGGCTGACTCATATCCTAAAGGCACTATCTCATTTCCTTTAGGAATCAAGAATTTAGATGTAGGGGTCTGTACTTCCACTTTAAAGATACTAGCCGCCAAGTGAAACTGCGGATAATCAAATTCGGCATGAGCACTAGTATTATGAATTTTGCACCAGTTCTTAAGGGCTACATCTTCTACATGTATCCTAGCGGGTTGTTTAGACTCCTGATTATCTGGATTCTCAAAAGGAGAAGCCAAAGTATTGTTATTTGGTCTGGTGTTCCACACTCTAGGGGGTCTAGGATGATTAGGATTTCTATTGTCACTTCCATATGGTTTATGATCTCCATTATGGCCTCTATTCTATGATCCCTATCCTTGATTTTGGTTTTGGTTTTGGTTCTACTTTTGGTTAGGATTATGATTTTGATGATTTCTGCCATAAAAATTATCATTCCTCAACTGAGTCACTTCAGTAGTCAATCTTCTCAAGTGATCAGTAATTTCTCTTAATTCATTTTTATCCTCCAAAGTTTTAGCTACAAATGTATTTTGGGGAGCTTGGAAAAATGACTGACCATTAAACTGGTTATCATTAGGTACATGGCCTGTGTAAGGAACTATAGCATGAGTAGGGACAGGATTGTACACTAGTGCAGGAGTAGGCACTGAATTGTACATTGGAGTGTGATGTATCAGAGCACCATTCACTTGTTGCATTTGATTGGGAACTACAACATTTCCTAGACTTACTAGAGGACCATAAGTTGTTTGTCTCATCTCCTGATTTACCTTCATAGCTTATTTGTATGCTTGAGATAAATTTACCCTTGCAAGTACCTATCTCTTAACAAACATGGTAGTTAATGGATCCAAAGCAGTGTAATACATTTATAATACTGTAGCATTAGTTACAGTATAAGGATCAACTAACCTTGAATAAGCCTTTTGGAAACAATCATTAAATGTGGTTATAAACTCTCCTTCACCTCTCTTGATCTCTACTAACCTATGATACAAAGCTGTTGGCTCTACTAGACCTCTAAATCTAGACAGAAAGCTTTCTTCCATAAGTGCCCAACTTGTAATGTGATTGTTAGGCAAATTGACATACCAGTTGTAGCTTGTTCATTGAAAGTGAAAGGAAATAATCTACATACCACATCCTCATGTGCTAGCCTTGCCTTGAAGCAAGTTTCTTTGAATATTCTGATGTGATCTTTAAGATCCTGATGTAATTGATAATTAGGACAAATTTTGTCCAGATTCTTTGGCATATCATTATATACAGCAAAGTGTATAGGTGAATTTACATTAAAGAATGCCATGGTAGGACCTCTAGGTGGAATTGAACTGAAATTTGGCTGATTCTAAGGATTTAGACCAAAATTCAACGGTCTAAATACATAAATGTTAGGAATTACTATGTTAGGTATAACCGAAGGTGATCTTGGACTTTGAGGAGTATTTGATGAACCTCCTACCTGAAATATTCTAAGACTCAGGATCAATGGACTTTCTATACCTTTCTGTCATTTGTCAAGCAATTGTGCCAAAATATCCCTTGGATTTGACCTAGACCTAGTCGTTCGACCAGTATTGTTAGCCAGTTTGCACAAAGATCACTTTAAATCCTATCAGGCCCTCCTTCTAGTGCCAAAAAACTATTGATGATGATTTTATTCATCATAACAATAGATAAAATTCACAAAGAATCTTGTCTTACCTTGAAGAATATAGAGACTATTAGAAATATTTCTCAATTCCAAGTCTATGTTAACCAGGTCATGGTTGTGTTGGAATGCACTCAATGTTCGATGTGAAGATGTTTGTTCAAGGGGCCTTACATGATTTAAGGGATGTGTATTGATTGTATTTACTTACACTTTGCAAATAACTACAAATTACACTACAACTAGCGATCCTTTGCATGTATTTACCATTTTACTACAAAGCTTAGCATGAATTTCAATGAAAACATACTTTGTACTTTAGATTTATATGAAAAATGTTAAAGATCTTTGCAATTCACAATTCTTTATTCGAATCTATAACAATCTCCTTCAGATAACTGTGTGCATGCTAATTATTTAAAGATTTGATGAAAAAATTAAAAGAAAAGGGTTTTGAAACTTGATTATGTAGGAATTATTTCTCTGCTACTCATGTGCATAAATATGATTAGCTGTAACACTTCAAAGGAGTTAAATTCATGTATGTTTCTTCAAAGAAATATCACAAATTAACATATAGAACTACAATCATCCAAGTAAATATATCAAAGAACACCTGAATCTAATTACACTCTGAAATAGACACATAAATTAGATGTTTGTATTCATTAACATATGAAAGCCATTTCAAATTTACAATGTATTTCGACTTCAAAGTCTTTGAAAGTATTAGAAAACTAAATCAAACTTATAGACATTTTCTAGATACAGAGAGAAACAAGACATTCCACATTATCTCCACTGCAGACACAGGCAAACTACTAACTCGACTCCCTAGGCTCAAAGTATTTTCACAAATCACTTCTATTGCAAACTTTCTAGTGCTTTTCTACATCAGCCATGTGTGTCTAAGTATACATATCAAAGTCCCTTATCTAGACTCAAAAATCCCCTGCTACGGTCACAAAGACCATCAATAGTTCAAATTTGAATTCCCATGCTAGTTGTCACTTCAAAATATCTTAAAAGGATATTCTCTCAGGCACAAAGATGCCTTTAGAATCTTTTGAAATATTTTGACTTTGCTATTACTATTTGCCAATACAAAATCACATCAAAGTATAACATGAAACAAAATATTGAACAAGCAGCCTAATCAGTATCACTATCGTCCTCTATTTGCATATCCCTATTTTTATCACTCATTTATTTTGTGAACCTTTCAACTAGAATGGATATGGAGGCATGGTTGGTTCTCTGAGAAGCATACTAGGTGTACTGTTGCATTTCAATGCTTGCCTTCAATGCTTGTGCTTTGTTCTCTCTATCTTCTCTCTTCTTATGATATTTTCTAATTTTAGCACTAAGCTCCATTATCTTTTCCATTGCATCCTCATCTAGTTTGTTTACAGGATCATCAATACATGATTGAAATCTATCCTTGAACTCCTTCACTGTTGTATCCACATCATAAACCTAAGCCTAAGCACACTCATTCTTAGTCAAATGTTCTACTATTTTCACGTGCTTCTTCAACAAAACTTGAACATTCTTTTCAAACTCCTGTATATTGGCCAAGCAACGCCTTTGTATCCCCTCTTCAAACTTCAGCTTCATCTTCATGTTGGGGACTTGAAAGGCAATTTGTAGGGTTATAACACCCTCATTCACCAAGGACTGTGTATGTCCTTGCAAAGCTTTGAATTTCTTCAATTCATCCCTGTTCTATTTTATTCTCGCTTGGCACCTTTGTACAATGTGAGAACAATTATTTTTCTCAGTCAGTGTAATATTCCAATTCCTAATGGCAATTTTTATTACCTCTTCTCCTTTGTTAATAAATGACTTGAAAAAATCCTCCAACATACTAGCTTCATGCTTTTTATTCTCATCTCTCCTACCTGTTCTTTAGAAATAATAGTTAGAGCAGAAGCTAATTCTGGTACATTTGGTGTGGGATCAAATATCCCCTGGATGAACTGTTCGTACTAGGCAATTTGCCCCTTCAAATGCTTTATTTTTTGCTTATCTTTTCTCAATCTATTTGCAGTGAATTCAGTCATTTCCTGCAACTCCTCAATGTGTTGTTCCCTGTTAGCATGACCAATATCCACACTGATGACCTTGTATTCTTCTACACTTATTTCTCCTTTTTCCTTATCATCTTGGGGAATTGCCATTTGTAAAGTCCTACCACCAGAGGGATCCCTTTTTACGGCCGCCATGGTTCTAGCCTTTCTTTTGCCTCTCTTCAGGGCCTCACTAGTTAACAAGCTCTTTATATCAATGGGTACCACCTAAACTGTTGTATCTTATCTTTTTTCAGTTCCCAACCAGGCTAGCACATCTTTATTTGGATCTATATATGTAGCTTCCTCATTCAACACCTCTTCTTGAGCTCCCTCTATGAGCACTTCTTCTTGTTCCTGCTCTTGTTGTTGTTGATCTTACTACTCCTCACCATGGGGTGCCTCAGGATTAGGAACCTTCTATGGTATATCTTGTCTTTCATCCTTTCCTTGTTCCTCCATCCTTTCTGTAGGCATATTTTCTTGATTAGCCTCTTCTTGAACATCCTGTACCTTTCTAATGTTAACAGTTTCTTGCTCTACTTGATTTCTCATTATTTCCTTGGCTACTTCCTTAACCTCTTCCATAATATCTCTTGGCACCAAGTTCTCAAAAGGATTGATTATTTTAATATTTGGTAGTGATGGTTTAGCGGCCTGTTTTGATTACCCTGCACCAAACGCTCCAAGCATGAGATGAGACCTTGGCACTTTTCTATCTTCTTCCTCTTCACTTCTCATCTCAAGGTTGTCATCCTTGCCTTCATCTTCACCTTCCTCTTCATCATCTCTAACATCCTCAATTTCATCTACGTCCATCACTTCTACATTTTCTTTAGTGGATGGTTGGACAATAGATGCTTTTGCTATCATCTCCTCTATTATTTCTTATTTAACCTTGATAAACCCATGTATTTTCTCTTACTGGGTTTGTTTTGCAACTGCAGGTGTCTCCAAAGGTGTTTGTTGAGATGCTTGCACAAGTACTACATGTGTTGATGGTGGTTGAGATACCATTGTTGCCTGTATTGGACCCTGCCCTATTGTGACAGCTACATCTGATGTTGTTGTTCCCCCTTTGGAAGATACAAATGTTCCTGCAGGTATTGCCACTGTTATCCCTAATGCATAGGGGTCCATTATTGTGGCTCTTGGGTTGGCCTTAGCTATTCTAGCTTCCACCACCTGCCTCTTTCTTCTCAGGAAATCATCAAAACTTGCCTCATTTTCCTGACTTCTCTTCTTCCCCTTTTTACGTGGGTAAGTGATTATCACTCTCTTAGCTTTTGATTCCTCTATTCTTGCTTTCACCCATATATCTAAGTATACAAACACTAATTTTGAAATATGATCTAGTGACACTTCCTCAGGTTGACTCCAATCAGGTTCAGTCAAAATTTCTTCTGTACTGTCATAACCTGTATGCAAGGTATTCTCATCATCATCCCTGATTTCCTTTGGCACCTCAATTCCTCCTAGTATTCTCATTTGATCGAGGATTAACTTTTGATGAGATCTCCTCTTCACTTCTGCTTCACTATCAGAGTCGGCCCAAAAATCCTCAATGTGAGGTCGATGCTTATACTTCTTATCTATAAAATTTTGAATCCTTTTGAAAGGATCAAAAGGCTTGACTAGATCAAAAACAAGAAGACCATAGTATAACAATTCTGCCTCTGAGCTTTTGGCTACATCCTCATTGAAACACTGATACCTTCCAATAACAAAGGGGAAGTTGATGTTACCCCTGTTACACTGGGCCTTATGCATTGCATATACATCCAATATCTGTCTAGTGAACTCTAGCAACCATCTTATTTGATGGATATCTTGGTAGTCTAAAAGGTTTGCCTTTAAATCCCTCAGTTCTAATGTATGTGAAAGTAGAGAACTAAATATACCACGCACTATGCAATGTAATTGCATTCTTTGCTATTTCAGAAAACCTTTGATCTTTCTCTATTGTCAGGTACATAGAAAACACATCATTCACCCTTATCCAATTATTCCCTACATTTTGTGCCTGTAGGTCCGGGTAATGATCATATACTAACTTTTATCCTGGTCCATTTCCCAATGTACCAATCCTTGGTATTTTGTTCAATTGCATCTTTATAGCACAAGAATATACAATGTATGAGGACATAAAGAATTTCTTATGTTTGTTATATCTTAAGGCCTGTGCATAAATTGTGTTACTAATAGCCAAAGCCCAATGCACATCCCCTATTTCTTCTCTGATGAATTGAATTACTGAGAGCATCCAAGGCTCAAATGAAGTGGCATCCTCCAACCCCATTACTCTACTCAGTAATGTAATCATGATATATACGTCCTACTTGAAATCTAACCTATATAAAGTCTTTGGTACCCTGGCAGCTGCCTTCGGCTTCTTATCTGAAGGATACCAACCATAGAATATTGCACTCTTACATGTTGCTTCATTCTTCTTAAAATCATCTAAATATTTCTCTGTGTCCACTTCTTTCATCTTTCTAGTGGTCTTCAGCCCAAAGGTTTCTACTATTCCTTCAACAGACAAATCTGCAAACACCACTCCATTATGTTTTCCCTTCCTGGAATTGAAATCATATCTCTGTATACACTCACAAACTAGATCCCTAGCCTCCATTGCTAATGGAAATCCTGCAGCCTTGTATAATCCTACATCCCAAATGTTTTTCATGGCTAAGGATGTGCCCAACTCTTGGATCTTTTTCAATATTTCCTCAAAATCAAAATCTCCAATTTCAGTATTCATTACCTTGTGTGAACAGTAAATATTTGACCTATAATCTCTAAATGCAAACTCCTCTTTAACTTTGGTTTCCTTCTTTTTGGCTTTTCCGGCCGTCTTCTCCATCTTCTTTCCCTTTGGTGGCATCCTGAAAAGATATACATTTATTTTACAACCACATCCATATTTACTAGGGTTTTTACCATGCATATTTACCATTTAAATTTTACCCTAAGCTTCTTTTCGCTTGAATTATGCATATTTTCCTCACTGTGCTTACATTTACCATTTAATCATAACGATTACTTAAGCCTAACACATTTCCATTATTCAACTATAATCACTGTAAAATTCACGTAATCTTATTCCGTAAAATCATAAGTTCTTTTTGATACATACCTGAACTGCAACTATTGACTTTAAGAGCATTGACAAGAAATTTACCATTCGAATTCATCATAGCTACCATTCTCAATTTTCAATTCACCCTTTGAATCATCTTTCACCTTTGCTCTATAAAATGATCTATAATTTAACTCTGAATGCAATTATGAAGATTAACATAATCCAATTTCCTTTCTACCTCTTCGAATTTAGGTTTTCAATGGTAGTTGTGCATTAAATGTTGTAATTAAGGCATACAATTCAATTTGTATTTTACTTCCCGTTCAATTCATATTTTGAATCTTGTATGTGTTAGTTCTCTCCACTTTTAAATTTTGTATATCATATACATGCACTTTTTCTCTTTTACTTTTTGTATATTTAATTTTGTATATCTCTATGTATATCTTATACATCATCGAAATATGCAAACTCGGACTCTAGCGATTTTATAGAACAAATTGGAATTAGCTTCGAGTCTGGCTTTATATCTAATTCTTTTGTATCACCCCTTTTTGTATATCGCATTCATGTATCTCCAACATACAAATGTGGGCCCCACTCGAAGCATACAATATTCAAACCTTTAACTACAACGGGTTTTGTGTATAATTCTGTGAGGCCTACATTTTTTATTTCCGTTCATGTGACTTTTTACCTTACTATTGTTGATACTTGTTTATTTGGGGGACTGTTGATCCTAGATTTTTGAACTATTAAAGCTTATTATGTTAAAGGAAAACTAATTGGGTAATGATAGTTAGATGTTTGCTTTAAGAGAAAACTAATTGGGTGATGTTAGGTAGAAAATTGTCATATGATTTCATTATATTTATAGGAACTGTGGTATGCTTTAGAAATACATGTATTAAATTTGCTTCAACTATGATATTTATATGAGGAATTAACTTTGAAATTGAGTGTGCAGGTATTTCTAACAAAACCACAGATATAGGAGATTATTCCACACCCTATGTTGTTATCCCTTGTGAAGCCGATCTAATTCCATGAGGAACTGAGATCAACTCCGTGTTTGGTGAAATGTTGTAATGTTGTAATGTTGCATGAGGTCAAGGGAATTAGGTCTACCCTCTTGTAAACCTGAATTATGATATGTGTTGTAAGATTTATTGTTTGGAATTTCATTTTTGAATTTTAAATTTTTTGAGACCTTTACTTGTGCTTTAACTTGACCCTGGGAGTTCTAACTAGGTTAAAATCAACCCTGGGTTATACCCCATGGGTCTAGGGACCCTTTTGACTAGAATAACCTTGGGATGACCTCCACATGGTCACTATAACTTCACAGTGAAGTTAAGTGAAGAATTTGGAAGCATGGAGATAATAGGATGAGTGGAATCCTCACTCAGGCCCACTTCTAAGTCATGGAATGACTCCATGATCCACCAATAATGGAGTGGTTTGTCTCTTTGTTCCTCACTTTTGGTGGGAGTCCCCCATAAAGAGGGTGGTGTGTCATCCACTCCCTCTTTAAATTCTATTTTACTTATTTTATTTTATTCCTCCATGTGTTGAAAAAGGACTATGGTGGGGGACCTCATGAGTGGGGTTATTTTTTTAATTCCACTTGGGATAGTGGGGATATTTTTTAATTCCACTTGGGATAGTGGGCATATTTTTTAATTCCACTTGAGATAGTGGAAAAAGGAGTGGGGTTATTTAAATATTACAATCTTTAATTCATTTTTGTCCTCCACTAGTTGAATTGAAAATTCAACTTGTCATATCCATTATCCAAAAATAAATCTTTAATTCATTTTTGTCCCCCAGTAGTTGAATTAAAAATTCAACATGTCATAATCCACTCTTCCCAAAAAAATGAATCTTTAATTCATTTTTTGTCCTCACATGTGAATTTAAAATTCACAAATAATGAGAGCCCTTGATCTCAACTCTTGATCCTCACCCTCCTTTCCTTTTGCAGAAAATCTATAAATAAGACCCTTCTCTAAGCAATTAGGGGGGAATAAAAATTTCATTCTTGTAGGAGGGGACTTCATTCTTACAGGGGGACTTCATTCTTGCAGGGGGACTTCATCCTTGCATTCTTATCATGCCTAATTTCCTCTAGGAAATCTTCTTCTGGCATCCTCATAATGCTCAATTCTTTCTCTATTCTCTTCTTCATAGCCTCATAATGTCAAAATTATTCTAGCCATCCTATATCCTCCATTTATTGTCCCTTGCTTGTGATCATAGAGAGATTATTTTTTTTGAGAAGGGAGTCTTTTCTTTTGGAGGAAGGAATTGGAAGAGGAGATTCTAGTGGAGCTCTACATCAACTTCATCCATTAAAGGGCTTTTTAAGGTTGGATTTCATGGCTTTTCCTTTGTATTTCTATTTGTTGCATGAAGGATGTCTGAAAATTATTTATTTTGCTTGTGTTGTAAATTTTGTTATTGTGGGGAAATTTTATTGGGATGTTAACAGAGCTTCTTCCACTTGGAAGACAATGCTCATCATGTGTGGGTGTGAACCTTCTCGGGTACATTCTTGTTCTTGGAAAATGGAAGCCTTAAGAGCATTTTTATGAATTTTGAGCAAATGGTTATAAGGCTTGAGAGCCTAATTGTGATATCCCTGGGAATTTGATTATTTGGTTGGCTTGAGGCCATGAGAAAAGTTAATTTTGTTGGCTTGAGGCCATGAGAAAAGCTATTATAAAATGTTGAGAAGAATGACACCCTTGAGTTGAGTGAGTCTACTTCCTTACCCTCTTTAAACTCACCTTAGTTGAGTTTTTGTGTTGTGAGTAAAACCATGTGTGTTGTGTGTTGTTTGTTTCTATTGTTGTGAAGTGGTTTTTGGTCTGTTCTACCCTGGGTGTGTGGATGATCTCCCTAACTCGGGGGTGACCCTCTTGTGGGTCTACGGTAGGGAGGAGAGCAGCTTGTGTGGTGTTTCTTCCCTTGTGTGATATGCAAGTTTTCTGGGAGCTAATTGTGAAGCTTGGAGAAGATTATTGGATCTTAGAAAATATTTAATTTTCCTTAAGTCTTAAGGAGAGCCTGATCTTTTAATAGCTCCTTCCTTGTCGATTTTCCAAAAGGAGAAAATTATCCCTCTATTGTTGTATAAATTGTTATTTTTGGAGTTGTGAGGAAATCCTCTCTGTTCTTGGGTTGATAGTTGTAATTTTCTTGTTCATTAAGTTTTACCATTTAGAAATAAGAAAAGGAAAAGAAAATTTGTTTTTAAAAAGGATATTAAAATTATCTAGTTCCTTCTTCTTCTACTTGCAAAGTTGTGAGTTAGTTGATGTTTTAATTAAGTTTGTAAAAGTATTATTTTTGTGTAAGCTTAGTGGAAATATTAATTTTACATTTGTTATAAACGAAGTTGTAATTTTGCTACCATGAAAGAAATGAAATTTGGGTTGCAGTATTGCTTTTAAAATTACCGCCACCTTGAGGGTCTCTTCCTAGGATGGGGACCTTTTCACTTTTACTATTCACTATTCACTATTCACTATTCACTTTTACTATTCACTATTTATTTTTACTATTCACTATTCACTATTCACTTTTACTATTCACTATTTACTTTTACTAATCACTATTCATTTGAAGGCAAACTATATGTAGTTTAAAACATTTGACTTGAAATAGAAATTTTAAATCAAGGAAAGTGAGATTTTTTTATGTATATTGTATAATACGAATTGAATAGATGCTTAAACTCAGAGTTGCAATTCGAAAATACAATGTTTATATTTGCAAAAAACAAATTAACTCATTGCTCTGTTTTTAATGAATTATTGGATAGTAATTTGTTTTAACAAATTATATATATATATATATATATATATATATATATATATATATATATATATTATATATATATTCTATACTCTCTTTACAGTTAAGGAACTTATTAATGAAATTGTGATTTAAAGTGAACTGAGATAATGGCGGTATATATACATATATATATATAAATTAAATTTATAAGGAGAAATATAATTATAATATAAAAAGAGCATAGGTAAATATATTTTAATTTTAAGTAAGAGTTTTCTCGGAAGTTTCAACAATTATCACAAATTACTTAACAGGAAAATGAAGAGGAAAATATGATCCTTTCATTTACAAAGGACACTGAAAATAAATGCAAACAAGCCCTCACAGGCATTCCATGAGTGGCCATTTTAAACTCAACTGTAGATTTAGAGAATAAAAGTCCAATTGAAAAAAAGAGAGATAAAGAGAAAGAACAGCTAACCTTGGAAAACAAAGAGGAGAAAATACGCGGCATTTCCGAACAGGGCTAAGAGAACTAAGTAAGTTTAACCTACCGTTAATCCTATTTAGGAACAAGTTGATTATTAAAATTAATTCAAACGTTGAACTAAAACCTAGAGCAGAACTCTAGGGGGACTTAGTCAAGTGAAGTTAACCAACCCTGTGTAAGTGATCTGGTTTACCAAGAAATTAGGAATAATGTAAAGGATGTAGTGTTATTGTTGTTTGATAAAGAACGTGAAGAAAAAAAATAGGATAAGAAGATCTTGCCCAATGAGAAAGAGAATGAGATAGAAATACAATCAAAATTAAATTTCAGAGATACGGGAAAATGAACGTGATAGAAATACAATCAAAATTAAATTCCAAGCAAAGGAAGAGAGGGCAAATGAACAGATGATCGTGCTTTGTTGAAAAATGATCTATCACCTAAAACAACTGTTGTTCAAATGTAATTCATGAGATTAACCTAAGTTAGGAAACCACGCATTTTCTTGCGTAGGGTGTGTGCACATGTACTTGGTACCCCGCCGAAAACTGTATTATTTTTGCCTTAAGTGTACACTGCCGAGCACGCCTACGCGTGCGAGGGGGTTTTCAAAGTAGTAAGGGAAAAATTTTGATAGTTCGTATCATGAACACATGATGCATGTGGACATGACACGCATAAATACGTGTTGTGACCGCATGGGAAATGTGGGCATAACAAATTCCTTTGTATATCCTCATGTATATTGTATACAATCATTGAAATACACAAAAACTCAAGATTTTGCCTTATCTTTTGTTATGACTGAATGCACTTTAGTCTCTATTTAATTCTGGATTCAAATCCGCAAATGCATCTTTTACCTTTGTATATATAATACATGCATCTGAATATACAAATGTGGACTCCATTTATAATTCATTTTGTTTGACTTTTTGGATCGCATCCAGTTTTGTATTTGTATATAAGATACATGCAACAATACATACAAATATATGCACTCACTTTTGTTTTCAGCATTCAATTTAATTTTACTTTCAGGTTTGTATATCAAAAGCATGCAAAAAACCATATATATAGCATACAAACGAAATGTCCCCGACCTTATACACCACTTTGAATTTATTTTGACATCCACCCATATATAATTTGCATTTGTATTTCTAATACATGAGTTGTAATATACAAATACAACTATGGAATTCAACGTTTATACAATTCGCCACAAAACATTGTCGGGTCCGGATTTAAATACTTTAATGCATGACATATACATTATACGATGAATAAAGTAACCTAACAAAAGCATAATATATACATGCAAATGACAATGTATATCAGATACACATTGACCAACATCAGTCCAACATTGACTTTTCCTAGAAACAAGAATAACTCTCAAAATATGTAGAATTTTCAAATGATTCAAAAGGCAACCCTAGCTGATTTTTTATGCAGATTCTACCGATAACCACCACTTATACCCAAGCATTGTGTAACTCAAATTTCAATCATCCAAGACATTTTATGTATACCGCCAAGCAAGCAAAACCACACAAGCCAAAGGGTAAGTGCAAGAAGATGGGGGGCCAAAAAGTGGTCTTAGGTGGCCACTTTTTTTTTCTAAAATTAGGAAATTCTAACCTTGGATGAGAAATTGAGCATAGTTACATTCAAAATTTTGAGATTCAACCAAAACAATGTTCGTAGTGCTCCGAGTCTGCTTTCTAAACTACTATTTTTTTTTAAATGGTATAGATTAAGGGGTTCAAAAGAGGGAGCCACAGAAATTAGTGTTGTTTCTGTCAAAAAAACATAACATAGCATGTTTTGTGGCTCCCTCAAAAGGTTAACTTTTTTTTGTTATTTTTGAAATCGCTTTAGTGAGAAATTAGCTAACAACATGTAGTTTATGCCTAATTTTTCTGATAATTTTTTTATGAATATTCAATTTTTTTACTAATTTTCAAAGTGGACACATCCTTAAAAAAAAAAATTTGGCTGTGCTACCCCTTTAAATTTTGAAAACTAATTGAAAATCATTATTTTTAATATGTGTAGAATGGAGTCTAGTTTCTAAAAATGTAAATTTTTTTTAAATTTTAATGAACAGTTAATATACAATGAAAAAAAGACCAAACACTAGTTTTTGCCCAAAAATAGACACACAAACAAAAGAAATTAAAGATGAAAGGCTTAACATTGTCAAAATGTGAAAAAAATTACATCGTTAAATAGCTAAGAGAAAGCTTAACATTACCCAGGTGTTTGATTTGTTCAACCTTGAAACATGTGCAAATCTGAGGGTTAGCACAAACAAAATTATGTGAAATCCTCTAGAATTTGCAAAAACACGTATGTGGATGTTGGCAAGGCACTCCAAGCCTTTGGGTTGGAAATCCAAAGCAAATCACAAGCCTAAGGCTTAGGATTCCCAAACCAACATATCACGTGAGTGTGTTATAACTTGAGCACATTGTAATGCGCTTGCGTTATGTTTTGTTTTGCACTTTTTCCTTTTTCGCAAAAGTTTGCCTGATGTTTGTCATGTTCGACATAACGCGAGCGCATTATGTCTCCCTTTGAATGTTTTTTGTTCAAGGTTATTTAGCATGTATGTATGTATGTATGCATATATGTATGTATGTATGTATTGATGTATGTATTCATGTATGTATGTATACTTATATGTATGTATATATGTATGCCAATATGTATGTATCCATGTATAGTGTTGAGGGTAGAGGAGGGTAGAGATGGGGGTGAGGCGGATAGGGGAGGAGATGGGTGGATAAGGGTTGAGGGTTTAAGGTCAAGAGGGATTAGGGATTAGGGTTGAGGGATTAGGGTTTAGGGTTGAGGGTTTAGGGATAGGATTTAGAGTTTAGGGATAAGGGATTAGGGTTTAGGGTTGAGACTTTAGGGATAGCATTTAGGGTTGAGGGATTAGGGTTGAGGGTCAAGGGATTAGGGTTAAGGTATAGTGTTGAGGATAGAGGGATTAGGGATAGGGTTTAAGGTTGACGGTTTAGTGTTGAGGGATTAGGGTTTAGGGTTGAGGGCTTAGGGATAAGGGATTGGGGTTTAAGGTATAGTGTTGAGGGTTGAGGGTGTAAAACTAGGGATAGCGTTTAGGGTTTAGGGTTGATGGATGTAAGGGTTTAGAGTTTAGGGATAAGGAATTAGGGTTGAGAGTTGAGGGATTAAGGTTTAGGGTTGATGGATGTAAGGGTTTAGGGTTTAGGGATAAGGAATTAGGGTTGAGAGTTGAGGGATTAAGGTTTAGGGTTGAGGGATTAAGGTTTAAGGTTGAGGGTTGAGGGTTTAGGGATAGGGTTTAGAGTTTAGGGATAAGGGATTGGGGTTTAGGACCTTGAGGGATTAGGGTTTAGGGTTGAGGCTTAGGAATAGCATTTAGGGTTGAGGGGTTAGGGTTGATGGTCGATGGATTAGGGTTAAGGTAGAGTGTTGAGGGTAGAGGGATTAGGGATAGGGTTTAGGGTTGAAGGTTTAGGGTTTAGGGATAAGGGATTAGGGATAAGGCCTTTCTTTGAAGAACCCTAGACATTATGGACCCTATCATCTAGAAAAGCACATGACAGTGAACTCTGCCCCTCCTTTCAAATCAGATAAACCTTTTTATTCAATGAAAATGAAGTCACGGAATGTAAACCGACCATGCATACTAGTAAGATCAAATTCTATGCCTTCTATTCTTATTACTCTTACTTTATTAAGAGAAGAGTGTTAAAAAGAATGGGTTTAACAAGCTACCATAAGGCAAAGCAATTTTGTTATTACATTTTTGTGAGGGATCTCTAATAGTCTAATATAATGCAGTCTTCTATAATATGAATATTTGCATTTGTGTGAATGCTAAGCTTTAATAGTAGTGTATTAAATCAATGCAATCAACTATTTATTGGGTTAAAATAATTTAGTTTTTGTAATGGTTTGGTAATGCAGGAGTTGCCAAAAAAAGGTGAATGTCCTCTACAATTACCAAGAGAAAAAAGTTTAGTAGTTCTTGTGGATAGAGCCAGTAAACAATGGGAGATTATTTGCCTGTTTCATAACAATAGACCTACCCTAAGTGCGGGGTGGGCATATTTTGTACATCATAATAATATCAAGGAAGGAGACATTTGCATCTTTGAGTAGGTGGATAGCAAGAAACATAGATTTCTGTTTAGAGTTCATATAGATCGAAAGATAAAATAAGGATCCTTCTGAAAGAGAGGAGGGAAAAGACAGGCCAAAGATAAAAGGAGAAAATTATACAAGAAAAGATCTTCATGAGGATTGTAATATTTTGTCTAAAACAAACAAAAAATAGTTAATTAAAAATAGAAAATCAAGAAAGAAACAGTACTAAAATGTATAGTTACTGATATCTAAAATGTATAGTTACTAATATCTATTTTTAAAAGACTGATTGATTTTTATGGCCAAAGTTGTTTATTTTACCTAGTTGATGGTTTTAATTACACCCAGACCTTATACAGTGGGCGCAAATGTGTGCACATTTTTATGGCCCCGATTTAAATTCAATCAAATAGGTGGAGAGAGTATGTTGATCTTTTAAAAAATCTTAATAAAAAAAGTTCACTTAATGTTGACCAGGGGTTTTGATTTCAACCATTCATTGCCCACTATGGATGTACCCCAATGCAAAGCTTTTCTCATAATGATCATCCTTCTAATTTCAACTATTAATTACTCACTGTGGATGTACCAGACGCAAATCTTTTCTCATAGTGGGTACACCTATTGGCATAATGAACCCCAAATGGGCCAGAAAAAGATGCCATATAATTTGAATATTCACTTCAGCTAGAAAGTTTTACTGATGGAGCTAGAAACTCAGAGAATTGACAGGGCACAATATAACCCAAGATGTGAGATGCAAGCAAGGATAGCTTATGAATACAAAGAGTTAAGGTGCACTTGGACCTTTCCTAATTTCAATGGATGACATTTACTCTTGCTAGTTGATGGTAAATGTATTGCATTTTTTCAGACTTTATTTTCATTATCCAAGAGAGAAGCATATACCATAGCACCAATCTTGGATAGTATACCTAGTAGTGTAGGAGCACCCCTTCAACAAGCAAATTATACATCTAAGGAAGAAGACTAAGGTCTCCATATGTTATACATTTCTATATTAAATGTAATAAGGTCCGTTTGACCAGTACATATTATTGTAGTTTGCATCTAGGTTTCTGTGTAAGTCCCTAGGACACTTGTCGATCTGGAATGACAAGGTTGTTAGTCAGTTAGAGTTTGTTAGAGGGTTGTTATCTCCCAGCTGCTTGGAATTGTCTCCCAGCAGCTAGGAACCAAGTCTGTACTACTCGTAGTGAGTAGATAAATAGCCTAGATCAGATCAATTTCAGATATAGAGTGTATTGAGAAGAGAGAAGATGTTAGACAGAGCAGTAGTTGTGAGATTGAATTGTGGAACTGTGGAATTAGATATCTATATACATTTCTGAAAGCAATAAGAAGATCCTATTTGTGTTATCCTTCTAGTTTTTGGATTCACTGTGTAATCAATTTTTTGCTTTGGACTCGAAATGGTTTCTTAGTCCATTCCACCAATTGGATTAATTTGTAATCGATGGAATGGCTGTATATATTCATTTGTGTTCTTGTTTTGCATTTTTTGTTTGTTTGTTTCATGTTCACAGGACTGTTTGTAGCATGCTTTGATAAACCCTAGCATCCTCATGTGCTAGGTTGGAAAAGTCTTAAAACTGTGTTAGATTGACAAAGAGAAAGTTCTGTACAATCACTAAGTATAAAGCGGGTCAAAATAGTGAAAATTCGCGTGGTTTCAATAGACATACAAATTATGTATATATCACTTTTGTATGCGGGATATACATTCTATGAGTATATCGCTATCGCATGTTCCTGTGTATATCACATTTGTCCAACACAGTTGTATGTGGGAAACATACATCATAAACATACCAATCTGTCGCATATACAAGGGAGAGAGAAAGTTTCAGGTACATGCAAGGTGGTCAACATCAGTCAAACCCTTCGGATGCATAATCGAAATACATGTTGTGGATGTACATTGCTAATATACAATCTCTGTGTATATCACTAAGGTATATCGGGTGCATTCCCTATGTATCCCACAGTTGTATGGTTGTGAGTATCCCACAAATGCATATGGTGGATTGTATGTGATGAATGTACATTGTGAATGTACATCGGGTTGATACAAGGAAAGTCAACGGTTGACTTTGGTGAATGCATGTTCTGAATTGTATGTTTTTGAATGTATATTGGAATATACATTCCGCATATACATTGAGTTATATGCAGGAAGTGACCGGTAGGATAGGTAAGAGGAACCGGCCCGGCAAGTCAGAGGTTGTATGTACAAAGCCGAATGTGTCAGGGTGAAGCCTATTAAGGAGGCCGATAGTATATGTGTGGCCAATAGGCAACAAATGCAAAGTGCATTCATTGGTGAGAAGTATGTGATCGGTGGAAGGATTTTGAGCTACACTGACGGGAGAAGTCTTGGCGATAGTAGTGTCGGGGACATATTGATGTGAAATAGAACTTCAGTGCGAAAGGAATTTGGTTGGTCGATGAAGATGGTTCCGCTGATGGGTAAACATACAAAGGTAAATGTATGTTAGTAAGTAATGTACACCTGTGTTGAACGTTTCCATTGGCGGCTCTGCACCATAGTGGTATCAGAGCCAAGTTGTATCCTTTGAGAAGGAGAAGAAGACAAGATGTCAGATGAAGAGGGGTCACAAGAGATTCTAGCAAGGATGACCAATGCTGAGTTGGTTGTTCTAGTAAAGAAATAAATTACAAAGAGCAAAGAAGTTAAAGCTCAGAATCAGGCCTTGAAAGATGAGTTAGAGAAATTAAGGGACAAAGTAGGTTCTGGTAAGGAAGAAGATAGGGATGAAGAGGAGATCGCTAGGCAGGAAGAGATAGAGGTTCCTGCAGACCAGAGACCCTTACTTAATGCCCTCAAATCCATGGAGTGAAGGACCATGGATATGAAAATAGACCTACCAGTGTTTGTAGGCAAAATGGATCCTGATTTAGTGATGGAGTGGATAGACTCCTTGAATAACTTCTTTGAAATAGAAGAAATACCAAACCATCAAAGGGTGAAGATGGCCCAATCTAAAATGAAAGGGGCTGCTCTAACTTGGTGAAATTTCATCCAAGATGACAGGGTGAAAGAAGGAAAGAGCAAAGTTGCTACTTGGAAGAAGATGGTGGCTTTAGTGAAGGAAGCCTATGTTCCATTGGATTACAACATCCAATTACATAAGAGGAGACAAAATTTGAAGTATAAGGAGTTAGATGTCAGTTCATACACTGAAGAGTTTATGAAACTATGTGTCAAGACAAAGGTGAAGGAAAATGAGGAAGAGAGGGTAGCAAGGTATCTCAATGGTTTGAGATTTGCCATCCAAGAAGATTTAAATTTGCATAATCCAGATACAGTCCAGAAGTGCTACCAATTGGCACTCAAAGTGGAAGAGAAATTAAAGAGAAGACAAGAGAAGAACAGTAGAGGAAGAGGAAGACAGCAAAGAGGGGGAAGAAGTCCTTTCAGAGGCAAAGGTAATGGATTTGGACACCAAGGTGAATCCAATCAAGAGAACAGCAAAGGAGACAATAGTCAAACTCAAGGGGGAAGTTACAATCACAAAGGAAACTTTAGGGGCAGAATACCACCATTTAGAGGGAGATCTCAGGGTAGAGGACCTCTCAAATGTTACAATTGCAATCAAGAAGGCCACATAGCCAGCAGATGTCTAGAAAAAGCAACAAGTTTAATGGGAGAAAGGAGGACAAATCTGATCCAAGAATCTGACTATCAAAGTGTGACAAGCTCAAACACTTATCAAAGTGTGAATTCTTCTAATGGTTATGGGTATCCTGAGAAAGGAGAATCTTTGATGATTAGGAGAGAAATGACCACCATGAAGGTACCAGACAGAGAACCTCCACAAAGAATGTCTCTTTTCAAAACTACTTGCAAAGCAGGAGGAAAGGTATGTAAAGTTTTGATTGACTCTGGATCTACTAAAAATTTTGTCTGTTGAAATGGTAGAAAAGCTTAAGCTTAGAAGATTGCCACATCCTTATCCATACAAGATTTCATGGCTCACTCAAGGTCAGCAAATAGTTGTGGAAGAGCAGGCTTGGGTGGAGTTTCAAATTGGACCATACAAAGACAGATTATTGTTTGACATAGCTCAGATAGATGCTTGCCATCTCCTATTTGGAAAACCATGGCAATATGACTTGAGAGCACAACATGATGGAGTTAGAAACACATATTCAATCACCAAGGATGGCAAAGTGATAGAGTTACTACCATTGATGGAGAATGAGGTAGAATCAAAAGGAAAAGAAGTCAAGGTAATGATGGTAGAAGGTAAACAATTCATGAAAGAGATAGTAGATGAAGGTGCAATAGCATATGCCCTAATTCCATGCTTAAAGGTGAACAAGGAGCAACGACAAGAAGTCCAAGGAGAGAAGAGACAAAGGTACATATATCCTATTGTCTAAGAGTTGTTGGATAAATACAAAGGCATCATCTCTGATGGAATGCCAAGGTCCCTACCACCTCTAAGGGACATCAGCCATTGCATAGATCTGATCCCAGGATCTACACTTCCAAATAAGGCAGCATACAAGCTTACACTAGAGTAGAATGCAGAGGTAGCAAGGCAGATTGAGGAATTAATGGAGACAGGCCTAAATGGCAAAAGTTTAAGCCCATGTGTAGTACCGACTGTACTAGCACCAAAGAAGGAAGGCACTTGGAGACTTTGTACTAATTCTAGGGCTATTAACAAGATAACAATCAAATATAGGTTCCCAATCCCAAGGATAGAAGAATTGCTTGATTGCTTGGGAGGTGCCAAATATTTCACAAAAATAGATTTAAAAAGTGGCTATCATCATATCACTATTAGGCCAGAAGATGAATGGAAGACTGCATTTAAAACCAATGAGGGGTTATATGAGTGGAAGGTCATGCCTTTTGGTTTGTCCAATGCCCCCAGTACCTTTATGAGGCTGATGAATGAGGTCTTGAGAGAATTTATAGGCAAATTTGTCATAGTATATCTATATGACAACCTGATTTTCAGTAATACAAGGGAAGAGCATCTCAAACATATAGACCTGGTTCTCAAAAGGTTACATGAAGAGCAGCTAATGATCAACTTGGAGAAGTATTTGTTCATGCAGGAGATCATCATCTACTTGGGTTTTGTCATCTCACATGGCAAACTGAAAATGGATCAAGAGAAGGTAAGTGCCATATTGTCTTGGCCAACTCTTAGAACCATGAATGATGTCAGAAGTTTCCATGGGTTAGCAACCTTCTATAGGAAGTTTATAAAAGGATTTAGTCATGTCTATGTACCCATGATTGACGCCATAAAAGGAGGACAGAAGTGCAGATTCTCTTGGACAAAGGAAGCAAATGATTCATTTGAAACATTGAAGAAGAAGGTGGCACAACAGCCAGTCCTTGCACTTCCTAACTTTAATAAGATTTTTTAAGTAGAATGTGATGCAATCCACATGGCCATTGGCGCAATACTCAGTCAAGAAGGTAGGCCTATTGCATTTTTCAGTGAGAAACTAAATGATGCTAAGAAGAGATACTCGTCCTATGATTTGGAGATGTATGCTCTAGTCCAGTCACTCAAGAAGTGGAGGCATTACTTAATGCCAAAAGAATTCATAGTGTTTACAGATAATCAGGCCCTTAGTTTCATAAACAGTCAAGAGAAGCTAAACCATAGGCACATGAAATGGGTAGAGACTTTACAAGCTTTCACCTTCACACTCAAGCACAAGAAAGGGGTCAAGAACAAGGTAGCAGATGCTTTGAGTAGGAGGGCTCTAACCATAAATCAAATTCAATTGGAGAGTGTTGGTATTGATGCCTTAAAGACTATGTATGATGCTGATGAAGACTTTGGAGAGATCTACAAAGTATGTACTTCCTTTGGAGATAAATATCATGTTGAGTACTCTAAATTTCCAATACAAGATGAATTACTTTTCAAAGGTGGCCAGTTGTGCATTCCACGGTGTTCTATGAGGCTAAATATCATTAGGGAGAAACATTGTGGGGCTATGGCAGGACATTTCAGTCTGGATAAGACTCTTGATCTAGTAAATAGACACTACTATTGGCCTAAGTTATAGTCAGACGTGAGGAGATTTGTGGAGGCATGTGTGATATGTCAAAAAGAAAAAGCGAGATCCACTAATGCAAGTTTATATCAGCCACTGCCCATTCCTTCTAGGCCCTGGGAGAGCATAAGCATGGATTTTGTGTTGGGCTTACCTAGAATAAGGAAGGGATATGATAGTGTTTTTGTTGTAGTAGACAGATTTAGTAAAATGGCACATTTCTTGCCATGCAAAACCACTTGTGATGATTCATATGTTGTAGATCTATTTTTCAAGGAAATAGTGAGGATACATGGATTTCCATTAAGCATAGTGTCAGATAGAGATGTGAAATTTATTGGCCATTTTTGGAGGACTCTTTGGAAGAAGCTTGGTACAAATTTATCCTTCTCATCATCTTATCATCCCCAAATAGATGGACAGACTGAAGTGGTTAACCGTTCATTGGGAAATCTGCTAAGATGTTTGACAAGGCAGCATGGAGAGAAGTGGGATAACATCATATCACAGGTAGAATTTTCCTATAATGACACCGTCAATAGGAGTACAGGGAAATCACCTTTCCAAGTGGTATATGGTATTCATCCAAGAGGTATTTTGGAGTTAAGAGATCTACCTGCAGGAGAATCTATTAGTCCAGATGGAGAAGCTTTTGCATCAGCTATCAAAGAGGTGCATGATCAAGTCAAGAATGAACTCCAAAAAACCATAGTGAAGTATAAAGCCTATGCTGATAAGAAGAAGAGAGATGTACAATTTGCTGTTGGAGATTTGGTGTGGGTTAATCTAAAGAAGGAGAGGCTCCCAAAAGGTAAATATACCAAACTAATGCAGAGGAAGATTGGACCATGTCAGATTTTGAAGAGATGTGGATAGAATGCTTATGAAATCCAACTTCCTTCTGATCTTAGATTGTCACCTATTTTCAATGTATAAGATTTAACTCCATACAAGCATAATGCGGATATAGAACAAGAACCATTACAGGGTACAACAGCTAATGATATTCCTAAACATGATCCACCACAATTGCAAAAGATTTTAGACTCAAGAGTGGCAAAGAAGACAAGGAACCATGAGTATATGGAATACTTGGTGGCTTGGCAAGGGAAACCTGATTCAAAGGCAGTTTGGATGACTGTAGAACAGATCAGAAAACATGGTGTAGACCTTCAAACTCTCATCTCAAGTGGACTTGAGATTTCTTCTCTCGAGGAGTATGGTATAGGAGCACCCCTTCAACAAGAAAATTATACATCTAAGGAAGAAGACTAAGGTCTCCATATGTTATGCATTTCTATATTAAATGTAATAAGGTCCGTTTGACCAGTACATGTTATTGTATTTTGCATCTAGGTTTCTGTGTAAGTCCCTAGGACACTTGTCAATCTGGAATGACAAGGTTGTTAGTCAGTTAGAGTTTGTTAGAGGGTTGTTATCTCCCAGCCGCTGGGAACCAAGTTTGTACTACTCGTAGTGAGTAGATAAATAGCCTAGATCAGATCGATTTCAGATATAAAGTAGATTCAGAAGAGAGGAGATGTTAGACAGAGCAATAGTTGTGAGATTGAATTGTGGAATCAGATATCTATATACATTTCTGAAAGCAATAAGAAGATCCTGTTTGTGTTATCTTTCTGGTTTTCAGATTCATTGTGTAATTGATTTTCTGCTTTGGACTCGAAATGGGTTCTTAGTCCATTCCACTGGTTGGATTACTTCGTAATTGGTGGAATGGTTGTATATATTCATCTGTGCTCTTGTTTTGCATTTTTTGTTTGTTCGTTTCATGTTCACAAGACCATTTGCAGCATGCTTTGATAAACCCTAGTATCCTCATGTGCTAGGTTAGAAAAGTCTTAAAACTGTGTTAGATTGACAGAGAGAAAGTTATGTACAATTGCTGAGTGTAAAGTGGGTCAAAATAGTGAAAATCTGCGTGGTTTCAATAGACATACAAATTGTGTATATATCACTTTTGTATGCAGGATATACATTCTGTGAGTATATCGCTATCGCATGTTCCTGTGTATATCACATTTGTCCATCGCAATTGTATGTGGGAAACATACATCGTAAATATACCAATCTGTCGCATATACAAGGGAGAGAGAAAGTTTCAGGTACATGCAAGGTGGTTAATGTCAGTCAAACCCTTTGGATGCATAATCAAAATGTATGTTGTGGATGTACATTGCTAATATACAATCTCTGTGTATATCGCTAAGGTATATTGGGTTCATTCCCTGTGTATCCCACAGTTGTATGGTTGTGAGTATCCTGCAGATGCATATGGCAGATTGTATGTGATGAATGTACATTATGAATGTACATCAGGTTGATACAAGGAAAGTCAACAGTTGACTTCGGTGAATGCATGTTCCGAATTGTATGTTTTTGAATGTATATTGGAATATACATTCTGCAGATACATTGAGTTATATGCAGGAAGTGACAGGTAGGATAGGTAAGAGGAACCGGCCCGGCAAGTCAGATGTTGTATGTATAAAGCCGAATGTATCGGGGTGACTGTAAGTATCGGGGTGAAGCCTATTGAGGAGGCTGATAGTATATGTGTGGCCGATCGATAACAAATGCAAAGTGCATTCATCGGTATGAAGTATGTGATCGGTGGAAGGATTTTACGCCTACAGGAGAAGTCTTGGTGATAGTAGTGTCAAGGACATATTGATGTGAAATAGAACTTTGGTGTGAAAGGAATTTGGTTGGTTGATGAAGATGGTTCCGCTGATGGTAAACATACAAAGGTAAATGTATGTTAGTAAGTAATATACACCTGTGTTGAACATTTCCATTGGCGGCTCTGCATCACCTAGTCTTCATGTCATCTTGTTTTTTCAAGACAAATAAGTTTCAATGTGCCAGGGATAGAATTCATTGTAAACAATATTTAATAGCATTGCATAAAACCTGCCATTGGGTTCTTTGTAGTTAATCAAGTCCAATTTGCTAACCTTCTTTACTAATTAGCTAACCCCTGAAAACTCAAAAAATATCCTCATGGAAACCACTTAAAACACACATAATTATAATAAATATGGTGTAAAATTCAACTATAAATTACATAAATAAATAAGATCAAAAATTCATCGTGGGCTGGAGATTGGAGATTTTATTGTGTTCAAGTACATATCCAAGTCATATTTTAAGGTTAAGATATTTCAAAGAATAGGGTGTGTGAAAAATATCAATGCTCTTCAACTTATGAATACCAACATTGATACAGATAAAAGATGCCCTTCTTCTAATAGTGTATGCAGTTCAAGTCAACCATTGGGCAACAAGTTACTGAATAAATTGGTTTCTGATGGGGAAAACAACAATGATGTTGAAGCAATGGAAGAAAATCAAAATTAGGGTTGAGGGATTAGGGTTTAGGGTTGAGGGATTAGGGTTTAAGGTATAGTGTTGAGGGTTTAGGGATGAGGGATTAGGGTTGAGGGTTGAGGGATTAAGGTTTAAGGTATAGTGTCAAGGGTTGAGGGTTTAGGGATATGGTTTAGGGGTTAGGGTTGAGGGATTAGGGTTTAGGGTTGAGGGATTAGGGTTTAAGGTATAGTGTTGAGGGTTGAGGGTTTAGGGTTGAGGGATTAGGGTTTAGGGTTGAGAGTTAAGAGTTGAGGGTTGAGGGTTGAGGGTTTAGGGATAGGGTTGATGGTCAAGGGATTAGCGTTAAAGTAGAGTGTCGAGGGTAGAGGGATTGGGGATAGGGTTTAGGGTTGAAGGTTTAAGGATTGAGGGTTGAGGCTTTAGGGATGAGATTTAAGGGATTAGGGTTTAAGATATAGTGTCAAGCGTTGAGGGTTTAGGGATAGGTTTTAGGGTTTAAGTTTAAGGGTTAAGGGTTGAGGGATAGGGTTTAGGGTTTAGGGATAAGGGATTAGGGTTTAAGGTATAGTGTCGAGGGTTCAGGGTTTAGGAATAGGGATAGTTTTGAGGGTTGATGGTTGAGGGATTAGGGTTTAAGGTATAGTGTCGAGGGTTGAGGGTTTAGGGATAGGGTTTAGGGTTTAGGGTTTATGATTGAGGGATTAGGGTTTAAGGTATAGTGTTGAGGGTTGAGGGTTGAGGGCTGAGGGCTGAGGGTTGAGGGTTGAGGGTCGAGGGATTAGGGTGTAGGGATAGGGTTTAGGGTTTAGGGTCGAGGAATTAGGGTTTAAGGTATAGTGTTGAGGGTTTAGGAATAGGGTTTAGGGTTGAGGGATTAGGGTTTATGGTTGATGGATTAGGGTTTGACATTGAGGGTTGAGGGTTAAGGATTGAGGGTTGAGGGATAGGGTTGAGGGTCAAGGGATTACATGGTTAAAGTAGAGTGTTGAGGGTTGAGGGTTTAAGAATAGGGATAGAATTTAGGGTTTAGAGATGAGGGATTAGGGTTGAGGGTTGAGGGTTAGGGGATTAGGGTTTAAGGATAGGGTTTAGGGTTTAGGGATGAGGGATTAGGGTTAAGGGTTGAGGGATTAGGGTTGAGGCTTGGGGGATTAGGGTTTAGGGATAGGGTTTAGGGTTGAGGGATCAGGGTTAAGGTTGAGGGATTAGGGTTGAGGGTTGGGGGATTAGAGTTTAGGGTTTAGGGATGAGGGATTAGGGTTAAGGGTTGAGGGTTGGGTGATTAGGGTTTAGGGTTCAGGGTTGATGGATTAGGGTTTAAGGTATAGTGTTGAGGGTTTAGGGATAGGGTTTAGGGTTAAGGGATTAGGGTTAAGGGTTGAGGGATTAGGGTTAAGGGCTGGGGATTAGGGTTTAGGGTTGACTGATTATGCTTTAAGGTATAGTGTTGAGGGTTTAGGGATAGGGTTTAGGGTTAAGGGTTGAGGGATTAGGGTTTGACATTGAGGGTTGAGGGTTGAGGGTTTAGGGATAGGGTTGAGGGTCAAGGGATTAGGGTTAAAGTAGAGTGTTGAGGGTATAGGGATTAGGGATAGGGTTTAGGGTTTAAGGTTTAAGGATTGAGGCTTGAGGCTTTAGGGCTAAGGGTTAAGGGTTTAGGGTTTAAGATATAGTGTCAAGGGTTGATGTTTTAGGGTTTAAGGTTTAAGGGTTGAGGGTTGACGGATAGGGTTTAGGATTTAGGGATAAGGGATTAGGGTTTAACGTATAGTGTTAACGGTTGAGTGTTTAGGAATAGGGATAGTGTTTAGGGTTTAGGGATGATGTATTAGGGTTGAGGGTTGGGGGATTAGGGTTTATGGTTGAGGGAGTAGGGTTTAAGCTAAAGTGTTGAGGATTTAGGGATAGGGTTTAGGATTTAAGGTTTAAGGGTTGAGGGTTGAGGCTTTGGGGTTTAGGGTTAAGTGAGATCTAGATGGCTAAGGATGGATGGAGAGGTAGACAAGGAGCAACTAAGAGACATGGAGAGGGGAGAGGTAGAGAGGTAGAGAGGTAGAGAGGTGAGGGGGAGAGATAAGTGAGATATAGAGAGGTGAGAGATAGAACATGAGCTAATGGAACTAGAGGTGAGAGATATTGCAAAGATGCTATCAAGGTGAGATAGGCACAAATATTTATGGATCAATCTATAGCAGGACAAAAGGCAAGCTTGTTATAACGCAAGCACGTTATAACGTGAGTGCATTTTGTCCTGCTATATAAATGGTAAAAAAGCCTGGACCCCCATGATCCAAGCCTACATGCTCTGTTTTCATGCTATTTATGCGCGTGTTCTGACAAAAAAAAGTGTTTTCATACTATTGGGAAGTTCACATGCACATTTTGCACATTCTACCACCTTTACATGATCTTTCCACCATCTTTTCTGCTTTGCCAACTTGAGAAGGATGAAATAACATAGTTTTCACATCGAATTTGATATATATCTATTCAAGTATCAATTTTTGTAGCGTCGCAATGTTAATTGTGATTGAATTTTATGAATTTAACACTATAGATTGGTTAATAGTATTGTTGTTACTAATTCTATTCGAGTGCTATTCAATTTAATGTTGAAAAGGAAGCAAGTGGTGAAAAACTCAAATTGTTGAGGAGTTTGATGCAAGAAGAAAAAACACTACATAATTGGGTACTATCTCCATTTTTTAGGTATGTTAAGTCTTTACATGCATGTTCTTTACATTTTCATTAATTCTATTTGAATTACTTTATCATGCTTTATCATACATGTTTATATCACTTGTATCCAATATACATAATAAAAGACTATGTATACATATTTTGTGTTTATATATTAGACTATGTTTTAAATTAGTTCATGGTATGCATACTAAAAGATATCTCAAAGGTTGACATTAATTAAAATAGACACAATCACGATCAAGAAAGTAGCCTACAATTTCACATGGTGCCATGTATATTTTCTACACTTGGTCTCTTTAATAATTATGTGTAATAATGAATTAAACAGACCTTAACATACTGTAATGTCAAACTATACAAGAATAAATCCTTACAACATATAAATATACAATCCCTTAAGCATAATGAAATACTATTATCTTGTCATATTAACAATTTAAAATACAAATGAATAGGTGCCAAGATCATACAAGTATGCACATGACATGATTTGTATGCACATATCTTGGGCTAGGACATTCCTTATGCACCTATTCATGATGATTTGTATGCACATGTCACAACAATATTTCAAAATTTCCTAATTGTCCTTTGTTAGCACATGATGTTGGTTACCTTGATCTACTATATACCATTCAATACCCTAAATTACAGAGATTAGTCTAATGATTTTTATGACAGTCCTAGGTATGTCTCCAAATATTCATGTTTCCAAGCTAATGTCCACTTGTTTCCAACTTCTTAGATGTGCAAGAAACAATTCTGAGCATTATATTCATCATAAATAAGTCACTTTTAGTCAATAGAAGCCAAAATACATCCATTTGCAATCATGGATTAGTTAAGGACAGTTAGGTGGTAAATTTGTTGCCATTGGCAACTTCACAAATTTGGTGTCTTATCTTGTCCTCCTTGGTTTTGTCCATGGATCTCCATCATTGTCTTCATGAATCATATAATTCATCATGTCATAGTGGCTTCATCATTCCATAATTATCTTCTATTTCCCTTGTAGGACATCAAACAGGGTTTTTGTGGTCTATCTTGCAAAAAACAACTGCAACCCACAATCCAAAAGTTGTTTAGGATACGCTTTTGGGAGTTTTAAAACATATCCAAAATTTAAGGGTGGTTGTTTTGTAATACAAGACCTTAAAATTGACTGTCCCACTTGACAAGAGGCCTAATTAGGCTTGTGCAAATAGGTCACTACAAGTTTTTTGATCTCTAGGCTTCCAATCTTCAAACCAAGAATCCAAACATGTCAAATTGGGTTTGCCTCAACCTTTTCAAGCATTACAAACACCTTCCAAAGAGTTTCTCTACAATCCCTAACCCTTATGCAACTTAATTACCTAAAAATATGAGTTTTTAGCCTGGAATAATTTGCCTCTAAAATGTACATGATTATCTACTTGAGTTTGGCATTGCCATATTAATGAGCCTTGACTTTAATAATTGTCTCTTGATATCCTTTCTTCACCCTCTACACTAATCCAAAGCATTCCCTAGTGTGATGGTTGCAATAATGCTTTGTATGGCTGCAATATATTTTAGTTATTTGTATGGATTCATTTCTTAGGAACTAATATTGGTCTCTTTATCATGCTACAGACAAATTCTCCATCATGCCGAGGAAACGATCAAGAATTGAACCAACATAGGAAGAGATAGAAGCTAAGAATGCAAAGAAAGCAGTGGCTATGAGGGAACTTCATGAGAAGAGGAAATTAGATGTGATAAATGAAGACATGCCAATTGAAGAGGAACTGCAACCATCACAAAGAGATATGGTATTGGCAGCACAAAGAGAACGAATGCAAAAACTTCGTACTGTGAGAGATTTGAATAACGTAGTTGGAGACACGTCCTCTACTACAAGTCAACATGTAAGGACACCATCTACCGCATCTCAAGTTGAGAGTACATCATCACTCACATGTGATGAAGGAGGTATGCCATTGTTCCCACCTCAACCTCAAGGTATGTCATCTATTCCATCTTCGATCAAAGGTATGCCATCTATCCCATCTCATTTAAATATTGATGAAACTCCTAATGTTGAGATGAATTTACCTATCTTAACACCACCTAGAATTTTGCATAGAAAGCCAAAGTATTTGATTGATATTGATGAGAATATTTTATAGCCAATGGAGGGTAATATTCCAAAACGCACTTGTAGAAGAATGCTCATAAGATTTGGAGATTGTTCTTTGAAAAGTTAAATGAGACCGCAAGATGTCAACTATTCATTGAAATGATGCGAAGTATAAGGTATAGGTCCATCATGAAGATTCTTGGGTTGAGAACATCAGAGGCTTCAAGTGAAAAATCTATTGTCAAGAATCTTATGAGTGCATATGATAGTGTGGGTAACACATCACGCACAAAAGATAGTAATGCAACATGGCGTGTGATTACATCGACTATAGTAAGTAGTCAAATGAAGAAAGCTCGTCTCATTAGAAAGATGAGTCAAGCATTGAGAATTAATAGGAAAACTTTATCAAGAGTTGTTGGAAGGCACCAAAGAATTGAGGACACCAATGCCAATGAATTATGGGCATTCTCGAGGAGACTACCATGAAAAGATAAACCAATTGTTGAAGCATTAAGATCACTAATTGAAGACTTTTGGAAGAATTACACAAGGGTATCTTTGAATCAAAGCGATGTGGTAAGGAGAATCGGTAGTCGAAACCGTTAGCCACATCCAAAGCATTTTTTGGATATGACTCAAACACAGTTTTTTGGTAAATTTTTAGAGATGTATCCTCAAATTAAAATTTGTCAAAGATATTTTGAAATGCTAAAACCTTTGTATGTTAAGATAAATCACACATGCACTACTTGTTGTTGTAGATTACATATTGAATTTTCTAACCATTTTGATGCTTATTAGTCTATATGTTTAGATTTGCATACTAACAATGTTTTGTAGGATTGTGGCATACGTGCCCCACCAACATCTTCAAGAGACTTCATATCAAGAATTTTATGTGATAGAGAGGAAGGTAAAATATTCTACAGGAAATTATGCTTGGATGGCACATGTCAGCATTGTGGTGGCTTGCAACGTATGCCAATTTGTGAACATATGGAAAGAACACATGTGGTTGGAAATGAACTAGTAGAGTTTGGCAAGTATAAAATAGTGGCATACAATACAAAAGATGGTAAAGAAGCAAAGAGGTGTGAATTGGTTATTGAAAAGATTCCAGTGTATCAGTTTATGGCTATATTTCATGACAGTATAGTGTATGAGTATGCAAGACATGTCCATAGAGCTCGATGGTTGGACTTGCAATTCAAGTTATACAAGGACACATTTCTAGTTTGTAGCATTGTTTCAGTCATCAAATTTCTAGAGAACTACAGTGTACAACCACAGCGTGAGGTGTAATCACAATACTACAACTCGACACAGGTTTCTATATTTGTGCACATCGCATTCATGCATGCAAATGATAGTACAGAGGATGACAAAAAGATCATAAAGGAGTATCATTTCTATATTAGTGATGATCACATGCATTCTATGGAGTTCATGCAAGGTTACTTTCAGGTGTTCTACAATGATTTGGCTAGAAGGGCCATATCGTTCGGTCAGCATATCATATGGTCAGATAATTGTGCATCACAATTCAAGAACTCATGGAATTTCTACTGGCTGAGCAGGAGGCATAATTTTACAAGTGTTCAAGAGATGTGAAACTTTTGTGAGGTCGGACATGGAAAGGGGGAGCATGATGGTGCAGGAACATGTATTAAAAGAGTCATAGCATGACAAGAGTTAAAGTATAAAGACAATGCAAAGTTGACAGATGTAAAATCAATCATCGAGTGGTGTAATGCTTCCATGGGTCTAGGTAATGAAGGTAAGTCTTCAGTTCATAGATTTTTTTGGTTGATAGATAATACTAACATTGCATCATATAAGGACTCTTGTACACTAACAGGATCAAGTGAGATGCATTCTTTTAGAAGCTCAATTGCAAGTTCATGGAGTATCCATACGCGAAAGATGGCATGCTTTTGTTCTTCATGTACAATTCAAGCCTGGGATGAGTGCGAGTCAAAGGAGTGGGTTGACGAATGGTAGTTAAGTTATCTTAGCCCACCTGACATGTATCGACCCCCGATGACATTGGAACTAATAGAGATGGAATCATTAGTTGACTTTGACCACATATCAGATCTAGTTCAACTAGGTAATATATCTATTTGCATAATTTTTGAAATTCCTAATGTTATCTTATTTTGTAGTGTTTTTGTCATGTTGACTAATTTCATCTTATTTGCTACACATATCAATGTAGGGCATGTATATGCAGTTATTGCAGATGAAGATAATGAAGAGGGAACAGATTATTACTTGTGTTGTTGTGTTGAGGCCAATAATAAATTAGAGGCCCCAGTTACAGATGGATAAAACATCGAATACCTTATAGGCTTAGTGGTTGTTACTGGAACATGGCTTATGAGTTACCCACATAAGAGTGTTAATGTTTGGTTGTTTTAGGATTTTGACATGCATCAGAAGATTCTTCATTACTCAAACCTTGTCATGGCATCCAATGTTCATTTGATACAATATTAGGGTAGACCTTTGAACAAGACCTTGTGGAAGGTGCGTGAGTCTAACCATGAGGCAATACTTGACACAATAAAGAGTAGAGCAGACCCAGATGGTTCGTTGGATTAATTTGTAAGTTTTCACATTGATTTTGTAAAGTCATGTTACATTGACTTGTAAGTATGCACATTAATTTGTAAGTTTACATAGGTTTGTCTTTTTTGTTTGCTGTTGCATTTTTACACATATACACATTTTTACATCATCATGTTATGCTTCATGGGGTTAGACCTAAGTGATGGATGAAGTTGATCCTAAGAGTAATGTATAAAATATAGGTGTCTTTAGGTGTCTTGGTTTCTAACTAGATAATAGGTGTCTCTACTTGTGTCTTAGGTATATACTATATGTCAACTAGGTAGATAGAGACTAGAAAAAAGGTATTTAATCTAATCTAGGTGTCTTAGGTAGATACTATATATCAACGACCTGTCTAGAGACTAGAATAAGGTATAATCTAGAATGATCTAGGTGTCTTCTAGGTAGATACTATATATCAACTACTTGTCTAGAGACTAGGATAAGGTATAATTTAATCTAGGTGTCTTAGGTAGGTACTATATGTCAACTAGGTCTACCATAATAGGTGTCTTAGGTAGACCTATAATCTAGGTGTCTAGGTGACTTAGGTCTAGACTACGATAAGGTATTAAGACTAGGTGTCTTAGGTCTACTATGTCTATAAAATCTAGATACATACTATACAATAGGTGTCTTAGGTGTACTATGTCTACTAGAATACATCTGTCTTAGGTCTTAGGTAAGGCCACATGAACTTCCACCTTCATGTGGTTGGCCTTTTCAGTATAGAATATTTATATTTCTTAAAGTTAAGGGAAACTTTTTTTCTTAATAGGAAAACTTTATCAACTTCAGTGTCCTCATGGTGCAGGGGCACCTAGGTTGTCATGCCTCCAAGAGGGGGAAAAAAGTGAAATTTTATTTTGATTGAGTCATTGTATGTAATAAGGTCTTTTAAGACCATTTCATATGTTTTTGAGTCAGTTTGAGTCATTTGAGGTCAGTTTGAATCTTTGAGTCTTGTTGCAAAAAAGTGTCAATATTGTCAAGTTACACAAAGCAACTTTTGTATTTTTGCATTTTTGGTGTCCTGCTCCTGATGCAACCAAAATGATAGTTCCAACGCATCTAGATGAGTATGTTTAGGCTAGGCATGGTCCTATTTTGCACCTAAACATGCCAAAATAGTCTGAGTTACATTGTACCGGTGATATCCCTGAAGAGTCCAAAGTGCAAAAAGGTAGCAATATTTGACGAGTTGTTACTCAAAAAATTATGTCACTTAGACACATTCCATCTAAGGCAGCATGATCACATAGGGTCCCTCTACAATAACCTCTCTTAGTTTTTTATATCTCTAAGGCGTTTGCCCGTGGCGAAAGGTTTTCTGCTACCCCAAAAATCGTCAGAAGGAGGTAGTGTAAAGTTGCAAAGGGGTGTAACTTTTGTCCTTCTCCTTGTGCGGCCAACTGATAGTTCCAATGCATCCAGATGGGTACGTTTAGGCTAGGCATGGTCCTTTTTCACACCCAAACATGCTAAAACAGTTCGAGCTACATTGTACCGATGATATCCCTGAAGAGTCCAAAGTGCAAAAAGGTAGCAATCTTTGACGATTTGTTACTCAGAAACTGTGTCACTTAGAAATATTCTGTCTAAGCCAACGTGATCACATAGGGTTCCTTTACAATAACCTCTCTTAGTTTTCTATATCTCTGAGGCGTTTTCCCGTGGTGAAAGGTTTTCTGCTGTCCCAAAAATTGTCAGAAGGAGGTAGTGTAAAGTTGCCAAGGGGTGTAACTTTTGTCCTGCTCCTGATACGACCAAACTAACTATTCCAATGCATCCAGATGGACATTTTTAGGCTAGGCATGGTCCTATTTTTCACCCAAACATGCTGAAATAGTCTGAGCTACATTGTATCGATGATATCCCTGAAGAGTCCAAAGTGCAAAAAGGCAGCGATATTTGACAAGTTGTTACTTGGAAACTGTGTCACTTAGAGACATTTCATCTGAGGAAACGTGATCGCATAGGGTCCCTTTAGAATAACCTCTCTTATTTTTTTATATCTTTGAGGCGTTTGTCTGTGGTGAAAGGTTTTATGTTGTCCCAAAAATTATCAGAAGGAGATAGTGTAAAGTTGCAAAGGGGTGTAACTTTCGTCTTGCTCCTGATGTGGCCAAAATGACTATTCCAACATGTTTAGATGGGTAAAGTTAAGCTAGGCATGGTCATTTTTCACACCCAAACATGTCGAAACAATCCGAGCTACATTGTACTGGCGATATCCCTAAAGAGTCCAAAGTGCAAAAAGGCAGCAATATTTGACAAGTTTTTACTTGGAAACCATGCTACTTAGAAACATTCTGTCTAAGGGAAAATGATCATGTAGGGTCCCTCTACAATAACCTCTCTCAGTTTTTAATATCTCTGAGGCGTTTGCCCATGGTGAAAGGTTTTCTACTGCCCCAAAAATTGTCAGAAGGAGATAGTGTAAAGTTGCAAAGGGGTGTAACTTTCTTCCTGCTCTTGATGCGACCAAATTGACTATTCCAACACATCTAGATGGGTACGTTTAAGCTAGGCATGGTCTTTTTTCACACCCAAACATGCCGAAACAGTCTGAACTACATTGTACCAGCGATATCCCTGAAGAGTCCAAAGTGCAAAAAGCCAGCAATCTTTGACGAGTTGTTACTCAGAAATCATGTCACTTAGAGACATTCCATTTGAGGAAACATGATCATGTAGGGTTCCTCTACAATAACCTCTCTCAGGTTTTTATATCTCGAAGGCATTTTCCTGTGGTGAAAGGTTTTCTATTGCCCCAAAAATCATCAAAAGGAGGCAGTGTAAAGTTGCAAAGGGGTGTAACTTTTGTTCTTCTCCTCGTGCGGCCAAACTAACAGTTTCAATGCGTCTGGATGGGTATGTTGAGGCTAGGCATAGTCCTATTTTGCACCCAAACATGTCGAAATAGTCTGAGCTACAAACACTAACTAGTCTTCAATCTTCAAACACTGCAAATACCATGATATCCTACATAAAATTGATCAATCCTCATGTAGACATGTAGATATTCCTTCCAAAAACTCATATCAATGACCAAAATCTCTAAACATGTCACATAGATCTCATTCTAAAATTTGCTGGTCCTCTACATCATATTACAAGCCCTAAATGATAAAATTCATTCACAATTTCTCTGCAATTTCCTTGAAAGACACCATTCAATCATCAGTTATTCTTCACTATTCTTTTCATGCTGCACATCATCACTTAGGTATGTCTTTGTATGCTCTTGAGCTTGTGAGAGTTTACTAGAGAGGCCGGTTGAGTTAGGTTGAAGGGCCGGTGAACTAATGACTTAAAGACCCTTTAGTAGGTTGACTTAAGTGATAGTAATATGTGATTATAAGTCAATATTAAATTAAAATAAAAGTGCACTTTACACAAGACAAGAAATTGAGATTTTTAAAGTATTAAGAAAAGTAGATTCTTTTTAGGGTTTAATGCCCAATATGCAACCCTAACTATCAATAAGAAAGACTTGAACATTCTAACTTTCATCAAGAGATATCTAGGACATTTCAGAGACCTTAGGGACATCAGAAGAAAGACATTAGAGTATGACACTTATCATAGGCTTAGGGTTCTAAGACATGAACAACTCCACATTCGAATCAAACTCATGACTCCCCTTGATAAATATAACTCTCCTTGATGATGACATTGAAGTATGATTATGAAAGCTTGTGTCTCCTCTGACTTCTTATTGCATGAACAAAACCACATCCACCATGAACATGAACCTTGCATCATATCAACCTTCCAAGATAGACCTTATCATGAAAACCCTATTCACAACAAAACCTTGCATGAACTAAACCACATCCACCATGAACATGAACCTTGCATCATATGAACCATGTTTGTAGTGTGCAACATCAACATGAACTGAGTGACCTTATCATGAAAACCATATTCACAACATCATGCACCTCATTACCATCACCTACCTTGAATCATTGTATCACCTTATCAACATCGTGGCATCAACCTTGACATCAATGACAAATAATCTTGACCCTTTGACATCAATGACAAACAATCTACAAATTGCTTTATGGAATTAGAGTCAAATTGGTAAATGTGATGACATGATACATATTAACATGGTGAGATGAAAAGTATACATTTATAATATTAACCACATTCTCAAAGGGATTGTTGATGACTTATGTAAGCCTATAGTACCAATGTTATGTTGCATACTCAAATTAGATAAGACTCAATGTACTCTCATAACCTCACCTTATATGCAAGAGGAATTACATTTAATAACCATAATGGTCATCAAGTGCTCATAAGCATATGATTTTGACTATCTTATTCAAGACAACAAACATACTCTTTACATCCCAATATGGTATAATAACAAGAAATTAAGAAATATTTTCAATTGAGCAACTCATAAAGAATATGGATCAGCATACTCATTTGAATATTTTCAATTGAGCAACTCATAAAGAATATGAATATTTTCTATTCAACATGATGATTCATTTTTATTTAAAATACAACTTTTATCTTTTAGTTCCAGAATGAGGTTTAGGTGATACTTGAATAACAATTGTTGGCTTATTGGATCAACAAACATCCTATGTAATACAATCAGACTTTAAATATTTGAAGGAACCATCTACAAATATCCATTAAAACATGGATTTATAATGCAAATATGGATGCCATCACTAAAAAAGATTTGTATTAACCAAATATCCATATAGGCATACATCAATATCTATCGATATAAGTATAACATATATACAAAATAGCCATATAGGCTTACAAGAATGTCATATAGGCATACAATGTCTCCTATATGCAATATAAAATATAAGTCCACAAATGCCATATATGCATACAAAAAAGGACCCCAATAAGCATTCATTCCCCTCTATTCGGTGAAGGGAATAGATCACAAGCAGCCTTTGATCTTCGGGAGGACGGAGACATGTATGAGGGTGGTCTACTACGAACCTAAGGGCTGCTCCTATTTAGTTCTTCGTGGATCTGTAGTTGTTACAATAAAAAGTATATACATTAATATATAGAAATTACATGTTATAAAAAGTGAAACATTTAACAAAATAATCACTACCGCTATCATATAATCTGTCTCCTCATTTGCGTTAGTAGCAGGATTAGGCTGTAGTGATGTCATGTGCTATAGAAACTGTCCAGATAGAAATTAAACTTCAAATCAATAATCATTTGATTTTTCAAAAATAAACAACTATAACAATTAATATAATTTGAAATTTACTAATCTACCTCATACCCTCGTCAAAGGCATGGAGCTATGAATCGCAGTGGACACACCATGCTCCATTGCCCTATGAACTTTGGGATGTGTCTCCATAGCTTGCATCATCTGAAAATAAAACAACATTATTCAATTACAAAACTAGAATAGTGATGCAAGTCATGGCTCCTAACATACACACATGTTCACCTAAACATGGAAGTACACATAATAAAGCACACTATGATATTCATTATCACCAATGCATCACTATGATACAACTAGACACATAATACACATAATCACAATGAAAATTTTGCTCTCTTGGAGATATACTATAGCTCTTTCTTATGCTTCCTCAAGTCTCCATTGTTGTTGTGCTCTTTTGGTACATGTTTACGTGAGTTCTTAGAGGATTTTGTGCTCTCTTTCATCTCAAAGAATGTAGCAGTATTAAATGAAGGGTACTCATTAGACATAGGTGGGTTATATGTAGGATCAAATGTAGGGATGGAAGAAATTGAGCCAATAGGATTGACATAAGTTTGTAGGGGAAAGGGTTAGTGTAGATTTGAAGATTTTGGTTAGGGGTGACTTGTTGCCCCCATAATTAATACCTAAAAGCTAGATGATGTTCGAGTCAATCATATGCTATATAAGATGTCATAGGCCGATGCCCCTCTCTAGTGTCATGTCCTGTGGTCTAATTGGTAGTAATTAGATGAGATTATTAGAGAGAATTTGTCGAAGAATAGTGTGGAGGGGATCAACAAGCTTTGGTAGACATGTATGGAAAATGTGGTAGCATAGACAAGGCAGTGAGCTGTTTGAAAATATGCCTCAAAGAAAAGTGGTCTCATGGTGATGTCCTTGTCTATGCATCTTCTTCTCATGGCATTCCATGAGAGTACATTTCTTTGACGCATTTTTTCAAATTTAACTATATTGTAATTGAAATTTTGTCATATATCAACATCTAGCTATTAGTTATGCAATGTCTAATAATGCTTTGCATTTGAAAGATGTGCAATGCAATGTAATCAACGATATGAATATAAAATACAAAAATCTAGTAAGTACAATTCATTAGTTAAACTATTTATTTTATTACCTCAGTGAAACTTTGAACTACACCACCACTGGCAGGTGTTTTTCATGAAATCTCCAAGATTAACCTATTCAACATCCAAAATCAGATATTAGAATACCATTCATATAACAATGCTATTCACATGTAATATTTATAATTGTCTACTAGTTACATACCCTGACAGTAGATGTCGTAGTGTAAAATGCATGTGGACTACTGCTGAGAACTGCATCAATGCTATGACCCTAAAATTTCATCAAACCAAATTAGTTAATCTTGAATTTCAAAAATAAAATTTAATAAATTAAATTCAATGAACTTACTAACATTTACCTGAGTATCAAGGCCAAAAGTCCCACTCAGAAGGGTATATGTCATCGCCATCTGCTTAGCTGCAGATGTAGCCTACGCACCTGCATCCTGACTATCCATGGGGTTACAACCATAGGCTGACCCACAAGTCTGACAAGTATGGGGTGGAACCCTACTCCTCGCACTCTCCCCTGAACCATGATGTGCTGTAGGACTAGCATGCTCTATGATGCTTTGGGTCAAGGCACTAATGGACTGAAGTGTCTCAACTTCAACACTCTCCTTCACAATGGAAGGGATAGACACATCCTCATGGATAGGTCTACTGACTACTCATCTTACTTGCCACTGTGGGTCAATACATGCCCCTAGTCTATCTTGTGCTGACCCCCCACCTCTCCCTGAAACTCTTGCATATCAAAATAGTTTGGTACTTTATTGAGGACAAACTCACAGTAGAGTTTCCTTAAAAAGTATTGCGGAACCTCATTATTGTTGCATGGAGGATGGTCAAAAACCATCCACCACCTCTTCCCAAAATTGTCCCTTATCACTTGGTTGTTGCACCAATGGATAGGGAACCTCTTGCATGAAATGGTGGAGGTTGATTTGTTCGTGGGTTTGTGAAAATGGAACACAAGTCCAATTTTGTAATTTGTAACTATTTTACTTCTTCATACGATAGCTTGTCTGCATAATACTCTCTAAATTCTCTCCTCTTTTCCAACCAACTAGATATTTGCTTGCTAATTGAATCTACATTTGATAACATAGATTCAAGAGATTGAGCAAGAGTGGATCTATGCAAGGTTGAAGTTGAAGGATCTTTCAACCTTGCAATTATGTCTTCAATTTCTTTTTTATTGTTTTCAATTTGCCCCATTAGATTTTCTTGTGTTCTAGGGGCATGTCGAGGAATGGATGGAGGAGTTTGTTGTTCAGGTTGTTCTTCGACAAGTATTTCCTGTTCAGGGGATTCAAGATTTTGTGGATTTTCAAGAGGAGGAGGAGGACGAGGTGCATTAACATTTCATGTCAATTAAAGAAATTTACATCAAAAATCAACTTAAACCTACCTATTTAGAAACAAATTCACACAAAAATTTTGGTGTTGAATTTGGTCTTCAAAAACATGAGCACGGTCCTTAGGGTTTGTAGGCCGCGGGTGTAGAGAAAACAAAAGAAATGAATGAGCAAAAATGCTCTTTTTTTATATAGTTAAACATAACATGCTCGCGTTATAACGCGAGTGCGTTATGGCTTAGTTTTGCCGAGCCTTAGGCTTGTCATCACCAAACCATAATGCACTCGCATTATAGCTTAAATTTTTTGAAAAAAAGTTGGCCACTTTTTGGCCCCCCAATGTTTTGCACCTACCCCAAAAGAAAAAGCCACAGAAGGGGTCCTCATTTTGCTAAAGGGTAAAATGGGGTGTGTTGTGAGCATCACAACAGTTTCTTACTCATCCAACTAATTGCACCACCAAATAAAGTTAACACATAAGCACTAGTGGATCTTCTGATATCAACATCACCTGCCCAATCTAAATCCACATAACCATGAATATCAAGGGAATGCCTATCTCCTACCAAATTACCATGATAACGTAAGGAATACTCTAGGGTACTCTACAAATATCTGAAGACTCTTTTAACTACATCCCAATGAACTCTACAAGGATTAGACATATATCCAGAAATAACTCCCATTGCTTGGGTAATGCCTGGCCTAAAACAAACCATAACACACATGAAACTTCCAACTGCACTCTGGTAAGGCACTTTGTTTATGTATTCCATCTCTAATGGAGATGTTGGACATTGTGAAGCATATACATTCATTCCAACTATTTAAGAGGAACACACAATGGTCTACAATATTGCATGTTAAACCTTTATAAAAATAAATTGACATACTTACTCTGGCTAAGCCATAGTTTTCTATTCACTCTATCTCTTCTAATTTTTATCCCAAGAATGTGTTTAGCTACCCTAGGATCCTTCATTTTAAATTTAGCTGCAAGATGAGACTTTAGTTCTAAAATCAATCATTTCCCTTTACCAATAAATAACATATTATCAACATATAATCTAATAAATAGGAAATGGTCACCATCAAATTTATAATAAACATAGTGATTTGATTTAGAATACTCAAATCCCAAGCTCAACACAGATGTATCAAATATTTGGTACCACAACCTAGGACTTTATTTTGTAAGGAAGCTAAGGTAGCAAAACAACTTACTACACTAATCTTGAGGGGAGGGATAGAAAGAACTTTTCAGATCTTTACAATAGTTATAGAAATAAATAAACATAGAAATCATACCACAACACAACAATTATGTGGGGAAACCCTTTGGGGAGAAAAACCCCACACTCCAAAGCCACCCAATATATTATTCACGAATCAAAAAGATTACAATATACTTGTAGAGCAAGATTTCACAAGAGTATAACCAACCAAAGATTCATAGACATCTCAACATCTATAAGACTCTTACAAGCAACCTCCATCTCAAGCTCCTGATATATAGGAGATATAATACTGTAAACCATCAACGATAATTATAAAACCATGAGCCAAAACCACCCCAAAGTGGTGCCCAAATTATCTCCAATCAAAGATACTTTGTGATGTGCCAAATCACATACCAACATGTGTAACTCTCCCCTTTACAGCTCTTTTAAGTGTCCAAGATGTTTTCAAACTTCCCAAAATGGGAGGCCCAACTTCCAGATGTAACATTGTAAAATGTGTACACTAGCATTTTACACTTAATTTAGCTCCTAGGTTGGACCTATCTTGTTTGCCTTTGCTAATTAGGACCTATTTTAACACCTCTTTGAGCTTATCATGATGAAATCTCCATCTCGATGAATAAAACCAACATAATCAACTTAGGGCTGGACTAAGCTCGCCTTAAAGGATACTTTCCAGAGTTTGTGGGCCAAAGGTATAGGGTGCCCGAGCACTTTGGTCCCACTTTTCGGTGTCGGATTAGAACACTTCTTTAGTTTGTATTTGTCAGTCTAAATGTGTTTTATTTGTCATGAGTAAGAGAGAATGTATCTTTAAGTGTGTGTTGTAGTACATTTTACACCTAAGAGGATGAATGCCAAGTTTCTCTCATATTATGTTCTATGCTAAAAAGATTCTTCATGCTTGGATTATTATCTCCTTGTGAGTGCTATTGAAGTTGTTTGCAAGATTTGAAGGAAGTTTGAAGCCCTCTTCACCACTCTCCTTTGTTGGTGTAGAATATTGAGTCATCTTTATTAACTAAGGATACATCTTTTGTGGTTGTCATTATCATTATCATTCATTATCTATTACATCATTGCAGATCTAGCATCAGTCCTCCCAGGGCACACACTCTTGGATCTAATCATTTATTGTAGTGGAGGTGGGAACACCAACACGGGGTTTGACTGAGGAAAACCCTTAAACACATCACAACCTTTTCCTCTTTCCTTGTGTGCAGGTGAGAAGAACAAGTTTTGGAAGTTGGTTTCCAGGAAGAAGGCAATGCAGATAGGTACATGTATGATAACACCTGAAGTTTTGTTGAACCCTAAAGGAGGACTAGGGCACCCAAGCGTCCTTGTCTTAGGAATCTCTGCTATACTTTCTAGGTTCTAAATTCTTCCCTAATCCTTGCCATGCTCTTTGATCACTCAGTTTTGTCTCTAACTGTCATTTATAGTCCGATCTTGGTATCTTTTGGGTTTAATCATATGTCCTAGCTAGTTTTCTTGACTTTGGTTAAACTTTTTTGGATCATCTACATATAACAAAAGGGTAGAACCCCTATAGTTTGGCTCTCCTTCTTGGGTATAAGCCAAGCTTGGTTTGTGTCCTAATGTTTTGTAGAAGAGGGTTTGACCTAGTTTAACTCCTTGCCTACTAGAGATCTATTTTCTACTTTACATTTTGCTGAACCCATCATTTCTTACACCTTTTGCATCCTTCTTTCAGATCTAAGTTGTTTATCACTCTAGATCTGATTGGGAGTAAGTTCATTAATCATTTTGCATACATACATAATCAAATCTTATATAATTTCAAAACTAGGGTTTGAAAAAACCTTACATTTATAGAAAATATTGCTAGCTTCGAACCTAGATTTTGTAGCTCTTGAGTTGTTTTGGATCTTGTTGCATTAATTAGTTTGTATTATAGAATTTGAATTTGTTGTACCTTGTCATGGTTGTTCAAATCATTCTTTTCTTCTTTGCATTTAAAATTTGAAAAAGATAAAAGCTTCATTTTGAATTTGGAAAAGCATAGTTGTCACTTTGTTTGTATTTAGAAAAGATAAGTCATCATAGCATAAAGTGGCTTTTCTGATTTTTACATTAGATTTGGTTTAAATTGCAATCATTAGTCATTTCACATAGTTGCATTGTGCATTTGAATCATATTTATTGCTATAAAGTGTTGCAAAAAGTTGCAATTTGTGAAGCCTAGTTAATGTTGCATTCTAGGGTTTATGAGTGAAAGCTTAATTTAAGTTTTTGCTGCTGTTGTTTACATTATAAATCTGATTTGGCATTACTTTATAATACTACAATTGTCATCTTGCACTGAAAATTAAAAATAAGAACAATTTTTGAATTGTTGCATTTTGAAAAAAAGCATTGAAATTTAAGTTTATTTAAGCATTGCCATTGTTGATCTTTAAGTGGATTTGCTTCATTTAAAAAGAAAACTCAAATCTTTCTTTGGTTACATCATCAATTTCTTCTATTTGTGCACCTAGCATGTTATTGAGGCTTATAGTGACTTTATGAGCTTTGTAACCCGGTGCCCCAATTTTAACATTCATGTGTGAAGAAGTCTCCGAATTATGGGTTCTAATGTTGATACATCCAAATTTGAAATTCCCAATCAAGTCACACAACTTCCTACTATACCTATCCCTAAAACATCAATTGCTCAAGAATCCATTGATATTGATGACCTTATCGCTCATGTTCCTGAAGCCCAAATGCATAAGTTAGACATGAAGTTGGCTAACTTTTAACAATTTGTAAGCTTGGAGCATATAGTTGGGTAGGCCATCCCTGTTGTTGAGAATCTTAGAGGATTATTCTTGAAGGATAAGAGGGAGGAGAAGTCTTGTGTGGCCTAGCTCACATAGTGCATGACAACATTATGTCGGTAGCTAGTTGTGCTCAAATCATGACAAATGTGACTTCTAATCAAATAGGGTCTCAAGTGTCGACACCCATACCCACACTCCCTATGCTTACTTATTCTTCTACTATTCTCACCACTACTACATAGTCGAGTAATAATGCTACCACATGTGTTGGATTATCTACTAGGAATCTTGTTTGCTATTATAGTGTCGTTCCTTACAATTATACACAAATTCCGTACCTAATGCTACTCTGTCTACATCTAAACCTCCTATTGCATCTCAAAAGGCTACTCATACACAATCACCTAGTCCTTCTAATTCATTCCAATCCCTAATTCAAATTCCAATCCTATCATAGACTGAATAATATGACCTCCATCCAACAACAATTGGCTAGCATAAGTAATAGCCCACCTAAAACTAGTATGACAACACATCATCTCTGCAGCCCTTTATCTTATGCCATCTTAAGAACTCCTATGCTCGAGAAGTTTGAGACTCCTCACTTTGAAAAATATAATGGGAAGGGAGACCCTAACAACCATGTGGCAACTTTTACCGCTGTGTAGTGATTTCTTCTTTGAGGATGCAATCTTGGAAAAACTCTTTCCTAGGTCACTCAAGGACACAATCTTGGATTGGTTTTACATGCTACCTCCTAACTTTATAAATAATTTTTCACAATTAGTAATAATTTCCTCAAGCATTTTCAAGTGAAAATTGGACCTCAAGTCTCTTTGATGGACTTGATTCATTGTAAACAAGGAACGAAAGAGAAAATAACTAATTTTATGGGGTGTTATCAAGCTCTCTTTTCACAAACCCAATATTCTATTCTAGATGTTGATGTGCAAAGAATATTTATAGGAAACTTACAACCTCACATCTGTGATAAGATATTGTTGATGCAATATAATTCATTCACTCATCTTTGCATGGATCTTCGTGATTATCAACTTTTAGTTAGTCAGTGCTAGCATAATCCCTCATTGGCTCTAGTTGGTCAATCTGAGGCCTCTAATAATCATTTATTCAAGAGAAATAACAGAAAATTCATAAAGATAAATACAAATTCAGCTACTAACATAAGAAAACATGTGGCATCAACATCATCTTTTGCTCCCACCCCTTATAAATTGAAACTAAAAAATAAGAAACTTTACACCATTATCAGAATCTCTCCATGCTATCATGACACAACTTTTACAAAATAATCTTATCAAGCTTCCACCTGTTAGACCTCTCAATCCAAACAAGATGCAGTCATCTTCATTTGATGCGAAGGCCTTTTGTCAGTTTCACTGCTCTATTGGCCATGACACTGAAAGATGTATGTGTCTTAAACATGAAGTTCAAGACTTCATCGACTCCAATGTCATCCAAGTTGTAGGTCTAAATGATAAACAAAATAAATTAATGGAAGTTCCTAATAAAAATCTCCAAATATATTCTAATCCTTTACCTCATCACAAATCTAATGCAGCAAATATATCTCACGATGAATATTATGATGAAGATATTTGCATGGTGGATGCTCACCCTCACAAAGAGTGAGCGGATTTGGAACCTGTTATATCTTTCACTCCACATGATGCTACCATCGAAGATCCTGATGGGCCTTTTTATATTACTGTTTGAATCAATGATAAACCTATTCGGGGTGCTATGATAGATCCTATATGCATGGTGAATGTAGTAACTGAAGAGATCCTCTACATGCATGGTTTACATCGAGATACATATGATGTATCAGAGATGGCTATTAGAGCACACGATGGGTCTATCCATCCAACTCTTGGTGCTTTAACCCTTGAAGTTAAAGTTGGGCCAAGAGTCCTGGATGTTCATTTTGTAATCATTCCTACATCAGACCTATTTCACGTGAAGTTGGGCTACCCATGGCTCTACTCCTTGAAAGTGGTCCCCTCTATGTTCCATAAGTACTTAAAGTTTCCATTTGAGAGACGAGTGCATGTTGTACATCATAGCCAGTATCGCCCCATTGCTCACAATGGAAATTTTTCACTTAACTACTTCAGCCACAACCAGTAGGAGTCGCTTGAGAAATACAAGATATATTTTTCTTATCATATCAGAAATTTAAAGCAAAGAAAACAATAGATTTATCACTTAGTAACATTGCCCTTGGTGATATTCCTAAACCTCCTTGATCTTCTGAGGCTTCAGTAGTAATTCCTCCTATCCCATAGATAGTGAATGAAGCTAAGCCCGAATCGAAGGTTCTTCCATGTCCCTAAGCGTCTGGTAGATATGTCGAGGTTCCCCCTCTGCTATCCCTTCAAGGACAATGGGGCAACCTTCATGCACAAAATAGACCTCCCTGCAACCGCAATATAACTTTTTTGCCACCTGCCTCTATGGAGACTAGTGAAAATCGATCGGTTGTGTGAGTTTTATTTCCTAAGGTTTCTCAACTGCTTAAGGATGCTCCTGTACTTCCACCTATTTCACAAGTTGAGAAGGAAGAGCAACCCACATTGAGGAACCCTTCCCCTATAGTCTCCCAGCCTTTGGTGGTTCCTCCTATTTCTTCTGATGTTCCTAAAGCAACAGAAGAAAAGGGACCCATGTTGGAAGATACTATGGCTCCCCTCATGAACATTATGAATAAAGCTAAGCAAAATAAGATCACAAGAGAAAGAAAGAAGATTCATCATGTTATGGCTCACCTTTCCGTAGGAGAGAAGAATCTCCCTCCTCGTAAGCATTTATCACTGACGAATGCCATGGAACCTATTGTACTACAATTTGATAGTGAATATGAAGACAATATAGGTATGACCCTTGTTCCTTATACCTCACATTTCATAGTTCCTCTCACATCTTGTCCTCTTGTTCAAATAGATGATGAGCTAGATTGGGAGGAGGATGATTTGCTTTAGGTTGACTCGCAAGTGAGGTAACTTTTTATTATGTTATGAGTGCACGTAATGTTTTCCCCCATGGTGTGCTACTTGATACTTTATCTAAGCCTTTGTTATTGTTGTTATTGTTGTTAAGCTCTCTTTGGATGACCGTTGACACCCTTGTAGGTGCAAGGATACAAAGGGACTGAAATTTGTTGTGACATTCTCTCTATTTATATCATCATTCTTCTATATGTCATTCTTCTCATTGTTGTTGTGTCTGTTGGGGATGATGCAAGGAATATGATGCTTTGGCATTCTCCCTTGTTGACCCAAGGGATGTTTATTTCTCGATTTCATGTGATACTTCTTCCTTTGTCTCCGTAGTTCTACTAGCTAGCAGATGATGACAGTTCTATATATATATAGTCTTGAGAACTCTCCTATTATACAATCATTCATATATTGACACCAGTAAAGTAGATCCCTTTGTGTTATCTATTTTTGTTGTTGTTTTTGTTTGATTTATGTGGAAACTTGTTGATATGCTTAGCATCATACCATGACTACACAAGCCATTGTGTATCATGTCTATAACATTGCCTCATTTTGCCTCTTATGGGGGCAACCCCTTTATGCAATGTAGTTATTGGGAACACATATCTTATGGGCATGTGCTTCCAGAAATCTCTCGTGCTTGTGTGTGATTCATTCTACCTTAAAGAAATTGCTCCCTGATAGGAGTTAGCAATCACTTTAAGGTGGGGGCATGCATCATGCTATGCTCTCTTTTGGTTGCATATTTACTTGTTGGCATGGAACTCACCTAGTGATTCAACGGTCCTCACTAGTCTGTGATGCTTCCCTTTGGTCTGTGAGCCACTTAGTGCAATGAATTTAGCTATCTCGTGTGCTTCATGTGACTTGTCGTGGTCACCTAGTAATTAGGCAGTCCTTACTAGTGTGTGATCCATGATGGCATTTCTTTCCACATGACCCCTAGCGACAGAGCAAGCTAGTGTTAGAGTCATGTGCCTCATGTGCTTGTTCTATGTGTATTCATATGTTTGTCTCCTTATGTTTTCATGTGTATTCATCATGTTTTCTATGTGTTCTCTATGTGTATGCTTTGTGTCTTATGTACATATGCTTTGTGTTTGGCGCGTATTACTTTTATGTATTGCATGTCTTCCGTGTGTATTCCTATGTATGCTTTTAGTACTCCATGTATGTGTCAATTTATGTTACAATGTCTTGCATGTTTGAATTGTCTCTTTGCTTATGTGTTTGCAACCTTAGGATCCTAAGTTTGGGGGCTACTTGTAGTCCACAACTTGGCGGAATTCTTTGGGCTTCTATGTTTGTGTGTTGTGATCCATCCTTTAGTATGAGTCTGAACGTAAGTTCATACCCACACTAAAGTGGGGTATAAATGTAATGTTGTAAAATGTGTACACAAGCATTTTACACTTAGTTCAGCTCCTAGGTTGGACCTATCTTGTTTGCCTTTGTTAATTAGGACCTATTTTAACACCTCTCTGAGCTTATAATGATGAAATCTCCATTCTGATGAATAAAATAGACATAATCAACTTAGGAATGGACTAAGCCCGACTTAAAGGACACTTTTCAAAGTTTTTGTGCCAAAGGTCCAGGGTGCCCAAGCACCCTGGTCCCACTTGGGAACTTTGGTCCCACTTTGTGGTGTTGGTTTAGGACACTTCTTTAGTTTGTATTTGTCGGCTTAAATGTGTTTTATTTGTCATGAATGAGTGGGAATGTATATTTAAGTGTGTACTTTAGTACATTTTACACCTAAGAGGATGAATGCTAAGTTGCTCTCATATTGTGTTCTATGCTAAATGGATTCTTCATGCTTGGATTGTTATCTACTTGTGAATGCTATTGAAATTGTTTGTAGGCTTTGGAGGAAGTTTGAACCCCTCTTCATCACTCTCCTTTGTTGGTGTAGAATCTTGAGTCATCTTCATCAACTAAGGTTACATCTTTTGTGGTTGTCATTATCATTATCATTCATTATCTATTACATCATTGCAGATCTAGCCTCTACCCTCCCATGACATGCACTCTTGGATCTAATCATTTGATGTAGTGGAGGTGGGAACACCAACATGGGGTTTGACTAAGGAAAACCCTTAAACACAACACAACCATTTCCTATTTCCTTGTGTGTAGGTGAGAAGAATAGGTTTCAAAAGCTGGTTTCTAAGAAGAAGGTCATGTAGACAAGTACAGGTCTGGTAATACCTGAAGTTCTTTTGAATCCTAAATGAGGACTAGGGCACCTGAGCGCCCCTATCATAGGTATCTCTTCTATACTTTCTACATTATGAATTATTCCCTGATCCCTGCTATGTTCTCTAATCACTCAGGTCTATCTCTGACTATCAGTTATAGTATGATCTTGGTATCTTTTGGGTTTAATCATATGTCCTAACTAGTTTGCTTGAATTTCATTAAACTTGGTTGGATCATCTATATACAACAGAACGGAAGAACCCCTATAGTTTGTCTCTCCTTCTTGGGTAGAATCCAAGCTCATTTTTGACAAGGATCGTTGCAATCCTCTTCATTTAATTTATCAATCTGGGGTGGTGTCCAAAGGTTGTATGCATTAGGAACTTAAAGATTTTGGCAAACAGTTCTTTCTAACAAAAATAGAAAAGAAAAATGAAATTAATCTAATGAAATCACACGTGCAAAATTTAAACACACTTGCATAAATTCAAACTATAAAATTAAAACATGTTTCCATGAATTAAAAATATAGAAATAAAATAGCTCTTGAACTAAAATCTAGTTTAATACATTTAAAATAAATAGAAATTCATAAAACTAAAATAATACAAATAATCAAATAAGTTCCAAATGTTGTCCTCTTCCTCGGGATGAGCAACTTGCTCCTCCCTTGGAATTGGACCAAGATCATTCATCCAACTTTGTGCTCAATGCTCCATATATCTTATTTCTTCAACAAAATATTACAAATTTATTTTTAAAACTGTTGTAGCTTTCTTATTCTAAAAACTTGCCAAAAATAAAAACTCCCTTTTCTTTAGAGTTGAGAGGTTTATTTATACATTGAAGATCTTCACCCAACTCCCTAAACTAGTGGAAAGCATAAGTACACTTGTCTTTCACATTCCTATGATAAAGGAACAACCCCCTTTATTCTCTACACCTATCTCTCCTACTCCTATGCGAAAGGAAACAAATTCCTTTATTCTCTCTATATAGGAAACAAATTACTTTATTATCTCTACTAATCCTATGCTAAAGAAACAACATCCTTTATTCCCTCATTACAAAGTGACAACACATCCACATCCTTTTAAGGGAAAAAGGTTTTATTTTTGCTACTTTTATTATTTTCCCAAAACAATTTATCTTCAACTTTTTAGAAAATAAAAGGTTGAGAGAATATCAAATCCATGGTTTTATACCAAATGAGTTGAAACACCTTTGGCTGAAATCAAGCTAGAATACTTTCGAAGTTGGCTTCGGAAGTGATTTTAAAATGTTTTAAAGTTGGTTGAAAGAGGCTGGAATACTTTGAGACTAATTCTACATCATTTTTAAACATATTGCATTTTATTTTTTTAATAAACATTAGAAAATATTAGCAATTAAATTGTAATAGACTTCTAAGAAATAAACCAATATATATCCTATATTCTATTTTAAATAAGATAATAGTTTGAAAAACTACATTTAAATCCACTTTTAATGCTAATTTTAAGAGAAAATAGAGATGGATTTAGATGAGACATTTCTAGTCTCATCAGTGGGTTTCCTATTTTAATGCAATCTCCATTGAAAATACACTGGTATAAGATCATTAAACATATTTGAATCAGATTTCCATTTGAAGTATTTGTGCTTTCATTTCTAACATTTTGTATCAAAGTTTGGCCAGCTTTGACTCTTAGGTGGTAGTGTGGAAGTTGTAGCTACAGTGGGAGATTTGGTTGTGTTTTTTTGCAGATCTTGAGTTATTATGGTTGCATCCACTGTTGCATCAACCTCTTGTTTGGACATTGAGAAGTTTAACAGAACGGGGTATGAGTTGTGGAAGTTGAAAATGGAGGATTTATTGGAAGAAGGAAACCAACGGTTGACTGTTCAAAAAGAGAAGAAACTCGATGATGTCTCTTTGGATGAGTGGGATAGACTGGATAAGAAGGCACAAGGAACCATCTATTTGTGTCTTTCAGATTCTATCTTGTTGAATGTCACAAAGGAAGAGATCACACATAAATTGTGGAATCAGTTGGGTGAGATCTATCAAGCCAAGAGTATTGTAAATAAACTCTATTTAAAAAGAAAATTATTTTCCTTGAAAATGAAAGAGGGTGAATGTGTAGCAGAGCATTTAAATACATTTAATTTGTTGTTGAGTCAGCTTGCTTTAGTAGATGTTGATGTTAATGAGGAAGATAAATGTATCTTACTTCTTTGTTCTTTACTCAAGTCTTGGGAGAATGTTATACTAGCTATCATTGCTAACCTCATAGATCCCAAGTTGGATGCCCTTGTTGTAGTTTTACTGTCACAAGAACTGAGGAAGAAGAATTCGGATAGCTCAAGGGATGCTCTTAGTGTTAGGAGAAGGTCTAAGGAAAGGGGACCAAAAGGAGATTAGAAAGGGGCTAAGAACAAGTCCAAGGGCTATTCTAAGACTCCTAGGAAGAAGAATAGAGTTAAGTGTTGGAATTGTGGTAAAAGGGGACATGTGAAGAAGGAGTGCAAAAACCCAAAGAAACAGTGGGAGAGTGCTTCGGATAAGTCCTCGAATGCAGGTGAAAATGTTTTACTTTCTGCATATAATTTTGTTTCTAATGATCACTGGTTGGTTGACTTAGGATGCTCGTTTCATATGACCCTGCATAAGGAATGATTCTCCACATATGAAGAATATGATGGACCTGTAATGTGTACCTTGGGGACAACTCTGAATATATCCAATAGTTGGGAAAGGCAAGGTACTGTTGTGTTTCAGTGATGGGAGGATTAAAACCCTCCCTGGTGTTTATCATGTTCCTGGATTAGCTAGAAATTTGATTTCTATTTCAAAGCTGAATGATTTGGGAATGCATGTGACTTTTGACAAGCATGGCTACAGATTGGTAAGAGAGAACATGGTGGTAGTGAAGGGGAAGAGATTGGGAAACCTGTTCAAGCTTGAAGCCACTACAATTTGTAATGCCTCCTATGTATCTGAGGCCAGTACTGAAAATACATGTATGTTGTGGCACCATAGATTAGATCACATAAATAATAATATTTCTAAAACTATCAAGAATAAAGATTTGTTGGACAATTTCTCTTATTCTAATGAGTACTTTGATTTATGTGAGCATTGTGTGTTTGGTAAACAAAACAGAAAATCATTTCCTTTAGGAAACAATAGAGAAAAAGAGAAGTTAGAAAGTATTTATACGAATGTGTTTGGACCTGTGGATAATGATTCTATCGAAAAATCTTGTTATTTTGTCACCTTCATTAATGATGTGTCCAGATTTACTTGGATTTGTTTTATGAAACACAAATCTAAATTTTTCACTAAGTATAAGGAATTCAAAGTCTTAGTAGAGAATCACTCAGGTTTGAAGATAAAAATATTAAGATCTAACAATCGAGGGGAATATTGCTCTAAGGAATTTGATGAGTTTTGTAAGCATGCAGGTATTAGTAGACAAAAGACAACTCCATATACACCACAATAGAATGGTGTTGCAGAAAGGATGAACTGAACAATCATGGAAAGGGCCAGAAGTATGTTGAGTGATGCACAGTTGGATAAATGATTTTGGGTAGAGGCTATGTGTACTGCTTGCTACTGGTTAATAGATCTCCTTGTAAGGCTCTTGATTTGACGCCTTATGAAGTGTGGATAGGTGAGAAACCTTTTGTTTCACATTTAAGGGTTTTTGGATGTGAGGCTTTTGTTCATGTGTCTAAGGAAAAGCAATCTAAGTTGGATCCACAAGCTGAAAAGTGTACATTCATTGGATATGGTGATAATGTCAAAGGTTACAAGCTTTGGAATCCACTAACCTATAAGATTATCTTTTCTAGAGATGTTATTTTTAGGGAAATTAGAGTTATTTCTGAACCTAAGCAGCCAAAAGAAAAGGATGAAAAGGTAAAGAGAGCGCACTTTGATTTAGAGCAGCAAGATGCACCTCAGGAAGAACAGAATGATGGATTGGGGGTGAAGAAGAAGAAGATTTGAGTAGTTCAGATGAAGATGAATCTGTTGTTACAGAAGAAGTTAGTACATATGATCAAGTAGAAGAACAAGTTGAGACTCTTACTCCACTCTTGAGGAGATCCACAAGACAATGGAATCCAGTTGACAGGTATAGTCCACCATATTTCCGTTGTGTATTTGCTTTATTGAGTACTGACGATGAGCCTAGATCCTACAGGGAAGCTATTCTTATAGATGATAGTGAGTATGTGTAGTTACTTATGTAGGAGGAGATGATGGCTTTAGACTCTTGTAACACCTAGGATTTTGTTCGTTTGCCCAAAGGGAGAAAGGCCATATGTTGTAAATGGGTCTTCAAGAAGAAGTTTGGAGCAAACAAGCCAAGGGCTACTCCTAGAGAGAGGGAGTTGATTTTGGTGAGATATTCTTTCCTGTTGCTAAATTAACTTCTATTAGATTTATTTTATCCATGATTGTATACTTTGATTGGGAGATTGAGCAAATGGATGTTAAGACTATGTTCTTGCATGGAGATCTTGAAGAAGAAATTTACATGCAACAACCTATAGGTTTTGAGGTAAAAGGAAAAGAACATTAGGTTTGTAGGTTGAAGAGGTCTCTTTATGGTTTGAAATATTCCCCCAGAATGTGGTATCAAAAGTTTGATTCATTTGTGTTGAAATTGGGTTTTGTTAGAAGTGAGGAGGATCACTATGTTTACATTTATTGTGTTGATGATTCTATACTGATCATTGCATTGTATGTTGATGACATGTTAATTTTTAGCAATACTAAGGGTATGATCAGTGAGTTGAAAGCTCAACTTTTAGGTGCATTTGATATGAAAGATCTTGGATCTACCAGGTATATTCTAGGTATGGAGATCAGGAGGGACAAAGGTAACAGAAAGCTTTGGTTGTCACAAAGTAAGTATGTGAATACCATTTTGTAGAGATTTAGTATGCAGGACTGTAACCTAGTTAGAGTTCCTTTACCCATTGGTACTAAGCTTTCATTAGATACGTGTCCAAAGATTGAGGATGATCTTGAGGATATGTCTAATGTGCCATATGCTAGTGCTGTAGGGAGTTTCATGTATGCAATGGTTTGCACTAGGCTAGATATTGCCCAAGCAGTGGGAGTTTTAAGCAGATTTATGTCTAACCCTAGTAGACAACATTAAAATTGTGTGAAGAGGGTGCTTAAATATCTTGCAGTTACTCCTAATTATTGTTTCGTTTACTATGGTACTGATCTAATGCTGATAAATCTTTGGACATACAGGGTTTTATTGATGCAGATTGTGCAGGTGACTTAGATAGTCGAAGGTCCACTAGTGGCTATGTGTTTACTCTGTTTGAAGGAGCAGTGAGTTGGATGAGTAAGAGGTAGCCCACAGTTGCTTTGTCCACCACAGAAGTAGAGTATATGGCTTTTACTCATGTCTCTAAGGAGGTAGTTTGGCTGAGGAGACTGTGTACAGGTATTGGTTTTGATTGTAGGGTCATTCAGATTGGTTGTGATAGCCAGAGTGCTATCTGTTTGGCCAAGAATCCTATGTATCATGCTCGGACTAAGCATGTTGATGTTCAGTATCACTTTGTTCGAGAGTTGGTTGTGAATGGATAAATTGAGCTGAAGAAGATAGACACTCAGGAGAATGTTGCAGATTCATTGACCAAGCCTGTGAGTACAAAGAAGTTCGTGTGGTGCAGAGAGGCCATGGGGCTTGTTTCTAGTACCTAATTATTTCATTTGATTTCTTATGGGTTGATTTAAAAGGTATAATGTCAAGTGGGAGAATGTTGGAATAAGGTTCCATTAACCTTATAAATTCCATTATTGTATTTATTCCATTTATTATTTGTAATTTGTAATTACCCATAAGGGAATGAGGTAGTTTCAATGGAAGTGGTAAGTCCAGAGTTACCATCGGTAGTTATGGAGTGATATTTACTATTGGCAAATGTAAAACTCAAAGATAAATGAGGGTAGGCATTTCCCTTAAGGAATCTACTATTTTTGGCATGTATGACAAGTTGTCATAATGTGATGTAAGTGGATTTATGGAAGTTGCAAGTTGTCATAAGATTCCATGCTTCTATGACCATATGACACTCATTATTAGTTGTAACTCACTATTTTTGACCCTAGGCACCCATCTTGGGAAGATTTATTGTTGGTGGTATCTATGATGGTTATGACACATCATAAGATGTTGTTACATGTTATTCTTGGACTTGGGCGCCCAACTTTGGATGGGTAAGTTTTTGCCACTTGGAGGTTGCATGTATGATGACATTTAATGCTTGCATGTGGGGGAATCTTGGAGAGAGAAAGTGGATGCCAAGAATGGAGGGAAAACTCTTCTATAAGTATTTTCCATTGTATTTGTTGCTGCAATACAAATTTTAGGTACTCAGGTGCTGCAGGAATGCTGTCAGATTGAAGACTGGTGGAGAGAGTTGTGTAGTTGATGTATTGTACAATCTTCTATAGATTAATAAAAACTTGTACCTATTTCCTGGTGGAGTTTTTTACCCACAAGGGTTTTCTCCATGTAAACACTGTCATTGTGTTTAGTTCTTCATGCTCGATATTTTCTCTGTAGTGGGTTTTCTATTTTAATGCAATCTCCATTGAAAATAAACTGGTATAAGATCATTAAACATATTTGAATCAGATTTCCATTTGAAGTAGTTGTGTTTTCATTTCTAACATTTTGATTGCCATATAAATAAATATGTGTACTCGCATTGGAGATACAACATCCTGCCTCATGAAGAGGGCTTACAAACATGCTTCATTAGTATCAAAATCATCAGACAAATTACCTTATATATGCCCCCACCTTAAGGTGGTTAATGTTGTGTACCAATATCAAGTTGTTATGTTAGAGAGAAAACACGCAAGGAAACAAGAGTTTTCACAAAGCCCATGCCCCCAAGATGACTGAATGTTCCCACAAAGACATTGATAAGATAAGATAAAAAAAGAGGTTAGAAATCTTTCTCTAAGATAATAACCACATCATATGATAAAATCAATGCATGAAAAAAAATCACATCAAGGACCAAGGCTACACTACGGGTTTGGAGCCAAGTATAACCGTTGGGCTATACTATAGATGTCTCAAAAATGAGTGTAACCAAGGTGAGATACAAGATAATCAATGTGCATGGAGCAGATGAATTGTTATGACTGGTTAGAAAAGATAAGACAACATCAAATATCACATGGAGCGATTCTACTAGTCAAGCGTCGAATAATATATATCAACCCCATTGTCATGTATGAACTAGGTCCATTTTTGCTTTGCTTGCTGAAGGGACACTTGGTCTGTATCAGTATTTATATGTTTTTCGTCATCTACCAACTAGGTTGAATCACTAGAAGAAGGTAAACAATAAAATGAGAGAGGAGAACAAGTGCCTTAGGAACACCACTTAGGAGGATGCTCCCCAGGTCATCAACCGCAACACTATGCCCCTAAGGCATGGCACATAACAATAAAATAGAGGAGAGGAACAATAGAAGAATGATGACACAAATAGAAGAATGCTCACAATAGAGACGGTATCCTTGTATTCTTGACCTTACAAGTGTATCAAGTGTCATCCAAAGAGACCTAAACAACACATAGCACAACACATGGAGATCACAACACAGAGAAAAAGGGTTAGAAATGTTCCAAGTATGTGCCTAATCGGTGTTGTCATTGATGTCAACATATCTGTGTTGTCATTAGTGTCAACTATGCTCTTACTTTGTTGAGGATATTGAGAAAATTAGTCCCTCTGGCGATAACAATGTGTTGCAGTAGAAACAATGCATTACATGTAGAAGAACAGTCCAGAAGAATGCTCTGCATTTCCTGTAGAATAAATATCTTTGCCTACAGATTGGAAGTTATTTAGAGGCCTATCTGAAGATGCTATATTCCAAGGTTGAGCCTTCAAAATGAAGATTTGAGTAAGTTGTGTTCACCAGTGTAAAAATAGTTTTCCTATATGTTTGGTGGTGACAGGGAGAAAGTGTTTTGCTCCGCATTCCTCCGCATGAAGTATTTTGGTCTACAACTCTAGAATTAAATCAGTGATGATGTTAAGTGCCTTTAAATGAAATGGTTCATGATTTGGTGGTCTGCAAGCTATCTTTTACTCATGACAGTGGCTGATAGTGTTGTTCTTGTACTCCAGTTTGAAGAATCTTATTGATAGAGTGATTAGAGATTGTGTGGTTGTTCCTGGTGATTACAATGTGCTTGTGGATGTCTCCTGATTATGCTCCTACATTTGGATTAGTCTGCAAGGTGTAATTTAGATCATGTATGAAGCGTGTTCCTGAGAATACTTGTGTTAACATTAGTTTTTGCCAACTTGGTTGTTGACACGTCTTGTGATTAGACTTTGAAGATTGTGATAGCGTATTGTAGCGTGGAAGATTATGTGTAAGTCCTAGCTAAGGTTTGGCATGGTTCTCATTCATTTCTTTTCTTTGTAAATCTGTTTAGGTCTAGACCTATTATGATGTAACGTATGTTCGCCGACCTTGGAAATTGTTCCAACGGTTGATGATTGTAATGCCAACCTTGATGATCATTCCAAGGTTGATGAAGTGTATAAATACTTGTAATTGAGTCATGAAAAGGTATCCAAGTGCAAAGATGTGAAGATAAAAGTGAAGTAAGGTAGAAGAGCAAAGTAGAGGTATTTGTGCTTCAATGGAACTGAACCTTGGCATGGGGTAGATGATGTTATCTCAGTTCAACCTTTTGGCAGTGATCCTCCTTTTAGTAGTGAGCCTCCCTTTGGTAGTGAACCACCCATAGGCAGTGAGCCTTTCTTTGCAGTGAGCAATTTGGATAGTGAGCCCTATAGGCAGTAAGCCTCTATTTTTCAGTATTGATATAACTTATATATTTCTGTGGGTTAACACCCACCATGGTTTTTCTCTTTTAGGGTTTTCCACGTAAAAATATGGTGTCTCTTGTGTTGATTATGTTGTTGTGTTGAGCTTCTTATTTTATGCTTTCATGGTTATATCAGAATATAAGTAATTGATAAGTTGATGATCATAATTGGCTAAAAGTTTTAGGACAATTGATTCACCCCCCCTCTTAGTTGTCTGGTGTAGTCCAAGAATTGGTATAAGAGCCAAGTTCCTCTGAAGAAGGCCTAACAGCTTGAGGAAGATCCAGGATGTCTTATAAGAAGGAAGCTCTGCATTTTGATGGGAGAAATTATGCTCTTTGGAAGGTGCGAATGAAAAGCCATCTCCTCTATCTTCTTTATAAAGTACAGCTAGCTACACAGTCACAATTTGTCATGCCTAAAGGTGGCTTGACAACTGAGGATGATATCAAAGAATATGAATTGGATGTCAAAGCAAAGGATGCTCTGTTAAGTTCCTTAAGTGACTCAGTGTTGACAAAAGTTGTGGACCTTGAATTTGCTAATGAGGTATGGGAGAAGCTGAAAAATATGTATGAAGGAGATGATTCTGTAAGAGAAGCTAAGCTACAAAGCCTGAAAGTGAAATATGAGGGTTTGAAGATGAATGAAGATGAAAATATAATATGCAAAGAGTTAATGAACTTGTCACTAGAATAAAAGGTATGGGAGGAACTCTCAGTGATAAGGAAGTTGTGATGAAAATTCTTAGATCACTACCAAAGTCCTATTGTCACAAGGTAGCTGCTATTGAAGAATTTATGACTGTGAAAACTATTGACAAAGATTAGTTACTTGGAAAGCTTAAAGCCTTTGAGATGAGAGAATTTGGTGATGCCCTGCCAAAAGTTGAATTAGATTTTAAATCTAGTACTTCAGAAAAGATTTCTAGTGCTAAGAAATATAAAGTGGATGATGACTTTGATGAAATTGAAGCTAACTTTGTTGACAGGCTGCAAAGAGTTCCAGTAAGTTCAAAGGTAAATTACCTTTCAAGTGTTTCTCTTGTAGTAAAGTAGGACATTATGCTTCTAGATTTCCTGAAAGAATTGAAACAAATAAGAAAAAGTATGAGAGCAGGCCTAGAGTTCCAAAGAAATGTTACTATGTTAGAGATTTTGATGATGAAGGAGTGACTGATGATGATGCTAGTACTAGTGCAAATGAATGCTTGTTTATTGTTATTAAAGAAGATCCTGTGTCTACTAATTCTGCTAACTGTGTGAAGGAAGAAAAACTAGTGGAAGAAAGTGCCTTGGCAGTTCAGGTTGAGAAAGATAAGGATGAATGGATTATTGATATTGGATGCTCACATCACATGACCGGTGACAAAAGTAAGTTTGGAAAAGTATGATGGAGGACTGGTTAGGTTTGGAGATAATGCAACTGGTAAGATTTGTGGAAAATGATCTATTTCATTTGATGGAAAGCATAATATTGACAATGTCTTATATGTGAAGGGTTTGAAGCATAATCTTTTGAGTGTTGGTCAGATGTGTGACAAAGGTTATGATCTAAGATTCAAAGACAATGGGTGCAAGATCATGGAAATCTCTAGAACTATGATTGCTACCGGTAAGATGACAAAAGGTAACATCTATCAATTAAGAGGAACTAATGATTACAGTTTATTGGCCTAGACAGATGAAAGTTGGTTGTGGCATAGAAGTATGTGTCATATAAACTTTGATAATCTGGTAAACATAAGTTCAAGTTAGATTGTGAGAGATTTACCAAAACTTGTGAAACCATCCAATACAATCTGCAAGGAGTGTCAGTTAGGGAAGCAGGCAAGAACAAGTTTCAAGAATAAAGAGCAATTCTCTGCCGATTTGCTGGATCTAGTGCATACAAATCTCTATGGTCCTACAAGGGTGATAAGTCTACAAGGTGACAGGTACTTCATGTTACTTATTGATGATTATTCTAAATGACTTGGGTTACTTTTCTAAGAGACAAATCAGAAGCCCTAGAGAAGTTCAAATCTTTCAAGGCAATGGTTGAGAATGAAATAGAATTGAAAATCAAATGCTTGAGGTCTGATAGAGGAGGTGAGTTCACTTCAAATGAGTTCAACATTTCTATGAAGACCAAGGGATTAAGAGGCAATTGTTTGCACCTAGAAATCCCCAGTAGAATCTAGGAAAGTTTGATGCAAGGTGTGATGAAGGAATCTTCCTTGGATACTCTACCAAGAGTAAGGCCTATCGGTGCTACAACAAAAGGCTCAAAAAGATTGTTGAGAGTGTAAATGTAAAGGTAGATGAAGGCAAGGAAGAGATATCATACCTGAATTACTATGAACTAGAGGAACCTGTGACTATAAATGAAGAAAAAGATGAGCAAGAAGACAGTCAAGATGAAGAAAAGGCTCTAGAAAATTAACCCCTCCAGAAAAGTAAGAACACAATTGACAAAGGTGTGCTGACAAGGAGAAGAGCTGCAGAGGAACAAGTTAATTACTATTTGCTTTCAAAGGTAGAACCAAAGACTGTGAATGAAGCATGCAATGATAAAAGATGGGTAAAAGCCATGGAGGAAGAGCTTATGTAAATAGAAAAGAATGATACTTGGGAATTAGTTCCCAGACCTACTGACAAAAATGTTATTGGAACCAAATGGGTTTTCAGGAATAAGATGAATGAGAATGGAGAAGTTGTAAGGAATAAGGCAAGGCTGGTATGCAAAGGATACTCTCAGATTGAAGAAATAGATTTTGAAGAAACCTTTGCTCCTGTAGCAAGGATTGAGGCAATTAGAATATTTCTAGCATTTGCAGCCCCACAAAGATTTCAAAGTGTATCAAATGGATGTGAAGTCTGTATTTCTAAATGGTGAGTTGGAAGAGGAAGTTTACATTGAGCAACCAGAAGGATTTAGGTTATCAGACCAAAGTGATTTTGTGTGCAAACTAAAGAAAGCTTTGTATGGACTCAAGCAAGCTCCTAGAGCCTGGTATGCAAGGTTGGATAAGTACTTATTGCAGTTAGGTTCAATAAAGGTATTGTTGACAATAATCTTTATTTCAAAATTAATGGTGATCAAATTTTGATTGTTGAAGTCTTTGTTGATGATATTATCTTTAGGAGCAATGAAAGTATGTGTATGAAGTTTGCTGGTGAAATGCAAAAAGAGTTTGAGATGTCCATTTTTGGTGAGATGAATTTCTTTCTAGGTCTGCAAATAAACCAATCAAATAAAAGAATCTTCATATCTTAGTCTAAGTATGTGAAAGAATTATTGAAGAAGTTTGGGATGGAAGACTCTAAACCAATATGTACTCCCATGGTGACTGGCTACAAATTGAACAAACTTGATGAATCACCTAAGGCTGATCAGAGAAAATACAAATCCATGATTGGAGGATTGCTTTATCTAACTCAAACTAGACCTGATATTATGCATACAGTTTGTCTTGTTGCAAGGTTTCAAGTTGATCCAAGAGAATCACATGTGATGGCCGTTAAGAGAATTCTAAGATATTTAAAAGGTACTCTGGATCATGGCTTATGGTACCTAAAGGACAATGATTTCACTCTCAGTGCTTATACAGATGTAGATTGGGTGGAGATGTTAATGACAGAAAGAGTACAAGTGGATGTGCTTTATTCTTGGGCAATAGATTGGTTTCATGGCTGGACAAGAAACAAGTTTCAATCTCTTTGTCAACGGTAGAAGCAGAATATATTGCAGCAGCATGTTGTTGCACTTAAGTATTATGGATGAAGTAGACTTTGAAGGATATAAGAGTTGTGTATGAAGATCCAATTGCAATCTTTTGTGACAATACAAGTGCCATAAACATCTCAAAGAATCTAGTGATGCACTCAAGAACAAAGCACATATCAATAAGGTATCACTTTTTGAGAGAGAAGGTGATAGAGAATGAAGTAAAGTTGGAATATGTGTCCACAAAGGATCAGATTGCAGACATTTTAACTAAGCCTCTGCCTAAAGATACCTTTGAGTATCTCAGAGAAAAGTTAGGGATCATTACCCCTCCTACCCTAAACTAAGATGCATAGGAATGCATCAATCTAGTGGAGCTCAAAGTGTCATTCTTTGATCTAGATTGATGTTTTGAAGGCTACTTCTTAGGGGGAGTAGCTAGATAGTTCTAATAAAGTAAGTAGATCAAAGCAACAACATGCAAGTATGTGCCCTTTTCCATTGATTTCAAAGGGGGAGAGAAATAATGTGAAAAACTCAAGGGGAGAAAGAATGCAGATGTGTAAGGAGAAAGGGGGAGAATCTTGTCTTGATGGTCTTTTTAGTTTTTCACATCATATGTTGCCATCAATGACAAAGGGGGAGAAATGTTGTAAGTATGTGCCTAATCGGTGTTCTCATTGATGTCAACATATATGTGTTGTCATTAGTGTCAACTGTGCTCTTACTTTGTTGAGGATATTGAGAAAATTAGCCCCTCCTGTGATAACAATGTGTTGCAGTAGAAAAAGTGCATTACATGCAGAAGAACAGTCTAGAAGAATGCTCCACATTTCCTGTAGAATAAATATCTTTGCCTATGGATTGGAATTTATTTAGAATCTTGTCTAAAGATACGATATTCCAAGGTTGAGCCTCCGGAATGAAGATTTGAGTAAGTTGTGTTCACCAGTGTGAAAACATTTTTTCTCATATGTTTGGTGGTGACAGGGAGAAAGTGTTTTGCTCCACATTCCTCCGCATTGAAGTATTTTGGTCTACGATTCTAGAATTAAGTCAGTGATGATGTTAAGTGCCTTTAAATGAAATGGTTTGTGATTTGGTGGTCTGCAAGCTATCTTTTACTCATGACAGTGGCTGACAGTGTTGTTCCTGTACTCTGGTTTGAAGAATCTTATTGATAGAGTGATTAGAGATTATACGGTTGTTCCTGGTGATTACAATGTGCTTGTGGATGTCTCCTGATCATGCTCCTACATTCAGATTGGTCTGTAAGGTGTAATTCAAATTGTACATGAAGTGTGTTCTTGAGAATACTTGTGTTAACATCAATTTTAGCCGACTTGGTTGTTGACATGTCTTGCGATTACACTTTGAAGATTGTGATAGCGTATTGTAGCATGGAAGATTGTGTTTAAGTCCCAGCTAAAGCTTGGTGTGGTCCTCATTCATTTCTTTTCTTTATAAATCTGTTTAGGTCCAAACCTATTATGATGTAACGTATGTTTGCCGACCTTGGAGATTGTTCCAATGGTTGATGATTGTAATGTCGACCTTGATGATCATTCCAAGGTTGATGAAGTGTATAAATACTTGTAATTGAGTCATGAAAAGGTATCCAAGTGCGAAGATGCGAAGATAAAAGTGAAGTAAGGTAGCAGAGTAGAGTAGAGGTATTTGTGCTTCAATGGAACTAAACCTTGGCATGAAGTAGATGCTGTTATCTCAGTTCAACCTTTTGGCAGTGAGCCTCCTTTTGGCAGTGAGCATCCTTTTGGCAGTGAGCCTCCTTTTGGCAGTGAGCATCCTTTTGGCAGTGAGCCTCCCTTTGACAATGAGCCACCCATAGGCAATGAGCCTTTCTTTGCAGTGAGAAATTTGGGTAGTGAGCCTCTATTTTTTGGTATTGATATAACTTATATATATTTCTGTGGGCTAACACCCACCGTGGTTTTTTCCCTTTTAGGGTTTATCACGTAAAAATCTGGTGTCTCTTGTGTTGATTATGCTTTTGTGTTGAGCTTCTCATTTTATGATTTCATGGTTATATCAGAATATAAGTAATTGATAAGTTGATGATCATAATTGGTTAAAAGTTTTAGGATAACTGATTCACCACCCCCCTCTCAGTTGTCTGGTGCAGTCCAAGAAGAAATACTTACCTGATACAACACAATGCTAACAACATACATATCTAGGAGGAGGCCACCCTTGAGAGAAACTAGAATATATGCTACAACGAGTGTGGCCAAATGAGGGAGAAATACTTACCTATTTCAATGGGATACCTCCTAGCAGGAAATTTGTGCCTATCATCGTAGGATGTATCATATTTAATCTTGAAATTGTTGATATTGTAGTAGCATTAGTACACTTATTCACTATCCTCTTAGGAGGTGGAAGAAGTGATTTGTTTTGGGTGATCTTGACATCCATCCATAAGGAATTTAATGTGGGAGACCTTTCCTCATCCACTAGTGCTGCATCTTTTGAAGAGAGAGCATAGGAATGAAGGGAAGGTAAGATGTTATGAAGATAATTATTAATGTTTGTATCTATTATCACTTGGAATTGCACCCGTATGCAAGGCTGGAAAAGCACTGCAATTCCATGTAACATGGGACTAATTTTAGGTTGTGGGTGTCCTATAATGAAATTAGACCTCTATATTGTGGGCTGGTTCCCTTAAAATATTCTATTGGAATGTATGATTTTCTGTTTTGGAAAAGGGTAAGAATGAAACTATAAGGAAATGAAAACTGTGAAAATTTGGTGATGCACCTAAAATGGGTAAAAATATGCAATCTGGTTCACAATACAACTCAAAAATCTTACCCACACAATCCAATCTTGGCATAAATATAACAAAAGTGATTCTAAGGGAGGCTGGAAAATAGGCTTTCTATGAAGGAAAAGGATTTCTCACAACACAAGATTATTTTCGTTAACACAACCTAAGACCTGTAATAATTATATGCTTAATGCTTCAAATAATGGTGAGACAATAGTTTTTAAAGGTTTTGGTAATCAAACACATTAAAACTTCATCAAATCACTTCATACAATTGCATTAAATGGAAAGGCAACTCTTTGATTTCAAAAGAACAAAGGAAAAATTGCAAAGGAGACAGAATTAAACCTGTAACCTGCTGATATCTCTATAAAACTATAAAAATTGAGCTACAAAACCTTCTTCTCTCTAAGTGTATAAGAGCAAAAAGGCAAGAACTAACAAAAACAAGCTTTTGCTTTACAATATATAGGTTTTGCTCTCTCAAGAGGCATGCAAAAGAAATGAACTTGCAACTAACTACCTCTAAAAATAATCTCTCACGAGCAACCTCAAAAATCCTTAAAAATAAGGGCTTAAACTGCCACAAATTGAGCAAAAATAGCTCCAATTTGGGCCTCTCCATATGCTTGACCAAAAAGTTGACCAAGAACCCTAAAAATACTCCCCAAATCATGCAAAAAACCTCCCAGGTGGCCTAGTTAACTCAACTAATCAATTTGCATGATTTTGCATTAGCAAAATTGATTGTGAGTAAATAATAAAGTAATAAAAATAATTACTTTATTATTGGTTACAATTTGTTCTAATTTGACTTTACAATTTGTGACAAAATAATAAAGTAATTTGGAAAATATTACTTTATTATTTATTTACAATTAATGTATTTGTAAGATCAAAAAATCTAACTCCTTATTACTCCAAATACATATGCCTAATTTGCATGATTCGAGAAAAAATAGGACTTTAGAGATAAATACAATCCTTAACACTCCTTGTGAGAAAATACATCCCCTTGCATGTCAATATGCCTTAGGAAAAAAACATACCCTTATCTCTCCATATACATTATCAAAATGCATAAAACACATAGTCATAATCAATAAACCCTTATGACTCCACATGCACCAAGGAGAAAAATAAATAACTCTCTCTACCTTATCACTCCAATATACATATGCAAAAAGTTATATTCACCATGCAAAACAAAAACCTGAGTCAACCCCTGCCACCTTGCCACATCCATCATCATGCAAAATATGCCTTCTTCCCTCTTATTATCTCCCTCTATGGAAAAACTAATGATACTCCTTACAATCTCTTTTTGGCTACATATAACTTCTTCCCTTTTTGACTTTAGATGATAAAATCATAAGGCTTTCTGACCATATGCATAGTTGACTGTAAGGTATAGAGGTTTGTTTTGATTTGCATAAGGCAAAACATTTACCTTTTCTAATGATGTCAATATCCTTTGACTTGGAACTATGTGCAAGGAACACATACTTGTCGGCCTCATTAATCAATGATGGTTAGGTATCTTTTACCATGCAATGTTTGTTTATGCAATGTTTGTTTGGCCACATGATATTCGACCTCCAAGGAAGGAAATCTTGTTTTAAAACACATAAGGCATAAGCCTTACCCTTATTACTACCAACCACCATTTGATATGAGAATCATCCCACCATCGGCCACTCCTTTTTAACATTGCTAGGAAAGCATCATGGAGTTTGTTGACCCCAGTCGACAATAAGATTTAGTAATAATGTTTTTAGAAGTCAAAAAGAAAGATGACAAAAGCTTTGAACAAAACAAGGCAGAGCACTAACTTGTTACTCATTTTCATTTCTCCTCTTTGCTGGCTACCACTCTACAACTCCACCATGCCGCCAGGGTTTGATGACTCTCTGTATTTTCTCCACCTCTTTTGTGGTTGAAACTCCTGCATTTCTCCTTGAGGATAATGACAGAGGCCTGGTAAGTATTGTGTTTGAGTTTTTAACTGAGTTTTTTGCACCATTTTCTGTAGCACTTTGCTCTAATGGCCGCAGCCATGCATTTACTTCTCTCTGCAACTTCTTTGACACCATGCTTTGCTTTCTTCTATGTGTTCATCTTGAAACTGAGACAAAAATATGATGAGAACCTCACAAGAGGTTGCGGCCATGCCTGCGCTATTCTTCTGCAATCTAAAAGGTGAGCCTTCTGCATTTCTACTGTAGATACTTTAAAATATTTGCATACTCTCAAAAGAAACAAGGGTTTCAATTTCTATCTGGGTATTCATTCCTTCATTGTTCTTCATATGGCCGTGCCTATTATCATTCTCTGTAGCATAATCTTTAATTTTCTCTGCTATAAACCTTGAAGGCTTTGATATGAAATGAGGGTTTTATTTTGAAAGCTTGACATGAGATTATTTCTTTACCCATGGCCATGCTTCCAAGCATCTTTTGAAACCTCTTTGGATCTGTCACTGCAAAAAATGAAGAAAAGGCTTCTAACCTATAACAAGGGTTTCACCTTGAAATGTATAATATTTGCCATTTTCAGGCACAACCAATTGTAACACCATTGTTTTTTTGAAATTGCAAGAATTATGTTAGGATTTCATAAAAAACCCCTATGGGTATCTTAGAAAAGTACTCATTCAGGCACTACTATGATGCAAAAACACTTCTCTGTAACTTTTACCTTCATTGTGCACATAAGATGAAAAATAGGGTTTCATTCTTAAAAATGAGGGTTTCAAAATTTGGACAGCTGGGTGTCTTTATCCAGGCACAAAACCCTACCTTCTAGTCACGACCATGCAAACAACTACATTGTAGCTATTTCTTTTCATTGTATGCATGAAATATGTTAGGGTTTTATACCTCTTCATGTGTTTGCATTTTGTGAGGCTCCACTGTAACAAGCATTCATTCTCTATTCTGAGCATCTCTCTTTCATTTCTGTGTATGGGATAAAACTTGATTCATAAAGTTAGAACTAAGGCTTCAGGTGCTATAATACATAAATCTATTCTGATTTGATACAGACTTGTTCTTCAAGTTATTTTAACTTTTTGAGTGATAACAATTTCCTTTAACCTTGGACAATAATATACATTTTTTTTTCTACAAAAAGATAAATGACAGTCTTGTATACAAGGGATTTTTAATTTGGCATTCCATTTTGTATTAGCTGATTCATTGTCAGGTAATCATCATTATGCTGTCTTTGACATTTATCTTTGCATTTTGATCCTCCTGTAGCATACATATCATGTCCTTGATCTCTTTTTGTCCTTCATCATGGCAAATGCTTATCATAACTGTGTCAATCAGAAACAATGGTATATGAAAAAAATGAATGGTTGTCTTGTGCCTCTGTCAACATTATCACTATGGTATATAGCACATCATGAGTCCTCTATTGTTTCTCCTCCATCATTGTAACAGTTAGTAGCTACAAGGTATGAATAAGGAATACTTGACTGTCACCAGTCAGAGGTATTACTGGCTTTCCTTCTCGGTGACAGTCACTTTGTGTAAATATTATCCATTTCAATGGTCAAACACTCATTAGCAATTTTTTTGTGACTTGACACTTCATTTGCAACAAAGAGTTATAATATATGCTTAAATGCAGTCTTCAGGACTGGTCTCTGTTGCTTGTGGAATGGCTTCTCCATCATTATTACTCCATCTAGTATGACTGTCCTCTGCACAGTGTGACTGCTCTATATTGATTTGTCTTTCTTTGGATGACTGTCCCATCTATTTTTTGACTTGGCATACTTGTCACCTCACTATGCTTGATGTTGGACTCTTTATTAGCTGGTAAATGCTATTGTACTGCTGCTCCATCTTTGGTGAGATTGTACCTTCTCCTTAATGCTGTTCTTCTACATCTTTCTATATTTCATAATGGAAGCTTTATGGGATGTACCTTAGTATAGCTACTCCTTGCTCATTTGATTCATAGTAGCATATACTACTTCTAATGATTGCTTAATGAGTTCAAAAGCAATTTTACATCTCATCTACAACAAGAGATGGTACAATACCTGTTATTAAATGCTTGGCTATACTCCTTGATATAATTGTACCCTGGCATCTGGACTTGACATTCATCATACATTTTGTACTTGTGACTTAGCTATCCTATACTAAGACACTACTCTATTAATCTGTTCTTGTACACTATGCCTTACATTACTATTTCAACTTCTTGTACTTTTGTATGAGGCATATGTGAATAGCAAAAAGATATCTCATTATATCAAAAGATTGAAAGTACCTTTTATGGCTGTGCCTTATACTTTTAGTCATTGTACCTCTTGTCTTTCATGTTGGCAACACTATATGATTACTTTGAGGTCCTTTAGACCTGCTTACTCAGCTTTGTGGTATAGCTAACTGTACCTAGTGTACTTATTGATGACATAGGACTGCTATGAAACATCACACTTCATTTATGATAAAGAAATGGAACAGTACCTTGTGTTTTGCATATCATTTGGAATTTGATCACTGCTGAGCTATTGGATATAGCATAACATGTAATGGTATCACTTGGATCATGGTGGGATCGACCCTTGTGGGAGACACATTTTCTCCACATGCCTTAAATGTCTTCAAATTAGCAACATTACTTTTCCTGTACCTGCACAGTGAACAAACAAGTTAGCATAAAAGATATACCTGATTGTATTGATTGATCTTCTTCATGGTTTTTTTGATTTGTAGCACTTATCTGATCTGATCTTTCATATGCAATGCATGATGTGATAAGTTGATATATCTATTTGATAAAATCATATGATAACTTTAAACATCTGGAGCGCTAACATGGCTGTCCCCAAATTTTTTGGAGGTTCAATTGATGATGGGAGCTGAAGATAAAGATTGAAGACCAGAATCAACAAAATAACCTTCTTACTCAGGCAATGATGGATGTTTCATTTTATCATGTGTTTATTTCATTTCTTTTGTCATCCAGATGTATAGCTTGCATGTTTGCAATTGCTCAGTCTAGTTACTCCCATGGCTTGTGTTGGACACATTTGAACACTTCCTTTAAACATGATCAGTTAATTTATCTTATGCATCTAATAGATGTGTATTTCTTTTTCAATCAATGCATAGGATAAAGTAATAGATATTTGAATGTATGTTCAAAACATGACATGAAATAACAGTTCAATACAAATATCTTTCTTTCTTTATTTCAAAAGTTGATTAACTGAACAATCAATTTAACTTATAACTCCTAAAAGATAACACACTATTAAAACAACTGTACTTCATGAACAATTGATACCTTTGTCATCTGATTCTCTTGTCACGATGACTCATCAGTCTTGATTAGACTGATGGGTTATCCTGTCATCTGAAGTCTATTTCTGCTCTGTCAAGATAACAACTATCCATAAATGCATAACTTCAAAAATTGCTTTTATCCCTTCTGAACAACTGCATTTAAGTTAAACTAATTTTAGTGTGAACAAAAAATTAGTAACAGTATCTTTAGTGATGTTCAAAGAATATGCAACCAAAGGAGAGGTAGTCAATGTTTTTATATCCTAAGTGATATCTAAATGACTTGAATATTCAACCAAAGGAGGGAGATTAAGGGTCTTCCCTTCCTTAGTGATATCCAAGGTATGTGAATAATCGACTAAAGGAGGAAGGTCGATGGGATGATCCATAGAGGCTTCATACACTATGGTAGGAATAAAATTTTTAATATTGTTAGATGCATGCTCATTATCTATCCATGGAATGTTCTTTGTTAGAGGGGGTTCTTCATTCACTAATGCTTCATCTTGGCCAAAGAGAGCATTGGAATGGAGAGATGGTGGTGGTTCTTCATTCACTAATGCTTCATCTTGGCTAGAGAGAGCATTGGAATGAACAGATGATGATGTGATGTTAAGGGATATGTCAATGAATTCATCCTCTTGCGCCAAAGTGTCCTCATAAGTGGGAACAACTTTGGGAGAGAGATCATAAGGTAGAACTAAGTTACCATCACATTTATTAGCAATAGGAGTCATAGTAGAATGTTCAATAGAGATAAAGTCATCTAAGGCTTCATATAACATATTGAAGTCATCACTACTAAATGATAAAACATATTTATTATTATCTATGAATTTAGTGAGATCATCTAATATCAGAGGATGTGTTCCCGTGAGACTTGTGAAACTATCAAAATAAGATATATAACAAAGGATTTCATATGTGGAACACATAGAAATGTCAACATCATATATGCATGCTATTTGTTTCAAGACTTGAGGATATTCATGAGTAAATTTTGAAAAAATATCAATGTCTATGATGTATGCAAACAAAGCTTCTAAAGATGAATAACAAGAGGGATCTAGGATGCTTGCTTGAAAGAGCTCAAATACACATAAATTTCACAATGGTCGACAAGGCAAACTAAGTGAGACTATTTCGCACCCAATCACTTGTTTGAGGGAAACGGGTACTAAAAGACACACGGAGTCTACAACAAACAAAATGAATAGGAGGAAAGAGTACAACACAACAAGGCCCAATTGATGATTTTAAAGGTTTTGATCAAAAGGTATGAGAAGGTGTGTAAACAAGCAGTGTTGAAATACACATTGTGTAATTAAGAGTATTCCAATTTTCACACAATGGTATGAAATTATGCCAATTTTTCAAATGGTAAATGAATATATACTTGAAAATGAGTTCAAGATCTGAAATACAAGATGTTTAAGGTGAATGCAATGAAACAACATGAATTATGCTTGTTTATGCAACTAAAGATGTTCACTTTTTTCACCTTTTTTTAGTGCAAATGCCTAAAATATGTGGTGTAGTGATGAAAATGATGAGGTGAAGAAAAATAAAACCTTTTTATTAGTGCAATGATGCATCAAAATCTTTCACAACACACCTATCATGCAAATCTAGATGAAGGATGAGTCAAAATATAGTGAAAATGCAAAGATTTTTAAACCCTAATAGTGAAATTAAGGCATGGAAGTATGCAAAGTGATGTATGAATGAATTCTATTCAGATTTAAGATGTGAAATAGCTCAGATTAGATCTGAAAATGATGTCAAAATTCTACAATGCACCATGCAAGTTCAATTTTAAGGAGTTATGAATGAGTATGCTAGTTTTTGTTGAAATTCACTATATGTAAATGCAAAGACACACAATGATGTCACACTACAAACAAAATCAGATTTGAATGAGTTCTAAAGATGAGTAGTAAAATCTGAAACAAGATTTTGACTACAAACCCTAGGTCTTGAAATCACTAGGTTATGAGAAAAATCCAAAATTTCAAGCAAACCCTGGCAATTTTAGTGTGAAAATGCAATGTAAAGGATTATAGGATGATGAATTTCTGTAATTTATATCAGATCTGATGTAAAAATTAGAGATTAGATGAAGTTCAATGAAATTGATGCAAACTATGCCCTAATGCAAGCCTAGGATACAAATTCTTTCAAAATTTTCATTTTTTTTTTCACATTTTTGCAAGATTTATGAATGTAAAATGAAGCAAATGATATGTATGAATGCAAATCTGATGTGTAAAAGTTAGCAAGATGCAATGTTTAGAAAAATACAGGTTCACCAAAATGGAATGTAGAAAAAGAGGGTTTGTTGATTTGATGAATAGTTTAGTTAGATCCCCCTTTCATTACATACATTCAAGGACATTTAACTGAGTAGAATCACAACTTTTGCAAGAGTATTCAACTATAGGTTGGAAATCACTTGGAATGATAAGGAAATTTGGAAATTGATGATTAATGTGTTGATTTTAGCCCGATTAAGCTCAAAACCCTAATTATGCAAAATCGTAAACAAATAGATGAATCCCAACAAATGCTTGCACACAGAGATACTAAATGCAGATTAGGTACATACTAGATTTTGAATTTTGAAAGACAGAAAAGTTGGGGGCTAAAGAGTAGGCGCCCAAGCCCAAGGTGACACTTTTTCTGAGGGCTTTGGGGCCTTTTCTGCTACTGACTGTAACTGCCTCAGAGATTTTTGACTCTACAAAACTGGAGGGCTTAAGAGTGAGCACCCAAGCTCTTTTAGTGATATTTTCTGCCTTGTTCTTTAGATCCAGGATCCTTATGCTTTGCAACAATCCTCTGCAACTCCTCTTCGTAAGATCTAACACCTGTCACCTGCAATCACAAGAGAGGGGTTGGGGGGTTGTGGTATTTGGGAGCTTGACTTGGTCAAGCCCTGGAATGACATTCAAGCCTTTCAACACCATTGTTAGATAGAGAGTGCATGTCCTTGCAGGAAAAAGGCAAAAACAATGATAAAGTAGATATATTGAATCACAAATAGATATCACCTTGGAGGTGTAGCTCTCAAGGAGATGAAGATCTTTCACACCATGAGAAGATGAAGCCAAATTTGTAATAACAAACACAACAACACAATTCTAATCTGCAACACAATGAATGCCTTGAATGCTCTATGATCATAAGTTTACCAGAATCTCAAAAATCATCTTCTTGTTTATAAATGAAACCCTAAACATGCTTATATATGCATTCCCACTATAATTTCATAATTCAAACTTGAGATGCCGACAAGGGAGGCCTTTAACGGTCATCTTGCTGACATTCAAATTTTAGGCCTTGACAAAATAGGGCAGGGCTTAGGCGTGGGCGCCCAAGCCTAGGGACCTATTTTAGGGCTTATTTATGCTCAAGATGGCTCCCTTAGTCCCATTTGACATGGGTTTCAGGGGATTTTGCTCCGGGAGTTAAATTAAACATGCAAGATCATTAAAAAGGAACCTAGGAGCTAAATTTAGTAGGTAAAAGTCCTAGGGGATATTTTACGACATAACACCAAGATGGAAATTATTTTTAGCATTTGAAAAGATAGAAATAATGTTGTTTTCAATCATTGTCCTACTAATAAGCATTTTTCTTTGTACACTAAAGCTCTCATTTGCTCTAATGTTCTAATACAGATTTAGGTGCAAGATAGTAAAGTTGCACTTGAAGTTACCCACCTCTAGGAGCTGCTGGACTATTGGGGCAATGCGCCCTACACTGTTCCCCGAGTTATGCTTGACTCTTCCTCCTCTTGGGGGTGTCGGCATGGCTGCAATCAAGTTTCTCGATGTGACTAGCGAGATTGTGGTGGCAACCATGGTGATTGTGATCATGGATCTCACTCCTGTGGCCCTTAGCCTTCCATGGATTCTGTTTCTCATGGAGGATGGTCTTTTCCTTCCAGATTGCCATCTCCTTGGTGGGATGCTGACTGGCAAGACATAGGCAAGTTTCCTTAGTTGCAGCTTGCCATTTCCCCAGTTCACACTCGACCTCTTGAGGAGAATGAATATGCTACTGCTGCTCTTGACGGCTGGAAGTCTATTGAAGATGCCACCCATGGGGACTTTTGGGGTAAATCTGATGATAAAGATCCTCCTCCCTTTGTTGTTGCTGCTCTTGTTGCTTAGTGTTTTTTATGTCTTTTCTTGTTAGATATTATGTTTTGATCGCCCTTTGAAGCTATGACTCATGTTATTTGCCTTTTGAGGTCGTGACTATGTGGGTGTGATTTTTTATCACCCTACTTTTTGGTGTGAATATGTACTATTTATTCCTTTAATATAAGTTAAATAGGATATTCATAAAAAAGTAAATCTTTTTTTTTTTTACCAAAATGCACAGTTAGAGTAAAAATCTGTAACATGATAGAAAATGATCATTGGAATAAAAATCCATTGCATGACAGTTAATGCCATTGGGAGAAAGGAATTCAAAATCCATAGCATGAAATTTAATGTTGTTGGGGAGAAATCGTTGGGGAGAAAGGAATTTAAAATAAGGTGAAGTTATAAATACTTGTGAAAACCAGTACAAGTCATTTTTTCTATTTGCAGACAATGTTCCATATTTTTTCTTTTGTGAATGTTTTTTTCCTTCTTTCACAAATGTTTTCTTCCCTTCTATCAATGTTTTTTTCCCTTCTCATTATATTTTCTATCAATGTTCTTTTTCTCTCTGTAATTTTTCTTGAGGTTTTGTATTTGATATATATTTTTCGTGTAGTTTTGTTTCAGCGCTGGTCGTCTATTCATTTTGTTTTTCTATGCATTTTAATTTTGTGTCATGTTATGTTTCTTTTTTTCTTTTTTTCATTTATTTTGTTGCGGTCTTGTTGATGGTGGCAACAAAAGAAAAGGTGGAGCAGGGAACTGGGAAAGGCATAATTCTTCTCCTTCTAGGTATGAGTTTTTAATATATATTATGTTTATCATATTTTCTACAATAGTTAAGTTCCTGGTGGGTAGAATTTTTTAATATAATTTTCTTATTGAAGTTTCATAGAAATAGGTTTCTAATACTGTAACTGAAAGATTTCGTTTGGTATTCAAGTGTCTGGGAATGCTTTTAAGTTGTTATGGTTCATTCACCCTATAAAACACACTTCTTATACCCGTGTTATGGAATAGTATGAGAATAAGAGGCTTGATGAATGCCAACGTATTTTTTGGCTTGTAACGTAAATTTTTTCCCTTTACTAATTTCAATTTTAGAATTTTTATACCGTTATGCGTATCCTCATGACCCTTTTACTTGAGTTGATTTGCCCATTGTAACACCCACTTAATGATTTTTATTTTTTTTGGAGCTAGAAAGGTTAAAATGCTAACCCCCATTTGTTGGCACCCAAGTTAAGCTAAGTTGCGGAAGGAAGTGGAGTCTAAATGAAGAACAAACCATTGTAGGGATATGCAGTTATTGTTAATAGTTTGTAAATTAGGGGGGCCTGCACAGGTAACAACCACAATCTAAAGAGGACCACACTTAAAAAGACCTAGTTTGTTGAATTTAGTCTCAGGTCTTTTGGCAAACCTAACTATAGCGTTAGCTAATTAGAGTAGGATTAAAGTGAAAAGACTTCATTTGGTATAATTACATACACATAAAAAGAATCTAAATCGTTCACCCACATATGTTTTCTTTCTAGGCTCTTTGAGTTCAATCCCAAGGCATGCAAGAAAAAACCTAAAATCAAAAGCTTTAAATTCAAATTTGATCTTTCTCGCCTCTTTCTACCAGTTATTATGAGCCGACTTAACACGTGTGTTTATGCTCAAGACATGTTGCAATGTCATGGTATTTAAAGACATCCATTTGTGCATTGAAACATGATCCTAGAAATAGAGGACATCGAGGAAAATTTGTTCACCTATTGAGTCGACAAACTCCTAATGGTGTCCCTAGGCAACACCTTGATAGGTTCAACTATTTGAAAGATGAACATGAATAAATTTTCAAGTGTAGTACAAAATCATTTACGTGTACGACATATTAAGTTTGCGATGATCATGATCAAACTCACGATGGTGAAAAGTGAATTGCAAAGTTTTTTTTGAACAACACAAAAATTGAGATAGTCAACTGATGAAGGCCGTTAATATGAACTAGAGATGACAAATTAATATATCACTCTTCCATCATCAGTTCTAGGGTTAGGTACTCTCATTCGTCCCATTTATTCCTTTTGAATTTATTACAATTATTTGTCTCGGCTTTAATCAATCTATGTTAATTTATGCCTAATTGATTGCATTTCTTTAATTAGCCTAAATTATTTGTGTAGAGTGCTTTTGTAATGGTGAAAATTGCATAACCATGACAATTTCCATTTAATTCCGGTCCCATTTCCATGGAATGGCTCAATACAATTACAAATTGATAAATGACACGTTCTTGTGTAAAACTAGGCCCATTCCCCAACCTTCGTTTCCACTCATTTCTATACTTTCTCTAACAATTAATTTCCTAAAATAATATTAATTTATTTACATACTTTATCATTGTTTATTTAATCTAGGATTATGCATTCTTTTTAATTGGCCTAAATTAACATTTCCATTTACAATAATTTTGTTCGTCTGCAAATATATAAATTTCAAATTTAAGTTTGTTTGTAAGAAAAACAAAATCAAAATCTAGTTAATAAAACCAAAATGACACACCACACCATAGGAGCCGTTGGGAGAAAAGCAAAAAGCAGTTCAAAGTGAATAATGTCGTTGAGGGGCGCGCCAAAATCAGAGGACAATTAAAAATAGGGAACGCCGTTAGAGGTTGAGGAGGGAGGGAAAATGCAGATGAAGGCCGTTTCAGGAGGAGGGAAGGAGTGAAAAGCTTCTTCATCGATGAATTCTTTATGACTTGCTTGGTTCTGTTTATTTTTCTGTTGTGAATTTTTTGTGAAATTGTTTGACACACTTTTGTTTCTCTATGTTTTGTGAAATTGTTTGATATTTTTGTGTTTGGCTTGAGTCTTTTGCTTCAGCGTGCACGCTGGTCAGTCCTTCTTATTGTCTTTGAGTGCATTTTTTGGTTTGGTCTTGTATTTTTGTTTGGCTTTGTTTTATGGCGGCAGCAGCAGCGGAAGCAGAGGAGGCGGCAGATGCAGATGATTTTCTTCTTAATCCAGATTCCAGGTATTCTTCACTACTGTGGGCTTTCCTTTAGCATTCAGTTGCATTAATTCTACATGGACATGGCTAGTTTGTTTGAAATTTGAATAGCCAAGCAAGTAGTATACAGGGGACACTCTGTGAGACAGAGAGAATAGATGGCTTGTTTAATCTGAGCCAAATTGAAGGCAATGTCGATTGACCTATCCATCTAGATCCCTCCCTCTGACTTAGAAATGGACAGAATGCTCTGTAGAGAGGATAGTTAGGCACCCAATTTCTGCACTATGAGTATTTGTTTGTTGGCTGGCCATGACACTGCAATTGCAGGCAATGTTAGGATATGGTGCCATGGAGGGGGGAATTTGAGGCTATGGGCCCATGGTGGGGGGCTGCTGAGAATTTTCAGGAGCCTTTGATAATCAGGTGGTCCCATGGATTTTATAGCAGAGGTAATGCTAAAAATTTTAGTTCAGAATTTTTAGTAAGCTGGTGGTTCCATGGAATTTTTTAGTAGCAGCTATTGTTAAAATATTGCAAATGCCTTCTAATGTCACCAGACAACAAAAAAAAAACCCTTAAACTGGTGGGCGGAATTTCCAACCCTACCCCAAAGGTAGCAGCTAGAAATCTGAGAACTAAAATGTAAGGACTCCTATATCCCAGGATACAATTCCAATTATCCTGTAGCAGGTTTTCCCTCATCTCATATAACCTCCAGCTCCATAAAAATACATCTTAAAGCCCCCTGCATAGGGATTGCTTCCTTATTACCAAAGAATTTTCGAGCACAGTGGTCTTAGGAGGCCAGAAAATCCTACTGACTGAGTACATCTTATCCTAGGAAGAATCACTCAAGCCCTACTCTCACCTTTTCATACTCAGAAAGAGTATTTTCCTGTAAGTGGTTTCAGAATATGCCTGTAAATAGTTTCAGAATACGAGGGCTTGCCTGTTAATGGTTTCAGAATAAGATGGGAGAGGAAATTGAATTGGAAATAATTAGAATTGATGAGAGTATCCATTAGAGCATATTCTATATAGAAGTAGTTTTAAAATGAGGCTGTGGTTTGGCTATCATTTTTGGAGATTTTAGGAAAAATGCGAGTGAAACTAAATAAGGCAAGCACAAATCTCATCTTGCCTCTTGAAAATTTGAACCTCTTCTTCAGCAATGCATGCATAGTTAATTTCATAGAAAAGAACTTATCAAACTAGAACATTTAAAACATATCTCAACCTTCAGTGGAAAAAAAAATCTTCCGTGACTCCCTAAACTGCAAATCAGAAAACTGTACTTTCTGCTTTTTCTTGATCATTGCTATTGTGATTGGAGGCTGTTCTTGAAACCTTCCATTGGTACTAAGAGTCGAGTATTGGTCAACATTCTGCAGTTCTCATTTTTTTCTTAAGGCTGAAATATAAGGTTTTGACCAGAAAGATCTTGACCTGCCAGAATTGCATGATTACATCCCTCTTGGTAAGAATAGGCAGAGTTTCTATTTGAGGTCTGCTATGGCATCTATCTCCTTGCGACCATCCATTTCCTGTTCACAAGAGCAAGAGATAGCCTCTGCCTTGTCTAGACACGTTACAAAATTCACAACAAAGCTTGAGAGATTCTTCTGGATGTGGGCTAAATATACGATTCTTAATGAACAACATGGCTTGCCTCACCATGGATTCCAGGTTTACATTCGGTATGGCTAGACAGAAGCACTTTTTGAAGCAACAGTATCATAAACTCAAGCCCATCTGCTATAATCCTTGCATCACTACCTGAGTACTATGGTAGTAGGTCTGGATGCTTTTTGCTTGAATTTACCAGCTTAGCTTGATATCCATGAAATTGTTAATGTTAGCAACACTCTCTACATCTCACTTTCTTCCTGGTGTTGCTCTCTGTCCTCGTCCAACTGGATAAATCTTCTGGCTAAAGGGTGGGGCAAAAGAACCATCAATCATTCTCCAAAGAAAACTGATGTATCTTGCGATTTCATTCTCTTGGTTGTTTACTTGTCTATTTTATAGCCTAGTAGTTTGAAAATTTCTCTATGTTTGATTTTTATGATTCCTAGATAGTCGTGACCGTATATGGACAACTGTGGGTGAAACAAGAGCAGGACTGGAAATATAGATGGTAATCAAAGTTCAAACATTGATAGATTCAGATAGAACACATACTAATTAATGAATTATCTTATAATTAATTACAGACATTTCACAAAGCACTAATCTCCAAAGTACAGACATTGCACACAATTATAGGAAAGCAAAATGCTTTCAGTATCTTTATATGCAATGTACACTGTCCATATAAATTTGGCTTTTCTGTCGATAAAGAGAACCCTTTTAACAGTAATTAATGAAGTACATGGAGAATTCTGAGTAAATCAAAATGGGTGCATTGGCTGAACACAACTGCCTTGAGATGATCAGATTTGGCTAAATACAATAAGAGAATAAGATAGGCTTAAGTACATCAAATATTATTTAATCATGCATGTTTTTGAAACATGCACATTTGATCATGAACAACAAATGTAAATATGTATGATAAACATCTTACTAAAACCAACGCCTACATTAGACATTCCAGTTCGGTCAATAGTCATTTCTTTTCTAATATTAAGAACATACCTTAACATATAATACAACCACATAAATAAAATGGTCAATGAATCCTGTCAATAAAACTATAAGATCTCAACTCTGTACCTCACCGTATCCATGGTGCACATTTGTGCAAGACAAAGACCACATCAATACTTGCCCTTCTCATTGACTAATTTAACTCAAGGGCTCAAAAGATGGCAGATAAGTAATCCATCTCCCAATCAGGATCACTAGGATCCTAATGCTTAAACGCTGAAACAATTCATCTGCCAAACACTTTTCATGTTGGCCTAAGATACACGAATTAATCACATCCAACCAAAGTATGAACCACCTGTAGATAACCCTTGAAATTTGTTGGTGTGTGTTGTACATCTATAGCCACATCAATTCATCAAGAAGTAAACTAGATACATACCAACACCAGAGCCGCCTAGCATTTTATATATTTAACTTGTCCAATGCATTTATATGCAAACCGATTGTTCGGTAGTCTCAAGCAGGCTATTGAAAATTCACTAAAGTAGCACCCAAATTTTGACCATCCTACCTGGCCCTGCTACCTTTATTTTAGGTTAGAATGACAAAGGTACCACCATTAAAAGCACTATGTATAGAAACCCAGGACCACTTTCGTGATTTTAACCATTTCCTCATAATATGCTAGTCATATTTCTTATTTCTTCATCTTATTGGGTGGTTGTAATCTAATCATATTATCTTCATCTCTGTTGGGCGGGATCTTAGTTTTGGTTGCTATATATACACACACATTCTTCATCTTAGCCACCAAAGCATTCTTTATCCTCAAACTCTCTTATTGCTATCTGGGTTGGCAGCCTTAGTTTGGAGCTCAATTCCTTTTGCTTAGTTTAACTATTCTGTAATGGCCAGGATAAAGAAAAATTTTCAACTCTTGCTTGTGAAGCACATAACCAAATCCCTGTGTAGGTTTGTCAATACCCATAAGGCAGCTGTGTATGCTCTTTCTTCAAAGAGCACAAGGTATTTCAGCTTTACAGATGAGTTCATGGGCAGATCATGTGGTGTTCTCCCCATCGATGTCCCAAAGGGCCACTGTACAATCTATGTTGGTAGTGAACGCTCTAGTTTTATAATCCCTACTGAATATTTGAATCATTCTCTATTCCGGGCATTGCTTGATAAGGCTGAGGAAGAGTATGAATTTGACCATCATATGGGACTCATCATTCCATGTGAGGAAATTGCTTTCTAGTATCTGACATCCATAGTTGAGAAGAAGGATCTGGGACTCAGAAGTATAGGGCAAAATTTTACAAAGATGTTTGAAATATTTTTTGAAAATGGAGGAGGAGAAAGGTCCATGGTTTGGCAAAATTCATGGGCATATACTTTTCGTATGGTAAGATTGCACTATATTTCAATTGGCCAACACATTTTTTTCCCAGTTGGTATTTAGAGTAAATTAATGTCTACGTAGTTCCTGGATAATTCAAGTCTTCTGAAAAATGATTTTGGTTGTGATACTCTTATAATTGGACTATGAATCAGGACAAAGCTTTTATTTAAAATTGTTAGCCAAATTTGACATTTGAAAGCACCCAAAGGGCAATTGACACCTCCAATGGCTTGAAGAGATCGAATGGAAGTAATCAGCCTGTTATTTTTAGTACTTAGTGAGGCTAGATGTTTGAAAATAAGAACCTCCCGAAGGTAAAGTACCAAGTACCTCTTTTGTGATAACAAAAGCCTGGGAAAGGGAACCTCTTGAGCCCCTGTACAAATAGTGGTATCTCCCCGAAATCTTTTATTAGACAAAAACAAATTATCAAAATAAATTGCTCTTCAATTTTTTCTTGGAGCAAACAAAAACAACAAATTCTATCAATCCTACCACCAAAGGAATATGGTGGTTTCTGATGCAAGAGCATCCAGCTCCTTTCCAGGTAGGGTCCCATGTTGCAGTCTTCAATCTTGTGCTAATAGATAATGGCACCAGCAAATGGATGAATTCAAGCCAAATTTGAATGTCACATTTGAAATTAAGTTGCCAGTACAGAAGCATGGGCAAGTAAGAGGGATATTAATGACTATTCTTAGACAAGAATCTACACCTTGAGGCATTACAAATCTGATTGTGAATACCCAGGAATGAAGGAGACATTGCACAGCATTAATGGAGGAGAGAAACAGCAATAAAAGTTAAAATAAATTCATGCTAAAAATAGAAAATGGGAGGCAATTAAAAGTTATTTAATTTTTCTGATTTTTGGAGTGCCCAGCATACAGAATGGGAATTTGGAGGCGTTTAAAATAAACCAATGGAAGCGCCATTTTCTAAGGGAGATTGGAAGCATTTTAAAATGCAGAAATAAAATAAATCCTAACCGTTATGAGGTGTTTCAAAACAGCAAATAATGAAAAAAAAGAAATGAGGCGTTGAGTAGAGGTAGGCACTCAATTTGGGTTGATAATTATTAATTTGCTGTAGGAAAAAGATAATGGGTGAAGCATTTTGGAACAGCAATAAAGAGATTTTACAATGCATAAATATAGGGAGTAGAAGGTACGCCTCACAGAGAGGTATTAAAATGGAAATCTGATTGCAGAATTGAAGAGGTGGTTTTAGTGAGAAAACTGCCCATGATTGGGCATGGAAATTTGCCAAAAATCTCAGATTAGCGGGACATAGCTGGTGAACAGCAGGAAAAGAAAAAGTCATTGCCAGAGGTGCAGATATTGGAAGAGGAGAGACTGAAACAACAACATGAAGGAAGAATGGAGGTGATGTAATGAGAATGGAAGTGATGTAATGAGAATGGAAGTGATGTAATGAAAGGTTGCAGATTGATTATGCATGTGAGCGGCCATGAAAGGCTAAATTTATTTTTGTGTTGCAGATTTTGTGTAATTTTGATAAGTTGAATGAATCCAATATGAGAGTTGTGTTTCCATTTATATATGTTTCTGAATGTATGGTTTTGAGCTATGTGTGAGTATGGTTGTTTTTTTCATTGCATTAGTTTCTCTTAACCTGTAACTAGAAAGAACAAACCCCCTCAATTGGCTAAGGGGATGCTTAGGCCATGCGACTAATGATGTTGAAGATAGCCTAGATGGACAATCTTGACTTGATCAATCTGCTATAAATGGTTGCAATATAAATCCATCTTGGGGTTGAAGGTTACAATGGAAAAGGCTCAAGTGACCTGACAGTTGTTAAGTTTTAGGTCTGTCAGAAAGTTGTAAATTCTAATATTGTATCACAACATTAACATGCTAGTTCCACCAACATGGTATTTATTGCATTTTTGTTTTTGCTATCACATAATGCTTTTTTTGATAGATTAATGATTGGGGCCCTCGCTCGAATAAAGAAAGATAGGCATTATTATAGACTGAATTGACAAGAGTTAAACTTGATACACTCAGAAGATACAAAAAGTATCGAGACTTACCAGTAAAAAACCCAAACACCTTTCTAAACTGAACTAACAACACTAGAAGTAACCACCCAGCCCAAAGAAGAGGAGGCATGCCATTTGAAGAAAGTCTGCTATAACTGATTCTGGTAAATTAAATCATACAATAATTTAGAAGGTCAATTTCCCCTAATTTAGACATATGATTCTAGACCTCATAGGCCCTGAAAACACTAAACCTATCTTTAATAATCTCATTGGGATTATCCCAACCAAATTGGTATACTTATTGCTAAGATTCAGGTTTTGGCTCTGTCCAATAACAAATTATTTGGTAAAATACAATCCAGTATAACCAATTGGTCACTTTAGAAAATTGAACCTAGAAAATACTGCTTTTGAAGGAGAGATTCCATCCACAACGGGCAGACTGTATCAGCTTCAAACATTGCACTTGAATGACAATAAGCTTAAGGAAGAATTGCCTTACAATCTTTCCAACTGTTCTGATTTGGAAATCATACATATTAGAAACATTTTTTAGTCTAGAAAGATATCACGTTTGTTGTGAAGACTTCTCAACTGATGATACTTTTGTTGAGGAATAATGTTTTTACATGATACATTCCACCTGAACAGCAGACCATGTGTTAGCTTGCTTTGTCTACCTACATTTCTTTTGTTTTTGGTGAAGGGTCTCAAGTAAACGAGTCTAATTCATATAGTGCAAGTGCAAATGAGCTCCCTTGTAATGTACAATTTGTTTTCATTATGAAATCATTCTCCCAATGCAGTAGAATATTCAACATATTGTCATTTTTTTGTTGGCATGCTGCTTATATCATTTCTGGCTCTGTCCAATAACAAATTATCCAACAAAATACCATCCAAAATACTGTCTACATATGGTTAGTTTTTTTTTTTCTGCAATAAAATTATTTCAAATATCTGAACTTTTCAGTTTTCAATGAAGTGTAATTGATTTTCTTGTGTTCTAACTAATTTTTAATGAAGGTAGTTATTTTGTTTAAGTCTAATTTTACTATTTAGTATTGCTTTGTATTTTAGGTTTGTTAGTATGGAGATAGTCTTATTTTCTTATTTCGTACTGTTGATTAACATCCATGACCCCTCTTCGCTCTTTCAATGTGGAGCTTCTTTTGGAGTTTTATGTTCATATATGTCATCCTCATTGTTCTGGGATTAAGCCCTTTTTTCCCAGAAAATAAAATGGATCGATGTTCAGTTCACAGACTGCAGCTTGAATTAGGTGGGTCTCCTTGCAGCTTTGTTTTGTTGCATTTCCACTCAAATTAACAAGTTAGTTTAAACTTTAGCATTTATTTTATTGTGAAATTTGTTGTAAGCTACAATTGTAGATGAGTGTTGAAAAAAGGAGAGGCTACTGGTCATATTGTTTGTTATTTGGAATTCATGTTCATTTGAGCAGTCATTTGAGTATAGTACTTGGTAGTATTCTTTTCTTTTTTAAAAGATATGGTTAATTTTTTAATGTAATGTAAAATTATTTTCTAAGTATTTTTTCACCATGCAGTGTATTTGCTATGTAAATTAACTGTTTTATTTTCTAGGTAAATTTGGATAATTATATTGCTCACTAGTTTTACTTTAACAGGGAATACAGAGGTGGATTATATGTGAGCACTCATTCAAGTAATAAAAGTTTGGAAGAAGCGTATTTATAGCGGTGAAGTTTTGGATAAGTTGTTGAAGTGAGAAGGATTTCTACAAATGTAATATGTAAAGATATTCTTAATTTTAATAAAATATTTTTTTGGGAAGGGGCCAAACTGCCTCTTCCAAAGGCTAGAGGGAATGGCTACTGGCCATGGTCATTCCTAAAAGGTCAATGTCTTTTATAGTTAGGTGTGGCTGTTTTATTTCATATTTCTAATATTTAATGTTCTATTAGAATCACAATATTAACAACATATAATTAGTACTTTCATAGGCAATCAAATAGCACAATGACAAATCAATTTTCTTTACAATATTAATTACAGTTTTGATAATCATAATAACATCAATTTTTAGTACAATATTCCTACTCCTAACTATGTTGAGCTACACTTTTAATTTTAATTTTATTACATAGCCTACATAAACTACATTTATTGTTTTTTTTCCAAGTTTGATTTTGATGATCTTTTAATTTACATTGCATGAAAACTTCTTATTCTTAATTTATTTTTAATTTTATGTGTTGTTTTGTGAAGTAAATTTTGGGAATTTTGATTTGTTTTATCTTTTAATCCACTTATTGTGATTTTTTTGGGTCTTTTGACTCACTTATGAACTTTTCCAATTTTTATTAACTTATCGTGTGTTGTTTCAATTCTTTTGATCCACTTATTGTTTGTGTGAAGTAAATTTCCAACTTGTATTCAATCCACTTATTGTTTGACATTCATTTTGAGCTTTTGCATTCACTTTTATTCAATCCACTTATTGTTTGACATTCATTTTGAACTTTTGCATTCACTTTTATTCAATCCACTTACTATTTGATTATGCAAAGTATGTTTGTAATAGGCATACACTCATTGTTTGTGTTTTCAACTTTGAGAACCACTTATTATTTTTCTTTGTGTTCATTTTGAACTTTAGAATTCAATTTCTTTGTGTGTGTGTGTGTGTGTGTGTGATGATGGTGGTGGGGTATGTTTTCAACTTTTGTGAGAAGTATCTTTTTTAAATTCACTTAATTTTTTTGATTGACATTCACTTTGTATGAATTGACTTTTGCACTAACTTGTATGAAGCAAATTTTTGAGGATGGGGAGAGTATGTTTTCAACTTTTGTGTGAAGTATGTTTTCTTTGTATAAAGTGTGTTTGTACTAGGCATCTGCGTGTTTTGTGAAGTATTTGTTTTGAACTTTAGCATTCAATTTTGTTTGTATGTTATATTTTGAACTTTGTGAGAATGTTTTTTTCTTAAACTAGCATTCATGAACTTTTGTGTGAAGTGTGTGTTTGAAATTCAGTTTTCAAGTAGAATTTGATTTACTTATTGTTTATGTGAAGTGTGTGTTTTTACATTCACTTAGATTTGATCCACCTATTGTTTGGAATTCACTTTATATGTAGTGTGTTTTAAATATTTGCATTGATGAACTTTGTATGGAGAGTTCTTTGAACTTTTGCATTTACAAACTTTGTATGAAGTGTTTTTTAAACTTTTGCATTAATGAACTTTGGTTTGATGTTTAGCATTCATGAACTTTGTATGAGTGTATTTGAGATTTGACATTTATTTTGTGTGGACTTATTGTTTGTGTGAAATGTATGTTTGAACTTTAACAATTACTTTGTTTAATGTGCTTCACTTTGGCATCTACTTTTTGTTTGTCTTTTCAACTTTTGTGAGAATTATATTTAAAAAAAAAAATTGATTCGCTTAAATTTTCCATTGACATTCACTTTTCTCACTTTGTATGAATTGACTTTTGAACTAACTTGTATGAAGCAAATTTTAAACTTTTATTCGATCCACTTATTGTTGCATTAACTTGTATGAAGCATATTTTAAACTTTTATTTGACCCACTTATTGTTTGTATGAAGTGTGTTTTAACTAGGCATCCACTCATTTTGTGAAACTTATTTGTTTTGAACTTTGGCATTCAATTTTTTGTGTTATATTTTGAACTTTTGTGAGTAGAATTCTTAAACTAGGCATTCATGAACTTTTGTTTGAAGCATGTGTTTGGTGTTTGAAATTTGGAATTATGCGTGTGTGTGTGTAATTACTTTGCATGTACTTGTTGTTTGTATGAAGTGTATGTTTGAACTTTGACATTCATTTTCTTTGTTTGTTGTGTTTCACTTTGGCATCTACTTTTTATCTATGTGAAGTGTGTATTTCATTTTTGAACTTTAGTGTGTGTCAAGTGTGTGTTTGTACTAACTTTATTTGAAACTTATCATTCACTTTGTGTGTGTGGATGTGTGGACATATGCATGTATAAATGTTTGTGTTGACATTAGATTTTATGTACATGAAATACATGTAAGAACTAACTTTGGCATTCAATTCATATATGTGTGCATTTGTCCAAACTAACATTAGCACTCACTTTGTGTATGCGTGTCTATTTGTGTGTGTGGAATGTGTGTTTGAACTTTGGCATGTTTGAAGTTTAGCATATTTTGTGTGTGTTGAGCGTGAACTAATTGTGTGTTTGAACTTTAGTATACTTTGTGTGTCAAAATTGTGTTTGATCTAACTTTGTTTGAATCGTAGTGTACTTGGCATGTGTGTGTGCATGTGTGCGCGAGCATGTGTACATTCATGTATGCATGCATGCACATTCACTTTTGTGTGCATGGATTGTGTTTGAACTAACTTAACATTCATTTTGCATGGATGTCCATTTGTTTGAACTAAATTTTGACACTAATTTTGTGTAGTATGTATTTTTTGCTTTGAATTCACTTGGATTTGATCCAACTATCATTTGTGTGTGTATGTTTAAATTTTAGTGTTTACTTTGTGTGTGTGGAATGTGTGTTTGAGATATCTTTGTGTGAAATGTGTTTGAACTTTGGAATGTTTTAACTTTAGCATATTATGTGTGTGTTAAGTGTGTGTTTGAACTAACTTTGTATGAAATGTGTTTGAACTTTAGCATACTTTGTGCATATCAAGTGTGTGTTTCAACTCACTTTGTTTGAATTGTGTGTGTGTGTGTGTGTGTTTAGATTTTAGTGTTTACTTTGTATGTATGGAATGTGTGAGCCAAATTTGTGTGAAATATGTTTGAACTTTAGCATACTATGTGTGTGTCAAGTGTGTGTTTGAATTTTGGTATGTTTCAACTTTAGCATATTTTGTGCATATCAAATGTGTGTTTTAGCTATATTTGTTTGAATTGTTGTGTGTGTGTATCAAGTGTGTGTTTTAGCTATCTTTGTTTGAATTGGTGTGTGTGTGTGTGTGTGTGTGTGTGAATTTTGACATGTTTGAACTTTAGCATACTATGTGTGTGTCAATTGTGTGTTTCAACTAACTTTTTATGAAATGTTTTGAATTTTGGCATGTTTCAACTCTACAATACTTTGTATATATCAAATGTGTGTTTTAACTATCTTTGTTTGAATTGTTGTGTGTGTGGGTGTGGGGGGTGGGGTGGGTGTGTGTGTGGGGGGGATATGTGTGTGGGTGTGGGTGTGTGTGTGTGTGTGTGGATGGGTGTGTGGGTGTGGATGTAGGTGTGGGTGTGGGTGTGGATGTCGGTGTGGGGGTGTGGGTGGGTGTGTGTGTGGGTTGAGGTGGGGGGTGGCGGTGGAGGTGGGGGTGTGTATGGGTGTAGGTGTGGGTGTGTGGGGGTGGGTGTGCGTGCGTGTGTGTGTGCATGTGCATGTGTGTGCGTGTTGTGTATGTGGTGTGCGTGCATATGTGTGCGTGTGCGTGTGTGTGGTGTGCATGCGTGTGTGTGTTGTGTGTTGTGTGTGTGCGTGTGTGTGAACTTTGTGCATATCAAGCGTGTGTTTTAAATATCTTTGTTTCAATTGTTGTGTGTGTGTGTGTTTGAATTGTTGTGTGTTTTGTGTGTATTTTTGAGTTAACATTCATATGTATGTGGAATGTGTGTTTGAGTGAACCTTGGAATTCACTTCGATTTGATCCCTTTATCATTTGTGTGTATGTTTGAACTTTAGTGTTTACTTTGTGTGTGGAATGTGTGTTTGAACTAACTTAGTGTCAAATATGTATTTGAAATAACTTTGTTTGAATTGTAGTGTACATGGCATGTGTGCACATGCATGTATGCACATGTTGTGTGTGAAGTATGTGTTGAACTAACTTTTTCATTCACTTTGTATCCATGTGCATTTGTTTGAACTAAATTTTGACACTCACTTTGTGTAATGTGTATTTTTAATATAAGTTTAGCATTCACTTAAACTTTGTTAATAAGTTTTTAGTTTCACAATTCACCTAAGAACAAGAGATTGGTTATTCCCTTAAAATCTATCAATAAATTATTAGTTTCACAATCAACTCAACAATCCCAAAGTAGATCTATGGGACAACTCAATTTGGACCTAAATGTTGTACAACCTCAACCCATGGCTAGCAGTAATTTTAGATCTTAGAACTTGCTACTCAAGGTAAATATGCATATGTTCAATCATAAGGATTCACATACTTTAGAGGGTAGGGAATGTGAATTAAGAAGATTATTTGTAAGGTATCTACAAATGTTAAACTCTCAACAAATGAAAAAGATGTCAAATAAGGGTGAGGATGGGTTTGTGATAATTATTTTTATTAGAAGCATAATAGTCAAGGGTTCCTATATTGCTAGATCTTCAAGTAATCATAGATAACTGTTATCATAGGGAATTGCACCCGTATGCAAGGCTGGTGAAGCTCTGCAATTCCGTGTAACATGGGACTAATTTCAGGTTGTGGGTGCCCTATAACGAAATTAGACCTCCAGATTATGGGCTAGTTCCCTTCAGATGTTCTATTGAGATGTATGTTTTTACTACTTGGAAAAGGGAAGAAAGAAACTAAGTGAATGCAAAAGGTAAAATTTGGTGATGCACCTGATTTGGATAAAAATATGCAATATGATCCACAATGTTTACCCAGAAATCTAACTTTTTCTAAAGAAAGTTTGAAAACAGGGTTTCTATGAAGGAAATGATTTTTTCACAACACAAAAAGACTCTTTCTGGTAACACAACCTAAGACATGTGATGATTATATGCTTAATACTGCAAACAAGGAAGTGAGACAATAATTTTAAAGGTTTTATGATAAAACACAACAAAATTTCATCAAAATCACTTCAATAATCAACACTAAAATGGAAAGGTAACTTAATTAATCTTAAATAAACAAATGAAAGCTCTGCAAAGAAGACAAAAAATGGAACTTGTAACTTGCCGATCTCTCAATAAAATTGTAAAAAATGAGCTACAACAATTCTCCAATCTGTCTGAATCAGAATGAGAATCAAGAACTAGCAAAAACAAACTTTTGCTTTACAATATATAGGTTTGCTCTCTCAAAGAGGCATGCAAAATATGGACTTGCAGATAATTGCCTCTAAAAATAATCACTCTCGAACAACCTCCAAAATCCTCATAATTAGGGTCTAAAATTGCCACAAATTGAGCAAAAATAGCTCCAATTTGGGCCTCTCCATATGCTTGACCAAAAAGTTGACCAAAAACCCTAAAAATACTCCTAAAAATCATGCAAAACCTCCTAGGTGGCCTAGTTAACTCAACTAATCAATTTGCATGATTTTGCATGAACAAAATTGATTGTGAGTAAATAATAAAGTAATAGAATAATTACTTTATTATTGGTTACAATTTGTTCTAAATTTGACTTTACAATTTGTAGAAAATAATAACGTAATTTGGAAAATATTACTTTATTATTTATTTACAATTAATAACTTTGTAAAATCATGCATGATTTAGAAGAAAAATATCACTCCTTATCACTCCAATTACATTTGCCTAATTTGCATGATATGAGCACGAATAGGACTTTAGAAGAAAATGAAAATCCCCTTATACCTCCATGTGAGAAAAAATCCCTAGTTTGTATGATGCACACATTAAGGCAAAAAAATTTACCCTTAATACTCCATGCACCAAGGAGAAAAACATTACACACTCTGCCTTATTACTCCATTTACAATGTAAAAATTGACATCATTGCCACACACACACACACACACACACACACACACACACACACACACACATATATATATATATATCATGCAAAATAAATCAAAACCCTAAACAACCTTTGCCACCTTGCAATATTTTGTCTTATCTTGCATCTTTATGCACATATACCTTCTTTTCAACTATCTCCTTTATGCAGAAAACAATGATACTCTTGCCACCTTGCATCTCTTTACCTATACCCATTTTGCATGTAGTTGACTATCTCCTTATATCTTCCTTATCCATCATACCTTGCATTCATATACTTTGCCTCTAAAAATACCACCATGCCAAAACTTTACTTAGCCATCTTTATTTGACTTCATAATGACCTATCCATATTTACCCTTACCTTATTACTCCATGTTTCAAAGTCATTTTACCTTGTTGACTTTACCTTATCCATCATCCATGTTGCTCCATGTTGTCGACCATCATGATTTACCTTGTTATTGATTTATCATGGAGAAAAAGGAACAATAAAATTTAAGCCTTATCTCGTAATGATTTGCACATTTTGACTTAGTAAAAATCAAATCAAAATAGAAAAGAAAGGAATCATGGTCCATGGCCCTCTGTGGCTAGATAATTAGACTTTTCAAGACATAGAAGTCTTAACCACGACATAAGGTAATAATTTGATTTTGCATGTGAAGTCAAAAAGGCAAGAGATCAAATGAGATCCATCAACCCAAAAAACCTTAACTTCATTTCACTTGGTCATTCTTTTGTGCTCTTGTTTACGCCGCCATGCTGCAAACCTCTGCTAGGGTTTGGTAAACTCTTGCTTCTCCGGTTTAGACCTGCCATTCTTAGTCGATTCTTTGGTACTTTCATGGATTTTGATGCAGGTGAGCTTCCCTTTATATGATAATGAACTTCTTTTTGATATTTCTGTGGTTTATGTCCTTCATGGCTGCAGCCTGATGTTTCTTGCTGAGTATTTTCACGAGTCTTTACACTCCATTCTCACTATATCTTCTTATTTTCTGTATTACTGCTAAATACCTCCATATACTTCGAGGGTTTTAACAACAAGAAATGCTCATCCTGTAACTCCTCCTCTGCATGAATATAAGGTGAGCTTCTCGGTTTATCTCTTTCCTGAAAACTCTTTGACTGCAGATAAAATGATAAGGGTTTCTAAAAAATGAAATGGGTATTTCATATAATTAAAGAAAATGCTTCTTTTCTATTGATGGTTGTGCTATTATATGTATCTTTCTATATACTTTCCTTTTGACTTCTTGCAAAACTTGAGGGTTTTTTCAAATATGAAACAAGGGTTTCATTTTAATGTCCACAGAATACTCTATCAGCTATAGCCATCTTCTCCAATTTCATGTAGGTGTTCATTTTGATAGAAGACAAAGAAAATGACACAAGGGGCTTAAAATTTGAGATGGGTTTCTTTGTTTTGTATGTCTCTCTGTCTACAACCGTGACTTGTATTTTGAGAAGTTTCAAAAGATGAAAACCGCGGCTTCTGTGGTTTTAGCATGAAAATGAAGTGAGCCTCCATTTGTTTGGCCCTATAATTCCTTCCTCTCAATCATATATGCAACTATCAAAGATTTGAAGAAGAAAAACTGAAGTGGATGCTCTATGCTTTTGAAGGAATGGTCTTTATTGACAACAACCATATTGTATTCTGTAGTATTCCTTCTTTGGTGACTATAAATGCAAAAAAAATTGAGAGTTTCGAAAAATATGAAGAGGGTTTGCACATTTTGCATTGTTTTAGCTTCTAAATACCTATGTCATTTTGCACCCTTAATGCATTGTTCTCATTATCTGCTGTGGATAGTTTCTAATTGCTATAGAGGGGCTTCTTCTTACTTTGACATTTGATATTTGGCAAAACCCTAATTTGAAAAAGCCTCACGGAGTATGTAGCATCTTGTAACTTTAAGGGTTTAAATGACAATGAGGTTTGCAATTGAAATAAAAGCTTCTCTATCCATCCCTGAAACTAAGTTTTTGTTTACTGAATATGCAGATAAAAAGACCTTGAGCTCTTTGTCTATTATTCACTGCTCTCATGACAACAATGTATTATTTTTATTCCTGTATTAAAAACTGTCCTTGTAGGTTTGTCACTAATTGTATAGAGCCTCCAAGAAGATACCGTAAGCTTATTCTAAAGGTCACTCCACCTATCTGTCATCATGAAACTATCCCTTTAAAGAACTAAGACCTCTGAAAAACTCTAGACAAGTTTCTCTAGACTGTCAAACCTTTACTCACCATTAGTGACTGTATAGGGCTGATGCATGTAATCTCTTGATGTTTTATCACTGTCCACCAGATTTTAAACCAAACATGCCTCTTTCATTCTCTTTGTCTTCTTCATGCATGCAACATGAACTTACTCTTGGTGTTCAAAGGTGACTGTCCCTTTATCAAGCTTGTGTATGTCTATGCCAGTTCATGGTGGAGATAGCTTATTTAAATACTATCCTTTCCTCATGCATGCTCCATTATGACTGTACTTTTTGAATTGTTGGCACTATACATGTATTGCTATTGGTGTCCTATGCCTATAGGAATAGAGGCTTCTGGCACATGCTTTTGTGTTTAACTTGGCACCTAATCACTGTCATGCATGCATTTTAGCACCTTTGGACCTTCTTTGTCCTGTAGCATGATGACTTCTTTGAGTTTAATGATCTATTCTTTGAATTTCAATTATTGTTGTTTGATAGGACCTGCCTTTGACTGTCCTATATAATGTTCCTACATGATGAATGTCCTTTGTAATTTGATTGTTGTATAAGTTGTTTGACTGTGTTTTTGACCTTAATGACCCTCCTCAGTTGCTTCATGATCCATATGGGTGTTATGATAAGGATGCCAACTGATGGCTGTCTCCTAATGCATTGCAATGTCATTGTGATATGTCATCTGTTCTTGCACTTGTATAAAGAGATAAAGATGATGCTTCTTCTCTGGCACCTTGTAACTTAGATCATCAAGCATAGCCTTCCTATAAGTTTTCAACCTAGAGAAAGGACTAAGGAAATAGTGGACTGTCCCAATTTCATTAATCTTGGTCCCTATCAACTGTCTATCTGACCATCTCTCCATCCTTTAAACTGAGGGGGTGCTTCTTAAGGGTGACTTAGATCTATCATACTGTCCTCTTTACTGCTCCATTCTACATTGATACTGATGCTTTGTTCTACATAATTGTTGGTAGTCATGGCTACTTGTCCCACTACACTATCTAACTGATTTGGCTTTGTAAGTGTTTGAATGTCTTATCAACCTGTAAGACTGTTTGTGCCTTGCTGCATGCTCCCATCATCTGTAACCTCTTAATATTGGTGTAGGTCCCAAATTACAAGAATAATGACTATTTTTTTAGCTGCTCCATTATGATTTCTTACATGGTGTATGACTGTCCCAAGAGATCATAACAGTGATCTTTGCTTTGATGGAGAAATGAGGTGCCTTCACCTTTCTCTGCTCGCTATTGAGACAAGAAATAAGAAACCTGTACTTGCCTTTGCTACTCCTTCAGCTTCTAGAAGGCTGTAATAATTAAGCTATTCCATCATGGCTGTACATCTTCTTTTATGCTCGTTTGCATTGATGACATGATTGCCCTCTTGCAAAGTTGGTGGTTGTTTTGTATGTGATCATAATTGTACTGATCTGGTTGCTTTAATGCATAAGGCACACAATAAACTTGTTGTACCTATACAGTGATAGATGTGTTCTTTGAACATGAAGTTTGCAATGCACGAAATATACAAAACACATGAGCATCCTCATGATGCAATCATATAATCTAATCATTTGTTATTGCTACCACATATGCCTTGACTGTACTTTGTAATTCATTTGACGGCATAGGGTTGTTCATCTGTCTATAGCACTATACATGGCTTTATCATTTGAGTCTAAATTGATGTTTTCATGATAAAGGATGAGAGAAATACCTCCGTTATAGCATGATATGTTCTTCATCACTGTTCCATATGACTTGGTAATTCATTTTGGCTGAAAGAATATGCTTTTTAGTCAGAAATTGTCACTAATAATAGTGCTTGAGCATGCTGGGCTCAACCCTCGTGGGAGCCACATTTCCTCCATATGCTATGAGAAGAATTTGAAAATGAATGTTTATCTGTATCTGCACATGGAACACACATGTTAGCATAAAAAGTATACCTAATAGCATTGACAGATCTTCTTCATGATTTCTTCCTGATTTGTGTCACATATCTGATCTGATCTCTCATATGAATGCATGATATGATATGTAGATGTTTCTATTTGATAAAAGCATGTGATAACTTTAAACATCCGGAGCACTAACAGGGTTGTCCCCAAAATTTTACAAGTTCAACTGATGCTGGAGCTTTGAAGTGAAGACTGAAGACTAAAGACTTGAAGGCCAACATCAAAAACAATCTCCATCATTAGACAATGATGGATGTTTAAATTTATCATGTGTTCATGTCTTTTCCTTTTATCAAACAGATGCATAGCTTGCATGTCTACAATTGCTTAGTCTAGTTACTCCCACGGCTTGTGTGGGACACATTTGAACACTTCTTTTAAGCATGATCAATTAATTTCTCTTATGCATATGATGTATATGTATATCCTTTTCAATCAATGCATGAGATAAAGTAACAGATACTTGAATGTATGTTCAAAATATGACATGAAATAACAGTGCAATACAAATATCTTTCTTTTATTCAAAACTGATTAACTGAATAATCAATCTAACTTATAACTCCTGAAAGATCAAACTGTGTAGAACAACTGTATCTCCTTGAATCTTTGATTTCTTGACAATCTTATTCTCTTGCCATGATAACTCATCAGTCTTGATTAGACTGATGGGTTATCCTGACAACTGGATATCATCTCTTCTTTGTCAAGACAATTACTGTTCAACGAATGCATAACTTTGAAGTTTTCTTTTATTCCTTTTGAACAATTACTCTTAGGTCCAACTAATTTTAAGTGTGGACAAAAATTAGTAACAATAACAACTTAGTGTTTTTTGGAGGATATGAGAAAAGGATTGCCTACAAAAGAGATCAGTATTATACCATACAACAACTAGATTTTAAAAATGTATCCTTCCGCTCCTACCCATACGCTGCTAACTAGAAACCCTACTAAGGTGTACCCTAGTTCCCCTAGGATTTCATTGGGTAGTCATTGACTGAATTGCTCTCTTGATCATCAGTTTGGTGGTGGAAATGGTTCTTCTGGCCTCAATCTTTGTCTGACAAGCTCGGTCCTCTTGTGTGTTGTAGATCTTTGGGAGGATGTACCTCTTTTCAGGCCCTAGTTCCAGAGACTGAAAGCATGGAATCCCCTCCTGGGAGTCAATTAGGTGGTATCCATTACTTTGCAAATGTTGCAAGGTTGTGGGTCCTTGGTCATTCACACAATGCCCAGTTTCATCCTCTACCCTATGCTCAACCTCCCCTATTTTGGTGGGTGATCATGATGTGGAGGAGAACGAGGAGTTTTATCTAAACTATGGAGTGGTTTGCAGATTTAACAATTTGTGTTTATCTCTGCTAAACCTTCATAAATGGGTCTTGGAATCTTGGAAACCCTTGGTGGAGGGCAAGAATGAACTCTTCCCTTATGCCAGAGGCTTCTTCATAGTGATCTTCACATCTTTGAAGGAGCAGGATATTGTGCTCAACAGTAGGGCTTGGTTGTGGGGAGTGCACTCCCTCTCCATTAAACCATGGTATCACTCCTTCAACTTACTTACAGAACCACTCATCATTAGACCAATCCGAGAAAGTCTACCAAATCTCTTGCTCCAGTTTTGGGAAGATTCATGCTATGAGGACACCGGTAAAGCTATCAATCACTTCCTGATGGTTGATTCCACAACCTCATTCATGGGGCACTCTGCGTTGGCTCGTATCTTAGTTGACATTAACATCTCCAAACCCCTGTTTGGAGAGGTGATCCTGAAGGTTGGAAAAGATCAAGGACACAATAATATTTTGACACAAAGATCAGATACAAATGATGTTTTTTCACCAATCATCTGGCTTCTATTTGTCCTCTCTCTCACTGCAATAATGTACCTACATGGTGGAAGAATGCTATTGAGGATTATTTTACCATATGTGCTTCTGATCCTCTAATGGATGATCCCTCATAGGATGAGGTATCCTCTCAAGATATTGTTTCCTCTTTACCCATTTTCCCCACATCACATGGGCCCATGGGGGAAATAGAGGGTGGAATTGATGCATGCCTCTTGATCTCTCCAAGGATGGATTTCCAGTACATGGTTTAAATAGTTATCACCCCTTCCATGTCAAGCAGTGTAGAGCTCCCAACTCTAGTTCGATCATCAATTTCCCCAGTCTCTCACTCAGATCCATTCTTGTGTGATTTGTCTATCATTGTGGCATCTATTGGGGACTCCCCCTATCCCCTCACTTTAAGGATTTGGATTCTTGGATGGTTGTTAAGAAAGAAAGGACCCCTTTCACCCTCAGATCAAGGGAGTTAGATTTGCCAGATTAGGATCTAGAGTTGTCTAGATCTTGTTGTTCTGTTTTGCAACGGGGTTGCCTTTAGTGTTGTTAGTCCCATTTCTTGTGGTATTCATTGTGTCTTCCTTTTGGTTGTTTTGTAAAAGGATTCAGGTCCTTTCAAAAGCACGTGTTTTACCTTTATCAAAATAATTACTAGGAAGTCAACTACATAACATCAAGCCTTATCATTACCCCCATGTGTAAAATAGATTAATATTTATGCAAGTATAATTCATCTTAGTCCAAGTGCTAAGATGATCTTGAATTATATTTCTAGATAGATGTTAAAAAGATAAGGAACATGATAATTCAAATGGAAGAATTTTCTTGTCAAAAATGTTACATGAGAAGAAAAAGATTTCATGCAAAAGAATCCATAATTGATCACATTAAGGACATCACTTGTTTGAAGAGGGGAGGCATACTAGGCCCTTAACCCATTAATTATATTGGGATAGGCGAACCAAATATGGCTCATAATCCTTAATTGAGTCAACTATGAGTCCCTAAGTATAATTAATGTATGCTAGTACTAATATGTAACATGCCAACTAGGTTATTAGAAAACAAATCAATTTTTTGTTACTAACATTTGTAAGATAGGAAAAGATGACCTAATCAATTATGAGCTAACTAGATCAATTTTCCCATCAAACATTGGAACACAAGTCGACAAAGACTTTATGCTTGGCTATAGTCCTCAATGGAGAGCCAAGGTATCCGGGCTATGTTCCTTTGTTATGATTGTAAAGATTGATTCAACAATAGCAAGATCTAGGGTTACAAGTGATCAAATGGATTAAATGAATAACATACAGGTGTTATGAGACAAATGTATAGAAACAAAAAGCAAATCTAAGAAGGCAGTAGAGAGAGTAACATGGTAGCAAAAACTGGGGAAAAATATTGACGATACTAGAGCTCTGTTATAGAATCCTGATGAGCATATAGGAGTTATAGGACATATATGTAGAAATCAAGAGTAAAACAAGAAGCAGATTAGGTGGAAATTGGTACTGAAATCTGGGGTTGTCCAGGCAAGACACTAGCGCTAGGTGCTAATGTCCTTAGGGTTTTACATAGATGAAACTTCTATCTAACGACATTTGTGTCTTTTGTCTTCTTGTCACTCGTCGGTGCTTGAAACTCTCAATCCGAACCTGTACACACAAAAGAGGGAAAAAGGTTGTGTAGTATAGGGGCTTACCTCAGTCAAACCTTGTGTTGATGTTCCAACCTCCACAATAGCAATGATGATTATGATAAAGAGTGTGTGTTCGTAATGAGAAGAGGCAAACCAAATGATAGAGGTTGCAATAAAAAATACCATGAAATAAAGTTACCATAAATGTGAAACCCTTGTTGGATTGATGTCGCAACATGAATCATCCAAGGGTTAGTGCATACAAATAGAGATCTTGGAGAGAGAGAGAGAGAGAGAGAGAGAGAGAGAGAGAGAGAGAGAGAGAGTGAGAGAGAGAGAGAGAGAGAGAGAGAGGAGAGAGAGGAGAGAGAGAGAGAGAGAGAGAGAGAGAGGAGAGAGAGAGAGAGAGAGAGAGGAGAGAGAGAGAGAGGAGAGAGAGGAGAGAGGAGAGAGAGAGAGAGAGAGAGAGAGAGAGAGAGAGGAGAGGAGAGAGAGAGAGAGAGAGAGAGAGAGAGAGAGAGAGAGAGAGAGAGAGAGAGAGAGAGAGAGAGGGAGAGAGAGAGAGAGAGAGAGAGAGAGAGAGAGAGGTGACATTCATAGATCATTCATGTGCCTATCATGTTGTTTATATATGAATCACAATTACTTTTTAGGGGGCCCGATTGGGTAAGGCCAACAAGGTGCATCATACAAGATAATCAAATTCAAACTCTTTCAGAGCCAATGGGCAAGACACTAGCACCCAACTCTAGTGTCCAAACTAAATTGGCCCTTGAAATGCTAGTTGTCAAGGGACTTAACCCAATTCCTTATCAAGGTGTTAAAATAGGCATATTATAAGCGAGGTAAACACACACTAAACATCGCACTAAACCCAGTGTGAAATTGTAAGCAACAACAATTTACGACACTACAACATTAAGCTATTAACCATTTGTGTAGTGAAAAAGTGTGGTCTTGCAACAAGCCATCAAATACCCATGAGTTTGACAAAGAGGACACACATTTTGCTCTAATTGCCCTGGGTTCTATAAAATATTATTTTTCCCATGGACTTGAGAGATAATAAAATTCTAGCTTAATCCAAAAATCTTGGGCCCACTTATGTAGCCACACAAGATACTTAAGCTCATCATTTGTTTCCCTTACCATGCTAGACGCTACCATTTGGATGTGGATTGATCCAAAGGAACTATGTATAACATCCTTGCATAGCCATGCAATAACTATTAAGATTCCTTGAGCTCAACATGAAACACCATAGTTAAGTATACAAATGTCAAAATTTATTGCTGGCAAAATTTGAGCTCACCTCTCAACTACATTATAATGGGATAGATAGTCTATAAATCCTTATAACACCAATATAACATGAAAATATACATGAGGGTGTGCCTACAACATAGTTTATTAGAAGTTTTAAATATGTAGGTCACTCACAAGGCCATGGTAATGACATGTGATCACAATAACCTTTTTACTTAACTAAGCAAGTGCAATAACTAGGAATTTAACCAAAATTTGCTTGTATTCTCAATTTTAGTCTTCCCTTTCGATTCCAAACTTTGCTAACTTTGGACATAAGAAATCAAATTAAATGTTGTCATTGAGAGTCTTAGGTCTATAGATAGAATATGAAACCTTCTATTTATGACATGTGGACAAATTTAGTGAGGGGCATGTGGAGCCTCCCTAAGGACTCTTAACATCCTCTAACAACTTTACCTCACCATCCTCCAACCAATAGTGGAGTTTTAATTCTAGCATCTTCTTCCTTTTTCCATGGAGCCTTGGTGACTATAGGATGAACTTGATAAGATGAAGCAAGATAAACATAGAATATAAAGGCCTTACCTTTAATACCATGGGATTTATTTAAGAGTTATACCAAACGCCCTCATGGTGGGTCCCCAACCTCTAGCATGAACTTGATCAACAAATGCATTGCCTCATTAGCAATCTTGACAGACACTGATTGAGCTTAATTTAATGAAATGGACAGAGTTTAATACGTAGTCTTGGATTTTGATATTACTGGGTTTATTTTATAAAGTTATACACTGCACTTATCATGTGGACCCAACAATAGATAGCTTGGCATCACTCCACCAATGGCATGGACTCAATGCTAAAATTCATTTTACAACCTCCTATGTTGTCACATGTCATTGGTCACATCTACTTATGTCTCACCCTTAAATACAAGCTTCAAAATTATGTCAATCTTGATTCTTTGTACCATAGGTAAACACCTTATTGTATCATATATTGCATTACTAGTTCCTTTATGGCCTGCACCAAGGTTGTATATTGTTATGTACAAAACCTCAAGATTCAAATAGGTCATACCATTTCTCATAAATTTCTCATGATATTTCACTGATTTGCATTACACCATCCTATAGTATATAACATTCCACTTGCATGCCATTTTGTTTCTTCATTACCATTTACAACTCCCACAAGCACTAGTATAACACCTGGCTGTATTAGTATAACTAGTGTGTGAGGCCCATTCATTTATGACAGACTGAGTTGCTCTATTAGTCATGTTATGGTTGTTATACTTGGACATTGGGACTTATTATTATTGGGATACCAAGATACTAGACTATGTATTTTTGGATTATGATATTTGGATAGACTATAGTAGACATTGTTCATTTGATTAGATTAATTATTTAATTACATTTGGTGATAGTGACCTAATTATGAGATAGCTTTATCATAGTTGATTTTATCTGATGGAAGTAGGTCTTGATTGATCATATATGTTGTCTAATTATGTGTTATGGATTATGCTATTAAACAAGTTGAGGTTAATTGAAATTGGATATATGTGTTGATAGGCCATTATGATGTATATGTGATGACATTAGGAGATATCGTGGAATGTTGATTGAAATTGTAATGATATGTAATTGACATTCATATGGATTTTGATTATAGTTTAGAGTATAGATGGGTTGCATTGAATATGATTATAATTGGAATTTAATTCAAGTTGCTTCGGCTATATATGTTTATTGGACAAATTGGACGTGTGCAATTGAGATGTACAGTTACCTTCCATGACCAATGGAAAATTTGGAGGTCAACTAGAAACCTTAGTCTATATGGAGACTAAAGTCTTTTGTAAATGTATAATGTGTAATGTGATTTATTTACTATGATATTTTGGTTTTAAAAATTGTGTGTAAATATGAGTTGGCATGGGTGATGAGTTGGTTGCTTGTGTATCTTATTTTGAAATTTAAAATTTGGGATCACTTTTGAGGAGGTTTGAGAGGTCTTTTCATGAATATTTTATTGATTTTAAGTCCCTAGATCATGTACTTGGGGTTGGGGGTCTTTTGGGCTTTGAATTTTTAAAATTTGAGTGATTTAGACCACTCCCAAGTTCCTTGGGAAAGAAGTGGCGTGGGTAAGTTTTGGGAAGAGAGATGGTGGACTTGTCACCTTCTCCTTCCATTCTCCTAGGTTTGGGGGTGAAGATTTGACCAAGTACCACCTCATCGCAAGGCTTCACACATGTGGGAGCCCAACCTAGGGAAGATTTTTGGAGAAGTGTAAAAGTACACTCCTCTCCCTCAGGTCTCACACATGTGTGAGAGCCATGAGGAGTCAAATCATTCCTTGGGGTTGGATGATTGGTTGCGAGGGATGAGGAGGATTCCATGTGGTACTTTCTCATTTGGAGAGGAGGTGTGACATATCATTGATTACATATACCCTCATTTGCAACTTGTGAAGCATTTAGTATTTCATTTTCACTTGTTGATTTGAGAATTTGAGAGGAAGAGACTTGGAGATTGGAGAAGAAAGCTAGTGGAGCTTTTGGAGGGACTTCACCAACATTGTTCTTTATCAACTTTTGGGAAAGGCTTTTCTGAGGTAGGTTTCTTTCTTGTATAATAATTTGTGTGTTGAATAGAAATGAAATGTAGAAAATGGGTGTATGTGTTGTGTTCTTCTTACCTTGTTCTCCATTGTTGTGATGAACATGTAGTTGTGTTGTTGGGTTGGGTCTATTGTGTTTTGGGTTGGCTCCCCAATTGGTTGAGAGCAACCCATGTGAGGGGTTGAGGGAGGTAAGAATCCTCCTTGGGGAAAGCTCACTTTCTTGAAGGAGAGGTTTGTTATGAGTTCCATTTGGTGTTTGGGTAATGTGATTTTGGTGGTGAAATGGTTAAGGAGGTTTTGGAAGATTTGAAGAATCATGGAAATGTGTATATGTGATTTTGATGTATTAGTTCTATTTTTCCCCAAGGTAGAGTTTTCTACTCTATTCCCCCTATTTTGGATTCCTTTTTGGTATCCTTAGTGTTGTGTAAGCCTTGGTTAGGATTGTTGTTGTCTTTCTATGAAAAATGAATGGTGTGTTAGTTTTTGGTGTGCTCCTTGGGTTTCATAATTGGCCTCCTAGCTCGAGGGTGGCTTGTGAACAAGCCAATGATTGGGAGGTGAGCACCTCTATTGGTCCTTGGATATAGTTTTCTCTTATTTTTGTAGGTTTTGTGAAAATGGACAAAGAAAGGAGAAGAGTCTCCTATTAAATAGTTTCAAGCCTCGTTCAATGGAAATTATTCTATGTAAAAGAGCCTTATTTTGTATTGAGAACCTTAGGTCAAGTTTGTAAATGTGTTTAGGAAAGTTTTGTAAGTTGTTAGACTATGGTCTATGAGTCACTATGGGGTTGTAAATGTCCTTTGAATATGCCAAGATTAGTTATGTATCTTCAAGATTGTTCACCTTTCTCTTGTTAAGTTTCTTAAATGTGTAAATTTTTGATTTAGCTTTCACTTAATGTATGAATGGTATCAAACAAGGAAAATGATTCATTTAGTTGTATTCTTCTTATTATGCAAACATGAATGAAAATATTTGTTTTTCATTATAGAACTTGAGTATATTATGGCATAGTAAAATTTTAGATAGTATATAATGTGTATAACAGTATGTATATATTGTTGTATATTTTATATACATAGTATGTATATATTGTTGTATATATTAAATACATAGTATATATTATATAAATAATATGTATATACTATTGTATATTAAATTCACAGTATATATATATATATATGTACAACATATCTATCTAGCTTATACTGAGCATTTGTGTTGTGTATATCTTTATTTTATTATATATACACACATTCACCCATTGAATCAATGTGTATTAGTTCTATGATTTAAAGGAGGATTGCATTGTTGAAAGAAAATAAATAAAATAGTTAGAAAATAGATTCTTGATAATCTAAGCATTTAGATGGAGAAGGAAACTTAGTAAAACAAATCAAAACTTGGAAGACTCTCCTCTCTCCCTCTCCTTGCCTTCTCCCAAATCTGGAAACAAAGAATGGATAAATGAGTGTTAATTTGCTCTTTTATAACCTCCTCATGTGGTTAGTAGTGTTGCCCTAGAAAATTAGTGGTAAACTAATGATGCTTATGGGTAGTGGATGTGTAAAATAAATTTAGAAATATTGGTGTATAAGTAATGGCTCTAGTGGAAATGAGTATTACAGTGTAAAAAATTGTTATGGGTTAAATTAATAATTAGTGGGTTTGTTTACTGAAGGTTTCTTAGAAAGAGAATGATATTTACTTATTTTATTTTAATTTAATGAATCTATTGTTAAATGTGTACCTAAATTTTAGTGGAATTGAATAATCATTATTGTTTTACGAAAATTTATTATGGTAGAGAGGAGGGAAATATTGCATTAATTGTTTTTATTAAAAATCATTGGCATTTAAATTATTTAAAATCCTCTTACTTGGAATACTAAAATGTTTACAATGGTAGACTTAAATTTTTATTCTTAAATCATAGTAGTAATTTATTTTCCTAATAACGATGTAGCATTGTGATTCAAATTTTATTGTACTAGTTAAATTTATTTGTTGCTTTCCCAGTAGAAATTATTTAATGGATCTAGTGTTAGTTAAACATTAGCATGCTAGGAATTGAATTTAATTTTAGATAATTGGTCTTTGAGCTCTTAAGGTGGGGCCATCTCCATTTTAATATAGAACACCTAGGAGGGAATTATCGTAGGGTGTATGACCGATGTTAGCTATACTCGTCATTTTCAAAATCCCTCTCCTCAATTTGTGCAACATCCTTGTCCTGACGTTTCACAGAAATGAAAGTAAGTGTGTACGTTAGGTTATTGTGTGATACAAGATAGTACCTTGCGTTAATGATTTATTACTAAAAAAAATGTTGTTGGTTTGGGTGTTCATGTCCACAGGCAAGTGTGGGCATGACATTTGGTATCAGAGCCAAGTTCAACACAGGAACTTTGGGCACATATGATTAAAACATTAGTAGTTGACATTGCAACTTACACCTGTAGGATGGCTAGGACTAGGAGAGGACATGGAAGCAATCATGCCACTGGCGGGCCACATTCTTAGGAGAGACATTCAACATCACCTGCATCGGAGTCCATGCATCACCAGACACAGCAGGACCTTGGACCTTAGATCCTTCAGACACTAAAATAGTTGATTGGCATTGTTCAGGAGTGTCTACCACCTGCAGGGGAGGCCTCACATGTCAAGCATTAACAACCTTCTATGGGAGAGCATGAGAAAGAGCATAGAGAGCGCAGTAGGAGTCCTCATGTTCGAATAGAGTTTTTAAATGAGGATGGTGAGTAGTCAGTTCATCTCGATCGACCACCTTGAGTTCAATGGCAGGATGCCTGAGGTGTATTATAAGCACCTCAAGATGCAGGGGATCAGATTAGGAAGTTACTTTGCTTGGAACCTTCGACCTTTTTAGGATCGATAGATGGCATTGAGGCAAAATACTAACTTCTTAGTTTGTACCGGTGCTTTGAGTTTACGTTGCATGCTTATGACAACAACTTAAAAGAATGCGTGGCCATTCATCTTTTGCATGGTACCACTTCTACCTAGTGGTGCCAGAAGGAGAGGAAGTATTATTTGGAGCTCGACACCTTGTCTTGGGATATATTTTTGGAGCGTTTTAGAGTGAGACATTTTTCAGCACACTATCGACAATGGCGTATTGTTGAGTTTCATAATTTGAATCAGCATGGACTTACAGTGGAAAAATATGAGAGTTGCTTCCTAGAGTTCAATATTTGGACTGCCTTCAGAATGAGAAACTCCTCGTTAACCATTTTATCAAAGGCCTGAATGCTAGTATATCAGGTCCTATTCACATGGTTGATCCTGAGACCCTAGGGTTCATTGTGGAGAAGGCCTATATCGCAAAGGAGATTTAGTGTAAGACTCGGGAGACACGAGACCACTCATGGAACTAAAATTGATTTCAACAGGATCGAAGTTTCACTAGGCCTCCACTTCCATAGAAGGGAGGATTTAGGTCCACTCCTACATCTTTGAGGCATGCACAATAGCAGAAGTAGCATAAGGGACATAGGCCTAGGCCACACTAGGGGTACATGGTGGACATTCTAGAGTGTACAAAGCATAAGGCCAGCGCAAAGATTAGCTTCCATAGAAACAGAATGTAGGACTATCCCATTCACAATAGTCCTTTAGAGGTGGTCACATTAGCTCTACTAGACCTTAAGCACAATAGTCTAGCAGGACCCAACCAGCATAGGTTCAAACTAGGGGCCCTTGTTATGTTTGCGGAGGTGTTGGGCACTTGGCTAGAGAGTGCCCTCATGGGTTTGTGACCTCAAGAGGTCATCAAGAAAGTGGTTCTAAAGAGATAGTATGAGACATGGGTAAATCCCACTGAGTTGTTGCACCAGTTGAGAACTACCAAGCGGACCATTAGGCCATAATTATTGAGGCCCCAGGTACTATTAGTGGACTTCCTATCACTATTTTATTTGATTCTAGAGCTTATGATTCATTTATTTCCCCATCCATAGTGGAGTGTTGCAAGATGGAGGCATCTAGATAGGATGATAGGTGGGAGGTTGAGTTAGATTTGGGGGCCAAGGTGTTTTTAGACTTAGTGGTTAGGGGTTGTGCCTTGGGACTTGGAGCTTTAACCACATCAATGGATCTTTGAGTTACTCCTTTGGGATCTTATGGAGTGGTTTTGGGTATGGATTGGCTAGATACCCATTGGGGTAAGATAAATTGTCGGCATAAGACCATTGATTGTGTTGATGATCATGGTGCTTCAATTAAGCTTGTGGGAGTCCAGAGACCTATCTCCCTTTACATGATCTCTACTATGCAGCTTAAATAGTGCATGCAGAAGGGTTATCAGTTATTTACCATATCAATGAGTGATAGATCAGAGGATGGACCAGAGACTACCTTAGATGATCACCCTATTCTTAGTGAGTTTGTAGATGTTTTTCCTTTAGAGCTCTTTTAGGGATGCCTCCTGTCTGTGAGATAGGTTTTCACATAGATCTTATGCCAGGAGCATAGCTAGTATCCAGAGCAACTTATAGGATGACTACCCATGAGATTAGTGAGCTCAAGCCACAGTTGGAGGAGTTATTAGAGAAGGGTTATATTCATCCAAGGATCTCTCCTTGGGGTGCACCAGTCATCTTTGTTAAGAAGGAGGATGAATCCCTTCATCTATGTGTGGATTACAAATAGCTATTCACAAAGTGATAGTGAAGAATCACTACCCTTTGCCGATGATTGATGATTTATTTGACCAGATGTAGGGTTCTAGGGTATTCTCGAAGATAGATCTTAAGTCTAGTTATCATTAGTTGAGGATTGTAGAGGCAGATATTCATAAGACAACATTTCAGACTAGGTATGGGCACTATGAATTCACATTGGTTCCATTTGGGTTAACAAATGCCCCTGCAGTGTTGATGAGTCTCATGAACGGGGTATTCTATACCTTTTTAGATCAGTTTGTACTAGTCTTTTTAGATGGTATTTTGATATACTTTCAGACAGAGGAGGAGCATGAGGAGCACTTACACGATGTTTTACAGTGTTTGAATGAGAACCAACTTTATGGTAACTTGGTGAAGTGTGCCTTCTTTAGATCAGAGGTTCAGTAATTGGGTCATATCTTGTCTAGTGATGGTATCTTAGTAGATCCATTGAAGATAAGATCTATTATAGATTGGCTAGCACCTACTAGTGTCACTAATTTTAGGAGCTTCATGGATTTGGTAGAATATTATCATAGATTTGTTGAGGGATTTTCTAGGATTACACATCCTATCACTTCCCTTCAACAGAAAGGGAAGACATTTGAGTGGACAGAGCAATGTGAGAAAGCATTCTGGACTCTTAAGGAGCATATCACTAGTGCATTGATTCTTGCAGTACCTGATCTGATGGCAGACTTTTTGGTGTGTACAGATGCTTCTATAGAGGGTATTGGTGTAGTACTTATACAGGAGGGTCGAGTAATCACATACGAGTTGCAAAATCTTAAGACCCATGAGCTGAACTACCCCACGCATGATTTGGAGCTTGTAGCACTAGTTCATGCTTTAACTAGGTGGAGACACTTTCTTTTGGGACACAAATTTGAGTTACATACAGATCACCACAGTCTTTAGTATATATTCATGTAACCTAATCTTAATGCTCGTCAATGACGATAGATGGAGTTCCTTTATGAGTATGACTTTGATGTGCATTACATCAATGGTAAGGAGAACATGGTTGCAGATGCCCTAGGTAGGAGAAGACTTGAGGTCATGGCTATGACTATGGGCATAGACTTCAGAGGATGTATTCTCTAGCAGCTACTAGAGGATGAGTGGTACGGAGAGGTTTATCAGGAGTTACGGTCTCAAGGAGCCCTTAAGGGCAAGTTTGTAGGATACACTCTAGATGCAGATGGGTTTCTATGTCATCGAGGTTGGATATATGTACCTCTTTCAGGGGATCTACGGAAAGTGGTATTAATAGAGGCTCATAGAGCACCTTATACAGCACATCCATGGGTGAATAAAATGCATGCAGACCTTAGGCAGCTATATCATTGGGCAAGCATGCGACGGGACTTACAAAGTTTGTTGGTCGATGCCTTGAGTGTCAGAAAGTCAAGGTTGAGCATCAACATCCAACATGATTACTTTACACCCATAAGATACTTGAGTGGAAATGAGACACCATTTCCATGGATTTCATAGTTGGTCTACCTTTGTAATATCGATGCCATGATCCCATCATGGTGACAGTTGACAAGTTGACCAAGGTTGCACACCTTGCTCCTGTATGAACTACTTATAATGTTCCTGCAGTGGCAAGGGTCTTTTCGGATTACATTGTTAGACTTCATGGGATTCCTTGTTGGATCATTTCAGATAGGGATTTAGTGTTCACTTCAGCATTTTGGACTGCATTACAACATGCATTAGGCACACAACTTAATTTTAGCATGGTGTATCATCTTGAGACAGATGGATAGACAAAAAGGGTGAATAAGGTATTAGAGGAGATGTTGTAGATGTATGTGATGGATCAGTAGTCCAGATGAGAGGATTATCTCTATCTAGTGGAGTTTGTATATAATAACAGTCACAACAGTTCTTTAGGTATGACACCGTTCTAGGCATTATATGGTAGACCTTGTAGGACACCTTTGAGTTGGGATCAGATTGAAGACATAGTAGTTATTGGTCTCGAGATGGTACATGACTTGGAGTGACAGGTGATATTGATTAGACAACATCTTCAGGAGACACAAGATCGCCAAAACAAGTATGTCGATTTCAAGAGTTTGGATTAGAGCTTCTTAGTTGGTGAGAAATTATTTTTGAGAGTGTGACCACATAAGAGTCTAATCCATTATGGAAAGGGTTCTAAGATAGCATCTCAACTTGTGGGTCCCTTTGAGATTTTGGAGCAGATAGGGCCTATAGCCTATCCTCTAGCCTTGCCACATAGCCTGTCACGTACCCATGATGTATTTCATGTATTAGTTTTGAGGAGATATGTACTTGATGTTTCACATGTATTGGATTGGGGTTCTTTACAGGTAGTGGCAGACAGGCAACTAGCTTTGGAATCCATTCGCATCTTGGCTCGACGGACATTGTCCCTTTGAGGACAGGACCTAGATCAGGTCAGGGTCCAGTGGGACTGCTATGATGAGGTTTCAACCACATGGGAGGATACTACCGAGATGAGGACACTCTATCCCCACCTGTTTGAGGGCTTCTAGGAGGAAGCCTAATCTTAGGGGGGGAGGATGTGAGGTCCATTCATTTATGACATGCTGAGTTGCTCTATTAGTCATGTTATGGTTGTTATACTTGGACATTGGACTTATTATTATTGGGATACCTAGATACTAGACTATGGATTTTTGGATTATGATATTTGGATAGACTATAGTAGACATTGTTCATTTGATTAGATTAGTTATTTACTTACATTTGTTGATGGTGAAGTAGTTATGGGATAACTTTATTGTAGTTGATTTTATGTGATGGAGGTATGTCTTGATTGATCAATATGTTGTCTAATTATGTGTTATGGATTATGCTATTAAACAACTTGAGGTGAATTGAAATTGGATATATGTATTGATAGACCATTATGATGCATATGTGATGACATTAGGAGATATAGTGGAATGTTGATTGAAATTGTTTTGATATGTAATTGGCATTCATATGGATTTTGATTATCATTTAGAGTATAGATGGTTGCATTGAATATGATTATAATTGGAATTTAATTCAAGTTGCTTCAGCTATATATGCTTATTGGACAAATTGACATGTGCAATTGAGATGTGTAGGTACCTTCCATGACCAATGGAAATTCGAAGGTCAACTAGAAACCCATGTGAATCCCCTGTGATGCCTGGCCTTAGTCTATATGGGTACTAAAGTCTTTTGTAAATGTATAATGTGTAATGTGATTTATTTACTATGAATATTTTGGTTTTTAAAATTGTGTGTAAATGTGAGTTGGCATGGGTGATGAGTTGGTTGCTTATGTGTCTTATTTTGAAATTTAAAATTTGGGGTCACTTTTGAGGGGGTTTGAGAGGTCTTTTCATGAATATCTTATTGATTTTAAGTCCCTAGGTCATGTACCTTAGGGTTGGGGTTCTTGGGCTTTGAATTTTTGAAATTTAAGTGCTTTAGACCACTCTCGAGTTCCTTGGGAAAGAAGTGGCATGGGTAAGTTTTGGGAAGAGAGATGGTGGACTTGTCACCATCTCCTTCCATTCCCTAGGTTTGGGAATGAGGATTTGATCAAGTACCACCTCATCCCAAGGCTTAACACATGTGGGAGCCCAACCTAGGAGTATATTTGGAGAAGAGTGTAAAAGTACATGTTGCAAGTATGTGCTAATCGGTGTTGTCATTGGTGTCAACTGTCTTCTAATGAGGTTTTTATTATTTGATTGAGTTGGTGTGTTAAAGTGATTTGATTGCTTTGTAGAGGTGTTGAAGATGTTGAGAATATGCTTTTTTTGTTTGGTTTCCAAGTGCTTTTGAGAAAATTTGATTAATATTGGAAATAGTGTGTTGAAGAAGTCTTTTGGCTTACAGGATGTTGTTCGAGTTTTTACTCTGCATTTCTTTTGTTTTGGAAATATGAGTGTGCGGTTTGGATATGTTGTTTAGAAGTGTTTGAAGATGCTAAATCTAGAATTTGGTTCTCTAGTTCTAGATGTGTACTTATAAGGTCCTTATCTATCTTCAATCTAGAAGGTTTGTGATTTGGTGCTCCGGAAGTTGACTTTTCAAGTTGTTGTGTATGATAGAAATATTTGAGTTCACTGGATATACAGGAACACGGTATGCGATAGGTGAATGTTGTTGCAAAGGAATTTGTTTCTTCTCAGGTTGTTCTAGGATGTTTGTGAAATATTCTAGATCATGTTGATTCCTCGCATGTGGTCCACAAGTTATTGTTGTGATCATGGAAGCGTGTAATCAAGAATTCCTTATGTTTACACCATTTGGTTGACCTTGGATGTTTGCACTGATTGCAGAGTGACTTTGGTTATTGTGTGAGTGTTGTGTAGCATGTTTGGATGGATTTAGGTCCAATCTAAGTCATGAAATGGTTTGCCTTCATTCCTTTTCACTGCTGGAATGTTTAGGTCCAGACCTAATTTGAATTTTATGAATTAAGATGTGTTGCTGACCTTGGACAATGATTTCAAGGTTGATGATGGTATAAATAAATGTCAAGGATTCATGAGTATGTGTGTGCATGAGGAACATGATGTTTGTGATTTGAATTTGATTAAGGCAGTGAGAACTCTCATGTGTTAGGATACTGGATGTAGTGAGTAGAATGTGTCTACTCTCTTTCAGTGTTGTAGCGATGATGATGTTTGTGCTGTGGTTAATATTGAGCTTCATTGGAACTCAACCCATGCATTTGTTAGACACAATTATATCAGTTTATCCCTGGTAGTGAGCCTCCTCTTCTTTCTTCTTCTTCTAGATAGTGAGTCCTTAGTAATGAGCCTTTCTTTCTACTGGGCAGTGATCCTTTGTAATTCGGTATTGCTACTACTTTATATTGTGAGCTAATTCTCACTATGGTTTTTTCCTTCTTGGGTTTTCCACGTACAATCTAGTGTCATCTTGTGTTTGGTGTTGTTATGATTCAGTTTCTATTATTTGCTTTCAATGCTTAATCATCATAACAATATTTAAGGTTAATACAGATCTGAATGTTTGTGAGGGTTTAAAAATTTTGATACAACTGATTCACCCCCCCTCTCAGTTGTCTTGTGCATTCAACAATTGGTATCAGAGTGAGGGTTGTTTGAGGAGTGCTTAACAGCTTGAGGTAGATCTAGGATAGCGCTCAAGAAGGATGTTCCTCTGTTTGATGGATTTAACTTTGCACTCTGGAAAGTAAGGATGGAAGCTTTTCTAATTTCTCTTGGTTATGAGATCTGGAAGTCTGTTGAGTCTAATTACACTGTACATGAGAATGGTGTTGTTATGTCATAAAATGTCCCCCTTAGGCTTTTACCTCCTGGGACCCTTTTTAGTGACCATGCATATTCATTTTAACTCCCGATGCAAAATCCCCGGAAACCCATGTCAAATGGGACTAAGGGGACCTCATTGAACTTAACCAAGCCTTGAAAATAGGATCTTGGGCTTGGGCTTGTGCACCCAAGCCCTGCCCTATTTTGTTAGGGCCTAAATTTTAAATGTCAACAAAGTGACCGTTAAAGGTCTCCCTTGTCGGCATCTCAAGTTTGAATTATGAAATTAAAGAGGGAATGCATATATAAGCATGTGTAGGGTTTCATTTACAAACTAGAAGATGATTTTGATATTTTGGCAAACCTATGATCATAGAGCATTCAAGGCATTCATTGTGTTGCAGAGCAGACTTGTCTTGTTGTGTTTGTTATTATAGATTGGGTTTCATCTTCTCTAGGTGTTAAAGATCTTCATGTCATTGAGGAATACACCTTCGAGGTGATATCTATTTGTGTTTCAATTCATTTATCTTATCATTATTTTTTCCTCTATCCTACAAGGACACACACTCTCTCTCTAACAATGGTGTTGGAAGGCTTGAATGCAATTCTGGGGATTGACTGAGGCAAGCTCCTGAACATCACAACCCCCAATGCCATTCTTGTGATTGTAGGTGATAGGTGTCGTATTCTGTGGAGTGGAGTTGCAGAGGTTTGTTGCAGAGTGTGAAGATCCCAGATCTAAAGAAAGAAGTTTGAAAAGAGCACAACTAGGGCTTGGGCACCTGTACTAAAGCTCTCCAAATTTGTAGAGAAGAAAATCTCTGAGACAGTGGTGATCAGTAGCAGACAACTTCCAGGAATCCTTGACAAAAATACTACCCTAGGCTTGAGCGTCTGGACCTTTGCCCCTGACATTTCAGCATCCTGTATCTTGAAATTTGGTATGTATCTAATCTTAATTTAATACATCTGTGTGTGAGCATTTGTCAGAATTTGTCTATTTGTTTACGATTTTGCATAATTAGGGTTTTGAGCATAATCGGGCTAAAGGTAACACATTAATAAGTAATTTCTAAACTTCCATATCATTCCAAGTGACAAATAACCTGTAGCTAAATCCTCTTGCAAAAGTTGTGATTCTACTTGGTTAAATATCCTTGAATGTATGTAGTGAAAGGAGGATCTAACTAAACTATACCTTAAATCAACAAACCCTCTTTTTCTACATTACAGGTGTAAGCACTGTAGATGAGATCAAAGCTCATGAAATTGATGGTAAGGCAAAACATGCTCTCTTAAGTGGTCTTACTAATTCTGAATTGGTGAAAGTTATGCATTTGAAAATTGCTAATGAGATTTGGAAAAATTTGAAAAGTGTTTATGAAGGAGATGATAAGGTCAAAGAAGCTAAAATATAGAATTTGAATCTCATGTTTGAGACCATGCAAATGTTTGAAGATGAAAACATTACAAGCTACTTGCAAAAGGTGGATGAAGTTATCAGTGGCATCAAAGGACTTGGTGGAAATATAGATGATAAAGAAGTAATATTGAAGGTACTCAAAACTCTTCCTAAAGCTTACAGTCATAAGGTTTCCTGCTATTGAAGAATTACAAAATTTGAAACAGTTTACCAAAGATCAGTTGCTTGGCACCTTAACTGCATTTGAAATAAGAGAGTTTGGTAGAACCAGTGGAACTACAATGTATGAGACTACTTTTAAGGCTAGCAAATCAGAGAAGACTGTGGAATCAGATCCAGAAGACCTTGATGAAGTGGAAGCTAACTTTGTGAGAAGGATGAAAAAGGGTACTAGAAAGTTTAGTGGTAAGTTGCCTTTTAAATGTTTTAGTTGTGGAATAATAGGTCATTATGCTTCAAGATGTCCAGATAAAGCTCTGAGAATTAAGAATAGGGAAAGGAAAGGTAAGATGGTTAAGAAAAGTTACTATGTTAGAGAAGATGCAAGTATATCTGATGATGAATCTGATTATGAGGATGATAATGATAATGAATGCTTATTCATAGCCCTAAGAGATGAAACTATTTCTGCTAACTCTGGAAGTTGTGTGAAGGAAAAGGGTCTAGAAGAAAGAACTAACCCTAAAGGCACTATAATTTTTGCTTTTCATGCTAGGAGTGAAAAGGATGACTAGGTCATTGACAGTGGATGCTCAAATCATATGACAGGTGACAAGAGTAAGTTTGTTAAACTTGAAAAATATGATGGTGGAGTAGTTAGATTTGGTGATGATGTAGTTGCTAAGATCTGTGGAAAAGGTTTAATAAGTTTTGATGGAAAGCACAATACTAATGATGTTCTTTATGTTAAGGGTTTAAAGCATAATCTTTTGAGTGTTGGATAGATGTGTAGCAACGGTTACAATCTTATGTTTCAGGATGATGGTTGTGAGATCAGAAAAAGCTCCAGAAAAGAGATTGCTACTGGAAAGAGGACCGGTGAAAATGTTTATCATCTCAAAGGCAGTGCTAGTTATTACTTTATGACTCAGATCAGTGAGAGTTGGTTATGGCATAGGATATTGTGTCACATCAATTTTGATAGCCTAGGAAGAATAAGTTCAGTTCAAGCTGTGAGAGATCTGCCAAAGATTACAAATCCTATCAATGTTGTTTTTAAGGAATGTCAGTTTGGAAAGAAAACAAGAAGAAGCTTCAAAAGTGTAATGTATAAAATGTCTCCTTGGGGGCTTTTCCCTCATAAGGTTTAGCTCCCAAGTTTTTAATATGCATTTAGGACATTTTAGTTCATATTTTAGCATCCCGATGGAATGAGACCTAGTTTCCATGACAAATAGGACCTAGGTGGACCCCTTGAGTTGTACCATGCCCAAAATAGGGGAGATGACTTAGGCACATGTGCCCTAGTCCTGCCCTACTTTGGGGCAACCCTAATTTTTGGGTGTCGATTTATGACCATTTGTTGGTTCTTTTACCGACACGGTCAAGTTTGATTTTTAAAATCTTGGCAGGAATTCCTGTAGGTGCATATATAAGCATGTGTAGGCATTCATTTGTAAACTAGATTTGAATTAGATGATCATTGTGAACTCTAGGCATTCTCAAGGTGATTCAAGGCTTTCTATTGTGTTGCAAGAGCAGACATGTATGTTTTGTGTGTTGATATTTGTAGATTTGAGCTTCAATCTCCTCATGGCATGAAGAGCATCTTCCTCCATGAGAGCTTCACTACAAGGTGACATATCATTGTGTTTTTATCATTGATTCCTTTGGTTTTTGCCTCTACCTCACAAGGGCATGCACTCATTGTTTGACAACGATGTTCGAAGACTTAAATGTCCTCTGGGGCTTGACTGAGGCAAGCCTCTAAACACCACAACCCCCAAACCAAGTCTTGTGATTGCAGGTTACAGGTGTCACATCTGGAAAAAACAGAGTTGCAGGAAGGCTTGGCAAGCATCAAGGATTCAGGATCTAAAGAAAAGTCAGACAAAGGAGCACTTCTGGGACTAGGGCACCTGCAACAATGTCCTCTGTAGACAAATCTTGGGAAACAGAAGTTACAGGGCTGATCAGTGTTGGAAGGAGGTTCAGATTCAACAAAAAAGTAGGTACCTTGGACTTGGGCACCCATACCTTAGTCCCTGACTATTCTGCCTTAGAACCCTGAAAATAGGTATTTTGTGATTTGTTATTTTACTCCCATCTGCAAGAGCTTTTTTCGTTATTCATCAATTTGTTGTCGTATTTGCATTATTAGGGTTTTAATGGTTAATTGGACATAAGAGAAGGAAAAATTGTTAATTAATTCCTTGATCTAAGTTTCCCTTCATTTGCAAGTGACCTAGGGTATGATAGTGCTCGCCACTCGTCCCTAGATCCTTCAATGTTTAGTGGAAAGGAGGGTTTTAACATCTAAACAACAAAGATTTAAGAAAATCCAATTTTACCCTAAATATTTTGGTGAACCCGTGTTTTTGGACTTAAATTGCAACTTTCTAAGTGTTTGTCTTCAGATTTGGATTTCATTCATTCATTCATTTGGTCATTTATTTTATTGCATTGAGAAAAATTCAAAAAAATTGAAAAATTAGAAAAATACAAAAAAATTGCATTGTTTGGCTTACTAAATTACATCAATTCTTTCTAAATTTTCCTAATTCATGATTTTTGCATTAGATATGATATAAACTATAGAAAAATCCAAAAACTCAGAAATTTATCTTGCATTTTCATCATTTAATTGCTATGGTTTTGTGGAAATTTTGACAATTTTATATAACCTAGTAATTCCAAAATCTAAGGTTTGTAGGCAAAATATTTTATCAGATTTTTCTACTGATTTTAGAGGCTCATTCAAATTTTTATTTGACTATAGTCTTTCATTTTAGTGTGAATTTTCATTTAGATTTAAAATATTTGCATTTTTGCATAGAAAATTTCAACAAAAACTAGCAATTTTGATGCATTTTCATTAAATTTGCATGAGAATTTTGCATATTAAGGCTTGAAAATAATTTTCAGATCTGAGATTAAGTCAATTTAATCATAAATCAGAATTCAAATCATTGACATAGCATTTTATCCCAAGATCTCAAACCTAGGGCTTCGAAAACAACAATTTTCATTAAAATCGGCCTTATCGACTCTCTAAATCTGCACTATAGCTATGTTGTGAAGGATATTTTTGCATTAATTTTCTGTTATCAGGGTAATCATTTGCTTCTCCTCACAAAAAGCTTCACAACACCCTTTTATCGGGCTCTTGTAGTGAAAATTTTGCAAAAAACTACACATTTTGACCATTTTTGCCCTAGGGTTTAACCTAGTTTGTACTCCAAGCGTGTTGTGATCAATTTTATGGATTGAGCTAACTTATATTATTGTTATTATTTTCTATAACTCCTAAAATTCCTTACAACACCCCTTTTGCTAGGTCTTGGAGTTGAAAAACCGTGAAAAATTGCATATTTTGCTATATTTTCACTAGGGTTTTACCTTAAGCAGCACTAAAATCATGTTGCATTGGGTATTTTGGCACCAAGTTATTTTTATTACTAATATTATTTTCTATCCATCATCATTTTCCTCACAACACCCTTTTTTATGCTCTTTTGCATTGAATTTTGGTGAAAAAAGTGCTTATTTTGACATATTTTCACTATATTTTGACTTGGCATTATCTTGGAATTGCATCAAGAGTGTGTTGAGAGTGATTATATTGATGATTTGGACTGATATCAGACATATAACTTGCTTCCCTTGACTGAAATCCTTACAATGTCCTTTGTGTTATTCATTCGCATTGAAAAGTATCAAAAAATCAAGTATTCTTGCGTATATTTGGCATTCATGGATTCTCCTCATGGTACATCTTTAGAAGACTTATATGAGTACATTGTGAACTATGATAATTTTTGCAAATTCAGTAACAAATTTCCTCAAGTCTTGCATCAAATCGCATACATCTATGGCATAGACATAACCAATAGTGCTACATGTGATATTCTTTGATCAATAGCTTGCTTTGATAACTTCTGTGATATTGTGGATGTTTTTCCTCAATCATGGAGAATCTCACAAATTTTATAGCTAAAGACAATCATGGGGAAAGTAGTGATGATAAATTCACTCCCACTCCCCCTTTGTTTCATGATGATATAAGGCAAATCCTCTCTGAGACCTATGAGAATGACATAGCAATGGGTGATTTATCAAACAAAGAGACTTGTCCCAACATAACCCCACTTGGTGAGGATATATTGGCACAAGAAAAATACATCATTGATACATTTCTCCATACTACTCTGTCATCCCTTCCTGCTCACCCTAAATAGGATGAAGCTTTGGATGATGCAGACTCTCTTTGTGACCATTTACTTGAATCTGGTGATAACTTGCCACCTGATGTTCAAGAACTTCTCAATTACATTCTAAACAAGAAAATTGATCATGAACCATCACATACTTTGGAAAGTAATGAAGTTCTACATGTTGTGGAAGAACAAGTTGTCCCTCTGATTCAAGCCATTCCAACACCCTATATAGGGACTAAAATGGGTATCTTTCGGATGCCTCCACAAACTCCTTTAAATGGCATTTCAAATTCTCCTATAGTTGACACAGACAATGGCAAAATTCCCTCTCAACCATCATTAAGAGAAACCTTTCCTACACAGTTACCCTCGCAAACTCATGAATATATGGAAGAGAGAAGAAGTGATAACACCTTAACCATTAAGATAAAGATCAAGATTCGTGATACCCGCTAGCCTACCAAGGGCCCTAAAGGTAAGCCTCTTTAACCCTTTATATCTTTCGTGATGTGCTTCCCTCGTGATGTGTTGTGTTGTTTAGGCTCCTAGGATGACCTTGGATTCTCCCGTAAGGTTTGGGATACCAGGAGACCGCCTCTGTTGTGACCTTCTATTTTTATCATCATTCTTCTATATTGCCTCTCTCTCTAATTTCATTGTTGTGTGTTGTGTCTTACGGACATAGCATCGTGGTTGGTGACTTGGGGGCACCCTCCTATGTGACTATCCCTAAGACACTTGTTTCTCCTCTCTTATTTAATGTTTCCCTTCCTCTAGTGTTTCCACCTAGCGGGCGGATGACGACAAACATTTACACTGATGCAGACCTAGTGTCCCTTTCGAGAGCAATCAAAAAAATGGACTTAGTTCCTAATATGACGATGGGGTTGTATATCTTATTTGACGCTTGGCTAGTGGAAGCACTTGTGCTTTCCACGTAGTAAATTTTATAATGTTTCTATCACATTTACAAACCTTAATAATACTGCTGCTCCGTGCACCTTTGTTTGCCTTTGAATCTAGCATTGGCGGTACTCAACTCAGAGAGCTTCATGATATAGCCCCTGGTTATCGTCAAACTCTGAATTCGTTGTATAGCCTTGGCTCTTTGTTTAGTTAATCATATGCATTGATATTGTTTATCATGATTTTGTAGACACTAACATGTTTCTTGCAGGGATGTGTTTGTGGGAACATTTGGAGATCAAAAAGTACATATCACCTTCAGGGGACATGGGCTTTGCGAAAGTTGGTGTTCCCTTGTGTGTTTTCTTTTTACCATAACGTGCTTGATATTGATAATTGATATCAACCACCTTAAGGTGGGGGCATATATAAGGTAAGCTGTCTGTTATAGATGTTAGAAATATGTTTTACCTCAGATGCAGAGACCTGCGCCCTAGAGTGGTGCATCATGCATCCTAAGCTTGTTTGCAATCAATCAATCAATCAATCATGTAAGCCCTTTGCAGTGGTGGGATATCGAGCATATCCTTTTTCTTAAGCCCTATGCAGAGGCAAGGATGGTGTATTTCTCAGAGTAGATTACATCATCTTGTCATTTTCAAAAGTCCTCTGCCGAGGCGGGGAGCGGTTTTGTGACTAACTCAACCCTTAAGCGTGTCTTCGGTGATTGTTCTGGCGAAGCGCAATCATCGGTGTGTGCCTGTATTGTGCCTGAGATGGTGTTGGACCTAGAAATAGGTACACTCCATCGCTTGTCTGTCGTGTTTTCTCTGTGTCTTCAAGTGTGTGTGTTTTGGCATGCTTGTTTTGTATGGCATGTTTGTTGCCCCATATGTAGAGACCAGCGCCTTTGAGTAGTGCTTCGTGCATTTTGGGAGGTTTTGCGTGTATTACATGTGTGTTGCCCCATATGTAGAGACCAACGCCTTCGAGTAGTGCTTCCTATATTTTGGGAGGTTTGTTTACTTTCCAGTACTTGCATTTGCATTTCATATATATGAGAAAAAGAAAAGAAAATATATCATTTCTGTCTTCCATGCATTAATGTGTCTTCTATGCATTGACTATCTGCCCCGTGTTCTACGTGATTGTAACTGTCTTCTCCATGTTTTGCGTGTCTATTACTGTTTTCTATGTGATTGGCATGTCTTCTCCATGCTTGGTGTGTTTGTTGTGTTTGTGACCTTACTTTAATGCATGTATGGGCCTCGTGTTTATACATACATTAAAGTGGGGACTAAATGTAATGTCAGAAAATGTCCCCTTGGGGGCTTTTCCCTCATAAGGTTTAGCTCCTGGGTCTTTAATATGCATTTAGGACATTTTAGTTCATATTTTAGCATCCCGATGGAATAAGACCTAGTTTCCATGACAAATAGAACCTAGGTGGACCCCTTGAGTTGTACCCTACCCAAAATAGGGGGAGGACTAGGGTGTGCATGCCCTAGTCCTGCCCTATTTTGGGGCAGCCCTAATTTTTGGGTGTTGGTTTATGATTGTTAGTTGGTTCTTTTACCGACACGGTAAAGTTTGATTTTTAAAATCTTGGTGGGAATGCTTGTAGGTGCATATATAAGCATGTGTAGGCATTCATTTGTAAACTAGATTTGAATTAGATGATCATTGTGAACTCTAGGCATTCTCAAGGTGATTCAAGGCTTTCTATTGTGTTGTAAGAGCATACTTGTATGTTTTGTGTGTTAATATTTGCAGATTTGAGCTTCAATCTCCTCATGGCATGAAGAGCATCTTCCTCCATGAGAGCTTCACTACAAGGTGACATATCATTGTGTTTTTATCATTGATTCCTTTAGTTTTTAACTCTACCTCACAAGGGCATGCACTCTTTGTCTGACAACGGTGTTCAGAGACTTAAATGTCCTCCAAGGCTTGACTAAGGCAAGCCTCTAAACACTACAACCCCCAAACCAAGTCTTGTGATTACAGGTTACAGGTGTCGCATCTGGAAAAGTGGAGTTGCAGGAAGGCTTGGCAGGCATCAAGGATTTAGGATCTGAAGAAAAGTCAGACAAAGGAGCACTTCCAGGACTAGGGTGCCTGCAATAGTGTCCTCCATAGACAGATCTTGGGAAACAAAAGTTATAGGGCTGATTAGTGTTGGAAGGAGGTCCAGATTCCCTGAAAAAGTAGGTACCTTGGACTTGGATGCCCACACCTTGGTCCCTGACTATTCTGCCTTGAAACCCCGAAAATAGGTATTCTGTGATTTGTTATTTTACTCCCGTCTGCAAGAGATTTTTCTATTATTCCTCAATTTGTTGTCGTATTTGTATTATTAGGGTTTTAATGGTTAATTAGACATAAGAGAAGGAAAAAATGATAATTAATTCCCTAATCCAAGTTTCCCTTCAATTGCAAGTGACCTAGGGTATGATAGTGCTCGCAACTCAACCCTAGATCCTTCAATGTTTAGTGGAAAGGAGGGTTTTAACATCTAAACAACAAAGATTAAGAAAATCCAATTTCACCCTAAACATTTTGGTGAACCCGTGTTTTTGGACTTAAATTGCAACTTGCTGAATGTTTGTCTTCAGATTTGGATTGATTTTGTTAAGACATGGACCAACTAGGACTCGAACCTAGGACCTTCCATTTGCTCCTGGAGTGCTCTACCACTGAGCTACTGGCCTCTCTTGGACCAGTCCATCGTTGGTCTAGGTGTGGCTTATTTCCAACACCAACACTCCCCCTTAAGCCACACCTCTCGTGTGCTTGGGTCTCCTAGCCTGGGCCTGGCTCTCCTTGTATTTATTATGTTTGTATTTATTATTTAATTGCCTATGTTGTAAATATTTGTAAATTCCATATTGTCATATTGTGGGATGTGGCATGGTGATGTAAAAATCCTACATGGAATATTACAACTTGTAATTTTGTTCTCACATGAGGAGATAGGCATCCCACTTTTACGGTAGGTGCATTTTGCCATGTATCAGCATCTTCCATGTTGTGTAAGGGAATATTGACTGAAACGGTTATGACGGATTCCTATGATAGAATCTATGACATGTAAGAGTCAGAAATAGAAGTTTCTAAGATAGGTGAGGACACGTGTCATGAAGCATCTTTGAAAAAGGCATATTTGGGCGCCCCAAGGTGGACTATGACATGTTGTAAGAGAATATGCTATTTATAGCATGTGTATGATAGATTCTCTTACAGCTGTAAGTTGTAACCGCTATGACAGATTCTATGACGGTCGTAAGTGTCATAAGAGTATCTGTCATAGCCCATTTTGGAAATAGGTGACCTCTTTGGGATGGGAGCTATGGAAAAGTGTCAGGCACATTCTACAATATTGACCAAGTGTCCCTAAGTGTGGGTTTTGGGTCATGAGGCCAAGTTGGACGCCCATCCCAACATAGGACCTATTTTGCCTTGTATTTTCTATATAAACAGGTGTTTCGAGATGGAATTTGTATTACTAGTTTATAGGTACTGTTATGCTATCAGATTGACTCTAGACATGAGTGTTGAAGACCATTAAAGCTTGCATTGCAAGCATATTATAAACATTCTTTCAGATTTGTTAATACATTCTACAGGTTTCTAAGTGTGGGGTTTTTCACCCGATAAGGGTTTTCCCCACTGTATATCTTTGTCTTTGTTCTTCTGTCTTCTTTCTGGTTCTTGTGTATTGCTATAATAACTCTATTAGATGTTGTATGTTTCTGTAGTGATAAGGATTAAATTAAATTTGTATAGCTCTCCCCTCATTAGATTAGTGTAGGAAGTGATTTCTGCACACCTAGCTTCCTTTCACATGGTATCAGAGCAAGGCCCAAGCTAGGAGCCCCAAGCGCACGAGAGGTGTAGCTTAAGGGGGGGTGTTGGTGTTGGAAATAAGCCACACCTGGACCGATGATGGATTGGTCCAAGAGGGGCCAGTAGCTCAGTGGTAGAGCATTGCAGCAGCAAATGGAAGGTCCTAGGTTCAAGTCCTAGCTGGTCCATGTCTCAACATGGTATCAGAGCTTGATCACCTTTGGTCCTAGTTGTTGGGTAGGGGTTTTTTGAGCTGATCTTAAGTTGAATGGGAGTCTATGTAGAGTATTCTGATTTCTATTGTAACAAGGAGATGGCAAGCACATATGGAAAATTTGAAGTGGAGAAATTCAATGGCACTAATTTCGAGCTGTGGAAGCTCAAGATGGAAGACATGCTTGTAGACCGAGACCTTTGGGAAAGTGTTAATGGAACTAAACTAGCTGTAATGTCACAAGATGAGTGGGATCTCAAGGATCAGAAGGCTAAGGGTCTCATAAGACTTAGTCTTGCTGATTCTGTGTAGTTAAATGTCCATGAGGAGAAAACTACAACCTTTCTTTGAGGAAGTTGGGAGATGTGTATCAAGCCAAATCCCCAGTTAATAAACTTTTTCTACGAAACAAGCTGTATTCTCTTCGAATAGAGGATGGAGGATCCGTCGCTGAACATATGAATGCTTTTAACATGCTGGTTGCACAATTGACATCTATTGGTGTAAAGATGGAGGAGGAGGATCAATGTATGACCTTGCTTTGTTCTTTGCCGGACTCCTGGGATCACCTTGTCATGGCTATTGGAAGCACCACATCCACATTCAAAATGGATGAAGTGGTTTCTTCACTGTTATCCGAAGAGATGTGGAGAAAGTCTTTTGATGCAGCTAAAGAGGCTCTTGCAGTTCATGGAAGACCCAAGGAGAAAGGGAAAAAGAAGGACAAGAAAGATGAGAAGGGTAGATCCAAATCCTATGGGAGATCCAAATCTCCTGGAAAGTCCAAGGCTATGTGTTGGAACTGTGGTAAATCTAGGCATTTCTGAAAGGAATGCAAAGAGGAGAAGAAGAAGAAGAAGAAGAAAGCTCCTGACTCAGATTTTGACAAATCACAAGATGATGGTGATGCTTTCATTGCAGCCTTGGCAACCCATGCTTTTGATGATGTGTGGCTGATTGACTCTGGTGCATCATTCCGCATGACCTCACATTGAGACTGGTTCACTACGTATGAGGAGTTCGATGGTGGAAAGGTATACTTGGGTGACGACTCTCATCTAAAGGTTGTTGGTCGTGGAAGAGTCTCTATCCGATTCCCTGATGGTCGAGTGAAGGGGATCTCTGGGGTTATGCATATCCCAGGCTTAGCATGGAACCTACTTTCTATAAGTAGTTTGAATGATGCAGGTGTGCAGGTTGTCTTTTCGAAAGAAAGATGCAAGATGACTAGAGGAGCTATGGTGCTTGCTAAGGGTACTAGGAGAGGTAATCTGTTTCAGCTGGAGGCATGCATTTCACAATGCAATAGTTCTTCTAATTCAAAGAAGAGGGTAGTAGTCACTTCATCCCCACCATCTGAACGAGCAGTCAAGAGATCTATTGTTTCTAGTTTTGATGTTTGTAATCATGCATTGGAAGTTAAACTTCATGCTGAAAAGACAATGTTATGGCATAAGAGATTTGGCCACATTGGTGAGAAGGGTCTACGTACCCTGAAAAATAAAAACCTCATTGAGGGGTTAGATAATTGTAATCTTAAGTTTGACTTTTGTGAACATTGCATTTATGGAAAGCAAAACCGTGTTCAGTTTTACTCGAGTTCTCACAAGTCTTTTGGTGTGTTGGACCTTGTTCATTCTGATGTATTTGGTCCTGTTAATGTTCCTTCATTATCAAAATCTACATATTTTGTATCTTTTATAGATGACTACAGTAGAAGGACATGGATTTATTTTCTCATAAGAAAATCTGAAGTCTATAGTAAGTTTAAGGAGTTTAAGGCCTTTGCTAAAAATTAGACTGGTAAAAAGATTAAGTGTTTGAGAACTGACAATGGTGGTGCGTTCTGTTCTATAGAATTCAATAAATATTGCAAGGAACTTGGGATTGAAATACATAAGACAACTCCATACACTCCGCAACAAAATGGAGTTGCAGAAAGGATGAACATGACACTGATGGAGAAGGCTAGGAGTATGCTTAGTGGAGCTAGCCTAGAACAAAAGTTTTGGGCTGAAGTTGTTGCCACTTCTTACTATCTTGTTAATAGATCTCCTACATTAGCTCTTGTTGGAAAGACACCCATGGAGGTGTGGTCTGGTAGAAAGCCTTCAATAAGGCATCTTCATGTTTTTGGTTGTGAGACATATGCACATGTGCCTAGGGATAAGCGGTCAAAATTGGAGAACAAGGCTATTAAGTGTATCTTCATTGGCTATGGTGTCGATGTGAAAGGATGTAAGCTTTGAGACTCTGTGGCTGAAAAAGTGTTGTATAGAAGAAGTGTCATCTTCAGAGAGCTTACACCTTCCATTGTTTTATAGCCAGAAGAAAAAGAAAAGAAAGAGGATGTTGTTTAGTTTCCTCTCACCCCTGAGAAGACTGAACAGAAAGATAATGTTGGACCTGATGATGAGGAGAGCTCTAGTAGCTCTGAAAGCTTAGATGAAGAAGATGAACCTCAACCTCAGCTCTTGAGGAGGTCTACATAGATAAGAAAGCAACCTGAAAGGTTTGATTTTACATTGCTTGATTCTAGTTGTGCTTTTTCTTTGCTTACTAACAGTGATGAACTTAGAACTATATTAGAGGCTATGGACATGAAAGATGTAGGTTCCTGGAAGGAGGCCATGGAGCATGAAATGGCTTCTTTGGAAAAGAATCAAACTTGGGACTTGGTGCCTTTGCCTCCTAGACAGAAACCCGTTGGATGTAAATGGGTGTTCAAGAAGAAATTTGGTGCAGATGGCAGTGTTGAGAAGTATAAGGCCAGATTGGTTGCGAAGGGGTATTCACAAGTGGAGGGTATAGATTATGGTGAGATCTTCTCTCCCATTACAAAGCTAACATCCATTCGATTCCTGTTGTCTCTTGCAACAACCTATGACTTGGAGGTAGAACAGATGGATGTGAAGACAACTTTCCTTCATGGTGATTTGGAGGAAGAAATATACATGTCATAGCCAGAGCATTACATGGTGAAAGGTAAAGAAAATTTGGTTTGCAAACTTAAGAAGTCTTTGTATGGTTTGAGGCAATCCCCTAGGAGATGGTACTTGAAGTTTGATGTCTTTGTGTTGTCAATTGGATTTGTGAGATCAAAATCAGATCACTGTGTGTATTATAAGTTTGATGGTGATCGTATTCTCATTGTTGCACTGTATGTTGATGAAATGTTGCTCATTGGGAAGGGTAAGAATATGATTTCTGATTTTAAATCTCAGTTGTCAGCACAGTTTGAAATGAAAGATTTAGGGGCAGCTAGGTACATTCTAGGAATGGAAATCAGAAGAGACAAAACCAACAAAAAACTTTGGTTAAGCTAGAGTAAGTATGTGAAGACCATGTTGGACAGGTTTAGCATGGCAGATTGTAGACCATTGTGTGTTCCCATTTCTTTGGGGACAAAGTTGTTTGTTGAGGATTGTCCAAAATCTCCTAGTGAGGTGGAGGACATGAGCAGAGTACCTTATGCTAGTGCTGTTGGTAGTTTGATGTATGCTATGGTCTGTACAAGACCAGACATTGCCCAAGCAGTGGGAATCCTTAGTCGATTTATGGCTAATCCTGGATGCGTTCATTGGGATGTAGTTAAGTGAGTGTTTAGATATTTGAGGAGTACTTCCAAGTATTCCATTTTTTATCATGGTAATATTTCTGGACCTCCACATTTTGTTGATATTCATGGATTTGTGGATTCAGATTGGGCAAGTGACATTGACAACAGGAGATCCATTAGTGCTTATGTGTTTACACTGTTCGGTGGTGCTTTAAGTTGGATGAGTAAGTGACAACCTATTTTTTCTTTGTCCATGACAAAAGATGAGTATATGGAAGCAACTCATGCTTGTAAGGAAGCCATTTGCCTTAAGAGATTGTGTTCCGATATTGGTGTTGATGCAGACCAGATCACGATCAGTTGTGACAGTCAGAGTGTAATTTGCCTTGTGAAGAATCCAACTTTCCATGCTAGAACAAAGCACATTGATGTTCAGTTTCACTTCATGCGAGACATGGTTGAGGATGGAAAGGTAAATTTGGAGAAGGTAGATACTTTGAAGAATGTTGCAGATGCATTGACGAAACCAGTGGGCACAGAGAAGTTCAGATGGTGTTCGGAGTCTATGGGCCTCTCGGCCTACAGTAGTTAAATCTTGTTATTCTATTGGCTCTTACAAGGTGTTCTACAAGTGGGAGAATGTTGGGAATTAAGATGTCTTAACCTTGGTAATTCCTTGCATTTATTATGTTTGTATTTATTATTTAATTACCTATGTTGTAAATATTTGTAAATTCTATATTGTCATATTGTGGGATGTAGTACGGTGATGTGTCAATCCTACATGGAATCTGACAACTTGTAATTTTGTCCTCACATGAGGAGATAGGCATCCCACTTTGTGGTAGGTGTATTTTTCCATGTGTCAGCGTCTTCCATGTTGTGTAAGGGAATATTGACTGAAACGGTTATGACGAATTCCTATGACAGAATCTATGACATGTAAGAGTCAGAAATAGAAGTTTGTAAGATAGGTGAGGACATGTGTCATGATGTATCTTTGAAAAAGGCATATTTGGGCACCCCAAGGTGGACTATGACATGTTGTAAGAGAATATGCTATTTATAGCATGTGTATGGCAAATTCTCTTACAGCTGTAAGTTGTAACCGCTATGCTAGATTCTATGACGATTGTAAGTGTCGTAAGACCATCTTTCATAGCCCATTTTGGAAATAGACGACCTCTTTGGGATGGGAGCTATGGACAAGTGTCAAGCACATTCTACAAATGTTGACCAAGTGTCGCTAGGTGTGGGTTTTGGGCCATGAGGCCAAGTTGGACGCCCATCCCAAGATAGGACCTATTTTGCCTTGTATTTTCTATATAAATACGTGCTTGGAGATGGAGTTTGTATTACAGGTTTACAAGTACTGTTATGTTGTCGGATTGACTCCAAACACAAGTGTCAAAGACCATTGAAGCTTGCATTGCAAGTGTATTGTAAACATTCTTTCAGATTTGTTAATACATTGTGTAGGTTTCTGAGTGTGGGGTTTTTCACCCTTTAAGGGTTTTCCCCACCGTATATCTTTGTCTCTCTTCTTCTGTCTTCTTTCTGGTTCTTGTGTATTACTGTAATAACTCTATTAGATGTTGTATTTTTTTGTAGTGATAAGGATTAAATTGAATTTGTATAGCTCTCCCCTCATTAGATTAGTGTAGGAAGTGATTTCTGCACACCTAGCTTCCTTTCATTTAACATCTAAACAACAAAGATTAAGAAAATCCAATTTTACCCTAAACATTTTGGTGAACCCATGTTTTTGGACTTAAATTGTGACTTTCTAAGTGTTTGTCTTCATATTTGGATTTCATTCATTCATTCATTTGGTCATTTATTTTATTGCATTGAGAAAAAATTAAAAAAATTGAAAAATTGGAAAAATACAAAAAAATTGCATTGTTTGGCTTACTAAATTACATCATTTCTTTCTAAATTTTCCTAATTCATGATTTTTGTATTAGATCTGATATAAACTATAGAAAAATCCAAAAAATTAGAAATTTACCTTGCATTTTCATCATTTAATTGCTAGGGTTTTGTGGAAATTTTGACAATTTTATATAACCTAGTAATTCCAAAATCTAGGGTTTGTAGGCAAAATATTTTATCAGATTTTTCTACTGATTTTAGAGGCTCATTCAAATTTTCATTTGACCGTAGTCTTTTATTTTAGTGTGAATTTGCATTTATATTTAAAATATTTGCATTTTTGCATAGAAAATTTCAACAAAAACTAGCAATTTTGATGCATTTTCATTAAAATTGCATGGGCATTTTGCATATTAAGGCTTGAAAATAATTTTCAGATCTAAGAGTAAGTCAATTTCATCATAAATCAGACTTTAAATCATTGAAATAACATTTTATCCCAAGATCTCAAACCTAGGGCTTCGAAAACAATAATTTTCACTAAAATCAACCTTATCAACTCTCTAAATCTGCACTATAGGTGTGTTGTGAAGGATATTTTTGCATTAATTTGCTGTTATTAGGGTAATCATTTTCTTCCCCTCACAAAAAGCTTCACAACACCCTTTTATCGGGCTATTGTAGTGAAAATTTTGCAAAAAACTACACATTTTGACAATTTTTGCCCTGGGGTTTGACCTAGTTTGCACTCCAAGCGTGTTGTGATAAATTTTATGGATTGAGGTGACTGATATTATTGATATTGTTTTCTGTACCTCCTAAAATTCCTTACAATACCCCTTTTGCTTGGAGTTGAAAAACTGTGAAAAATTGCATATTTTGCTATATTTTCACTAAGGTTTTACCTTAAGCGGCACTAAAATCGTGTTGCATTGGGTATTTTGGCACCAAGTTGGTGTTATTACTGATATTATTTTCTTTCCATCATCATTTTCCTCACAACACCCTTTTTTATGTTCTTTTGCATTGAATTTTGGTGAAAAAAGTCCCTATTTTGACATATTTTCACTATATTTTGACTTGGCAGTATCTTGGATTTGCATCAATAGTGTGTTGAGAGTGATTATATTGCTAATTTGGACTGATATCAGACACATAACTTGCTTCCCTTGACTTAAATCCTTACAGCATCCTTTGTGGTATTCATTCGCATTGAAAAGTAACAAAAAATCAAGTATTCTTGCATATATTTGGCATTCATGGATTCTCCTCATGGTACATCTTTAGAAGACTTATATGAGTACATTGTGAACTATGATAATTTTTGCAAATTCAGTAACAAATATCCTCAAGTCTTGCATCAAATCGCATACATCTATGGCATTGACATAACCAATAGTGCTACATGTGATATTCTTCGATCAATAGCCTGATTTGATAACTTCCGTGATATTGTAGATGTTTTTCCTTCAATCACGAAGAATCTCAAAAATTTTATAGTTAAAGACAATCATGGGGAAAGTAGTGATGATAACTTTACTCCCAATCCCCCTTTGTTTCATTATGATATAATGCAAATCCTCTCTGAGACCTATGAGAATGACATAGCAATGGGTGATTTATCAAACAAAGAGACTTGTCCCAACATAACCCCACTTGGTGAGGATATATTGGCACAAGAAAAAGACATCATTGATACATTTCTCCATACTACTCTGCCATCCCTTCCCGCTCTCCCTAAACAGGATGAAGCTTTGGATGATGCAGACTCTCTTTGTGACCATTTGCTTGAATCTGGTGATAACTTGCCACCTGATGTTCAAGAACTTCTCAATTACATTATAAACAAGAAAATCAATCATGAACCATCACATACTTTGGAAAGCAATGAAATTATACATGCTATGGAAGAACAAGTTGTCCCTCTGATTTAAGCCATTCCAACACCCTATATAGGGACTGAAATGGGTATCTTTTGGATGCCTCCACAAGCTCCTTTAAATGGCATTTCAAATGCTCCTATAGTTGACACAGATAATGGCAACATCCCCTCTCAACCATCATTAAGAGAAACCTTTCCTATAGGGTTACCCTCACAAACTCACGAATATATGGAAGAGAGAAGTGATAACACCTTAACCATTAAGATAAAGATCAAGATTTGTGATACCCGCTAGCCTACCAGGGACCCTACAGGTAAGCTTCTTTAACCCTTTATCTCTCTCATGATGTGCTTCCCTCGTGATGTGTTATGTGTTGTTTAGGCCTCCTGGGATGACTCAAATTCTCCTGTAAGGTTCGGGATACCAGGAGACCGCCTCTGTTGTGACCTATTTGTATCATCATTCTTCTATATTGCCTCTCTCTCTGATTTCATTGTTGTGTGTTGTGTCTTACGGACATAGAGTCGTGGTTGGTGACTTGGGGGCACCCTCCTATGTGACTGTCCCTAAGACACTTGTTTCTTCTCTCTTATTTATTGTTTCCCTTCCTCTAGTGTTTCCACCTAGCGGGCGTATGACAACAAATATTTACACTGATGTGGACCTAGTGTTCCTTTCGAGAGAAATAAAAAAAATGGACTTAGTTCCTAATATGACGATGGGGTTGTATATCTTATCCAACTCTTGGCTAGTGGAAGCACTCGTGCTTTCTATATAGTGAATTTTATGATGTTTCTAGTGCATTTACAAACATTAATAATACTGTTGCTCTGTGCCCCTTTGTTTGCCTTTGAATCTAGCATTGGCGGTACTCGATTCAGAGAGCTTTGTGACATAGCCCCTGGTTATCCTTGAACTCTAAATTCATTGTATAGCCTTGGCTCTTTGTGTGGTTAATCATATGCATTGATGTTGTTGTTTATCATGATTTTGTAGACACTAACATGTTTCTTGCAGGGATGTGTTTATGGGAACATTTAGCGATTAAAAAGTACATATCACCTCCGAGTGGCATGGGCTTCGCAAAGGTCAGTGTTCCCTTGTGTGTTTTCTTCCTACCTTAACATGCTTGATATCGATAACCGATATCAACCACCTTAAGGTGGGGGCATATATAAGGTATGCTGTCTATTATAGATGTTAGCAATGTGTTTGACCTTAGATGCAGAGACCTGTGCCCCAGAGTAGTTCATCGTGCATCCTGAGCTTGTTTGCAATCAATAAATTAATCATGTAAGACCTCTACAAAGGCTGGATATCGAGCATATCCTTTTCCTTAAGCCCTATGCAGAGGTAGGGATGGTGTATTTCTCAGAGTAGATTACATCATCCTATCATTTTTAAAAGTCCTCTGCAGAGGGGGGGAGCGGTTCTGTGACTAACTCAACCCTTAAGCGCGTCTTTGGTGATTGTTGTGCCGAAGCCCAATCATCAGTGTGTGCCTGTAATGTGCCTGAGATGGTGTTGGACCTAGAAATAGGTACACTCCATCGCTTGTCTACCGTGTTTTCTCCGTGTCTTCAAGTGTGTGTGTTTTGGCGTGCTTGTTTTGTATGGCGTGTTTGTTGCCCCATATGTAGAGACCAGCGCCTTTGAGTAGTGCTTCATGCATTTTGGGAGGTTTTACGTGTATTTCATGTGTGTTGCCCTAAATGCAGAGACCAGCACCTTCGAGTAGTGCTTCTTGCATTTTGGGAGGTTTGTTTACTTTCCAGTACTTGCATTTGCATTTCATATATATGAGAAAAAGAAAAGAAAATATATCATTTATGTCTTCCATGTATTAATGTGTCTTCTATGCATTGACTGTCTACCCTGTGTTCTGCGTGACTGTAACTGTCTTCTCCATGTTTTGCGTGCCTGTTACTATTTTCTATGAGATTGGCGTGTTTTCTTTGTGCTTGGTGTGTTTGTTGTGTTTGTGACCTTACTTTAATGCATGTATGGGCCTCATGTTTATACATACATTAAAGTGGGGGCTAAATGTAACATCGAAAAATGTCCACTTGGGGGCTTTTCCCTCATAAGGTTTAGCTCTTGGGTCTTTAATATGCATTTAGGACATTTTAGTTCATATTTTAGCATCCCAATGGAATGAGACCTAGTTTCCATGATAAATAGAACCTAGTGGACCCCTTGAGCTGTACCCTGCCCAAAATAGGGGGAGGACTTGGGCGTGTCTGCCCTAGTCTTGCCCTATTTTAGGGCAGCCCTAATTTCTGGGTGTTAGTTTATGATCGTTAGTTGGTTATTTTGCCGACACAGTAAAGTTTGATTTTTAAAATCTTGGCGAGAATGCTTGTAGGTGCATATATAAGCATGTGTAGGCATTCATTTGTAAACTACATTTGAATTAGATGATCATTGTGAACTCTAGGCATTCTCAAGGTGATTCAAGGCTTTCTATTGTGTTGCAAGAGAAGACTTGTATGTTTTGTGTGTTGATATTTGTAGATTTGAGCTTCAATATCCTCATGGCATGAAGAGCATCTTTCTCCATAAGAGCTTCACTACAAGGTGACATATCATTGTGTTTTTATCATTGATTCCTTTGGTTTTTCCTTTGCCTCACAAGGGAATGCACTCTTTGTCTGACAACGGTGTTCGGAGACTTAAATGTCCTCCAGGGCTTGACTGAGGCAAGCCTCTAAACACCACAACCCCCAAACCAAGTCTTGTGATTGCAGGTTACAGTTGTCGCATCTGGAAAATGTGGAGTTGCAGGAAGGCTTGGCAAGCATCAAGGATTCAGGATCTTAAGAAAAGTTAGACAAAGGAGCACTTCTGGGACTAGGGCACCTGCAACAATGTCCTCCGCAGACAGATCTTGGGAAACAGAAGTTACAAGGCTGATCAGTGTTGGAAGGAGGTCTAGATTCTCTAAAAAAGTAGGTACCTTGGACTTGGGCACCCACACCTTAGTCCTTGACTATTCTACCTCGGAACCCTGAAAACAGGTATTCTATGATTTTTTATTTTACTCCCGTCTACAAGAGCTTTTTCCATTATTCATCAATTTGTTGTCGTATTTGCATTATTAGGGTTTTAATAGTTAATTGGACATAAGAGAAGGAAAATTTGATAATTAATTCCCTAATCCAAGTTTCCCTTCATTTGCAAGTGACCTAGGGTATGATAGTGCTCGTTACTCGACCCTAGATCCTTCAATGTTTAGTGGAAAGGAGGGTTTTAACATCTAAACAACAAAGATTAAGAAAATCCAATTTTACCCTAAACAAAAAGCAAGGATCGGTCATCTACTGGACTGTTGGAATTGGTACATATAGATCTTTGTGGTCCTACCAAAGTAAGGAGTTTTCAAGGTGACCGGTATTTTATGTTAGTTATTGATGATTGTTCTAGAATAGCATGGGTCACTTTCCTTAAGGAAAAATTAGAAGCCCTAGATAAGATTGAAAAACTTCCAGTTTAAACTATGTAGCTTTTTTTACATCAATATTTCAAATCACACTCCGTGATCCATCATTAGGATGAGAAAGAGAATGGATCACGGAGTGTGATTTGAAACATCGATGTAAAAAAAGCTACACAGTTTAAACCAGAAGTTTTTCAATCATATCATGGACTGTGGAAATATCATGTCTTCTAGCCCTAGATAAGTTTAAATCTTTTAAAGCAATGGTTGAGAATGAATTGGATATGAAAATCAAATATTTGAGGTCTGACAGAGGTGGAGAATTTACTTCTAATGAGTTTAACATGTTTTGTGAGAATCATGGAATAAAGAGGCACTTATCTACCCCTAGGACTCCTTAGCAGAATGAAGTGGATAAAAGTAAAAAATAGGATTCAATATCTTTATCTACTATAGAGGCAGAGTACATTGTTATAGCATCAAGTTGCACATAGGTGTTATAGATGAGACAAACCTTGAAGGATATCAAAGTTGTGTATGATGAGCCAATTTCTATTTTATGTGATAATACAAGTGCTATTAACATTTCAAAGAATCTGGTGATGCATTCAAGGACAAAGCATATTTCAATTAGGTATCACTTTCTGAGAGAGAAGGTTGTAGAGAATGAAGTGAAGCTTGAGTATGTACCTACAGAGAATAAAGTTGTTGACATATTCACTAAAGCTCTTCCTAAGGATACATTGAGTATCTCTGGGAGAAGTTAGGGGTTATTACCCCTCCTTTGATCTAGATGCACAAGGAGATGCATCAGTCTAGTAGATTTCAAGATTCATTCTTTTTTGGACTGATATTGGAGGTTACCTCTCAAGGGGAGAAGGTATTGGTCATGATGATTGTTGCAGTCAGGGGGAGTAAGAATTGATATAGTTTGGTGTGCACTCCTAAGGGGGAGTATTTAGAGCAGCAAAAGAAAAAGTTGTTGAAGAATAGTAGTAAAATAGTGCAAGTATGTTTAGTATCATAAAGAGGGAGAGAGCTAGTAAAGGTTGTGTCACCCTTTGCCATTGATGTCAGGGGGAGAGAGTTCATGTGAAAAACAAAGGGGGAGAGAGAGAGAAATCAATGATCAAAGGGAGAAAGTAAGATGTGTAAAAGAAAGGGGGGGAGTAAGAAAGTAAAGAATATTGGTGTAGAGTTGTGTCTTGATTGTTTTTCACATCATGTGTTTCCATCAATGACAAATGGGGAGATTGTTGCAAGTATGTGCTAATTGGTGTTGTCATTGATGTCAACAAGCTTTTGTTGTCATTGGCATCAATTGTGTCTTCTAATGAGGTTGTTGTTATTTGATTGAGTTGGTGTGTTAAAGTGATTTTATTTCTTTGTAGAGGTGCTGAAGATGTTGAGAATATGCTTTTGTTGTTTAGTTTCCAAGTTCTTTTGAGAAAATTTGATTAATATTGGAAACAATGTGTTGAAGAAGTCTTCTGGCTTACAGAATGGTGTTCGTGTTTTTGCTCCATATTTATTTTGTGTTGGAGATATGAGTATGTGGTTTGGATATGTTGTTTAGAAGTGTTTGAAGATGCTAAATCTAGAATTTGGTGCTCCGGTTAGGTGTGCAGTGAAAGTTATGTTCACCAGTTTGAGAATAGTGTTTAACAGTGTTTGCATTGTGTCTGGGAGAAAGTGGTTTGCTTCGTATTTCTCCACAAAGCAGTTTGAGGTGTTGCAGTTTTGGATGTGTGCTTATAAGGTTCTTATCTATCTTCAATCTAGAAGGTTTGTGATTTGGTGCTCCTACAGTTGACTTTTCAAGTTGCTGTGTATGAAATAAATATTTGAGTTCATTGGATATACAAGAACATGGTTTGCGATGTTAGAGTACAACCAACACTGAGAGGGAGGTGAATCAGTGTTCTCCAGACAAGCACAGATAAATTTTATCTCTTTTCAAACTTGAAATAATAAATTACAATGCTGATTTGAATGTTTTGCAAGACAAAAAATGAAGTACTGAACAGTGAATGTAATGAAAAGTTTAGATATAAGACATCAATAGATCACACACAGAGGGACCATAACACATAAAATTGCATGAGTGGAAAACCCTCTTGGGGAATAAAAACCACTTGGGAAAGATGCTACACTGGCTTAATATCAAAAACCAATGATACAGTCTCACTGACTTCTTTTCTTGCCTCATTGGCTTTTTACAACTTTGCTTCACTGGCTTTTTATCCTGCCTCACTGGCACATCTCAAGGACATCAATACAATGAATAATTTCTGTCAATATAGAGGATTGCTCTATTTCTCTTAATGCTCTATTCTTGAATGTCTCATTGAATTTTTGAGACTCCAAGAGATACAATAGTTTGTGCACATATACCATTGAATATAGAAAGATGTTCAACTATATTCTATTGTTTTTGTTTGATATCAAAGTGCTTGTAAAAACCAAGCAAACACAATAGAGTATAATTTCTCTTTTATACTTTCTGAAAACATGTCTTTCTTTCTTTCACTGAACAATTTGAAAATATAACTTTTTTGCTCCAACTGTTTGAAATAGTCCAGGTAACTAGTCATGGTTAGGGTCAAACTCCAAATAGTATTTGTCATGATTTCCACAATGTTATCACAAGGTTTCATCAAAACTTTTGTAACTCAAATCATATTAACCATGGTTCTCTGTCGTACAACAGGATAAAGAATGATATTTACATATAAAGACTACACCAAATCATGATTAATCTGCACTGATTACAGGATCTCAACAAGCTGTTTAATATAACCATTACTAGACAAAACTGTCCATAGATCATAACAAACCTTAGCAAAAATTTCTTGTGAGTAAACAAATATAATCACCATTTTTAATTGCTAAACCCAAATGGGTAAAACCCATCTAAGTTTACCAACTGAAAGAAAACTAATCAACTGAAACCCTTTTTCCAAAACTGTCATATAAACATAGTCTATGCAGAGAATTACAAGCCGTTTAAAAACTTTAATCTCCACATTATGTTTGCCATTTACAAAATGAAGAACAAACAAAAACTTAAGATCCTTTTTGTATTTTCAAGAAACGACCATGTTTTCAAAATGAAGGCAACTATATCATATGCAAACTATTATAAACCTTAATAACCCTTAATCAAAATAACTACTAACGACTGTTGAAAAGAATGAAAAAAAAAAGAACAAAATCACCTGAAAAACTAGTCGATATATTAACTATCCACAACCTTCAGTCTCAAAATTGTCACATCCTTCATGATTCTTCTTCAAATATTCTACAATATCCATGACTTTCAATGATGAAGAAATAGAAAACCCTTGTCTTCATACCCTAGCTTAGCTGAGAGCTCATATTTGAAGCTCAAACCATACATAATGAAATGTTATGAAGCCCTTTTGATTCTTGTTACCTGCATTCCCGGTGTGCCTAAAAGGGACCAGTAAACTTCAATTTACCAAAACCCCTTTTTTACCTATTTTTAAGCTTGAGCCCTATTCGACAGGTCATAGCCCGAAGTGGCATTTTATAACAAAGTTTATAAATGAATTTGAATTTATATGCCATAAGAGAAAATTAAACATGGTGTGTCTTTGAGTGACTCATAGTCACCCTAACCAAGTACATCCAATAAATATGACATTGTAAAAACCTTATAATTCAATATGCATGTAATGTCACTCTGCCACATAATCACATGATGTATGATAAACCATATGCCAACATGAAGATATATCAAGATAACATCCATCATATTATATCCACTTTCAAGATCAACTGTCACAGTCATGAAAACCATGTCACCATAAAAGCACTTACCATATCATGAAACTATATTACCATGTGTTACCTAAGACCACCACTGCAAAAACAACTTGTGCCAACTGTAATATTGTTTGACATCATTGCCAACAAATGCCAACTGGGGACAACATGCGGAAGGTGAATGTTGTTGCAGAGGAATTTGTTTCTTCTTAGGTTTATTGATGGTGTTTTTAGCACACAACAACACATATGAAATATAGGGTACCTCACTTCTCTTGAAAGGAATCCTATCCTAACACTTCAGAATAGGACTGCCACAAGGTTTATATAGCTAGGTCTTAGCTTGCAGGAATAACTTCAATGGAATGTATTAGTTGTACCAACAAAGGGACTTACATGTAATGCAAAGAAACTTTAGTGCATTAGGGTTTGATTGCACATGACCTTGATCAATTTTCTAATTTGACAATACATAAATAAACTGATATATATACTTAGATTGCTGCAAGATATGTAATTTCAAAATGTAACCAGCAATTTGCTAACTTGCATTCACTAAACATGAAATCTGTGATAGCACCATGCAAGTTGATGAAACCTAATCTAATAGGATCTAATAAATAAAATGCAAAGGAAAAGGGAAGAGAAAAGGGGTAAAGAGGTCCTATAGACAATTGTAGAGATGATCAACACACAGATAGATAGATTCCCAACAACAAACAAATCCCTGCTTAACTAGGCAACCCATAATGCCATAGAGACTTTGCAATCTTCTAAGGAAATCAAATCATGGAGGGTTCATTAAACACCCAACTCTTGGTGTAGCTCAATGAATTCACACAATCGAACTCATCTCATGAAAATATGTTTAGACTAACCATGCAAAATGACATACAATCAACAAGCCATCAATGGTATGGACAGGAAATCCATCAAATATCTGAATAATTAATCATAAATACAACTGAATAACTAATTTTAGATTGACATGAACCATGAAATCCAAAATAAGACAACACAAAAACACAAATTCCCAGCAACCTGCAAAACTTGCTTTGTATTGACTGAATTTTGGTAGTCTCATCAATTCACTATCAAATCCTACTTACAATGAGAGAAAATGATGGCCCTTTTATAAACAAGACACCATACCGAGTTTTTCAATGGATGGTGGAGATTTACTCAACACCAAGGGTCCAGATTACATGGCATTAAATGAGATGCAACAGTTTGTTACATTTTCGGATTTGCATTTGTTCTGACAGAAAAAGACAAAATACAACTTGCAAATACATTGAATTTGGACAAAATGAGTACCCATTTGGCTGTATATGACAAAGAGCCACTTTCCAAGGTAGAAGGAAGTCAAAGGAATGCCATATGACCCTTGAAAATAAGTGTTGATGTGGCCTAATGGGATTTTACATGTGGTTGGATCACCTTACTGCCCATTGCCATTCAAGTCAATTTTGAGTTGTTTAATAGGATAAACCACCTTTCCAATGAGTTGAATAGTCAAGAAGAGTATGTGGCATGTTTTTTTTTTTTTACGAAGACATATCCAATTGGATGCTTGCTGGACCGATATTGCATGACTGGATGACTGGGACAACTATGAACAAGTTTTGGACATTAGATTGGATCTACAAGAACATCAATGAAGTAGGCCTGATTTTCTATGTCTTCTAGCTCTTGAGGTATATCTCCATTATCTTAGACATCATACTAACTTTCTCTTGTAGGTGCAGTAGTGATTTGGTTGATAACATGACAGTTATGCATTTATGGGTCAGCACCACATCTCCGTGTGTTCATCCTTCCAAGACAGCTCCAACAAGCTTCTTTATCCTCTTAAACCTGCAATTCACAATGCAAAGTATTAGTTTCATCATAACAACTCATTTTCCATCAATTTGAATCAAAATATGTCCATTTGTAGCCTTGAATCAATCAGGAACAACTCATTGTCAATGTTGCTTCCTTATGAACAACTTCACAAATCCAGTGGATTTCACATGATTTTCTGTGTTTTTCATCATTTTCAAATACCCATTTGGCATATATAATGATCTGGGAAGTTTTGTAGCCATTTGGATCCATTTGGAGACTTTTATTTAGGATTTTTGGGGGTCACTGGATATTTAGGCACAGTGGCATTAATTAATGCAAAACATGCTCAAAATCACCACTAACTTGATAAAAAAAGCTCATCATGATGTGATAAATGGATGTACAATTCAAATTCATCAAGAAAATCCAAGTTTCACCTTTGAAAAATGAGTTTTTTAGCCCAAATTATTAAAAAGCAGGGTTTTTGGCCCTCACTGGATATATCACTTGACATGCAAATTTAGCGCAAACACCTTCAGCGGGGATTTGGGTCATCACCAGATTGGCGGGGTTTTTCAATGCCACCGGATATGTCATGAAAGGATCAAATTTAGTGCAAGTCTTGTGCTAGAAGATTTTAGCACAAATACCTTAGCAAATGTTTGAAAGCCTTCTGATGGGGAATTTAAGTGCAAGCGGATCAATGAAGTTTTTTGGCACTACCGGATATGTCCGGTGAAGTCTATTTTTAGCACTGATCTGGTCAAGGTGAAAAAGCCCACTTTTTCAAAAAATTCCTTAGCAAAACATTTAGGGGGTGCCAGACATGTCCTGTGAAGGCAATATTTAGTGTTGATCTTGTGAAGTGGGTTTTTAGCGCTGAGGTTATTAGTGCAAAGTGCAGTGAGGGTCAATTTTAGTGCCAGATTTGAAAGTCCTTGGCTGACAGTATATTTAAAAATATATCTAAGTGTATTGAATTTCCTATACTTTGAATATTTTGAAATATACTATCGGGATGTTTGAGATAGGTCTTGGATCCATGGGATTTAACATGCAGATTCTAGATTTTTGAGGATCCACCAGATTTCAGACTTAGTTTTTTAGGGTTTCAAGATATTAGACTTAGCCAATTTCAGGGCTTCAGGGCTATTTGTCAGGATGAAAGTATATGGACCCCTTAGTGAAATATTGTGACTTTTGACATGATTTTGCAACTCTAAGGCAAGAAAACTAGGAATTCCAACATGACACCTCCTGCAGAAGCAATTTCAAAGATTATATCCAGTGACACAAGATTTTAGAGAAAAATGCAGTAACACCCACTTTTAGTACAAAAGGTGACAAATGGCTATTTCTTAAGCACAAACCCAATCAAGACTCCTCCAAAGCAACCATGAAAGACATCAAATGACTTCAAACATGCCATATACTCAAATTTTGAACAAATCTTGCACTCTAGGCACCATTTCACTTTCTCATTGTCATAAAGAGGAAAGGTTGAGACTCCAATCCAAAGAAAAAAAGGGGGTCTCCATTTGGCAAAATGGGTCATGTGTGTAAGGCACAACAAGGTTGTTCTAGGATGTTTGTGAAATATTCCAGATCATGTTGATGCCTGGCATGTGGTCTACAAGTTGTTGTTGTGATCGTGGAAGCGTGTAATCAGGAATTTCTTATATTTACATCGTTTGGCCGACCTTGGATGTTTGCGCTGATTGTGGAGTCACTTTGGTGATTGTGTGAGTGTTGTGTAGCACTCTTGGATGGATTTAAGTCCAAGATAAGTCATGAAGTGGTTTTCCTTCATTCCTTTTCGCCGCAGGAATGTTTAGGTCTAGACATAATTTGAATTTTATGAATTAAGATGTGTTGCCAACCTTGCAGAATGATTTCAAGGTTGATGATGGTATAAATAAGTGTCAAGGATTCATGAGTATGTGCGCATGTGAGGAACATGATGTTTGTGATGTGAATTTGATTAAGACAGTGAGAAATCTCATGTGTTAGGCTACTAGATACAGTGAGCAGAAGGTGTGTACTATCTTTTAGTGTTGTAGTGATGATGATGTTTGTGTTGTGCTAAATATTGAGCTTCATTAGAACTAAACCCATGCATTTGTTAGATGCAATTATATCAGTTCATCCCTTACAGTGAGCCTGCTCTTCTTTCTTCATCTTTTGGATAATGAGTCCTTGGTAGTGAGCCTTTATTTCTTTTGGGCAGTGAGCCTTTGTAACTTGGTATTGCTACTAATTTATATTGTGAGCTAATCCTCACTGTGGTTTTTCCCTTCTTGGGTTTTCCACATAAAATCTGGTGTTGTCTTGTGTTTGGTGTTGTTATGATTCAGTTTCTGTTATTTGCTTTTCATGCTTAATCAGCATAACAAGATTTAAGGTTAATGCGAATCTGAATGTTTGTGAGGGTTTGAAATTTTTGATACAACTAATTCACTCCCCCTCTCAGTTGTCGTGTGCATTCAACAGTACACTTCTCTCTCATAGGCCTCACACATGTGTGAGAGCCATGAGGTGTCAAATCACTCCTTGGGGTTGGATGATTGGTTGAGAGGGATGAGGAGGATTCCATGTGGTACCTTCTCATTTAGAGAGGAGGTGTGACATGTCATCCATTACATATACCCTCATTTGCAACTTGTGAAGCACTTGGCATTTCATTTCCACTTGTTGAGTTGAGAATTTGAGAGGTAGAGACTTGGAGATTGGAGAAGAAGGCTAGTGGAGATTTTGGAGGGACTTCACCAACATTATTCTTTATCAAATTTTAGGAAATTCTTTTGTGAGGTAGGCTTCTTTCTTGTATAATAATTTGTGTGTTGAATAGAAATGAAAAATAGAAAATGGGTGTATGTGTTGTGTTCTTCTTACCTTGTTCTCCATTGTTGTGATGAACATGTAGAATAATTCAATGCTTACCACCACTTGGGTTTTATATGGGGACTTCAATATGATTGAGATAACCTATGATAAATGTGGCACTTTGCCAATTTGGTGGATAGATGGTAAAGGGAGGCGTGGTTCCAAATGTGTAAAAAATTTGGTCTTTTTGATCCCAACATAGGTCATCGCCTTCTTAATTCACAATGGTACACTTGGACCAATTTGCGGGCTGGTTGTGACAGGGTCTTAAAGAGGCTTGATAGAGATATGATATTTGCTCAATATTTTTTTCTTTGCTATCTATTTTTCCTTGCCAGTGAAACTGTTAGATGATGCAATCTTATTGGATCACTTTCCAATCTGTTTCTCTATCGAGTGGCAGTAGTCAAGACCTAAATCACAGAAAAACCAAATTTTCTAAATATGTCTCTTGTCAACAATACTACCATGTCATCTCACATTCAACATGTTTTGAATTTGGCTCCACGCCCTTTGCATGGCATCGGCTAGATTTCTTAGTGGAATGATGCTATCACTTGTACCTCACAGTTTCTTTGCATTTATGGGAGGCAACTTGCCTATTTTCACCGGCATTCATATGAAGCCACCACCTGTGAGCTCCATTGATGCAAGAGCATCCAGTGGTGTAGAGCAATCTTGCATCACCAAAAAAATGATTTTCTTTTCTATTTGTTTCAATTTTTATTTCTACGGATATCCATTTGCTTGAATAATGATTCAGAACCTTCAAAGTTTCCAAAATGAATACCAAGACTTACTATTTTTAGTAACCCTATATCAATGAAACACTTGGGTCTGAAATTTTCCCCAAAGATTTGGAATAGTAACATGAGCATTCTTAGTAAATTTCAGCCTAAGATCATGTATAGATTTCAAGATATTAAAGTTTAGTTTTTGGGGTTCTCGAAAAAAGTTTCAGAATCAAATTTGAAGCACTTAGACATCCCTAAATGGCCCAAAAATTGGCTAAAAATCAAAATATATCTAGCTAGGATATTGCTTCAGTTTTTTGCAAGCTTTCCAACTCATCAAACGGTTCATCAATCGGACACCCAAATCAAAAGTTATGGCTTCTAGAAGTTGGGCGTCCTGTATTTGAAAATGTAAAAACATGTCGGACATAGAAAAGAGATGTTAAGGGAAGCTACACGTATTGATGATTGTTTTTACATATCATAAGGCATCTTTTACTGGTAGATAATTTGGGTGCCACTTTTGGATGGTTTTAGCTCATGGCTTTGTAATATCGTTTGATGATTTCATGTATTGTATCTAATATATATTAGGTGCTTGAGATAGAGGTTGTGTGTGGGAGTATGATAGATGTTGAGTTGTCTTTAGATATCTAATTGGAGATATTCTTATGGAAGCTTGTTTTGCAAGTATATTGTAATCCTATTGAGATTTCTAAATAATATATTGAGTTGCTTTTCGAGGTGGAGTTTTCTCCCGAAAGGGTTTCCCCACGTAAATCATTATTTTGTGGTTTGAATCTTATAATTTGTTATTGTGAGTGTGTTGGGTGGAGTACCCCCTCATCAAGTGGTATCAAAGTGAGTTTTTTCTGAGAGTGTAAACAGATCACTGAACAGAGAGGTAGTTTGTGCCAAGACCTTGAGATCGTATGTTTAAAGGTGGAAGAAGAACTGGCGATATGAGGCAACTTCACACTGAGGAATTTTTACATTAAGTATAAGAGAAGAAAGAAGAAAATCAAGATGCCTCCAGGCATAAACCGTGTTGGTAGAAATCATGTTGTGAAAGAAGAAGGGTTTAGATATCTGTAGAAGCAGATTAATGCAATACAAGAGAAATTGAGAAGAGGGTTTGAACCAAGAAGGAGAGATGAAAGTGAAGATGAAGATGATGCAGCCCAAGATGATGCACAATCTGAATAAAATGATGGAGAAATAGAACCTAAACATGTTAGATTACTGAAGGCGATAAAAATATTGGGAAAAGGCCAAAGATTAGCATCTCTACATTTTCTGGTAATCTAAATCCAGAAGAATTGATACATTGGATCAATGATATTGAGGAATATTTTTAATATGAAGAATAGAAGATTCTGAGAGGGCCAAGTTTTCCAAGACCAAGCTCAAGGGTCATGCTAGAATTTGGTGGAAGGAGGTGCAGTTAGAAAGAAACTGAAAAGGAAAAGAGAAGATCACCAGATGGGATAGAATGGTTGTGAAATTGAAGGTACAGTTCATTCATATGGATTATGAGTTGGAACTTCTGAAGAAAATGCAAGGTCTAAGTTAAATAAACAAGATAGTCAAAGAATACATTGAAGAGTTTAAAAAAAGTCATCATTAGAGCAGGTCACACAAAGGCTAATAAAGAGAAGATAGCTAGGTATATCAATGGGTTGAAACCCAATATCCAAGAAGAATTAAGCCTTGTTAGATTGAAAAATATTGAAGATGCATATCAGTTTGCAATGAAGATAGAAGAAAATTTGAGAATAAAATTTGAGAACAGACAAAGACGAAGAGGTCATGGTTGAAGAACTAATGAAAGATCATATGGGGGTCATGGACAACAAGATGAGCAAAAGAAAAATGAAGATGTAGGTAAAGTCAAAATAATAGAGGTGAAAATGCATACTGCCCTTGAGGACAGAATGATGGGTACCAGAGAGAGGTAGATTTGGAAGAGGGCCTGGAAGAGTAGGATTTAGAGGAACATGTTTCAGATATGGTGAAGAAGGGCATAGAGCATATGAGTGTCAACAAAATTAGGGAGGAACAAATAGAAGACCAAATGGTAATGCTAGAGTTGTCCATGTTGATGAGGAGGCTAGATCTGAACATTCAGAAGATGTGGAAAGAGGAGAAGCTCTTATTATTAGAACCTTACTAAAAGAAGAGGGAGAAGAACCAGCACAAAGAAAGAGCATATTCTAAACAAGATGTAAATCAGGAGGTAAGTATTGTGATGTGATTATTAATAGTGGAAGTACAGATAATCTAGTCTTTGAAAAGATGGTAAGAAAGTTGAATTTAAAATGAATAGATCATCCATGTCCCTATAGGATTTGTTGGTTGCAGAAAGATCATAAAGATTTGGTTAATGAATAACTTTTGGTAAAGTTTAAGATTGGAGATTATCATGATGAGGTGTTATGCGACATTATGCCCATGGATGGATGTCACTTGTTATTGGGAAGGTCGTGGCAGTATGATAGGTGTGTTCTTCATGATGGTCATGCTAACACCTATTCTTTGAAAAAAGATGGAGTGAGACACAAGATAAAACCTGTGAGAAAAGTAGAGGAAAAGGTATGTAACACTGCTAGCATTTGTTTGGTAGATGGTAGAAATTTTTTGGATGGAATGAAACAAGAATGAATTTTCTTTGCCTTGATTCCTTAACTCAATAAAGAAGGAGATGTACCTATAGAAATTGTACATCTATTGGATGAATTTAAAGATATTGTTTCAAATAGTACACCTGAAGGTTTGCCACCAATGAGAAGCATAAGTCATCAGATGGATTTGATACAAGGAGCTAGTTTTCCTAACAAGGTAGCCCATAGAATGAATCATACAGAAAATGAGGAGTTGAACAGACAAGTTCAGGAATTGTTGAAAAATGGGCTAATTAGAGAAAGTTTGAGTCCATCTGCAGTACCTCTAGTACTAGCACCTAAGAAGGATGGGGAATGGAGGATGTCTATCGATTCTAGAGCCATCAATAAAATCACAATCAAGTAGAAATTTTCTTTGCCAAGGATGGATGATATCAAGGACTGCCTGAGTGGAGCAAAGTTTTTTACAAATATAGATTTGAAGAGCGGGTATCACCAAATCAAGATACGAGAAGGTGATGAATGGAAGATAAGATTCAAGACAAAATAAGGACTGTATGAGTGGTTAGTAATGCCATTTGGACTAACCAATGCACTGAGCACTTTCATGAGGTTCATGAATGAGGTACTCAAATAATTTCAGGGTAAGTTTATTATTGTCTATTTGGATAATATTCTAATTTTTAGCAAAACTTTGGAGGAACAATTGATGATGTTCGTAGAGTTTGAGAGGTTGAAGGAAGAGAAATTGCTTATAAATCTAAAGAAGTGTAGCTATATGAAGAAGGAATTAGTGTATCTGGGATTTGTGATCTTAGCTGAGGGTCTTAAGATGGATCTAAAAAAAGTAAAGGCTATCATAGAATGGCCTACACCAAGGAATATTACCGAGGTAAGATCATTTCATGGATTGGCTAGTTTTTATAGGAAGTTCATTAGGAACTTCAGTAGCATATGTGCACCTTTAACTAAAACAATGAGAAGAGATAGAAAAGAATTTAAATGGACTATAGGGGCAGCCAAGAGTTTTGATTTGTTGAAGCAAAAGATTATAGAGCATCATGTTTATCACTTCCAGATTTTAATAAGGTATTTCAGTTAGATTGTGATTCTAGTGTTAATGCCATAGGAGTTGTATTAAGTCAAGAGGGAAGACCCATTGCATATTTTAGTGAAAAAATCAATGATGATAGGAAGATGTATTATGTTTATGATCAGAAATCCTATGTTATTGTTCAAGCACTGAAGAAATGAAGACACTATCTTTTTCCTAGGGAATTTGTTTTGTAGACTCATCATCAAGATTTACAGTATTTGAATAGCCAAGTGAAGTTGAATCAAAGACATCTGAATTGGGTTGAATTTTTGCAAAGCTATACATTTATGTTGAAGCATAGAAGTGGGAAGTCTAACAGAGTGGTAGATGCATTGAGTAGGATGAAAATTTGGTCGGTGGAGATGAGAATTGAAGTTGTTGGGTTTGAAGAATTCAAGCATTTGTATTGAGAAGATGAATTTTTTTTAGAGGCATGGAATGGTTGCCTAGAGCTTATCACCATGGATAGAACATAGTGGTTGGATTACATAATCCAAGATGACATGCTATTTAGAGGATGTTAGTTATGCATTCCAAAAAATTCCATGAGGGAGAACTTGATAAAAGAAAAGCACAATGGAGGATTAGTAGGACATTTTGGGAGAGACAAGACAATTACATTAGTAAGTGAGAACTATTATTGTCCACAGTTGTATCAAGATGTGAAAAGGTTTGTATAGAGTTACAGGGTTTGTCAGATGGCTAAGGGAGTAAGTCAATGTTAGAAAACAAGCAATCTACTAAGAAAGGGGTGAATCAGTAGATCAATAAAACTTCAAACTTCAAGCATCTAGAATGCAGATCAAACTAACTTTTAGTGCAATAACATCAACAACAAAAAAGCGTGCACACATGAACACTAGATATACATGGAAAACCCAATATTGGAAAAACCATGGTGAAAAATGTTTCTAGGATCTACCATCCTAATCCAGCCTCACAAATGAAACCATTGATTACAATGTTTAAGAGAAACAACTCTAAGGAGTCACCAAACCCCTAATTTAAGAGCACCAACTCTAAGGGCAAGTCTACAATCCCCCAATCTTAGCAACAACTTAGTCCACAGGAGGCACCAACCTCACTAAATCTTTGCATATTGAAGTATGCATCCATTTGGTTCTTCATCAACCTCAGTTGCATCTACTCAAATCATATATAATCTTCTCCTCTCACTCTGCTCACCTAGATTCTCTCTGCATTAAATTCTTCTCACACATTCATCAATCCGTCTCCAAATCTTTTATTCTATTACAATCACTTTTATATATATGCGCCCTTTTGCATTTATTCAACTCTCACTTTTAGTATACAACTATCTTTGCATACACTCACACATCTGCATGTGTGCACTCCAATCTTTCTATACTTCTACTTTTTGCATGTCCAGAAAGAAAACTCTGCATGTAGCTTTGTGCATGCATTCAATTCATTTAACTACTATTTATCCATCTCTATAATTAATCACAATTGTAGTTCTATTTATATCTCAGTGCATGCAAAACAACAACTATTTTACATCACCATCATCATCATGCATCCATTATGTGACCTTAACCATCCTCTATTGATGAATTTGTCATCTCTCAAACCTCTGGCTTTTAGCCCTTTATTAGCGATTTTCACGTTTTGTGAACTTTGCATTTGTCTTCTTCTTTATCGACAAAAATCCCATTCTTCAAACTTAACTTTATTACCTTTTGCCTCTATCAGCAAATTCTCATCTTTTCAAACTTTGGTCTCTTTTAAGCTTTATTTTCTTTATCGACAAAAACACTCTTTTTCAAACTTTGGCTTCTAACTCCTTTATTAGTAAACTTTACTTTTTTTGAACCTCGGCCTTTGTCTCTTCTATTGGTGAATTCTTATTTCTTCAAACTTTACCCTTTGTTTTCTTTATCAGAAAACTTTACCTTCTTCAAACTATCACTTTTTCCCTTCTATCAGCAAAAGTTCCAAAACACAAACTTTCCTTTCAAGCTTTCTTTTCTTTATCAATGGCTTACATCTTCTTTGTTGGTGAATCAAGGAAATAGCTAACTTGCAAACTTACTTCCCAAAACAGAAGGTTCATTGATGAAGATTCAGTCATCAAAATAGTCAAACCATGAACTTTGACTTCCTCTAACACTTTGTCATCAATTTCTGCTTAGTCAATGAAAGAACCAAACCACGAACATACTCTTTAAGCCCTTTGTTGCCCAGTTGATGAATCAAAGAAATACTAAACTCACAAACTCCCAAAGACTTTAAGCTTTTCCTTTATTGGCGGTATTCCAATTCTTCAAACCAAGGTGACTTAACTTTACAAGCTTGCCTTTTGAAGACTCTATTGGCTAGTCAGCAAATTGGAGAAAAATCAAACTTGTGAACAAATTCGCAAAACAAAGACTTTGCCAATATCAAACATCTTTTTGCTTCAAATACCTTTTCTCCATGCCTTTGTCACTCAGTCTGTGAGTCAGAGAAAAACCAAACTCATGAACTAGTTCTCAAAAAGAGAACTTTACTGATAACTTAAACTTTTTATTTCTTTAAAGGCTTCAACAAGAAAAATATAACTTTCTTCCTCCTCTTCTATCAGTGAATCGCTAAATTGGTGAACCGACGAAACTCAAAACTGGTGAACTTGCAAGTTTACAAACCAAACTTTTTACTGACTAAGGGAAAAACTTAATGCCTTATTGTTTTTCTTTCCCTTCTACCTTAGACATTTTTTCTTCTATGCACTCCTTCTCTACCTTAGACACAAAACTAATGCCTTAGACATCAACTTTTAACATCAATGACAATATATATCAACAATCTCCCCCTTTGTCATTGATGGCAACACTTATGCATGTAATCTATTTTTAGTGCTGCTCTAATCCTCCTGCAATAATGTTGTCCTGCACTATCTCTTCTGCTTTTGCTCCCCCCTACTCTAATTCTCCCCCTTTGACATCAATGGAAAAGGGAGGTAATCAACCTCTTTTCTAACAGTAACCTACTACTGCCATCTATCTACCTGCTCCCCCTGAGAGGTAGTCACTGTCAAAACAAGGATGGGAGATATGCCTTGAGTTTCTCTCCCTAGACTATTGTTACAGCTGCACGTCTACTTGTGATAAGGAGCAATAACTCCTAGCTTTTGCATGAGATATTCAAAAGTATCCTTGGTAAGTGGCTTTATGAAAATGTATGCAATCTGATCTTGTGTGGGGACATACTCCATTTTGACTTCCTGATCTACAAATATTTCTCTCAAGAAATGATATTTAATAGAGATGTGTTTTGTTCTTGAGTGCATCATAGGATTCTTTAAGATATTGATTGCACTTGTATTTTCACAAAAGAATGGAAATAGGATCGTCAAATTCTACCTTTATATCCTTGAGCATTTGTTTCATCCATAAAACTTGTGTACAACATGAAACAAGAGAAACATATTCTGCCTCAGCAGTGGACAATGTGACTGAATCTTACTTCTTGTTGAGCCATGATACTAACCTATCACCAAGGAAGAAAGCTCCACCACTAGTGCTTCTCCTGTCATCTATACTTCCTACCCAATCAGCATCTGTATATGTTGTTGAAGTAAAATCATTATCTCGAGGATACCATAATCCATATCCACAGTACCTTTCAAATCTTTAAAAATTCTCTTCACAACTTGAACATGTGATTCCTTAGGAGTAGCTTGAAATCTAGCCACCATGCATACTATTTGCATGATATCTGGTTTGGATATAGTTAGGTACAATAAGCTACCTATCATAGATCTATACATCGTATGATCTGTATCAGGTGATTCATCATTCTTTCTCAAGTTGCATCCTGTCATCATGGGGTACTCACTGTTACAAATATAAGCAGTGCAGAATTGAAATAATAATGAATTAGCAATAAAAGCACAAAATAGACAACACATATTTACGTGGAAAACCTAGTAATGTATCAAGAAAAAACCATGGGCAAAGATCTCTCAATTTTATTCATAGAAGAAAATTTACAGTTACATAACTTTTTCTCATGCATTGGGATTCAAGCTCGACAACCTTGAGTAATCACAAAAAAGCACATGCAAAAACTGATCAAATCTAAAGATAGACCTCCATGCATAAAAGCGCAAGTGGCACTTCCGCATGCAAAATTGCATGGTGCTCGTCACTGCTGGAATAAGTCAAAATGACTTCACATTTCAACACTCACAGGTTTACAATCTTCCATCTTGAACTTCTTGAGCATTTCTTTTGCATACTTGGTTTGGGATATAAATATACCTTGGTCTAATTGTGATATTTCTAAACCAAGAAAGAAACAAATTTCTCCAAGCATGGACATTTCAAACTCTTTCTGCATCAGATCAGCAAATTTCTTGGTTATCTTGCCATCACTACCACCAAAAATGTTGTCATCAACATATACAACAACAATCAACATGTGCTAACCTTCTGATTTGAAGTATAAGTTACTATATACACATCCTTTTTTGAATCCTTTCTTTTGGAGGTAATTATCCACCTTAAAATATCAAGCCCTGGGGGCCTGTTTCATACCATACAAAGCCTTTTTTAGTCTGCAAACCTAATCTTCTTTCTCTGATAGCTGAAATCATTTAGGTTGCTCAATATAAACTTCTTCATTAAGATTCCCATTCAGGAATGCAGATTTAACATCTATTTGGTAAACTTTGAAGTTCTTATAAACAAAGAATGCCTAAAATATCCTAATGGCTTCCAATCTTGCTACAGGTGCAAATGTTTCTTCAAATTCTATGCCTTCAACCTATGCATATCCTTTACAAACCAATCATGCTTTGTTTCTCACGACTTCTCCATCCTCATTCAGCTTGATCTTGAACACCCATTTTGTGCCTATCACGTTCTTATCTTCAGGTCATGGAACCAATTCCCAAGTCTAATTTTTCTCAATCTGATTGAGCTCATCTTCTATAGCATTGATCCACCTTCATCCTCACTAGCATTAGTAAATATTCTAGGTTCAATCTTAGATAGTAATGAGAAATTTACATGTTCATTTGACTTCGTTGGATCTTTCTTCTAGTTTGAACTCCTTCATTCTTGTCTCCTTTTATCTATTGTTCAGGATGGTCTTTTTACACATACTTAGCAGGTGCCTTAACGGTTATCCCTTCAGATTCTTCTTCAATACTAGTATCTTCTTCTTCTTCTTCTTTTATAGTTGATCCATCTAAGCAATTGTCCTTGTTGTGTGTTAGATGTGGCTGATCCTCATCTACCTTGACATTAACACTTTCTACAATTCTATGCAGTCTCTTATTGTAGCACTTATATGCTTTGGATCTGCTAGAATATCCAAGAAATATGCCTTCATCACATCTTGAATCAAATCTTCCAAAGCCATCTTCATCTCTTCTGATGTAGCATCTACTACCAAACACCTTGAAATATTTGACATACACAAATCTATCATACCATAATTCATACGGTGTCTTATCAATGTTTATCCGTAACTACACTCTATTTAAAACATACACTATTGTGTGTACTACATCTCTCCATTAAACATAAGGTAACATTGCCTCATTTAACATAGTTCTTGCCATCTCTTTTACCTTTCTATTTTTCCTTTCCACAACACCATTCTGCTATGGAGTTATGGGTGTAGAATATTGTCTTTTTATGCCGTGTCTTTCACAATATTCCACAAAATCATTGGAGGTGAATTCTCCACCTCTGTCTGATCTTAAGCATTTGATTGTTAGACCACTCTAATTCTCAACCATAGATCTAAAAGTCTTAAATCTCTCAAAGGCTTTTGACTTATCCTTAAGAAGGTTACCCATGTGATTTTTGAGAAATCATCAACTAAAAACATGAAATATCTCACCTTTTAGTCCTTGTGTCTTGGTTGGACACATAGGTATGTATGAACTAACTCCAAGAGTCTTGAAGTAGAGCATTCTTTTATTTTGAAACTAGACCTTGTTTTTTTCCCATGCTGACATTCATTACATATTATATTGGCTAGCTTGGTGATTTTAGACATGTGCCTAACTACATTTTTTGAACTTACCTTCACAAGGTTGTCAAAATTGATATGTCCCAATCTTCTATGTCACAACAAACTTTCATCAACTTGTCCCATCAAACAACTTCTTCCTTGAATCTCCTTGAGATTGTAAAGATTATTTTCTATTCTGCTTGCCTCAACAACCAACTTACCAGAGTGTGCTTTCCTAATCTCACAACCTTTTGCATTTAATGTCATATTATATCAATTGTCACACATCTGGCTTACACTAAGCAAATTGTTCTTTATTCCTTAAACATAATAGACATTGTGAGTCTTGGCCTTTCCATCAATACTCAGTGTTCCTTCACCACAGATCTTCGCAGATGTGTTGTCACCAAACTTAACTAAGCCTCGATTCCATTCTTGCAGAATTATAAACTTACTTTTATCTCCGATCATGTGACTAGAGAAACCATTGTCTATCACCCATGGATTCTATCTCTTAGCATGAAAAGTTGTCTATACTATCATATATTCTTCTTTCTTCTAATCATCCTTCTTCTAGACTTTCTTAGTTTCCTTCTCCTTATTCACAAGAGATTTTGATGCATTATCCTCCTTAGGAGGAAAATTCTCCTTTCATGTTTGTTAGTTTTTACAAAGTTTGTTCTACAAAATTTTTCAATATGACCAAAGTTATTGCATTTGTAACAAACTATTTTGAAATCTCCTAGAGGTGTAGAATTTTGGCTAATACAATTAGTTCTTCTCCTAGGAACAATTCTACAACTAACATCTCTATGACCATATTGATTACATGAATAACAATAGCCATAAAAGGATCAAGGAAACCTGATCATGCTAGAATATCTTGCAAGAGGGGACCTTTGAATATTTTCTCCTTCAGATCTCTGACTTTTGTGAATCCATCATCTTCCTTCTTTTTCTTCTTCTCTTCAGTCCTTTTAGGAGGATCATTGGACTTTGAATTATGACCTTCTTCAAATCCTAAACCAACCATGTTCCTTGGAAATCTTTGACTGGTTATCATTTCATCAAGCATGCCACTACTCTTTTCAAACTTCATACTTAGGTTAATTTGATCTCTATCATTTTATAAATATTTTCTCAAAGACACAATTTTGGATTCCAACTTTAGACATTCTTCATATTTTGTAACTTCTTCTATTCTCTTGGATTCTTTCACTTGTTTCCTCAAGTGAAAAATCAACTCTTTTGATGCTACAAGCTTTACGAGACACCATATCTTCCTAAAGTTGAAGGTTTAGTTTGGATCTTTTCTTCCTAAGTTTCTCAATCTCTTGTAATGCTCACACTAGCTCTCCTTCTAAGTCTACTTCTCCTTTCTCAGGGTCTTCCACAATAGTATTGTTCTGATCTTTATTAGTAGTCTCCATTGTCATAAACATGAATTCATTTCCTTCAGCCTCATAAACACATTCATTGTTGTCTTCTAAAATGGGGCTTTCTTTAGAGGAATCATTGTCACCTTTTATGTAAAGACTCTTCTCATTCTAAAAATTCTTCTGCTTTAGATAGAACTACTTGTTACTTTCTTACTATCAAATTCATCACTTTTATCTTTTCCTTCAAAAGGACATTTAGTAGCAAAGTGACCAACCTTTCCACAATTAAAAAACTTAAAGGGTAACTTACCTTTATACTTCCTAGATCTTCTCTTCAATATTCTTACGTCAAAATTGGCCTCTTCTTCATTTGTCTTAGATTCAGGCTCTACATTATTTGCTTTCTTTGATGCCTTAAATGCAGTTTCTCTCTTTGAAATCTCAGTACCACCTGTCGTCATTTCATAGGTAGTAAAAATACCATGTAGCTCATCAACAATTATCTTATTAAGATATTTTGCTTCTTCTATAGCAGAGATTTTAGAATCATACCTGGGAGGTAAAGATCTAAGTACCTTCTGAACAATCACTGGCTCTTTTACTTCTTCATCTAGTCCTCTTGTAGTATTCACAACTTCATCAACTCTGAGCAGGTAATCCACAATCTTTTCTTCCTCTCTCATTTTTTAGGCTTTCAAATCTTCCTTTAATAGTTTGCATCTTGGCTTGTTTCACCTTTGTATCTCCTTCATAGATGCTCTGAAGCTTATCCCAGTTTTCTTTGGCAGACTTGCATTGCATTACTTTCATAAATTCAGAGTTAGCTAAACCACATAGAGTTGCATTCAACCTTAGCATTATTCTCACATTCCTTCTTACCCACTTGGTCTATTGGATGAGTTATAGGAGCAGTATAACCATACTTAATAGATTGCCATACATCAAACCCTATTGAAGTTAGGTAGGTTTCCATCCATATACTCCATAACACATAATTTGTTCCATCAAACAATGGTGCTTTGTTTGAGTGAGATCCTTCTTGACCCACCATGTGTTCAATCTCCAAGATCAACCTTAGCTATTATGCTTCTCCAAGGAACTTGGCTTTGATACCAATTGTTAGAACACAAGCAATCTACTGAGAGGGGTGGTGAATCAGTAGATCAATAAAACTTAAAACTTCAAGCTTCTAGAATGCAGATCAAATTAAATTTCAGTGCAATAACATCAACAACAAGAAAGCATGTATATATGAACACTAGATATGCATGGAAAACACAATATGAGAAAAAATATGGTGAGAAAATGCTGCTACTATCTATCGTCCTAATCCATCCTCACAAATGAAACTAGTGATTACAATGTTTGAGAGCACCAACTCTAAGGAGTCACCAAACCCCTAATTTAATAGCACCAACTCTAAGGAGACTACAATCCCTTGATCTGAGCACCAACTTAGTCCACAGGAGGCACCAACCTTACTGAATCTTTACATATTCAAGTATCCAGCCATGATGCAGGAGCATCCTAGGTTGCAGAGCAATCTTGCATCAACCAAAAATATTTGCATTCTTTCTTTTATTTCATTTTCAGTTCAGTTTAGTCATTTGTAGTTTTAGCATTTTGTACTGCATCTTCATATCAGAGCATGTGGAGTAGGGTTTAGTTTCTATGCCATTTCATCTACATCATATTAAAATTTTAGGCCATTTGGATTTGTCTGCTAAAAGTTATTGCTATCAAAAGATCATCAGTTTTCTCATAGCAGAGCAGTCAGTGTTCCGTTGAAGCCTAATGGGTTATGGAGCAATTATGTGACTTGTGGAGCCTAATGGAACATCATTCAAGGTAATTTGGGACCTAGTTGGCCTTCATGGAGAACTACATCAAGTTTTCATCATTTGTGGAGCGTTGCTAAGTGTTGGATGCTGACCTATTTGTTTCTACATGTTTCATCAACATGTTTGAAGTTGGAGATCTTTCAAGGCCGACACAGAGGATCCTTTTATTTCAGAGATGGTATATAATCATGTCTTAGATGCATAGGAAAGCAAGTGAATCATATTATGATATTTTAGTCTTTGATCTGTAGATTTGTGGAAGGCACTTCAGAGCCATATCTTTCATGTATGTTAAAGTTTAGGCCTATGAGCCCTTTGATTGTAGCCCGCATATTGTCAGCATATTAGCGTTGTAATTCTTTGATATACTGAATATATGAATCTTCCATTATATTCTACATTTGTGTTGTTTCCAATGTGTTTACTCTAGCTCCATGGTTTGGAGAGTTCATTTTGTGAACCCTCCTACCATGATTGCACCAAGTGGTATCAGAGTGAAGTTTTGAATCCTTTTGGAGGTAAAGGCATTCTGTAAGATCTTGTGGTGAAAAAATCTTCAACCTGAGGTAGTCTACTTGTGTTTGTCAACATAGCACTAATTGTGAGGAAGTTGCTACCTTGTAGTCAGATCGCCAAATTGAGGCAGTTGTACTACATCCTAGGAAGAGATACTACCAAGGAGGATGCTTTCTATGGCCAATGTTGCTGGAAGAATGGAAGAAATGATTGAGATGATGAGGACAATGAAATTTAGGTTAGATTCTATAGAACAAGATAGAAGAAGAGGAATAAACCCTAGACATGATGTTGAAAGTGATGATGAATAATTTCAATCTACTGATCAAAATGAAGAAGCCCTAGAAGAAGAAGAATCAGATCAGGTGAAGATGTTGAAAGCTATTTTAAAGATGGGAAAGAGACCTAGAGTGGAAGTATCGAACTATACTGGAAATTTGAATCCAGAGGAATTGATTGACTGGATAAATGACTTGGAGGAATATTTTGAATATGAGGAAATTGAAGATCCAGAGAAAGTGATATTTGCAAAAACTAAGTTGAAAGGACATATTGCTATTTGGTGGAAAGAAGTTCAATTGGAGAGAAATAGGAGAGGAAAAGAGAAGATCATAAAATGGGATAGGATGGTGACAAATTTGAAGAATCAGTTCATACCTACAAAATATGAGTTGGAATTGTTGAAGAGATTAGAAAACCTGAGACAAAAGGAGAAAACTGTGAAGGAATATACTGAAGAATTTCATAAGATGATCATAAGGACTAGACATAGTGAAGCAAGTAAGGATAAAGTGGCAAGATACATAAATGGATTGAGGATGAACATTCAAGAAGAACTAAGTCTGGTAAGGATGACAACAATAGAAGAAGCATATCAGTTTGCATTGAAGGTTGAAGACAAGTTGAATAAGAGGCATGAACATAGATAGAGAAGTAGAGGAGGTAAATTTCAAAGAGGTAGAACATATTCTAGAGGAGAAAGACCTTATGCGGAGCAAAACAATAAAAGTAGCCCATACCGGGAAGAAGAAAAGGAAAATAATTCTTACTACAGAGGGAGAGATGATAGAAGTTTCTACCACAACAATAGAGGGAATCACAATTATTACAGCAATGAGTGATACAAGAGAGATGAAAGAGGATTTGATAAGAGATCATTTAGAGGAACTTGTTTTAAGCATGGAGGTGAATGACACAGAGCATTCGAATGTCATCAGGGTAGTGCAAGCAAGAGGACAGAGAACAATGCAAGAGCAACTTATGTGGAGGAAGAACCTTTTAGATCACCTAGTTCAGTTGGGAAACTAGAGAAAGGAGAATCATTGGTCATGAGGAGAGAATTATTTCAAGCAGAGACAACTGAGGAACCACCGCAAAGGAAAAGTTTGTTTCAGACAAGATACAAATCAGGAGGTAAATGTTGTAAAGTGATCATTGATAGTGGTAGTACTGATAATTTGGTTTCGGAGGAGATGGTGACTAAGTTGAACCTGGAGAGATTGAAACATCCAAAGCCCTACAAGATAGCATGGATTCAAGATGAACAGAAGGTACTGGTGAGTGAACAATGTTTGGTAAAATTTCATATAGGATATTATAATGATGACGTATTCTATGATATTATGTTGATGGATGTATGTCATATATTGTTGGGTAGATGATGGCAGTATGATAGAAAGGCTATACATGATGGGAGAATGAATACTTATACTATATCATCAAATGGGAAGAAACATATCTTGATACGTTTGGAAGATGAGCCTAAGAGAGAGGTATGTGGGAATGCTACAATCTGTTTGGTTGATAGAAGGAAATTTTTGGATGGATTGAGACACGAGAATATGTATTTTTCTTTGATTGTAAAGAAGTGTGGAGACCTAAGTACAAAGACTATTACCGGAAAGGAAGAGGAAGCACTGCTAGAGGAGATAACTGAATTGTTGATAGAATACCAAGATATCATATTAGATAATGTGTCTGAAGGAATACCACCAATTTAGAGTATTAGTCATCATATGGACCTTATACCTAGAGCTAGTTTTCCTAACAAAGAAGCACAACAGATGACACCAACAGAGAATGCAAAGCTAAATAGACAAATACAGAAGTTGTTGAGGAAAGGATTGATCAAAGAAAGTTTAAGCCCATGTGCGGTACCTGCAGTACGAGCACCGAAGAAAGATGGAGAATGGAGGATGTGTATAGACTCTAGAGAAATCAAAAAGATCATTGTTAAGTATAGATTTCCATTTCCAATGATGGATGATATTATGGACTATTTGAGTGGAGCAAAGTATTTCACAAAGATAGACTTGAAGAGTGGATACCATCATATCAGGATTCGAGAAGGAGATGAGTGGAAGACCGCATCTAAGACAAATGAAGGACTGTATAAATGATTAGTGATGCCTTTTGTATTGACTAATACACCGAGTACTTTCATAAGGTTGATGAATGAGGTTTTGAAGAAATTCTTGGGTAAGTTTTTTATTATATGCTCGGATGATATTCTAATCTTCAGTAAGACAAAGGAGGAACATTTGTGTCATATCAAACGAGTGTTACAGAGGTTGAGGGAAGAGAAATTGTTGATAAACATTAAGAAGTGTAGTTTCATGAAGGAAGAACTGGTATATTTGGGATTTGTGATTTCTATGGAAGGATTGAAGATGGACCCTGAGAAAATCAGAGCAATTGTTGAGTCGTCAACACCTGAGAACATTGGAGAAGTGAGATCATTTCATGGGTTAGCAAGTTTCTACTGAAAGTTCATCATAAATTTTAGTTCAGTATGCACACCTATGACAGAGACAATGAGAGGTGACAAAAAGGATTTGAAGTGGACATCAAGAGCAAATAAGAGCTTTGAATTGTTGAAGCGGAAGGTGACAGAGCAACCAATGTTAGAATTTCTAGATTTCAAGTATTTCAATAATGGGTTACACTTTTTGGCCAAACTTGACATTGAAATAAATATTTTGAACTAAATCTTCATGTTCTGACACCTATAGCCACTAAACCATTAGGAATTTGAAGATGATGTGAACTAGTGATTTGTGAGATTTTGTTTGTAGATTCTAAATATATATTTTTTTAAAAATTTGGACTTAAATTGTTTTTTTTTGCATCTCCTTTGATAACTAGTTTTTAATAGTAAACAACATTTTTTTTAAAGTGATGTGTATTCCGTAGCACATAACTTTTTTTCTACAAAGGATAAAATTCTGATTCTTTTTAATTTAGATTGGTAACACCGATATATAGTGTATACATTTGGTTTCATAATGTTTTGTTGAATATATATTTTTTAATTAATTTTTGAAGTCAAACCAATTATAATTTGGACATAGGTGTATTCCGTAAAACATAACTTTTTCTGTGTGTCAAAATTTATTTTTTTTTCTTTTGTTGAAACAATGACATCAATACCTAGTGCCTAGATATTTTTTAGAATTTTTTTTAGTAATTTACTAATTTTCCATGTGTGTAGAATGGAGAACTTGATGTTCAATGAAAAACATACATTCACAAGAAATAAAAAATAAATATAATAATCAAATTAAATATATTTAAAATTATATTTTTTGGGAAGCTTATAATAAGGACTACATACTTGCAAAGCATAAATCTTAAATGAATTCATTTGATCCCTCAAAAGATAAATCAAAATTGGTTTTTTATCAGTATTTTGATAGGTGTAGAGGAGACTCCATTATAGGTATGGTTTAAAACTAGTGGGGTTCTATCGAAGGGGGTTTGAATCTAATGGGGTTTGATCAAACCCTCTTTAATTAAAATCCTTTAAATGGAATCTTTCAAGGCTTAAATCATTATATTTTCTAAAAATATGTGATTTCAGCAAAAATTAGGATGTTCCAGAAAGTGTAACCCATTATTGTGGTAGTATGAAAGAGTTCTATGTGATAATTCAAGCTTTGAAGAAGTGGAGACATCACTTGTTGCCTAAGGAATTGATGTTGTATACTGATCATCAAGTTTTGCAGTATTTGAACAGTCAAGAAAAGTTGAATCAGAGACATATGAGATGGGTAGAGTTCATGTAGAGTTACACATTTGGATTGAAGCATAGGAGTGGGAAGACAAACAAAGTTGCAGATGCATTGAGCAAGAGAAGGAATTTGCTGACAAAGATGAGAGGAGAAGTAATGGGATTTGAAGAACTGAAGCACATGTATGAAGAAGATCTTGATTTTGTAGAACCATGGAAAGCATGTAAGGAACCTGTTGTGATAGATAGAAGTAAATGGTTGGACTATTTCATTCAAGAATATACGTTGTTCAAAGGAAATTAGTTGTGTATACCTAGGAGTTAAATGAGAGATAATTTGATCAAGGAGAAGCATAGTGGTGGATTAGCAGGACATTTTGGGATTAACAAGATAGTAGCTTTGGTAAGTGAACATTACTTTTAGCCTCATATACATAAGGATGTAAGAAAATTTCTTCAGAGTTGTAGAGTTTGTCAAGTAGCAAAGGGGAGTACTCAAAATACTGGATTATACAAATCTTCGATAGTACCGGAGAGACCTTGGGAAGATATAAGCATAGATTTCATATTAGGTTTGCCAAGAACACAGAGGGGATATGATTCTATATTTGTAGTAGAGGACAGATTTTCAAAGATGGCACATTTCATTCCTTGTAAGTAGACAAATGATGTAGTGTATGTTACTAACTTATTTTTCAAGGAGATTGTGAGATTGCATGGATTACCTAAGAGTATAATTTCAGACAGGGATACAAGATTCATTGGATACTTTTGGAGGACATTGTGGAAGAAGATGAAGACAAACCTAAAGTTTAATTCAGCATTTCATCCATAGACAGATGGACAAACAAAAGTGGTAAATAGGAGTTTGGGTAACTTGTTGAGGTGTTTAGTAGGAGATAAGGTAGGAAATTGGGATCTATATCTACCGCAAGTAGAGTTTGCATACAATAATTCAGTGAATAGGAGTATCAAGAAGACACCATTTGAGATTGTGACAGGAATACAACCTAGAGGAGTAGCAAAGCTGAGAGAGATCAGTATGGAGAATAAGAGAAGTGCAGAAGTAGAAGAATTTGTAGGGTACATGGAGACACTACATAATCAGGTCAGGAAGCATTTGGAGGAGATGAATAGTAAGTATAAGGAGCAAGTAGATGTGAAGAGGAGATAAAGAATTTTTAGTTGGAGATGAAGTGATGGTATATATGAGAAAGGAGTGATTTCCAGTGGGGACATACAACAAGTTGAAGATGAAGTTTGGACCATGTAAGATTTAAGAAGTTTGATTCAGGAAATGCCTATGAAGTGGAGCTACTGAAGACATTTGGTATATCACCTCTATTCAACATTGCAGACTTATATCAGTACCATAAGGGAGAATTAAGTGATAGCATTGAAGATGGTTTGAAGAATTAGTTACCATATCAACCATCAGAGCAGATAGAGAACATCTTAGATAGCAGAGTGGGACATAGTACCAGAGGCAAGCAATAAAAAGAATATTTGGTTAAGTGGAAAGGAAGACCGAAAGAAGATTCAACATGGATTTCTCAGGCTGAGGTAGATCGCCTTGGTTTTCCTCTAGCCCAAGCAAAGTGACGAACTCACTTTTTCAATAACCCCAGGTGTTTGATGTAGGAGCATCACAGGTTACAGAGTAATCTTGCATCAACCAAAAATATTTGCATTCTTTCTTTTCTTTCATTTTCAGTTCAAATTAGTCATTTGCAGTTTCAACATTTTGTACCGCATTTTACCGCATCTTTATATTAGAGCATGTAGAGTAGGGTTTAGCTTTTGTGCCATGTCATCTACATCATATTAAAATTTTAGGGCATTTGGATTTGTCTGCTAAAAGTTATCACTATCAGAAGATCATCAATTTTCTCATAGCAGAGCTATCAGTGTTCAGTTGAAGCCTAATGGGTTGTGGATAAATTTTGTGACTTGCGAAGCCTAATGGAACATCGTTCAAGGTAATTTGGGTCCTAGCCAACCTTCATGGAGAGCCGCATCAAGTTTCCATCATTTGCAGAGCGTTGCTGAGTGTTGGATGTTGACCTATTTGTTTCTACATGTTTCATCAACATGTTTGAGGTTGGAGATCTTTCAAGACTGACACAGAGGATCCTTTTAGTCTAGAGATGGTATATAAGCATGTCTTAGATGCATAGGAAAACAAGTGAATCATATTATGATGTTTTAGTCTTTGATCTATGTATTTGCAGAAGGTACTTCAGAGCCATATCTTTCATGTATGTTAAAGTTTAGGCCTGTGAGCCCTTTGATTGTAATTCACATATTGTCGGCATATTAGCATTGTAATTCTTTGATATATTGAGTATATGAATCTTCCATTGCATTCTACAATTGTGTTGTTTCAGTTGTGTTTACTCTAGCTATATGGTTTGGACAATTCATTCTATGAACCCTCCGGCAATGACTACACCAAGCCATTTGGTTCTTCATCTACCTCAATTGCATCTATTAAAATCATATACAATCTTCTCCTCTCACTCTGCTCACCCAAATTCTCTCTGCACTAAATTCTTCTCACACATTCATCAATCTATCTCCATATCTTTTATTCTGTTAAAATCACTTTTATATATGCACCCTTTTGCATGTATTGAACCATCTGCATGTCCGCACTCAAGTTTTTCTGCATGTTAAAGCTCTTAGTTTTAGTATATAGTTATCTTTGCATACACTCATAAATCTGCATATGTGCACTCCAATCTTTCTATACTTTTGCTTTTTGCATGTCCAGAAAGAAAACTCTACATGTAACTCTGTGCATGCATTCAATCCGTTTAACTGTTGTTTATCCATCACTATAATCAATCACAGTCGCAGTTCTATTTATATCTTTGTGCATGTAAAACATCCATCTATTCTACATCACCATCACTGCCATGCGTCTACTATGTGACCTTAACCATCCTCTATCGGCAAATTTGTCATTTCTCGAACCTCTGGCTTTTAGCCCTTTATCAATAATTTTTGACTTTTGAGAACTTTGCCTTTGTCTTCTTCTTTATCAGCAGAAATCCTATTCTTCAAACTTAACTTTATTACCTTTTGCATCTATCGGTAAATTCTCATCTTTTCAAACTGTGGTCTCTTTTAAGCTTTCTTTTCTTTATCAGTGAAAACACTCTTTTTTGAACTTTGGCTTCTAACTCCTTTATTGACAAACATTGCTTTTTCCAAACCTTGGCGTTTGTCTCTTCTATCGGTGAATTCTCGTTTCTTTGAACTTTACTCTTTGTCTTCTTTATTAAAAAACTTAACCTTCTTCAAACTATCGCCTTTTCCCTTTTATCGACAAAAGTTCTAAATCACAAACTTTCCTTTCAAGCTCTCTTTTCTTTATCAATGCCTTACATCTTCTTTGTTAGTGAATTAGGGAAATATCTTAAAACAAAAGTTTCTCCAATGAAGATTTTCCTGATAACTTAGAAACTTGACAAATGCTCACACATATTGATACTAAATGCATGTTAGGTACATACCAAATTTTGGAAGATGGAAAAGTTAGGGACTAAAGAGTGGGTGCACAAGCCCAAGGTGGCACTTTTTCTGAGGGCTTTGGGGGATTTTCTTCTATTGATTGTAATTGCCTCAGAGATTTCTAGCTCTATAAAATTGGAGGGCTTAGGAGCGGGTGCCCAATCCCTCTTAGTGATATTTTCTGCCTTTTTCTTCAAATCTGGGATCATTATGCTCTGCAACAATCCTCTACAACTCCTCTCTACAAGATCTGACACTTGTCACCTGCAATCACAAGAGAGGGGTTGGGGGGTTGTGGTGTTTAGGATCTTGCCTTGGTCAAGCCCTGGAATAGCATTCAAGCCTTCCAACACCGTTGTTAGATAGAGAGTGTGTGTCCTTGTAGGACAGAGGCAAAAAAATAATGATAAAGTAGATAGATTGAATCACAAATAGATATCACCTCGGAGGTGTATCTCTCAAGGAGATGAAGATCTTTCACCCATGAGAAGACAAAGCCAAATCTGCAATAACAAACACAACAACACAATTCTGCTATGCAACACAATGAATGCCTTGAATGCTCTATGATCATAAGTTCACCGATATCTTAAAAATCATCTTCTTGTTTACAAATGAAACTGTATACATGCTTATATATGCATTACCACTATAATTTCACAATTCAAACTTGATATGTCAACAAGGGAGGCCTTTAATGATCATCTTGCTGACATTCAAATTTTAGGCCCCAACAAAATAGAGCAAGTCTTGGGCGCGGGCACCCAAGCCCATGGACCTATTTTAGGGCCTGTTTATGCTCAAGAGGGTCCCCTTAGTCCCATTTGACATGGATTTCAAGGGATTTTGCTCTGGGAGTTAAATTAAACATGCAAGATCATTAAAAAGGGACCTAGGAGCTAAACTTAGGAGGTAAAAGTCCTAGGGGGACATTTTATGACATAACATTTATCCCCCGCTTTAATGTACATATGATCTTATGACCCATACATGCATTAAACTATGGCTGGAAACACATCAAACACACCAGGCACTTGAAGCTAAGGCATACACCAAGATTGAGGAATCATTTCTAGCCCCCAATCTTAGGTAAGCACTAGAAAACACATCGCAGACATGCAAAACACGGAGAAGAAATAACAGGCACGCAAAACATGGAGAAGACATGAGAACAATCACGGAGAATACATTACTTTTTTTCTTTTTCATTTTCACATATATAGATGCATGGAAAATAAAAATGCAACACATAACCCCAAAATGTAGGAGGGGCATTTTGCCACACCCTTGAAACTACATATGGGGGGAAGACACACCATACAAATCCCAAAGTGTAGGAGGGGCATTTTGCCACACCCTTGAGACTACACTTGGGAGAAAACACGCCATACAAAACCCAAAGCATAGGAGGAGTATTTCGCCACATCCTTGAAACTATGCTTGGGAGAAAACACGTCATACAAATCCTGAGTGTAGGAGGGACATTTTTCCACACCCTTGAAACTACACGTGGGGGAAAACACACGGAAGTCGCACGGAAAACACGCGGAAGACATACAAAAAATAAGAGCGTTGTATAGCATGCCAAAGACATACTATACGTCTTCAACATGACAAATAAGGTGATGGAAGGAGCTTATTTCTAAGTTCCCACCTTCTCAAACATGCTGCAGACACACCTGATGGTTGGGATTATGCCACAACAACTGCCAAAAACATGCTTAAGGGAGGATAGTCTCAAGATCCAACCCCACCTACTTGGAGGACTTTTGAAATAAAAGGATGTGCACTAGCTCAAGAGATACACCATCCTGCCTCGCATGGAGGGATTTTTGAATAAAAGGATATGCACTAGCTCAAGAGATATGATATCTCACCTACATAGAGGCCTTTTTTATTTCCATATAAATAAAGATGTGTACTCGCGCTAGAGATACAACATCCCGCCTCATGGAGAGGGCTTACAAACGTGCTTCATTAGTACCAAAATCATCAGACAGATTACCTTATATAAGCCCCACCTTAATGTGGTTGATGTCATGTATCGATATCAAGCACGTTAAGGTAGAGAGAAAACATGCAAGGAAACAAGAGCTTTCACAAAGCCCATGCCCCCAAGGTGACATGTGCTCATGATCACTGAATGTTCCCACAAACACATTGATAAGATAAGATAACAAGAGAGGTTAGAAATATTTCTCTAATATAATAACCACATCATATGATAAACGCAATGCATGAAATCACATCAAGGACCAAGGCTATACTACAGGTTTGGAGCTGAGTATAACCGTTGGGCTATACTATAGATGTCTCAAAACTGAGTGTAACCAAGGTGAGATACAAGATAATCAAAGTGCACAGAGCTAATGTATTGTTATGACTTGTTAGAAAAGATAAGACAACATCAAATATCACCTGAAGTGATTCTACTAGTTAAGCATTGGATAATATATATCAACCCCATCGTCATGTATGGACTAGGTTCATTTTTGCTTTGCTTGCTGAAGGGACACTTGGTCTGTATCAGTATTTATATGTTTTTCATCATCTGCCGACTAGGTAGAATTAATAGAATAAGGTAAAAAATAAAATGAGAGAGGAGAACAAGTGCCTTAGGAACACCATGTAGGAGGATGCCCCCCAGGTCATCAACCACAATGCTATGCCCCTAAGGCATGACACACAACAATAAAATAGAGGAGATGAACAATAGCAGAATGATGAAACAAATAGAAGAATCATCACAATAGAGGTGGTCTCCTTGTATCATTGACCTTACAAGAGTATCAAGGGTCATCCAAAGAGACCTAAACAACACATAGCACAACACGAGGAGATCACAACATAGAGAAAAAGGGTTAGAAATACTTACTTGATACAACACAATGCTAACAACATATATATCTAGGAGGAGGCCACCCTTGAGAGCAACTAGAATATATGCTACAATGAGTGTGGCCAAATGAGGGAGAAATACTTACTTGTTTCAATGGGATACCTCCTAGTAGATAATCTATGCCTATCATTAAAGGATGTATCATATTTAATCTTGAAATTGTTGATATTGTAGTAGCATTAGTACACTTATTCACTATCATCTTAGGAGGTGGAAGAAGTGATTTGTTTTGGGTGGTCTTGACATCCATCCATAAGGAATTTAATGTGGGAGACCTTTCCTCATCCACTAGTGCTGCATGTTTTGAAGAGAGAGCATAGGAATAAAGGGAAGGTAAGGTGTTATGAAGATAATTATTAATGTTTGCACCTTTAGTGATGTTCAAAGAATATGCAACCAAATGAGAGGTAGTTGAGAGGTAGTCAATTTTTTTATATCCTTAGTGATATCTAAATGACTTGAATATTCAACCAAAGGAGGGAGATTAAGGGTCTTCCCTTCCTTAGTGATATCCAAGGTATGTGAATAATCGACTAAAGGAGGAAGGTCGATGGAATGATCCATAGAGGCTTCATGCACTATGGTAGGAATAGAATTTTTAATATTGTTAGATGCATGCTCATTATATATCCATAGAATTTTCTTTGTTGGAGGGGGTTATTCATTCACTAATGCTTTATCTTGGCCAAAGAGACCATTGGAATGGAGAGATGGTGGTGGTTCTTCATTCACTAATGCTTCATCTTGGCTAGAGAGAGCATTAGAATGAAGAGATGATGATGTTATGTTAAGGGATATGTCAATGAATTCATCCTCTTGCACTAAAGTGTTATCATAAGTGGGAACAACTTTGGGAGAGAGATCATAAGGTAGAACTAAGTTAACATCACATTTATTAGCAATAGGAGTCGTAGTGGAATGTTCAATAGAGATAAAGTCATCTAGGGCTTCATCTAACATATTGAAGTCATCACTACTAAATGATGCAACATATTTATTATTATCTATGAATTTAGTGAGATCATCTAATATAGGAGGATATGTTCCCATGATAGTTGTGAAACTATCAAAATTAGATATATAACAAAGGATTTCATATGTGGAACACATAGAAACATGTCAACATCATATATACATGCTATTTGTTTCAAGACTTGAGGATATTCATGAGTAAATTTGGAAAAATTATCAATGTCTATGATGTATGCAAACAAATCTTCTAAAGACAAATAATAAGAGGGATCCATGATGCTTGCTTGAAAGAGCTCAAATGCACACAAATTTCACAATGGTTGACAAGGCAAACTAAGTGAGACTATTTTGCACCCAATCACTTGTTTAAGGGAAACGGGTACTAAAAGACACATGGAGTCCACAACAAACAAAATGAATAGGAGGAAAGAGTACAACACAACAAGGCCCAATTGATGATTTTAAAGGTTTTGATCAAAAGATATGAGAAGGTGTGCAAACAAGCAGTGTTGAAATACACACTGTGTAATTAAGAGTATTCTAGTTTTCACACAATGGTATGAAATTATGCCAAATTTTCAAATGGTAAATGAATATATGCTTGAAAATGAGTTCAAGATCTGAAATTCAAGATGTTTAAGTTGAATGCAATGAAATAACACAAATTATGCTTGTTTATGCAACTAAAGATGTTCACTTTTTCACCTTTTTTCAATGCAAATGCCTAAAATATGTGGTGTAGTGATGACAATGGTGAGGGGAAGAAAAATAAAACCTTTTTATCAGTGCAATGATGCAGAAAAATATTTCACAACACACCTATCATGCAAATCTAGATGAAGGATGAGTCAAAATATAGTGAAAATGCAAAGATTTTTAAACCCTAATAGTGAAATTAAGGCATGAAATATGCAAAGTGATGTATGAATGAATTCTAATCAGATTTAAGATGTGAAATATCTCATATCAGATCTGAAAATGATGTTTAAATCCTACAATGCACCATGCAAGTTTAATTTTAAGGAGTTATGAATGAGTATGCTAGTTTTTGTTGAAATTCACTATATGTAAATGTAAAATTTGAAATGTAAATGCAAAGACACACAATGATGACACACTACAAATAAAATCAGATTTGAATGAGTGCTAAAGTTGAGTAGTAAAATCTGAAACAATATTTTGACTACAAACCCTAGGTTTTGAAATCACTAGGTTATGAGAAAAATAAAAAATTTCAAGCAAAACCTAGCAATTTCAGTGTGAAAATGCAATGTAAAGGATTATAGGATGATGAATTTCTGTAATTTATATCAGATTTGATGTAAAAATTAGAGATTAGATGAAATTCAATGAAATTGATGCAAACTATGCCCTAATGCAAGCCTAGGATGCATTTTTTTTCAAAATTTTCAATTTTTAAAATTTTTTTTTGTAAGATTTATGAATGTAAAATGAAGTAAATAATTTGTATGAATGCAAATCTGATGTGTAACAGTCAGCAAGATACAATGTTCAGAAAAATATGGGTTCCCCAAAATGCAATGTAGAAAAAGAGGGTTTGTTGATTTGTTGAATAGTTTAGTTAGATCTACCTTTCACTACATACATTCAAGGACATTTAACTGAGTAGAATCATAAATTTTTCAAGAGGATTCAACTGCATGTTGGCTATCACTTGAAATGATAAGGAAATTTGGAAATTGATGATTAATGTATTGATTTTAGCCTAATTAAGCTCAAAACCCTAATTATGCAAAATCGTAAACAAACAGACGAATCCCAACAAATTCTAGCACACAGAGATACTAAATGCAGATTAGGTACATACCATATTTTGAATTTTAGAAGATGGAAAAGTTGAGGGCTAAAGAGCAGACACCCAAGCCCAAGGTGGCACTTTTTCTTAGGGCTTTGGGACCTTTTCTTCTACTAACTGTAACTGCCTCAGAGATTTCTAGTTCTGCAAAACTGGAGGACTTAGGAGTGGGTGCCCAAGCCCTTTTAGTGATATTTTCTACCTTTTTCTTCAGATCTGGGATCCTTATGCTCTACAACAATCCTTTGTAACTCCTCTCTGCAAGATCTAACACCTGTCACCTGCAATCACAAGAGAGGGGTTGGGGGGTTGTAGTGTTTAGGAGCTTGCCTCAATCAAGCCCCAGAATGGCATTCAAGCCTTCCAACACCATTGTTAGATAGAGAGTGCGTGTCCTTGCAGGACAAAGGCAAAAACAATGATAAAGTAGACTTATTGAATCACAAATAGATATCACCTCGGAGGTGTAGCTCTCAAGGAGATGAAGATCTTTCACACCATGAGAAGATGAAGCCAAAATTGCAATAACAAACTATCAGGTCTCACGCTTTCTAGATTCTTGAACTCAGCTATAAATAGAAGTATCATATGTTTATTTTTTATTATGTTATAAATGGATAATTGTCTATGGATAAAGTGAATGTTATTTTTCTTGAAAATAATGAAATGGATGTTATGAGAAGCTTCGGATATTAATTTTGGGATACTAACCTATTAGTGGAGAATTGAGTTTAATGATTGTAGGTGTTTGTCGAAGGCAAGAGTGTGGTTAAGGCGGAGTTGACTAGCTGCATGGCAGGGATGAGATGGAGAGAAACTCTATATGGCACACACAAGCACTTAGTTTGCATTTCATCTACATTTTATCATTATATGAATGATCTCTATGTTGATGAATTGATTTATTAATTTTCGTAGAAAATATTTCTTTAATACTTCCTAGATGCATAGCTAAATGATTTGATCAGTAAATTTAAATGTCTTTTCGTTAAAATAGAATAAATTTAAAAGTCATATTATTTTTATTAAACTATATATGTAGGAAAAATGATTTTTATCTTAACACTAATTACGTATTTTTTTTGGAAGATATTTGTGTAATAAATTAAAGAAATGTTAAAATAAAAATATATATATTAGTGGTAATGTTTAATTAATGTGCAAAAAAATGAATTCTTTTCTTTACTAGATAGACGAAATTAAAAAAAAAAATCATTAAAAAGATAGAAAGAAAACAAAAATAAAGGAAAGAAAACAAAAAATAGAAGAAAACAAAAAGAAAGCAAAAAGGATAGAAAGAACAAAAATAAAAAAGATGAAGAAGATAGAAACACACAATAATAAAAAAGAAGGGAAATCTGTAAGAAATTCATTCAGAGAAAAAAAAGACACAGGAAACACATCGGAGGGAATAAGACATAGAGAGAGAAGAATAGATAGCAACGAAATGAGAGAAAAACCTGTGAAAGAACACCAAAGAGGCAAGCACATCAAGAGCATAATACCATCTATGGGGAAACTCAGATTGTTCAGGTACCTCTTCTGATCTTTTTTGTATTTGCTATGTAGGTTTAGCTATATCGGCCTTTTACCATCTGTGTAAACTTTTATATTATATCAGTTGTTACTCGCCCTTTTCTTTGGCCTGATCTATTCTCTATATTCAGCATTGCATTGCATAAGATCGACCTTCTTTTATTAATAAACCTTGAACTTGATCCTTAAGGCTTTCGTTTATCAACAACATCCTATAAACCATGTCAAAGGCGATCTGTCAAAATTGTTTAAAGTCAACCTTTATTCCTTTCTTTAGCGGTCAATTCCACCGTAATATGATTTGTTATTATATGATTCATCTTGTATTCTTTGTGCCATGGCCTAATTTGGTCCAAATGGCCTTTTATTTACTATAAACTTTCTGTATATCGAAATTGGCCTAAGTTGCTTTGCAACGGCCAAATCTTATTTTTCATGACCTCTTTGCACTTAGATGACTGGTAAAATGCTTTAAATCATTCTTGCAGCTTTTCAATGGTCTCTTGCATGAATCAACCCACATTTTATTCTCCATTCGGCCTTTAAATCATCCCATCGACCCTTTGTGGACTACAATCGACCCTCAAAACTTGTTCTTGATTCTATTAAATGATTTCTTCGGCCTTAATACTATTATCTTTGGATGCCCTTTTAAAATCTTTAAAAACTTAAAGCTTCCTTTGATCGACCTTTTCTAAACACCATTCGACCTTTGAAACGTATAAGTTACCTTATTACATCTGAGCGGCCTTTTTCCAACTTAATCGACCTTCTTTCCTTGTCTTGGATTGGCATGCTTCTTACATTGTCCTTTTGTTTAATAGCTTATGAGGTCTCGTGTATGTTTTAATCCGCTATTTACTTTTGTTCGCAAGAGGTCTGTATGCTCTAATTCTAGCGGCTTCCTTTAATTTTTTAAAATATAAATAACTTTGTAAGAGAATCAACCTTTTCCTTTAATTACTCTTCTTTGTAACTATTGGAATCAACCTACTTTCAAGTTTGAGTGGCCTTTCTATTTTGATCATCTCTAGTATCTAATCAGCCTCAACAATATTTTGAAACCGCTAGACCTTGTTATGCCTGGGCCTGATTAGGGTTACCCATAAACAACAAAAGCCTAATTGAGTAGGCTTTCATGGGTTCAAAACACAGTATGAGTACCTTAAAACATAGAGAGGTAAGCTTATAAATATCGTGTACGAAGTGCTTCCTATTCCTTCACATGTAAATAGGAAATTTGGCATTTGTTTTTGGATCCGGCTTTACTTCTGATGTTCTTAGTTTACCTACATGTAGTACCTGGCTGAAATAGCACCTTGTCTTCGAAGTTCCTAGGCTTAACCATTATCCAAGGGCTACGTGTATATATCTATCTTTATCTATATACTTGAGAGCTCCAAGTTAGCCGACAGGGATTAGTAATATAAGTACAACCTCATTCCTTGTTGACATCACTCATAAGAATAAAACCAAGCAGAGATATAATGGAATCATCTAAAATGTAGTACAACCGATTATGAAGTATCTTAATAGCTTGAGCTGCTGTGCTAAGGCATTGTAATAATAATTATGAGGAAAGCTTGGATTATTATTCAAAGAATCACCTTCCCTAATTTGATTCACTCTCTTTGCAAACTTTAACTACCATTAATTGTTATACTGCCAGTATTTCATTATGATTCTCTAATTGGCCTCTTTATTCTTTGTCTGACCTTACTTAGAGTGTTCGGTCTAATCTATTGGCCTTCCTTATTCAGTTCAACCAATTTAATTTTAAACCTCATACTGCACAATTATCTCAATCTTTACAATATTGTCCTTTTTTTACTATTATTGGTATAGATTAAATATTTTGTATTATTACTATTATTTCATTAATTAAATTTTTAAATAGAAGTGGTTATCCTTACTAGTGGAAGTAATAAAACTCTAATTACCGGTTTCCTAATTAAATGGATGTGTTCACTTAAGTAGGTGTAAATAGAAATGCCTATGCAATCTTTTACTTTCCTTCTTATGTTTTCCACTATTACAGATAGAGAAGTCAATAATGTTATTATAGGATTAGAGTTTACATAATTTATATATATAGACATGTATTTTATTAGAATTCACTCTGGAAAAGGTATGGGTTCGTTGCAAACATGTGTGGGTAGTTGTACCTTTATATAAGTTTGATTTCACCTTAATCATAACGAATAAGAAGCTCACGTATGTTCTACTTTCTTTTTTCTTATTACATTCACTATTGACTACTTTAATGTGTAAATAATGGAGATTTCACCAAGGTCCAACATAATTTTGAATATTTAATCTGCAAGAGTAGATTCTTTGATATAGATCCTTTTGTAAATAAAACTAGGCCAGTTTTCAGTCCAAATGCTCATATGGTATCATTGTTAGACAATAGAGTCAGTTGTTTTGCTTTATGCTTACCTTCCGGGACAAGATGTTGAATGTGGACAATAGAGAAAGGTAATCTTCTTTTCAAGATTTACCAACTTGTGATAATTTTTTGGCCAAAACTACTGTACCATTGAAATAGATGGATATGAATGCCTAGTTATTAATATTATTCTCTGCCACATCCTGTTTGCAAGAAATATGTCCATTCTAGATTAGAATGCATATAAGCATTAGGCATGCATTGAGAGTTTACCTCCTTCCCATTTGTTCCACGTTGCTAGGCACTTCATGCAAGGTTAGGTATTATTCGAGTTAGGAAGAATTCCAAGGAAGTGTAGTGCTTCATGGTTGGGTGGAAAAGTACCTTAACCGTTCTCTTGACCTTTGGCTTGCGGAAGACCAATGGGTTATGGTGACTGAAGACAGGTTATATATTTGATTCTCTTTATATAATTTAGAAATGGATATATTGTTGCAAGTATGTGCCTAATCGGTGTTGTCATTGATGTCAACATATCCTTGTTGTCATTGGTGTCAACTGTATCTTATTCTGTTACTTGTTTAGAAGACTTGTATGTTGAGGATATTGAGAAAATTAGTGTCTCTAGAAGAAACAAGTGAGTTACAGAGAAGTGTAGTACAGATAGTGAGTTGTATGCTGAAGAATAGTCTGGTAAACTGCTCTACATTTGTTTCTGCTTGAAGATCATTGTCTGCAGATTGGAAGTAAGTTAAAGGTATAACTAAGGATGCTACATTCTAGGTTTGAGCCATCCGCATGAAGATCTGAGTGAGTTGTGTTCACCAGAGTGAAACCTGCTTTTTCTGTAAGTTCAGTTGGGAGAGGAAGAAACTATTCTGCTTCGCATTCTTCCGCAATAAAGTATTTTTCTCTGTAGTTCTAGAAGGAAGTCTGGGATGATGATAAGTGCCTACAGTTGCAATGGTTTGTGGTTTGGTGGTCCGTAAGCTATCTTTCCTTTATGACAGTTGAAGACAGTAAAGTTCATGTGTTCCAGTGTGAAGATTCTTATGGTTAAAGTGGTTAAAGGTGGTGTGGTTGCTCCTAATGATTATAACATGCTTGTGGATGTCTCCTCATCATGTTCCTATCTGGACTTTGGTCTATGTTAAGAAATTGAGATTGTGTTTGAAGATTGTTCCCAGATAATGTAGCGTGTAACCAGTCTTAGCCGACTTGGTTAATCCCAGTGATTGCGGAGATCTCTTGAAGATTGTGGAAGTGTTTTGAAGCATGGAAGATCATGTTTGAGTCCCAGCTAAGGCATGGCATGGTCCGTGTATAATTTTACTTCATCCCCTTTGCGTAATGTTGTAATAGGCCAAGACCTATTTTGTAAATGTTTGTAATGCTGACCTTGGAGATTGTTCCAATGGTTGATGATTGTGATGCCAAACTTGATGATCATTCCAAGGTTGTTGTAGTGTATAAATACTTGTAGTTGAGTCATGATAAGTTGTCCTTGCTTGGAAATGAAAAGATATTAAGAAAGGTCCAAAAGGCAGAGTAGAGAAGAGGCAGAGGAAAGAAGAGGAAGAATAGAGCAGAGGAATTATTGTACTTCAGTCACAAATATAGAAAGGTGTTGATCATAGCAGTGAGCCACCAGTAGGGTTTAACAACCCTTATTGTAATCTTGCTAGGTTTAGAGTTGAGGTAGTGAGCTTGCTAGACCTAGTTGTTTTTCATGGTAGTGAGCCAGTATGTTTAGGCCCGTGGAGTGACCAAGCCTGAACATCATTATTTCAAGATTGCAATATATATTGAGAGCTAATCCTCTCCATGGTTTTTCCCCACCTTGGGGTTTTCCATGTAAAATCTGGTGTCTCTTGTGTTTGATGTTGTATCTGTGGTTAAGTTTCTGATTTCATGCACTCATTGTTAAATCATAATAATTGTGGATAAGTAATGAATGTTTAATTGCAAAAAGTGTTTAAGTTTTTGGGACAACTGATTCACCCCCCTCTCAGTTGTTTGGTGCATATCAATAATTGGTATCAGAGCCAATTTCCTCTAAAGAAAGTTTAACAGCATGAGGAAGATCCAAAATGTCTTACAAGAAGGAAGCACTGCATTTTGATGGAACAAATTATGTTCTCTGGAAGGCTTGGATGAAAAGCCATCTTGTTTGTCTTGGTTACAAAGTATGGAAAGCTACAGAAACAAAATATACCATACCTCAAAATTGACTGAAGATGAAATCAAAGAATGTGAGATAGATGTCAAGGCAAAGGATGCTCTACTAAGCTCATTAACTGACTCAATATTGACAAAAGTTGTGAATCTTGAAACTGCAAATAAGGTATGGGAAAAGTTGAAAAATCTATTTGAAGGGGATGATTCTGTGAAGGAAGCCAAGTTACAAAGTCTGAAAGGGAAATATGAAAGTTTGAAGATGAATGATGATGAAAACATATTAGCCTTTATGCAAAGATTTGATGAACTTGTTACAGGGATAAAAGCCATAGGCAGAACTCTCGACAAAAAGGAAGTTGTTATGAAAATTCTTTGATCTCTGGCCAAGTCCTACTGTCACAAGGTAGCCACAATTGAAAAATTCATGCAAGTAAAACAATTGACAGGGATCAGCTACTTGGTAAGCTTACTACCTTTGAAATGAGAGAGTTTGGTGATGCTCTGCTAAAAGTTGAGACGACCTTCAAAGCCAGTACTCCTGGAAGTACTTCCAAATCAGAAAAGTACAAGGTAGAATCCGATGATGAGTTTGATCAAGTTGAAGCCAACTTTGTGGACAGACTGCAAAGAGGATCCTGTAAGTATAAAGGCAAATTACCTTTCAAATTTTTTTCCTATGGTAAAGTAGGTCATTTTGCTTCCAGATGTCCTAGAAGAATTGAAAAAAATAGAAGAAGATATGAGAACAGGCCTAGGACCCAAAAGAAGTGTTATTATGTTGAAGATTTTGTTGATGATGGAGTATCAGATAATGGTGAACTAGATAATGCCAGTTCCTCTGTAAATGAATGCTTGTTTATAGTTATTAAGGAAGATCCCATGTCTACTAATTCTACTAGCTGTGTGAAGGAAGAAAAACTAGTGGAAAGTGCTTTGGCTGCTTAGGTCATTAAGGACAAGGATGAATGGGTTATTGATAGTGGCTGCTCTCACCACATAACTGGTGACAAAAGTAAGTTTGTGAGTTTGGAAAGATATGATGGTGGACTGGTTAGGTTTGGAGATGATACAACTGGTAAGATTTATGGGAAATGATCCATTTCTTTTCATGGCAAGCATAATACTAAAGATGTCTTGTATGTGAAAGGATTAAAGCACGATCTTTTGAGTGTGGGTCAGATGTGTGACAAGGGCTATGATTTAATCTTCAAGGACAATGGATGCAAGATTAGGGAAAGCTCTGAAATAGTCATTGCAATTGGTAGGAAGACCAGAGGTAATTGTTACTAATTTTTGTTCACAGTGAAAATTAGTTGGACCTAGGTGTAATTGTTCAAAATGAATAATAGAAAACTTCAAGGTTATGCATTCTTGAATGATTGACACTTTGACAAAGTTGAAAAGGAGAACCAGTTGTTAGGATAACCCATCAGTCCAATCAGGACTGATAAGTTATCATGACAAAAGAATTGATCATCAAAGGATCAAACATTCAAGGAGATAGAGTTGTTCTACAAAGTTTGATCTTTTAGGAGTTATAAGTTAACTTGATTATTCAGATTAATCAGTTTTGAATAAAAGAGAGAAAGATGTTGTATTACACTATTATTTCATGTCATGTTTTGAACATACATCTAGGTATCTGTTACTTTATCTCATGCATTAATTAAAAAGGAAATACATATACATCATATGCATCAGAGAAACTAACTGATCATGTTTTAAAATAAATGTTCAAATATGTCCCACACAAGCTGTGGGAGTAACTAAACTGAGCAATTGCAGACATGCAAGCTATGTATCTATTTGATAAAAGAAAAGAGAAAAGAACATATGATAAATCTAAACATCCATCATTGCCTGATGATGGAGGTTTCTGTTGAAGATGGTCTTCAAGTCTTCAGTCTTCATGCTTCAATCCAAGCCACCATCCATTTGAAACCTGCAAAATTTTTTGGGACAGCCTTGTTAGTGCTCCGGATGTTTACAGTTATCACATGCTTTTATCAAACAGAGACATCTACTTGTCATATCATGCATTTAGATAAGAATTTAGATCAGATAATGATACAGATCAAGAAGAAATCATGAAGGAGATCAATCAATGCTATCAGGTACTTTTTATGCTAACTTGTTTGTTCACTGTGCAGGTATAGGACAAATTTTGTTGTTGATTTGAAGACAAATAAACATGTGGATTAAATGTGGCTCCCACAAGGGTTTGAGCCCAGCATGTTTCTTTCCATTTTTTGAAAAGAGTACCAGAAAAAAGATAGGATGCATCATACTAAGCTATATCATGCATCATCTAATCAACTTACATGAAGAAGATGTCATCATGACATCACTACAGTTGATTGAAACAAATCAGAACTATATGACTGAATCAAGATTGACAAAGACAAATTCAGAAAATCAGATTACAGTCATCTAAATAGTGATACAAGTTTTTAGATTATTGTGCCTGATAAAGAGAAGAGAGACAGAGCAAGGAGAATACAAGAACTTATGTATCATTTAAACAAGTTGCAGAATAAATCTTGTGAAGGTCATCTCATTATGACAAAGGAGTAATATGAAACAACATTTTATACCAGGTATTTCTCTTGTTGTTTTCATATTGATTAAAGATGATCAAAGTTTAAACAACTATATCACATTCAAAGTTACAAGTGTCTCATAGAAGTAGTCAAGTAAATGCCACATGGAACAGCAGATAGAACAGTGGAAGGCAAGACAATTATAAAACACTATGCCAACTTGACTGCCATAAAATAGAACTTCACAATATGTATGAGATAGGTGTGCAGTCATCCAAAAAGAAGAAATAAACTTTGCAAAAGGCTTCCACCAATGCCTCAGAACTTCAAACCATCAAAAGATACATGGAGATCAAATGCTACATTCTAAATGGAGTAAGATGTTCAAACAGTCAAGCATTGAGGGATGAAGCATATAATACATAAGCAAATACCCCAACACAATGAATGGTCAGGAGACATGATAGTCAAGTCAACTTTCAAGATCAAATGAGAGATAGTTATGACTAAAGTGAAAGATACAAAGAATAGATACATACAAGATGCTCACTATTCATTGAATGATAAAGATAGTCAAGGTATATATGCAAAAATAAGAGGCTGTCATGTATGAAGTTACAAGCTACAGAGATACAATGCAGTCAAGTAGATGCCACACAGTACAGAAGATACAGTTCAGGAGAGGATGCCATGCAAGATGCAATTAGGAGAGATACAGTGCAGTAAAAAAGATGTCATGGTGACATGAAGAAAGATACAGTGCAAGAATAAGAATAAATGTAGTCATCTTCATTATACACAGTCATGACAGTGATCATGAAGTAGTCAGAGTATATCATGAATTGCCAATCCATCTACAGAGGTACATCAATAATGAAGGAGGAACATCAGAAGAAGAACAAGACTTATATCAAGTGCTACAGTGATGATTGACAAAGAACATTAAATTCACAAGGTAAACAGTCTTCTTCCTTCTATGCCAGTGGTTCTATCATAATACAGTCACCATCACCATGTACAACCAAGATAGTGACCTGTTGGTGCGGGAGCACTTCAAAACATTGGGAATCTAGAAGATTCTATACAAATGTTATATTGTAAGGCCTTCGAGCCATATTGGGAAACTATATACGTGTCATTAAGTTGTCATTAAAGAAATGTAACTATTCGACAGTGGTGGTTTGTTTCCACCGTGTGTAACTGCCAAGGTATGAGTCTGTAAATAGGCAGTCCGTGTTTGTTAGATGGGAGAGACCGAGAGAGTAAGCAAATTTGTATGTATATCTGAGAAAGAGGAATGCACAAATTTTGTGTTTTGGTGTAATCGCAGGGATGTAGATTGGAGTCATTCCACTGGTGGATTTCTTTGAAATCAGTGGAATGACCTCCGTGTATTTAGTTAGTTTTCTGTTCTATTAAATTTTAGTTGTTTTCTGTGTGTTCTGTTTGGTTACAAAGATTGCAGTGAAGTTTCATTAAATATGCATTTCATGAGTATATCGCATTTGTATGTTAGGAACAATGTATGTGTATATTACATTTGTAGGCGAGTAGCATTCTGGGTATATCTCACTTTTGCATATCGAGATTTGTATGTATGTAGCGAATGTATATTGTGAAGATACATTTAATAAGATACAATGGGCGATTGAAGAGCACGGGTCCCACAAATTGCATATTAGCAATGTATGTATGTGCGAAGGTACATCGGCGTAAGTATCATTATCAGAGGAAAAGATTAAAGTCTGGCCGAAGAAGTAAAGTCTAGCCGATGGTTGAACCGGTTCAACAGTTCAACGGATTCAAAAGGTTCATCGGTTCAATGAGTTCATTTGGTTCATTGGGTTCAAGAGGTTCAAATGGTTCAACCGATAGTTGCCGACAGCATTAAGTCTGGGCAATGGAAGTATGTTGAACCGATAGTTGAAGGTTCAATGGTTCAGTGACCATAGGTTCAGTGGTTCAGTTAGTTCAAGTGGTTCAAAGGTTCAACCACAGTAATAGTTCAGTATTTTTGATATGTTTTCACCGCTTCATTGTGTGCTCTGCATCACCTATGAAGTAGTTTATATAAACAGGAGACATTCATGATACATCATAATGGTCATTGTCCACCCATAGAAGAACATGAAAAATGATAAGATAGGAAGTCAGTGTGCACATGAATGACCACATAAAAATGGATGGACAAGAGCATATATTTATAATACAAAGGTACATAATGATGAAAGTGTGAACAACCAGAAGAGATCTGAAGATGCACAAGGAAGCTACAGGTATACTTTAAAGTATGCAAAAAGATGACTACAGGTATAAGGATGCACGAAGGCATGCTATAGTTCCAGCCAAGAAGAAATAAAGACATGTGTCTATGCTATAGATATGCCTTGACAAACAACCAAGATGAAAAATGCAAGGTGCATATGAAACTGTAAGAGCCAAATGATGAGATAAGTAGTCATTATGCACCAAGGTGGATTAAATATACAATAAATAGCTAAAGAGAGATAGGAGCATGTTATCCAAGCTACAGGGGCATTTCAAGAATGCCACAAACATTCAGGAAGAAGATAGCCTAATCTCTATGCCATGATATATATCCAGTTGCAACAAAGACAGTCTCACAATCAAAGGATGTTCCACATGACTTACAGTTCATCACATTACATTCATGTAACCTAAAGAGATATTCTACAGGAGAGCCCCAGAGGTATGATATCATGCAATCTATGCTATAGATATAATGGAGGTAAATGTTTAGTTATCATACAGAATATCAAAAGTTTTGTTGTCATAACATAATATTAACATGTGCTTCTACCCAGTAGCCATAGTGGAATGATAAGGTAAAACGAGTTATCAGCAAACGTGAGACAGTCACAAGGAGGTGAGGAAGTGTTATGAAAAGCAAAGCAAGAAAACCCACCTTCTAATACTCCAAAACCCTTAAACTTTTTGCCAACAGATGGAGACAAGATCACGGTCAAAGTGGTGTTGCACAGAAAGAGAAGTTGTTCTTTTTGAAAGGACTGTATACCCATGTCAAAGGACCAAACCCTAATGAGATTTTTGTAAACACAGTTGAGAGATTTCAAAAAAGATGCCATGATTCATTTATAACCAACAGAGAGGAGCAAGAAGCATGAAAGAAGGTATACCCATCTACCAAATAAACAACATTTCTTCAAAGATACATCAAACCTTTCATTTCTTACAGTATAAAGAGAAAGAGATCAAGTAAAGCAGTATGGCTGTGGCGTTACAAGGATTTTTCTATGCAGGATGAAGTTAAAACCCTAACTTCAAGGCTCACAAATCCTCTAGTAAGTTACAGTTTTTTATGCCCATTAACAAGAGAAGCATAGCCATGGTAGGTAGAAGTTCTAGAAAAGGAGGAGAAGTTGAAACCCTAACTTCAAAACTTCAAAACCCTCAGGTTTTCTACATATGAAAATAGATTAAGACAAAAGAAGAAATATGCAGCCATGGCTAACAGAGACATAGCATTTTTTGCTATAAAATGCAATACCCACGTCTATCTATAGACTTATCATGCTATAAGTAGTGAGACCAAAGATGAATGAAACTACAGAGATTAAATACCAAGTGCTTACCTTGTTGTTGGCATGAAGAAAGATCTTCCACGGCCTCACAGTGGCCTCAAACTTCCAAGAAGAGTAGAAGAAGACCGTCGACAAAGAAGCATACATAAACAGAATAAAGGTATTAAAGAGTGCACAACAATGGAGGTGTTTATAATAGTAAAGAAGGCCATGACGATACAAATGAAGAAAGCTACAAATACTCAAATGTTTCATATCAAATAGAAAAGAAAGGTTACCTTCTTCCTAGCTCATGCAGAGTTCTATGGCAATGACAATGAAGAGCCACTGAAAGGAGAGGACTAGAACCATGAAGATAGTTGAAACCGTCGGCCGACATAATTTTTGCAGAGCTCAAAGAGAGAAGTCAAATGAAGAATGAATGAGCAAATATTAGGGTTGTTTTCCTATTTTGTTCAAAGGTTCTTTTTGCTCAAGTGTTTTTTTTTACTTAGAAAAACCAATTATTACTTCATCCAAATTGTTGTTGGGGTCAAGACTTTCCCTAGCAATCATAACACATAGTGGCCGATAGCAACCCTTTAGAAATTGGTTTTTTTAAGTCAAGAGGCCGATATAGCATGTGGGAAGGCTCTAAGCCTTATAACCTGGTGAAGATTCCTTGGTGGTCGAATGGTGAAGGAATAACAAATCACATGCATAGGTTCCTTATCCATTTCCAAGCATCCAAGGATAGATTTCAAGATTATGCTTGGTGACTAATAGCCAAGAGGGTGCATGATTTTAGACATGGTATATGCATATGCAGTACATGGAGTTCAGGGGTAAGCTTTTATGCATGGTGGAGTTTTGACTTCATGGATAATAAGGTATTGTTGTGTAGTGATGTGATTATTGCATAAAGATAATTGCATGGTGGCAGCATTGATGATGACAGCATATGATGGACATGTTTTTATGCATGGGGTCAAGTTGCATAGTGGAGTTGTTTTTCCTTCTTTAACTTCAAATTACATATGGGGATATAAGGAGATTTAAGAAATGGATGTATGTGCACAATGTAAACAAGAGGGAACGATAAGGATATTTATACAATTTGTCTTGTGCATGGAGTGCTACAGGAGTGACTAAGTTTCTTTTTATTTTCCTTGCAGAGAGAGATTTTTTTTTCTCATTCATGTATTGGAGCGATAAGGAATTTTGTAATTATTCCTAAGTCCTATTTTGCAATATAGGCAAATGTATTAGAGTGATAAGGAGTAATATTTTTCTTCTAATCATGCACGATTTTACACATTTATTAATTGTAAATAAATAATAAAGTAATACTCTATAAATTGCTTTATTATTTTCCACAAGTTGTAAAATCAAAAATAGAACAAATTGCAACCAATAATAGAGTAATATTCTATTACTTTATTATTTACTCACAATCAATTTTGCTCATGCAAAATCATGCAAATTGATTAGTTGAGTTAACTAGGCCACCTAGGACGTTTTGCATGACTTTTAGAAGTATTTTTAGGGTCCTTAGTCAAAATTTTGGTCAAACACATGGAGAGGCCCAAATTGAAGCTATTTTTGCTCAATTTGTGGCAGTTTTGGACCCTAATTTTGAGGATTTTTGAGGTTGCTCGGGAATGAGTATTTTTAGAGGCAATTATCTGCAAGTCTATATTTTTTGCATGCCTCTTGGAGAGAGCAAACCTATATATTGTAAAGAAAAAGTCTATTTTTGTTGGTTCTTGATTCTCATTCTAATTCAGACAGATTGGAGAATTCTTGTAGTTCACTTTTACAGTTTTATTGAGAGATCGGCAGGTTACAAGTTATCTTTTATCTTTTTGTAAAGCTTTCCTTTGTTTATTTCAGATCAGTTGATTTACCTTTCCTTTTAGTGTTGAATATTGAAGTGATTTTGATGAAATTTTGCTGTGTTTTATTATTAAACCTTCAAAATTATTGTCTCACCTCATTGCTTACAGCATTAAAGCATAAATTCATCATAGGTCTTAGGTTGTGTTAACCAGAAATAGTCTTTTTATGCTGTGAAAAAACCATTCAGTCATTCTGAAGATCAAATCATAGGAGATAAGAGAAAAGGGATCTTAACCAGAAGAAAAGATGCAGAGGAACAAGTAAATTTCTATTTGATTTCCAAGATTGAACCTAAAACTGTGGATGAGGCTTGCAAAGATGAGAATTGGACAAAGGCTATGGAAGAGGAATTGATGCAGATAGAGAAGAATCAAACTTGGGATCTTGTTCCCAAACCAACAGACAAGAATGTAATTGGTACAAAGTGGGTCTTCATAAACAAGATGAATGAGAATGGTGAAGTGGTAAGAAACAAAGCAAGGTTGGTATGCAAAGGATATGCTCAAGTTGAAGGAATATACTTTGAAGAAACTTTTGCTCCAGTGGCAAGGATTGAAGCAATAAGGATGTTTTTGTCTTTTACAGCATACAAAGATTTCAAGGTTTATCAAATGGATGTGAAGTTTGCTTTCTTAAATGGAGAGTTGGAAGAGGAAGTCTATATTGAACAACCAGAAGGATTTCAATCATCAGATCAGGGTGACATGGTATGCAGATTGCAAAAAGCTTTGTATGGATTAAAACAAGAACCCAGGGCATGGTATGCATGGTTGGACAGGTACCTGATACATATAGGGTTTAATAAAGGTACTACAGATAGAAATCTCTACTTCAAGATCAATAATGAACAAACCCTAATTGTTCCAATTTTTGTTGATGATATTATTTTTGGAGGCAATGAAGGTATGTGCTTAGTTTTTGCTGGAGAAATGCAAAGTGAATTTAAAATGTCTATGTTTGGAGGGATGAACCTCTTTTTAGGTTTGCAAATAAGTCAATCAAATAAAGGTATCTTCATTTCTCAATCTAAATATGTGAAAGAGTTGTTAAAGAAATTTGGGATGGAAGATGCTAAATCAGTTTGTACACCTATGATAACTGGTTGTAAGTTGAGTAAAGATGATAACTCACCCTTGGCAGACTAGAAAATGTATAGATCTGTGATTGGAGGATTACTTTATCTAACTCAAACCAAACCTGACATAATGCATGCAGTATGTCTTGTGGCAATATTTTAGGCAGAACCCAAGGAATCACATGTGATGGTAGTCAAGAAAATTCTGAGATATTTAAAAGGTACAATGGCTTATGGTTTGTGGTACCCTAAGGACTATGACTTTACTCTCAGTGCATATACTGATGCAGATTGGGCCAGAGATGTGGATGACAGAAAAAGTACAAGTGGAGGTGCATTCTTCTTAGGAAAAAAGATTAGTATCTTGGTTGAGAAAGAAATAGGATTCAATATCCCTATCTACTATAGAAGCAGAATACATTGTAGTAGCATGCAGTTGCACTCAAGTGTTATGGATGAAGAAAAATTTGAAGGACATCAAAATTTTGTATGAAGATCCCATTGCAATCTTTTGTGACAACACAAGTGCCATAAACATATCAAAGAATCTAGTGATGCATTCAAGGACAAAGCACATATCCATCAAGTGTCATTTTTTGAGAGAGAGGGTGACAGAGATTGAAGTCAATTTGGAGTATGTTTCTACCAAGGATTAGATTGCAGACATTTTTACCAAGCCTCTACCTAAGGATACTTTTGAGTATCTCAGAGAAAAGTTAGGGGTTATCACCCCTCCTACTCAAAACTAAGATGTATAATAGTGCATCAGTCCAGAGGTACTCAGAGGTCTAGATTGATGCTTTTTAGGGCTACTTCTTAGGGCGAGTAGTTAGAGAGTTCAGAAGAGAGATTAGATCAGAGCAGAAGAGTGCAAGTATGTGCCCTTTGCCATTGATGTCAAAGGGGGAGAGAATTCATGTGAAAAACTTAGAGTACAAATGTGTAAGAGAAAGGGGGAGAATTTTGGAGAAAGAAAGAGTGCAGGTGTGTAAAGAGAAAGGGGGAGAATCTTGTCTTAATGGTTGTTGCAGTTTTTCACATCATATGTTGCCATCAATGACAAAGGGGGAGATTGTTGGAAGTATGTGCCTAATCGGTGTTGTCATTGATGTCAACATATCCTTGTTGTCATTGGTGTCAACTGTATCTTATTCTATTACTTGTTTAGAAGACTTGTATGTTGAGGATATTGAGAAAATTAGTGTCTCCAGAAGAAACAAGTGAGTTACAGAGAAGTGTAGTACAGACAGTGAGTTGTATGCTGAAGAATAGTTCGGTAAACTACTCTGTATTGGTTTCTTCTTGAAGATCATGGTCTGTAGATTGGAATTAAGTTAGAGATATGACTAAGGATGCTACATTCTGAGTTTGAGCCCTCTACCTGAAGATCTAAGTGAGTTGTGTTCACCATAGTGAAACCTGCTTTTTCTGTAAGTTCAGTTGGGACAGGAAGAAAGTATTATGCTCCGCATTCCTTCGTAATAAAGTATTTTTCTCTGTGGTTCTAGAAGGAAGTCTAGGATGATGATAAGTTCCCATAGTTTCAACGGTTCGTGGTTTGGTGATCTGCAAGCTATCTTTCCTTTATGACAGTTGAAGACAGTAAAATTCATGTGTTTCAGTGTGAAGATTCTTATGGGTAAAGTGGTTAAATGTTGTGTGATTGCTCCTAATGATTATAACATGCTTGTGGATGTCTCTTGAGCATGTACCTATCTAGACTTTGGTCTGCATTAAGAAATTGAGATTGTGTTTGAAGATTGTTCCCAGATAATGTAGCGTGTAACCAAGCTTAGCCAACTTGGTTAATCCCAATGATTGCGGAGACCTCTTGAAGATTGTGGAAGCGTGTTGAAGCGTGGAAGATCATGTTTGAGTCCCAGCTAAGGCATGGTGTGGTCCACGTATAATTTTACTTCATTCCCTTTGCATAATGTTATAATAGGCCAAGACCTATTTTGTAAATGTTTGTAATGCCGACCTTGGAGATTGTTCCAATGGTTGATGATTGTGATGCTGACCTTGATGATCATTCCAAATTTGTTGTAGTGTATAAATACTTGTAGTTGAGTCGTGATAAGTTGTCCTTGTGTGGAAATGAAAAGATATTAAGAAAGGTCCAAAAGGCAGAGCAGAGAAGAGGCAGAGGAAAGAAGAGGAAGAACAGAGTAGAGCAGAGGAATTATTGTACTTCAGTCACAAATATAGAAAGGTGTTGATCATGGCAGTGAGTCTGGCAGTGAGCTGCCAGTAGGGTTTAATAGCCCTTATTGTAATCTTGCTAGGTTTAGGGTTGAGGCGGTGAGCCTGCTAGACCTAGTTGTTCTTCATGGCAGTGAGCCAGTATGTTTAGGCCCGTGGAGTGACCAATCTTGAACATCATTATTTCAAGATTGAAATATATATTTAGAGCTAATCCTCTTTGTGGTTTTTCCCCACCTTGGGGTTTTCCACGTAAAATCTGGTGTCTCTTGTGTTTGATGTTGTATCTATGGTTAAGTTTCTAATTTCATGCACTCATTGTTAAATCATAATAATTATGGATAAGTGATGACTGCTTAATTATAGAAAGTGTTTAAGTTTTTGGGACAACTGATTCACCCCCTCCCCTCTCAGTTTTCTAGCTCATATCAACATATATATCATTGTATTGATCATTTGTATGGCTTGTGTAGCCAATGTACATAATTATTACTTTTCCATGTTGTCCCATCTAGATGCACCTGAAATATTGTAAACTTGCAAGATATAATACCTTTATGGATATCTCTATTAATAGAAAGATTCAACTTCTTTTTATAGATTAAGATTTGCATTTTTGTGGTATTTTTAGTAAGTGGAATTTTTAGACTTTACATTTGGTATCGGAGCGGCCAGGTTCAACACTTGGACCCTTGGAGCTCATTGCAAGGTTTCATAAGTTTGGTGAGATATGCTAATGATAAAATGTTTATTCTTGTGCCAGAATGGAAGGAATGATAAGGATAAAAAGACAGACCAAGAAAACCAAACCTATTGATATGCCCAAGATCACCATTAAGAAGTAGCGGCCTACTAAATCAAAGGTGAAAGAAATAATGAGAGATGAAAAGGAAGTTGGGCTCTCTAATTTTGAAACACCAGCAGATGCGCTCAAACGTATTTGTCTAGACAAGAAGAAAAGGGACAAGGGGACCAAAATGTTGCCAACCCCTCTGACTAATGTGAAAAGTAAACCATTAGTCCATTGTGATATGCCTTTTGGATGTGGTCAGGATGCACCTATTATAGGAAAAGTGGTGATGATGGAGTACTCACGAGTACACCCACCTCTAAATTTTTGTTGCTCGATTCTGATGGAGAGGAGGAACCAGAAGAGATTCCTCTGTCAAAAAGTGACATGTAGATATATTTTTTTATGCACAAAAATAGAAAAATTATATATTAGAATAAGAATGTAAATATCCAAAAGTGAATAAAATAAGACTTTAGTTTTTAGAGTAAGTAAATGTTTTGGGAAATTCAAGGATGTTTGTGTTGATCAATTAATCGAGTATGTGTGATTTATCATATACTGTGCAATGCGAATAACAAGCATCTTCTTTTGTTATGTGTGAGGTTTGAGGAGTTAGAATCATGAGTGGATTAGCAAAACCTATATCTTGTGGCTTGAGTGATGATTTTTCCATTGCTTAGTGTGCATTTAGTATGTTTGATGAATCCTCATTGGTGAGAAATGATTAATTGCCTTTCTAGATAAATTGATGTGCTTAGATATCTTGGTTGTGGACCAAAATTTTATCTTAACTTAGTCTTGACTACTGGCGGGTTGCTAGTGGATGACTGTGTGTGCCTTTACATAGTGATCAGGTGCCACTTTTAGTTACTTGGTATCTTTGAGTGATGTTTGTGTGGCTAAATAGAAATACTCTTATGATATGAATGCGATTAGAGTCTTAGAAGACTCATTTATTTGAAGTGTCTGAGTGTATTCTTATACTCACCTCTAATCAAGGTGTAATGTAGCATTGTACTTTCTCTCTAGTGACTAGAATTAATCACGCAGTCCTTGTAATGTGGGACTTCTGGATTTTAAATTTATTTTATTTCACTTTGGTAAAATTTCTAAATGTTGGAAGGGCTGACATTGAATTCTATTTTTATTTTATGAATAGGTATAGCCATCGGAGTTTGACATTTATTTATCTTGTGACCTTTATGGTCATGTTTGACTTACTATTGAAATTGAGCTTATTTTATGCCTTATTGTTGGAAAATTGACTTTTCTTCCACTTGGATATTTTGTTATTTATTATCGAGGGCTATGCTTGAATGTTTTAATTGCTGGTCATGTATCATGTTATGTTGTGTATAGTGTTATGTTCTCCATCATGCCATGATGGGTGTCTGCTGGATTGTATAAGGGAGTAGAATGCGGAGAATATACAAGTTCATGGTGTGTGTGTGTGTGTGTGTTACTAGAAACGTGGTAGAGTGAACTCTTTTGGTTGATGCTAGATGCAAGTGATGATGGATTCTTAGTTAGTGCATGAGCACGTAGTGTATATAGATATTTATGGTATTATAGTTGTCTTGTTACTTTTGTTGAATTGCCAACCTTGGAAATTGAGTTGCTTTGGAGTTCTCTTTAGTAGTTGGGGGTTTCCTAGCTTAAGGATGGAAGGAATGATATTCTTATATGAAGAATTTGTTGTTCTTTGTACTCCATTATATGGATACTTGGTGTTGGGCCATGAGAAGGCCTTTTGGATTAGCTTTTCATGAACCTTGTATCCTTATGTTGCGAGAAGTGCTTGAGGATGGAATGTTGAAGAGAGTAATCTCCTGTTTGTAATTCTCCTTGTGATTGGATGGTAGTCTTGTGAGTATCCTTAGACTTAGTAGATAGTTGTGAAGTTATCCTAGCATAGTTGTGATCCTATGTTTTATGGACTAAATTTACTCGTAATTAGTTACACCTTTGGGTGGGAGCCTCTTCTTAGTGAGATAACAATTGAAGGATGGAATGGTGTAGTCTTGGAAGAGTTGTATGCACGATGGTTGATAATGATCTAGTTGGTAAACCTTTGAGGACTTGTGGTAATAGCAATCTCGACCTAGTGTTGGTTAGAAGAACCAATTGATGATGATGATTGGTGTGCTTTATGATGCTTGATTCATACTTTATGTATCTAAGATGAACTAAAATTTATTCTGTTTGGTGTTCCTTGGTGGTAAAATTATTTTCTCTTATACGTCATTAAATGGGATAATATTTTGATTATACTCTAGCAAGAAGTGTCATATGTTGGTTGGTTGTTGTTTGTATTTAATTGGATGGTAGATGAACTACGTGTTAGTTACATGCCTTGTATTGGCCATTGGGCCATGTGTGTTCCTTATACTATTTGCCATGTTTCATTGGACCCAAAACTGTGGTGCGGGGAGGCCACTCGAATTCTAGTTACATGCAAAGGGAATTAGTGAGATACTTTGGTTATCTCAGTATGTGTGATATAGAAGGTTGAGTAGGACTAATACTCTGTGGATAGTGCCACGAGGAAGGATGTTAATGAAATGGATAGATTCTTTCCTCATTTGATTATGACATTTCTTGATGATGATATTAGTTGTGTGAAACATTAATATTTAATATTGTGTATTAAGACATTGGGACAATGTCTCTTCCAATTGGGGAAGGATGTCACATCTCACACTTTCTAGATTCTTGAACTTAGTTATAAATATAAGTATGAGATGTTTATTTTTTATTATGCTGTAAATGGATAATTGTCTGTGGATAAAGTGAATGTTATTTTTCTTGAAAATGATGAAATGGATGTTATGTGAAGCTTCGACTATTGATTTTGGGATACTAACCTATTAATGGATAATTGAGTTCAATGATTGCAGGTGTTTGTCAAAGGCAAGAGTGTGGTTAAGGCGGAGTTAACTAGCCGCTTGGTAGGGATGGGATGGAGAGAAACTCTATATGGCACACACAAGCACTTAGTTTGTATTTCATCTGCATTTTATCATTATATGAATGATCTCTATATTGATGAATTGATTTATTAATTTTCGTAGAAAATATTTCTTTAATACTTCTTAGATGCATAGCTAAATGATTTGATCGGTAAATTTAAATGTCTTTTCATTAAAATAAAATAAATTTAAAATTCATATTCTTTTTATTAAATTATATATGTAGGAAAATAATTTTTGTCTTAACACTAATTACTAATTGTGTAATAAATTAAAGAAATGTTAAAATTATATATATATATATATATATATATATATTAGTGGTTATATTTAATTAATGTGCAAAAAAATGAATTTTTTTTTTACGAGATAGACGAAATAAAAAAAAATCATTAAAAAGATAGAAAGGAAACAAAAATAAAGGAAAGAAAACCAAAAATAGAAGAAAACAAAAAGAAAGAAAAAAGGATAGAAAGAGCAAAAATCAAAAAGATGAAGAAGATAGAAACACACAATAATAAAAAGGAAGGGAAATATGCAAGAAATTCATTTAGAGAGAAAAAAAAGACATAGGAAACACACCAGAGGGAATAAGACACAGAGAGAGAAGAATAGACAGCAACGAAATGAGAGAAAACCCTATGAAAGAACACCAGAGAGGGAAGCACAGCAGGAGCATAATACCATCTGTGGGAAAACTCAGATTGTTTAGGTACCTCTTCTGATCTTTTTGTATATGCTATGTATGTTTAGCTATATCGGCATTTTACCATATGTGTAAACTTTTATATTATATCAGTTGTTCCTCACCCTTTTCTTTTGCCTGATCTATTCTCTATATTTAGCATTGCATTGTATAAGACCGACCTTCTTTTATTAATCGACCTTGAACTCGATCCTTAAGGCTTTTGTTTATCGACGGCATTCTATAAACCATGTCAAAGGCGATCTCTCAAAATTGTCTAAAGTCAACCTTTATTCCTTTCTTTAGCTGTTAGTTCCATTGTAATATGATTTGTTATTATATGATTCATCTTTTATTCTTTGTGACATGGCCTAGTTTGGTCCAAATGACCTTTTATTTATTGTAAACTTTCTGTATATCCAAATCGGCCTGAGTTGCTTTGCAATGGCCAGCTCTTAGTTATCATGACCTCTTTGCACTTAGATGACTAGTAAAATGCTTTAAATCATTCTTGCAGATTTTCAATGGTCTCTTGCATGAATCGCCCTACATTTTATTCTCCATTCGACCTTTAAATCATCCCATCGACCCTTTGTGGAATACAATCGGCCCTCAAATCTTGTTCTTGATTGTATTAAAATGATTTCTTTGTTCTTAATACTATTATCTTTGGATGCCTTTTTAAAACCTTCAGCAACTTTAAGCTTCATTTGATCGCCCTTATCTAAACACCATTCAACCTTCGAAAGGTATAAATTACCTTTGTGATTGATAATTTCAAACAACTGTAAGAACCTAATAAGATAAGACAATTACTCTAAATTCCTACTCAAATTCAATTCACCAATGAAACTAAGAAAAATATAGAAAACATGAATTATACCTTGCAAACTGATTTATCCTTTGCGTTTCATTGTCTCCTATCTTCTCAAGATCTTGTTGACTATTATATTTCTCTCAAAATTGTACTTCTTTGCTTTTCAAGATGATAATGAGATGAATGGAATTGTGGATTCAAATGCACTATAAACAATCCTACAATGCAACTAAGATAATGATGATGAAGCTAAAGCCATGATATTGATAATGATTGATATGAGGATAATGATATGCAACTAAATGATACTATGAAGCTAGATGATAATGCAACAATGGAGATTATGATATTGATATGCAAATGGGGGGCCAAAGGCACGCTTGGATACTTGGTAGTATTTGTGTAGCATGTAAGTACTATAGCTCTTGTGATTGTAAAATGAAGGTGAGGAGCTTCCTTTTATAGGCCAAGGAGGCTCAAATCCAAGTGTCAAAAGATCCATGGTTGGAGAATAAGTCTTGTCACATGTATGGTCAAGATCAAATTGGTTGGATGAGGGGAGAAAAAGGTGGAAGATGTTCCTACTACGATGACAAGGTGGAGGAATAGGAGGGACAAGGAGCCACATGGCATGATACTCACAAGGACCAATGAGATAAAGGTGGAAGACCATGAGAAGAACATGGAGGAAGGAGTCTTTGATTGTTGGAATGTGAGAGGGAATATAGGATTTATGAGGCAAGTGTCTCAAAGTCAACATTGACCATGGGGATGGTTGAGAGGAAATAGGACACATGGTGAGAGGATAAATACTTAATTAATTATTAAGAATATTTAATTATTGGTGTAACATGATGAGGTGTCCAATGACGTGGAGGGTGACATGGGTGAGTGATGTGGATTTTAGACATAGGACTTTGTCTTAGAGGAAATAATTAAATAATTTAGGATTATTTAATTAGAGATGACTTTAAAGGAATTATGATATTTAATTGTTGGAAGAATATGATGAACATAAACCAAATAAATAAATTAGTATGTTTATTTATTGATAGAGGAAAGAGAATAAAATAAATATAAAATATCTATTTAATTCATCTCAAGCCATTTATATGTGTATACATTTTGCCCTTCTTTGAGACAATGTGTTTTATCACGTTGTTTCAAAGAATAAAAATTTTGTGAGTGTGATACATGCCCTAGTTTGCCCTTGGTACAGGTTTGATGATGGTAGGATTCCCCCTCAGGAGATTGGTCGAGATGAATTTTGTAAAAGATAACAAATGATCTCACGATGAATATGAATGAATAACATGATACGCAGGTGAAAAATTTAGGTGATGGAGTGGGAAATGGATGAAAAACATAGCATGCATGTGCATGGTCAAAATACCTCCAGTTAGGGTTGATTTGGCTATAAATAAGGATGTAGGGTCTCTTTTCTATTCATTTGCACACTTTTCATTTGAAGAGAGATTATAGGGAGCCCTAGAGCATAGTAGAGTAGAGCAGTCGATGAATATGCAACAGATTCTAGTATATAGCCACAGGTTTGATAGGATCCATCGATTCGAGCAGCCAGAGGAGTACGGACCGTCGGTATGTATGCATTTAATTTCATGTGAAGTGCATTTATTAGAGTCAAATTCTGGGTTGAAAGTTAATGTTTTTGCATGCGCAGCAAAATTGTTTTTGTGCATTTGATAATTATTTCTGCTCATCCATCTTGATTCTACGCATATAAGCTTTGAATTGGTGCATATAAGTTTTTTTTGCATTTGATAAACAATATTGCACATACATCGCAATGTTGCGCATCTGATTGGGGGTTCAACACATTCGATATGATCTTGCACATCCATGTTAAAGTTACACATATAGTGCCTATTTCTATGCATTTGAATAAAATGGCACATATAATTAGGGCTTCGACGCATCTGTGATAAAGATGCACTTTTGAGAGATAAAGTTGCACATCTAATTTAACTGGTCAAATTACTTAGCTAATAGATTGAGTCAGCATCGTGATCGATGTTGGCCAACTAATAGGTCATCTTCGAGATTGATAAAATCTCAGAAGAGATGATAGGATAGGTTTTTGATAAGATAGCTAAGTAACTATTTTGATAGATTTGATAGATATGCAGCTTAATTGGTTGCTTGATTAATGCTCTTGTGTTATTGATTGCAGGATGAGCTAGACGTGATGATGTCACAGGAGAGGTTTCCCATGACATAGTTGTTACAACCTTATTTGACCGAGATCGATCACTTGGTTCTTGGATCCATTGGACTATGGTATGTGACCTTCATGCCTGAGATTTGAGCGAACCTGGGTATGTTGACTGCTCTGGTGGAGAGATGGCATAGTGAGCATTGCACATTTCACTTGCTGACTGGAGAGATGATGGTGACACTGGAGGATGTGCATCAGATTTTGAGGATTTTGATACATGGAGAGATGGTGGAGTATGAGCCACATGTAGGAGCTAGACTGGAGGAGTGTTGCCGAGTCTTTGATGATGAGGACATTTAGGGTATAGAGATCAGCTAGGCTGACATGGTTGATTATTATGAGCCCCTACCATCGATACTAGTAGGGTTGATAAGAGGCGTGATCTGCCCCGACAAGAGATCACATGGATTTGTAGTCCTAGGATGGGGGAGGACTCTAGAGAGGATGGTGACTGAGGGTACACAATTTTTCTGGTGTGTTTGTTTACTTGCACATTTATACCATGATTTATATCAGTTTGTTTATGATGGGGCTACAAGTCTGTCTACTGGGGTTTCCTTGTTACAGATTTGGGCATGGGGCCATATAGCAATTACACAGCCTATAGGGATGGGAGTCAGAGGCAAAGATAGACCTTGCTCTTACATGTTTTAGGAGAGCCTTTCCCAGCCCAAGCTGGGAAAGCTTGAGTATTGGAGACATGCATTTGACAACATAGATGCAGTTGAGTGGTGGCCTTATCTAGATTGTGAGGTGTGGGATGATGATATTGCCGAGATAGCATTTTTCTTTCAGATGCAGTGGTTGATAGGGACGACCCCTTATATACTTGAGCATCATATTGTTTCTCATGTGTACCGATAGTTTGGCAGGGTCTAGGGGATGCCCCAAGGTATTGTTGTATTTGCTCAGACGCACAAGGAGCATCCATGGTGGGGACCTGTGGCATCATATGAGCAAGCGAGAGCTAATTTCCTACCGATTCCATACTAGGCCTAGGATTTGTGATGATACATTGTAGATGCAGGTATGACTATGAATTATTCAACACATTTCACAGCCCATCCCTTTCCTAGATACTCTGGACCTGGGGAGCTAGCTCCTAGAATGGAGGATGGAGATGAGGATGACGATGCTCCATGACAGAGGAGGAGGTGACGGCGAGGTGGGAGGGGTGGCAGAGGTGGCCAAGGTGGAGGGGATGATGGTGGTAGAGGTGGTGGGGATGATGGTGGAGGGGATGATGGAGGGGATGATGGAGGAGATGGAGGGCAAAGGAGAGTTAGACAGAGAGTGGAGAGGGTGCCCCAGGTACAGGCTCAGCCTCAGGTGCATGCACATGATCAGGCTCTAGTGCAGGGACAAGCACAGGGTCAAGATGATGGAACGGTGGCAGCATTGCGAGCCTAGGTGGCTCAGCTACAAGGACAACTTGGCTAGATGCAAGGCTAGATTATGTAGTTATAGGGCTGGGTCATAGAGCTACAGGGTGATGTGAGGGTAGTTACATTAGAACGGGACACTTCTATACAACGATATACTAGGGCAGAGGCCTTATTACAATAGATACATTAGATGACAGTCCAAGGTCCTAGTGGACAGACTATTTCAGATATGGTTCGTGTAGGTCAGGAGATTTTCTATTGGAGATCTCTGTATGAGCAGGCGGTGCCCCCAGAGTAGAGAGATGGTAGCTTTCATCCGAGTTCACGTAGTAGATCCAGGTGGACACAGTTGAAGAGCGAAGGTGTCATGGGGCTGCCACCTCCTCAAGGACCACCAAGGACAGGACCTTCAGGTTCTCAACCTCATCAGCCAGCACCTTTTGGAGGCAGTACCGCATAGACACTTTGGGACATGCATGATTTTATATCATTTTGTATACACATTATTTTTGACATCTCGAGATATATATTCATGATATCATTGTATACTTGGACATTTATTTTTTTGATGATGATATACATATGAGTTCAATGGACTATATGCATATGCACTATGGATGGATGTTGTTTATATAATTGATGTTATGATTATGCTTCTATTATGATGATTCTAACTTGTTGATTCTATGATGCATATGGTATTTATGATATGATGTTTCTATGATTCACATGATGACTTATATCTATGTGTAATGTTATGAGTAATGATCCTATATGCGTATAATTTATAATGATCTAATGCAACTTCTGATGATTCCTAAATGCAATACATGATGTTTAAGTTTCGATGTATGATGATCTAATGTACAAATGCTATGACAATGATATTTATGTTTTTGATTTTTTTGATGATAAATGTTGTGTATGAAATCTATGTTGATATATGACACCACTCTATGAATGATCTAAATGTGTTTTAGATAATGCACTTAAATGATATAAACTTATGATTGACATGCCTATGTTATGCACAATGATAATGATTTGTTTTTGTTATGCCAAGTATACTCAATCATAAATAAAAGATCACTTAGAAGAATTAGAAGAATGTTTTGGATAAGAATAACTTAGAAAAATGAAAGAAATGATTTGGATCTTAAGCCACTTGGTAAATGATAATTATGGAATGTTTATAAATGGAAATGAAATGCAAACCTAATATGCACCCATGAAGTGTAGTCATCTTGTATACAAATATTTGAAGTGCTTTTTAATCATTGAGATTTTTAAAATGTTGTAAGGAAATACAGGCATCTAGGTATAATTAAACCAAGATAACCTGAGTATCACTTACAAGGATTTTGATTTAGCAAGTTAATACAAGCATCTAAGTATAATTGAACTGACATGACCTGAGTATTGCTTGCATCTATCAATAGACAAGGATTGTACCCTTTCATGCTCATACCCATAATGTCCTCGATGATCATTTTCTAATCATGTCTTTAGACAAGTCGTCACATTACTAAAGATAAACCCACAAACAACAAACAAATGAAATAATCATGCCCCATCATAGCTCCTCTAGTCTTGAACATCCTCAAGTAGCATAGGAAACATGATAACAAAAATCAAGACATAAGACTTATACTTATAACAGCCATAAAACCTTCTTGCCATAAATATGTTTTCTTGCCATAACAGATAAAATGATCCTGATAGTTTAGGCAAATTATTGTTGTCTGGTATAGATTAATGTTTTCTGCCAAGATTTTGTTTACAAGTTTGTTGTCGTGCTTTGTTTGTTGTCTGAAGATAGTATCACGATCCGGATTGTTATCCTCTAGATTGTGGCACTCAAGAATCCAATTCAAAAACTAGGTTTAGGATTTTTCCCCCAGTCAAGTAAAGGATCTACTTATTATGGATGAAACATATGGATGAAATGATGGAAGACTCGATGTGACAGGCCCTAAGGGATTGACCTAGTGCCTCGGGGGCTCATCGAGGATGGCCTTGCCTATGTGAAAGCGCAGAGGCAATGTAGTTTGACAATTTGGGCCATGTGGACCTAGGACCTAGGTGACTAAGAAGCTGCGGGGGCCCATCAATGATGGCCTTGCCTATGTGATAGCTCAGAGGTGACGTAGTTTCGACTATGGAGACTGACACTGGTGATGGATGAATGGATGGAGTGTAATGGTTTATGGTAAGATGAGAGGTATGGATGAAAGCCTCAGTGTGATGGGCCCTAAGGGACTGACCTAGTACCTCGAGGGCTCATCAATGATGGCCTTGCCTACATGATAGCTTAGAGGCAACGTAGTTTGACTATGATACTGATGATGGAGTTGCAATAGATAAGATGGATGAAGGATTAGATGGATAACCTTATTTGATAAGGCAGTAAAGGCGAGCGAACAACAAGTCATGATAAGTATCTTTATGCATTTTCATGGATGCAGAAGGAAAGATGGATGAAAACTGAAATCCTAAAAGATGGAGGAAGCGGTTTATCACAAATACTGCCTGTTTCTAGGTTTTCACCATTTGCTTTTATTGCACCATTTTTTATTTTATTTTATTTTTTAAATGTTTTTGGTTCCCTTGCATTGGGAGTTTTTTAGGTATAAAATTTTCAAAGATGCATACTATTAATTGGATCATCAAACAACTCACCTTCTGATGTTGCTAACTGGTATGCTCCTAATCCATAAGCAGCAATGATTACATAAGGACCAAGGCAATTGGGTTCAAACTTACCTTTCTTCTCTCTATCCTATTGATTTTTGGGATTTTCCTTGAGAACTAGGTCACCAACTTGGAAGACTCTGGGTTTTACTCTATGGTTGTAGCTTCTTGACATCCATTGTTGATTGGCCTTGATGTGATTAAAAGCATTTTATCATCTTTCCTCCAACAACTCTAACTCCTAAAGTCTGGAAACTCGATACTCTTCATCAATTATTAAGCCTTTTAATGATACTATTAGCAAGGGTAACTCGACCTCGATAGACAAGATTGATTCTGAGCCATAGACAAGGGCATAGGGTGTTGCACCTGTGCATGTGCAAATACTGGTACGATAGGCTCACAAAGTAGGATTTAGTTGTATATGCCAATCACGACCGGCATCATTGGCTGTCTTCTTTAAGATTTTTACAATTGTTTTATTAGACACCTCTGCTTGACCATTTCATTGGGGATAGTATGGTGTGGAGAAACGGTGTTGGATATGGAACTTGTCACAGAGCTCTTTGACATGCTAATTTTTGAAAGGTCTTGTTGCAAGTATGGGCCTAACCTATGTTGTCATTGATGTCAACATACTCCAGTTGCATTAATGATAAGGATTGGATGAGATGTGTACTGAGGATATTGAGAAAATTACTCTCAATCAGGAACAATGAAGAACAGTGATGACAGTAAGACAAAATTCTAAGATAGGATGAGGATCAAAGGATACAGTTTAAAGGGTTTGTAGATATGTGTCTTAAGATGGTTTAGTAGAGATTTCAGAGGTCCACATGAAGATCTGAAGAAGTTGTGGCCGCTCAAGTAAAACTGGTTCCGGTAGATGTTCAGTGGTGACAGAGTGATACAGATAGGTCCGGTGAGATCTGGAAATGCATTATCCTGTTCTATAGATTTGAGGGAGTGTTGAGGAAGTCTTTGTGGAGCATCAAATCGATTGGTTCATGGTTTGAAGGTTTGCAAGCATCTATTCCTTTGTGACAATAATGACAGACTTTGTTCTTGAGGTTTCGGATGAAGAAGAGAAGCATTTCAGTAAGCAGATGAAGTGTGGATGTTCTTGGTGATTCAGGCAAGCTTGTGGAGGTCTTTGGATCGTGTCTAAGTTCATGTTGGTGGTCTGCATTAGAGTTGGAGCTCGCAATTGAAGAATAACTTCCGGATGATGGTGTTCTTCTTGAGATTGGCCGACCGGATGAGTTACACATCTTGCGGATGATCTTGTTGATGTTTGCTGACTTAGATGATCATTCCTAAGTTGGTGTCTTGTATAAATAAGGGATTGCAAAGTCATTTCAAAGATGTCTTGTGGAGATGAGTGTGTGGTAGCCAGGAAGAGAGCGAAAGGCAGAGTAGAAGTATTGGGCTTAAATGGAACTGATTCAAGCATGGTGAAGATGCCATTTTCCAGTTCAAGTAGGTGATACTTATTTCTTTGTAGACAGTGTGTCTCTTGTAGGCAATGAGCCTCTTGTGAGCAGTGTGCTTGGGCAGTGAGCCCTAATTGGCATGTGCCATATTGTTCTTTCTATTCTTCTAACAGAGAATACAATCTTGGGTTAATCACCCCATGGTTTTTTCCTTAACCAGGTTTTCCATGTCAAAATCTTGGTGTCTCATGTGTTAATATGTTTCTGCTCTTGATTTGTTGCATTGTGTTTCCATGATTGATTTACTATTATGCTGCTGAATAACAATGTGGAGTTAAGTGCTTAAATTGGAAGAAAGTTTTGGACAACTGATTCACCCCCCCTCTTAGTTGTCTGCCCTAAATCTAACAATTGGTATCAGAGCCAAGTTCCTCTAAAAGGAGCTTAACCACTTGAGGAGATCCAAGATGTCATCTTACAAGAAGGATAGTCTGAAGTTTGATGGAACCAATTTTAATATTTGGAAAGGTCGCATGAAATGTCACTTGTAATGTATGGGAATGGTGTACTGGACCATGGCTACAACACAGTATACACCTCCACAGGGTGGTCCGAAAGCCCCAAATGAAATTACAGATGCTGAAAACAATCTATGGACTATAGAAGCTCTTCTAAGCGCATTATCTAATTCAGAGCTCTCAAATGTTGTTGACCTGCCAACTGCTTTTGAGATTTGGCAAAAACTGGAACTTTTGCATGAAGGAGACAAGTATGTTAAATGTGCAAGGTTACAGAGTTTGAAAGGGAAATTTGAAAATATGAAGATGAGAGATGATGAAAATATTACTACTTTTATGCCAAGAGTAAATGAGATTGTTTGTGGAATTAGAAATGCTGGTGGAGTCTTGGATGAAAATGAGATTGTTGGCAAAATTCTCAGATCCCTTCCTGCTTCTTATAAAATCAAGGTTGCTGCCATTGAAGAATTCAGAGCACATACAACAGTCACAAGAGATCAATTGGATGGCAAATTGGCTGCATTTGAAATTACCGAGTTTGGAGATGACCCCCCCAAGACTAAATCTGCATTCAAAGCAAGTGCCTCTGTAAAAGGTAAACAAAGGTTTGATCTGGGAGAGAACTCATCAAGGAAACTTTCATGGTATGAAAAAGCAAGAAAAGACCTGTAAGAAGAAGAAGCTGAAATTGCTCAACTTGAAGCCCTTATAGCAAAAAGACTGCCAAGAGGATCTGGTAAGTATGAAGGAAAATTGCATTTTAAGTGTTTTAACTACAATAAGATTGGTCATTTTGCCTCAAGGTGTCCAGAAAGATTTTCAAGGCCAAATCCTAACAGATAAAGGTTCCAAAAGAATTGTTACTATGTTCATGAAGAAGATGATAATGAGGGAGTAACAGATGATGAATCAAAGATAGGAAACAAATCCAGAAGTGAATGGGTGTTTATTGCCATCAAGGATGAAGAACCAATATCCTCTGTATCTGTCAATCATAAAGTTGTAGAAAAAGCTCTAGCTGCCCAAGTTGAAGAAAAGGATGACTGGGTCATTGACAGTGGATGCTCTCACTATATGGCAGGTGACAAAAACAAATTCATAGATTTGGAAAGATATGAAGGAGGAGTGGTAAATTTTGGTGATAATTCTGCTGGTAGAATCAAAGGAAGAGGAACTATTTCTTTTGATGGAAGGAACAAAACTGGTAATGTACTATATGTTGACGGATTGAAGCATAATCTTCTCAGCGTTGGATAGTTGGTGGACAAAGGCTATGATCTCCTATTCAAGAATGGAAAATGCAAGATCTTTGAAAGCTCCAGAACAGAGATTGCATCCGGTACCCAAACTAAAGGTAATATCTTCCACTTAGCTGGTACTGGTAAAAGTTGCCTATTTGTTCAAGTTGATCAGAGTTGGTTATGGCATAGGAGAATGTGTCATGTGAATTTTGATAATATCATCAAGATAAGCAATACTCAAGCTATAAGAGATCTTCCAAAATTGGTGAAACCCACAAATAGCTTGTGTAAAGAATGTTAGTTGGGTAATCTGAGCAGAGTCACATTCAAGAGTAAGGAACTATCTTCTACCGGATTATTGGACTTAGTTCATACTGATCTTTGTGGTCTGGCAAGAATTAGAAGTGTGCAAGGTGATAGATACTTCATGTTACTAATTGATGACTATTCCCAGATGATGTGGGTAACCTTTCTAAAAGAGAAGTCAAAAGCTCTTGAGAAATTCAAAATTTTCAAAGCTATGGTAGAGAATGAAACCGGATTAAAATTGAAATGTCTGAGGTCTAATAGAGGTGGAGAATTCACATCCGGTGAGTTCTTAGAGTTCTGTGAGAAACATGGAATAAAGAGAGTTGTCTGCTCCTAAGACTCCACAGCAGAATGGAGTAGTGGAGAGAAAGAACCGAACCATCCAAGAAGCATCCAGGACAATGATGATGGAAGCAAATGTTCCTCAGATTTATTGGAGAGAAGTTGTCAGCACTGCAGTCTATACTCTCAATCGAGTTCAAATCAGAAGCAATACCGGTAAGACTCCTTATGAACTTTGGTTTGGCATCACTCCTACTATGAGGTATTTTAGAGTTTTTGGTAGCAAATGTTACATTAAAAGAGATGAAGATCTGGGAAAGTTTGATGCTAGAAGTGATGAAGGAATATTCTTGGGTTACTCCACTCAAGGCAAAGAATACAGGTGTTATAACAAGAGACTAAGAAAGGTAATAGAAAGTACAAATGTAAAGGTTGATGAGGGAATTGAGAAACCCTCAAGGTTTTATGAATATGATGAAGATGATCAGAATGGTGTTCTAATTCAAGGAGCTCAAGCCTCTTCTGAAAGTCAGATTCAAACTGATCTGGTAAATTAGGAAGAAGAGATGAGTTTTAATGAGCATGATCAAGAAGCATAAATGTAAGAAACTCCCAAAGTTCCTAGGTATGTAAGACTGAACCACTCTGAAGATCAAATCATAGGTGATAAAAGCAAAGGTGTACAAACAAAAAGAAGGATTGTTCAAGATTCAGAAGTGTATTGTCTGATTTCAAAGATTGAACCTAAGACAGTGAATGAAGCTTGCAATAATGAAAACTAGAATAAAGCAATGGAGGAAGAACTAATGCAAATTGAGAAAAATCACACTTGGGATCTTGTTCCCAGACCTAAAAACAAGAATGTGATTGGAACAAAATGGGTCTTCCAGAACAAACTGAATGAAGTCGATGAAGTAATCAGAAATAAAGCTAGATTGGTCTGCAAGGGCTATTCTCAAATAGGAGTTGATTTTGAAGAAACTTTTTCTCTAGTGGCAAGAATTGAAGAAGTCAGATTATTTCTTGCTTTTGCTTCTTTCAAGGATCTCAAGGTATATCAGATGGATGTCAAGTCTGCCTTCCTGAATGGTGACTTGGAAGAAGTGTACATTGAGCAACCAGATGGATTTCAATTATCTGATCATGGTGATATGGTTTGCAAGTTGAAAAAGGCACTATATGGACTGAAGCAAGCCCCAAGAGCCTGGTATGAAAGATTGGATAAGCATCTTTTGAAGATTGGTTTCAACAAAGGTACTGCTGACAGTAATTTATATTTCAAAATTGATCATGAAAACATCTTGATTGTTGAAGTGTTTGTTGATGATATCATTTTTGGAGGAAGAGATAGTATGTGTAAAACTTTTGTAAATCAAATGAAAAGTGAGTTTGAGATGTCCATTCTTGGTGAAATGAATTTCTTCTTGGGTCTACAAATCACTCAAACAAAGAAAGGAATCTTCATTTCTCAGACCAAATATGTGAAAGAATTGTCGAAGAAATTTGGGATGGAAGACTCAAAACCAATGAACACTCCCATGGCAACCGGATGTAAATTGAGTAAAGATGATGATTCTCCTAAGGTTGATCAGACAAAGTATAGGTCAATGATTGGAGGTCTGTTGTATCTCACTCAAACTAGACTAGACATTATGCAGGCTGTTGGTCTTGTTGCTAGATTCCAGGCTGATCCTAGAGAATCTCATGTCATGGCAATCAAGAGGATTTTTAGATATCTAAAAGGGATAGTTGAGTATGGTTTGTGGTATCCTAGAGATCATGATTTCTCTCTTCATGCATATACAGATGCGGATTGGGCAGGAGATGTGGATGACCGGAAGAGTACCAGTGGTGGAGCATTCTTTTTGGGGAAGAGATTGGTTTCTTGGCTAAGCAAGAAACAAGAGGCAATATCTATGTCTACAACTAAAGCAGAATATATTGTAGCAGTAGGTAGTTGCACTCAAGTTTTGTGGATGAAGCAGATGCTAAGAGATATCAAAGTGGAGTATGAGAAACCTATCACAATCTTCTGTGATAATTCAAGTGCAATAAATATATCTAACAATCCGGTGTTGCATTCAAAGACTAAACACATATCCATCAAGTTTCACTTTTTGAGAGAACAAGTAAACAAGAATGAAGTCAGATTGGAGTTTGTGCCTTCCAAGGATCAGATTGCAGACATCTTTACTAAACCTCTACCTAAGGACTCTTTTGAGTATCTCAGGGAGAAGTTAGGGGTTATTCCCCCTCCGGTGTTGAACTAAGGTGCACTGTTGTGCATCAATTCGGTGGATATCACAGTCACATCTTGTGGTCTGGATTGATGATGGGGAGCTGCTACTTAGGGGGAGTAGCATGTATGATTCTAAAGTGGTAGAAATGCAAGTATGTGCCCTTTGCCATTGATGTCAAAGGGGGTGAGAAGACATGTGAAAAACAAGTGGTTTCTGATCAAAGGGGGAGCAGTAAAGGGAGAGAAGACATGTGAATGGTTGTTGCTGATAGGGGGAGTTGTGACAGTGAGGAGAAGTTCTTGTCTTGATGGTTAAAACAGTTTTTCACATCATATGTTGCCATCAATGACAAAGGGGGAGATTGTTGCAAGTATGGGCCTAACCTGTGTTGTCATTGATTTCAACATACTCCTATTGCATTAATGATAAGGATTGGATGAGCTGTGTGCTGAGGATATTGAGAAAATTAGTCTCAATCAAGAATAGTGAAGAATAGTGATGATAGTAAGACAAAAGTCCAAGATAGGATGAGGATCAGAGGATGCGGTTTAAAGGGTTTGTAGATATGTGTCTTAAGATGGTTCAATAGAGATTTCAGAGGTCCGCATGAAGATTTGAAGAAGTTGTGGCCGCTCAAGTAAAACTAGTTCCGACAGATGTTCAGTGGTGACAAAGTGATACAGATAGGTCCGGTGAGATCCATAAATGCATTATCATGTTCTACGGATTTGAGGGAGTGTTGAGGAAGTCTTTGTGAAGCATCAATTCGATTGGTTCATGGTTTGAAGGTCCACAAGCATCTATTCCTTTGTGACAGTAATGACAGACTATGTTCTTGAGGTTCTGGATGAAGAAGAGAAGGATTTCAATAAGCAAATGAAGTGTGGATGTTCTTGGTGATTCAGGCAAGCTTGTGGAGGTCTTTGGATCGTGTCCAAGTTCATGTTGGTGGTCCGCATTGGAGTTGGAGATTCCAATTGAAGAATAACTTCCAGATGATGGTGTTCTTCTTGAGATTGGCCGACTGGATGAGTTACACATCCTACGGATGATCTTGTTGATGTTTGCCGACTTAGATGATCATTCCTAAGTTGGTGTCTTGTATAAATAAGGGATTGCAAAGTCATTTCAAAGATTTCTTGTGGAGATGAGTGTGTGGTAGTGAGGAAGAGAGTGAAAGGCAGAGAAAAAATATTGGGCTTAAATGGAACTGATTCAAACATGGTGAAGATGCTATTTTCCAGTTCAAGTAGGTGATATTTATTTCTTTGTAGACAGTGTGTCTCTTGTAGGCAGTGAGCCTCTTGTGAGCAGTGTGCTCGGGCAGTGAGCCCTAATTGGCATGTGCCATATTGTTCTTTCTATTCTTCGAATAGAGAATACAATATTGGGTTAATCACCCTGTGGTTTTTCCCTTAACCGGGTTTTCCACGTCAAAATCTTGGTGTCTCATGTGTTAATATGTTTTTGCTCTTAATTTGTTGCATTGTGTTTCCATGATTGATTTACTATTATGCTGTTGAATAACAATGTGGAGTTAAGTGCTTAAATTGGAAGAAAGTTTTGGACAACTGATTCACCCCCCCTCTCAGTTGTTTGCCCTAAATCTAACAGGCTTCCATTATTAGTGATAATGGATAGAGGAATGCCATAACGACAAATGATATAGTTCAGGATAAATGAGGCAATTTGCTTGCCTATGACATTGGTTAAGGGTACAACTTCGATCCACTTAGTAAAATACTAAGTGGCAGTTATTATGAATTTGTGGTCGTTAGATGAAGAGGGATGGATCTTGCCCACAAGGTTGAGTCCCCACTGTCAAAAGGGCCAAGGAGTCATTAAAGGCTGCAGTTCTTGTGCCGGTGCATGTATGAGGTTTCCATGGATCTGACATTTCTTGTACTTCTTGACAAAACGATAAGAATCGGTTTCCATACTTGGCCAGTAGCATCCCATACGCATATGTTTCCTAGCCAAGGTAGGACCACTAGAGTGCATTCCGCAAATATCTTCATGAACTTCCCTTAAGGTGGTTTGATATTCCTCACTTTCTAGACACCTAAAGAGAGTACCATCAAGACCTCGTCAATAAAGGGTATCGACTATTATGGTATAGCGAGCGGCTTGACGGATGAAGATTCTTTGTTGATTATTGGATAGACCAGGTGGTAATGTATTCTCTTTCAGATAGGTATAGACATTTTTGGATACAAGGGGGAATCTGATCCTACTATGTGACATATAATTTGTGTTTTAGGGATATCATATGAAGGATTAGACACTGGCTCCACTAAGAACTCATAATGTGACTAATTTTCTGATATATCCAAGAGTGATGCAATGGTTGCCATGGCATTTGTAGCTTTATTCTCTAGTCTAGGTATTTGTTCAAAAGAAATCACAATAAAATACTCTTTGAAGTCATCTACCATACGCTTGTAAGGTATTAACTTATCATCCTTGGTTGATGCAAAAAGAGCAACACAGTTTTTCCAGAAGCTTACTACTGATTATCATCCTTGCTCTGATAGTCATCATTTACTTGATTAATGACTAGTTGTGAATCTCCATAAACATGCAGCTCTCGGACTTTCCATTCTATGGCCATCTTGAGACCAATGAGCAATGCTTCATATTCTGCCACGTTGTTGGTACAAGGGAAGAGTAGTCTATATGATTTCAAGATTGTATCTCCTTGAGGTGTGACCAACAAATTGCTTACTCTTGACCCATGTTGTGTATAAGATCCATCAAAATAGAGCTTCCATGCTTGAGTTGTTATGCTAAAGATAGCTTCATCTAGAAATTCAAAACTTAATGGTTTCTCATCATTCAGTGCTGCATCTGCTAACTGATCCGCAATCACTTGGCCTTTTATTGCTCTTATGTCCAAATATTCAATGTTGAACTCGCTGAGAATCATTACCCACTTTGATAATCTACCTGTCAGGATTGCCTTACTGAGAAAATACTTCAACAGATCTATTTTTGCTACTAACTTGATTGGATGAGTGAGCATATAATGTCTTAGCTTTTGAGATGCCAAAACTATGGAAAGACATGCTCATTTAATAGGCATGTATTGTATCTCATAGCCTACCAATGTCCGACTGATGTTGTAAATACCTCGTTCCTTTCCTTCATAATCCTGCTGTGCCAGTAGATCCCCTAGAGATGTTGGTGTAGATGAAATATAAAGCAAAAGTGGTTGCCTTGGATTGGTGGCATCAAGATTGGAGTATTCATCAGATACTCTTTCAAGAGTTCAAAAGCTTGTTCACACATCTCATCCCATCTGAAAGGAATGTTCTTGTGAAGGAGATGAGTGAAAGGATGACATTTGTCAGCTAAATGTGAGATAAACCGACAGATAGACTACAATTTTCCTTGCAATGACCTTAGTTGACTAATATTTTTGGGTGGGGTCATCCCACAATAATGGGTTACACTTTTTTGCCAAACTTGACATTGAAATCAACATTTTGAACTAATCTTCACTTTCTGACACCTATAGCCCCTAAACCGTTAGGAATTTGAAGATGATGCAAACTAGTGATTTGTGAGATTTTGTCTGTAGATTCTAAATATATTTTTTTAAAAAATTTTGGAGTTAAATTGTAAATTTTTTTGCATCTCCTTTGATAACTAGTTTTTAATAGTAAACAACTTTTTTTAAAGTGGTGTATTCCATAATGCATAACTTTTTTACTACAAAGGATAAAATTCTGATTCTTTCGAATTTAGATTGGTAACACCGATATCTAGTGAATGCATTTGGTTTCATAATGTTTTGTTGAATATTTTGTTTTTAATTTAGTTTTGAAGTCAAACCAATTATAATTTAGACATACGCATATTCCATAGAACATAACTTTTTCCATATTATTGGATGATAGTACCTTAGAAGGCAATTGGGCAATTATGTGTAGAGCTCCTCGATCTAACAAGATTAAAGATGTTGTTAGAAACTTGATCTCAACCTTTTGGAATGATTCAATACTCATGCTTCATCAAATAGTAGAGATGTTATCAAACACAGAATTGGGCCCAATAGTTATGAACTACATACAAAACATTGGCTAGATATAACACAACATGAGATGTATGTAAAATTTTGTAATTCAAATCCAAATATAAAGATTGGGCAAACAATGTTTGAAAGGTTAAGGCCATATTATGTGAAGACAAACAAGGTTTTTGAAACTTGTTGTCGTTATCATATTGAATTTGATCTCTACTATCAGGTGTTTCGAAAGATTTGTGAAGACAGTGATGGTCTTGTAAATGCACCTCCTAAACTGGCAAGTCAGTTCATAGCATCCATCTTATGTGATAAATCAGATGAGGATAATGGAAATGGTCAAATAAACTGCATAAAAGGTCTTTGTAAAACATGTGGAAATTTGGCTAAAATGCCTTTGAGAAATGAAGATATCAACCCAATGAAGTTGGTAAATTGCAAGAGGTACAAGTATGTAAAGTTTCAAACAAAACATGGGAAAGAATCCACAAGGTTAGATTATGTAGAAGAGGAGATACCTATTGGAACATTTATGGAAAATTTATAGAAAATTTTCATAAATTGATTCAACCATACATACATCATGCTTTTTTTGCTAAGTGGCAAGAATAACAGTTTCAAACATTAAGAGATACTTTCCCACCTAGAATAATTTTATCAGTGGTCGACTTTGCAAAAAATTACTCTTTTGTACATCAAAAAGAGATTTAATCAGAATATTACTTTTCAGAGAAGATCACTATTATGGTGCATGTGTGTTATCAACATGCACAATTGGATTTGGATGGTGTTGATAGTACATTTTAAGCACTAGTCATCAAGAAAGAATGTCACTTTTATATTAGTGATGATAAAGAGCATGACACACTTTTTGTACAACATTACTTTTAGAAGTTTTTTGGATATTTGGCAAGTAGGGGTGTAAATTTTGAAAGGCATTTTGTATGGTAAGATGGATGTGCGTCACAATTCAAAACACCAAGGCCATTTTATGCATTATGTAGATATCATTGAAATGACAATATACCACATGTTTGGAGTTTCTTTGAGAGTGGGCATGGAAAGGGTGAAAATAATGATGCAGGAGCTTGCATCAAATGTGCTCTAAGGAAACATCAAATGAATTATGATGGAGACTGTATAAATGATGCACATGATGTTGTTGAATGGTGTAAGTTACACTTTGCACCAAATGAGGCCGGCACATCTTCAAGAACAAACAGATACATTCCACATAGAGTGTTTTTCATGTATATGATATATGTGTACACACAAGTTTGTTTATTTTAGTTTGAATTTAATTATTTAGGTATATTTTATTCATAATGTACTTGATATATATTAAATTTGTAGGTGTGGATAGAAGATCAATGTATGGATGCAAGAGGGTAGAGAAAACAAGATCTTTGCATTGACGTTGTGCACTAGGTATTACTCTTGTTTTTGTTATGAGTGCATGTTGGGAGATTTTGAGAATTCTAATAACCAGCAACGTGGATATGTCAGTGAATGGGAAAATGTGCCACTAGTTGTTACCAACGCATACAATGAAGATGAGGATGAAAGATTTAAAGATATTCCTTTGATTTCAACTGATTATAACCATATTTCAGGATTGATTAAAAAAGGTATGTGTGTGTGTATATATATATATTATATAAGGTATCTCTAAATTTTTTAAGTTACAAATTTTGGAATGTATGTAAATTTTTGGTGCAGGAGATATTTTTGCAATCATAGTAGAGGATGGAAATATAGAACAAGTTAGTTATTATTTATTGTGTTGCACAGAAGAGAGGCAAAAGCTAATAAATCTAGAAACAAGTGATGGAATGGTGTTTCCCACATGTTTAACTTTATTTTAATATATTTTTAAATATTTTTCAATTTGTTACCTATGTACATGTCAAGTACCTCAAGAGTGATTTAAAATGTGTTCAATTTTTATACTATAATTTATGTTATGTCTTACCAAGCAATGATAATGCTATACATGTTCATAGATGTACATGTAGGTTAAATTTACCCTAAAAATGTTATACATATTACAGTGTGGAATGTTGTTTCCTATAGGTTCAGTTGTAGTTCAAGGGACACATCTCAAACAAGTCAAGATTGTTCAACATGGGATTCACTTTATTGATTATCAACCTAATAACAAGGTATATCAGTATAGCCACCTAGTAATTGCTATTGGCCTAACTCTTCATATAGTTTCAAACACACGTGGACGTCATAAGTGGAGACTACATAGTGAAGATCATCAGAGAATATTAGATGTGATTGAAGAGCGAGCTGAACCAATTGATGTGGTATGAAAAATATGGATGAAGAACTTATAATATTTTATGTTTTGAAGACCTAAATTAACTATATAGATGTATGTTCATGTATTAATTATTTTACAATCTATGCAAGTTAAATTAATAGTTCTTTTGTTGAACAAATTTTAAATTTCAACCATGGCAGTTCTTAATGTACAAATGATCTCTCTATTAGAAGTCATGTAGAGAATGCCCTAGATCTTCTTATTCAAGCATGCATCAATATGATAATTTTTGAATGCTTTTATTTAATGCTATATATGTTGTTTGAATTGTGCTACAATTTACATGTACATGTATATGCACTAGAGATGTCATCTATAAAGTTTATAGATATATATAGCCATGTTACATCTATAAACTATTCAACCAATAAAATTTCACTTGACAAATGTAAAAAGAGAGATCTTAATTATTCCACTTTGAAGTTGACAAATCATTTTAGGCCACTGATACAAACATTGAAATTCCCACAATATCAACAAAAATGAAATATTTGGCACACAACCTTGAGTAACCTTTGATTGACATCAATTTCATGATTTTTATGGGTAGACTCAAAAGTTTAAAATTGTCATGATAAAAATTTGAGGACATCCTAGGCTCCATTTATATATGTTCTCATGTAGTAGCTTCCCTAGGTTATCTCTTGTATCATGTCCATTTGCAACATCTTATATGGTATTTCATTGCTTAATGATGTAGTGTCTTTGAATTCCCATTTCGTTAATGAATGCATGTTTTTCCTTCAAAATTTAGTTGAAGAGATAACTAATTACTCATAGCCAACCACATGTATGCATTTCTTCATGTTAGTTTCTCTCCAAATCATGCTATAAATAGCTAACAAAGATTATAAGATGCTTTTTATGGGCCAATGGGGTAATAATAGAGGGATGTCAAGCTCTACATGGGCACATTATCTCTAACCTAAAGATTGTGGCAGGCTTGGAATCTTAGACCCCTAGACACAAGGAACATGCCTCATGATGAAGTGGATAGTTAGAGAATTGCAAGAATTAGGTACTTGAAAATCTTGTTTAGTTTCAAGTGCAAACTACCATAACTTTAGAAGTTTAGTCTTCTACTAGCCAACTATATGTAAGGTTATCTCAATTGTATGCTAGTTATGATTGTTCATGCTTGATATGCTAAATATCAGAGGATCTTCTAAATGCAATAATGTCTACTAAAATTTTTAGCTGATATCATTAATAGATTTAATGGTATAATAATCATTGTTTATTGACATGTAATTGAAAAACATCACTAGTAGTATTTGACTGCACATAGGCCCAAAAATAATTTAACAATGCAACAATTCCAAACAAATTTTAATTACACTTGTGAATACAAATTACATTGATTCCCATTTTATTTCAAAATAAATTTTGGAAGTTCTTCAATTTAGAGTGCCACTTATTGCTCCTCTTCTATCATTTCACATTTGTTTCTTATCATAGGCTCAGTACCTTCCCTTCTTTTTATTCCTCATATTCATTTAGAAAATTAGGTAATGTGTGTTGTAAATAACAAAATTCATCAAATAAATCTAGATTGTAGATTTAGAATCTATAGTGTTTGTAGATTTAATATTGTTTTGTTTCACATATCAAGACTTTTTTGTTAACTTTTGTTTTATTTGGAGGTCCACTTATTTATATAATATTTTTTTGTTTCACATGTATCAAGAATTTTTTGTTTTTAACTTTTCTTTATACTCATAAATGAATCACAATTTGCAATTGTAATTGAGTTTGTAAATTTACAAATTTTAAAATCTATATTCTATTGAATTACATAAACACCTAACTATTTTGTGTTCAAATGTGCATGTCAACATAACCATTACACCCTTTCAAATAACCCAATTGCTAGTTTGTAGAATGTGAAGGAGAAATCATCATTATTTTGTTGTGGCTTGCATATCCCCAAATCAAATAAAAGCTTTGTGAACAATTATATTTATAATCAAGTAAAACTATATTAAATTTCATGTTTGGAATTGTATTTGATGTTTTCATTTGTATGATAAGTGTTCATCAAGTTTGGTTTAAGCAAAGTATTAGCACCACATAATTGTGTTTAGATTTGTTTATGTCATGGTAGATTTTTTCTAATGAACTCTTTTGGGAGAATGGTTTTGTCTTTAATACAAGGCAATCATTTCTAAATGAATCATTTCGAAGTCTTAACTATTCATAATATTGTTTTGTTTCATGTATATCAAGAATTTTTTGTTTTTCACTTTTATTTATACCCATAAATGAATCATAATTCAAATGCAATTGTAAATTTACATTTTAAAACCTATATTTTACACTTACTAAATTACACAAATAAGGTCTAAATAACTTCTCATGACAAAAACAATCATAATAATAATAAATAGAAATGTCCTCATAAATGTCCACAAACACACAAATGTAGATAGAAATGTCCTCATAAATGTGACCCACAAACGCACATGTAGATAGAAATGTCAGGTCATAAATGTCCACAAACACACATACATGCAAATGTATATAGATAGAAATGTCCTCATAAATGTCCACAAACACACATGTAGATAGAAATGTCAGGTCATAAATGTCCACAAACACACATACATGCAAATATATCTAGATAGAAATGTCCATACTGTTGGGTGAATATTTTGTCGTTAACTCGCTAACGGCAAAATGGGTATATCAGCCACAGCTATGATGAGACAAAGTCTCTCCTCTCAGCAAGGGGAGGTTCCCTCTAATTACTTAACTTTTGTAAATCAAACACTTATCAGATTTATGTACACTAAAAACTATGTTTGTGGTGGTTCCATCTCATCTCATTTTCTTTTTTCAGAGTAGATGTTTATATTTCAAACTCTTGATATAAGACTCGTAGATTATCACAATATCACAGAAACACAAAGTTTTCTGTTACCTCACTTATTACTTGTAAATGGAAATATTTGAAGTAGAATGTAGCGCAAAGTCTTCACTCCTCCTCAAGATGATAAAAGTAAATCAAATAGAACAACTTGCAGCACAAAGTCTCCAAACTATTGTATTTTCACAAACATGAACATATAACCCACAACTGATTTGATAACACAAAGTTTACCAGAATCAAATTAAGAGTGCTCTTCAATCACTTGTAATAAACTCCACACTTCAATTATTATCAAAATAAGACTATGATAGCAAGACGTAAGAACAAAACTATCACAACACAAATAATTCCAAGACAAAGATTGGAATTGAACTTGCTTTCTTGTATTGATAAATATTTGAATATTGATTTTCAAATAAGCACAAAGTCTTGATTTGCTTTTCAATTTGCCAGAGTTTTCTTGCAATAGACAAAAGATAGATATTTACAAAAGAGGTCCCCTTTATTTATAGGGAAAGACCTTGAGAAAATCTAGGAAATCTACAACTACTTTGACTTATTCAAAAATAGGAGTCCTTATTGACTTGGGACTTCCTATATTTTTACATGTAATTACATATTGAAAATGTACATGTAAAAATGTCCAAAATTGTTTTGAAAGTACATGTGAAAATCAGAAAATAAACTAAGGGAAAAACCAGCTACTTCAATTTGTGTCACCACCTTTTCTCACGTGGTGATCATACATAGTGAAGGTCGCCTGCATTTCAATGCTATCTAGGTTGAATGTGTTTTTGAAGATCATCCTGGCCCTCACTATGGCGTCCCTTACTATAGTGATTGACTTGGCATGATTGGTTAACTTGGTTTTCAGATTGTCCAAGGTTAACTGGTTGTCCAAGAGGTTGTCCACAGAAGTTATTGAAATACTTTATCTTCAAATTCTTTTTAGAACATGTCTTCAAATTCCTTGACCATTTCTTCTGCTGACAGGAATTGGTTATCTTGCGATACCAAGTTACAAGGTAGTTCCTCCAACTTATGCAAAAGGTTGACATCATTTTCTTCGCTGATCTCTTTTGTAGCCTCAAGATCCTTGATCAAATTCCTTAGCATACTGCTCCTGTACATCAGAGCTTCCTTTGTTTCAGTGTATGAATCCCTGATAGAAATGGCGCCAATGGATATCAAGGTACTTATTTTCAGCTTCCTCATTTCCACCCACTTATCATGAGTATCCTCTGTGCGATCAATATCTTGAGAGATGGCATCAATGAGATCATTGAGTTCCGCCCTTACTTTCCTCATCTTATCCGTTTTCTCAAATACCTCCGTGAGCAAAGAGATTCCCTGTGCTCACATCCTGTCTAAATACTCTTCCAGTACCTTTCCTCTGAGGTGAGTCTTTTCTGCCTTCAGAATGACAGGGTCTTCTACAGAAACAGCCTCTGGAGTAACTGCTTCTGAATTCAAAGTGATCTTTCTTACAACTGCAGTCAGTTGTTCTATTTTTGCCTTATAGTAATCTTTCATTTCTTTTTCCCTGTCGAACTTCTGGATCAGGATGTCCATGGCTGACTGCATATCATTTTTAGCGCTCTCATGGGTGATTTTGCCCAATTCAACCCTAGAAATTGAGTAGTCATTCATATCAAAATTTTCAACAGTTGCATCCTGTGGGGGTTTTGTTATCTCCAAAATTTTATGCCCCTTATCTTCAAGTACCCTTGAAAGGATCTTTGGTTTCTTCGGAGCCTTAGGTTTTGCAGGTACCAGCTTAGTGAAATCAAAATCATCTGGAGAGATGACTTGCTTTTTTCTCTTTGGCGTGTAAGCTGACAACCAAGGTGGAAGCAGAGAATTATTCACATTGGAGTCCATTCCTACCACTGGTGTTCCTAGAACTGTGCTTGTACTGGTGGTAGAAACAATAGGCGGGGTGTTGGTAAAAACTGCACCTGTTACATTAGCACTTGAGACTTGTTCAGTATTCATCACAAAATGATCAAACATAGATGTGTCACCAATATCAAAAGATGAAGATGACAAACTAGGAATTGAATCAGAAGAACGAAGAACATTTTCAAAAGTGCTGTGGGGATTATCGAAGATTATTTTAGGAGGAGAGGGGGATTCAGAATAAGGGATGTTAATAGGGGAAGCAGGCACAGGGGGTGCAACAGGTGTATTCTGCTGTGGAGACAAAGCCTCTTCATCTTGTTGCTCTACATCCTTGTCTTCAACATCCATCTCTTCTGTAGCTGGCTCTTCAGTTGCTGGATCCTCGGCCGCTGGCTCTTCGACTTCCATTTCTTTTGGTTCAGGTTCCTCCTCAACAACTTTTGCTTTCTTCATCACAAATCTGATTTTAGGTTTATGTGTTTTAGAGGATGATGGAGCATCACTCTTATTCTTCGTTCTGTTCTCAACCTTCTTACCAGTCTGCTCTTGAACTTCAGTTTCTGAACCAGTGAGGAATTCCTTCAGCGTAATTCCTTTATCTTCCAGCCACTTATTGGTGTTAGCCAATATGGGCTCAAACCTCTTCCTTAATGAAGTCGACTCCTTTTGGGACCATTGGATTGGAGGTAAAGGAGTACTAGCTATCTTTTCTGCATCATACTTGGCATCAACCAATTCGCCATCATCCACAAGGTCTTCTGGAATATCAGCAAGCCCTAGATATTCAATTTGTTCTAGAGACAACCTACTATAGTCCAGTTTCCTAATATCTTCCTCGGTCCTCAAATCTATCTAGACATCTTCCACCATGGGTTCGTGAAACTGTGTTTTCCTCTTGATTTTATCCTTTACGCCCCGGTAATTAAATTTTGGTCTCCTCTTGAATTGCTTCATGGTGACCAATTGCATTTCTGTCTCCATAGCCCTTGCCTTTGCAGCAGTCAACACTAAGTATCTGTCGATTTCCACTGGAAATCTGAAGCCAGGCTTCTTGAGTTCCATCTGTTTGTTATGCACAACAATCATCTGTCTGCACAACTCCATCAAGACCAGTCTATCTGAAGGAAACCTAGGAAGCATATAAGGGTAGCCTTGGAAAAAGCCAACCCTCAAGTATGAAAAAGAAGGAAATTGCAAAAACATACAACCAAAGCCATTCACCACTGTCCATGCCTCGTCTGAAATTCTTCTCTATTCCAGCTGGGGATCAAAAAGACACAAGAATACAGCAAAGAATGCATCATTCACTCTCCTGAAATGGTGAATGGAACCTTTCAATGTCAGCTGAGAATAATACTGATATACTGGGACTACTCTCCTATCCCCTTTTGATGATAATCCTGGAAAAATCCTCATGGAGGCTGCGATGTATACCAGATAGGAAGTCATGAAGAATTTAGAGGTAGTGGATACCTTTGTCAGCTGATCATGCAAAGCGTTACTGATTTTCTCTCCCCAGAAAATAACTTGCCTGCCCTGGAGTATGACCTTAATGAACGGATACATCCATTCATGAAATTGTGAAGAGGAAGACAAACCTCTTATCCTGCTGAGGAGGGTAATCAAATCACCAACTTCTTCCACAAAGTCACTTCAAGGAAAGCTACGTGGCCATCTAGACAAACTTGACCTTGCAATCTTCAACCATTTGTTGTTGATCACTTTCTTTGCTTTCTCTGGATTCTTGTCATATTCCTTTTGAGCTTCAACAAAGTCAAGCTTCAATACCTCTGTCGCAGGAGGACACATGAACACCTTGTCAATGAACTTAGGATCCAACCTGATTATTACATTACCACTGGCGTCCACCACGACTCTAATATCTTTGTTATAAAAATGGGCACACTGAAGAACAAATTCTGTATTGTGAGCCACCACCGGGAAGGAGGATACCAGATGAATATTACTTTCCACTATCTTCCTCATCATGGCACTGGGGTTGCTTGACTTGGTTCTCTCTACAAACTCAGCCATATCAACATGGCCAATCTCCGTATCTCTAATGTCCTCAACATTAGAATGGACTGAGGTGATTGGGAAAACACCTTGATATTTGTATTTCATTGCTTTTGACTTCTTCGGAGACAAGTCAGTCATTTGGATGAACTTTCACCGAGAAGAAGTTTGACGTTGAACGGAGCTCCGCAAGAGAAACTGCAACAGAAATCATGATCATGCAATCAGGGAAAATATGGGCAATCTGGGAAAACTGCATGTTGACGATCACGACCATGGGAATGCACTTGAAAAAGGGCTATAGTGCGAGCTGGCCAAGAATTAGAGGAGAAGCGGGCTCGGGAAAACGAAATTGGAAATTTTCTAGTGTTAGGAAAATTTGAGACATTTTTTGCACGGGCGGCAAAATTCGTCGCCCTTGCATATGGGGGTTTTGTATTATTTGCATCGGCGGCGAATTTTGCTGCCTTTGCATGTTGAGAGAGGAGTGAAATGGTATAAGCGGCAAAATTTGCCGTCGATGCAGGAAAGCAGGGGGTTTATGTTGGAGCGGCAAAATTTGCCGACACTGCAGGTTGTGTTTGTCGTTTACGATGTTTGGTCGGCGAATTTTACCGACATCACATGAGGGAAGTTCCATACATGTTCGAGTGGTGAATTTCACCGACAATGCACATTTGATAGGTGTAGTGAGGTTCTAGCGGCAAACTTAGCCGCTGTTGCATTTGATAAAATCTGCAGTTTTAAGTGCAGGGGCCGGGAAAATTGCAGACAATGCACATTTGATAAGGGTCGCCTGATACAAGTGAAGGCTCGGCGAAATCCGCCGTCATTACACTAATGGTATATATTGAGGGTTTGGCAAACCTAGGGCAATACAATCCCTAGGGTTTTCGGGGTAGAATCTAGGGGGACCCTAGGTGAAAACAAAACAACAAAACCACCACAAAAAAAATGGAAACTACAGATTAAAACGAAAAACAAAACATAAAGAAAACCAGAAACAAAAATTAAAACGAAACATTCTTGATAAACCCGGGAAGGAGGAGAACGAAAAATGAGAGAGAAACTTACCCGTTCTATAACTCGAAAACCCTACGTTTGTCGGCGATGAATGTGGACCGATCTCTTTGACGGCGCGATCAAGCAACGTGAGGAGAGGTCTGGAGGGTAGCTCGAGAAGAGGAGATGAAATGGAGAAAATAAACTGTCGAAAGACATAAATAACTCAATCATAAATGCTGAGCGAGTGGCACGAGTGGCCATTAATGGCACTGCGTGACCAAGATTTACAAAATCTTGCTTGAGCGGAGATTTCGGCCGTTCATGCGCAAAAGGGAAAAGAAAAACACGTAAAAGCGGCAAAAATTGCCGACCTCACATTAAACCAAAAGAAAGCATGTAGCGGCGGCGAAAAAGGCCATCATTGCATGTGATGAAATTTCGACGACATATGCGATGGCGGTGAATTTAACCGCTCCTGCACTTTTGAACTTAAAACGATGTAATAGCGGCAAATTTTGCCGACATTACATCAAAACAAAAAACAAGCTTAAAATAATATGTAAGAGCGGCATTTTTTGCCGCTCTTGCATATCAAGAGTAAAAAATTTACTAACTTAAAAATGACTAAAATTAACATCTTAACCAATTTACGACTTGAATTTTTCTTCACAAATATTGAGAAATTAATTCAAGGAAACGTCGTAAACGAGTTTTAAAATGTCAAATGACCTTGCACGAAAACAAGAACATCTTTTCTCGATTCGTGATCTTAGAGTGTAGATTCACGAAATGGACAAGTTTCGTGGGGTTGTCTACAAAAACGAGCATAGCTGATTTTGAGAACAACAGCTGGCTCTAACTGGGGAACTTCCCTCAATCAAACTTTGAAACGATTGAGGGGAGTAGAATTCAATCTCTAAGTGCCTTCATCCATGCCATTGGGCTATAGAGTCAAGCTAAAAAGAAAAAGACACAAAAGACTAAACGAAAAAGCAAAAATAAAACACAAAACTATACAAATGTACAATTTAACTTATCTGAAACTTCAAGGATTGAAGTGCTTCAGATGCTGTCCACTGTGAGGCAACAAGAATGGTGTCCCATCTTGATACTCCAGCAAGAAACTATTTTCACCACAGAACTGATGAATGGTGAATGGGCCTCTCCACAAGGAATCAAATTTTCCATGCATTCCTTTTGGTTCTCTCCTCTTGTCCCACAACAAGACTTGATCTCCAACCTGAAACTCACGAGCCTTTGTCTTCTTGTCGAAGAGTTTCTTTACTTGATTTTGGTGCTCAGCAATACGGTCCACCACAACAGTACGCTGCTCTTCAAGTTCGGTCAAATACATGATCCTTTTATCAATAGAACTATCAAAAGTTCTATCTTCCAATGCCTTTACCAACTTCAATGCTGGCAACTCCAAGGTAATCGGTATCTCTGCATTCAGACCATATAGAAGCTGAAATGGCGACATGCCTATTGCCCTTTTGGGTGTAATCCTATCTGCCCATAAAGCATCAAACAATGCCTTATGCCAAGTTCTCTGATTTTCATCTACCAGCTTCCTGATGATAGTGACCAGATTCTTATTGCTTGATTCTGCTTGACCATTCCCTTGCAGTTAATAGTCTGAAGAATGGGAAAGGGTGATCCCATGTTTATAGCAAAACTCAGTAATCTCATAAGAGGAAAAACAAGTAGCATTGTCTGCTACAATCTTGTTTGGAACTCCAAACCTGGAAATAATGTTCTCCTTAAGAAAATTGCATACCACCTTAGAAGTGGCGTGTTTGACTGGAATAGCTTCCACCCATTTGGTAAAATAGTCTGTTGCCGTGAGGACATAGTTATGTCCGGCACTTGATGACGGATTCACTGCACCAATGAAGTCAATACCCCATTGCTGAAAGGGCTCCTCAATCACCACTGGTTTTAGAGGTAAGGCTGCCAATTTTGGTTTCCCAACGAACTGTTGGCATAACTCACACCTGCGTACCCAATTATACGCATCTTGGAATAGTGTGGGCCAATAGTATCGAGCTCGCAGAATCTTGTGAGCCGTTATAGGTGCTGAAAAATGCCCTCCACAAGCCAAATTGTGGAAAGACTCCAAAAGTCTACCTTGTTGCGCTTTATCCACGCAACGAAGAAATACACCGTCAAGACTTCTCTTGTACAAACCATTGTCCCAAAGGACGTAGTTAGCAGCTTTTAACTTGATAGTTCTCCTTTCCTTATAAGACAAGTGAGAAGAGCACTCACCATAGGTAAGGAAATGAGCAATATTGGAATACCACTCGTCAGTTGTAGTAACAAAAAGAACAATTGGCGTGTCCACCACTTCTTCTTCTTCGTCCCCTGTCTCTTTTGGAACGTTGTCTGCGATCAATTGACACAAACCTTTACCGCGCACAAGCTTGGTAGGCTTGATATCCAGATCGAATTCTTGAATCTTAGCGATCCAATTACCCCTCTTTGTTCTGAACTTCTGTTGAGTTAGGATGGATTTGACTGTTGTATCAGGCACCATGACAATAGTGTGTGAGTTTAGAATATAGAACCTGAAATGCTTAACCGCTTTGACTACGGCATAAGCATGCTTCTCCATATTCGAATACTTCAATTCATGAGCTTTGAGAGGACAACTCATAAATGATATGGGGGATTCAACGCCTTCTTCATTCTGCTGAACCAAAATAGCTGAAAGTGTGTGTTCTGAAGCGTAGCTATAGACTAGGAAATCCTTAGTGTAGTCGGGACAAACAAGAACCGGAGCATGAGCAATAGCTCTCTTGATATCCTCAAATGCTTCCTTACCTTCCGCAGTCCAACGGAAAGTGGCCTTACCCTTCATCATATTAACAATGTGATGGGTTTTTTCTGCAAACTCAGGAATGAACCTTCGCAGAAAATTCACCTTTCCAAAGAAAGAGTGAACAGCAGTCTTACTTGCTGGCAGAGTGAGACTTTGAATAGATTTAACCCTCTCCGGGTCAATCTTAGTACCTTCCCGAGATACAATGTGCCCAAGAAGCTTACCCTCCGTCACCCCAAAAATTGACTTCTTGGGATTGAGGGAAATACCATTTTACCGACAGCGTTCCAGCACTTGTCGCAAATGATGTGCATGATCATGACAGTTTTTGGAGAAAACAGTCAGATCATCGAGATATACCACAATAAACTTACCCATTTCATCTCTGAAGGCAAGATCCATCGCTCTCTGAAATGTTGCGCCAGCATTGATCAGACCGAAAGGCATTCTGCGATATGCAAATGTGCCCCGTGGTGTGGTGAAGGCAGTTTTGAACTGATCAGCTTCATTTACCTCCACTTGGTTATACCCTGAAAAACCATCTAACATAGATAGCATTTCTGAACCTGTCACTATTTGCAATACTTGGTCCATGATGGGCAAAGGGTAGTTATCTTTCAAGGAAGACTGGTTGAGGTTTCTGAAGTAACACAGATACAGATTTCTCCTTTCTTCTTCCTTATAGGTACTATGTTTGAAACCCATGTGGAATGATGAATTGGAAAAATAATCCTTGCATTCAACATCTTCTGAATTTCAGAAAGAATCGTACCTGATATCTTTGGATTGTATTGCCTCTGCTTCTGTTTGTAAGGCAACGATCCAGCTTTGAGGGGAATTTCGTGTCGAACCTCCTTAGGCCTGAAAGACTTCAGATCATCATAGGAGTAAGCCAAAACATCAATGTAATGGCGGAGGAGGGTAATGAATTTGAATCTTTCATCAGCAGTGCAACATTTTCCGATGTTGACCATCTTAGGATCTGTTTCCGCACCCAAATTGACCTGCTCAAATTCCATGGAAGAACTCAAATCCTGATGTTGTTGCCGCTGCTTGATATACCTGTCATGTTTATCAAAGAGTCTCTCAAGGGAAACCAAACCTTTTGGGATTTTATTTCCTTTCAACTGTAGAAATTCTTTGCCAGTCTGCGAATCTACCTCAAAAACGTATTCACGAGGTGGTGATTCGCTTCCTTCAAAGTAAAGCTCATCAAAACTATCCATCTTTTCTAGGAAAGCAATGATTTGATTATCGCCATTGAACACCTACCAATGGTCGGCGTTATCAGGTACACTTGGTCTGAAGACTAGCTCAATAGTGTACTTGCTTCCTTTGAAATCCTTGTGAGGCACCATGAGAGTGGCGGAAACAGCCAATGAATCTGCACGGTCATTGAACTCTCTTGGCACAATTGAAATATTGAAAGCATCGAAATCTTCAATGCAATCCCATACGTGATTGCGATAGTGTCTCAATCTTTCATTTTTTGTTTGGTACAAATTTCTTACTTGACAAACTACCAATTCGGCGTCCCCTTGAGCATGCAGGATCTTAACACCTCTGGTGCGCGCCGCTTCCAATCCGAGCAACAAGGACTCGTATTCGGCGGTGTTATTGGTATTGTCAAATTGTAGCTTATATGAAAAAGGTAAAATATCACCTTGTGGTGATATCAAGACCACTCCGGCTCCAGAACCGGTAGAAGAACAACTGCCATCAAATTCTAAAATCCAGACTCCATCAGAATTTGATTTCTTAGACTTCCTCTGGTCGGAAGATTCCTCTTCGTCAGTGAGGGAAGAATCTGGAATTGCTATACTTTTACCTGAACTTTCGTCTGAAAACTCTTCTGAGTCTTCGTCTGACATATCGGAGCTATCACCTGATGTAGCCTCATCTGATGAATCGGAACAATCTTCAGTAGATAGAAAATAGTTACCCATTCCCGAGGACTCAAACAAAATTTGAGCTTTGGGGTTTGATGTCTGAGTAACAATATATTTCGCCTCCTTCTCAGGAAGCAGTTTCTGCATGACACCTTTAACAGGTATCCTAGCTTCAGACAAATCCATGTTCAACTCTCCACCCACATCCTGGCAAAAATTACGTCCAAGGAGGATGCCGTATGAAGCTGGAACATCAGCTACCAAGACTGTCATCTTGATTCTCTTATCCGGAAAAGCTGCAAATGCAAATTGGGCGTCCTTGATTTGACCCAAAAGTGGAACTTGCTTATTCTCCATAGAGAAACACCTCCCAAAAGTTTTGGTTAAGGTGAGGCCAAGGGCATCTGCCACCTTAGCAGGCATAACGTTGTCTGAGGCTCCAAAATCTATTACACAATTGCTCAACTTGTGACCATTCACTAGTAGGGAAACATAGAAAGGTTCAATTTTTCCAGAAACCACAGGAGGAGTAGTAACAAGATTGTTTTGGGTAGGTTTACTTTTGGAGGAGTCATGAGTAGCTTTGGGAAACTCTTGTCCTGTAGGGATAGCTTTATTTTTGACATATTTGGCTAATCTATCAAATTGTTCAGGATTAGCCTGTAAATATTCAACTTCAGACATTTGTATCTTAGTTCTCCTAGCATGATCTATTATATCGAACTGCTGAAAAGAATTAGATATGGAAGAAGAAAAACCATCGTTTTGATTTTTGGTAGTGACAGCACTAGTCTGAGGAGTAGAAGTAGAAGGTACAAATTCATTAGAGGCACTTACTTGTTTATTAACCACCGGGTCTTTTGACTGGAAAGGTAGAGGAGCCCCCCGTTTAGCGATTGAAATCACCGGTTGAGATTCTTCCCTCACTTTCCCTTTATCAGCTTGAAGAGCTGACTGATTTTGAGACCTAGTGAAAATAGCATATGCTCCTTCACTCACTTCTCCTTTTTCAGCTTCGTCCTGGTAGTTCAGAAAGCTGATGGTAGAGTCGCCAGCTGTCTCTTCTTCTCCTTCTGTGAAGAGATTAGCACCATTTTCATATTCCAACTCGGGTTGGAAAGAAAGTTCATTTTCCCCTTCATAGTATCCAACGGCAGAGTTAACCAGCGCTGCTTCAATAGCAAGCTTCCCCTGTGTAGGAGGAAGACGGTTTTGCTGTCCTTGATTCCTAGCAGCATTGCCTCAGCATTGCCTTGATACGAATTATTTGGAAATGTCCTCCTTGGTATATCTTGGTAAGAAGGAGGTGCAGATATACCTTGGGACATTTGTCTTTTGAGAGCTAGCAATTCATTTGCTAGCTTTTGCACCATGGGATCTGTGGTGCTTGTGGAAGCGTTCTCGGCGGAAGAGGAACTTTTATTTCTATTAGTGTCCCTTCTTATCTTACCCACGAGGATAAGATCATCTTCTACCTCAGTTGCTAGAATCTGAGCCGCGGCAAGATCAGTAGGAGCAGCTCGCCTCAATAGGAAACTCACCTCCGGAAGTTATGTATTAATAAAGAAACATTTGAGACTCTCTGCTGTGGGCTCAGCGGTGGCGGGAATCCTATTCCTTAATTTGTTGAACTTAGCGATGAAATCTCGCATTGGTTCCTGAGGTTCCTTTTTCATCTGTGTCAGTTGTGCCAACAATGCATGAGCATCTTCCGCAGGTTTAAACCTGGCTTCGAACTTGGTTTTGAGAGTAGCCTAGTTTGTTATGGTCTGGGCTTGGAGGTGATAGAACCAATATGCGGCAGCACCTTGTAGTGTTTCTACAAAGAGTCCCACAGCCACGTCTTCGTGTTCGACACCTATCACACCGCAGGCTATACAGAAAGCCGCAATGTGCTCATCAGGATGAACTTTTCCGTCACCATAGAATTTGGGGAAATTCTTTCTTGAACTACGAGGTAGTTCATGTAATGGTGGGGTCAAATTTAGAGGACCAAAGGTATTACCCCAAGGACCTTGGGCTGCCATGACGCACTGATTGAAAGGTGGTATAACAAATCTTGGTGGCGTATGAACAACCAAAACTCTGTTAGCACTGGCAATAGAAACTTCACCTGGTATTGGGGACCTAGTGTTTGTAGGGGGAAAACTCCTGGTACGCTGAAGACGAGGCTGTGGAGTTAAGAATCCAAAATTATTCTGCTGCATCAACTCAAATGCAGGATCAACAATACCCTGAGCCCTCTTACTTCTGGTGTACCGGGAATCTGCCAGACTGTATTATACTAAACACAATATTACAAGAAAATGGAAAAGAACTGAAAATGCTTCAACTCGAAGCATGAGGCTTCAAGTTGCGCGTTCTTCCCCAGCAGAGTCGCCAAAAAACTGTTGGGTGAATATTTTGTCGTTAACTCGCTAACGGCAAAATGGGTATATCAGCCACAGCTATGATGAGACAAAGTCTCTCCTCTCAGCAAGGGGAGGTTCCCTTTAATTACTTAACTTTTGTAAATCAAACACTTATCAGATTTATGTACACTAAAAACTATGTTTGTGGTGGTTCCATCTCATCTCATTCTCTTTTTTCAGAATAGATGTTTATATTTCAAACTCTTGATATAAGACTCGTAGATTATCACAATATCACAGAAACACAAAGTTTTCTGTTACCTCACTTATTACTTGTAAACAGAAATATTTGAAGTAGAATGCAGCGCAAAGTCTTCACTCCTCCTCAAGATGATAAAAGTAAATCAAATAGAACAACTTGCAGCACAAAGTCTCCAAACTATTGTATTTTCACAAACATGAACATATAACCCACAACTGATTTGATAACACAAAGTTTACCAGAATCAAATTAAGAGTGCTCTTCAATCACTTGTAATAAACTCCACACTTCAATTATTATCAAAATAAGGCTATGATAGCAAGACGTAAGAACAAAACTATCACAACACAAATAATTCCAAGACAAAGATTGGAATTGAACTTGCTTTCTTGTATTGATAAATATTTGAATATTGATTTTTGAATAAGCACAAAGTCTTGATTTGCTTTTCAATTCGCCAGAGTTTTCTTGCAATAGACAAAAGATAGATATTTACAAAAGAGGTCCCCTTTATTTATAGGGAAAGACCTTGAGATAATCTAGGAAATCTACAACTACTTTGACTTATTCAAAAATAGGAGTCCTTATTGACTTGGGACTTCCTATATTTTTACATGTAATTACATATTGAAAATGTACATGTAAAAATGTCCAAAATTGTTTTGAAAGTACATGTGAAAATTAGAAAATAAACTAAGGGAAAAACCAGCTACTTCAATTTGTGTCACCACCTTTTCTCACGTGGTGATCATAAATAGTGAAGGTCGCCTGCATTTCAATGCTATCTGGGTTGAATGTGTTTTTGAAGATCATCCTGGCCCTCACTATGGCGTCCCTTACTGTAGTGATTGACTTGGCATGATTGGTTAACCTGGTTTTCAGATTGTCCAAGGTTAACTGGTTGTCCAAGAGGTTGTCCACAGAAGTTATTGAAAATACTTTATCTTCAAATTCTTTTTGGAACATGTCTTCAAATTCCTTGACCATTTCTTCTGCTGACAGGAATTGGTTATCTTGCGATACCAAGTTACAAGACAGTTCCTCCAACTTATGCAAAAGGTTGACATCATTTTCTTCGCTGATCTCTTTTGTAGCCTCAAGATCCTTGATCAAATTCCTTAGCATACTGCTCCTGTACATCAGAGCTTCCTTTGTTTCAGTGTATGAATCCCTGTTAGAAATGGTGCCAATGGATATCAAGTTACTTATTTTTAGCTTCCTCATTTCCACCCACTTATCATGAGTATCCTCTGTGTGCTCAATATCTTGAGAGATGGCATCAATGAGATCATTGAGTTCCTCCCTTACTTTCCTCATCTTATCCGTTTTCTCAAATACCTCCGTGAGCAAAGAGATTCCCTGTGCTCGCATCCTGTCTAAATACTCTTCCAGTACCTTTCCTCTGAGGTGAGTCTTTTCTGCCTTCAGAATGACAGGGTCTTCTACAGAAATGGCCTCTGGAGTAACTGCTTCTGAATTCAAAGTGATCTTTCTTACCACTGCAGTCAGTTGTTCTATTTTTGCCTTATAGTAATCTTTCATTTCTTTTTCCCTGTCGAACATTTGGATCAGGATGTCCATGGCTGACTGCATATCATTTTTAGCGCTCTCATGGGTGATTTTGCCCAATTCAACCCTAGAAATTGAGTAGTCATTCATATCAAAATTTTCAACAGTTGCATCCTATGGGGGTTTTGCTATCTCCAAAATTTTATGCCCCTTATCTTCAAGTACCCTTGAAAGGATCTTTGGTTTCTTCGGAGCCTTAGGTTTTGCAGGTACCAGCTTAGTGAAATCAAAATCATCTGGAGAGATGACTTGCTTTTTTCTTTTTGGCATGTAAGCTGACAACCAAGGTGGAAGCAGAGAAGTATTCACATTGGAGTCCATTCCTACCACTGGTGTTCTTGGAACTGTGCTTGTACTGGTGGTAGAAACAATAGGCGGGGTGTTGGTAAAAACTGCACCTGTTACATTGGCACTTGAGACTTGTTCAGTATTCATCACAAAATGATCAAACATAGACGTGTCACCAATATCAAAAGATGAAGATGACAAACTAGGAATTGAATCAGAAGAACGGAGAACATTTTCAAAAGTGCTGTGGGGATTATCGAAGATTATTTTAGGAGGAGAGGGGGATTCAGAGGAAGGGATGTTAATAGGGGAAGCAGGCACAGGGGGTGCAATAGGTGTATTCTGCTGTGGAGACAAAGCCTCTTCATCTTGTTGCTCTGCATCCTTGTCTTCAACATCCATCTCTTCTGTAGCTGGCTCTTCAGTTGCTAGATCCTCGGCCGCTGGCTCTTCGACTTCCATTTCTTTTGGTTCAAGTTCCTCCTCAACAACTTTTGCTTTCTTCGTCACAAATCTGATTTTAGGTTTATGTGTTTTAGAGGATGATGGAGCATCACTCTTATTCTTCGTTCTGTTCTCAACCTTCTTACCAGTCTGCTCTTGAACTTCAGTTTCTGAACCAGTGAGGAATTCCTTCAGCGTAATTCCTTTATCTTCCAGCCACTTATTGGTGTTAGCCAATATGGGCTCAAACCTCTTCCTTAATGAAGTTGACTCCTTTTGGGACCATTGGATTGGAGGTAAAGGAGTACTAGCTATCTTTTCTGCATCATACTTGGCATCAACCAATTCGCCATCATCCACAAGGTCTTCTGGAATATCAGCAAGCCCTAGATATTCAATTTGTTCTAGAGACAACCTACTATAGTCCAGTTTCCTAATATCTTCCTCGATCCTCAAATCTATCCAGACATCTTCCACCATGGGTTCGTGAAACTGTGTTTTCCTCTTGATTTTATCCTTTACGCCCCGGTAATCAAATTTTGGTCTCCTCTTGAATTGCTTCATGGTGACCAATTGCATTTCTGTCTCCATAGCCCTTGCCTTTGCAACAGTCAGCACTGAGTATCTACCGATTTCCACTGGAAATCTGAAGCCAAGCTTCTTGAGTTCCATCTGTTTGTTATGAACAACAATCATCTGTCTGCACAACTCCATCAAGACCAGTCTATCTGAAGGAAACCTAGGAAGCATATAAGGGTAACCTTGGAAAAAGCCAAACCTCAAGTATGAAAAAGAAGGAAATTGCAAAAACATACAACCAAAGCCATTCACCACTGTCCATGCCTCGTCTGAAATTCTTCTCTATTCCAGCTGGGGATCAAAAAGACACAAGAATACAGCAAAGAACGCATCATTCACTCTCTTGAAATGGTGAATGGAACCTTTCAATGTCAGCTGAGAATAATACTGATATACTGGGACTACTCTCCTATCCCCTTCTGATGATAATCCTAGAAAAATCCTCATGGAGGCTGCGATGTATACCAGATAGGAAGTCATGAAGAATTTAGAGGTAGTGGATACCTTTGTCAGCTGATCATGCAAAGCGTTACTGATTTGCTCTCCCTAGAAAATAACTTGCCTGCCCTGGAGTATGACCTTAATGAATGGATACATCCATTCATGAAATTGTGAAGAGGAAGACAAACCTCTTATCCTGCTAAGGAGGGTAATCAAATCACCAACTTCTTCCACAAAGTCACTTCGAGGAAAGCTACGTGGCCATCTAGACAAACTTGACCTTGCAATCTTCAACCATTTGTTGTTGATCACTTTCTTTGCTTTCTCTGGATTCTTGTCATATTCCTTTTGAGCTTCAACAAAGTCAAGCTTCAATACCTCTGTCGCAGGAGGACACATGAACACCTTGTCAATAAACTCAGGATCCAACCTGATTATTACATTACCACTGGCGTCCACCACGGCTCTAATATCTTTGTTATAAAAATGGGCACACTGAAGAACAAATTCTGTATTGTGAGCCACCATCGGGAAGGAGGATACCAGATGAATATTACTTTCCACTATCTTCCTCATCATGGCACTGGGGTTGCTTGACTTGGTTCTCTCTACAAACTCAGCCATATCAACATGGCCAATCTCCGTATCTCTAATGTCCTCAGCATTAGAATGGACTGAGGTGATTGGGAAAACACCTTGATATTTGTATTTCATTGCTTTTGCCTTCTTCGGAGACAAGTCAGTCATTTGGATGAACTTTCACCGAGAAGAAGTTTGACGTTGAACGGAGCTCCGCAAGAGAAACTGCAACAGAAATCATGATCATGCAATCAGGGAAAATATGGGCAATCTGTAAAAACTGCATGTTGACGATCACGGCCATGGGAATGCGCTTGAAAAAGGGATATAGTGCGAGCTAGCCAAGAATCAGAGGAGAAGCGGGCTCGGGAAAACGAAATTGGAAATTTTCCAGTGTTAGGAAAATTTGAGACATTTTTTGCACGGGCGGCAAAATTCGTCGCCCTTGCATATGGGGGTTTTGTATTATTTGCATCGGCGGTGAATTTTACCGCCTTTGCATGTTGAGAGAGGAGTGAAATGGTATAAGTGGCAAAATTTGTCGTCAATGCAGGAAAGCAGGGGGTTTATGTTGGAGCAGCAAAATTTGCCGACACTGTAGGTTGTGTTTGTCGTTTACGATGTTTGGTCAGCGAATTTTACCGACATCACATGAGGGAAGTTCCATACATGTTCGAGCGGCGAATTTCACTGACAATGCACATTTGATAGGTGTGGTGAGGTTCTAGCGGCAAACTTAGCCGCTGTTGCATTTGATAAAATCTGCAGTTTTAAGTGCAGGGGCTAGGAAAATTGCGGACAATGCACATTTGATAAGGGTCGCCTGATACAAGTGAAGGCTCGGCGAAATCCGCCGTCATTACACTAATGGTATATGTTGAGGGTTTGGCAAACCTAGGGCAATACAATCCCTAGGGTTTTCGGGGTAGAATCTAGGGCGACCCTAGGTGAAAACAAAACAACAAAACCACCACAAAAAAAATGGAAACTACAGATCAAAACGAAAAACAAAACATAAAGAAAACCAGAAACAAAAATTAAAACGAAACATTCTTGATAAACCCGAGAAGGAGGAGAACGGAAAATGAGAGAGAAACTTACCTGTTCTATAACTCGAAAACCCTACGTTTGTCGGCGATGAATGTGGACCGATCTCTTTGACGGCGCGATCAAGCAACGTGAGGAGAGGTCTGGAGGGTAGCTCAGGAAGAGGAGATGAAATGGAGAAAATAAACTGTCGAAAGACATAAATAACTCAATCATAAATGCTGAGGGAGTGGCACGAGTGGCCATTAATGGCACTGCGTGACCAAGATTTACAAAATCTTGCTTGAGCGGAGATTTCGGCCGTTCATGCGCAAAAGGGAAAAGAAAAACACGTAAAGGCGGTGAAAATTGCCGACCTCACATTAAACCAAAAGAAAGCATGTAGCGGCGGCGAAAAAGGCCGTCATTGCATGTGATGAAATTTCGACGACATATGCGATGGCGGTGAATTTAACCGCTCCTGCACTTTTGAACTTAAAACGATGTAATAGCGGCAAATTTTGCCGACATTACATCAAAACAAAAAACAAGCTTAAAATAATATGTAAGAGCGGCATTTTTTTCCGCTCTTGCATATCAAGAGTAAAAAATTTACTAACTTAAAAATGACTAAAATTAACATCTTAACCAATTTACGACTTGAATTTTTCTTCGCAAATATTGAGAAATTAATTCAAGGAAACGTCGTAAACGAGTTTTAAAATGTCAAATGACCTTGCACGAGAACAAGAACATCTTTTCTCGATTCGCGATCTTAGAGTGTAGATTCACGAAACGGACAAGTTTCGTGGGGTTGTCTACAAAAACGAGCGTAGCTGATTTTGAGAACAACACATACATAAACATGTACATCTATAGAAATGTCTGCTCAAACAAATATAAGATCTAGAGAAATATCTAAAGAAACACGTCTACGAAGTGCTACCAATAGCCTGGTCATCATGTCAGCTGCGAGTTGAGCAACCTGAGTCTAATTGAGCATCCTAATCTGATGGATGTGATGAGCCTTGGAGATAGTACAACACATGTATGTATAAAAGTGTACAAATTATATGCATTTACATGTTTACACGTACAAATTATATGCATTTACATGTATGTAAGTACAATAATTATTTAAAAATTTAAAACTCACCTATCCACTAACATTACTGCCATCAGTTGAATCACGCCTACGTACATGGTCTGTCCCCAGAGTAGGTGTAACATGATCTAACCCCTACAATATATATATATATATATACAACATTAGGACTCTATCTAGAGCAAAGTAATTTAACTTACTTTAATTTAAGTTCAAGTTTAAATCATGCATGCACATGCACATATGCATGTACTTACCTGTGTATCAGGTGTAGTAGGATGATCTGCTACAATGATTGTATCCGGTGCCTCCTTGGCTAGCTCAAGTAATGAAGTCTGAAGTGGACTAACTAGGCGACTTGGCAATGAAGAGGCTGAATGAAGAAGCATATCCACAAAACCTGACACTGATCCCGTTTGCAACTGCACCTCAAGTGAATCTAGGGAGGGCTAGGATGTTTGATGCTCAATATGAGGCCTAATAGGTGTATCTCCCTCTACATCAGCCAAATGATCTGAGGGTGGATCAGGATGTGGAGTACTCATAGGCACTTGATAAGAAGGTCTTGTAGCCTGACAGGATTGTGATGCACTTTGTGAATGGAAAGCGCTACCCACATGTCCTCTAACCTTGTGTAAAGGGATACCAAGATCTGATGCAATAAAAGCATATAACTCCAATAGGTCCTTAGAAAGATAACTCATTGTAGTCTGAAGCAAATGCTCTCCTGTCAAACCATCTATGTCTACAAGAGACGGGACACCCGTGATAGCATAAGGATCAGTAGCATGATCTGACAGTCTGGATCGTCCAAGATGACTTATCAAATATCTTCCCACACGATCAGAAGATATAATAGATGTGGCAGCTGCAATATTGCCTACACTGTCGATTGCTTCCCTTTGGGAAGCAATGACAACTAGATCAGCAACAGGGGCCAGGGCTGAGGAGATAATAGGCATCCTCTCCCCAACCAAGGCCCTCTAAACTAGAGCCTATCGATTTGGTCGATGATAGGCATCTCTATCAGCAACTCTGCCCCTCCCTTGACCAAAATATTTTGGCAAATCCAATTAGTTCACCTTGAGGCCCATATGAACCTCTACATATAACTGTTGTGCAAAATATAAAGGAATTTGGTCATTATTGGGATAACGACCATGAGCAGCAAGAAAATGTGGATATATCAATAGGGCCATAAGAGGGTCTACACATCTAGTCACTTGGTAGCCCCTCACATTAGGCTTATCAACATAAGATGGGAAACATTGGGATTTGATAGTCTCTTTTGAGACACTAAGCTGAACAGAAGCAAGAGAAACATCACCAGTAACCTCTTGCCGCATCTGGACAAGAATAGCAACAAGAGTATCACCTGAATAAGCACAGGTATCTCCTAGACTCTTATCTAATGCGTTGCAACCTAGTTAAAATTGATTGACATGTGTCCCTATAAACCCCTTTTGTGTTGGGGTCAGAAAGAAGAGCTGTCAATTTCTAAATCTCAGTATCTATGAGTGTAAATATAGAAGGTCCAAGAGGTGGTGGCGCATGTGCCATGATATATATATCAACCTGAATTTTGTGCATGTAAAAATAAATTACTTATTCCAATACATACATATATGTGCATTAGGATCCAGCCATGTTGAACCAATTCTCTACAAGTATGACTGATATGTCACACCAACAACATAACATGATAGTGTCTACTTTGGGTCATATGGAACAAATGTATTAACATACACGTCCTACATCAGAGTAGATAGGGATGTTGTGTTGCACTTGCATGTTTCAACATACATTTCTTCTCTGATGTACAGGTGTGTACATTTGATACATTGTTCCACAACTTCCAAACTTAGACACTAGTTATTACTGGTGTTGGTGAGGCATATCAGTCATCTTGTAGAGAATTGGTTAAACATGGCTGGATCCTAATGTAATTCCAACACATTAAATAAATAGTTGAACAAGAGGGAAGATTTCATTTCTAAAATGCATGGATGATTCTTTTCCTTTTCAACTTGCACACACACACACACACAGAGAGAGAGAGAGAGAGAGAGAGAGAGATTTTAACTTTTCCAAATCTACACATACATGTGTAATGTTGAACATGTATCAGTGTCATAAAAATGAATACCATGTGTGAAATAAACCATTTAAGTCATTCCTACTCCATGTACATTACACATCTAGGCAACTCAACAGTTAAAGATATAAAATAATGAACATTACACACTAAGAACATGGATACAACCAATGACTATACATATCTAGTTACCATGGAAATATATGACTATTACATTACTTTAATTGATTAGACATTCACTAAATTAGACATGTTTTTATTAAAGTATTTTTCTTGACATTGAGTGATTAAGGATGCTATGAATTTGTCTATATTTTCTTGCTACATCTATAGAAAGCATATGTGTTAAGTATAGAAAACATGACTCCCAGGTCTACTATATCTAGTTCGCACATCCCAACCACTTCCAATTTTGTAGAAAATATGCATATAAAGTACTAAGTATTCCAAAATAGAAAACAAGTCAAATAGTTCAATTTAGCAAGTCTAGGACTCTAATTGTCCTCCAAAGAATTCTAGAAGGTGCCCTAAAATGAATGGGGCCATGAGATGGCTTCGTATTCATTCTTGTTCTTAAAAAATGGAGGTACTTCATTTTCTGGTGAACAAGTCCACCTAACAAACAGATCTCTTCACATTGCACAACCACCACTCATTGGCCATTGAGGAGCTCCTTGGCTAGAATGGAGAGGCTTGAGGTATCCAAACATGTCCACAACTTTATTGCAAAATTATCATTAACTATTTACTTTGTCCACAACTTTATTTCAATATATACATTTGTAAGACATGATTCCATCATTTAAGGCAATTTACTTAAAGAAATATGTTTATAATGAACTAATAAAATTATCATTCCTATGCACGCTCACAATTTTAGAAAAATATTTTAATTGTCTTGCACCTAAAATGATGAGGATAGTTGTATACCACCTCTCAATTTTTTCAATCAGTTGCAGAGAAAACAAGTCACATAGTTCAATTCAGCTTCTAGGACTCTAATTGTCCTCCAAAGAATTCTAGAAGGTTCCCTAAAATGAATGGGGCCATGAGATGGCTTCGTATTCATTCTTGTTCTTAAAAAATGGAGGTACAAGTCATTTTCTGGCAAACAAGTCCACCTAACAAACAGATCTCTTCACATTGCACAACCACCACTCGTTGGCCATTGAGGAGCTTCTTGGCTAGAATGGAGATGCTCGAGGCATCCAAACATGTGGGGATGTGCATCCATCACAACTACCTTGGCATAGATCCATGAATCGCTCACCATTTTGTCCTCTCCTCTCCTCTACACAACATTATACTTCCAAATTTTGCATACATGGCTACTTCCAGACATTTGCAACAATAGACCTTAAGGAGGTTCAACTTCTTGTGAGGGAGCATGGCCTATCTAAGGTAGGTAGTTGTAGTGTAATTCTTTTTAATGGTTGTCCCTCCCTTTATCAGTAAAAAAAAATATAAATGTAGCAAAGCTACTGCCATTATGTTACCAACTTGTTAGTTTTTACATTATAATAAATTGTCTTAAAAGCCTTTGCTTTCCCTTACTAACTACCTTATGGGAAAGTAACTCCCAAAACTAACAATAATATTTACTAACATTTAATTATTTAAATACTAGAACAAGTCACTAAGGTGACTTTAATTGTAATATATTTATTTATTAACTATATACTAAAGATGTAATAAAATTCCAACAATTTAATGAGAACATTTAGGAAATTTAGTATGAGTCTCAAATGATTTTAGTGTAGATATTTAATTTTTGATTTTTTAAACTCATGTAATGGTGAAAAGTCCATCCCTAATACTTTTCCCCAATCATTTTGGACTTATTTTGACCTATTGTTCTTGATGTCATAACTAATGTCTAAATGGCATATTTTGTGTAGAGAATTGACATCCAATTTATACCTTATTTGAATATACATGTCCTTGTTCTCTAGTGGTCCAAACCTAACCCTTTGAATATATTTTGTTTCTTGTTGTAGTTTAAAATTCTAGCTATGATTTTGAACTTCGTTAAAAACCACATGTGTGGTATTTCCCCATTTTCTATTTAGTAGAATACCAAAGCATGAGGTGATAGAATGCACTCACATTGCATCAAATTTGTGTTGTCAAATTAATATAATCTTAGAAAATGTAGCTCTAAAAAGAAGAATAGAAAAAAAGTCCTTGTCCTAGTTAGTCCTCCCATAAACTCAAGCACCTTGGCATGTATTGTTATTTGTACTTCCTCTCATACCCAACTTGATATAAGTAGTAAAAGAATAAATTGAGAATGTTCATATTTATGTCAACTATGTATTAAATATTCCAACATTCCCCATTGACAACTAATAGGCAATTCCTTGCTACCTGTGGTGTTGGCTTCAAAGCCCTAATTACTAGGGGTCTCACCTATGGAGGATTCCTCTAATGTTACATCAAAATTAGTCTATAAACTAGGAGGACCTCACACAATTTTACCAATAATGGATCTAACTATGCTAAGACCTATTTATCACTCTTTTAATCAAACATTCCACCATTTACAATGGTTTTCAATGCTCAACTTGACACATGTGTGACCAAACATGGTAGATATTTAAACACTTAAAAATACAATAAAATATATAAACAAGCATAAAATCTCACTATTTGAGAACTAAGATCTTGTTATGTGACAACTAAGATCTCCTCACATAAAAACTAGAATCTCCTTGCACAAAAACTAGACCTTTATCCTAATTTTTGGATAAAAATATACTACTTACCCACCCGACCTTCTAGCACACTAGTTTTGAATTGGGAAATTTTAGAATGAAATGATACTTTTTCACTTCGTAATTCTTGGTTAATAACAAATGCAAATTGACCTTAGAAAATAGCATTGAGTTTAGGGAATGTTCTAAGGTAGCTTTAATGTCTTCATTCACCATGAAAATTAGATAGCTTAATAGGAAAATATTAACAATATTCAAAGACTTAGCATTAAATAATCTTAATTAAAGTAGCTTGTTATTATGTTTCATTGTTATCTTCTCAAAATAAGGATTAGCAATCTAGAAGTTCAAGTTTACTAACTATTCTTGGATCAAATTTATTGTTTGATCATGGTTATAAAAGGAGTTCTAATGAATGTTTAACTTGAAATTTTTGTATCTTATCTACATCATTTGTAAAGACATATATTGCCATAACCCTCCTTCCTAGACCCTATTTTTTGTTTATTTAGTTGTCTATTTTTGTCATACTTATGTTTACAATAAAAAAATTATGAAATTATACATTCATATATTTCCATGGTAACTCAATACGATTTCTAGCATATCCAGTACAAGAAACATCACAAAAATACATAAATTTATACATGTAAACTACAAAATTTGTGTCACTATCCAAATAATTATCTTCTTGAAGTCTACATATGGTGAACAAGACTAGGATCTTGACATTCATGTGACTTAAACTTTTCCATGATTCATCTTATCAAGTGAGGGATTTTGGTGCTCATGAGTATGTGTAATGTTTATCTTCCATTTGTCTATAATTTCTTGAACTTTATGTATTGATGCAATGCCTCTATGATTAGAATATCCATATGTGTGATGAATTTAGTAGGTTTAGTATATGTATAAGCCAAATGGGAAGTAGGATCTAATAAAGATCAAAAGATAAACGGTCCTAGTTTGCTAAACTAGGGTTTGACAAACCCTAGTTCAGGGTTTGTCAAATTAGGGTGAAACTAAATTCATCTTTTCACCCTAATTTGACAAACCCTAATTTCTTTTGAAACTCTAGGGTTTGATAGTTCTTTCATTATGAAAAATTTTCTCTATAAATTATTAATTGTAATGACAAACCCTAGTTTAGGGTTTGTCAAATTTGGGTGAAACTAAATTCATCTTTTCACCCTAATTTGACAAACCCTAATTTCTTTTGAAACTCTAGGGTTTGATAGTTCTTTTATTGTATCAAGAAAAATTTCTATTTTTTATGAATTTTCTCTCAATTTTATTGATTGTAATGACAAACCCTAGTTTGGAAAACTAGGGTTTGATAATTCTTTCATTGTATCAATTTTATTGATTGTAATGACAAACCCTAGTTTACCAAACTAGGGTTTGATACTTCTTTCATTGTATCAAGATAAATTTCTATTTTTTATGATTTTTTTCACAATTTCGTTGATTGTAATGACAAACCCTAGTTTACCAAACTAGGGTTTGACAAACCTTAATTTGGCAAACTAGAAAACTAGGGTTTGCCAAATTGTTCTAGTTCTTTAACTAAATTCGTCAAATTCCTGTGTTTAGTTGAATTTTTCTATATTTCATTAACTAGGGTTTCATAGCAAGAAATTTTCTTTATTTAATTAACTATAATGGAAGCATGGAAGCCCCTATCGGCAAGAAATTGGTGTATACTTGAGTGAACATGCAAGCATTACATATATACAGTATTGCAAAGGGCATGACAAATTTATGCACCTGAATATGGGAGTTTACTCGATGTGTATGCTGATTTGGGCCGTATTCAACTGTGATTGGTGCTCGACGTGTATGGAGATGCTATCAGGTGGGGTCTTCGCCTTCGCGGACAATGTTCCATGTCACCTTCAGATGTTGTTCCTTGTCGTCTTCATTCTGCTACGAGCTCTCAAATGACAAAAAACTGTCATTTGAGAGTCTTAACCCTTTTTAGAAAAAAAAATGCCTTCGCTCGAAGACGGTCTTTGAGTGAAGGCATTATTTTATTGTTTTTAATTTGGCTTTCAAACACCTTTGTTCACAGACCCCCTTCGAATGGAGGTTCTAACTATATTCTTTTTGAATTGGCTGACAATGCCTTCATTCGTAGAGTGGACCTTCGAACAAAGGTGTCTGCTAAAGATTTTTTGGCACATTCAATTTTTCGTCATCTACAAAAGTGTAACCCACTTTTGTGGGATCACCCGATGGTGGCATTTCCATTATAGCTTTTACTTTTTTTGGATCCACCTCAATTCCATTGGCTGAAAATATGTATCCTAAAAATTTGCCAGATGTGACTCTAAACAAACACTTCTTTGGATTCAAATGAACATTGAATTCCTCTAGTCTCTAAAAGATCTTGTCTAAAACATGTAGGTGTTCTTCCTGTGTGATTGATTTTCCTAGAATGTCATCCACATAATCTTCCATAATAGTGTGCATCATATCATGGAAACTTGTGGTCATTGCTCTCTGGTATGTTGCTCCTGCATTTTTTAGTCCAAATGACATCACATTCTAGCAATATGTACCTCATGGACATGTAAAAGCAGTCTTGTGTTGGTATTCTGGTGCTATTTTGATCAGATTGTAGCTAGAAAATCCATCCATTAAAGACAACATTATATGCATTATTGTCAAATCCACAATGATGTCGATATTAGGTAAAGGAAAATCATCCTTGGGGCATGCTTTATTCAAATCCCTAAAATCATTACAAAGTCTGATCCTCTTGTCTGGTTTTGAAATAGGAACAATGTTGGAAATCCATTCCGGATAGTCAATTGATCTGATAAACCTGACATCTAATAGCTTCTTCAATTCTTCTTTTACTAACAGTGTTATATGCGGATGCATCTTTCTTAGCTTTTGTTTTACTAGATTAGCTCCTGGAGCTAGTGATAAGTGATACATGATGAGATTTGGATCAAGGCTAGGCATATCCACATAGGACCAAGAAAAATTAATCTATCTCTGTTTGAAGAATTTGATGAATTCTATCTTTTCTTGCTCAAATAAAGATTCTGCTAGATGGATTATCTTGGGATTGTCTTCTGTGCCAATGCTCACTGGTGCTGCTGGTTCTATCAAAATTGAGAACTTCTCCTGATGTGTAGGGTTGGGGAGAGTGTCAAGCCTTTCATCCTTTGGCTCCTCAGAGAGGTTTTCACCATCAGATTCATCCTTTATTTTGTCTTTTTCATGATCTAATACTACCACAAAGCGGTTTTCACCATTAGATCTATTTTTTATTTTTACATTTTTGTGACTAAAAGGCTTGGCACTCTCTCCAAAATAAGCCACATTATTGAGTTCTATAGTGAATCCAGCTTTATGATGTCCTGAAGGTAGATGATCTCGTAGTTCTAGATAGTCAATAATAGCATCATCACTTTGAAAGGTATCTAGTTCGGGGGCTTCTTGTAGTTCCCAATCTATAAGTTTAGGATGTACTAGCAGAAGAGGATCATTGGGTTGGTCGGACTCAAGCGTAATGATGGTTAGGACAGATGAGTTCTTAAGGTCTATGGGGGTATATACAAGGTGTAAAATAGTACTCTCCTCAGTATTATCTATCAAGTGGGATATCTGACCTTCCTCGTGAGACTCACTCTCGATATTATGTGGATCTAACTCTAGAGGTCTAGACCTCGAACTTTGTCCCTCATGGTATGTTTTTGTAGAATTGTATGATTGGACTACATCAATACCATTATCTTCACAAGATAGCTCAGAAAGACTTTCCCATTCCCATTCATTAGAGTCTATTTCACTTCCTTGCAATTTGTGAATTTTCTCCACTAAGTTGGTAGTAGCCTTTTCCATATCTTTTCCTTTATATCCTAGCCCTGTAGTGTCTCGAGCTGATAAGGAAGAAGGTTGTATGGGTTCAATGACACCTTCTTTTCTCAAGCCTATGGGACTGTGCCCATCATATCCCATTCTCTGTAAGATAGTGAAACCTGGGCCATAGTGTTCATTTTGTAATTGGGGTTGTTGATCTTGTGGCTTGGATTCACTATCTTCTTCTTTGTATAGCCATTGAACGACATCTTTCTCTTCACTTTATTCCGATAGATTACCCCATTTGATAAAAGGACCTTTAGGAGTCCTCAAAGACTGTTGTTTGGTCATAGATGGTTTGCCATAAGACTTGGGTGATAAGGGTAATTGGGCAAGACAAAAGGTTTGTTCAATGGAATACTCTCCTACACCTTTGTCCTTGAGCTTGACTTTTAGTTCAACGGTTTTGGATGTAGAAGGTAATGAGCTTGGGTCAACATGGGTTGTAAAAGATGAGGCTGTACAGCTGGTAGGTATGACAACTTCAGGCTTTGGTTTGATGGTATTGCAGTATTGAAATGGATCGGGATCACCTTGGATAGTAATTTTTTGGCTGCTGTATGGAAACTTTATGTATTGATGATAGGTGCATGGCACGACTTTCATTGCATGTATCCAAGGTCAACCAAGGAGAATATTGTAGGCTAGTTCCATGTCAAGGACTTGGCAAACCACGTCTTTCTCCAACTATCCAATTCGTATTGGTAAGACAACATTGCCTTTAGATGTTCTTTCTTCATCATATGCCTTGATTGTGATCTTCTTCTTTGGATCAACAACATTTTCAGAGAACCCCAATGCAAGGATTAATTTTAGTGTGCATATATTTAAACCTACTTCTCCATCTATAAGGACCCATTTTATTATGTGTTTATGAATGAGGGCTTCGATGTGAAGAGATGCATTGTGAGGTTGAGTAATGGACATGCCATCTTTTTTGGTAAAAGATAGGAAATGGAGTGTAGTGAGATGTCTTACCATGGCTTGAAATTGCTCTTGGTCTAATTTTGTTGGCACAATGGTTTCCAATAGAGCCTTTTCTAAGATAGCCTTATGGGATAGTGAAAGATGCAAAATCTCCAAAATAGATATGTGTACGAGTATCTTTTGGAGTTGGTCTAGGACATTATACTGATTGGATACAGAAGATGGTTTAGGTGGAGCCCCTTGGAGAGTATTCTTTCCATGACGAGTGGTAACATTACAATCGGGCTTGTTATTTATAGTGATTACATTTACATGTGAGTCACTTTCATATATGTGGTTAACAGTGTATTCATAGGATACGTTCGTGTAATTGGCATTGTTACCATTGTTATTGTTTGGTTTAGAGGTACCTCCATTCTCATTGTTAGGGACTGGATTCTTGAATGCCACATGTTCATCATTGGATGTATGACCATCAATTGATATATCTCCTCTATCTATCAAGTCTTGGATGGTGTTTTTCAATCATTGGCAATCGTTAGTTTTTTGGCCTTTGCTTCTGTGGAATTCACAATAGTCAGAATCTTTCCACCAAGAGGGTTTGAACTTGGGTTCATATTCTCTTACCATAGGAAGTGTTATGAGGTTGTTTGTGATGAGATTCCTTAGGGCATATTCAATGGATTCTCCCAATAGTGTAATTTTTTTGTGAAGAAAGTTCGTTGGTCTATATTCATTGTTTGTGGATTTGTTTGAAGGTGCATTGTTGTGTGGACTTGATAGATTTAGAATGGGTTTTTTGGGTGTCACACGTTTTTCATCTACAACTCCATCATTTACAATGTTCTCATTCTTAGTCCAAAACTTAGATTTATCCGTGTTGTTGCTTGAACTAGGGACATCCTTATAGATTTTTATTTGTCCTTTGGCTATCAAAGCTTTCTCAATAAGTAATCCCATCTCAATGACCTTACTAAAAGAATTAGGAAATTGGATTTGAATTTGATAGCTTAACTCTATATTCAAGTTATGGACAAACATTTCAATCATTTGCTTTTCGGGGATGTGGTAAGGACATTTACTTGCAAGTTGTCTCCATCTTTGCAAGAAAGTGGCGAAGGATTCTCCACTCTTTTGTTTGTTATTGCATAGATGTAACATTGAAATTTCATGTTCAATGTTTGACACCATTTCAATACCTCCAAAAATTAAACTTTCTATCGAAATAATAAGTCTAATCATGCATCAAGGCCCTTCGTCGAGTCACCTTTTTGGTTGTAATTTGTCAGTTTCACACACTTCATGTGTCAGTCGTGGTGGTAATTCAACATCAAGGTGTCGTATTTTGTTTTGTTCATGCTATTTCCATGCATTGGACTTTGTATAGTGGTGTCATTCTGAAGAAAGATTAACCATTATTTCACTCAATTTTTCAAGTGCACCTTTCCAGTTTGCCACATTTTACAAAAACAATTAAATTTGAAGATTTAAAATAGCTGGGACAAAATCCTCTTATAGGGGTGTTATTATGTTCATTTTGCAAAATGTGGAAAAGTTTCAAAGTTGTACTCCTTATGGTTCACAAGATTTTAAAAGTTCAATTTTTAAGAGGCAATTTTGTGAAAGTTCAAAGGCCTCATATCATCTTCATGAAAAGTTGGCCAAAAGTTTCGTAATGATGTGGTGCTCCAATCAAGAGTTATGCATCTTTTGCCATTTTCACGCCTGGAGATCAATCGGGCAACTTTTATGAAGTTCTCTGAGTAATGTCAAACAAGGTAGTCAACTTAAAAAGTTTAAGTATGACATCCATGAGGTTATCAAGTTCTTCCAGAAATGCAGACGAAAAGAGAAATTTACTTGTGCATTCACAAAATATGAATGACTTCCAATTTCTAACCCAGTTTCAATCACTCAACATGATGTGATAAGACAAAATGTGTCATGAAAGTATAAGAAAAATCAAATGAGTATCAAAGAATATAAGTAAAGTTGAAGGAGTTTTTACTCATAGTTCCGACAAGTGATATTGCTAGTTATGAATTGCCTTTAAAACGACAATGAAATTCATTAAAAATTGCAAGTTTAACGTCAGTTGTTATGAAGTTGTGAATTACATTCAAGTTGTTGATGAAGAAAATATTTTACCATCGAACAAGTTTTGGATAGTCTACGTAATGTCGATGAAGGAAGTTTGATTTATCATTGGCAGTTCGAAGAAGTTTCTTAATCAATGGTAAATGCTGAAGAGTGAGATTGGTCTCTTCTATAGGAGAACACATGATGTTTCAAAAGCATTTAAAATACTGACAAAGCCTTTCAAAATTTGGTTTTATAAGTACATCGGCTCAGTGCAAGGTTTCCAAAACTTATTAAATTACCATGGAGGTTGTGAAATGATGAAAAAGGGCCAATGAATGAAAATAGGAAGTAGTTATGTAACTACCCAAGAATGAGTTGCATGTAGCGGATCTAGTTGTGAGTTCATTTAGAAAGTTTCAAGAAAACACAATGTCGCAAGGTATGTTTAAAACATATTTCTTGGGAAAGATCTCAAAGATTCTCAAAATGATGCAACAACAAGCGTGAAGTTTAATTTCACAATCCCTATGCTAGTTCCAGATAGTAGGGATGGGATTGTTCCATTTGCTATAGATAACTACATTAGCGAAGGTATAAACCAAGCTCCACGACCCTCCACCAACATTCTCCCTACCAAAGCCATAGAAGTGTGAATGTTAGTAATTTTTGTCAGATATTTTAGTTCAAAATGTTCTGATAAACATTTGCATACAAATTCTAGAAGAAAAAATGCCTGAACTGTATAACAAAATTCCTCAAAGAAATACAGCCTCATGGATGAATTTGTTTGAAGGGTTTTAGAATTATTTGGTAGACACGTATGCAAGAGATGGAAGTATAGATAGCACATTTAAACTATTTGACAACGTGCCTCAAAGAGATGTCTTCTTATGCCGGTATGGTTGTAGTGTTTTCAGAAAATGGATTTGTTTAAAAGACTTTACGATAAATCTAATTTGCAGACATAAAGACAAATTCTACAATCTTTGCCGATGTGCCTGTAGTCGTTTCCAAACCATGAACTCCAAGGAAGGGCAATTGAGATGGAAATGGGGTGAGTGGTGAAAATCTAAATATCATTTTGCCTTCTTCCCTGTAGGTAGCTCGAACTTGCACATTTTCCCATGAAGGGAATTTATAGATTCCATGTTGAAAAAGAAATTTTTGTTGCAGGATTTCTATTTCAGTAAAACATCTTTGTCAATATCAGGTGGTGAAGCTTCATATTTTCAAGTGTTTTTGTAATAAGCACCGCATATGAGAAATTGGCTCTTGTCTATTGGTTTTTAGTGGAGTTATTAATTTTGAATAATAGTTGACAGAATGCAATGACAAGATATTTATGGCCAAATCTATGTATTATGACGGCTTCAGTCTTCCAATAAGGCCTTAGTTTGGAGAAAAAGGTGAAGAAAGAGCTGGTAGGTTTACAACCAAACTCCATAACTTTTTCCAGCATCCTCATGAGAGGAACCCCCTGCAACAATATAATGAAAAATGCATGAAATAACAGAAATAGAAGAAAACAGAAGGAATTTATTGATCGTAGGCCACTTCGAGGGGGCAACCTCCTTTGAGCAAGCTCAATACAATAAACTCGTGGATGCCTTCATTGGCCTCAACACGTACTTATATACTAAGTCTAATCTAAACAACTATTACTCCCCATGAATGTGGGATAATACAATATACTCACGGGACGACTTACAAAGCATATGCGTTCAACATCAATATACTAACAAAGTAAAGAGAAGGGTTATACATGGGTTCCTAACATCCCCTCCCTCTTAGAAAAGCTTTGTCCTCAAAGCTTAAGATGTGGAAATTATCACTAAATCTGAAGGAGTGGTTCCCATGTAGCATCCTCTGGTTGCATTCCATGCCATTGGATTAATACCTCTGTAATGGATCGAGAGCAAAGTTGACGAGTGCGCCTATCGAGGATTGCCTCCAGCTCCAAAATGATGGATCCTTCGTTATCCAGTTTTGGTAAAACAGTTTGTGCTCTGATGTTGGTGACAAGAACTTTCTTTAAACAAGAGACATGAAATATTGGATGAACGCAGGAAGAAGGAGGAAGCTCCAATTTATAATCAACTGACCCAATCTTCTGAAGAACCTTATATGGCCCATAGAACTTTGGAGCCAGCTTATGATGCCCTTTGAGTTTTAGGGAGGATTGCTTGTACGGCTGTAGACAAAGAAAAACCATATCACCTACTTGAAAAGTGCGCTCAGAATGGTGCTGATCGGCTTGTTGTTTCATTCGATTTCTTGCCATGTGAAGATTGTCCTGTAAAATGTGAAGAATCTGATCTTGAGTTCGAAGAACTGTGTCAACTACCTAAAATGGTGAACTATTGGGGGTGTATGGAAGGAGCACTGGCGGTGCCTAACCATAGACTACTTCATATGGAGTCATTTTAAATGTAGTGTGGTAGGAGGTATTGTACCACCATTCAGCAAGAGGGAGCCACTTTGCCCACTGATGTTGTTGTTTTGAGGTGAAACAATGAAGATAAGTTTCCAAACATTTGTTGATAACTTCAGTCTGACCATTTGTTTGTGGGTGATACCCTGAACTCATCTTTAGTTTGGTGCCAGTGTGAAGAAATAGTTCTATCCAAAAATGACTGGTGAAAGTTGCATCACGATCTGAGACAATGGAAGAAGGGATTCCATGAAGACAGAAGATCTGGTCCATGAAAATTTGTGCGACTGAGGAGGCGGTATAGGGATGGCTGAGGGCACAAAAATGACTATATTTGGAGAGGCGATCAACCACAACCAATATCACTGTCTTCCCTCCAGATTTAGGGAGTTCTCAATGAAATTCATAGAAATATCAGTCCAAATCTATGTAGGGATGGGCAAGGGTTTGAACAATCCAGGAAGGAGTGTCATTTCACCCTTGTTGCACTGGCAGGTATCACATTCAGCCACCATATGTTGAATTGCCCTTTTCATTCCCTTCCAAAAGAAGTTATGTCATGCCCGCTCATAAGTTTTGAGGAACCCAAAGTGCCCTGCCGATGGAGAAGCATGGAATTCATAGAAGATAGCCTGTTGAAGATCTATGCTCTGGGGAAGCACCAGATGACCCTTGTATCTTAGAGAAGCACCATCCCAAGAGTAATGCGGTATAGTAGAAGGGTTATTGGCCAATTGTTGGATGATTTGAGATAATGAAGAGTCATTGACATATCCCTACTGGACAGAGTCCAACCAATTTGGAACAAGCATAAAAATAGTTGAAAGAGAAGCTTGGTTATTAAATGTGCGAGAAAGAGCATCTACCATAATATTGTCCTTACCCTTCTTGTAAGTGATCTCATAGTCATAACCTATGAGTTTTCTAACCCATTTCTATTGTGCTGGGGAGGAGACCCGTTGTTCCAGGAAATATTTCAGACTTTGGTGATCAGTCTTGATGCAGAAATGATTCCCTAATAGGTATGGCCACCACTTCTATACTGCATGCAAAATAGCCATCATTTCCTTCTCATATGTAGAGAGTACTAAATTCTTACCCGAAAGGGCTTTGCTGGTGAACACAATGGGATGTTCATCTTGAAGGAGAACAACACCAAGACCATTGCCGCAAGCATCACTCTCAATAGTGAAGGTCTTGGAAAAATTTGGCATAGCTAGAACAGTTGTTGTACACATAGCTTATTTCAGTTTTTCAAATGCACACTCAATAGTATGTGTCCATGTAAAAGCATCCTTTTTCAACAGAGCTGTTAATGGAGCTGCAATCTTCCCCTAATCCTTAACAAACTTGCGGTAGTAGCCAGTCAGTCCCAAAAAACCACAGAGGCTCTTGAGTGTCTGAGGATGCAGCCAATTTTTCATGGCATCTATTTTGACAGGATCCACTCGAACCCCTTGGGCTGAGACAATATGCCCGAGATACTCCACTTCCTCCTGCCCAAAAACATATTTAGACTATTTTGTACAGAGATGATGATCAAAGAGAAGTTGCAGTACAAGATCCAGATGTTGGAGATGCTCAGCCCATGTTTTACTATAGATGAGGATATCATCAAAGAAGACCAAAATGAATTTTCGTAAGTAGGGCCAGAATATTTTATTCATCAATGCATGGAATGTGGAAGGAGCATTAGTGAGGCCAAAGGGCATGACCAAAAACTCATAGTGGCCATCATGCGTGCGAAAATCCGTTTTAGGGATATCATCCTCATGAACCCGAATTTGGTGATACCTAGAACGAAGATCCAACTTGGAGAAAAAATGAGCACCATGAAGCTCATCAACAAAAGGAATCAGAAACTTATCCTTGATTGTGATGTGATTAAGTGATTGGAAGTCAATGCAGAGGTGCCATGACCCATCTTTTTTTCAGACAAGAAGAACTGGTGAAGAAAAGGAACTGGTACTAGGGTGAATAATACCTTGCTTTAGTAAGTCCCAAACGAGCATCTCAATCTCTGTCTTTTGGTGAAATGGGTAGTGGTAGGGCTTGATGTTAGGAGGAACGCTTCCCAGAAGGAGTTGAATACGATGGTCCTCAGATCATGAAGGTGGCAATCCCACTAGTTCAGCAAAGACACATGCATATCTATCCAAAATTTGTTGTAGATCCGAAGGACTAGTGGAGACTGTTGATGGTTGCATCTGAATGGAATGGAGCTAAGCGATGACACCATGTGAATTCTTCTTAAGGAGCTTTACCATGCGATGTGAACTGATGATGCTGAGAGACCCTAGTTGTAAGCCCATCAATGTGTGTTTTTGCCCATTGTCTGAAAACTACATGCAAAGTTTAGCAAAATCCCATAAGATGGGTCCAAGTGTGCGTAACCATTGAGCACCCAAAACCACATCACATCCACCTAAGGGCAAGGCAAACATGTCAGACCACAAGTTATAATCTCTAATAGAGATATGCACATTGCGACACTTCCCTTTGCAAGGTAATGTGCCCCCATTGGCAATCACGACTTCAAAGCTGGAGCAAGGATGGACAAAACAATCAACCTGTTTGGCAATCCGAGGGTCAATGAAGTTATGAGTGCTACCAGAATCAATGAGTATTGTAAGAGGTAGCTTCTTGAAGTAACCCTTGACCCGCATGGTTTGTGGGGTGGTGACTCCTGCTAAAGCATGGAGAGAGATCTCTAGGTGGTCTTCCTGAGAAGGAGGGTCAACAGGCAGTTGCTGAATGTCAACCTAATCATCTACTGTATCCTGAGCATCTTCATAAACTTTAGTTGCAGGTAGAGAATCCACATCCAAGAGATAGAGCTTTTGCTCAACACATCTATGTCCCTGAGTGAATTTCTCATCACAATTATAACAAAGCCCTTTTTCTCTATGTGCTCACATCTCTGCTTCAGACAAATGCTTGATAGGAGTAGTTCTAGGAGCTGGCATGATTGGAGGTCTTTGGGAAACCATATTTCTGAATGGAACAAAAGTGGATTTGGAGCATTGTTTAGCTGTGATCTTGTCCTCCGCCAACTTAGCCAACCCTAGGGCTTCCATCATTGTGCTGGGATGGAACATTTTAACCTCAGATCGGATTGCATCCTTCAGACCACTGACAAAACAACTCCTGAAGAAATCATCAGACAATCCCTCTATGTGATTGGCCAGTTTCTCAAATGATGTCTGATATTCTCTCACAGTGCCAGTTTGGCGAAGTTTAGTGAGTGCTCCTGTGAAGTCATCAAAAGCACTAGGGTTGAATCGTTGTAAAATGAGTTTGCAAAAATCTATCCATTTTGGCTCTTCATGAGCCTTGATGTACCAACAGAACCATTGAAGGGCTTCATGCTCCAAATGAAAGGATGCAAGTGGGACTTTGTTGACATCAAAAGTATTATGCAGACTAAAATATTGTTCTGCTCGATATATCCATCCAGTTAGATCATCACCATTGAAGTGAGGAAAATCAAGCTTCGGCCCACGAAAATTGTTGGAAGAAGAGAACCCAGTGTCTGTAGAAGACTCTGGCTGCTGTCTATTGTTCATGGCTGAATGCTAAAGATTAAGGCCGAGAATTTTTTCATCCAGATCTTGGAGTTTGTTCTTGAGGGCTAGAAGTTCATCCTCCATGTTTTTTGCTCCTGCGCAGGTGACAACCATAACCAGGAGATTTTATTTTTTTTTGGGAATGGGTAGAAAAACAAAAACAAAAAAAAATTAGTAAAGGAAAATTAGGATTTGGGAAAAACTCTGATGGGTAATTGGGGTTTGACTAGGTTTTGGACACTTTCTGAGGGATAGGGAAGCAGAAAATGGGGATTTCAGAAGCGGGGTGAAAGAATGGGAAAATTTGTCCAAGAGGGACAAAGTAGCAGAAATAGGAAATGAACACTGTGGCAAAATTTGAAGGCGATTGGGTGAGAATCGAAGAAGTTATGGCAAACCTTAAAAATAGACAAATGTGGGATTTTTGGCTTCGATAAGTGCAATTTGGGATAGGGTCCTCAAGGAAGGAAATATGCAGAATGGAATTTCAGGGGTTCCAGTGAATTTTCAGAGGAAATGGAGCTAAAGTGAGGAAGATATGGCAAAAAAATGATCTGCAATGGCTCTGGACAGATGCAATCTATGATTTATCAGCTAGCAATAGATATGGACCCCAGGTATGTTCAGCTTCCTAAAGGTTCAGGGGATTCACTCGACTACCAATGTTGTCTAATGGCTTGCATATTGGGGTAGTACCCCTCACTCTGAAGCTCAGGTAAAACTGATAACCGCTTTGCCACAAATGATAGCTCTTGGTTTACCTCACGGATGGGAACTAGTCAATCAGGTAGGGGTCGTTGCCCTTTTCACTGGCAAGTCCTCTCAATGGGCTAGCTACTTCAGGGTTCCTGTGGTACTCCTCACAATGAGTTTTAGGGCTATGCCCAGGCACTTCCCACAGTTAAGCGGATATGGATTATTCCCTGATCCAAACCTGCAATTGAAATGAACAATACAGATGCAAAGAAAAAAGAACTATTGCAATAATCACAACACCTGGAGGCCACTGTGCAAAAAAAAATTGGCAGAAATTCCACCCAGCGAGCCCAAGAAAGCGCTCTGATACCAGATGAGAGGAACCTCCTGCAACAATATAATGAAAAATGCACAAAATAACAGAAATAGAAGAACACAGAAGGAATTTATTGATCGCAGGCCACTTCGAGGGGGCAACCTCCTTTAAGCAAGCTTAATATAATAAACTCGTGGATGCCTTCATTGGCCTCAACACGTACTTATATACTAAGTCTAATCTAAACAACTATTACTCCCCATGAATGTGGGATAATACAATATACTCACAGGATGACTTACAAAGCATATGCATCCAACAACAATATACTAACAAAGTAAAGAGAAGGGTTAAACACAGGTTCCTAACACCTCGCTGCCAGCATCCTTGGGAGGGCTTTAGAACGGGGCATGAACATACATAGAACATAATTGAAAATCGATCAAATGCTATAGTTTCGAATGCCCTGCTAGACATGGATGTAAACTGTGGAAGCCTATGAATTGTAGGCTGACTATTTGGCAAAATACCTTAAATGAAATGTGGTATTATGGATTGTAAAGAAGTGCAGGATGTGCAAAAAATAGATTTGTTGAAAAGCTTGCAGGAACTTTAAAGTAAATGCAATTGGCAGGTGTAAAACTGCCTTTCCACGATTTGTAGTCCCCTGGCAAATATGCATGCAAGAGATGAAAGCATAGACAAGGCACCTGATTGAAGGGTTGTAGAATAGAGTATAGATCTTTATGAATGCACATTTAAAGACATTCTTTTTATTTGATATTTGCAAATGGTATTTTATACACTCAGAATATGCAATGAATCAAACTTGAAAAGGTTTTAAAAGCTCTCGAGAAAATGTAGTTTACACAACACATAAACTATTTGACAAAATGCCTTAATAATCACATGCGCACAAATGGAGGTATTGAAAGATATTTGAAAGATTTCAAGAAAATACGCTAATATGGGAGCATTAAAATCAAGGGTGAAGAGATGGTTTCTATAACCTCTACCAACATCCTCACAGCCTGTGCACAAATAAGAGTCACATCAAATATAATTAGAATTGGATTATTATCTAAATGTTGCAGTTGCAAGTGCCATTGTAGACATATATGCAAAATGTGGAAGCAAAGGCAGTGTATATGGACTGTTTGATAGCATGCCTTAAATAAATGTGGTTTTGTGGACTGCAATAATGACAGGATATGTACAAAATGAATTCATGGTAAAGGCTTTAGAAAATTTCAAGAAAATGCAACTGGCAGGTGTAAGCCCAAAGTCTATGACACTGTCAATCTCCTCCTTGCTTGCTTGCCGAAATGGAAGTTTTAAAATAGTTTATGGACATCCATCAAAGCATGATTGAAAGTAGGTTTTGAGTATCTATTGTAGATACAGTGGCCCTAGCAAACATGTATTCAAAATGCATTTTTGGAAGCATAGCCAAAGCTCATGAACCATTTGATAGAATGCATCAAAGAAATCTAATCTCATGGAATCTGATCTAAAAACATACAAAATGGATGTATTGAAAATCCTCTAAAATCTTTCCTCCCAACCTGCGCCAGCATATGCTCTCTTTCATAACGTAAGGAAAGGAAGATTTATATCAAATTTTATAGTTGGAAATGGTCTTCTCAGGGAATGCAATCATTGTTGGATATACACAAAGTGGTTTTGGAGAGAACGTCATTGGAGGTCAACAGGGCAAATTCTATGTGGTTACAAATCCAAATGACTATGACCCCGTCAATCCTCAGCTTGACACTCTGTGTCACACCATCATTCAGATCGAGCCCCTCTAGATTATTTCCCAAAGAGATATGGTTATTCAGCTCAAGGAGGAGCTTATCATGAGCATCTATAAGATTATTGATGGTAGAGGGGCCAACGTTCATGGAGCTTGCATTACAATACAATATCTAAACAACATCATCATTCATGGAGTTCATATCCATGACTGTAAACTTGTGGGAAATACGAATGTTAGGAGCTCCCCCCACCCATTATGGGTATAGAACCAGAAGCGATAGAGAAGTTGCAAGTTATGAAAAAGTTCTTCATAATCATGGAATACACGATGCAATTGGAAAGCACAAAGATATTGTGATGTTTTTCTTGTCATATGCACAAAGGATGGAATCACTGATGAGGTTTCAATAATCTCTAAGATTGCTGATGACAAATTACTAATAATGTGAAGATATTTTCCTATATTTAATCTGCCAACTTCAGCTACCTTACACATTGCCTTTATTTATGTTAGATAACTACTTACTGGCTTACTACTGTTTAAAATGGGTTCACCAAGAAAGAAGACATACATTCGAATGAGTGTATGGATATCTATCAAAACATCAAGTTGCTATCAGATGAGTTGACATGTATGCAAATTATGAAACCATTGACAAGGAATATGAGTTGTTTGGCCGCATGAACAAGATACTTAAGGAGCTTCATAAATCCAGTCGTAGAGAAGATGGTTTAGATGATCATAAGAAAGTCACTCAACTTGGAGGTCTATGCTATTAAGATTTAAATATACACTATATGTTCTTCCTTCAAATTAAGATAAGTCGTTTAGTTTCTTTGAGAAGCACTCCAAAGGGAATGGATCTAAGTTGATGCCTATGGTGAAATGAAGTTCAAATGCTAAGGGAAATCTGTTACTCCACCCATCAAACTTTTCAGAATGTCCAAAGAAAAAGAATCCAGTCAACAGAATCAGTTTCTAGAATAAGCAGCTCCATCAACGGCACCTTCAACAAGCATGGAATAAATGCATTGTTGCATATTGTATAGTTCTCATTTTTTATGTGTTTGTGTGTAGCTCAAGTCATGATTTTGGCTTTTTTTGTAAATAATTTTCATGATTGAGTTTCTCTTGTTTGAGTCTAGTTTTCTATCTTCAATTGTAAAGTTAGGTTCATCCTAACTCTTTCTTACAAAGTAGTTATTTTAAGTGCCTAAGTTAGGTAGTTACTCTAAGTGACTATCTTTACAAAAAAAAAGTTAGCTATTAAAAGTTAGTGCACTTATAAAGGTAGTTATACCAAGTAGTTACAAAAAGTGGTTAAGGTAGTTACCTGAAGTGGTTACTAACCTTACCTATAAATACAACATTGTAATTCAAGCAAAGGGGTTCCACTTTTTTGCAAGACATTGTATGAAGGACTCGAATAGTACTATTCAAGCAAGAAAGCAATAGAGAAATTTTTGGATGTGTGTCCAATTCAATCTCATGTGTTGTTGTTGATATTCGTATGTTTCATCAATGATAACCATTTACTTTCCTTTAAATGTTGCATGTGGAAAAGATTATCATGTTAAGTTTTGGTATCTCAACTTGAATGTGTGAAACTTGAATCTATAAGATTATTTCTTATTTCTTCATTAGTTTTCATTATTTGATTTGTTTTATTCTTATAACCCTAGAAAATACATATACCCCCATCATACGAGGGAGCTGCCCCTCTTAAACGCAAAGAGGAATCGACATAGTCCTGCGATTCTTCAACTATTGTGAGCAGGTTGTTGCTGATCCAAGGGCGAAACAGAGTTATTCACAAAGGTTATTTAAAAGAAACAAATATGTTTACCAACAGATTTTTGGTGACTCCTCTGGGGAATGAGCTGAAGCATTGGTGCCTTTTGATTCCTCAAGAATATATAAGTATCTCCCTAGAAAAGAAGTTGGCGACTCTATCTGAAAGAAAAATCTTGAAAGATGGTTTGGTATCGAAGAACCCAGATGCATAACTTGCAGTTTCCTGAATCAGACAGTGACAGTGATGATGAAGATTGTCATTTTTATGCATCATTTGCTCAACAAAATCAAGTTCTTGATGAATCCAAGCAAGTGGAATTCCTGAAGAGTTTCTATGGTGGCATGCAATTTGTGTCTAACCAAGTTCATTCTTCCTTGTTTCAAATGTTGCAAAAGATTGAAGAAAAAGATGGGAAGGAGACTCATTTTCTTACTCATGATCATAACTCCCTATTAGAAGAGATTCATGCACCAGAAGATAAAAGAAATTATGTTGTGATATATCATCCGCATGATGTGGACAGCAATGAAGAGGCAAAATTTGTTCCTACAAATGACCCTGTATTAAAGGAAGTGTCTAAAAGAGACTCATCGGAACACGCATGTCCACTTAAGGAAGACCAAGAAGAAGAAGTGATGGAGACGAAAGAAGAAGATTGTATGGAAACATGCAATAATGAAGAAGAAATCTTTCCAAATGATGGCGTGTTCTCAGTTTCTTTGAAGAATGTCACTCCTCTTGTGACAAGTTGCTCCAGTTCGACAACTATATCTTTCAAGGAAGGTTTCCATGACATGGTTAATGTTCAAGGGAATGCAAAAGAAATTTTGACCAAAGTGTAAACAAAGAGGATGAAGACGAGTCACAAAATGTTCTCTTGACATGCATGCAATTTGAGCAAGAAGAGAATAATGAAGAAAGAATGCTCCAAGAGCTCTCTCATGAGATTTTCATTCTAGATTGGTGTATTAAGACACGTGATGATGATTTTCTTTGTGGAGAAGATATTGTTCATTCTTGTTTATCATCTGTTGAAGAAGAATACTCAAATATTGAAATTAAAGGTAGTACTCAAGATGAAGCGTTGAGTACTTCCACTCCAGATATGCAAGAAGATCATAAGGATACCAAGTGTGAATCTATACAAAAAGAGGGCAATGAGAGTAATGTTCATAATCATGATAAAGGAGGTCAAAGTTCTGATGTTCATGACACTATACATGAAATTGCAAGTAGTCAAAGGATTGATGAAGAGCTACATGTTTTAACTTCTCCTTCACTACTTCCAAGAGAGGAAAATATTATTTCTTCACCGACAATACAAGAAGACTTTCAGGAGGATTGTGAGGCCGATTATTTTTCCTTCCTTATTTTGATCGTTTTACATTACAGTTGGTGACATTATTAGATTTTTAGAGACTATTGTTACATTATGCAGATTTGATTATATCTTCTGATTCTGGTTTGACATTGATTAGACATGTGGTGATTCGATTTAAATCATATTTTGATGCTATGATGAGATTAGACATGTGAGATATATTAGATGATGATTATTGATGTGATTTCTAGTTCATTATGTGGGTTCATTAATTGATGATGATTATATGACATTAGATAGAAAATGTAGTTTAATCTTGAATTATGTTGTAAATGATTAATTTTGTATACAATGGCATGAATTTAATTCCAATTGCTTCGGCTATGATTTTTCATGATATGATTGACTCTTGATCTAATTGTGCATGATTATATTCCTCGGGCCACGGGAAATTGGAGGTAGTGTTCACACATATGTTATTCCCTGTGAAACCGATCCATTCCCAAGAGGGATAAGGATCACGTTTGATCAGATGTTGTTTGCGTACTTGTTTGAATTTTTATTTTGGCTTAGTACCCCTTTTTGTTAAAGTAATTTATATCATGTGTTGTATATTTTTATTATTTTACACCACTTGGTATTGTTTTCATTTTTGGGCTATTTAAAGTGAATTTATGACTCCCTAGGTGTACCTTAGTGTCCCAAAACTTACCCTAGGTGGTTACCCTTGGGTCTAGGGTCAATTTTAACTAACTAAACCTTGGGGTAACTCACTTTTGCTCACTCTAAATTGAGGTTTAGTCAAAGTGACGAATTTTGAAATGGCTAAGGGTGGGAGATGAGTCATTCCTTGGGAAAGACTCATCTCCCTTCCCAAAGTTTGGGGATCCCTTCACCAAGAAGACTTGGGAGGTCTCCAAGACTCCCAAGTGTGTGGGATCTCCCTCCAAGACTTTCACACACATGTGAGAGCATCTTGGAGGGAGCTGGCTCTCTTGAAGAATAAGAGAATGCCATATGGCATCCCTTATCCTCATGGAGGCTTGAAGGGAATTGCCACCTCACCACTTGGTCTCTCACACATGTGTGAGAGCACATGTGGATAAGGTGAGGATTGGAATGGAATTGGAGGGTGACACTTGTCATCCTCACACTTCCTCTCCCTTGCAAGTGGCATGGGATGAGGAAGGAGAAGGTGACAAGTGTCACCTTCTCATTCCTTAAGGCCAAATTGGAAGGCCTATATTACCTCCTCTTGAAGAGGAGTGTGGGGTTCTTACATTTTGGATATTTTCTTTCTATTCTTGGAGTTCTTTTTTGGGAGTTGGAGAAAAAATTTGGAGATTGGGAGACTTGGAGAAGCTTGGAGCTCTTCACCAAACGTACTTCCATTTTTAGGGCTTTTGAAGGTAATCTCCATGGCTATGGCCATTTACCCTTATATATTTCATTTATGTTGTGTTGGTAATTTTTATGTTGTTTGTTTTCATTTTTGTGTGGGTTGGGAGTTTGGTGAGAGCACCTCCATTTGGAGGTAAGGCTCAACTTGTATGGGGTAGGGGAAAGTGAACCTCTTCGAGGTCACCTCCTTATTTTTTTGTGCTACTTATAGCCTTGAGGGATTTTCTTGATGTTGAGAACATTTTTTATGGTAAGAGTGCCATGATAGTTTTTTGAGTTATTTGGAGTTATGTATTTTGGTGGTTATGGCTTGAGGCCTTGAGACTTGGTGATTTGAGATCATGGAGTGGCCTCTTGAGTTGAGGGGTCCCTTCCCCTACCCCCATCAAACTCATTTTCATAAGTTTAGTCTTGTGCAAACCTTTGGGAAGTTTTATGTGTGTTTTGGAATATTGCATTGTTGTGAGTGTGTGTCAAACCGTCTGAACCCTACCTCCCTAGCTCGGGGGTGACCCACTTGTGGGTCTATGGTAGGGAGGAGGGCATTCCTTCATGGCTGGGTTCCCCATTGTTGTGTGTTTATTGCAGGTTTTCAGTTTGGGAAAAAATGGAGCTTGTTGATGTCCATCTTGGTGTTGGGCACTACTTTTAGTTGGTTGTTTTTGGAGCCATGACCTTAGAGGCCTTATTGTAATTCTTGTCAAATCCTTACTATCCCTGAGTTGGTTGTTGTAAGGAGTTTAGTGTGAACACTCTTTAATGTTTATTCAGAATTTGTTTATTATTTTATGTTGTTATGTGTATATGTTTTTTTGGAGAGATGCACAAGAAAATACATTTTGCTGTCAATTTGTTTTAAAAAAAAAGGAAACATATATGTGATGTTGTTGAAAATTTTAATATATTCTATGTGGAAAAATATTTATATATCATTTCTGTTATGTGTGCAATGAAATTTCATGGTTATCATTTCTCTGTTTTGTGCTCTTAGTATGTTGAAAGTTTGGACAGAAATAGTCTATGCTATAACAGTGAGGTAAATAAATATTGTTGGTAGAATGAGTTTTAGAACAAATAAATGAGCTTTATTCCCATTAATATGCTTCTATTTAATCTTTAAAAAAAAGATGTGCTTCTGTTTCCTTTTAACAAAAAAAAATATATATATATAATCTAGAAGTTTCAATGCTGTGTAAATAAAGAGAAAATCTGTTGTCTTATATGTCTATATAACTGAACATTCTGGTTAAATTTTGATAACTGTGATTACTCTCAATATAATATATATACATATATATTATATATGAATATATTCTGGTTGTTAATGTATTTTATTTCACTGTTAAACCTGAGAGAATACTGTGTATATATCATTATATATATATATATACACACACATATGTTGATGCATTTGAAACTGATTGATATAAAATATAAACCAAGGTTTATTAAACACATTCTGATCAAATAATAGACAAACCATACTTAATATCCCTTGGGTCGAACCCTAACTGTGTTGGGTTATAGTTCAGATTTAATCAATGAAAAGAAAAAAAAATCAAATGGCTATGAGCAGTGGCCCAAACCGCCGCCCATAGATCTGAGTTTGCAAGAGGGTGTGGGGAGGGGGCGGTGCCTCCACCCACACCCGTGGGTGTGGGTGGAGGCACCACCCCCTCCCCACACCCCATTTCCCTCCGTTGAGACCACGCCACGACCCCCCCCTAAACCCCCGTTCCTCCCTTGAACCTTCAGCTATGATAGCATGTGATACAGCCGTTCGGCCTCCTTCGCCCACTCCATTCTCAGCTTCCCTATATTTTTTTGTTCTCCACAGTCAATAAAATATTTATATCTACAATATTATATATATATCACGATCTGTATAAAACAAAAGAGATATAAACAAAGCAAGGTAATCACTTCTAGTTTCTTTTTTTCATGGATAAATTTGTAAATATGAAAAGAGAATGGAAACAAAACCCTACAAGGTATATACTATAAGTATACCTCTGTGAGAGGATTCAAACATGGCGGCCATGGATCTCCCTCAAACCCTACTTGCACAAGAAATGGGAAATCAAGAAAGAGAGAATAGTAAACAAAATGAGAAGAAAACAATAGAAGCCAATAGAGGAGATATTAGGGATAGGGCAAAGAAAATGATAAGATATGTTTGGAGTTTTCCATTTTAGAAAACTAATAAAATAATTAGATTAGGGTGAGAGGAGAATGTGAGGATAAATGTGTTGTTACTTAATTTAATTTCTTTTATTTTTTGTCTTAATGAGGGAAAATTATTTTCCCTCCCTTTATGCCTTAGGTCATTTTGATTTATTTGGCTTATAGGGGTTGTTTTAATTGATTTATATATTTATTTGGGGTTTTGATTTAATGCCTTGGGAGATTTATTTTAGTAGTGAATGGGTTGATTTTGTTTTTTTTTTTAATGGGAGGTGTGTTCCCTTGGTAATTTATTTATTTTGGGGCATTTATTTTAATTTCCTTAGTGTGTTTTAAATTATTGCGGTGGAAAGACTTTTACTTGAATTTTTTTTTTTAATCGGTTTTATTATTTTTACGGGGAAAGGTATTTTAATTTTTCCCCTTTATCAATTATTTTCGAGTTAGTTAATAAATATACTGGTCGAAATTATATTTATTAACAGACTTAATTTTGAAGTTTATTTTGGACATTTATTACTTTCAAATTTTAATATTTGATTAGTGGTCAATTTATTTTTACCTTGCAAATTTATTTAATATTACTTACGTTTATTTATTTTAATTTTTGCATTAATTTCTCCTTAGAGTTTTTCTTTTAAAATATTTATTTTAATTATCAAAATGCATTATGCTGTCAAATTTTTCCTAGGTTTTTAGGGTTTTATTTTTATGACCTTTTTGGTGACTATCGTTAAATCACTCCATCTTATCATGCGTCCATCATGCCATTGATTCTCATATTCTATTTTTTTATTTCATTTATGCATTGGAGTTAGGATTTGTTTTCGAACCTCACGAAATCATCTCTTCACCTAGGATACTTAGGGTTCGGATTAAAACTGTTCTAACCCTAGAAGCGGCGCACATCGCGTCGCATACCCCCTAGACAACCTTCATCACGCAGGGGATGGAATAGGAAGGTGCGCTTCCCCATATATGTATGACTTGTCTACGCCTCATGCATATTGCCACCAAGCACACAGACGCGTGCGAGGGGGTTCCTAGGGACATGTGGAAAAGTTTTTGGTAATTCGTGTCATGACCACATGACAAATGTGGACATGACACATGTGTTGTGTGTCATGATCGCATGGGAAATGAAGGCATGACAAGGATAAAGTGCATAATGTAGATTCATCACTTTCTCTTCCTCATATGCAACCCTCTGATAAAGAAGATCCTAAGTTAGTAATGCTAAAGAAGGAGGAATTTTCCTTTGCAGGAGATGATTCGATGATAAAGGAGAACATTATTCATAAGAAGGATCAGCTGCAGAATATCAAGTTTTCTTCACTTATTGGTTCACATGAAGAATGTCTAGTTCATGGTTCGATATTCTTTCACTCAAGCTATCAAAAAGATCTCCAATTAGAGAAAATTGGTATGCTTGACATGACGCCAGAAGATACAATCAGTACTATAAAGGGCAATACCAATGTCATTCAAATGGACTTAGAAACTTATGATGAGAAATAGTTGTTTGGTGTATTATTCAAGGAGCCCTCATATTTCATGCATTTTATTTTTCTCATCATTTCAAGAAAGTTACTGAGTTCACAGGAACCTCATCTGTGCTCATCTTTTTTCTGCACAGGTGCATATTTTTCGTAGCCTGTTAATGGTTTGGTATGAGCCATCTGGGAACAGTTTGAGGTAGGAGTCACCTACCATGTACATAGGTTAATTAGGAGTTCTTGGTTGTGTCGGTCTTGTTTCAGTTTCTATTGTTTTCATTGTTTGCCTCGTCTTTGATTATCTTTGTCATTTGTCCTTTTGTCTCGTTGGAGTCTCCTAGTTCTCCTTGTACATTATGTTATCTCCCGACTCTATTTGCCCAATGGAGAAGGCACTAGTCATTCCCAGAGATTCTAGTTTCATCCTACGTCCTTTACAGTCCTTGTCCCCAGTTAGAGCCAGTTGTTGACGCCATTTCAATACCTCCAAAAATTAAACTTTTGTATCGAAATAATAAGTCTAATCATGCATCAAGGCCCTTCGTCAAGTCACCTTTTTGGTTGCAATTTGTTAGTTTCACACACTTCATGTGTCAGTCGTGGGGGTAATTCAACATCAAGGTGTCATATTTTGCTTTGCTCCTGCTATTGCCATGCATTGGACTTTGTATAGTGGTGTCATTTTGAAGGAAGATTAACCATTATTTCACTCAATTTTTCCAGTGCACCTTTCTAGTTTGCCACATTTTACAAAAATAATTAAATTTAAAGATTTAAAATCGCTGGGACAAAATCCTCTTACAGGGCTGTTATTATGTTCATTTTGCAAAATGTGGATTCAAAGTTGTACTCCTTATAGTTCACGAGATTTTAAAAGTTCAATTTTTAAGAGGTAATTTTGTGAAAGTTCAAAGGCTTCATATCATCTTCATGAAAAGTTGGCCAAAAGTTTCATAATGATGTGGTGCTCCAATCAAGAGTTATGCATCTTTTGCCATTTTCACGCCTGGAGATCAATCGGGCAACTTTTATTAAGTTCTGTGAGTAATGTGAAACAATGTAGTCATTTTCAAAAGTTTAAGTACGACATCCATGAGGTTATTAAGTTCTTTCAGAAATGCAGACGAAAAGAGAAATTTACTCGTGCATTCGCAAAATATGAATGACTTCCAATTTCTAACCCAGTTTCAATCACTCAACATGATGTGATAAGACAAAATGTGTCATGGAAGTATAAGAAAAATCAAATGAGTGTCAAAGAATATAAGTAAAGTTGAAGGAGTTTTTACTCATAGTTCTGACAAGTGATATTGCTAGTTATGAATTGCCTTTAAAATGACAATGAAATTCATTAAAAATTGCAAGTTTAACGTCGGTTGTTATGAAGTTGTGAACTACATTCAAGTTGCTGATGAAGAAAATATTTTTACCATCAAACAAGTTTTGGATAGTCTACGTAATGTCGATGAAGGAAGTTTGATTTATCATTGGCAGTTCAAAGAAATTTCGTAATCAATGGTAAATGTCGAAGAGTGAGATTGGTCTCTTCTATAGGAGAACACATGATGTTTCAAAAGAATTTAAACTACCAACAAAGCCTTTCAAAACTTGGTTTTATAAGTACATCAACTCAGTGCAAGGTTTCCAAAACTTATTAAATTACCATGGAGGTTGTGAAATGATGAAAAAGGGCCGAGGAATGAAAACATGAAGTAGTTATGTAACTACCCAAGAATGAGTTGCATGTAGCGGATCTAGTTGTGAGTTTGTTTAGAGAGTTTCAAGAAAACACAATGCCGCAAGGTATGTTTAAAACATATTTCTTGGGAAAGATCTCAAATATTCTCAAAATGATGCAACAACAAGCGTGAAGTTTAATTTCACAATCTCTGTGCTAGTTCCAGATAGTAGGGATGGGATTGTTCCATTTGTTGTAGATAACTACATTAGCGAAGGTATAAACCAGGCTCCACGACCCTCCACCAGCATTCTCCCTACCAGCGCCATAGAAGTGTGAATGTTAGTAATTTTTGTCAGATATTTTAGTTTGAAATGTTCTGATAAACATTTACAAATTCTAGAAGCAAAAATACCTGAACTATTTGACAAAATCCCTCAAAGAAATACGGCCTCATGGATGAATTTGTTCGAAGGGTTTTAGAATTATTTGGTAGACATGTATGCAAGAGATGGAAATATAGATAGCGCATTTAAACTATTTGACAACGTGCCTCAAAGAGATGTCTTCTCATGCCGGTATGGTTGCAGTGTTTTCTCAAAATAGATTTGTTTAAAATACTTTACGACAAATCTAATTTGCAGGCATAAAGACAAATTCTACAATCTTTGCCAACGTGCCTGCAGTCGTTTCCAAACCATGAACTCCAAGGAAGGGTGATTGAGATGGAAATGGGGTGAGTGATGAAAATCTAAATATCATTTTGCCTTCTTCTCTGTAGGTAGCTCGAACTTGCACATTTTCCCATGAAGGGAATTTATAGATTCCACATTGAAAAAGAAATTTTTGTTGTGGGATTTCTATTTTAGTAAAACATCTTTATCAATATCAAGCAGTGAAGCTTCATATTTTCAAGTGCTTTTGTAATAAGCACCGCATATGAAAAAGTGGCTCTTGTCTATTGGTTTTTAGTGGAGTTATTGATTTTGAATAATAGTTGACAGAATTCAATGACAAGATATTTATGGCCAAATCTATGTATTATGATGGCTTCAATCTTCCAATAAGGCCTTAGTTTAGAGAAAAAGGTGAAGAAAGAGCTGGCAGGTTTAAAACTAAACTCCATAACTTTTGCCAGCATCCTCACTGCTAGCATCCTCAGGAGGGCTTTAGAGCAGGGCATGAACATACATAAGAACATAATTGAAAATCAATCAAATGCTGTAGTTTCGAATGCCCTGCTAGACATGGATGTAAAATGTGGAAGCATATGAATTACAGACTGACTGTTTGGCAAAATACCTTAAAAAAATGTGGTATTATGGATTGCAAAGAAGTGCAAGACGTGCACAAAATAGATTTGTTGAAAAGCTTGCAGGAACTTTAAAGCAAATGCAATTGGCAGGTATAAAACTACCTTTCCACAATTTGAAGTCCCTTGGTAAATATGCATGCAAGAGATGAAAGCATAGACAAGGCACCTGATTGAAGGGTTGTAGACCAGAGTATAGATCTTTATGAAAGCACATTTAAAGACATTCTTTTTATTTGATATTTGCAAATGCTATTCTATACACACAGAATATGCAATGAATGAAACTTGAAAAGGTTTTAAAAGCTCTCGAGCAAATGTAGTTTACACAACACATAAACTGTTTGACAAAATGCCTTAATAATCACAACATGCACACAAATTGGAGGTATTGAAATGTATTTGAAAGATTTCAAGAAAATACACTAATATGGGAGCATTGAAATCAAGGGTGAAGGGACGATTTCAACAACCTATGCCAACATCCTCACAGCATGTGCACAAATGAGAGTCACAAAACAAGGTATCGATGCCCATCAAATATAATTAGAATTGGATTATTATCCAACTATTGCAGTTGCAAGTGCCATTGTAGAAATATATGCAAAATGTGGAAGCAAAGGCAATGTATATGGATTGTTTCACAGCATGCCTTAAATAAATGTGGTTTTGTGGATTGCAATAATGACAGGATATGTACAAAATGAATTCATGGTAAAGGCTTTAGAAAATTTCAAACAAATACAATTGGTAGGTGTAAGCCCAAAGTCTACGACACTACCAATCTCCTCCTTGCCTGCTTGCTGAAATGGAAGTTTTAAAACAGTTTATGGACATCTATCAAAGCATTATTGAAAGCAGGTTTTAAGTATTTTTTTTAGATACAGCCGCCCTGACAAACATGTATTCAAAATGTATTTTTGGAAGCATAGCCAAAGCTCATGAACCATTTGATAGAATGCGTCAAAGAAATCTAATCTCATGGAATTCGATCTGAAAACATACAAAATTGATGTATTGAAAAGCCTTTAAAAGCTTTCCTCCCAACCTGCGACAGCATATGCTTTTTTTCATAATGTAAGGAAAGGAAGATTTATATCAAATTTATAGTTGGAAATGGTCTTCTCAGGGAATGTAATCATTGCTAGATATACACAAAGTGGTTTTGGAGAGAACGTCATTGGAGGTCAACAGGGCAGATTCTATGTGGTTACAAACCCCAATGACTATGACCTCGTCAATCCTCAGCCTGACACTCTATTCCACACTGTCATTCAAACTGAGCCCCTCTGGATTATTTCCCAAAGAGATATGGTTATTCAGTTCAAGGAGGAGCTTATCATGAGCATCTATAAGATTATTGACGGTAGAGGAGCCAACGTTCATGGAGCTTGCATTACAATACAATATCTAAACAACATCATCATTCATGGAGTTCATATCCATGACTGTAAACCTATGGGAAATACCAATGTTAGGAGCTCCCCCCGCCCATTATGGGTATAGAACCAGAAGCGATAGAGAAGTTGCAAGTTATGAAAAAGTTCTTCATAATCATGGAATACACGATGCAATTGGAAAGCACAAAGATATTGTGACGTTTTTCTTGTCATATGCACAAAGGATGGAATCACTGATGAGGTTTCAATAATCTCTAAGATTGCTGATGACAAATTACTAATAATGTGAAGATATTTTCCTATATTTAATCTGCCAACTTCAGCTACCTTACACATTGCCTTTATTTATGTTAAATAACTACTTACTGGCTTACTACTGTTTAAAATGGGTTCACCAAGAAAGAAGACATACACTGGAATGATTGTATGGATATCTATCAAAGCATCAAGTTGCTATCAGATGAGTTGAAATGTATGCAAATTATGAAACCATTGACAAGGAATATGAGTTGTTTGGCCGCATGAACAAGATACTTAAGGAGCTTCATAAATCCGATCGTAGAGAAGATGGTTTAGATGATCATAAGAAAGTCACTCAATTTGGAGGTCTATGCTATTAAGATTTAAATATACACTATATGTTCTTCCTTCAAATTAAGATAAGTCGTTTAGTTGCTTTGAGAAGCATTCTAAAGGGAATGGATCTAAGTTGATTCTATGGTGAAATGAAGTTCAAATGCTAAGGGAAATCTGTTACTCCAGCCATCAAACTTTTAGAATGTTAAAAGAAAAAGAATCCGGTCAACAGAATCAGTTTCCAAAATCAATAGCTCCATCAATGACACCTTCGACAAGCATGGAATAAATGCATTGTTGCATATTGTATAGTTCTCATTTTTTATGTGTTTGTGTGTAGCTCAAGTCATGATTTTGGCTTTTTTTGTAAATAATTTTCATGATTGAGTTTCTCTTGTTCGAGTCTAGTTTTCTATCTTTAATTGTAAAGTTAGGTTCATCCTAACTTTTTCTTACAAAGTAGTTATTTTAAGAGCATAAGTTAGGCATTTACTCTAAGTGACTATCTTTACAAAAAAAAAAGTTAGTTATTAAAAGTTAGTGCACTTATAAAGGTAGTTATACCAAGTAGTTACAAAAAGTGGTTAAGGTAGTTACCTTAAGTGGTTACTAACCTCACCTATAAATACAACATTGTAATTCAATCAAAGGGGTTCCACTTTTTCGCAAGACATTGTATGAAGGAATCGAATAGTACTATTCAAGCAAAAAAGCAATAGAGAAATGTTTTGGATGTGTGTTCAATTCAATCTCATGTGTTGTTGTTGATATTCATATGTTTCATCAATGATAACCATTTGCTTTCCTTTAAATGTTGTATGTGGAAAAGATTATCATGTTAAGTTTTGGTATCTCAACTTGAATGTGTGGAACTTGAATCTATAAGATTATTTCTTATTTCTTCATTAGTTTTTGTTATTCGATTTGTTTTATTCTTATAACCCTAGAAAATACATATACGCCCATCATACGAGGGAGCTGCCCCTCTTAAACGCAGAGAGGAATCGACATAGTCCTACGATTCTTCAACTGTTGTGAGCAGGTTGTTGCTGATACAAGGGCGAAACGGAGTTATTCACGAAGGTTATTTAAAAGAGACAAATCTATTTACCAATAATATTATAGGAGAAGTGTGTCACAAACTTGTCCACTAGTTCATTAAATGTTCAGATTTTGGGAGGTAGACGGGAGAACCATTCCATGGCTTGACCTCCTAAGATGCGTGGGAAGAGTCACATTAGATATGTCTCATTGTGGGTGACTTCTAAATATGCATCACTAAATTCTCTAATGTGGTCACATGGATCACCTTTCCCCCTATATTTGTCAAATTTAGGGACTTTGAATCTTGAAGGGAAAGGTACCATAACCAAGCTTTTGTCAAAAGGATATGGAGATATATCCTCTAATGAATAATTTTTTGTGGAGGTTCCAGTTTGTAAGTCCACAAATTGTTGTTGTGAGGCTTGGATTTGTTGTGTGAGTGTATTTAACAGATTTGTCATATCCTTAGCCTTTTCGTTCTTGGGAGCTTCAATTTCATTTGATTGGGTTGATTCTCTCAATTTTGTAATGTTGAAATCAACGGGTAACTTGGCTCCTTATTGTGCAAGTAAGAGGAAGTATTTGTGAGGGTCCATTGTTATGAACTTATCCATTAATTTTTAGAATTTTGGATCTTGTAAGGCATTAACAATTTCTTCTTGGGGGATTTCTTCCTCTCCATCACTAGAAGAGTGTACACTACTGTTGGATAGATCCATTTCTTTTCTCCTTTTGGCTTGAGACCTAGTTTCAACCATACAATGTTTGTTATGAATGAAGTTGGGTGAGAGACTTATAGGTATAAGTGATGTTTTGATCTAGGGTATTGGTTGGCTGAAAGATTGGATTGAATGTGTTGGTGGTAGGATTTTCTAAGGGTTGTTTTGATCTTTGTTTAAACAATAAGCTTGATCTATGATGTATAGCCATCAAAGTGTTGATCCAAAGCAAGTCAAATAGGGATGATAGAAATCACTATTGTTGTAGACTAACCATGTCAAGATGTTTAGTGTAGCTCCTAGATAAGGATGATTGATCCTAATAGGGAAACTAACTAGAATTTTTGAATAAGAAGATCTCAATAGCAACTTTGGGAATATCTTATTTTTGTTTGTTTTTGGAAAGTATGAGATGTAAGGTGGAATGTTTGAAATGGGTATGTGATGTATCTGTATGGTTTTACTAACTTCTCAAATGAATTATAAGTCAAAATGGGTATCCAAAACTGATTTGGTTATTTGCACAAAACCTCAAGAATAGCTCACTGTTGTAGATGAGCAGGTTTAAATGCACAGGAATAGAGTGTATATGCACAGGAACAGGTGGTATATGCGCATGAATAGGTGGTATATGCGCAGGTTTGATTGCGCAAGAACAGAGTGCAAATGCGCAGTACTGATGTTTATATGCATAGGAATGTTATATGCGCAGCATGACTATTTAAATACGCAACAATATGTTTCAAATGCACCAAAATGGTATATGTGTAGCAATAAGTATCATATGCACAACATGAATTGGTAAATGTGCATCTCTATGTAAATGGCTGTGTTTGATCAACTTTGCTTATTTTTTGGCACGTTTTTCTAAGTAACCTAATGTTGTTTGTGATGATTTTTTCTGGTTTTAGGCAAGAAAACACAATAGATAGTAAAGTACAATGGCTAATTGTGACATTTAGTGTATGTTCAATACTTATAAAAAGTTCAAGTTTTCACGGATCTAACATAATTTGCAAACAAAACAAACACTTTTTATCCCTATGGACAAGGCTTCATTGCGGTACATCAGCTCACAACCTAGATCTCTGTCAACTCAAATGACATCACATAGGTAAGCACATGTAAGCATTATATCATCTTTGTGAGAGAGGATAGATAGGAATATCTCACCCTTTCCTCAGAAATCTCAAGTAGGCCACAAGAGCTTATGCTAGCCGAGGATCACTATCTCATCTCAAGGGAGGCAATGGTGAGTAATCTTGAGGGCTTGTATCGATTCCCCTTGCACTGAAAATTACCGCAATGTTCAGAGGTGAGTCGAGTGGCCACTAGCTAAGAGGTTCTTAGTAACTTTGAGGGACCAACACCTTGCGAGCATCCGGCAAGCTACTAAAAGCTTTGACCAATCCTACTAAGAGTATCATATACCTCCCACAATGCAAAAATAATTTTCACAAAGTGATGGTATGCCTCTTTTCGATTTGGCACCATAAGGCAAGGCTGATGCTGGTTAGGACTTGGCTTTCTCCTTATCCCACTTATATAGTGGTTCAAAGGAAAACTCCGCTTAAGGTCGTCCCTTTTGGATGAAGTGCAATCCAAAAGCAGGCCTTTCTAAAGTATTAATTGAAAGTAAATGATAGATGAGTATGTCTTTTTGATCACCCAAGATGTTGCAAGGGGAGAGCATATGCCTATCACCTTTACAAGCACATCAAACACTTGTTTGTTAACCGTGTAGATTAAGCTAAGTGTGACTAATCTAACAACACAAGATGCCATATTTGCATGATAGCATAAAAGAAAAGATAGTCAAATTTAGTCTCTAAATTGAACTATATTATGATTGTATTCAAGATTGGATGAAATTACTTCCCCCTATTTATGTTATGTTTGGATTGTATGCAAGATTGTCCAATTAAACCTCCTAATTTAGACTATGTTATGATTTGTATGCAAGATTGTCCAATTAAACCTCCTAATTTAGACTATGTTGTGATTTGTATGCAAGATATAATTACTCCTCCTAATTTAGACTAAGTTATGGTTGTATGTAAGATTGTATGATTACTCCTCCTAATTTAGACTAAGTTATGATTGTATGCAAGATTGTATGATTATTCCTCCTATTTTAAACTAGATGCCACTAGATTATCAATATATGAGTAAATGCAACAATGATGTCTAAACCGAACCCTAAACCTGCAAAAAAAGAATTTATCAATAGTCTGAGCACACTTCTTTGATGATCGATGGCAGCTGCAACAAGAGTCAATACCAATATTTGCAAAAACTTATACTAAAACTTGACATAATTTTAGATGCACAGGAACATAGCACAGATGTGCATGATTATCATATGCACAGCATAAAGTGTCAAATACATAGCAGAAAGTGTATGTAAGTAGAAAGTGTATGCACAGCAGAAAGTGCCATATGTGTAGGACTGGTATTTTTCTTCTTGTAGGCTCTAATTTCATCACAGATGTGTAGGACTAGAACTCAAATGTGCAGAAACAACCTGTTACGACTGTAAGTACACCAAAAACTCAAATTTGGAAGTTAAATTCAGGGCAAGGCCCCATGGTGGGTGCCAAAATGTGATTGATAATTTGAAACAACTGTAAGAACCTAATAAGATACCACAATTACTCTAAATTCCTACTCAAATTCAATTCACCAATGAAACTAAGAAAAATACAGAAAACATGAATTATACCTTGCAAACTAATTTATCCTTTGCGTTCCATTATCTCCTATCTTCTCAAGACCTTGTTGATTATGATATTGCTCTCAGAATTGTACTTCTTTTCTTTTCAAGATGACAATGAGATGAATGGAATTGTGGATTCAAATGCAATGTAAACAATCCTACAATGCAACTAAGATAATGATGATGAAGCTAAAGCCATGATATTGATAATGATTATATGAGGATAATGATATGCAACTAAATGATACTATGAAGCGAGATGATAATGCAACAATGGAGATTATGATATTGATATGCAAATGGGGGACCAAAGGCATGCTTGGATACTTGGTAGAATTTCTGCAGCATGTAATACTATAGCTCTTGTGATTGTATTATGAGGGTGAGGAGCTTCCTTTTATAAGCCAAGGAGGGCTCAAATCCAATTGTCAAAATATCCACGATTGAAGAATAAGTCTTGTCACATGTACAGTCAAGATCAAATTGGTTGGATGAGGGGAGAAAAAGGTGGAAGATGTTCCTACTACAATGACAAGGTGGAGGAATAGGAGGGACAAGGAGCCACATGGCATGATGCTCACAAGGACCAATGAGATAAAGGTGGAAGACCATGAGAAGAACATGGAGGAAGGAGTCTTTGGTTGTTGGAATGTGAGATGGAATATAGGATTTATGAGACAAGTATCTCAAAGTCAACATTGACCATGGGGATGGTTGAGAGGAAATAGGGCACATGTTGAGAGGATAAATACTTAATTAAATATTAAGAATATTCAATTATTGGTGCAACATGATGAGGTGTCCAATGATGTGGAGGGTGACATGGGTGAGTGATGTGGATTTTAGACATAGGACTTTGTCTTAGAGGAAATAATTAAATAATGAAATAATTTAGGATTATTTAATTAGAGATGACTTTAGAGTAATTATGATATTTTATTGTTGGAAGAATATGATGAACATGAACCAAATAAATAAATTAGTATGTTTATTTATTGATAGAGGAATAAGAATAAAATAAATATAAAATATTTATTTAATTCATCTCGAGCCATTTTTAGGTGTATGCAACCTTATTACATTTGAGCGACCTTTTCCCAACTTCATTGACCTTCTTTCCTTCTTGTCTTGGATTGGCATGCTTCTTACATTGTCCTTTTGCTTAATAGCTTATGAGGTCCCGTGTATGTTTTAAATCCACTGTTTACTTTTGTTTGGAAGAGGTCTGTATGCTCTAATTCTAGCGGTTTCCTTTAATTATTTTAAAATATAAATAACTTTGTAAGAGAATCAATTTTTTCCTTTCACTGTTCTTTGTCACTATTGGAATCAACCCACTTTCAAGTTTGAGTGGCCTTTCTAGTTTGCCAACCTCTAGTATCTAATCAGCCTCAACAATATTTTGAAGCCGTTGAACCCTGTTACATTCGGGCCTAACTCGGGTTACCCATAAACAACAAAATCCTAATTGAGCATGCGGTCGTGGGTTTGAACCATAGTATGAGTACCTTAAAACATAAAGAGGTAAGCTTATAAATCTCGTGTACGAAGCGCTTCCTATTCCTTCACATGTAAATAGGAAATCTGGCATTTATTTTTGGATCTGGATTTACTTCTAATGTTCTTAGTTTACCTACATGTAGTACCTGGCCGAAATAGTGCCCGCTCTTCGAAGTTCTCAGGCTTAACCATTATCGAAGGGCTACGTGTATATATCTGTCTTTGTCTATATACTTGAGAGCTCCAAGTTAGCCGACAGGGATTAGTAATATAAATACAACCTCATTCCTTGCCGACATCACTCGTAAGAATAAAACCAAGCAGAGATATAATGTAATAATCTAAAATGTAGTACAACCGGTTATGAAGTATGTCAATAGCTCGAGCTGTTGTGCTAAGGCGTTGTAATAATAAGTATGAGGAAAGCTTGGATTATTATTTGAAGAATCGCCTTCCCTAACATGCTTCACTCTCTTTGCAAACTTTAACAACCATTAATTGTTATATCGACAGTCTTTCATTATGATTCTCTAATCGGCCTCTTTATTCTTTGTTCAACCTTACTTAGAGTGTTCGGTCTAATCTATTGGCCTTCCTTATTTAGTTTGACCAGTTTAATTTTAAACCTCCTACTGTACAATTATCTTGATCTTTACAATATTGTCTTCTTTTACTATTATCAGTATGGATTAAATATTTGGTATTATTACTATTATTTCATTAATTACATTTTTAAATAGAAGTGGTCATCCTTACTGGTGGAAGTAATAAAACTCTAATTACCGGTTTCCTAATCAAATGGATGTATTCACTTAAATACGTGTAAATAAACATGCCTATGCAAACTTTTACTTTCCTTCTTATGTTTTCTACTATTACAGATAGAGAAGTCAATAATGTTATGATAGGATTACAGTTTACATAATTTATATATATAGACGTGTATTTTATTCAAATTCACTCTGGAAAAGGTTTGGGTTTGTTGCAAACATGTGTGGGTAGATGTACCTTTATATAAGTTTGATTTCACCTTAATCATAATGAATAAGAAGCTCATGTATATCTTACTTTCTTTTTTCTTATTACATTGACTATTGACTACTTTAATGTGTAAACAATGGAGATTTCACTGAGGTCCAACATAATTCTGAATATTTAATCTGCAAGAGTAGATTCTTTGATATAGATCCTTTTGTAAATAAAACTAGGGCAGTTTTCAGTCCAAATGCTCGTATGGTATCATTGTTAGGCAATAGAGTCAATTATTTTGCTTTATGCTTACCTTCTAGGACAGGATGCCGAATGTTGGCAATAGAGAAAGGTAATCTTCTTTTCAAGATTTACCAACTTGTGATTGTATTTTGGCCAAAACTAATGTACCATTGAAATAGATAGATATGAATGCCTAATTATTAATATTATTCTCTGTCACATCTTGTTTGCAAGAAATATGTTCATTCTAAATTAGAGTGCATATAGGCATCATACATGCATCGAGAGTTTCCCTCCTGCCTATTTGTTCCAGGTTGCTAGTCACCTCATGTAGGGTATTCTTCGAGTTAGGAATAATTCTGGGGGAGTGTAGTGCTTCATGGTTTGGGTGGCAAAGCACCTTAACCATGCTCTTGACCTTCGGCTTGCACAAGACCAATGGGTTATGACGACTGAAGACAAATTATATATTTGATTCTCTTTATGTAATTTAGAAATGGATATATCATTGTATTGATCATCTGTATGGCTTGTGTAGCCAATGTATGCAATTATTACTTTTCCTTGTTGTGCCATTTAGATGCACTTGAAATATTGTAAACTTGCAAGATGTAATACCTTTATGGATATCTCTATTAATAGAAAGATTCAATTTCTTTTTATAGATTAAGATTTGCATTTCTATGGTATTTTTAGTAAGTGAAATTTTTTAGACTTTACACAAACACAACAACACAATTCTGCTCTGCAACACAATGAATGCCTTGAATGCTCTATGATCATAAGTTCGTCAAAATCTTAAAAATCATCTTCTTGTTTACAAATGAAACCCTAAACATGCTTATATATGCATTCTCGCTATAATTTCATAATTCAAACTTGAGATGCCGAGAAGGGAGGCATTTAATGGTCATCTTTCCAATATTCAAATTTTAGGCCCCGACAAAATAGGGCAGGGCTTGGGTGCGGGCACCCAAGCCTAGGGACCTATTTTAAGGCTAGTTTATGCTCAAGAGGGTCCCCTTAGTCCCATTTGACATGGGTTTTGGGGGATTTTGTTGCAGGAGTTAAATTAAACATGTAAGATCATTAAAAAGGGACCTATGAGCTAAACTTAGGAGGTAAAAGTCCTTGGGGGACATTTTATGACATAACACCAAGATAGAAATTATTTTTAGCATTTGGAAAGATAGAAATAATTTTGTTTTCAATCATTGTCCTACTAATAAGCACTTTTCTTTGTAAACTAAAGCTCTCTCATTTGCTCTAATGTTCTAATGCAGATTCAGGTGCAAGATAGTAAAGTTGCACTTGAAGTTGCCCACCTCTAGGAGCTATTGGACCATTGGGGCAATGCGCCCTGCACTGTTGCCCAAGTTTTGCTTGATTCTTCCTACTCTTGGGGGCGTCGATGTGGCTACAATCAATCTTCTCGACGTGACTAGCAGGATTGTGGTGGCAACCATAGTGATTGTGATCATGGCTCTCACTCTTGTGGCCCTTAGCCTTCCATAGATTTTGTTTCCCATGGAGGATGATCATTTCCTAAGTCCAGACCACCATCTCCTTGGAGGGATGTTGGCTGGCAAGACATAGGCAAGTTTCCTTGGCTACAGCTTGCCATTTCCCCAGTTCACATTCGACCTCTTGAGGAGAATGAATATGCTACTACTACTCTTGACGGTTGGGAGCCTATTTAGGATGCCACCCATGGGGACTTTTTTGGGAAATTTGATGATAAAGATCCTCCTCCCTCTGTTGGTGCTACTCTTGTTGCCTCGTGGTTTTTATGTCTTTTCTTGTTAGATATTATGTTTTGATCACCCTTTGAAGCTATGACTCATGTTTTATTTTCCTTTTGAGGTCGTGACTATGTGGGTGTGACTTTTTACCACCCTACTTTTGTGTGTGAATATGTACTATTTATTCCTTTAATATAAGTTAAATAGGATATTCATTAAAAAGTTAATTTTTTTAAACCAAAATGCACGCGGTTAGAGTAAAAATCTATAAAATGACAGAAAATGATCGTTACAATAAAAATCCATTACATGACAGTTAATGCTGTTGGAAGAAAGGAATTTAAAATCCATAGCATGAAATTTAATGTCGTTGGGGAGAAATCTTTGGGGAGAAAGGAATTCAAAATAAGGTGAAGCTATAAATACTTGTGAAAACCTGTACAAGTCATTTTTTCTGTTTGCAGACAATGTTCCATATTTTTTCTTTTGTGAATGTTGTTTTTCTTCTTTCACAGATGTTTTCTTCCCTTCTATCAATGTTTTTTTCCTTTCTCATTAGATTTTCTATCAATGTTCTGTTTCTCTCTGTAATTTTTCTTAGGGTTTTGTATTTGATATATTTTTTCGTGTAGTTTTGTTTCAACGCTGGTCGTCTATTCATTTTGTTTTTCCATGCATTTTAATTTTTGTCATGTTATGTTTCTTTTTTTGTTTTTTTCCCTTATTTTGTTGCGGTCTTGTTGATGGTGGCAAAAAAATAAGAGGCGGAGCAGGTGGTTGGGAAAGGCATAATTCTTCTCCTTCTAAGTACGAGTTTTTAATATATATTATGTTTATCATATTTTCTACAATAGTTAAGTTCAGTGGACTGTAGAATTTGTTTATATAATTTTCTTATTGAAGTTTCATAGAAACAGGTTTCCAATACTGTAACCGAAAGATTTCATTTGGTATTCAAGTGTCTGGGAATGCTTTTAGGCTGTTATGGTTCATTCACCCTGTAAAACACATTTCTTATACCTATGCTATGGAATAGTATGAGAATAAGAGGCTTGATGAATAACAACGTATTCTTTGGCTTGTAACAGAAAATTTTTCCCTTTACTAATCTCAATTTTAAAATTTTTATACCGTTGTGCGTATCCTCATGACCCTTTTACTTGAGTTAATTTGCCCATTGCAACACCCACTTAATGATTTTTAATTTTTTTGGAGCTAGAAAGGTTAAAATGCTAACCCCTATTTGTTGGCACCCAAGTCAAGCCAAGTTGCAGAAGGAAGTGGAGTCTAAATGAAGAACAAACCATTGTAGGGATATGCAGTTATTGTTAATAGTTTGTAAATTAGGGGGCATGCATAGATAACAACCACAATCTAAAGAGGGCCACACATAAAAAGACCTAGTTTGTTGAATTTAGTCTCAGGTCTTTTGTCAAACCTAACTATAGCATTAGCTAACTAGAGTAGGATTAAAGTGAAAAGACTTCATTTGGTATAATCACATACACATAAAAAGAATCTAAATCGTTCGCCCACATATGTTTTCTTTCTAGGCTCTTTGAGTTTAATCCTGAGGCATGCAAGAATAAACCTAAAATCAAAAGCTTTAAATTCAAATTTGAACTTTCTTGCCTCTTTCTACCAGTTATTATGAGCCAACTTAACAAGTGCGTGTTTATGCTCAAGACATGTTGTAAGGTCATGGTATTTAAAGACATCCATTTGTGCATTGAAACATAGAGGGAAATTTGTTCACCTATTGAGTCGGCAAACTCCTAACAGTGTCCCTAGGTAGCACCTTGATAGGTTCAACTATTTGAAAGATGAACGTGAATAAATTTTCAAGTGTAGTACAAAATCATTTACGTGTACGACAAATTAAGTTTGTGATGATCATGATCAAACTCACGATGGTGAAAAGTGAATTGCAAAGTTTTTTTTGGACAACACAAAAATTGAGATAGTCATTTGACGAAGGCCGTTAATATGAACTAGATACGGCAAATTAATATGTCACTCTTCCATCATCAGTTCTAGGGTTAGGTACTCTCATTCATCCTATTTATTCCTTTTGAATTTATTACAATTATTTGTCTCGGCTCTAATCAATCTATGTTAATTTATGCCTAATTGATTGCATTTCTTTAATTAGCCTAAATTATTTGTGTAGATTGCTTTTGTAATGGTGAAAATTGCATAACCATGACAGTTTCCATTTAATTCAGGTCCCATTTCCATGGAATGGCTCAATACAATTACAAATTGACAAATGACACATTCTTGTGTAAAGCTAGGCCCATTCCATGACCTCTGTTTCCAATTATTTCTATACTTTCTCTTACAATTGATTTCCTAAAATAATATTAATTACGTCGAGAGGCATTTCCACATTCACAGCACGGATGGGAGCTGAAAGATTCCAGAATTTCTATGTAAACTTACAAGATTCCAATCTAGTTACGCCGAGTGGCGTTCCTACATTCACATCACAGATGGGAGCTGAAAGATTCTAGAATTTCTATGTAAAGAAAGGTGGATGACAATTTCAAAGAAGCCGTCACTATGCACTAAGATGAAAGAAAGAAACGTTAGGGAATGTCATATGAAAAGATGTACATTCAACCTATTTATATTGCCTCCTTAAAATTTTTCCACATGTAGAACCAACATATCAAATTGTAGGATTTGAGGTGAGCTAAAAGGGAGTGCGGTAAATTGATAAAAAATAGGCGCATGGAGAAGATATCTCTCGGCGTACTTTAGATATATTTTTTAAATATAATTATACTAGTTATGCCGAGAGGCGTTTCTACATTCGATGGGAGCTGAAAGATTCTGGAATTTCTATATAAACTTATAAGATTCCAATCTAGAATCTTTATTAAAAATAAAAAATAAAAATGAAGAAAGAAATTAAAAATTAGGAAAAACAGAAATTGGAAAAAACAAAAAATAAAAACCAAAAAAGAAATTAGAAACCGTTGAAGGAAAAAAGCTAAGATAACCACAAAAACTATGGAACCAAAAAAAAAATTGGAAAAAATGAAAAAAAGAAATTGTAAAAAAAAAAAAAAACCAAAAATGTAAAATTTGGTTTTTATTTTTGATTTTGTCCAATTTCTTTTTTGGTTCCACTTATTTTCTTATTTTAAATTTCTTTTTATTTTTATTTTTTATCCTTTCCAATTTATTTTTTATTTTTTATTTTTTCCAATTTCTTTGGTTTTTATTTTTTATTTTTTCCAAATTTCTTTTTTGGTTCCATAGTTTTTGTGATTTTCTTATTTTCAATTTCTTTTTTGGTTTTTTAAAAAAAAAATTTCCAATTTCTATTTTAATTTTAAATTTTTAAATTTTTCCAATTTCTTTTTTAGTTTTTATTTTTTATTTTTTCCAATTTCATTTTCAAATAAACTATGAAAAAGAGATATCCCTCAACCTACTTTAGATATTTTTTTTAAATATAAATACACTAGTTTATTTACATACTTTATCATTGTTTATTTAATCTAGAGGGATGCATTCTTTTTAATTGGCCTAAATTAACAATTTATTTCAAATTTAAGTTTGTGTAAGAAAAACAAAATCAAAGTCTAGGTAATAAAACCAAAATGACACACCACACCATAGAGCCGTTGGGAGAAAAGCAAAAAGCAGTTCAAAGTGAAGAATGTCGTTGAGGAGCGCGTCAAAATCAGAGGACATTTAAAATGCAGATGAAGGCCGTTTCAGGAGGAGGGAAGGAGTGAAAAGCTTCTTCATCGATGAATTCTTTATGACTTGCTTGGTTCTGTTTATTTTTCTGTTGTGAATTTTTTGTGAAATTGTTTGACACACTTTTGTTTGTGTGTGTTTTGTGAAATTGTTTGATATTTTTGTGTTTGGCTTGAGTCTTTTGCTTCAGCGTGCACGCTGGTCAGTCCATCTTATTGTCTTTGAGTGCATTTTTTGGTTTGGTCTTGTATTTTTGTTTGGCTTTGTTTTATGGCGGCAGCAGCAGCGGAAGCAGAGGAGGCGGCAGATGCAGATGATTTTCTTCTTAATCCAGATTCCAGGTATTCTTCACTACTGTGGGCTTTCCTTTAGCATTCAGTTGCATTAATTCTACATGGACATTTGAATAGCTAGTTTGTTTGAAATTTGAATAGCCAAGCAAGTAGTATACAGGGGACACTCTGTGAGACAGAGAGAATAGATGGCTGTTTAATCTGAGCCAAATTGAAGGCAATGTTGATTGACCTATCCATCTAGATCCCTATGAAAGGAGCACCGACTTAGAATTAGAAATGGACAGAATGTTCTGTAGAGAGGATAGTTAGGCACCCAATTTCTGCACTACGAGTGTTTGTTGGTTGGCCATGACACTGCAATTGCAGGCAATGTTAGGATATGGTGCCATGGAGGGGGGAATTTTAGGCTATGGGCCCATGGTGGGGGCTGCTGAGAATTTTCAGGAGCCTTTGATAATCAGATGGTCCCATGGATTTTAGAGCAGTAGGTAATGCTAAAATTTTTAGCTCAGAATTTTTAGTAAGCTGGTGGTTCCATGGAATTTTTTAGTAGCAGCTATTGTTAAAATATTGCAGATGCCTTCTAATGTCACCAGGCAACAAAAAAACCCTTAAACTGGTGGGCCAAATTTCCAACCCTTCCCCAAACATAGTAACTAGAAATCTGAGAACTAAAATGTAAGGACTCCTATATCCCAGGATAAGATTCCAATTTATCCTGTAGCAGGTTTTTCCTCATCTCATATAACCTCCAGCTCCATAAAAATACATCTTAAAACCCCCTGCATAGGGAATGCTTCCTTATTACCAAAGAATTTTCGAGCACAGTGGTCTTAGGAGGCCAGACAATCCTACTGACTGAGTACATCTTATCCTAGGAAGAATCATTCAAGCCCTACTCTCACCTTTTCATACTCAGCCAGAGTATTTTCCTGTAAGTGGTTTCAGAATATGCCTATAAATAGTTTCAGAATACGAGGGCTTGCCTGTTAATGGTTTCAGAATAAGATGGGAGAGGAAATTGAATTGGAAATAATTAGAATTGATGAGAGTATCCATTAGAGCATATGCTATATAGAAGTAGTTTTAAAATGAGGCTGTGGTTTGGCTATCATTTTTGGAGATTTTAGGAAAAATGCGAGTGAAACTAAATAAGGCAAGCACTAATCTCATCTTGCCTCTTGAAAATTTGAACCTCTTCTTCAGCAATGCATGCATAGTTAATTTCATAAAACAAAACTTATCAAACTAGAACATTTAAAACATATCTCAACCTTCAGTGGAAAAAAAAAAATCTTCCGTGACTCCCTAAACTACAAATCAGAAAACTGTACTTTCTGCTCTTTCTTGATCATTGCTATTGTCATTGGAGGCTGTTCTTGAAACCTGCCATTGCTACTAAGAGTCGAGTATTGGTCAACATTCTGCAGTTCTCAGTTTTTTCTCAAGGCTGAAATATAAGGTTTTGACCAAAAAGATCTTGACCTGCCAGAATTGCATGATTACATCCCTCTTGGTAAGAATAGGCAGAGTTTCTTTTTGAGTTCTGCTATGGCTTCTATCTCCCTGCGACCATCCATGTCCTGTTCACAAGAGCAAGAGAGATTCACAACAAAGCTTGAGAGATTCTTCTGGACGTGGGCTAAATTCACAACAAGAGCAAGAGATAGCCTCACCAGTTCCAGGTTTGCATTCGGTATGGCTAGACAGAAGCACTTTTTGAAGCAGCAGTATCATAATCCTTGCATAACTACCTGAGTACTATGGTAGTAGGTCTGGATGCTTTTTGCTTGAATTTACGAGCTTAGCTTGATATCCATGAAATTGTTAATGTTAGGAACACTCTCTACATCTCACTTTCTTCCTGGTGTTGCTCTTTGTCCTCGTCCAACTGGATAAATCTTCTGGCTAAAGGGTGGGGGCAAAAGAACCATCAATCATTCTCCTTGAATTGCATACTAAACTATCACAGCCTCTTGAGGCATCTGCTGTCTGTCGTTTGCATCTTGTTGAATAAAACTTTTTGATGGTTATTCTCCAAAGAAAACTGATGTATCTTGCGACTTCATTTTCTCTGGTTGTTTACTTGTCTATTTTATAGCCTAGTAGTTTGAAAATTTCTCTATGTTCGATTTTTATGATTCCTAGATAGTCGTGACTGTATATGGACAACTGTGGGTGAAACAAGAGGAGGACTGGAAATATAGATGGTAATCAAAGTTCAAACATTGATAGATTCAGATAAAACACATACTAATTAATGAATTATCTTATAATTAATTACAAACATTTCACAAAGCACTAATCTCCAAAGTATAGACATTGCACACAATTATAGGAAAGCAAAATGCTTTCAGTATCTTTATATGCAATGTACATTGTCTATATAAAGTTGGCTTTTCTGTCGATAAAGAGAACCCCTTTAACAGTAATTAATGAAGTACATGGAGAATTCTGAGTAAATCAAAATGGGTGCATTGGCTGAACACAACTGCCTTGAGATGATCAGATATGGCTAAACACAATAAGGGAATAAGATAGGCTTAACTTTAAGTACATAAAATATTATTTAATCATACATGTTTTTGAAACATGCACATTTGATCATGAACAACAAATGTAGATATGTATGATAAACATCTTACTAAAACCACCGCCTACATTAGACATTCCAGTTCAGTCAATAGCCATTTCTTTTCTAATATTAAGAACATACCTTAACATATAATACAACCACGTAAATAAAATGGTCAATGAATCCTGTCAATAAAACTGATAAGATTTCAACTCTGTACCTCACTGTATCCATGGTGCACATTTGTGCAAGACAAAGACAACATCAATACTTGCCCTTCTCATTGACTAATTTAACTCAAGGGCTCAAAAGATTGCAGATAAGTAATCCATCTCCCAATCAAGATCATTAGGATCCTAATGCTTAAACGCTGAAACAATTCGTCTGCCAAACACTTTTCATGTTGGCCTAAAATACACAAATTAATCACATCCAACCAAAGTATGAACCACCTGTAGATAACCCTTGAAATTTGTTTTGTGTGTGTTGTACATCTATAGCCACATCAATTCATCAAGTACACTAGATACATACCAACACCAGAGTCGCCTAGCATTTTATATATTTAAAATGTCCAATGCATTTATATGCAAACCGATTGTCTGGTAGTCTCAAGCAGGCTATTGGAAATTCACTAAAGTAGCACTCAAATTTTCAAGTGACAAAATTTGGTGATAACATAGACCACCCTACCTGGTCCTGCTACCTTTATTTCAGGTTAGAATGACAAAGGTACCACCATTAAAAGCACTATGTATAGAAACCCAGGAACACTTTAGCTATTTTAACTATTTCCTCATAATATGCTAGTCATATCTCTCATTTCTTCACCACTTTCGTTATTTTAACCATTTCCTCATAATATGCTAGTCATATTTCTTATTTCTTCATCTTATTGGGTGGTTGTAATCTAATCATATTATCTTCATCTCTGTTGGGCGGGATCTTAGTTTTGGTTGCTATATATACACACACATTCTTCATCTTAGCCACCAAAAGCATTCTTTCTCCTCAAACTCTCTTATTGCTATCTGGGTTGGTAGCCTTAGTTTGCAGCTCAATTCCTTTTGCTTCGTTTAACTATTCTGTAATGGCCAGTATAAAGAGAAATTCCCAACAAGTAGCATACAGGGGACACTCTGTGAGACAGAGAGAATAGATGGCTTGTTTAATGAGCCAAATTGAAGGCAATGTCGATTGACCTATCCATCTAGATCCCTTCTGACTCACCTTCCTATGAAAGGAGCACCGACTTAGAAATGGACAGAATGCTCTGTAGAGAGGATAGTTAGGCACCACATTTCTGCACTATGAGTATTTGTTTGTTGGTTGGCCATGACACTGCAATTGCGGGCAATGTTAGGATATGGTGCCATGGAGGGAGGAATTTTAGGCTATGGGCCCATGGTGGGGGGCTGCTGCGAATTTTCAGGATCCTTTGATAATTAGGTGGTCCCATGGATTTTATAGTAGTAGATAATGCTAAAATTTTTAGCTCAGAATTTTTAGTAAGCTGGTGGTTCCATGGAATTTTTTAGTAGCAGCTATTGTTAAAATATTGCAGATGCCTTCTAAGTCAGGCAACAAAAAACCCTTAAACTGGTGGGCGGAATTTCCAACCCTACCCCAAAGGTAGCAGTTAGAAATCCGAGAACTAAAATGTAAGGACTCCTATATCCCAGGATAAGATTCCAATGTATCCTGTAGCAGGTTTTCCCTCATCTCATACAACCTCCAGCTCCATAAAAATACATCTTAAAACCCCCTGCTTAGGGATTGCTTCCTTATTACCAAAGAATTTTCGAGCAATCCTATTGACTGAGTACATCTTATCCTAGGAAGAATCAGTCAAGCCCTACTCTCACCTTTTCATACTCAGCAAGAGTATTTTCCTGTAAGTGGTTTCAGAATATGCCTGTAAATAGTTTCAGAATACGAGAGCTTGCCTGTTAATGGTTTCAGAATAAGATGGGAGAGGAAATTGAATTGGAAATAATTAGAATTGATGAGAGTATCCATTAGAGCATATTCTATATAGAAGTAGTTTTAAAATGAGGCTGTGGTTTGGCTATCATTTTTGGAGATTTTAGGAAAAATGCGAGTGAAACTAAATAAGGCAAGCACGAATCTCATCTTGCCTCTTGAAAATTTGAACCTCTTCTTCAGCAATGCATGCATAGTTAATTTCATAGAAAAGAACTTATCAAACTAGAACATTTAAAACATATCTCAACCTTCAGGGGAAAAAAAAATCTTCCGTGACTCCCTAAACTGCAAATCAGAAAACTGTACTTTCTGCTCCGTCTTGATCATTGCTATTGTCATTGGAGGCTGTTCTTGAAACCTGCCATTGCTACTAAGAGTCGAGTATTGGTCAACATTCTGCTCTTCTCATTTTTTTCTCAAGGCTGAAATATAAAGTTTTGACCAGAAAGATCTTGACCTGCCAGAATTGCATGATTACATCCCTCTTGGTAAGAATAGGCAGAGTTCCTTTTTGAGGTCTGCTATGGGTTCTATCTCCTTGCGACCATCCATGTCCTGTTCACAAGAGCAAGAGACAGCCTCTGCCTTGTCTAGACACGTTACAAAATTCACAACAAAGCTTGAGAGATTCTTCTGGACGTGGGCTAAATATACGATTCTTCATGAACAACATGGCTTGCCTCACCAGTTCCAGGTTTGCATTCGGTATGGCTAGACAGAAGCACTTTTTGAAGCAGCAGTATCATAAACTCAAGTCTATCTGCTATAATCCTTGCTAGACTGAATTGACAAGAGTTAAACTTGATCCACTCAGAAGATACAAAAAGTATCGAGACTTACCAGTAGAAATGATGCAGATAATCCTCAGACCCTGCAGATATCACACACCCTCTGTATACAGAGGAATAATACAACAGAAAAATGAATCAATCTATACGCTGTTCCATTATTTTCCTGTAGTTTATATACACTTAGAACTCATGGCAAACACATTTAACTCACGGAACTTTATTATCAGCAATACAGGCAGTCACCATTAATCAGAAAATAAATCAGTGAGAATAAAATGCTGAAACAGACTCGCTGCAAAAACTCCTATATTCAACACCGTAAATCTTTACATAATTGGTATTTACCGAGGCAACCAAGATCCCCATCAGACTCCCCATTAAAAGAAACTCCCCATTAAATGAAATAAAAAGAAACAAAGTTTGTGAGTTATAAACATTGTGGTTCATTTTTTTATTTCGCTGCAAATTACCTCTGTATACAGAGGGTGTGTGAATTAATTGCAGGATCAGAGGATCGTCTGCATCAAGAAAACCCAAACACCTTTCTAAATTGAACTAACAACACTAGAAGTAACCATCTCAGCTCAAAGAAGAGGAGGCATGCCATTTGAAGAAAGTCTGCTATAACTGATTCTGGTAAATTAAATCATACAATAATTTAGAAGGTCAATTTCCCTAATTTGGACATATGACCCTAGACCTCATAGGCCCTGAAAACACTAAACCTATCTTTAATAAACTCATTGGGATTATCCCTAACCAAATTGGTATACTTATTGCTAAGATTCAGGTTCTGGCTCTGTCCAATAACAAAATATTTGGTAAAATAAAATCCAGTATAACCAATTGGTCACTTTAGAAAATTGAACCTAGAAAATATTGTTTTTGAAGGAGAGATTCCATCCACAACGGGCAGATTGTATCAGCTTCAAACATTGCACCTGAAAGACAATAAGCTTAAGGAAGAATTGCCTTACAATCTTTCCAACTGTTCTAATTTGGAGATCATACGTATTAGAAACATTTTTTTGTCTAGAAAGTTATCACGTTTGTTGTAACGCTTCTCAACTGATGATACTTTTGTTGAGGAATAATGTTTTTACAAGATACATTCCACCTGAACAACAGACCATGTGTTAGCTTGCTTTGTCTACCCACATTTCTTTTGTTTTTGGTGAAGGGTCTCAAGTAAACAAGTCTAATTCATGTAGTGCAAGTGCAAATGAGCTCCCTTGTAATGTACAATTTGTTTCATTATGAAATCATTCTCCCAATGCAGTAGAATATTCAACATATTGTCATTTTTTTTTTGCTGGCATGCTGCTTATATCATTTCTGGCTCTGTCCAATAACAAATTATCCAGCAAAATACCATCCAAAATACTGTGTCTACATATGGTTAGTTTTTTTTTTCTGTAATAAAATTATTTCAAATATTTGAACCTTTCAGTTTTCAATGAAGTGTAATTGATTTTCTTGTGTTCTAACTAATTTTTAATGAAGGTAGTTATTTTGTTTAAGTCTAATTTTACTATTTAGTATTGCTTTGTATTTTAGGTTTGTTAGTATGGAGATAGTCTTATTTTCTTATTTCGTACTGTTGATTAACATCCATGACCCCTCTTCACTCTCTCAATGTGGAGCTTCTCTTGGAGTTTTATGTTCATATATGTCATTCTCATTGTTCTGGGATTAAGCCCTTTTTTCCCAGAAAATGAAATGGATGGATGTTCAGTTCAGACTGCAGCTTGAATTAGGTGGGTTTCCTTGCAGCTCTGTTTTGTTGCATTTCCACTCAAATTAATAAGTTAGTTTAAACTTTAACATTTATTTTATTGTGAAATTTGTTGTAAGCTACAATTGTAGATGAGTGTTGAAAAAAGGAGAGGCTACTGGTCATATTGTTTGTTATCTGGAATTCATTTTCATATTCATTTGAGCATGTTAATTTGACAATAGTACCTGGTAGTATTCTTTTCTTTTTTAAAAGATATGGTTAATTTTTTTTATGTAATGTAAAATTATTTTCTAAGTATTTTTTCAGCATGCTTTGCTATGTTAATTAACTGTTTTATTTTCTAGGTAAATTTGGATAATTATATTGCTAACTAGTTGTAATTTAACAGGGAATACAGAGGTGGATTATATGTGAGCAGTCATTCAAGTAAGAAAAGTTTGGAAGGAGGGTATTTATAGTGGTGAAGTTTTGGATAAGTTGTTGAAGTGAGAAGGATTTCTACAAATGTAATATGTAAAGATATTCTTAATTTTAATAAAATATTTTTTTGGGAAGGGGCCAAATTGCCTCTTCCAAAGGCTAGAGGGAATGGCTACTGGCCATGGTCATTCCTAAAAGGTCAAAGTCTTTTATAGTTAGGTGTGGTGGTTTTATTTCATATTTCTAATATTCAATGTTCTATTAGAATCACAATATTAACAACATATAATTAGCACTTTGGTACAACAACCATTTAATATTAACAAATCATAAAGCAATCAAATAGCACAATGACAAATCAATTTTCTTTACAATATTAATTACAGTTTTGATAATCATAATAACATCAATTTTAATACAATATTCCTATTCCTAACTATGTTGAGCTACACTTTTAATTTTAATTTTATTACATAGCCTACATAAACTACATTTATTGTTTTTTTTTCCAAGTTTGATTTTGATTATCTTTTAATTTACATTGTATGAAAGCTTCTTATTCTTAATTTATTTTTAATTTTATGTGTTGTTTTGTGAAGTAAATTTTGGGAATTTTGATTTGTTTTATCTTTTAATCCACTTATTGGGTATTTTTTTGGGTCTTTTGACTCACTTATGAACTTTTGCAGTTTTTATTAACTTATTGTGTGTTGTTTCAATTCTTTTGATCCACTTATTGTTTGTGTGAAGTAAATTTCCAACTTGTATTCAATCCACTTATTGTTTGACATTCATTCTGAACTATTGCATTCACGTTTATTCAATCTACTTATTATTTGATTATGCAAAGTATGTTTGTAATAGGCATACACTCATTGTTTGTGTTTTCAACTTTGAGAACCACTTATTATTTTTCTAACTATTCATTTTGAACTTTAGAATTCAATTTCTTTGTGTGTGTGTGTGTGATGATGGTGGTGCGGTATGTTTTCAACTTTTGTGAGAAGTATCTTTTTAAAAAAAATTGATTCACTTTATTTTTTTGATTGACATTCATTTTGTTGTATGAAGCAAATTTTTGAAAATGAGGAGGGTATGTTTTCAACTTTTGTGAGAAGCATGTTTTCTTTGTATAAAATGTGTTTGTACTAGACATCCGCTTGTTTTGTGATGTATTTTTTTTGAACTTTAGCATTCAATTTTGTTTGTATGTTATATTTTGAACTTTTGTGAGAATGTTTTTTTCTTAAACTAGCATTCATGAACTTTTGTGTGAAATGTGTGTTTGAAATTCAATTTTCAAGTAGAATTTGATTTACTTATTGTTTATGTGAAGTGTGCGTTTTTACATTAACTTAGATTTGATCCACCTATTGTTTGGAATTCACTTTATATGTAGTGTGTTTTAAATATTTGCATTGAAGAACTTTGTATGGAGAGATGCATTGATGAACTTTGTATGGAGTGTGCTTTGAAGTTTTGCATTTACAAACTTTGTATGAAGTGTGTTTTAAACTTTTGCATTAATGAACTTTGGTTTGATGTTTGGCATTCATGAACTTTGTATGTGTTGGTGTGTGTGCACGCATTTGTGTGGGTGTGTGTGCGTGCCTGTGGGTGTAGGTGTGGGTGTGGGTGTGTGGGGGTGTGGGTGGGGGTGTGTGTGTGGGTGTGTGTGCGTGTGTGTGTGTGTGTGTGTGTGTGTGTGTGTGCGCACGCGCGTGGGTGTGGGTGGGTGTGGATGTGGGGTTGGGTGTGTGTGTGTCAAGTGTGTGTTTCAACTCTAGCATACTTTGTGCATATCAAATGTGTGTTTTAGTTATCTTTGTTTGAATTGTTGTGTGTGTGAATCAAGTGTGTGTTTTAACTATCTTTGTTTGAATGTGTGTTTGTGTGTGTGTGGGTGGGTGTGGCTGTGTGTGTGGGGGGGTATGTGTTGGTGTGTGTGTGTGTGTGTTTGTGGGTGTGTGTGTCCGTGCTTGTGGGTGTGTGTGTGTGTGAGTGCGTGGGTGGGTGAGTGTGCATGTGGTTGTGTTGTGTTGTGTGTGTGTGTGTGTTGTGGGTGTTGCGTGGGTGTGTGGGTGCGCGCTCACGTGCGTGCGTGTGGCTGTGTGTGCATGTGTGTGTGTGTGTGTGTGTGCATGTGTGTGCATGTGGGTGTGCTTGTGTGTGTGTGCGTGTTTGGGTGTGTGTCCATGTGTGTGTGCGCGCGCGTGCGTGGTGTGCATGCATATGCGTATATGTGTGGTGTGTGCATGTGTGTGTGGGTGTTGCGTGGGTGTGTGGGTGCGCGCTCACGTGCGTGCGTGTGGCTGTGTGTGCATGTGTGTGAGTGTGTGTGTGCATGTGTGTGCATGTGGGTGTGCTTGTGTGTGTGTGCGTGTTTGGGTGTGTGTCCATGTGTGTGTGTGCGCGTGTGCGTGGTGTGCATGCATATGCGTATGTGTGTGGTGTGTGCATGTGTGTGTGCATGGTGTGCACGCGTGTGTGTGGTGTGTGTGCATATGCGTGTGTGTGTGTGTGGTGTGTGGTGTGCGTGTGCGTGTGCGTGTGCATGTGTGGTGTGCATTTGCCACACGCGTGTGTGTGAACTATGTGCATATCAAGCGTGTGTTTTAAATATCTTTGTTTCAATTATTTTGTGTGTGTGTGTGTGTGTGTGTGTGTGTGAATTGTTGTGTGTTTGTTGCGTGTGTTTTTTGTGGGTGTTGTGTGTGTGTATTTTTGAATTAATATTCACATATATGTGGAATGTGTGTTTGAGCAAACCTTGGAATTCACTTGGATTTGATCCCCTTATCATTTGTGTGTGTATGTTTGAACTTTACTGTTTACTTTGTGTGTGGGATGTTGTTTGAACAAACTTAGTGTCAAATATGTATTTGAAATAACTTTGTTTGAATTGTAGTGTACATGGCATGTATGCACATGTGTGTGAAGTATGTGTTGAACTAACTTTTGCATTCACTTTGTATCCATGTGCATTTGTTTGAATTGAATTTTGACACTCACTTTGTGTAATGTGTATTTTAATATAAGCTTAACATTCACTTAAACTCTGTTAATAAGTTTTTAGTTTTACAATTCACTTAAGAACAAGAGATTGGTTATTCTCTTAAAATCTATCAATAAATTATTAGTTTCACAATGAACTCAAAAACCCCAAAGTAGATCTATGGGACAACTCAATTTGGATCTAAATATTGTACAACCTCAAACCATGGCTAGCACTAATTTTAGATCTTAGAACTTGCTACTCAAGGTAAATATGCATATGTTCAATCACAAGGATCCACATGCTTTAGAGGGTAGGGAATGTGAACTGAGAGGATTATTTGTAAAGCATCTACAAATGCTAAGCTCTCAACAAATGAAAAAGATGTCAAATAAGGGTGAGGATGGGTTTGTGATAATTATTTTTATTAGAAGCATAATAGTCAAGGGTTTCTATATTGCTAGATCTTCAAGTAATCATAGATAACAACTTAGTGTTTTTTGGAGGATATGACAAAAGGATTACCTACAAAAGAGATCATTATTATACCATACAACAACTAGATTTTAAAAATGCATCCTTCTGGTCCTACCCATACGCTGCTCACTAGAAACCCTACTAAGGTGTACCCTGGTTCCCCAAGGATTTCATCAGGTAGTCATCGACTGAATGACTCTCTTGATCATCAGTTTGGTGGTGGAAATGGTTCTTCTGGCCTCAAGCTTTGTCTGACAAGCTCAGTCCTCTTGTGCATCGCAGATCTTCAGGAGGATGTGGTTCTTTTAGGCCCTATTTCTAGAGACTGAAAGCACGGAATGCCCTCCTGGGAGTCAATTAATTGGTATCCATTACTTTGCAAATGTTGCAAGGTTGTGGGTCCTTGGTCATCCACACAATGCCCAGTTTCATCCTCTACCCTATGCTCAACCTCCCCTATTATGGTGTGTGATCATGATGTGGAAGGGAATGAGGAGTTTTATCTAAACTATGGAGTAGTTTGTAGATTTAAAAATTTGTGTCTGTCCCTGCTAAACCTTCATAAATGGGTCTTGGAATCTTGGAAACCCCTGGTGGAGGGCAAGATTGAGCTCTTCCCTTGTGCCAGAGGCTTCTTCATAGTGACCTTCACATCTTTGAAAGAGTTGGATGTTGTGCTCAACAGTAGGGCTTGGTTGTGGGGAGTGCATTCCCTCTGTATTCAACCATGGTATCACTGCTTCAACTTACTTTACAGAACCACTCAACATCAAACCAATTTGAGTAAGGCTCCCAAATCTCTTGCTCTAGTTTTGGGAAGATTCATGCTATGAGGATATCAGTAAAGCTATCAATCGCTTCCTAATGGTTGATTCCACAACCTCATTCATGAGGCACTCTACGTTGGCTCGTATCTTAGTTGACATTGACATCTCCAAACCCCTGTTTGGAGAGGTGATTCTGAAGGTTGGGAAAAGATCATGGACAGAATAATGTTTTGATGCAAAGATCAGATGCAAATGATGTTTTTCCACCAATCATTTGGATTTTATTTGTCCTCTCTCATTGCAAGAATGCACTTACATGGTGGAAGAATGCTATTGAGGATCATTTTACCATCTATGCTTCTGATCCTCCAGTGGATGATCCCTCATAGGATGAGGTGTCCTCTCAAGATATTGTTTCCTCCTTACCCTTTTTCCTCACATCACATGGGCCCATGGGGGAAATAGAGGGTGGAATTGATGCATGCCTCTTGATCTCTCCAAGGATGGATTTCCCGTACATGGCTTAGATAGTAATCACCCCTTCCATCTCAAGCGGTGTGGAGCTCCCAACTCTAGTTCGATCACCGATTTCCCCAGTCTCTCACTCAGATCCATCCTTGTATGATTTGTCTATGGTTGTGGCATCTGTTGGGGACTCCCCCTATCCCCTCACTTTAAGGATTTGGATTCTTGGATGGTTGTTAAGAAAGAAAGGACCCCCCTTTCACCCTCAGATCAAGGGAGTTATAAGATTTGCTAGATCAGGATCTAGAGTTGTCTAGATCTTGTTGTTCTGTTTTGTAGCGGGGTTGCCTTTAGTGTTGTTAGTCCCATTTCTCATGGTATTCATTGTGTCTTCCTTTTGGTTGTTTTGTAAAAGGATTCGGGCCGTTTCAAAAGCATGTGTTTTACCTTTATCAAAATAATTTCTAGAAGTCAACTACATAACATCAAGCCATATCATTACCCCCATGTACAAAATAGATTAATAAATGCAAGTATAATTCATCTTAGTCCAAGTGCTTATTCTTCTTTGGTGGTTATAGTTTGTAAGAAAGATGATACTAGGCACTAGTGGCTAAGATGATCTTGAAATAATTTTCTAGATAGATGTTAAAAAGATAAGGAACATGATAACTCAAATGGAAGAATTTTCTTGTCAAAAATGTTACATGAGAAGAAAAAGATTTCATGCAAAAGAATCCACAATTGATCACATTAAGGACATCGCTTGTTTGAAGAGGGGAGGCATACTAGTCCCTTAACCCATTAATTATATTGGGATAGGTGAAACAAATATGGCTCATAATCCTTAATTGAGTCAACTATGAGTCCCTAAGTATAATTAATGTATGCTCTAGTACTATTATGTAACGTGCCAACTAGGTTATTAGAAAACAAATCAATTTTTTGTTACTAACATTTATAAGATAGGAAAAGATGACCTAATCAATTATGAACTAACTAGATCAATTTTCCTAGCAAACATTGGAAATCAAGCTGACAAAGACTTTACGCTTGGCTATAGTCCTCAAGGGAGAGCCAAGTTGTCTGGGCTCTATTCTTTTGTTGTGATTGTAAAGATTGATTCAACAATAGCAAGATCTAGTGTTACAAGTGATCAAATGGATTAAATGAACAACATACATGTGTTACAAAACAAATGTATAAAATCAAAAAGCAGATCTAAGAAGGCAATAGAGAGAGGAACCTGGTAGAGGAAAATGGGGAAAATGTTGACAATACTAGAGCTCTATTATAGAATCTTGATGAGCATATAGGAGTTATAGGACATATATGTATAAATCCAGAGTAAAACAATAAGAGGTAGATTAGGTGGAAATTGGTACTGAAATATGGGGTTGTCCAGGCAGGACACTAGCGCTAGGTGCTAGTGTCCTTAGGGTTTTACACAGATGAAACTTCTATCTGACGACATTTGTGTCTTTTGTCTTCCTGTCACTCGTCGGTGCCTAAAACTCCTAATCCTAACCTGCACACACAAAAGAGGGAAAAAGGTTGCGTTATATAGGGGCTTGCCTTAGTCAAACCTTGTGTTGGTGTTCCCACCTCCACAATAGAAATGATAATTATGATAGAGAGTGCGTGTTTGTAATGAAAAGAGACAAACCAAATGATAAAGGCTGCAATAAAAAATACATGAAATAGAGTTACCATAAATGTGAAACCCTTGTTGGATTGATGTCACAACATGAATCGTCCACAATGAGTTGATGGAGGAAGAAGCTTCCTCAAAGACTTCCAAGGGTTAGTGCATACAAATAGAGATCTTGTAGAGAGAGAGAGAGAGAGAGAGAGAGAGAGAGAGAGAGAGCTTGTAAATAGAGAAGTGACATTCATAGATCATTCATGTGCCTATCATGTTGTTTATATATGAATCCCAAGTACTTTTCAGGGGCCCAATTGGGTAAGGCCAACAAGGTGCATCGTACAAGACAATCAAATTCAAACTCTTTCAGAGCCAATGGGCAAGACACTAGCGCCCAACTCTAGTGTCTAGACTAAATTGACCCTTGAAATGCCAGTTGTGAAGGGACTTAACCCAGGTCCTTATCAAGGTGTTAAAATAGGCATATCATAAGCGAGGTAAACACATAAACTAAACATCACACCAAACCTAGTGTGAAATTGTAAGCAACAACAATTTACGACACTACAACATTAAGCTATTAACCATTTGTGTAGTAAAAAAGTGTGGTCTTGCAACAAGCCATCAAATACCCATGAGTTTGAAAAAGAGGACACACATTTTGCTCCAATTGGCCTGGGCTCTATCTACACAATGTCCTAGTAAAATGTTATTTTTCCCATGGACTTGAGAGATAATAAGAATTCTAGCTTACTCCAAAATCTTGGGCCCACTTATGTAGCCACACAAGATACTTATGGGGCCACACCAATATAAAATGAAAATATACATGAGGGTGTGCCTACAACATAGTTTATTGGAGGTTTTAAATATGTAGGTCACTCACAAGGCCATGGTAATGACATGTGATCATAAGGACCTTTATACTTAAGGTGATATACTAAGCAAGTGCAATAACTACGAATTTAACCAAAATTTGCTTGTATTCTCAATTTTAGTTTTCCTTTGGATTCCAAACTTTGCTAACTTTGGACATAAGAAATCAAATTAAATGTAGTTCACTGATAGTCTTAGGTCTATAGATAGAACATGAAACCTTCTACTTATGACATGTGGACTTAATTTAGTGAGGGCATGTGGAGCCTCCCTAAGGACTCTTAACATCCTCTAACAACATTACCTCACCATCCTCCAACCAATGGTGGGAGTTTTAATTGTGGCATCTTCTTTTTCCATGGAGCCTTGGTGACTATAGGATGAACTTGATAAGATGATGCAAGATAAACATAGAATATGAAGGCCTTACCTCTAATACCATGGGATTTATTTAAGAGTTATACTAAACACCTCATGGTGGGTCCCAACCTCTAGCATGAATTTGATCAACCAATAGCGTTGCATCATTAACAATCTTGATGGACACTGATTGAGCTTAATTTAATGAAATAGATGAACTTTAATACATAGTCTTGGATTTTAATATTAGTGGGCTTATTTTATAAAGTTATACACTGCACTTATCATGTGGACCCCACAATAGATAGCTTGGCATCACTCCACCGATGGCATGGACTCAATGCTAAAATTCATTTTGCAACCTCCTATGTTGTCACATGTCATTGGTCACATCTACTGAGTCTCACCCTTAAATACAAGCTTCAAAAGTCTGTCAATCTTGATTCTTTGTGCCATAGGTAAACACTTATTGTATCATATATTGCATTACTAGGTTCCTTTATGGCCCACACCAAGGTTGTATATTGTTATGTACAAAACCTCAAGATTCAAATAGGTCATACCATTTCTCATAAATTTCTCATGCTATTTCACTGATTTGCCTTACACCATCCTATAGTATATAACATTCCACTTGCGTGCTATTTTCTATCTTCATTGTCATTTTACAACTCCCATAAGCACTGTATAACACCTGACTGTATTGGTATAACTAGTGTGTGAGGCCCATTCAATTATGGCATATTGAGTTGCTCTATTAGTCATGTTATGGTTCTTATACTTGGACATTGGACTTATTATTATTGGGATACCTAGATAGTAGACTATGTATTTTTGGATTATGATATTTGGATAGACTATAGTAGACATTGTTCATTTGATTAGATTAATTAATTAATTACATTTGGTGATGGTGACCTAATTATGAGATAGCTTTATCATAGTTGATTTTATGTGATGGAGGTATGTCTTGATTGATTATATATGTTGTCTAATTATGTGTTATGGATTATGCTATTAAACAAGTTGAGGTTAATTGAAATTGGATATATGTGTTAATAGACCATTATGATGCATATGTGACGACATTAGGAGATATCATGGAATGTTGATTGAGATTGTATTGATATGTAATTGACATTCATATGGATTTTGATTATAGTTTAGAGTATAGATGGTTGCATTGAATATGATTATAATTTGAATTTAATTGTATTGATTATATGGTTGCATTGAATATGACCAATGGAAATTTGGAGGTCAACTAGAAACCTTAGTCTATATGGAGACTAAAGTCTTTTATAAATGTATAATGTGTAATGCACGATTTATTTACTATGATTATTTTGGTTTTTAAAATTGTGTGTAAATATGAGTTGGCATGGGTGATGAGTTGGTTGCTTGTGTGTCTTATTTTGAAATTTAAAATTTGGGGTCACTTTTGAGGAGGTTTGAGAGGTCTTTTCATGAATATTTAATTGATTTTAAGTCCCTAGGTCATGTACCTTGGGGTTGGGGGTCTTTTGGGCTTTGAGTTTTTAAAATTTAAGTGATTTAGACCACTCCCAAGTTCCTTGGGAAAGAAGTGGCATGGGTAAGTTTTGGGAAGAGAGATGGTGGGCTTGTCACCGTCTCCTTCCATTCTCCTAGGTTTGGGGGTGAATATTTGACCAAGTAACACCTCATCCCAAGGCTTCACACATGTGGGAGCCTAACCTAGGGAAGATATTTGGAGAAGATTGTAAAAGTACACTCCTCTCCCTTAGGCCTCACACATGTGTGAGAGCCATGAGGAGTCAAATCACTCCTTGGGGTTGGATGATTGATTGAGAGGGATGAGGAGGATTCCATGTGGCACCTTCTCATTTGGAGAGGAGGTATGACATATCATTCATTACATATACCCTCATTTGCAACTTGTGAATCATTTAGCATTTCATTTTCACTTGTTGAGTTGAGAATTTGAGAGGAAGAGACTTGGAGATTGGAGAAGAAGGCTAGTGGAGCTTTTGGAGGGACTTCACCAACATTGTTCTTCATCAACTTTTGGGAAAAGATTTTGTTGGGTAGGCTTCTTTCTTGTAGAATAATTTGTGTGTTGAATAGAAATGAAAAGTAGAAAATGGGTGTGTTGTTGTGTTCTTCTTACCTTGTTCTCCATTGTTGTGATGAACATGTAGTTGTGTTGTTGGGTTGGGTATATTGTGTTTTGGGTTGGCTCCCCAATTGGTTGAGAGCAACCCATGTGATGGGTTGAGGGAGGTAAGAATCCTCCTTGGGGAAAGCTCACTTTCTTGAAGGAGAGGTTTGGCATGAGTGCCATAGTTATTTTGAGTGGCATGAGTGCCATTTGGTGTTTGGGTATTGTGATTTTGGTGGTGAAATGGTTAAGGAGGTTTTGGAAGATTTAAAGAATCATGGAAATGTGTATATGTGATTTTGATGTATTAGTTCTATTTTCCCCCAAGGTAGAGTTTTCTACTCTATTCCCCTATTTTGGATTCCTTTTTGGTATCCTTAGTGTTGTGTAAGCCTTGGTTGGGATTGTTGTTGTCTTTCTATGAAAAATGAATGGTGTGTTAGTTTTTGGTGTGCTCCTTGGGTTTCATAGTTGGCCTCCTAGCTCGAGGGTGGCTTGTGAACAAGCCAATGATTGGGAGGTGAGCACCTCTATTGGTCCTTGGATATAGTTTTATCTTATTTTTGTAGGTTTTGTGAAAATGGACAAAGAAAGGAGAAGAGTATCCTATTAAAGAGTTTCAAGCCTTGTTCAAGAGAAATTATTCTATGTAAAAGAGCCTTATTTTGTATTGAGAACCTTGGGTCAAGTTTGTAAATGTGGTTAGAAAAATTTTGTAAGTTGTTAGACTGTGGTCTATGAGTTACTATGGGGTTGTAAATGTCCTTTGAATGTGCCAAGATTAGTTATGTATCTTCAAGATTGTTCACCTTTCTTTTGTTAAGTTTCTTAAATGTGTAAATTTTTTATTTAGCTTTCACTTAATGTATGAATGGTATCAAACAAGGAAAATGATTCATTTAGTTGTATTCTTCTTATTATGCAAACATGAATGAAAATCTTTGTTCTTCATTATAAAACTTGAGTATATGATGGTATAATAAAATTTTAGATAGTTCCATTTTAACCTTCTTCTATTCGGTGTAAAGTTGTTAAGAAAATTAAATCAATGTATTTAGTAAGTTAGCAAGAAAGAAATAAATGTGTGTTAGGCAAATGATTATCTCATTCTTTGTATAAGTTTTGAAGTCTAGATGTAAAGTTAAAATACTTAAATCTTTATTATATCCCTTTTTATGTGCACATTTAATGAAAGACAAATCCATAAGTGTTGTGTGAAATTAAACACTTTTCTTGTTTTGTAGTTTTTTATTCTTCTTCATGTAGGTTCTGTGTATAACAGTATGCATATATTGTTGTATATTATATATACACAATATGTATATATTATTGTATATATTAAATACATAGTATATATTATATAAACAATATGTACATATACTATTGTGTATTAAATTCATACACACACACACACACACACACACCCATTGAATCAATGTGTATTCGTTCTATGATTTAAAATGATGATTACATTGTTGAAAGAAAATAAATCAAATAGTTAGAAAATAGATGCTTGATAATCTAAGCATTTAGATGGAGAAGGAAACTTAGTTAAACAAATCAAAACTTGACTCTCCTCTCTCCCTCTCCTTGCCTTCTCCCAAATCTGGAAACAAATAGTAAACTAATGATGCTTATGGGTAGTGGAAGTGTAAAATAAATTTGGAAATATTGGTGTATAAGTAATGGCTCTAGTGGAAATGAGTATTATAGTGTAAAATTGTTATGGGTTAAATTAATAATTAGTGGGTTTGTTTACTAAAGGTTTCTTAGAAAGAGAATGATATTTACTTATTTTATTTTAATTTAATGAATCTATTATTAAATGTGTATCTAAATTTTAGTGGAGTTGAATAATCATTATTGTTTTATGAAAATTTATTATGCTAGAGAGGGATTGGCATTTAAATTATTTAAAATCCTCTTTCTTGGAATACTAAAATGTTTACAATGGTAGACTTAAATTTTTATTCTTTTCATAGTAGTAATTTATTTTCCTAATAATGATGTAGCATTGTGATTCACATTTTATTGTACTAGTTAAATTTATTTGTTTTCCCAGTAGAAATCATTTAATTAATCTAGTGTTAGTTAAACATTAGCATGCTAGGAATTGAATTTAGTTTTAGATAATTGGGCTTCGAGCTCTTAAGGTGGGGCCATCTCCATTTTAATATAGAACACCTAGGAGGGAATTATCTTATAAATCATTCCCTCGTGGTGTCAAGTAATGTGATGTCGAACCCTTTTAGGCTACCTCCATTTACATAGGGGTGTATGAACGGTGTTCGCTATACCCATCATTTTTGAAATCCCTCTCCTCGCTTTGTGCAACATGCTTGGCCTGACGGTTCATGGAAATGAAAGTAAGTGCGTACGTTAGGTTATCATGTCATACAAGATAATAGCTTGTGTTAATGATTTTTTACTAAAAAAATGTTGTTGGTTTGGGTGTTCGTGTCCACATACAAATGTGGGCATGACATTTGGTATTAGAGCCAAGTTCAACACAGGAACTTTAGGCACATATTATTAAAACATTAGTAGTTGACATTGCAACTTACACATGTAGGATGGCTAGACTAAGAGAGGTCATGGAAGTAGTCATGTCGTTGAGGGGCCACATTCTCAGGAGAGACGTTCAATATCACCTGCATCAGAGTCCATGCATCAGCATCCACAATAGGACCTTGGACCCTAGATCCTTTAGGCACTACAACAATTGATTGGCGTTGTTCAGGAGCATCGACCACTTATAGGGGAGGCCTCACATGTCGAGCATTAACAACCTTCTATGGGAGAGCATGAGTCAGAGCATAGAGAGCGCAGTAGGAGTCCTCATATTTGAATAGAGTTTTTAGATGAGGATTCTGAGTAGTCAGTTCATCTCAATCAACCACCTCGAGTTTAGCAAAAGGATGAATGAGGTGTATTGCAAGCACCTCAAGATGCGGGGGATCAGATTAGGGAGTTACTTTGCTTGGAACCTCCTACCTTTTTAGGATCAACAGATGGCATTGAGGTAGAATCCTGGCTTCTTAGTTTGGACTGGTGCTTTGAGTTTGCATTGCATGCTTATGACAACAACTTAAAATAATGCGTGGCCATTCATCTTTTGCATGGTACCACTTCTACCTAGTGGTTCCAGAAGGAGAGGAAGTATTATTTGGAGCTCAACACCTTGTCTTGGGATATATTTCTAGAGCATTTTAGAGTTAGACATTTGTCAAAACACTATCGACAATGGTGTATTGATGAGTTTCATGATTTGAATTAGCGTGGACTTACAGTGGCACAGTATGAGAGTTGCTTCCTAGAGTTACTTCAGTATTTGGACTACCTTCGGGATGAGAAACTCCTCGTCAACAATTTTATCAAAGGCCTGAATGCTAGTATATCAGGTCCTGTTCACATGATTGATCTTAAGACCCTACGAGCCACTGTGGAGAAGGCCTATATTGAAAAGGAGATTCAGGGTAAGACCCAAGAGGCACGAGACCACTCATGGAACTGAAATTGATTTAAGTAGGATCAGAGTTTCAGTAGGCCTACACTTCCATAGAAGGGAGGATTTATGTCCACTCTTGCATCTTTGAGGTCTGCATAGTAGCAGTAGTAGCATCAGTGATAGAGGCCTAGGTCACACTAGGGGCACAAGGTGGACATTCTAGAGCATGTCAGGTGTAGGGCCAATGCAAAGATTAGCTTCCGTAGAAACAGAATGTAGGACTATCCTATTCACAATAGTTCTTTAGATTTGGTCACGTTAGCTCTAGTAGACTTGGAGCATAACAATCTAGCAGGACCCAACCAGTACAGGTTCAAACTAGGGGCCCTTGTTATGTTTGTTGAGGTGTTGGACACTTGGCTAGAGATTGTCCTCATGTGGGTAAATCCCACTAAGTTTTTGCACCAGTTGAGAACTACCAAGTGGTGCATCAAGCCATAGTTATTGACGCCGCATGTACTAATAGTGGACTTCCTATCATTATTTTATTTGATTCTAGAGCTTATGATTATTGACGCCGCAGGTACTAATAGTGGACTTCCTATCACTATTTTATTTGATTCTAGAGCTTATGATTCCTTTATTTTCCCATCCATAGTGGAGTGTTGTAGGCTGGAGGCATCTAGATAGGACAATAGGTGGGAGGTTGAGTTAGCTTTGGGGGCCAAGGTGTTTTTAAACTTAGTGGTTAGGGGTTGTGCCTTGGGACTTGGAGCTTTTACCACATCAATGGATCTTTGAGTTACTCCTTTGGGATCTTATGGAGTGGTTTTGGGTATGTATTGGCTAGATGCCCATTAGGCTAAGATAAATTATCAGCATAAGACTATTGATTGTGTTGATGATCATGGTGCTTCAATTGAGCTTGTGGGAGTCCAGAGACCTATCTCCCTTCACATGATCTCCACTATGTAGCTTAAATAGTGCACATAGAAGGGTTGTTAGTTATTTGCCATATCAATGAGTGATAGATCAGAGGATGGACCAGAGACTACCTTAGATGATCACCCTATTCTTAGTGAGTTTGCAGATGTTTTTCCTTTAGAGCTCTTTTAGGGATGCCTCCTCTTTGTGAGATAGGTTTTCACATAGATATTGTGCTAGGAGCATAGCCAGTATCTAGAGCACCTTATAGGATGACTACCCATGAGATTAGCAAGCTCAAGCCACATTTGGAGGAGTTATTAGAGAAGGGTTATATTCATCCAAGCATCTCTCCTTAGGGTGCACTAGTCATCTTCGTTAAGATAAGGATGAATCCTTTCGTCTATGTGTGGATTATAGATAATTGTTCACAAAGTGACAGTGAAGAATCACTACCCTTTACCGAAGATTGATGATTTATTTGACCAGATGCAGGGTGCTAGGGTATTCATGAAGATAGATCTTAAGTCTAGTTATCATCAGTTAAGGATGGGAGAGGCAGATATTCATAAGACAATATTTTAGACTAGATATGGATACCATGAGTTCACATTGGCTCCATTTGGGTTGACGAATGCCCCTGCAGTGTTGATGAGTCTCATGAGCGGGGTATTTTGTACCTTTTTAGATTAGTTTCTACTAGTCTTTTTAGATGGTATTTTGATATACTCTCAGACAAAGGAGGAGCATGAGGAGAACTTACACAAGGTTTTACAGTGTTTGAATGATAACCAACTTTATGGCAACTTGGTGAAGTGTGCCTTCATTAGATCAGAGCTTCAGTATTTGGGTCACATCTTGTCTAGCGATGGTATCTCAGTAGCTCCATCAAAGATAAGAGCTATTATAGATTGGCTAGCACCTACTAGTGTCACTAAGTTTAGGAGCTTCATGGATTTGGTAGGATATTATTGTAGATTTGTTGAGAGATTTTCTAGGATTGCACATCCCATCACTTCCCTTCAGTAGAAAGGGAAGATGTTTGAGTGACAGAGCAATGTGAGAAAGCATTCTAGACTCTCAAGGAGCATCTCACTAGTGCACTGATTCTTGCAGTACCTGATCTGATGGAAGAATTTTTGGTGTCTACATATGCTTCTATAGAGGGTGTTGGTGCAATACTTATGCAGGAGGGTCGAGTAATCACACATGAGTCGCAAAAGCTTAAGACCCATGAGATGAACTACCCCATGCATGATTTAGAGCTTGAAACACTAGTTCATGCTTTGACTAGGTGGAGAATTTATTTTGGAACACAAATTTGAGTTACATACAGATCACCATAGTCTTTAGTATATATTCATGAAACCTAATCTTAATGCTCGTTAGCAACGATGGATGGAGTTCCTCTGTGAGTATGACTTTGATGTGCATTACATCAATGGTAAGGAGAAAATGATTGTAGATGCCCTAAGTAGGAGAAGACAAGAGGTCATGGCTATGACTGTGGGCATAACCTTCAGAGGATGTATTCTCTAGCAGCTACTAGAGGATGAATGGAACAAGAGGTTTATCAAGAGTTACAGTCTCAAAGAGCCCTTAAGGGCAAGTTTGTAGGATACACTCTAGATGCAGATGGGTTTCTACGTCATCGAGGTTGGATATATGTACCTATTTCAAGGGATCTACAGATAGTGGTATTAATAGAGGCTCACAGAGCACCTTATACAACACATCTAGGGGTGAAGAAAATGCATGCAGACCTTAGGTAACTATATCATTGGGAAAGCAAGCGATGAGACATTACAAAGTTTGTTGCTTGATGCCTTGAGTGTCAGAAAGTCAAGGACGAGCATCAACATCCAACATGATTACTTTACACCCATAAGATACCTGACTGGAAATGAGACACCATTTCCATGGATTTCATAGTTGGTCTACCTTTGTAATCTCGATGCCATGATGCCATCATGGTGACAGTTGACAAGTTGACCAAGGTTGCACACTTTGCTCCTGTACGAACTACTTATAATGTTCCTGCAGTTGCAAGGGTCTTTTCGGATCACATTGTTAGACTTCATGGGATTCATCGTTGCATCATTTCAGATAGGGATTTAGTGTTCACTTCAACATTTTGGACCGCATTACAACATGCGTTAGGCACACAACTTAATTTTAGCATGGTGTATCATCTTGAGATAGATGGATAGACAAAAAGGATGAATAAGGTATTGGAAGACATGTTGTGGATGCATGTGATGGATCAGTAGTCAAGATGGGAGGATTATCTCTATCTAGTGGAGTTTGTATATAATAACAGTCACCACAGTTCTTTGGGTATGACACCATTCTAGGCATTATATGGCAGACCTTGTAGGACACCTTTGAATTGGGATCATATTGAAGACATAGTAGCTGTTGGTCCTGAGATGGTACATGACTTGGAATGACAGGTGATATTGATTAGACAACATCTTCAGGAGGCACAAAATCACCAAAACAAGTACGTCGATGCCAAGAGATTGGATCAGAGATTCTTAGTTGGTGATAAGTTATTTTTGAGAGTGCGACCGCATAAGAGTCCAATCCATTATGGAAAGGGTTCTAAGATAGCATCTCAACTTGTGGGTCCCTTTAAGATTTTGGAGTGGATAGGGCCTATAGCCTATCCTCTATCCTTGCCACATAGCCTATCACATACCCATGATGTATTTCATGTATTAGTTTTGAGGAGATATGTACCTGATGGTTCACATGTATTGGATTGGGGTTCTTTACAGGTAGAGGCAGATGAGCAAATAGCTTTGAAGCCCATTTGCATCTTGGCTCAATGGATGTTGACCCTTCAAGGATGGGACCTAGATCAGGTCAGAGTCCAGTGGGACTACTATGATGAGGTTTCAACTACATGGGAGGATACTACCGAGATGAGGACACTCTATCCCCACCTGTTTGAGGGCTTCCAGGAGGAAGTCTAATCTTATGGGGGGAGGACGTGAGGCCCATTCATTTATGGCATGCTGATTTGCTCTATTAGTCATGTTATGGTTGTTATACTTGGACATTGGACTTATTATTATTGGGATACCTAGATACTAGACTATGGATTTTTGGATTATGACATTTGGATAGACTATAGTAGACATTGTTCATTTGATTAGATTAGTTATTTACTTATATTTGTTGATGGTGAACTAGTTATGAGATAGCTTTATCGTAGTTGATTTTATGTGATGGAGGTATGTCTTGATTGATCATATATGTTGTCTAATTATGTGTTATGGATTATTCTATTAAACAAGTTGAGGTGAATTGAAATTGGATATATGTGTTGATAGACCATTATGATGCATATGTGATGACATTAGGAGATATCATGGAATGTTGATTGAAATTGTATTGATATGTAATTGATATTTTGATTATCGTTTAGAGTATAGATGGTTGCATTGAATATGATTATAATTGGAATTTAATTCAAGTTGCTTCAGCTATATATGCTTATTGGACAAATTGACATGTCCAATTGAGATGTGTAGGTACCTTCCATGACCAATGGAAATTCAAAGGTCAACTAGAAACCCATGTGAATCCCCTGTGATGCCTAACCTTAGTCTATATGGGGACTAAATTATTTTGTAAATGTATAATGTGTAATGTGATTTATTTACTATGATTATTTTGGTTTTTAAAATTGTGTGTAAATGTGAGTTGGCATGGGTGATGAGTTGGTTGCTTGTGTGTCTTGTTTGGAAATTTAAAATTTGGGGTCACTTTTGAGGGGGTTTGAGAGGTCCTTTCATGAATATCTTATTGATTTTAAGTCCCTAGGTCATGTACCTTGGGGTTGTGGGTTTTGGGCTTTGAATTTTTTAAATTTGAGTGATTTAGACCACTCTCGAGTTCCCTGGGAAAGAAGTGGCGTGGGTAAGTTTTAGGAAGAGAGATGGTAAACTTGTCACCATCTCATTCCATTCTCCTAGGTTTGGGAATGAGGATTTGACCAAGGAACACCTCATCCCAAGGATTCACACATGTGGGAGCCTAACCTAGAAAGATATTTGGAGAAGAGTGTACAAGTACATGCAAATATGTGCTAATCGGTGTTGTCATTGATGTCAACAAGCTTGTGTTGTCATTGGTATCAACTGTGTCTTCTAATGAGGTTATTGTTATTTGATTGAGTTGGTGTGTTAAAGTGATTTGATTGCTTTGTAGAGGTGTTGAAGATGTTGAGAATATGCTTTTGTTGTTTGGTTTCTAAGTGCTTTTGAGAAAATTTGATTAATATTGGAAACAATGTGTTGAAAAAGTCTTCTGGCTTACAGAATTTTTTCAAGTTTTTACTCCGCATTTCTTTTGTGTTGGAGATATGAATGTGCAGTTTGGATATGTTGTTTAGAAGTGTTTGAAGATGCTAAATCTAGATTTTGGTGCTCTGGTTCAGTGTACAGTGAAAGTTATGTTAACCAATTTGAGAATAGTGTTTGACAATGTTTGCAGTGTGTCTAGGAGAAAGTGTTTTGCTCTCTCTTTCTCCGTAGAGTGGTTTCAAGTGTTGTGGTTCTAGATGTGTGTTTATAAGGTCATTATCTATCTTCAATCCAGAAGGTTTGTGATTTGGTGCTATGGAAGTTGACTTTTCAAGTTGATGTGTATGATAGAAATATTTGAGTTTGCTGGATATATAGGAACACGGTATACAACAAGTGAATGTTGGTGCGAAGGAATTTGTTTCTTCTCAGGTTGTTCCAAGATGTTCATGAAATATTCTAGATCATGTTGATGTCTGGAATGTGGTCCGCAAGTTGTTGTTGTGATCGTGGAAGCGTGTAATCAAGAATTCCTTATGTTTACACCGTTTTGCCAACCTTGGATGTTTGCGCTGATTGCAGAGTCACTTTGGTGATTGTGTGAGTGTTGTGTAGTGTGTTTGGATGGATTTAGGTCTGACCTAAGTCATGAAGTGGTTTTCCTTCATGCCTTCATTCCAGATCTAATTTGAATTTTATGAATTAAGATGTGTTGCCGACCTTGGAGAATGATTTCAAGGTTGATGATGGTATAAATAAGTGTGAAGGATTCGTGAGTATGTGCGCACGTGAGGAACATGATGTTTGTGATGTGAATTTAATTAAGGTAGTGGGAACTCTCATGTGTTAGGCTACTAAATGCAATGACCAGAATGTGTCTACTATCTTTTAGTGTTGCAATGATGATGGTGTTTGTGCTGTGGTGAATATTGAGCTTCATTGGAACTGAACCCATGCATTTGTTAGATGCAATTATATCAGTTTATCCCTGGAAGTGAAACTCCTCTTCTTTCTTCTTCTTCTTCTGGACAGTGAGTCCTTGGCAGTGAGCCTTTCTTTCTTTTGGACAATGAGCCTTTGTAATTCGGTATTGCTACTACTTTATATTGTGAGCTAATTCTCACCGTGGTTTTTCCCTTCTTGGGTTTTCCACGTAAAATATGGTGTTGTCTTGTGTTTGGTGTTGTTATGGTTCAGTTTCTATTATTTGCTTTCCATGCTTAATCATCATAACAAGATTTAAGGTTAATGTGGATCTAAATGTTTGTAAGGGTTTGAAAATTTTGCTACAACTGATTCACCCCCCCTCTCAGTTTTCTTGTGCATTTAACAATTGGTATCATAGCAAGGTTTGTTTGAGGAGAGCTTAACAACTTGAGATAGATCTGGGATGGTGCACAAGAAGGATGTTCCCTTGTTTGATGGATCTAACTTCACACTCTAGAAAGTAAGGATGAAAGATTTTCTGATTTCTCTTGGTTATGAGATATTGAAGTCCATTGAGTCCAATTACACTGTACTTGAGAATGGTGTTGTTATGTTGTAAAATGTTCCCCTTAGACTTTTACCTCCTAAGTTTAGCTTCTGGGTCCCTTTTTAGTGATCATGCATATTCATTTTAACTCCTGATGCAAAATCCTCAGAAACCCATGTCAAATAGGGCTAAGGGGACCTCATTTAACTTAACCAAGCCTTGAAAATAGGACCTTGAGAAGCCCTACCCTATTTTTTCAGGGCCTAAATTTTAAATGTCATCAAAGTGACCATTAAAGGTCTCCCTTGTTGACATCTCAAGTTTGAATTACGAAATTAAAGCAGGAATGCATATATAAGCATGTTTAGGGTTTCATTTGCAAACTAGAAGATGATTTTGAGATTTTGGCAAACTTATGATCATAGAGCATTCAAGGCATTCATTGTGTTGCAAAGTAGACTTGTGTTGTTATGTTTGTTATTGTAGATTGGGCTTCATCTTCTCATGGTGTGAAAGATCTTAATGTCATTGAGGGCTACACCTTCGAGGTGATATCTATTTGTGTTTCAATTCATTTATCTTATCATATCTTTTGCCTCTATCCTGCAAGGACACACACTCTCTCTAACAACGGTGCTAGAAGGCTTGAAAGAAAATTTGGGGCTTGATTGAGGCAAACACCACAGCCCTGTACCCCATTCTTGTGATTGCCAGTGACAGGTGTCATATTCTATGGAGTGGAGTTGCAGAGGTCTTTAGTAGAGTGTGAAGATCTCGTATCTGAAGAAAGAAGTCTGAAAAGAGCACAACCAAGGTTGGGTGCCCACACCAAAGCCCTCCAGATTTGCAGAGCAGAAAATCTTTGAGACAATCGTGATTAGTAGTAGACATGTTCCGAGAATCCCTGACAAAAATATTGCCCTAGGCTTGGGCCCCTACCCCTTTGCCCCTGACATTTCAACATCCTGTATCTCAAAATCAGGTATGTATCTAATATAAATTTAATACATCTGTGTGCGAGCATTTGTCAAAATTTATCTGTTTGTTTACAATTTTGCATAATTAGGGTTTTGAGCATAATCGGGCTAAAGGTAACACATTAATAAACAATTTCCAAATTTCCATATCATTCCAAGTGACAAAAAACCTGTAGTTGAATCCTCTTGCAAAAGTTGTGATTCTACTCGGTTAAATGTCCTTGAGTGTATGTAGTGAAAGGAGGATCTAACTAAACTATACCTTAAATGAACAAACCCTCTTTTTCTACATTACAAGTGTAAGCACTGCAGATGAGATTAAAGCTTGTGAAATTGATGGTAAGGCAAAACATGCTCTCTTAAGTGGCCTTACTAATTCTGAATTGGTGAAAGTTGTACATTTGAAAACTACTAATGAGATTTGGAAAAAAAATGAAAAGTGTTTATGAAGGAGATGATAAGGTCAAACAAGCTAAAATATTGAGACCATGTGAATGTCTAAAGATGAAAACATTACAAGCTACTTGCAGAAGGTGGATGAAGTTATCAATGGCATCAAAGGACTTGGTGGAAATATAGATGATAAAGAAGTAATATTGAAGGTACTCAGAAATCTTCCTAAAGCTTAGAGTCATAAGGTTTCTACTATTGAAGAATTACAAAATTTGAATCAGTTTACCAAAGATCAGTTGCTTGGCAACTTAATTGCATTTGAAATAAGAGAGTTTGGTAGAACTAGTGGAACTACAATGTATGAGACTGCTTTCAAGGCTAGCAAATCAGAGAAGATTGTGGAATTAGATCTAGAAGACCTTAATGAAGTGGAAGCTAACTTTGTGAGAAGGATGAAAAAGAGTACTAGAAAGTTCAGTGGTAAGTTGTCTTTTAAAAGTTTTAGTTGTGGAAAAATAGGTCATTATGCTTCAAGATGTCCAGATAAAGCTCCGAGAATTAAGAATAGGGAAAGCAGAGGTAAGATGGTTAAGAAAAGTTACTATGTTAGAGAAGATGCAAGTATATCTGATGATGAATCTGATTATGAGGATGATAATGATAATGAATGCTTATTCATAGCCCTAAGAGATGAAACTATTTTTGCTAACTCTGGAAGCTGTGTGAAGGAAAAGGGTCTAGATGAAAGCACTAACCCTACAGGCACTATAATGTCTACTTTTCATGCTAGGAGTGAAAAGAATTATTGGGTCATTGATAGTGGATGCTCAAATCATATGACAAGTGACAAGAGTAAGTTTCTTAAACTTGAAAAATATGATGCTGGAGTAGTCAGATTTGGTGATGATGTAGCTGTTAAGATCTATGGAAAAGGTTTAATAAGTTTTGATGGAAAGCACAATACTGATGATGTTCTTTATGTTGAGGTTTTAAAGTATTATCTTTTGAGTGTTGGACAGATGTGTAGCAAGGGTTACAATCTTATGTTTCAGGATGATGGCTGTGAGATCAGAAAAAGCTCTAGAAAAGTGATTGCTACTGGAAAGAGGACCGGTGGAAATATTTATTATCTCAAAGGCGGTGATAGTTATTGCTTTATGACTCAAATCAATGAGAGTTGGCTATGGCATAGGAGATTGTGTCACATCAATTTTGATAGCCTGGTAAGAATAAGTTCAGTTCAAGCTGTGAGAGATCTACCAAAGATTACAAATCCTATCAATGTTGTCTGTAAGGAATGTCAGTTTGGAAAGCAAACAAGAAGAAGCTTCAAAAGCAAGGATCAGTCATCTACTGGACTATTGGAATTGGTACATATAGATTTTTGTGGTCCTACCAAAGTAAGGAGTTTTCAAGATGACATGTATTTTATGTTATTTAATGATGATTGTTCTAGAATGACATGGGTCACTTTTCTTAAGGAAAAATTAGAAGCCTAGATAAGTTTAAAGATTTTAAAGCAATGGTTGAGAATGAATTGGCTATGAAAATCAAATGTTTGAGGTTTGACAGAGGTGGAGAATTTACTTCTAATGAGTTTAACATGTTTTGTGAGAATCATGGAATAAAGAGACACTTATCTGCCACTAGAACTCCTCAGCAAAATGGAGTGGTTTAAAGTAAGAAACAAGATTCAGTATCTTTATCTACTACAGAGGCAGAGTACATTGCTACATCATGTTGCACACAAGTGTTATGGATGAGACAAATCTTGAAGGATATCAAAGTTGTGTATGATGAGCCAATTTCTATTTTCTGTGATAATACAAGTGCTATTAACATTTCAAAGAATCTGGTGATGCATTCAAGGACAAAACATATTTCAATTAGGTATCACTTTCTGAGAGAGAAGGTTGCAGAGAATGAAGTGAAGCTTGACTATGTGCCTACAAACGATCAAGTTGCTGACATAGTCACTAAAGCCCTTCCTAAGAATACATTTGAGTATCTCTGGGAGAAGTTAGGGGTTATTGCCCCTCCTTCTTTGAACTAGATGCATAAGGAGATGCATCTGTCTAGTGGATTTCAAGATTCATTCTTTTCTAGACTAATATTGGAGGCTACCTCTCAGTGGGAGCAGGTAGTGGTCATGATGATTGTTGCATTCAAGGGGAGTAAGAATTGATATAGTTTGGTGTGCACTCCTAAGGGGGAGTATTCAGAGCAGTGAAAGAAAAAGTTGTTGAAGATCAGTAGTAAAATAGTGCTAGTATGTGTAGTATCATAAAGAGGGAGAGAGCTAGTAAAGGTTGTGTCACCCTTTTCCATTGATGTCAAAGGGGGAGAGAGTTCATGTGAAAAACAAAGGGGGGGAGAGAGAGAGAGAAATCAATGATCAGAGAGAGAAAGTAAGACGTGTAAAAGAAAGGGGGAGAGTAAGAAAGTAAAGAAGATTGGTGTAGAGTTGTGTCTTGATGGTTTTTCACATCATGTGTTTCCATCAATGACAAAGGGGGAGATTGTTTCAAGTATGTACTAATCGGTGTTGTTGTTGGTGTCAACTGTGTCTTCTAATGAGTTTGTTGTTATTTGATTGAGTTGGTGTGTTAAAGTGATTTGATTTTTTTGTAGAGGTGCTGAAGATGTTGATAATATGCTTTTGTTGTTTGGTTTCCAAGTTCTTTTGAGAAATTTTGATTAATATTGGAAACAATGTGTTGAAGAAGTCTTCTGGCTTACAGAATGTTGTTCACATTTTTGCTCTATATTTCTTTTGTGTTGGAGATATGAGTGTGCGGTTTGGATATTTTGTTTAGAAGTGTTTGAAGATGCTAAATCTAGAATTTGGTGCTTCGGTTCAGTGTGCAGTGAAAGTTATGTTCACCATTTTGAGAACAGTGTTTAACAGTGTTTGCAATGTGTTTGGGAGAAAGTGTTTTGCTTTGCATTTCTCCACAGAACGGTTTCAGGTGTTGCGGTTCTGGATGTGTGCTTATAAGGTCCTTATCTATCTTCCAAACTAGAAGTTTTGTGATTTGGTGCTCTTGGAGATGACTTTTCAAGTTGCTGTGTATGACAAAAATATTTGAGTTCGCTAGATATACATGAACATGGTATGCGATAGGTGAATGTTGTTGCGGAGGAATTTTTTGATTTTTAGGTTGTTCCAGGATGTTCGTGAAATATTCAAGATCATGTTGATGCTTGGCATGTGGTCAGCAAGTTGTTGTTGTGATTGTGGAAGTGTGTAATCAAGAATTCCTTATGTTTACACCATTTGTCTGACCTTGGATGTTTGTGTTGATTGCGGAGTCACTTTGGTGATTATGTGAGTGTTGTGTAGCGTGCTTGGATGGATTTAGGTCCAAGATAAGTCATGGAGTGGTTTTACTTCATTCCTTTTCACCGTGGGAATGTTTAGGTCTAGACCTAATTTGAATTTTATGAATTAAGATGTGTTTCTGACCTTGGAGAATGATTTCAAGGTTGATGATGGTATAAATAAGTGTCAAGGATTCATGAGTATGTGTACACGCGAGGAACATGATGTTTGTGATGTGAATTTAATTAAGGCAGTGAGAAATCTCATGTGTTAGCCTATTGGATGTAGTGAGTAGAAGGTGTGCACTATCTTTCAGTGTTGCAGTGATGATGATGTTTGTGTTGTGGTGAATATTGAGCTTCATTGGAACTGAACCCATGCATTTGTTAGATGCAATTATATCAATTCATCCTTGGCAGTGAGCCTCCTCTTCTTTCTTCTTCTTTTGGATAGTGAGTCCTTGGCAGTGAGCCTTTCTTTCTTTTGGGTAGTGAGCCCTAGGTAGTGAGCCCTCTGGCAATGAGCCTTTGTAATTCGGTATTGCTACTACTTTATATTGTGAGCTAATCCTCACCATGGTTTTTCCCTTCTTGGGTTTTCCACATAAAATATGGTGTTGTCTTGTGTTTGGTGTTGTTATGATTTAGTTTATGTTATTTTCTTTTCATGCTTAATCATCATAACAAGATTTAAGGTTAATGTGGATCTGAATGTTTGTGAGGGTTTAAAATTTTTGATACAATTGATTAACCCCCCCTCTCAGTTGTCTTGTGCATTCAAAAGTACACTCATGTCCCATAGGCCTCACATACGTGTGAGAGCCATGAGGAGTTAAATCACTCCTTGGGGTTGGATGATTGGTTGAGAGGGATGGGGAGGATTCTATGTGGTACCTTATCATTTGGAGAGGAGGTGTGACATGTCATCCATTACATATACCCTCATTTTCAACTTGTGAAGCACTTGGCATTTCATTTTAACTTGTTGAGTTGAGAATTTGAGAGGTAGAGACTTGGAGATTCGAGAAGAAAGCTAGTGGAGCTTTTGGATGGACTTCACCAACATTATTCTTCATCAACTTTTAGGAAAATCTTTTATGTGGTAGGCTTCTTTCTTATAGAATAATTTGTGTGTTGAATAGAAATGAAAAGTAGAAAATGGGTGTATGTGTTGTGTTCTTCTTACCTTGTTCTCCATTGTTGTGATGAACATGTTGAATAATTTAATGCTTGCCACCACTTGGATTTTAAGATTGAAATGGCCTATGATAAATGTGGCGCTTTGCTAATTTGGTGGATAGATGGTGAAAGGGAGGCATGGTTCCAAATGTGTAATAAATTTGGTCTTTTCGATCTCAATGCAGGTCATCGTCTTCTTAATTCACAATGGTACACTTGGACCAATTTGTGGGTTGGTCATGATAGGGTCTTAAAGAGGCTTGATAGAGCTATGATATTTTCTCAATCTTTTTTTCTTTTCTATATTTTTTTCCTTGCCAATGAAACTATTAGATGATGCAGTCTTATTAGAGCACTTTCCAATCTATTTCTCTATCGAATGGTAGTATTCAAGACCTAAATCACAGAAAAGCCAGTTTTTCTAAACATGTCTCTTCTCAACCATACTACAATGTCATCTCACATTCAACGTGTTTGGAATTTGTCTCCACGCCCTTTGCATGACATCAGCTAGATTTCTTGGTGGAATGATGCCATCACTTGTACCTCACAGTTTATTTGCATTTAAGGGAGGCAACTTGCCTAATTTCACCGCCATTCCTATGAAGCCACCAACTGTGAGCTCCATTGATGCAAGAGCATCTAGAGTTGTAGAGCAATCTTGCATCACCAAAAAAAATGATTTTCTTTTCTATTTGTTTCAATTTTTATTTCTATAGCTATCCATTTGCTTGAATAATGATTAGAAACCTTAAAAGTTTCCAAAACATCTAAGAATACCAGGGATTACTATTTTTAGTAACCCTATATCAATGAAAAACTTGGGTCCAAAATTTTCCCCAAAGATTTGGAATAGCAACATAAGCATTCTTGGTAAATTTCAGCCCAAGATCATGTATAGATTTCAAGATATTAAAGTTTTAGTTTTTGGAGGTTCTCGAAAAATGTTTCAAAATCAAATTTGAAGCACTTAGACATCCCTAAATAGCCCAAAAATTGGCTAAAAATCAAAATATATCTACCTAGGATATTGCTTCATTTTTTTGCAAGCTTTCCAACGCATCAAACGGTTGGTCAATCAGACACACAAATCAAAAGTTATGGTTTCCGGAAGTTGGGCGTCCCGTATTTGAAAATGTAAAAATGTGTCGGACATAGAAAAGAGATGTTAAGGGAAGCTACATGTGTTGATTGTTTTTACATATCATAAGGCATATTTTACTGGTAGATAATTTGGGTGCCACTTTTGGATGGTTTTAGCTCATGGGTTTGTAATACCGTTTGATGATTTCATGTATTGTATCTCCTATATATTAGATGCTTGAGATAGAGGTTGTGTGTGGGAGTATGATAGATGTTGAGTTGTCTTCAAATCTCTAGTTGGAGATATTCTTGTGGAAGCTTGTTTTGCAAGTATATTGGAATCCTATTGAGATTTCTAAATAATACATTGAGTTACTTTTTGAGGTGGGGTTTTCTCCCGAAAGGGTTTCCCCAGGTAAATCATTGTTCTTGTGGTTTGAAGCTTATAATTTGTTATTGTGAGTGTGTTGGGTAGAGTACCCCCTCATCAAGTGGTATCAAAGTGAGTTTTTTTTCTGAGAGTGTAAACAGATCACCGAATAGAGAGGCAGTTTGTGCTAGGACCTTGAGATCGTATGTTTAAAGGTGGAAGAAGAACTAGCGATTTGAGGCAAGTTCACACTAAGGAATTTTTACATTAAGTATAAGAGAAGAAAAAAGAAAATCAAGATGCCTCCAAGCATAAACCATGTTGGTAGAAATCATGTTGTGAAAGAAGAAGGGTTTAGATATCTATAGAAGTAGATTAATGCAATCCAAGAGTAACTGAGAAGAGGGTTTCAACCAAGAAGGAGAGATGAAAGTGAAGATGAAGATGATGCAGCCCAAGATGATGCACAATCTGAAGAAAATGATGGAGAAGTAGAACCTGAACATGTTAGATTACTGAAGGCCATAAAAAGATTGGGAAAAGGCCAAAGATTGGCATCTCTACATTTTCTAGTAATCTAAATCCAGAAGAATTGATACATTGGATTAATGATATGGAGGAATATTTTGAATATGAAGAATAGAAGATCCCGAGAGGGCCAAGTTTGCCAAGACCAAGCTCAAGGGTCATGCTAGAATTTGGTGAAAGGAGGTGCAATTAGAAAGAAACTGAAAAGGAAAAGAGGAGATCACCAGATGGGATAGAATGGTTGTGAAATTGAAGGGACAGTTCATTCATATGGATTATGAGTTGGAACTTCTGAAGAAAATGCAAGGTCTAAGTTAAATGAACAAGACAGTCAAAGAACACACTAAAGAGTTTAACAAAGTCATCATTAGAGCAGGTTAGATAGAGGCTAATAAAGAGAATATGGATAGGTATATCAATGGGTTGAAATCCAATATCCAAGAAGAATTAAGCCTTGTTAGACTGAAAAATATTGAAGATGCATATCAATTTGCAATGAAGATAGACAAAAAGTTGAGAATAAAATTTGAGAATAGACAAAGAGGGAGAGGGCTTGGTGGAAGAACTAGCAGAAGATCATATAGGGGTCATGGACAAAAAGATGAGCAAAAGACAAATGAAGATGTAGGTACAAGTAAAAATAATAGAGGTGAAAATGCATACAGCCCTTGAGGACAGAATGATGGGTACCAGAGAGAGGTAGATTTGGAAGAGGGCCTGGAAGAGTAGGATTTAGAGGAACATGTTTCAGATGTGGTGAAGAAGGGCATAGAACATATGATTGTCAACAAAATCAGGGAGGAACAAATAGAAAACCAAATGGTAATGCTAGAGTTGTCCATGTTGATGAGGAGGCTAGAGATGAACATTCAGAAGATATGGAAAGAGGAGAAGCTCTTGTTATTAGATCCTTGCTAAAAGAAGAGGGAAATGAAGAACCAACACAAAGAAAGAGCATATTCCAAAGAAGGTGTAAATCAGGAGGTAAGTATTGTGATGTGATTATTAATAGTGGAAGTACATATAATCTAGTCTCTGAAAACATGGTACGAAAGTTGAATTTAAAATGAATAGATAATCCACGTCCCTATAGGATTTCTTGGTTGCAGAAAGATCATAAAGCTTTGGTTAATGAATAACTTTTGGTAAAGTTAAAGATTGGAGATTATTATGATGAGGTGTTATGTGACATTATGCCGATGGAAGGATGTCACTTGTTATTGGGAAGGTCGTGGTAGTATGATAGGTGTGTTGTTCATGACGGTCGTGCTAACACCTATTCTCTGAAAAAAGATGCAGTGAGACACAAGATGAAACCTATGAGAAAAGTAGAGGAAAAGGTATGTAACACTGCTAGGATTTGTTTGGTAGATGGTAGAAATTTTTTGGATGGAATGAAATAAGAACGATTCCACTTTCCCTTGATTCCTTAACTCAATAAAGAAGAAGGAGATGTACCTATAGAAATTGCAGATATGTTGGATGAATTTAAAATATTGTTTCAAATAATATACCTGAAGGTTTGCCACTAATAAGAAGCATAAGTCATCAGATGGATTTGATACCAGGAGCTAGTTTGCCTAAAAAGACAACCCATAGAATGAATCATACATAAAATGAGTAGTTGAACAAACAAGTTCAGGAATTGTTAAAAAATGGGCTAATCAGAGAGAGTTTGAGTCCATGTGCAGTACCTCTAGTACTAGCACCTAAGAAGGATGGGGAATGGGAGGATGTCTATCGATTCTAGAGCCATCAACAAAATCACAATCAAGTACAAATTTCCTTTTCCAAGGATGGATGATATCAAGGACTTCCTGAGTGGAGCAAAGTATTTTAAAAAGATAGATTTGAAGAGTGAGTATCACCAAATCAAGATACAAGAAGATGATCAATGGAAGATAACATTCAAGACAAAATAAGGACTGTATGAGTGGTTAGTGATGCCATTTGGACTAACCAATGCACTGAGTAGTTTCATGAGTTTCATGAATGAGGTACTCAAATAATTTTTGGGTAAGTTTATTATTGTCTATTTGGATGATATTCTAATTTTCAGCAAAACTTTGGAGGAACAATTGATGCATGTTCATAGAGTTTTTGAGAGGTTGAAGGAAGAGAAATTGCTTATAAATCTAAAGAAGTGTAGCTTTATGAAGAAGGAATTAGTGTATCTGGGATTTGTGATCTTAGCTGAGGGTCTTAAGATGGATCCAAAAAAAGTAAAGGTTATCATAGAATGGCCTACACCAAGGAATATTACTGAGGTAAAGATCATTTCATGGATTGGCTCGTATTTACAGGAAGTTCATTAGGAACTTCAATAGCATAATTGCACCTTTAACTTAAACAATGAGAGGAGATAGAAAAGAATTTAAATGGACTATAGGGGCAGCCAAGAGTTTTGATTTGTTGAAGCAAAAGGTTATAGAGCATCATGTTTATCACTTCCAGATTTTAACAAGGTATTTCAGTTAGATTGTGATTCTAGTGACAGTGCCATAGGAGTTGTATTAAGTCAAGAGGGAAGACCCATTGCATATTTTAGTGAAAAACTCAATGATTATAGGAAGAAGTATTATGTTTATAATGAGGAATCCTATACTATTGTTCAAGCATTGAAGAAATGGAGACACTATCTTTTTCCTAGGGAATTTGTTTTGTACACTCATCATCAAGATTTACAGTATTTGAATAGCCAAGTGAAGTTGAATCAAAGACATCTGAAATGGGTTGAATTTTTGCAAAGATATACATTTGTGTTGAAACATAGGGGTGATCCCACAAAAGTGGGTTACACTTTTATGGATGAAGAAAAATTGAATGTGCTAAAAAATCTTTAGCAGATGCCTTCGTTCGAAGGTCCACTCTATGAACAAAGGCATTGTCGGTCAATTCAAAAAGCATATAGTCAGAACCTTCATTCAAAGGGGGTCTGTGAATGAAGGTGTTTGAGTGCCAAATTAAAAACAATAAAATAATGCCTTCGCTTGAAGACCGTCTTCGAACGAAGGCATTATTTTATTGTTTTTTTATAAACAGGGTTAAGACTCTCAAATGACAGTTTTTTGTCATTTGAGAGCTCGCAGTAGAATGAAGGCAACAGGGAACGACCTCCAAAGGTGACAGGGAACAACATCCACGAAGGTGAAGACCCCACATGATAGCATCTCCATACACGTCAAGCACCAATCATAGTTGAATACGTCCCAAATCAGCATACACGTCGAGCAAACTCCCATATTCAGGTGCATAAATTTGATGTGCCCTTTACAATACTGTATATATCCAATTCTTGCATGTTCACTCAATAATACACCAGTTTCTTGTCGACAGGGGCTTCCATGCTTCCATTACAGTCAATTAAATAAAGAAAATTTCCTGCTATGAAACCCTAGTTAATGAAATATAGAAAAATTCAACTAAACGTGGGAATTTGATGAATTCAGTTAAAGAACTAGAACAATTTGGTAAACCCTAGTTTGCCAAACTAGGGTTTGTCAAACCCTAGTTTTCCACACTAGGGTTTGTCAAACCCTAGTTTACCAAATTTAGGTTTGTCAAACCCTAGTTTGGTAAAGTAGGGTTTGTCATTACAATCAATAAAATTGAGAAAAAAATCATAAAAACCAGAAATTTATCTTGATACAATGAAAGAAGTATCAAACCCTAGTTTGCCAAACTAGGGTCATTACAATCAATAAAATTGAGAAAAAATTCATAAAAAATAGAATTTTTTCTTGATATAATGAAAGAACTATCAAACCCTAGTTTGCCAAACTAGGGTTTGTCATTACAATCAATAAAATTGAGAAAAAATTCATAAAAAATAGAAATTTTTCTTGATACAATGAAAGAACTATCAAACCCTAGTTTGTCAAACTAGGGTTTGACAAACCCTGGAGTTTCAAAAGAAATCAGGGTTTGTCAAATTAGGGTGAAAAGATGAATTTAGTTTCACCCTAATTTGACAAACCCTAAACTAGGGTTTGTCATTACAATTAATAATTTATAGAGAAAAATTTCATAAAAAAATAGAAAATTTTCTTGAGATAATGAAAGAACTATCAAACCCTAGAGTTTCAAAAGAAATTAGGGTTTTTCAAATTAGGGTGAAAAGATGAATTTAGTTTCACCCTAATTTGACAAATCCTAAACTAGGGTTTGTCAAACCCTAGTTTGGCAAACTAGGACCGTTTATCTTTTGATCCTTGTTAGATCCTACTTCCCATTTGGCTTATACATATACTAAACCTACTAAATTCATCACACACATGGATATTCTAAGCATAGAGGCATTGCATCAATACGTAAAGTTTAAGAAATTATAGACAAATGGAAGATAAACATTACACATACTCATGAGCACCAAAATCCCTCACTTGATAAGATGAATCATGGAAAAGTTTAAGTCACACGAATGTCAAGATCCTAGTCTTGTTCACCATATGTAGACCTCAAGAAGCTCATTATTTGGATAGTGGCAAAAATTTTGTAGTTTACATGTGTAAATTTATGTATATAAATTTATGTATTTTTGTGATGTTTCTTGTACTGGATATGCTATAAATCATATTGAGTTACCATGGAAATATATGAATGTATAATTTCATAATTTTTCTATTGTAAACATAAGTATGACAAAAATAGACAACTAAATAAACAAAAAAAGGGTCTAGGAAGGAGGGTTATGACAATATATGTCTTTACAAATGATGTAGATAAGATACAAAAATTTCAAGTTAAACATTCATTAGAACTCCTTTTATAACCATGATCAAACAATAAATTTGATCCAAGAATAGTTACTAAACTTGAACTTCTAGATTGTTAATCCTTCTTTTGAGAAGATAACAATGAAACATAATAACAAGCTACTTTAATTAATATTATTCAATGCTAAGTCTTTGAATATTGTTAATATGTTCCTATTAAGCTATCCAATTTTCATGGTGAATGAAGACATTAAAGCTACCTTAGAACATTCCCTAAACTCAATGCTATTTTCTAAGGTCAATTTGCATTTGTTATTAACCAAGAATTACGAAGTGAAAAAGTGTCGTTTCATTCTAAAATTTCCCAATTCAAAACTAGTGTGCCAGAAGGTCGGGTGGGTAAGTAGTATATTTTTATCCAAAAATTAGGATAAAGGTCTAGTTTTTGTGTAAGGAGATCTAGTTTTTATGTGAGGAGATCTTAGTTGTCACATAACAAGATCTTAGTTCTCAGATAGTGAGATTTTATGCTTGTTTATATATTTTATTGTATTTTTAAGTGTTTAAATATCTACCATGTTTGGTCACACATGTGTCAAGTTGAGCATTGAAAACCATTGTAAATGGTGGAATGTTTGATTAAAAGAGTGATAAATAGGTCTTAGCATAGTTAGATCCATTATTGGTAAAATTGTGTGAGGTCCTCCTAGTTTATAGACTAATTTTGATGTAACATTAGAGGAATCCTCCATAGGTGAGACCCCTAGTAATTAGGGCTTTGAAGCCAACACCACAAGTAGCAAGGAATTGCCTATTAGTTGTCAATGGGGAATGTTGGAATATTTAATACATAGTTGACATGAATATGAACATTCTCAATTTATTCTTTGACCACTTATATCAAGTTGGGTATGAGAGGAAGTACAAATAACAATACATAGCAAGGTGCTTGAGTTTGTGGGAGGACTAACTAGGAAAAGGACTTTTTTTCTATTCTTCTTTTTAGAGCTACATTTTCTAAGATTATATTAATTTGACAACACAAATCTGATGCAATGTGAGTGCATTCTATCACCTCATGCTTTGGTATTCTACTAAATAGAAAATGGGGAAATACCGCACATGTGGTTCTTAACGAAGTTCAAAATCATAACTACAATTTTAAACTACAACAAGGACATGTATATTCAAATAAGGTATAAATTGGATGTCAATTCTCTACACAAAATATGCCATTTAGACATTAGTTATGACATCAAGAATAATAGGTCAAAATAAGTCCAAAATGATTGGGGAAAAGTATTAGGGATGGACTTTTCACCATTATAGGAGTTTAAAAAATCAAAAAAAAAATATCTACACTAAAATCTTTTGAGATTCATACTAAATTTCCTAAATGTTCTCATTAAATTGTTGAAATTTTATTACATCTTTAGTATATAGTTAATAAATAAATATATTACAATTAAAGTCACCTTAGTGACTTGTTCGAGTATTTAAATAATTAAATGTTAGTAAATATTATTGTTAGTTTTGGGAGTTACTTTCCCATAAGTAGTTTTGGTAGTTAGTAAGGGAAAGCAAAGGCTTTTAAGACAATTTGTTATAATGTAAAAATGAACAAGTTGGTAACATAATGGCAGTAGCTTTGCTACATTTTTTTTTATTACTGATAAAGGGAGGGACAACCATTAAAATGAATTACACTACAACTAGAAGCTCAGGCCACACCTACCTTAGATAAGCCATGCTCCCTCACAAGAAGTTGAACCTCCTTAAGATCTATTATTGCAAATGTTTGGAAGTAAGCATGTATGCAAAATTTGGAAGTATAATGTTGTGTAGAGGAGAGGAGAGGACAGAATGGTGAGCGATTCATGGATCTATGCCAAGGTAGTTGTGATGGATGTACATCACCACATGTTTGGATGCCTCGAGCGTCTCCATTCTAGCCAAGAAGCTCCTCAATGGCCAACGAGTGGTGGTTGTGCAGTGTGAAGAGATCTATTTGTTAGGTGGACTTGTTCGCCAGAAAATGACTTGTACCTCCATTTTTTAAGAATGAGAATGAATATGAATCCATCTCATGGCCCCATTCATTTTAGGGCACCTTCTAGAATTCTTTGGAGGACAATTAGAGTCCTAGAAGCTGAATTGAACTATGTGACTTGTTTGCTCTGCAACTCATTGAAAAAATTGAGAGGTGGTATACAACTATCCTCATCATTTTAGTTGCAAGATAATCAAAATATTTTTCTAAAATTGTGAGCGTGCATAGGAATGATAATTTTATTAGTTCATTATAAACACATTTCTTTAAGTAAATTGCCTTAAATGATGAAATCATGTCTTACAAATGTATATATTACAATAAAGTTGTGGACAAAGTAAATAGTTAATGATAATTTTGCAATAAAGTTGTGGACATGTTTGGATGCCTCAAGCCTCTCCATTCTAGCCAAGGAGCTCCTCAATGGCCAACGAGTGGTGGTTGTGCAATGTGAAGAGATCTATTTGTTAGGTGGACTTGTTCACCATAAAATGAAGTACCTCTATTTTTTAAGAACGAGAATGAATATGAATCCATATCATGGCCCCATTCATTTTAGGGCACCTTCTAGAATTCTTTGGAGGACAATTAGAGTCCTAGACTTGCTAAATTGAACTATGTGACTTGTTTGCTATTTTGGAATACTTAGAACTTTATATGCATATTTTCTACAAAACTAGAAGTGGTGGGGATGTGCCAACTAGATATAGTAGACCTGGGAGTCATGTTTTCTATACTTAACACATAGGCTTTCTATAGACGTAGAAAGAAAATATAGACAAATTCATAGCATCCTTAATCACTTAAGGTCAATAAAAATACTTTAATAAAAACATGTCTAATTTAGTGAATGTCTAATCAATTAAAGCAATGTAATAGTCATATATTTCCATGGTAAATAGATATGTATAGTCATTGGTTGTATCCATGTTCTTAGTGTGTAATGTTCATTATTTTATATCTTTAACTGTTGAGTTACCTAGATGTGTAATGTACATGGAGTAGGAATGACTTAAATGGTTTATTGCACACATGGTATTCATTTTTATGACACTGATACATGTTCAACATTACACATGTATGTGTAGATTTGGAAAAGTTAAAATCTCTCTCTCTCTCTTTGTGCAAGTTGAAAAGGAAAAGAATCATCCATGCATTTTAGAAATGAAATCTTCCCTCTTGTTCAACTATTTATTTAATGTGTTGGAATTGCATTAGGATCCAGCCATGTTTAACCAATTCTCTACAAGATGACTGATATGCCTCACCAACACCAGTAATAACTAGTGTCTAAGTTTGGAAGTTGTGGAACAATGTATCAAATGTACACACCTGTACATCAGAGAAGAAATGTATGTTGATACATTTGTTCCACATGACCCAAAGTAGACACTATCATGTTATGTTGTTGGTGTGACATATCAGTCATACTTGTAGAGAATTGGTTCAACATGGCTAGATCCTAATGCACATGTATGTATGTATTGGAATAAGTAATTTATTTTTACATGCACAAAATTTAGGTTGATATATATATCATGGCACATGCGCCACCACCTCCTAGACCTTCTATATTTACACGCACAGATATTGAGATTTAGAAATTGACAGATCTTCTTTATGACCCCAACACAATAGGGGTTTATAGGGACACATGTCAATCAATTTTAACTAGCTTGCAGCGCATTAGACAGAGTCTAGGAGATACCCATGCTTATTCAAGTGATACTCTTATTGCTATTCTTGCCGAGATGCGGCAAGAGGTTACTGGTGATGTTTCTCTTGCTTCTATTCAGCTTAGTGTCTCGAAAGAGACTATCAAATCCCAATGTTTCCCATCTTATGTTGGTAAGCCTAATGTGAGGGGCTACCAAGTGACTAGATGTGTAGACCCTCTTATGGCCCCATTGATATATTCACATTTTCTTGCTGCTCATGGTTGTTATTCCAATAATGACCAAATTCCTTTATATTTTGCACAACAGTTATATGCAGAGGTTCATATGGGCCTCAAGGTGAACTAATTGGATTTGCCAGAATATTTTGGTTAGGGGAGGGGTAGGGTTGTTGATAGAGATGCCTATTGTCAACCAGATCGATAGGCTCTAGTTTATAGGGCCTTAGTTGGGGAGAGGATGCTTGATATCTCCCTGGCCTTGGCCCCTGTTGTTGATCGGGTTGTCATTACTTCCCAAAGGGAAGCAATTGACAGTGTAGGTGATATTGCAACTGCCACATCTATTATATCTTCTAATCATGTGGGAAGATATTTGATGAGTCATCCTAGATGATCCAGACCATCGGATCATGCTACTGATCCTTATGCTATTGTGGGTGTCCCATCTCCTATAGACATAAATGGTCTAACAAGAGAGCATATGCTTCAGACTAGAGATTTATATTTCTGAGGACCTATTGGAGTCATATGCTTTTATTGCATCAAAGCTTGGTATCCCTTTACACAAGGTTAGACGACATGTGGGTAGCGCTTGTCGTTCATAGAGTGCGTCACGATCCTGTCAGGCTACGAGACCTTCTCATCAGGTGCCTGTGAGTACTCCACATCCTGATCCACCCTCAGATCATTCAGCTACTGTAGAGGGAGATACACCTATCAGGCCTCGTGTTGAGCATCAGACATCCCAACCCTCCCTAGATTCACTTGAGGTGCAGTTGCAGACGGGATCGGTGTCAGGTTTTGTGGATATGCTTCTTCATTCAGCCTCTTCATTACCAAGTCGCCTAGTTAGTCCACTTCAGACTTCATTACTTGAGCTAGCCAAGGAGGCACCGGATACAATCATTGCAGCGGATCATCCTACAACACCTGCTACACAGGTAAGTACATGTGTATGTGCATGTGCATGCATGATTTAAACTTGAACTTAAATTAAAGTAAGTTAAATTACTTTTCTCTAGATAGAGTCCTAATGTTGTATATATATATATATTGTAGGGGTTAGCTCATGTTACACCTACTCTGGGGACGGACCGTGTATGGAGGCATGATTCAACTGATGGTAGTAATGTTAATGGATAGGTGAGTTTTAAATTTTTAAATCATTATTGTACTTACATACATGTAAATGCATATAATTTGTGTACTTTTATACATACATGTGTTGTACTATCTCCAGGGCTCAACGCATCCATCAGATCAGGATGTTGTTAGGAACCCATGTTTAACCCTTCTCTTTACTTTGTTAGTAAATTACATTTGGACACATATGCTTTGTAAGTCATCCCGTGAGTATATTGTATTATCCCACATTCATGGGAAGTAATAGTTGTTTAGATTAGACTTAGTATATAAGTACGTGTTGAGGCCAATGAAGGCATCCACGAGTTTATTGTATTGAGCTTGCTCAAAGGAGGTTGCCCCCTCAAAGTGGCTTGCGATCAATAAATTTCTTCTATGTTCTACTATTTCTATTATTTCGTGCATTTTTCGTTATATTGTTGCAAGAGGTTCCTCTCATCTGGTATCAGAGCGCTTTCTTGGGCTTGCTGGGTGGAATTTTTGCCAAATTTTTTTTGCAGTGGCCTCCAGGCACTGTGATTATTGCAGTAGTTCTTTTTTCTTTGCATCTGTATTGTTCATTTCAATTGCAGGTTCAGATTAGGGAATAATCCCTATTTGCTTAACTGTGGGAAGTGCCTGGGCATAGCCCTAAAACTCATTGTGAGGAGTACCACAGGAACCCCGAAGTAGCTGGCCCATTGAGAGGACCTGCCAGTGAAAAGGGCAACGACCCCTACCTGATTGACTAGTTCCCATCCATGAGGTAAACCAAGAGCTGTTGTTTGTGCAAAGCAGTTATCAGTTTCACCTGAGCTTTGGAGTGAGGGGTACTGCCCCAATACGTAAGCCATTAGATAGCATTGCTAGCCGAGTGAATCCCCTGAACCTTTAGGAAGTCAAACATACATGGGGTTCATATCTATTGCCAACTGACAAATCATAGATTGAATCTGTCCAGAGTCGTTTGCAGATCTCGTTGCAGATCGTTTCTGGAAAAGAAAAGAAAAGTTCTATTTTTTTGCCATATCCTCCTTGCTTTAGCTCCGTTTCCTCTGAAAATTCACTAGAACCCTTGAAATTCCATTCTGCATATTTCCTTCCTTGAGGACCCTATCCAAAATTCCACTTATCGAAGCCAAAAATCCCACATTTGTCTATTTTTAGGGTTTTCCATAACTTCTTCGATTCTCACCCAATCGCCTTCAAATTTTGCCACAGTGTTCATTTCCTATTTCTGCTCCTTTGTCCCTCTTGGACAAATTTTCCCATTCTTTCACCCTGCTTCTGAAATCCCCATTTTCTACTTCCCTGTCCCTCAGAAAGTGTCCAAAACCTAATCAAACCCCACTTACCCATCAGAGTTTTTCCCAAATCCAAATTTTCCTTTACTAAAAAAGTTTCTATTTTTGTTTTGTTACCCATTCCAAAAAAGAAAAATCTTGGTTATGGTAGTCACTTGTACAAGAGCAAAAAATATGGAGGAGGAACTTGCAGCCATCAAGACCAAACTCCAAGATCTGGATGAAAAAATTCTTGGGCTCAATCTTCAGCATTCAACCATGAACAATAGACGACAGCCAGAGTCTTCTGCAGATATAGGGTTTTCTTCTTTTGACAATTTTTGTGGACCGAAGCTTGATTTTCCTTGCTTCAATGGTGATGATCTGACTGGATGGATATACCATGCATAACAATATTTCAATTTGCATAATACTTTTGATGTCAACAAAGTCCCACTTGCTTCCTTTCATTTAGAACATGATGCCCTTCAATGGTTCTGTTGGTACATCAAAGCTCATGAAGAGCCAAAATGGACAGATTTTTGCAAACTCATTTTGCAATGATTTGGCCCTAGTGCTTTTGATGACTTCACAGGAGCACTCACAAAACTGTGCCAAATAGGCACTGTGAGAGAATATCAGACAGAATTTGAAAAAATGGCCAATCACATAGAGGGATTGTCTGATGAATTCTTCAGGAGTTGTTTTGTCAGTGGTTTGAAGGATACAATTCGCTCTGAGGTTAAAATGTTCTATCCAAGCACAATGATGGAAACCTTAGGGTTGGCTAAGTTGGCAGAGGACAAGATTGCATCTCAACAATGCTCCAAATCCAATTTTGTTCCATTCAGAAATATGGATCCCCAAAGCCCTCAAATAATCCCAACTCCTAGAACAACTCCTATCAAGCATTTGACTGAAGCAGAGATGCGGGCACGTAGAGAAAAAGGGCTTTGTTATAATTGTGATGACAAATTCACTTGGGGACATAGATGTGTTGAGCAAAAGCTCTATCTCTTGGATGTGGATTCTCTTCCTGAAACTGAAGTTTATGCAGATGCTCAAGATACAGTAGCTGATCAGGTTGAAACTCAACAATTGCCTGTTAACCCTACTTCTCAAGAAGACCACCCAGAGATCTCTCTCCATGCCGTAGCAGGAGTCACCACCCCACAAACCATGCAGGTCAAGGGTTACTTCAAGAAGCTCCCTCTTACAATACTCATTGATTCTGGTAGTACTCATAACTTCATTGACCCTCAAATAGCCAAATAGGCTGATTGTTTTGTTCATCCTTGCTCGAACTTTGAAGTCATGATTGCCAATGGGGGCACATTACATTTCAAAGGGAAGTGTCACAATGTGCGTATCTCTATTGGAGATTATAACCTGCACTCCGACATGTTTGCCTTTCCCTTAGGCAGATGTGATGTGGTTTTGGGCACCCAATGGTTACGCACACTTGGACCCATCTTATTGGATTTTGCTGAACTTTGGATGTAGTTTTCAGACAATGGGCATGAACACACATTGAAGGGCTTACAACCGGGGTCTCTTAGCATCATAAGTTCACATCGCTTGGAAAAGATTCTTAAGAAGAATTCACATAGTGTCATCGCTCAGCTTCATTCCATTTAGATGCAACCATCCATGGTCTCCACTACTCCTTCGACTCTACAACAAATGATGGCTATTTTGCATGTTGTACAAAAGTGGCGGCCATACCTACTAGGGAATCATTTTTGCATTAGGACTGCTCACAAGAGCTTGAACTATTTCCTGGAACAATGGGTCTCCTCCCCAGCACAATAGAAATGGATTAGTAAACTCATGGGTTATGACTATGAGATCACTTACAAGAAGGGTAAGGATAATATTATGGTGGATTCTCTTTCTAGCACATTTGATGACCAAGCTTCTCTTTCAGCTATTTCTATGTCTGTTCCAAATTGGTTGGAATCTGTCCCGTAGGCTGTCTTCTATGAACTCTATGTTTCTCCATCGGTAGGGCACTCTAGGTTCCTCAAAACTTATTAGCGGGCATGGCGTCACTTCTTTTGGAAGGGAATGAATAGGGAATTCAACAGATTGTGGCTACATGTGATACCTCAGAACAACAGCATCAGTGGGCAAAGTGGCTCCCTCTCATTGAATGGTGGTACAATACCTCCTACCACACTGCATCTAACATGACTCCATATGAAGCAGTCTGTGGTTAGGCACCACCATCGCTCCTTCCATACTCCCCCAACAGTTCACGAGTTTAGGTAGTTGACATGGTTCTCCGCACCCAGGATCAGATTGGGGATCATAAACTAGCTCCTTCTTCTGGTGCGTTCATCTAATATTTCATGTCTCTTGTCTAAATAAATTTCTTGGCACCAACGACAGAGCACAAACTGTTTTACCACAACTGGATAATGAAGGATCCATCCTTTTTGAGCTAGAGGTAATCCTTGATAGGGGCACTCATCCTCTTCACTCCTGATCCATCACAAAGGTATTAATTTAGTGGCATGGAATGCACCTAGAGATTGCTATAAGGGAACCACTCCTTCAGATTCAACAACAATTTCCACATCTTACGCTTTGAGGACAAAGCTTTTCTAAGAGGGAGGGGATGTTAGGAACCCATGTTTAACCCTTCTCTTTATTTTGTTAGTATATTACATTTGGACGCATATGCTTTGTAAGTCGTCCCGTGAGTATATTGTATTATCCCACATTCATGGGAAGTAATAGTTGTTTAGATTAGACTTAGTATATAAGTACGTGTTGAGGCCAATGAAGGCATCCACAAGTTTATTGTATTGAGCTTGCTCAAAGGAGGTTGCCCCCTCGAAGTGGCCTGCGATCAATAAATTCCTTCTGTGTTTTGGTATTTCTGTTATTTTATGCATTTTTCATTATATTGTTGCAGGAGGTTCCTCTCAGATGCTCAGTCAGACTCGACTCACTCAACTCGCAACCAACATGATGACCAGGCTATTGGTAGCACTTCGTAGACATGTGTTTCTCCAGATATTTCTCTAGATCTTATATTTGTTTGAGCAGACATTTCTATAGATGTACATGTTTATGTATGGACATTTCTATCTAGATACATTTACATGTATGTGTGTTTGTGGACATTTGTGACCTGACATTTCTATCTACATGTGTGTTTGTGGACATTTATGAGGATATTTCTATCTATATACATTTGCATGTATGTGTGTTTGTGGGTCACATTTATGAGGACATTTCTATCTACATTTGTATGTTTGTGGACATTTATGAGGACATTTCTATTTATGATTATTATGATTGTTTTTTTCATGAGAAGTTATTTAGACCTTATTTGTGTAATTTAGTAAGTGTAGAATATAGGTTTTAAAATGTAAATTTACAATTGCATTTGAATTATGATTCATTTATGGGTATAAATAAAAGTGAAAAACAAAAAAGTCTTGATATACATGAAACAAAACAATATTATGAATAGTTAAGACTTAGAAATGATTCATTTAGAAATGATTGCCTTGTATTAAAGACAAAACCATTCTCCCAAAAGAGTTCATTAGAAAAAATCTACCATGACATAAATAAATCTAAACACAATTATGTGGTGCTAATACTTTGCTTAAACCAAACTTGATGAACACTTATCATACAAATGAAAACATCAAATACAATTCCAAACATGAAATTTATTATAGTTTTACTTGATTATAAATATAATTGTTCACATAGCTTTTATTTGATGTGGGGATATGCAAGCCACAACAAAATAATGATGATTTCTCCTTCACATTCTACAAACTAGCAATTGGGTTATTTGAAAGGGTGTTTAATGGTTATGTTGACATGCACATTTGAATGCAAAATAGTTTGGTGTTTATGTAATTTAGTAGAATATAGATTTTAAAATTTGTAAATTTACAAATTCAATTGCAATTGCAAATTGAGATTCATTTATGGGTATAAAGAAAAGTGAGAAACAAAAAAATTCTTGATACATGTGAAACAAAAAAATATTATATAAATAAATGGACCTCCAAATAAAACAAAAGTTTACAAAAAAGTCTTGATATGTGAAACTAAACAATATTAAATCTACAAACACTACAGATTCTAAATCTACAATCTACATTTATTTGATGAATTTTGTTATTTACGACACATATTACCTAATTTTCTAAATGAATATGAGAAATAAAAAGAAGGGAAGGTACTAAGCCTATGATAAGAAACAAATGTGAAATGATAGAAGAGGAGCAATCTAAATTGAAGAACTTCCAAAATTTATTTTGAAATTGTTGACCTATTTTCCTCTGCCTAGAGTTAAATAGTTCACCTTGCATTTTCTTGAAAATCTTTAGAAAATGCCCATACAAGGCTTAAATCCTTCAAATATTTATGCTATGACTTGTCAAAATTTCCCAAAAGTCTCACCTTGAGAAACTTTGCAAGAAACCCAGAAAAACCCAGAAATCTTTTAACTTCCAGTATTTTCTATCACTGGGATTTCTTAGTTTCATGCTTGTATTTCAATATGCATTTTTGAATGTACATTCACAATATACATTCACCAATGTATGTTTGGAACATACATTCGGAATATGCAAAGGGAAAGATGCATTGGATGCATACAAGAAAATATACAAGGGTCAATGTGCAAAGGGAGAATGTATATCGGGTTGTATGTTCACACATACAAGGCCGATATACAAGGCCAAACATGTAAAGGTGCCGACATGCAAAGGTGCCAACATGTAAGAGGTGGGGCCCATGGGTATACAAAGGAGATTGTATGTGTTCTACATACAATGAGAAAGTACAAGGCAGAATGTATATCGGGTAGATGCATCAGCGGCGAATGTACAAAGGGTCAGGTACAAGGGGTACATACAAAACCTTTTCCATATCGACAATATACATTTGAATATACAAACGCTGAATGTGCAAATGGTGGGGTCCACGATATACAAAGGCATTTGTATATCGGTGACATACAAAGAAAAGATACAAGTCAGATATGCAAGGGCAATATACAAAGACAAAGGAGATACAAGGCGGACCCGATAGCAATTCCAATCCGCTCCATAACTATTCGGGTCTACGCTATGCATGTTGTATTTTGTATATTGCAATATACAAGCCTACATACAAAGGGATACATACAAGCCAGACTTGACCCAGAAGTTAATTTTGACAAATTCAAGGCTCCAAGTCCGTGGCTTGTATGTATAAGTGCTTTGTATATTTGAGTATACAAGGAAGGGTGATACAAGCCGGACCCAACAGGACAATCAGATACAGCTAATGGTCATTTTGGAGTCTGCGGCTTGTATGTTTGCAGATACAAAGGAGATACAAATGGTGGGGTCCGCCAAGGCACAAGCGCTTTGCATGTATCTTCTGCTTGTATGTTTCGATATACAAGGCAAGATACAAAGTTAACATACAATAGGTGGGGCCCGCACATACAAAGGCAATTGTATGCATATACAAGTCACAGATACAAAGAAACATACATAAGTGCTGATGCAAGTTTTTGTATGAATGTTCTCTTTATATGTTCACACATACAAAGGTCGTGTACAATGTGAGATACAAGGGTCAGATGCATGTTTGTATGTGCAAGTTTTGTATGCATGTTTCACTTGTATATTTACATATACAAATCCAAAATACAAAGAGGTGACATACTTTTGAATATACAAGGACATTTCAGAGCCCAATATACAAAGCGCTTGGTATATGCAAAAGGAGTTGCAGAGAAGGTTTTAGATGCCGATTCAGGCGGCAAATTCAAGCGATATATACACAGATGCAAAGTGATATATATAGGTGGTTGACCGAAACTTTGACCGCCTATATCTCCTTCATCCTGGCAAATTTTGACATGTTGCAAGAGGTAAAAATGCTCATTTTTGCCTCCTCTTTCATTTGGCGGGGTTTTCAGCAGGATTTTCTCACTTTCAAGTTTTGGATCTGGCCTTACATATTTTGGGCGAATGGACATTTCGGTGACCTTTTTTGGGGCAGGATGCAGATATTTGTTGCATTCATTTCTACAGGTAATGGAAGCTGCTCGCATTCAATGCCCAGAATATCTTCCACCATTCTTTATTGAAGATAGATGATCCAGCTGCTTGCATTGAAGTCTAAAAATATCTTCCATCTACACAAGTTCCAGATCTTTCGTGCCATAACTCCTTGCAGTTGGATGTCCCTTCAGGAGATATTTTCTGATATAGCTCATTGAGCAAATTTTGTAACCGACCTAGGTTAATTTGGAATGCTATATATATGCATTTAAGAGATGTAAATAAAGGTTGTTGGAAATTTTTTGAGCATTAAGGCTTTTCTGTTTCCAAACAAAGCTTTATGCTACTGTAACTTTGCCTTCCCATTAAATATACACGAGTTTTTTTGCCTCTTTGGACTGGGTTTTAGTTTAGTGTGAATCTACATATGTTTGCTTGTGAACGTATTATTCCTTTCAATCATCTGGTTTCTCACCTTTGCTAGGATCAGTTGAATCTATGTATGTCTGCTTGCTATATTTAATTATGCTATGCATTTTCTCAGTACTGTGAGGGTTCTTTTATTAAACTTGATGAATCACCCTTTGTTTTCAAGCTTTTTGTTTCATCCTTCATTTTAAAGCATTCCTTCCCCCTTTTCCTCTTAAGTTTTAGTAGTTTTAGGTGATAACCAGTTAAGGAAGCCAGCCTTCTCCGAAGGTCTGATCTCATTTAGCAAAGTCCCACACTTAGAGATCATCCCCATGTTACTCCAGATTGCTGAGGTTTCACAACTGCATGCAAGGGTGCAAATCTAAGAGACAACAACTTTGGCACGCCTGGTGGGACAAGAAAGTTAGAGAAACAATCAAATACTATCTCTTATTGCTGGTTTTGATGTGCAGCCAATGATTTTCAGACCTACAAGAGGTTAAAACTTGCATATTTGGTGACTCAGACTGAGGAGAGACAAGTAGATTAGTCCTGCTGCTACATTATATGAGAAAGATTCAAACTAGGAGTTCAAGTACATTTGATTACTTGCAGCTGTCTCCACCTAGAAGACAGAGCAGGGCTGTGGTAAGGACTCCTATTTCTAAAAGAATATAATCAACTCCACTAAATTTTAGACCAGTTGCACCTATAGTTCCTACACTAGCTCAAGCAATCCTACCTTTAGCTGTTCCAATGGCAAGGAATCAGCCATTTGTGGCTTTTGATGGGGGCAGCCCATTGAATTTAATAGTACATGATGTTATACCCATGGCAGCTTTGAAGAGTCTACCTTATTTCATAGGGGAGAATCAAACTACCCCCATTGAACACATTAGAGACGTGGCTTCTCTATGCGGAGTTCATCATATAACCCAAGAGAACGTTGCCATTAGGCTGTTGGCTGCCTCTTTCAAGGGAAAAGCATTGCAATGGTTTAGGAGTTTACCAGTGCAAACCATAGGGACCTAGAATGATCTAGGTGATAAGTTAAACAAGCAATTTCAAGACAAATTAGACAACTTGTCATTAGTTGAACAAATGACTACAATAAAGAGAGCTCCCCAGGAGCAAATGATGGATTTCAACTTCAGATTCCAGAAGACATGGGACAGAATTCCCACCATGGTAAGGCCTCTAGCTGAATATGCTTTTCTATATTTTTTGAAAGCCCTAAATAGTGATATTTCAGTGATGATTCAATCATTAGGAGGTACTAGTTTACCTGATGCATATGAAATAGCCATTAGAGCAGAGAATAGCCTGATTCAGGCCAGAAAAATAGAACCTAGGCCACCAATGCTCATCTTTCTTGAGATTCAGGCTTCAATGCCTTTAACAATTCCATATTTTGCCCCTTTACCTACTACTGCAACATTACCAAGTACTTCAATTCTGAAGATGCTGCTTCTAGTTCATCTCAAGAGTTGAAAGATATTAAAAGTAGCCAACAAAAAATAGAAAATATCCTACAAACTTTTGGGAATGAATTGGTAAACATCAAAAAGCAATAGTCCCAGAGCAGGCAGCTTTATCAGCCCCAACTTCAAGGGCAAAATCAGCCTTATCAAGGGCAAAACCAACCATATCAAGCTAACATGCCACCTTATCAAAGAAATTATCAGGGTACCATGCAGAATGTGAACCAAAGGCCTTTTTAGCCTTTTAATCCGGTGCCCATTAATGCTGTCAAGGACCTTGTTCCTGCTCAAAACAACCTTGCAGTTAAATATGAATGGTGTTTTCCATGCAATCAGCCACACAATTAGGCAGCCTGCTCGAATGGGGTGATAAATCAGGCTCTGATGGTGCAGAATGTTGCAGTCTCATAGCCAAATACACCTAATGATAGGGTTGTGCAATAGCAGGAGCAACCTCAGAGTGATTCTACCTTCATGAATCGGCAGGAAGGTGAATTCTGTGGCGTAAACAACGATAATATTCCAGTTGCAGCCAATACAAGAGCCAAGAAGAGGGGTTATGAAGTAGATCAAGCAGCAAATAAAGAGAAAGGACATGCTGGTGCTTCTACTTCCCATGTTCCCCACATTTTACAAAGAAACACTTCAGCAACAGCAAGGGAAATGCCTCATTTATAGGCTAATATTGTTGCTACAAAGTCACAACAAAAGGTAAGTGTCACTCCACCTTTCAATATCATTGAAAATATGAAGAAGATGAATGTGACAATGTCTATGTGGAATTCCCTAGCCATCCCAGGCCAAAAGGGGATGTTGCAATCTGCCCTATCTAATTTAAAAGTGTCCAATGATACAACTACTGACCCAAATAGGGCTGTCCTTACCAATCCCTCTCAGGATAACAGCAAACAACCAAACAAAAGTGATAAGCCACTCCCATTTTATGTATCTTTAATAATTGGTGACAAGTTAGTACACAACTGTATGGTGGATAGTGGTGTAAGCAGTTCTGTGATGCCAAAACAAATTGCAGACCAATTAGGATTGAGGTACCAACCCTTGGAGAAAGGTGTACTTCAATTAGATGGCACAACTATTAATACTGTAGGTGTCATCAAAGACCTAGGTCTCACTCTGCACACTTGCCCAAATGTCTCCATCTCCCAGGAGGTCTTCATCATTGATTTGCCTCCTTATTTTGCCATGTGCTTATCAAGAGAATTCACAGCCAAAATAGGAGGATATTTATCCTCTGACTGGTCCCACATGTTCTTCAGGACTAGATATGGCACCAAAGTAACCCTAAAGTCTGAATTGCTTTCAAATCATCACATAGAGCCTTACACACCAAGTGTTGTTAATGCAAATTGTATTATTTCTGATGATCTTGAACTTGTTGCTACTCAAGAACTGCAAGCTAAGAGTATACCAGAAGTGCTATTAAGGGAGTGGGCCTCAGAAAATGTTGTAGATGATCCTGAGGCACAATTCAAGAAGCTAGTATGGGGGTTTACATACTACATGAGCCTAAAACAACAATTCCAAATCTGGTAAAGGATCTTGAACAACAGATAGAGTAGCAGGAGGAAGTATGGAAAATGTACTTTGATGGCTCTAGGAATAGAAATGGATCTGGTGGTGGTGCAATGCTCGTGTCTCCGTGAGGTGAAAGATATTATTTTGTGTTCTGTTTTGCCTTCTCATGCACCAATAACACTGCTGAATATGAGGGATTGATCCAAGGTTTGTAGTGGGCAAGAAAGAGGAAAATTGGTTGTTTGCAGGTGTTTGGGGATAGTGAACTTATTGTAAATCAGGTAAGAGGGTTGCACGTCACCAAGAATGATACTTTGAAAAGCTATAAGCATAGGGTATGGGACATGATTGAAGAGTTTGATGCTTTCAATCTGATCTCTATTCCAAGAAATCAGAACTCCCATGCTGATAGGTTAGCTGCAATTGGGGCTCAGTTTGATATCCCCAGTGATATTCAAAGAGAAAAGTGCAGCCTCATGTAAAAATAATTGATAGACCCTCTATCCCTGACAATAATATCCATTGGCAGTTTTTTGAGAGTGATGAGCAAATTCTACAGTTCTTGTTAGAGGAGGATGAGTTTTCCATGATGAATCAGGATAAACTAAAACAACAGTATGGCAATGATCAAATTGTTCAGCTGAGAACAAACAAGCTGCCCAAGGGATTGGTAACCTTGGAATCTATTTTTAGCACTGATGATCAGATGAAGAAGACCAAAACTGGCATGCAGATAAAAGAGGAACATTATGAGGAGCTGGAAATTTTCAAGGGTAAACTCCTCAAAATAGGTAAAATCTATTTGCCTAAGGATAGAAGAGCTTTTATTGCTCTTTGTCAAGAGTTTGAAGATGTGTTTTCTTGGGATTATTCAAACCTGAAGGGATTTGATCCTCATATTGCCCAGCATACCATAGAATTAGAGCTAGGTACTAAACTTGTGAGGTAGAAACAAAGACCCCTAAATCCAAAGCTTGAGCCTCTAATGATTAAAGAACTAACCAAACTGATTGAGGGGAAGATTATTTTCCTGATCAAGCACACTTCTTGGGTCTCCAACCTTGTCCCCGTGAGGAAGAAAAATAGGGAAATTAAGCTGTGTGTCGACTTTAGAGACCTAAATAGAGCCTCCCTAAAAACCACTACCTGCTGCCCTCAATGGAGCAGATTTTACAAGTAGTGGCTGGTTCTGAAAGGTTCTCCTTGCTTGACAGATATTCTAGCTATAATCAAGTGTTAGTCAAGGAGGAGGATCAATTTAAAACCACTTTTACTACCAAATGGGGCACTATGGCCTTAAAAAGGATGCCCTTTGGTCTGTCCAATGCTGGCTCAACTTTTCAGAGAGCTATGGATATGGCTTTTAAGGGTTTGCTATATAAACTGGTGCTTGTGTACTTAGATGACATAATAGTTTTTTCTAAGAATGCATCTGAACATATGTCCCACTTGAGATAGGTTTTTGAGAGATGCAAAGAGTTTGGGATATCTCTCAATCCCAGGAAATGCATTTTTGCTGTGCATGAAGGCAAGCTGTTAGGGCACATTGTGTTAAAGGAGGGCATTACCATTGATGTTGAAAGGGTAAGAGCTATTCTAGAACTACCTTTACCCAGCCATAAGAAGGGACTACAAGTTTTATTGGCAGAATTAATTTTATGCAAAGATTTATTCCCAATATTGCAAATCTATTGAAGCCTCTGACATCTATGTTGAAGAAGAGTACGACATTCAGTCGGACGAAGGAGGCCAAACTCAGTTTTGAGTCCATAAAAGAAGCATTGTCAACTGTGCCAACTCTAGTAAATCCTGACTTTCCCAAAGATTTTATTCTATATGCTTATGGTGGTCTAGATACAATCTCTGCGATTCTGGTACAACAGCAGAGTGGCGGCTTTGAATAGCCAATTGCTTTCTTTAGCTAGGTGCTGGAAGAGTATGAGTAGAGGTATAGCTTTGTTGAGAAACATGTCCTTGCAGTGGTAAGGAGTCTCAAGAATTTTTAGCATCTTGTTTCTAATATTAAGATACATTTGATGGTCACTCACCCTAGCGTGAAAGAGTTCCTGTTAGGTAAGGATGTGAATGAGAAAAGGGCTGGTTGGATCACCAAAGTCATGGAATATGACGTGGCGATCAAGATAACCAACATTGTCAAAGGCAGAGGACTCAGTGAACAACTTGCTACCAGTTTTGAGAATGAAATAGAAAAAGAGGAGGAGGTGCTTCTAACTATTGAGGATGCACCCCAAGATAATACGGCAGCAATGGGTACAAGTTGGGTTAATAACATGACTCAATTTTTGCAAACCGGTAAATGTCCAGCAAGTTATGATAGAACCAAGAGGAGGTACTTTAGACCATGGTCCATTCCATATGTTTTAATAAATGGCATCCTTTTTAGAAAGGATTTTAGTGGTGTATTGTTAAGATGCATTGATGATGATCAGACTGACAAGGTGCTGCATGAGTTTCATGATGGGACAACAGGGGGTCATTTTGCCCCAAAGACTACTACTTGGAAAATAATGAGAGCTGGATATAACTGGACTAGCTTATTCAAGGATGCCCATGCATGGGCTAAAAAATGTGTAAAATGTGTCATTTTTGCAGGGAAAGAAAAGCTGCCAGCCTTACCTCTACGGCCAATTCAAGTAGAGCAGCCCTTCATGAGATGGGGTATTGACTTTATAGGTCCCATTAACCCACCATCAAGTGTAGGCCATAGGTGGATACTTATAGCTACAGAATTTTTCACAAGGTGGACTGAAGCAGTGGCTCTGAAGGAATCCAATGAGAATACTATTTTAATTTTTTTTCATGATTTGATATCCAGATTTGGAGTGCCTGAGTCAATCATCTCTAATAATGCTTTATCCTTTGTTGGCCTAAAGATAACTGATTGGGCTATTAAGAATGGAATATATTTGAATACTTCATCGAATTATTACCCACAGGGTAATGGTTTGGCTGAATCTACAAATAAAAATCTCATAAGGATCATTAAAAGATCAATGCAGGATAACTAGAGGACCTAACACACTAGTCTGAAATATGCCTTATGGGCAGACAGAATAACTCCCAAGAGGCCTATTGGGAATTCCCCATATATGTTAGTTTATGGGAAAGAGGCAAGATTTCCTATATGTATGGAGCTGCTAGCACTTGATATCATGAATCAGCTGGAGATGTTTGAAGTAGAGGATCCCATGGCTGTCAGATATGCTCAACTTATGGAGCTTGAAGAAATTAGAGACAAGGCTATGAAAACTATGGAGGAATAGAGAAGGCTGTTTTGTAGATGTCAGTAGGATCCATCTTTATCTACCAAAACCTTTTGGTTAAATCAAATTTGGAATACACATTACTGCCTTGAATAGCTTGCCATATATGGTCTTTACTGGGAAGTGGATGCTGGTTGTCAACAAGGCATTCATTTAGTGGCTTATAGTTTACCACAAGTCTTTTTTCCTTAAGTTCAACATCATGTTCATCAAATTTAGGAACATACATGGCATGACAAGAAAATGGAGAACTAGACCTTCGAATTATATCTAAGGACAATAATTCAGCGATTTCTTTGCGATAAAGCTTAACTTCAGCCATGCTCATCAAAAAATAATTAGATTTGGCTTTTGGAACAATGTCATTACCTGAAGCATCTTTTTTGAGAGGAAGTGAACAGGTGAGATTCTGTTTCTGCTTCTTCAGGTCTTTAGTCATCACAGTCTGTGAATAGGCCGCTTTAAGCTGTTCCAAATCTGTAGCTGCTGCTTCAATCTGTTGTGTTAACTAGATGGAATTTGTCCTTTTCTTTTTCTTTTCAATTGTTATTTGTTTGGTGAAGGCCACATTCTGATGGAGATGGGGCATTTGAAAAGTACCCAGTAGAGTGATGAACATAGAATCCATAATAATGGGTTCCCAGCTTTGCATAGTTCTGCTACCAATGACACCATCATAATTATTTACTTCATAATGAACAAAGATTAGTTCATCAAAGAAATCTTTTCCTAATTGAATAGGAACTTTACACACCAATTGTGACACAAACTTGCCTTTACCAAATTCAATTTCTGTTGTACCCTTTATCCAAATATTTGCTGGAAAACATTGATATCTAGCCAAATTAATATCAGCTCCTGTGTCCCATAAAAATGCTAAAGGATACATCTTAATTCCTACAGGGTGGATATTAAGAATCACACCGGGGTAGGTTGTTGTATAAACTGTTTGAGCTGTTCTAAAGGAACTGCTACTGCCCTCATCTACATATGGGACTGTAGTATGAATCAGACCAGGACTAGAAACAGGTTTTGGTCTCTTTGGAGTGAAGGACTGTTCTTCACATAGCCATGGTTCTTCTGGAGGAGGGACTTCCTTTACAGGAGAATTATATTGGAATAGTTGTTCTTCCTGAGGAGTCACTTCTTTAGGTAGTTGAATGTTTGAAGAAGAATTATACTAATTTATATATCTATCTAGCTTAGGAGATTTTTCCATTTCCTCGACTAGATTAAGATTTTCGTCTTCCTCTATCTCTATTATTTTAGAATAAGCTTGCTGAATAACTTTTTCCAGAAAAATCTTTCACTGTCTTCTCCATAGTCTTCTAGCCATGCTGCCTACAGAGGGAGCAATATCAATACTACGCTGTGCTATGGGTAGAGTTGATTCAACTGGTGAGGCTGGCCTAGGAGTATAGTTAAGCACATGAGTTTGTCTGATCACAGACTTAGGCGGCTCTTGTTCTTTTAACAGAAAATATTTTCTTGACTTGAGCTGCTCTAATTTATTAGTCAACTTCCTCCATGTTTCTGGTCCCATGTTCATTTCATAAAGCTTGCTTTCTAGCTGGACAATTTCTTCAATGGTCTTGTCTAGTTCTGCTTTTGTGTTTCTGCTATGAAACATCATACAAAAAAATGAATTTTTCGAATCACTGGAGTCAGACTCTTGAGGGTTACCAGTGATTATGTTTATAGTAGCCTGCTCAGTAGCAGACAAGAACTCAGCCTCTTCTAATTCTATTTCTGATAAATCAGAAAGAATGATATCATCAGAATCAGAGGGATAGTCATTGATGAATTCAAATTCATCATTATCAAGTCTAGCTTCTCTGGCTGCTCGAACCTTTCCTTTATTTTTCTTCTTGTTCCTATCTGGGCATTTATTTACATAGTGTTTTCCTTTGAAGATATAACAAGTTGGTTCCCATTTTTTACCAGAGCCCTTCTTATCTCTTTTCCTGAAGTATCCTTTCTTTCGGGGATACTTACTGAATTGTTTCTTTTTCTTCTTCTTATAATACTTGTCTTTATCTTTATCAAAGTATTTCTTTTTAGAAGAAGACTGTGACTGACAGGTTTTACACTTATCATACTGAGAAGAAGGTAGAAGCTGATAACAAACAGAAGAGGAGATCATAGGCTTTACTTTTTATATCTCTTTTCTTTTCTGTGACTCTTGACATATATCTTCATTGATTTCGACCAGGAACTGAACTAATTGAGGAAAAGTCAGTTCTTTTAATTCTAGACCTTCACGGACCATGTTCTCTAGTACTTTCTTATGACAAAAGTCTCCTATATCTGGGCCAAAGCTTTTTAAGAAAGTAGTAAACATGAAGTCCTGATTTTGTTCATGTCCAGAAATATAAAGGTTTTTATATTGGTCTTCACAATATTCTCTGAAACATTTTAAATCTTGACACTTGCCTCTCATAAATTTGTTATAGGCAAGTCTTTCTCTAGTATCTGTTTTCCCAACAAATAGACGAGTGAGATGAGCACACACTTGATCAGTTCCTCTGTTGATCAATCTTTCTCTGTATCCATCTTCGAGACGATCCCACACATTTCTAGCTAATCCAGTCAGGGAATTGAGAGCTTGTTTGATCACTTGAGCTTCATCAGCTCTAGCATTGGTTGACATGTAATTAGTGATCCAGGCATGCATAGCATCAATGCCTCTCATATTCTCTATCTCCTCAAAACTATCAAAATTTACTAAGGGAGGAGTGTCTGGCTTATAAGACTAGATATTCTTAAATGGGTCAACTGGATTGGAACCATTAGGATTAATTCCATTACCACGGGACATTTCGAACTTACCAGCTACTTGTTCTACCTCAGTGGTTTCTCTGAGTCTACCAGTTGAGGGATCAAATATTTTTTCAATTACAGGCTGTTTAGGATGAACTTTAATCTTTGGTCCTTCATATTGGGCCTGTAAGAACCCTTGAGCACTAGATGGAAAATTCAACATTTTCCTTTGCTGAGACTATACTTGAATGGTAGTGACTAAAGTCTAAATAGAGAAAGATTCTTGGACTACAAAATCTTTGATCTGTACAGTATTCTCATTAACATGTTGAATATCTGATCTGACAAGATCAACCTTGTCTTCGGTGTGTTTCATTTGAATTCTACAGTTGGCTATCTGTGAGCTTAACACTTCATAATCCATATGACTTTCAACTCTAACTTGTTGCAGCTTTTCTCTGTGTGTATCAGCTACGTGTTGTTGAGCGGTCCACCACGCTTCAGCATGCATTTTGAATTGGAGATAAGCGGTCTTCAGCTCAAGAATCTCATCTTTCATGGCCTATAAGAGATCCTTTTCTAGTCATTCAAGAGAAGCAATGACTGCATGCATATTAGCTTGAAGAGACAACAATTGTTTCTCTTGCTGAAGAGCTCGGATTTCTTCCTGGGTTTTACGGATACACAGGTTGGTCCAATTCAACAGTTTACTTTGACTGGATCCCTGGACTTCTCCTACAAGGGTAACATGTAGAGGCCAAAAGTTAGCTTGATACTGACTGGATAAATCTTTCAGCATGAAATCCTTAAATGGAGGAATGGTTTCAGGTACAGTACAAGATCCAAAAGGCGTAGAAATAGCCTTTTCAGTATTTTCTTTAATATCCTGTTCTGGTAAGATTGCAGGTTTTCCAGACAGCATATTTACTTTTCCAGATGGTGGATGGAATATGAAAGAACATTTTTCACATTTAAAAAATCCATTATCCAAGGCAGAATACTAATCATGAGGACATGGATTCGACACAGGTGCGTTAGAAGAGCTTGCACCAGGGGTTCCTTGTACAGATTTTTTTGCAATAGGAATTGTAAACAAATTTTCAAAGCCTTTTGAAGGCTGAAGATGAACACTCTGTGATCGAGAATACACAGATGGCAAAGGGTTATTATGGGTAAATGTTTGTTCCTTTCTCATGGATGAAGGACATCCAGAGGAGAAGTGAATAACCGCTTGGTCATCTATTTCCTCAAGAGTTACGCCACGTAACTGAGGAGGTTTCTGTTCAGGAGGCTTATGGTCCTTATCCCAAAGAGAAATAGCCCATTCTTCAAGCAGTTTAATATCTTTATGCTTGACAATTTTTGGGGCTACTAACTGGGTGTGCTCTGAGGTAGATTTCTAGATGGTGGAAAATCCTTCTATTCCCTGGGCTCATCTGGGATTCATCATTAAAGGTATTACTTTATTGTACAGATGATAATGAACCAAAAAGACAAGGGAATGATCAACAAAATTATCTTTCATGAATAAATTCATCATATTGAATTCATAGGTAAGGACTTTATCCAAGTTACAATCTTTAAGGCTAACTGGGAAATCTATCAGGCAATCTAAATAGATTGGTCCTTCAGACATGGAGTCACATGCACATCCTAGAAGAGCATGGGAAGTTTTAAAGAACCTCGAATCTTTTAACATCATCATCATTATTATAGGAAGACCCTTCCTATAATGTCCTATCACTCTGATTCTTACATAGGACAGATGAATATACTGAGGGTTCTTGGGACTTGCTATAGCCTAACTGGTAAATTTCTGAATTTCTTTATCATTAAACAGATTTAATGATCCTTCGGATCCTCCTGTAACAGTATGTTGCAAAGCAGCTATATGGCATTTCTGCCAAGAGGTATAACCAAAGAAATTTTTTAAACCTCGAGATTGACTAATCATAGAAATAAGACTATCAGGTATGTCCTTATATATCTCAGAGGGTTTGATCACAGGGACTTTAAATTCTTCATTGGCAAACCTATTACTGCTACCAGACAACTCATCTATAACATTACTTTCTTCAGCAGGTAAAGAAAATGTTTGCTCAGAGTCTGGGAAGAAATTAGTGAAACTAACCTCAGCTTTGCGATCCTTAGTGTGATCTTCAGGTGCTATCTCAGATCCAGATGTAGAAGCTCGATCCATGGTGTATGTGCTCCAATCTGTGCTTGAAATACCAGATAACCACCTTGACTGCCCTAAACACCTACCACGGCTTCAAACGGGACTTACGAATAGGACTTACGACACAAAGTGACGGTATGAGCAATACAGAGAGCAATACATTCACTGAGTGGATTTTAGTTTGTCTGAAACTAATATAGTCATGCAAAGACTGTAATAAGTGAAAGCAAACTAAGACTAATTCACAATTTTACTGTAACATGGCTTTGATACCAGATTTTGACACATAGCTGCAAATGACAAATGATTTTGATTACGAATATGTAGGAACATTACATTCATCATATTACAATGCATGCTAGCATAGACTCAACATCTATGTGGAAAGAGGAGCTTAAAATATGAAGAGCAAGCTAGAGATAATAGCACTCTTTGTCTTTAAAACTCTTCTTTGAACATAAAGAGCAAGACTAAAACTCTAAAACACCTAGAGGAGCAAACTAGAGATAATGGTACTCCGACACTCTAAGACTTTGATTGCAGACTCTAAAAGACTTCTTTAACTCCAACTATGCTTGCTTGAAGCATTCTCGGGGTCTTCCTTTTATAGGAAACTGGCTCCACTGAGACTGATCTTTTACTTCAATAAAACATATTGAAATTTGAAATTCATCACCACAAAACGGACATGTGCAACCCTTATCTGGAGGATTACCCATGTGAGGATAAGATTCCTCAAGGTGGGACCAAATAATCCATGAATGAGATAAAGGGGGACAGACAACAACAACCATAAGGTACAAAGCATCTTGTTGATCACGGGAAGGGTAACCCGTGTACATGTTAAGGTGCATGTACTTGCCTCTTTTACTGTGTTATGGGCCACGTCTATCTTTTGACATGAAGGGATAGATTCCTTCAGTGGCCAACATGCCTGGTCCACTAGCTAGTGCTGGTGTCGTTGGATTGCATAGGATCATAATGGAGACAGCCTTCACATACTTGCTTTATGTCATGTGTACAATCAGGAGCTCAATAGTCTTTTGCTTTGATCAGAAGGCCACTCCCAGAATCTTTAGGGAGGGTGATATGGTGCTCAAATGGGATGAGTTGAAAAGCAGACTAGGAAGGCACTCCAAGTTCGACAACATGTGGAGTGGCCCATTTCTCATTACTGAATGCAAGGAGCACAATGCATTTTAGTTATCAAGCATGGATGGACAAAATTTGCCTATCCCAGTCAATGGGATACACCTAAAGAGGTGTTTTGAGGTATGAGTGCCTTGTAAATTAGTAGATTAGGTTTTTTGTTTTCAATAAGTGCTGCTGCACAATAGTTTAGATCCCTTTTGTTTGATTTCCCTAAGTGCTGTCTAGCACAGTTGGAGGGTTTGCCTTCAACATTTTGTCTTGGTCTGGTCTTCAATGTCTTTCATTGCTAATATGCTGAATTGCTAAAGTCAAAATTGTTTGTCAAGTTATTTTATCAGCCTTTGTATGACTCCATGCCCAATGGATGTTTAAGGCCACTGATCTAATTATTTAGCAGGTAAACATCCCATAGAAGTCACCAAATTGTTGACCTATTTTCCTCTGCCCAGAGTTAAACAGTTCACCTTGTATTTTCTTGAAAATCTTTAGAAAATGCCCATACAAGGCTTAAATCCTTCAAATATTTATGCTATGCCTTGTCAAAATTTCCCAAAAGTCTCACCTTGAGAAACTTTGCAAAAAACCCAGAAAACCCCAGAAATCTTTTAACTTCAAGTATTTTCTATTGCCGGGATTTCTTAGTTTCATGATTGTATTTCAATATGCATTTTTGAATGTACATTCGCAATAGACATTCGCCAATGTATGTTTGGAACATACATTCAGAATATGCAAAGGGAAAGATGCATTGCCTGCATACAAGCAAATATACAAGGGCCAATGTGCAAAGGGAGAATGTATATCGGGTTGTATGTTCGCACATACAAGGCCGATATACAAGGCCAAACATGCAAAGGCACCGACATGCAAGAGGTGGGGCCCGCGGGTATACAAAGGAGATTGTATGTGTTCTACATACAATGAGAAAGTACAAGGCAGAATGTATATCGGGTAGATGCATCGGCAGTGAATGTGCAAAGGGTCAGGTACAAGGGGCACATACAAAACCTTTTGCATATCGACAATATACATTTGAATATACAAAGGCCAAATGTGCAAATGGTGGGGTCCACGAATATACAAAGGCGTTTGTATATCGATGACATACAAAGAAAAGATATAAGTCAGATATGCAAGGGCAATATACAAAGACAAAGGAGATACAAGGCGGACTTGATAGCAATTCCAATCCGCTCCATAACTATTTAGGTCCACGCTATGCATGTTGCATTTTGTATATTGCGATATACAAGCCTACATACAAAGGGATACGTACAAGCCAGACCCGACCCAGAAGTTAATTCTGACAAATTCAGGGCGCCAAGTCCGCAGCTTATATGTATAAGTGCTTTGTATATTTAAATATACAAGGAAGGGTGATACAAGCCGGACCCAACATGGCAATCAGATATAGCTAATGGTCATTTTGGAGTCCGCGGCTTGTATGTTTGCAGATACAAAGGAGATACAAATGGTGGGGTCCGCCAAGGCACAAGCGCTTTGCATGTATCTTCTGCTTGTATGTTTGCTTTTATGTTTCCATATACAAGGCAAGATACAAAGTTAACATACATTAGGTGGGGCCCGCACATACAAAGGCGATTGTATGCATATACAAGTTGCAGATACAAAGAAACATACACAGGTGCTGATGCAAGTTTTTGTATGAATGTTCTCTTTGTATGTTCACACATACAAACGTCATGTACAATGCGAGATACAAGGGTCAGATGCATGTTTGTATGTGCAAGTTTTGTATGCATGTTTTGCTTGTATATTTACATATACAAATCCAAAATACAAAGAGGTGACATACTTTTGAATATACAAGGACATTTCATAGCCTGATATACAAAGCGCTTGGCATATGCAAAAGGAGTTGTAGATAAGGTTTTAGATGCCGATTCAGGCGGCAAATTCAAGCGATATATATACATAGATGCAAAGCGATATATACAGGCGGTTGACTGAAACTTTGACCGCCTGTATCTCCTTCATCTTGGCAAATTTTGACATGTTGCAAGAGGCAAAAATGCTCATTTTTGCCTCCTCTTTCATTTGGCGGGGTTTTCAGTAGGATTTTCTCACTTTCAAGTTTTGGATCTGGCCTTGCATATTTTGGGCGACTGGATGTTTCAGCGACCTTTTTTGGGGCAGGATGCAGATATTTGTTGCATTCATTTCTGCAGGTAATGGAAGTTGCTCATATTCAATGCCCAGAATATCTTCCACCATTCTTTATTGAAGATAGATGATCCAGCTACTTGCATTGAAGTCTGAAAATATCTTCCATCTACACCAGTTCCAAATCTTTCATGCCATAACTCCTTGTAGTTGTATGTCCCTTCAGGAGATATTTTCTGATATAGCTCATTGAGTGAATTTTGTAACTGACCTAGGTTAGTTTGGAATGCTATATATATGCATTCGAGAGATGTAAATAAAGGTTGTTGGAAATTTTTTGAGCATTGAGGCTTTTCTATTTCTAAATAGAGTTTTCTGCTACTGTAACTTTGCCTTCCCATTAAATATACGCAAGTTTTTTTGCCTCTTTGGACTGAGTTTTAGTTTAGTGTGAATCTACATATGTTTGCATGTGATTGTATTATTCCTTTCAATCATTTGGTTTCTCACCTTTGCTAGGATCAGTTGAATCTGTGTATGTCTACTTGCTATATTTAGTTATGCTTTGCATTTTCTCAGTATTGTGAGGGTTCTTTTATTAAACTTGGTGAATCACCCTTTGTTTTCAAGCTTTTTGTTTCATCCTTCATTTTAAAGCATTCCTTCCCCCTTTTCCTCTTATTTTTTAGTAGTTTTAGGTGATAACCAGTTAAGGAAGCTAACCTTCTTCGGAGGTCTGATCTCATTTAGCAAAGTCCCACACTTAGAGATCATTCCCATGTTACTCTAGATTGCTGAGGTTTCACAACTGCATGCAATGGTACAAATCTGAGAGACAATAGAAATAAAATGGGAATCAATGTAATTTGTATTCACAGGCGTAATTAAAATTTGTTTGGAATTGTTGCATTTTTAAACTATTTTTGGGCCTATGTGTAGTCAAATACTATTAGTGATGTTTTTCATTTACATGGCAATAAACAATGATTATTATACCATTAAATCTATTAATGCTATCAGCTAAAAGTTTTAGTAGACATTATTGCCTTTAGAAGATCCTCTGATATTTAGCATATCAAGCATGAACAATTATAACTAGCATACAATTGAGATAACCTTACATATAGTTGGCTAGTAGAAGACTAAACTTCTAAAGTTATGGTAGTTTGCACTTGAAATTAAACCAAGATTTTCAAGTACCTAATTTTTGCAATTCTCTAACTATCCACTTCATAATGAGGCATGTTCCTTGTGTCTAGGGGTCTAAGATTCTAAGCTTGCCACAATCTTTAGGTTAGAGATAATGTGCCCATGTAGAGCTTGACATCCCTCTATTATTACCCCATTGGCCCATAGAAATCATCTTATAATCTTTGTTAGCTATTTATAGCATGATTTGGAGAGTAACTATCATGAAGAAATGCATACATGTGGATGGCTATGAATAATTAGTTATCTCGTCAACTAAATTTTGAAGGAAAAACATGCATTCATTAACGAAATGGGAATTCAAAGACACTACATCATTAAGCAATGAAATACCATATAATATGTTGCAAATGGACATGATACAAGAGATAACCTAGGGAAGCTACTACATGAGAACATATATAAATGGAGCCTAGGATGTCCTCAAATTTTTATCATGACAATTTTAAACTTTTGAGTCTACCCATAAAAATCATGAAATTGATGTCAGTCAAAGGTTGCTCAAGGTTGTGTGCCAAATATTTCATTTTTGTTGATATTGTGGGAATTTCAATGTTTGTATCGGTGGCCTAAAATGATTTGTCAACTTCAAAGTGGAATAATTAAGATCTCTCTGTTTACATTTGTCAAGTGAAATTTTATTAGTTGAACAGTTTATAGATGTAAAACATGGCTATATATATCTATAAACTTTATAGATGACATCTCTAGTGCATATACATGTACATGTAAATTGTAGCACAGTTCAAACAACATATATAGCATTAAATAAAAGCATTCAAAAATTATCATATCGATGCATGCTTGAATAAGAAGATCTAGGGCATTCTCTACATGACTTCTAATAGAGAGATCATTTGTACATTAAGAACCGCCATGGTTGAAATTTAAATTTGTTCAACAAAATAATTATTAATTTAACTTGAGATTGTAAAATAATTAATACATGAACATACATCTAAATAGTTAATTTAGGTCTTCAAAACATAAAAAATTGTAAGTTCTTCATCCATATTATTCATACCACATCAAGTGGTTCAGCTTGCTCTTTAGTCACATCTAATATTCTCTGATGATCTTCACTATGTAGTCTCCACTTACGACGTCCACGTGTGTTTGAAACTATATGAAGAGTTAGGCCGGTAGCAATTACTAGGTGGCTATACTGATATACCTTGTTATTAGGTTGATAATCAATAAAGTGAATCCCATGTTGAACAATCTTGACTTGTTTGAGATATGTCCCTTGCACTACAACTGAACCTGTGGGAAACAACATTCCACACCGTAAGACATAACATTTTCAAGGTAAATGTAACCTACATGTACATCTATGAACATGTATAGCATTATCATTGCTTGGTAAGACATAACATAAATTATAGTATAAAAATTGAACACATTTTAAATCACTCTTGAGGTACTTGACATGTACATATGTAACAAATTGAAAATTATTTAAAAATATATTAAAATAAAGTTAAACCTATGGGAAACACCATTCCATCACTTGTTTCTAGATTTATTAGCTTTTACCTCTCTTCTGTGCAATGCAATAAATAATAATTAGCTTGTTCTATATTTCCAGCCTCTGCTATGACTGCAAAAATATCTCTTGCACCAAAAATTTACATACATTCCAAAATTTATAACTTAAAAAATTTAGAGATACCTTATATAATTTATATATGTGTGTGTGTATACACACATACCTTTTTTAATCAATCCTGACATATGGTTATAATCAGTTGAAATCAAAGGAATGTCTTCAAATCTTTCATCCTCATCTTCATTGTATGTGTTGGTAACAACTATTGGCACATTTTCCCATTCACTGACATATCCATGTTGCTGGTTATTACAATTCTCAAAATCTCCCAACATAGACTCATAAAAAAAATAAGAGTAATCCCTAGTGTGCAATGTCCATGTAGGGCTATTTGTACTCATGACACAATGCAAAGATCTTGTTTTCTCTACCCTTTTGCATCCATACATTGATCTTCTATCCACACCTACAAATTTTATTATATATCAAGTACATTATGAATAAAATATATGTAAATAATTAAATTCAAAATAAAATAAACAAACTTGTGTGTACACATATATCATATACATGAATATATATATTTAAAGTACATCCATACATTAAATAAATTCAAACAATACATACCTGATATCTCCCAAAATACTTTATGTGGAATTTATCTGTTTGTTCTTGAAGATGTGCCGGCCTCATTTGGTGCAAAATGTAACTTACACCATTCAACAACATTATGTGCATTATTTATACGGTCTCAATCATAATTCATTTGATGTTTCCTTAGAGCACGTTTGATGCAAGCTTCTGTGCCATCATGTTCACCCTTTCTATGCCCACTCTCAAAGAAACTCCAAACATGTGGTATATTGTCATTTCGATGATATCTACATAGTGCATAAAATGGGCTTGCTGATTTGAATTGTGATGCACATCCATCTGACCATACAAAATGCCTTTCAAAATTTATACCACTGCTTGCCAAATATCCAAAAAACTTCTTAAAGCAATGTTGTACAAAAAGTGTGTCATGCTCTTTATCATCACTAATATAAAAGTGATATTCTTTCTTGATGACTCGTGCTTGAAATGTACTATCAACACCATCCAAATCCAATTGTGCATGTCGATAACACATATGCACCATAATAGTGATCTACTCTGAAAAGTAATATTCTGATTGAATCTCTTTTTGATGTACAAAAGAGTAATTTTCTACAAAGTTGACCACTGATAAAATTGTTCCAGGTGGGAAAGTATCTCTTAATGTTTGAAACTGTTGTGCTTGCCACTTAGCAAAAAAAGCATGATGTATGTATGGTTGAATCAATTTACAAAAATTTTCCATAAATGTTCCAATAGGTATCTCCTCTTCTACATAATCTAACCTTGTGGATTCTTTCCCATGTTTTGTTTGAAACTTTACACACTTGTACCTCTTGCAATTTACCAACTTCATTGGGTCGATATCTTCATTTCTCAAAGGCATTTTAGCCAAAATTCCACATGTTTCACAAAGACCTTTTATGCAGTTTATTTGACCATTTCCATTATCATCATCTGATTTATCACATAAGATGGATGTAATGAACTGACTTGCCTGTTTAGGAGGTGCATTTACAAGACCATCACTGTCTTCACAAATATTTCAAAACACTTGATAATAGAGATCAAATTCAATATGATAACGACAACACCAAGTTTCAAAAACCTTGTTTGTCTTCACATAATATGGCCTTAATCTTTCAAACATTGTTTGCCCAATCTTTATATTTGGATTTGAATTACAAAAGTTCACATACATCTCATGTTGTGTTATATCTAGCCAATGTTTTGTATGTAGTTCATAACTATTGGGCCCAATTCTGTGTTTGATAACATATCTACTATTTGATGAAGCATGAGTATTATCATTCCAAAAGGTTGAGATCAAGTTTCTAACATCTTTAATCCTGTCAGATCGAGGATCTCTACACATAATTGCCCAATTGCCTTCTGAGGTACTATCATCCAATAATTTTCTCCTTTTCACATATTTTGTTACTGTCTTTCTACTAAAACCAAGATGAGATGAAATTGAAGACAATTGTCTTTTTCTGGAATTTCTTTCACTTACAATCCCTGTGAACATTGCTCTTCTTGTAATGGACTTACCTGCAGATCGAGATTTTTTCCCGATGGAAGCCAAACCTTCTTTAACATTTTCAACAATATCTTTTTCTAGCTGTGAACCTTTCCCCTTTTTCAATGACAAATCGACACCCAAAAATTGTAATGGCTCATGTAGCTCCTTACTAAGAAGTACAATTGATAACAATTGGGTTCGGCCAAGTGTATCAAGATTATCGAAATGAGCAATTATTTCCTTTGCAGTTTTAATCATTGACCTCTTATCAGTATGTCTAGGTTGTCTAGCATAATGTTTCAATTTCTCAATATCCATTTTAAGTAAATGATCTAAATTTCTATAAGAAATTTTTGTTTTCACCTCTTCAACTAGATTAATATGCTCATCCATACCAGTCAAAGAAAGCAATCCTGACCCCTCTCCAACATCCATTGTTTGCACTTGGGCCTCCTCTTGGTTAACATCAACTATGTGTTCTTTAACAACATTTGCTCCACTTTCTATATCACAAATGAAGGAAATACATATTAAAATAAAAATAAAAATAAAAATAAAAATAAAAATAAAATTATTTATTTTATAAAATAAAACTTTCTAAATAATAAACATTTATTTTATTTTATTGATTTATACTCTTAAGTTCTACAATGTAGAAATTATTATGTTTTCTAAAAAAGCAACTTGAGAGAGAGAGAGTGGTGGATAGAGAGAGAGAGGTATGTATTTATCTCTAGGTAGAGAGGTAGAGATTATAGTCAAGAATGAGGAATGACTTAAACTAAATGACATCGGAGCTACATGAAATCAATGCATATATATTTAAGCATAAATCAAGTGACCTAGATTAAATAACATCCTCCTACATGATTCATCAATACATGTCTATATTTAAACATAAATAAAATGACCTAGATTAAAAATAGAAAAGAAAATATATGCATACCTTGTTTTTGTTTATGATATTTTTCCAATCTTTCTTCATTCAATTTTGCTATAGTTTCTGTCGAATACTTTCATGTAGTCTTATTTTGTCTCGTCCTTTTGTCTCCCATCTCCTTCTTTGTAAAATATGACTTCAAAATTCTTCTCTCAAAGATTTATTGGACTCCCTTGCACAAGAAAAATGTGAATTTATCTTGTTTGTAATTGATTTATAATGAAAAAAAAGCAATCCTATTTATATGCTATATGAATAATTAAAATATTAAAAACAAAGCATGTCGGCATGCCTTCGAACGAAGGCCGACATTTAAAGAAAAAAAATATTTTTAAATACAAGGTGCCTTCAAATGAAGGTGGCTATTATGGTCTACAAGATGTTATGTCAACACCTTCATTCGAAGGTGGTATTTCTTTGAACGAACGACGTCACTTTCCTTCGTTCACAGGGGTCTTCGAGCGAAGACCCTCACTTGGCACCTTTCTTGCTTCCCTTCCCCTTTCTTCTACAAAATTTTGCCTTCCGAAGCCCATTTGAAGGTCCAAATGGATTCACCTTTACCAAACCAAATTGGAGGATTGAAGTGCTCGAAACGAGATTTCCAATGAGTATAGTTTTGATATATTTTGATTTTATTATGATTTTTTTTTTAGATTTACTTAACATAGGTTTTTCACCGAACATCAAGTTCTTTGTTCTACACACATGGAAAAATAGTAAATTAGTGATTTTTTTTTGAAAAATATGTATACACTAGGTATTGATGTCCTTGTTTCAGCAAAAAAAATTAAATTTTGATACATACAGAAAAAGTTATGTCCTATGGAATACGTGTATGTCTAAATTATAATTGGTTTGACTTCAAAACTAAATTAAAAATAAAATATTCAACAAAACATTATGAAACCAAATGCATTCACTAGATATCGGTGTTACCAATCTAAATTCGAAAGAATCAAAATTTTATCCTTTATAGAAAAAAAGTTATACATTATGGAATACACATCACTTTAAAAAAATGTTGTTTACTATTAAAAACTAGTTATCAAAGGAGATGCAAAAAAATTACAATTTAATTCCAAATTTTTTTAAAAAAATGTTTTTAGAATCTATAGACAAAATCTCACAAATCACTAGTTCACATCATCTTCAAATTCCTAATGGTTTAGCGGCTATAGGTGTCAGAAAATGAAGATTTAGTTCAAAATGTTGATTTCAATGTCAAGTTTGACAAAAAAGTGTAACCCATTATTATGGGATGACCCATAGAAGTGGGGAGTCTAACAGAGTGGTAGGTGCATTAGGTAGGTGGAAAATTTTGTTGGTGGAGATGAGAATTGAAGTTGTTGGGTTTGAAGAATTCAAGCATTTGTACTGAGAAGATCCAAATTTTTCAGAGGCATGGAATGCTTGCCTAGAGCCTATCACCATGGATAGAACATAGTGGTTGGATTACATAATGCAAGGTGGCATGCTATTTAGAGGAAGTTAGTTATACATTCCAAAAAATTCCATGAGGGAGAACTTGATAAAAGAAAAGCACAATGGAGGATTAGTAGGACATTTTGGGAGAGACAAGACAATTACATTAGTATGTGAGAACTATTATTGTCCACAGTTGTACTAGGACGTGAAAAGGTTTGTATAAACTTGCAGGGTTTGTCAGATGGCTAAGGGAGTAAGTTAATGTTAGAAAACAAGCAATCTACTGAGGAGGGGATGAATCAGTAGATCAATAAAACTTAAAACTTCAAGCCTTTAGAATGCAGATCAAATTAACTTTCAGTGCAATAACATCAACAACAAAAAAACATGCACACATGAACACCATATATACATGGAAAACCCAATATTGGAAAAACCATGGTGAGAAAATGTTGCTAGGATCTACCATCCTAATCTAGCCTCACAAATGAAACCATTGATTACAATGTTTAAGAGCAACAACTCTAAGGACTAACCAAATCCTTGATTTAAGAGCACCAACTCTAAGGAGACTACAATCCCCTAATCTTAGCACCATCTCAGTCCACAAGAGGCACCAACCTCACTAAATCTTTACATTTTCAAGTATGCATCCATTTGGTTCTTCATCAACCTCAATTGCATCTATTCAAATCATATGCAATCTTCTCCTCTCACTCTTCTTACCCAGATTCTCTCTGCATTGAATTCTTCTCACACATTTATCAAGCCGTCTCCATATCTTTTATTCTATTACAATCACTTTTATATATATGCACCCTTTTGCATGTATTCAACCATCTTCATGTCTGAACTCCAGTTTTTCTACATGTTACAACTCTCACTTTTAGTATATAGCTATCTCTGCATACACTCGCACATCTGCATGTGTACACTCTAGTCTTTCTATACTACTTTTTGCATGTCCAAAAAGAGAACTCTGCATGTAGCTCTACGCATGCATTCAATTCATTTAACTACTATTTATCCATCACTATAATCAATCACAGTTGCAATTCTATTTATATCTTCATGCATGCAAAACATCCAGCTATTTTGCATCACCCTCATCACCATACATCTATTGTGTGACCTTAACCATCCTCTATCAATGAATTTTTCATTTCTCAAACCTTTGGCTTTTAGCCCTTTATCGGTGATTTTCAACTTTTGTGAACTTTGCCTTTGTCTTCTTCTTTATCAGCAAAAATCCCATTCTTCAAACTTAACTTTATTACTTTTTGCCTCTATCAGCAAATTCTCATCTTTTCAAACTTTTGTCTCTTTTAAGCTTTATTTTCTTTATCGGCAAAAAAAATCTTTTTCAAACTTTGGCTTCTAACTCCTTTATCAAAAAACTTTACTTTTTTTGAACCTCAGCCTTTGTCTCTTCTATCGGCGAATTCTTATTTCTTCGAACTTTACCCTTTGTCTTCTTTATCGGTAAACTTTACCTTCTTTGAACTGTCACCTTTTCGCTTCTATCGGCAAAAGTTCCAAAACAAAAACTTTCCTTCCAATATTTCTTTTCTTTATCAATGCCTTACATCTTCTTTGTTGGTGAAGTGGGGAAATAGTAGACTTACTTCCCAAAACAAAAGGTTCTCTGATGAAGATTTTCCTGATAACTTAGAATCTTCAACTTCTAAACTTATCCTTGTCTTCAAAAACTCTTCAGTCAACAAAATAGTCAAATCATAAACTTTAACTTCCTCTAACACTTTGCCATCAACTTCTCCTTAGTCAGTGAAAGAAGCACACCATGAACTTACTCTTTAAGCCCTTTGTCGCCTAGTTGACAAATTGAAGAAATACTGAACTCACAAACTTCCAAAGACTTTAAGCTTTTCCTTTATTGGTACTATTCCAATTCTTCAAACCAAGGTGACTTTACAAGCTTCCCTTCTCAAGCCTATATCGGCTAGTCGATAAATCATAGAAAAACCAAACTTGCGAACAAGTTCACAAAACAAACACTTTGCATATCATGTCTTTTTACTTCAAATACCTTTTCTCCATCCCTTTGTCACTCAGTTGGTGAATCGGTGAAAAACCAAACTCATGAACTAGTTCTCAAAAAGAAAACTTTACTAATAAACTTTTTATTTCTTCAAAGGCTTCAACAATAAAAGACTTTCTTCCTCCTCTTCTATTGGCAAATCGCTAAATCGGCAAACTGGCAAAACTCAAAACCGGTGAACTTACAAGTTTGCAAACAAAATTTTTTACTGAATAAGGGCAAAACTTAATGCTTGAGTGTTTTTCTTTTCCTTTTGTCTTAGACACTTTTGCTTCTATGCACTCCTTCTCTGCCTTAGACACAAAACTAATGCCTTAGACATTAACCTTTAACATCAATGACAATATATATTAACAATCTCCCCCTTTCTCATTGATGGCAACACTTATGCATAATCTATTCTTAGTGTTGCTCTAATCCTTCTACAATAATGTTGTCCTACACTATATCTTCTGCTTTTGTTCCCCCTTACTCTAATTCTCCCCCTTTGACATCAATGGAAAAGGGAGGTAATCAACCACTTTTCTAATGGTAACCTACTACTGTCATCTATCTACCTGCTCCCCCTGAGAGGTAGTCACTGTCAAAATATGGATGAAAGATATGCCTTGAGTTTCTCTCCCTGGACAGTTGTTACAACTACACTTCTACTTGTGATAAGGAGCAATAACTCCTAGCTTCTGCATGAAATATTCAAAAGTTTCCTTGGTAAGTGGCTTTGTGAAAATGTATGCAATCTGATCTTGTGTGGGGACATACTCCATTTTGACTTCCTGATCTGCAAATTTTTCTCTCAAGAAATGATATTTAATGGAGATGTGTTTTGTTCTTGATTGCATCATAGGATTCTTTGAGATATTGATTGCACTTGTATTTTCACAAAGAATGGAAATAGGATCATCAAACTCTACCTTTATATCCTTGAGTGTTTGTTTCATCCATAAAACTTGTGTACAACATGAAACAATAGAAACATATTCTACCTAAGCAGTGGACAATGTGACTAAAACTTGCTTCTTGTTGAGCCATGATACTAACCTATCACCAAGGAAGAAAGCTCCACCACTAGTGCTTCTCTTGTCATCTATACTTCCTACCCAATCAACATCAATATATGTTGTCAAAGTAAAATCATTATCTCGAGGATACCATAATCCATAATCCACAGTACCTTTCAGATATCTAAAAATTCTCTTCACTACTTGAACACGTGATTCCTTAGGAGTAGCTTGAAATCTATCCACCATGCATACTGCTTGCATGATATCTGGTTTGGATGCAGTTAGGTACAACAAGCTATCTATCATATATCTATACATCATATGATCTATATCAGGTGATTCATCATTCTTGCTCAACTTGCATCTTGTCAATATGGGGTACTCACTATTAGAAATATAAGCAGTGCAAAATTGAAATAACAGTGAATTAGCAATAAAAGCACAAAATAGACAACACAGATTTACGGGGAAAACCTGGTAATGTATCAAGAAAAAACCACAGGCAAAGATCTCTCAATTTTATTCACAGAAGAAAATTTGCAATTACAAAACTTTTTCTCATGCCTTGGGATTCAAGCTCGACAACCTTAAGTAATCACGAAAAAGCACATGCAGAAATTGATCAAATCTAAAGATAGATCTCCATGCATAAAAGTGCAAGTGGCACTTCCACATGCAAAATATCATGGTGCTCGTCATTGTTGGAATAAGTCAAACTGACTTCACATTTCAACACTCATAGGCTTACAATTTTCCATCTTGAACTTCTTGAGCATTTCCTTTGCATACTTGGTTTGGGATATAAATATACCTTGGTCTAATTGTGATATTTGTAAACCAAGAAAGAAAGAAAGTTCTCCAAGCATGGACATTTTAAACTCTTTCTACATCATATCAACAAATTTCTTGGTTATCCTGCCATCACTACCACCAAAAATGATGTCATCAATATATACAACAACAATCAACATGTGCTCATCTTCTGATTTGAAGTATAAGTTACTATCTGCACAACCTTTTTTAAATCCTTGCTACTGGAGGTAATTATCCAGCTTAGAATACCAAGCCCTAGGGGCCTATTTTAGACCATACAAAGCCTTTTTTAGTCTGCAAACCTAATCTTCTTTCTCTAATAGCTGAATCCTTTAGGTTGCTCAATATAAACTTCTTCAATAAGATTCCCATTCAGGAATGCAGATTTAACATCCATTTGGTAAACTTTGAAGTTCTTATAAACAGAGAATGCCTAAAACATCCTAATGGCTTCCAATCTTGCTACAGGTGCAAATGTTTATTCAAAATCTATGCCTTCAACTTGTGCATATCCTTTACAAACCAATCGTGCTTTGTTTCTCATGAATTCTCCATCCTCATTCAGCTTGTTTTTAAACACCCATTTTGTGCCTATCATGTTCTTATCTGCAGGTCATGGAACCAATTCCCAAGTCTGATTTTTTTGAATTTGATTAATCTCATCTTCCATATCATTGATCCATCCTTCATCCTCACTAGCATCTGTAAATGTTCTAGGTTCAATCTTAGATAGTAATGATAAATTTACCTATTCATTTGACTTTGCTAGATCTTTCTTCTAGTTTGAACTCCTTCATTCTTGTCTCCTATTATCTGTTGTTCAGGATGATCTTTTTACACATACTTAGTAGGTGCCTTAACATATATCCATTTAGATTCTTCTTCAATAGTAGTATCTTCTTCTTCTTCTTCTTCGATTATAGCTGATCCATCTGAAAAGTTGTCCTTGTTGTGTGTTAGATGTGGTTGATCCTCATCTACTTTGACATTAACACTTTCTACAATTCTATGCAGTCTGTTATTGTAGCACTTATATGCTTTGGATCTGCTAGAATATCTAAGAAATATGCCTTCATTGCATCTTGAATCAAATCTTCCAAGGCCATCTTCATCTCTTTTGATGTAACATCTACTACAAAACACCTTGAAATATTTGACAGACACAAATCTTTCATACCATAATTCATACGTTGTCTTATCAGTGTTTATCCCTAACTGCACTCTATTTAAAACATACACTGTTGTGTGTACTACATCTCTCCATTAAACATTGGGTAAATTTGCCTCATTTAGCATAGTTCTTGCCATCTCTTTTACCTTTCTATTTTTCCTTTCCACAACACCATTCTGCTGTGGAGTTCTGGGTGCAGAATATTGTCTTTCTATGTCGTGTCTTTCGCAATATTCCACAAACTTGTTGGAGGTGAATTCTCCACCTTTGTCTGATCTTAAGCATTTGATTGTTAGACCATTTGCCTTCTCAACCATAGATCTAAAAGTATTAAATCTCTCAAAGGCTTCTGACTTCTCCTTAAGAAAGGTTACCCATGTCATTCTTGAGAAATCATCAACTAAAAACATGAAATAGCTCTCACCTTTTAGTCCTTGTGTCTTGGTTGGACCACATAGGTATGTATAAACTAACTCCAAGAGTCTTGAAGTAGAGTATTCTTTTGTTTTGAAACTAGACCTTGTTTGTTTCCCATGCTGACATTCATTACATATTGTATTGGCTAGCTTGGTGATTTTAGGCATGTGCCTAACTGCATTTTTTGAACTTACCTTCACAAGGTTGTCAAAATTGATATGTCCCAATCTTATGTGTCACAACCAACTTTCATTAACCTATCCCATCAAACAACTTCTTCTTTGAATCTCCTTGAGATTATAAAGATTATTTTCTATTTTGTTTGCCTCAACATCCAACTTACTAGAATCTACTTTCCTGATCTCACAACCTTATGCATTAAATGTCATATTATATCCATTGTCACACATTTGGCTTACACTAGGCAAATTATACTTTAGTCCTTCAACATAATAGACATTGTGAGTCTTGTCCTTTCCATCAATACTCAGTGTTCCTTTACCGTAGATCTTCATAGATGTGCTATCACCAAACTTAACTAACCTTCCATTCCATTCTTGCAGAATTATAAACTTACTTTTATCTTTGGTCATGTGGTTGGAGCAACCACTGTCTATCACCCATGGATTCTATCTCTTAGCAGGAAAAGTTGTCTGTACTATCAGAGATTCTTCTTTCTTCTAATCATCCTTCTTCTTCTTCTAGACTTTCTTAGTTTCCTTCTCCTTGTTCACAAGAGAGTCTAATGCATTATCCTCCTTAGGAAGAAAATTCTTTCTGGTTTGTTAGTTTTTACAAAGTTTGTTCTGCAAAATTTTGCAATATGACCAAATTTATTGCATTTGTAACAAACTATTCTGAAATCTCCTAGAGGTGCAGAATTTTTGCTAATACAATTAGTTCTTCTCCTAGGAACAATTCTACAACTAACATCCCTATGACCATATTGATTACATGAATAAAAATAGCCATAAAAGGATTGAGGAAACCTGATCATGCCAGAATATCTTGTAGGAGGGGACCTTTGAATCTTTTCTCCGTCAGATCTTTGACTTTTGTGAACCCATCATCTTCCTTCTCTTGCTTCTCTTCAGTCCTTTTAGGAGGATCATTGGACTTTGAATGCTGACCTTCTTCAAATCCTAAACCAGTCATGTTCTTTGGAAATCTTTGACTGCTTATCATTTCATCAAGCATGCCACTGCTCTTTTCAAACTTCATACTTAGGTTAATATGATCTTTAGCCTTTTATAAATATTTTCTTAGAGACATAATTTTAGATTCCAACTTCAGACATTCTTCAGATTTTGTAACTTCTTCTATTGTCTTGGATTCTTCAACTTGTTTCCTTAAGTGAATAATCAACTATTCTAATTCTACAAGCTTATTAGACACCATATCTTCCTGAAATTACAACTTTAGTTTGGAGTTTTTCTTCCTAAGTTTCTCAATCTCTTGTAGTGCACACACTAGCTCTGAGAAAGGAAAGATTTCCAATGCGAACATACAACAAGCTGAAGATGAAGTAGTTTGGACCATGTAAGATACTTAAGAAGTTTGATTCAGGAAATGCCTATGAAGTGGAGCTACCAGTGACATTTGGTATATCACCTCTAGTCAACATTGCAGACCTATACCAAAACCATAAGGGAGAAACAAGTGCTAGCATTGAAGATGGTTTGAAGAATCAGTTACCACAACAACCACTAGAGAAGATAGAGAACATCTTGGATAGAAGAGTGGGATGCAGTACTCGAGGCAAGCAATAAAAAGAATATTCGGTTAAGTGGAAAGGAAGACTGGAAGAAGATTCAACATGGATTTCTCAGGCTGAGGTAGATCACCTTGGTTTTCCTCTAGCCCTAGCAAAGTGAGGGACTCACTTTTTCAACAACCCCAAGTTTCTGATGCAGGAGCGTCCTAGGTTGCAGAGCAATCTTGCATCAACCAAAAATATTTGCATTCTTTCTTTTCTTTCATTTTCAGTTCAGATCAATCATTTGCAGTTTTAGCATTTTGTACTACATTTTACCACATCTTCATATCAAAGCATGTAGAGTAGGATTTAGATTCAATGTCATGTCATCTACATCATATTCAGATTTTAGGTCATTTGGATTTGTATGCTAAAAGTTATCGCTATCAAAAGATCATCAGTTTTCTCAAAGCAGAGCAGTCAGTGTTCATTTGAAGCCTAATGGATTGTGGAGCAATTCCATGACTCGTGGAGCCTAATGGAACATCATTCAAGGTAATTTGGGACCTAGCCGACCTTCATGGAGAACAGCATCAAGTTTCCATCATTTGCAGAGCATTACTAAGTGTTGGATGTTGATCTATTTGTTTCTACATGTTTCATCAACATGTTTGAGGTTGGAGATCTTTCAAGATCGATACAGAGGATCCTTTTAGTACGGAGATGGTATATAAGCATGTCTTAGATGCATAGGAAAGCAAGTGAATCATATTATGATGTTTTAGTCTTTGATCTATAGATTTGCAGAACGCAGTTCAGAGCCATATCTTTCATGTATGTTAAAGTTTAGGCCTCTGAGTTGTTTGATTGTAGCTCGCATATTGCTGACATATTAGTATTTTAATTCTTTGATATATTGAGTATACGAATCTTCCATTACATTCTATAATTGTGTTATTTTCATTGTGTTTACTCTAACTGCATGGTTTGGACAGTTCATTCTGTGCACCCTCCAGCCATGACTGCACCAAGCCATTTGGTTCGTCATCAACCTCAATTGCATCTATTCAAATCATAGATAATCTTCTCCTCTCACTCTGCTCACCCAAATTATCTCTGCACTAAATTCTTCTCACACATTCATCAATCTGTCTCCATATCGTTTATTCTGTTACAATCACTTTTATATATATGTGCCCTTTTGCATGTCTTGAACCATCTGCATGTCTGCACTCCAAATTTTTTGCATGTTAAAGCTATCACTTTTAGTATATAGTTATCTCTGTATACACTCACACATCTGCATGTGTGCACTCTAGTCTTTCTATACTTCTACTTTTTGCATGTCCAGAATGAAAACTCTGCATGTAGCTCTATGCATGCATTCAATTTGTTTATCTACTGTTTATCCATCACTATTGTAACATTGAAAAATGTCCCCCTTGGGGGCTTTTCCCTCATAAGGTTTAGCTCCCGGGTCTTTAGAGTGCATTTAGGACATTTTAGTTCATATTTTGGCATCCCAATGGAATGAGACCTAGGTTCCATGGCATATTGGACCTAGGTGGACCCCTTGAGCTGTACCATGCCCAAAATAGGGGGAGGGGACTTGGACGCCCACACCCTAGTCTTGCCCTATTATGGGGCAGCCCTAATCTCCAGGTGTCAGTTTATGACCATTATTTTGTTATTTTGCCAACACGGTAAAGTTTGAGTTTTAATTTCTTGGCAGGAATACTTGTAGTTCCATATATAAGCAAGCTTAGGCATTCATTTCTAAACTAGATTGCAATTAGATAGAAAAGGTGATGTTCAAGTGTTCTCAAGGTGATTCAAGGCTTCTATTGTGTTGCAAGAGTAGACTTGTGTGTTTTGTGTGTTGATATTTGTAGATTTGAGCATCAATCTTCTCATGGCATGAAAAGCATCTTCCTACATGAGAGCTTCACTACAAGGTGACATAATATTGTGTTTTCATCATTGATTCCTTTAGTTTTTGGCCTCTGCCTCACAAGGGCACGCCCTCTTTATCTGACAATGGTGTTCAGAGACTTAAGTGTCCTCCGGGATTTGACTGAGGCAAACCTCTAAACACCACAACCCCCAAACCAAGTCTTGTGATTGTAGGTTACAGGTGTCGCATCAAGAAAAAAAGTGGAGTTGTAGGAAGGCTTGGCAGGCATCAGGGATTCATGATCTAAAGAAAAGTTGGACAAAGGAGCATTTCTAGGACTTGGGCGCTTGCTCCAGTGTCCTCCGCAAACAGATCTCAGGAAATAGAAGTTACAGGGCTAATCAATGTCGGAAGGAGGTCTAGATTCCTTGAAAAAGTAGGTACCTTGGACTTGGGCACCCGCTCCAGTGTCCCCGACTATTCCGTTTCAGAACCCTGAAAACAAGTACTTTGTAATTTAGTATTTTACTCATGTTTGCAAGAGCTTTTTCCGTAAATCATTAATTTGTTATCATATTTGCATAATTAGGGTTTTAATGGTCAATTATACATAGGAGATCGTAAAATTGATAATTAATTCCCTAATTCAAGTTTCTTGACATCTGCAAGAGGCCTAGGGTATGATAATGCTCGTCACTCGACCCTAGATCCTTGAATATAAGGTGGAAAAGAAGATTTAAGCATCTAAACACTAGAACATTAACAAATCCAATTTTTCCCCTAAACATTTTGGTTAACATGTGTTTTTGGACTTAAATTACAACTTCCTGAGTGTTTGTCTTCATATTTGGATTGATTTCATTCATTCATTTGGTCATTTATTTCATTGCATTGAGAAAAATTCAAAAAAATTGAAAAATTTGGAAGATACAAAAAAATTGCATTGTTTGGCTTACTAAATTGCATCAATTCTTCCTAAATTTTCCTAATTCATGATTTTTGCATCATGTCTGATATAAACTATAGATAAATCCAAAAAATCAGAAATTTGCCTTGCATTTTCATCATTTAATTGCTAGGGTTTTGTGGAAATTTTGACAATTTTATATAACCTAGTAATTCCAAAATCTAGGGTTAGTAGGAAAAATCTTTTGTCAAATTTTTCTACTAATTTTAGAGGCTCATTCAAATTTTCATTTGGATATAGTCTTGCATTTTAGTGTAAATTTGCATTTAGATTTAAAATATTTGCATTTTTGGATAGAAAATTTTAACAAAAACTAGCAATTTTGATGCATTTTCATTAAATTTACATGGACATTTTGCATATTCAAGCTTGAAAATTATTTTCAGATCTAAGAGCAAGTCAATTTAATCATAAATCAGACTTCAAAACATTCGCATAGCATTTTGTCCCAAGATCTCAAACCTAGGGCTTCAAAAACAACAATTTTCATTAAATTTGGCCTCATTGACTTTATAAACTTGTACCGTAGGCATGTTGTGAAGAGTATTTCTGAATTAAATTTCTGTTATTAGGGTAATAATTTTCAACCCCTCATAAAAAGATTCACAACACCCTTTTATTGGGCTCTTGTAGTGAAATTTTTTCAAAAAACTACACATTTTGACTATTTTTGCCCTAGGGTTTGACCTAGTTTGCACTCCAAGCGTGTTGTGACAAATTTTAAGGATTGAGGTGACTTATATTATTGATATTATTTGTTGTACCTCCTTAAATTAATTGCAACACCCATTTTTCTAGGTCTTGGAATTGAAAAACCATGAAAAATAGCCTATTTTTGCTATATTTTCACTAGGATTTGACCTTAAGTGGCTCTAAAAGCGTGTTGTGTTGGGTATTTTGGCACCAATAAGTTGTTACTACTGATATTATTTTCTTTCCATCATCACTTTCCTCACAACACCCTTCATCTTGCTTTGTTGCATTGAGTTTTGGTGAAAAAAGTGCTTATTTTGACATATTTTCACTATAATTTTGACTTGGCATTATCTTGGAATCGCATCAAGAGTGTGTTGTAAAGGATATTATTGCTGTATTGGACTGATTTTAGAAATATTATTTTCTTCCCCTGATAAAAATCCTTACAACACCTTTTCTTTCATATATTTGCATTGAAAAAGTACAAAAAAAATCAAGCATTTTAGGTCATTTTACATATAGTTTGCACTTGTCTTTTGCATACTCTTGGAAAATTGTTAAAATATTATTTTGCATTTCATTATGGCATCTTCATGTTATTCATCTCTGAAATCTTTACATGAGTATATCCTAGATTTTGAAAATTTTGCTAATTTCACTAATGAGAATCCTCATGTTTTGGAACACATAGCTTATATCAGTGGTATTGACACTTCTATATGTTCTACATATGAGTTGCAATTACTTTGTTATACACATGATTTCAGTAGAATCACTTTACTCATAGGAGCATATCCTTTGATATTAGAATATTTAACCAAATTCATCTCTAGGAATACTCATGAGAAAGATGAGAGTGAAAAGCCCTTTTCCACCATAGAGTATGATGATGATGCTGATGTACCTTCCTTTCATCCCACTACTCTCCCTGGCCAAGATGTAGGATTAGTGGATGAGAAAAGGTCTCTCACATTAAATCCTTTGGGGATGGATATTGGGTGCAATCAAGAGGGAAACAATGTTAATTCAATAATCGTTAATAGACTTCATAGCAATATTCCTAAAATGATTGTTCGAGGGGCACTTAGTGCATCCTCTTTCTTAAAACTGGTGATTATGGTTCAAGGTGCTCAAAATGTGTTACAACAACCACACCATAATGTGATTGCTCACACATTAAACACCCATAATAACAAGCAAAATAACTAAGCACCGCATGTGCCTATTCCTCTTCCATGTTCTCAACCTATGCTCCCTCAACCACCTCATTGTTGCAAGTATGGACCTAACCGGTGTTGTCATTGATGTCAACATACTCTTGTTGCATTGATGATAAGGATTGGATGAGATGTGCACTGAGGATATTGAGAAAATTAGTCCTATTCAGGAATAGAGAAGAACAGTGAAGACAGTGAGGTAAAGATCCCAGTTAAGATGAAGATTAGAGGATGCGCTTTAAAGGGTTTGTAGATATGTGTCTTAATATGATCCAGTAAAGATTTCATAGGTCCACATGAAGATCTAAAGATGTTATGGCCACTTGAGTAAAGCTGGTTCTGGCAGGTGCTCAGAGGTGACAGAGTGACACAGTTGGGTCTAGTGAGATCTGCAAAAGAAATATCTTGTTCTGCGGATTTGGTGGAGTGCTCAAGAAGTCAATGTGAATTTACAACCCAATTGGTTCATGGTCTGGAGGTCTGCAAGCATCTATTCCAATATGACAGAGATGACAGACTGTGTTCTTGAGGTTCCAGATGAAGGAGAGAATGATTTCAGTAGTGTGGATGTTCTTGGTGATTTAGGCAAGCTTGGGGAGGTCTTTGGATTATGTCCAGTTAATGTTGGTGATCTGCATTGAAGATTGAGCTTGTAATTGAAGAATTACTTCCAGATGATGGTGTTCTTCCTAAGTCTGGCCGGCCAGATGAGTTACACATCCTGCAGATGATCTTGAAGATGTTTTGTGAAGAATGGCATGTTCCCAAAGAAAGATTGAAGTCTCAGATCTGTGTAGCTGATAGTGTGTTGATCCGCATGAAGTCTTTTTGCAATTAGTTATATTGTATTTGTGTATTTGCTCTATAATGTTTGCTGACTTGGATGATTATCCCTATCTCGATGTCTTGTATAAATAATGAGTTGTAAAGTCATTTCAAGAGTATGGATGTGGAGATGAGAGTGTGGTAGAGAGGAGGAAAGCGAAAAGCAGAGCAGAAGTATTGAGTTTAAATGGAACTGACTCAAGCATGGTGAAGATGCTATTCTTCAGTTCAAGTATGTAATACTTATTATTCTGTAGACAGTGTGTCTCCTGTAGGCAGTGGGCCTCTTGTGAGTAGTGTGCTCGGGTAGTGAGCCCTAATTGGCATGTGCCATTTTGTTCTTTCTATTCTTCTAATAGAGAATACAATCTTGGGTTAGTCACCCTGTGGTTTTTCCCTTAACTAAGTTTTCCACGTCAAAATCTTGGTGTCATATGTGTTAATGTGTTTCTGCTCTTGAATTGTCGCATTACATTTCCATGATTGATTTATTATTATTCTGCTGAATTAAGAAGAGAATTTAAGTGATTAATTGGAAGAAATTTTTGGACAACTGATTCACCCCCCCTCTTAGTTGTCTATCCTTAAACTAACACTCGTCTTACTCATAAAAGTGGTCAAGAGTATGATCTTGTCAAATAGCTTCGCGCTACTCCGGCTAAGATCTCTCTTTGGGATTTAATACAAACATCGCCTACATACCATGGAATGCTCCATGAAGCTTTACAGAAGGTGATTGTTCCACCAACTGCTAAGCCTAATGATGTAGCAACCGTATTGGATAGTATGCATGCAACAAAAATGGATATTATCTTTCAACCACATGAATTACCGTCAATTGAAGTCCAAAACCAATATGATCCACTTATGATCTCTGTCATAACAAATAAAACATTGGTAAAATGGGTTATGATCAACACTGGATCGTCTCTTAACGTTTGTAGCATGGACCTACTACACAAAATCAAGGTCGATACGTCACAAATCAGACGAAATGGCATTAGCATTCGTGGCTTTGATAATGTTGGATGACAATCCGTGGGCACTATAACTCTACCTATACAAGTAGGACTTGTGCTTGTGCCTACCCTGGTTCATGTCATGCCTTGTTTTTATCTTACATCATTCTTGGTAGACCTTGGATTCATGCATTGGGGGCATTTCCTTCCACTTTGCATTGTTCAATCAAATTTATATTCAAAGGTAAACTTCACACTGTTCAAACTGATCCTGAACTAGATAACTGTTTACATATTGAAAAGCAAAAACCTGTTCACAACCATATAAACCTAAACAAATTGTGAGGTGATCCATTAACAACTAATGTTGTGCAAGACTCTAAACCATCGAATGCATTTGTTGGTGATGATTGGGGTTCATTAGATTTTAATCCTTGTAGTATAGAGGAATATTAAATTAATAGCCTCGACACATCAAAAGTTACATCAATCTCACCTAAGCAATCTTATGAAGCACCTAAGCAAAACAAAGCTTCCTGGGTAGAAAACAAAGATAATACTCTCACCTACACTACAAATTATGATACCTATGAGGCTTCACCTTCTTCTAAGGAAATAACATCCCTTTATGGTTAAGGATTTAAAATCCTTTATAACACTTGTGAATATAAAGGTAAGGGATGTAGTGTAAATCAACAAGAGATCTGAGTACCTATAGAATCCACTTCAACACATTACTCAAGCGGCATTGGATATAATCCTTTTAAAGAAAAGAAAGCCTCTCGTTGTCCTACACTTAATGTTAATTCAACAAGATCAAAACAACATGACAGGTATCCTAGATATGCAGGTTCTTAACGGTGGTACCCTAATAGGTAAGTATCTCTAAGCCTTTATCTCTCTCATGATGTGCTTCCCCCGTGATGTGTTATATGTTTTTTAGGCCTCCTGGAATGACCGTGGACTCTCCTGTAAGGTTCAGGATACCAACCTCTGTTGTGACCTTCTTCTATTTGTATCATCATTCTTCTAAATTGCTCTCTCTGATTTCATTATTGAGTGTTGTGTCTTATGGACATAGCGTCGTGGTTGGTGACCTGGGGGCACCCTCCTACATGACTATCCCTAAGACACTTGTTTCTCCTCTCTTATTTATTGTTTACCTTCCTCTAGTGTTTCCACCTAGCAGGTGGATGATGACAAACATTTATACTGATGTGGACCTAGTGTCCCTTTCAAGAGCAATCAAAAAATGGACTTAGTTCCTAATATGATGATGGGGTTGTATATTTTATCCGATGCTTGGCTAGTGGAAGCACTCGTGCTTTCTGTGTAGTGAGTTTGATGATGTTTCTATCACATTTACAAACCTTAACAATACTGTTGCTCTATGTACCTTTATTTGCCTTTGAATCTAGCCTTGGTGGTACTTGATTAGGAGAGCTTCGTGATATAGCCCTTGGTTATCCTCAAACTTTGAATTCATTGTATAACCTTGGATCTTTGTGTGGTTAATCATATGCATTGATGTTGTTGTTTATCATGATGTTGTAGACACTAACATGTTTCTTACAGGGATGTGTTTATGGGAACATTTGGCGATCGTAAAGTACATGTCACCTCCAGGGGGCATGGGCTTTTGTGAAAGTCAGTGTTCCCTTGTGTGTTTTCTTCCTACCTTAACGTGCTTGATATAGATAACTGATATCAACCACCTTAAGGTGGGGGCATATAAGGTAAGCTATCTGTTATAGATGTTAGCAATATGTTTGACCTCAGATGCAGGGACCTGTGCCCCAGAGTGGTGCATCATGCATCCTAAGTTTGTTTGCAATCAATCAATCAATCATGTAAGCCCTCTACGGAGGTGGGATATTGAGCATATCCTTTTTCTTAAGCCCTTTGCGAAGGTGGGATATTGTGCATATCCTTTTTCTTAAGCCCTCTACAGAGGTGGGGATGGTGTATTTCTCGGAGCAGATTTCATCATCCTATCATTTTCAAAAGTCCTTTGCGGAGGCAGGGAGCGGTTCTGTGACTAACTCAACCCTTAAGTGTGTCTTTGGCAATTATTGTGGTGAAGCCCAATCGTCAGTGTGTGTCTGTAATGTGCTTGAGATGGTGTTGGACCTAGAAATAGGTACACTCCATCACTTGTTTGCCATGTTTTATCCATGTCTTCAAGTGTGTGTGTGTTGGCATGCTTGTTTTGTTGGCATATTTGTTGCCCCATATGCAGAGATGAGCGCCTTTGAGTAGTGCTTCCTACATTTTGGGAGGTTTTACGTATATTTCATGTGTGTTGCCCCATTTATACAAAGACCTGTGCCTTGAGATAGTGCATCCTGTATTATGGGAGGTTTGTTTACTTTCTAGTACTTGCATTTGCATTTCATATATATGAGAAAAAGAAAAGAAAAGATATCATTTCTATCTTCCATGCATTAATGTGTCTTCTATGCATTGACTGTCTACTCCGTGTTCTGCGTGACTGTAACTCTCTTCTCCGTGTTTTGCATGCCTGTTACTACCTTCTATGTGATTAGTGTATCTTCTCTGTGCTTGGTGTGTCTGTTGTGTTTGTGACCTTAGTTTAATGCATGTATAGGCCTCATGTTCATACATACATTAAAGTGGGGGCTAAATATAACATCAGAAAATGTCCCCTTGGGGGCTTTTCCCTCATAAGGTTTAGCTCTTGGGTCTTTAGAGTGCATTTAGGACATTTTAGTTCATATTTTGGCATCCTGATGGAATGAGACCTAGGTTCCATGGCAAATTGGACCTAGGTGGACCCCTTGAGCTGTACCCTGCCCAAAATAGGGGGGAGGACTTGGGGGCCCACGCCCTAGTCCTGCCCTATTTTGGGGCAGCCCTAATTTCTGGGTGTCAGTTTATGACCATTATTTGGTTATTTTGCCGACACGGTAAAGTTTGAATTTTAATTTCTTTGTGGGAATGCTTGTAGTTGCATATATAAGCAAGCTTAGGCATTCATTTCTAAACTAGATTACAATTAGATAGCAAAGGTGATGTTCAAGTGTTCTCAAGGTGATTCAAGGCTTCTATTGTGTTGCAAGAGCAGACTTGTGTGTTTTGTGAGTTGATATTTGCAAATTTGAGTATCAATCTTCTCATGGCATGAAGAGCATCTTCCTCCATGAGAGCTTCACTATAAGGTGACATAATATTGTGTTTTCATCATTGATTCCTTTGGTTTTTGGCCTCTCCCTCACAAGGGCACACCCTCTTTATCTGACAATGGTGTTCAGAGACTTAAGTGTCCTTTGGGGTTTGACTGAGGCAAACCTCTAAACACCACAACCCCCAAACCAAGTCTTGTGATTGCAGGTTACACATGTCGCATCCAGAAAAAGTGGAGTTGTAGGAAGGCCTGGCAGGCATCAAGGATTCAGGACCTAAAGAAAAGTCAGACAAAGGAGCACTTCCAGGACTTGGGTACTCACTCCAGTGCCCTCCGTAGATAGATCTCAGGAAATAGAAGTTACAGGGTTGATCAGTGTCAGAAGGAGGTCCAGATTCTCCAAAAAAGTAGGTACCTTGGACTTGGGCGCCCACTCCAATGTCCCCGACTATTCCACTTTGGAACCCTGAAAATAGGTACTCTGTAATTCAGTATTTTACTCCTGTTTGCAAGAGATTTTTTCGTAAATCATTAATTTGTTATCATATTTGCATAATTAGGGTTTTAATGGTCAATTGGACATAGGAGAAGGAAAAATTGATAATTAATTCCATAATCCAAGTTTCTCGACATCTCCAAGTGGCCTAGGGAATGATAGTGTTCGTCACTTGACCCTAGATCCTTGAATGTAAGATGGAAAGGAGGATTTAAGTATATAAACACTAGAACATTAACAAATCCAATTTTTCCCCTAAACAACTATAATCAATCACAATTGCAATTCTATTTATATCTTTATGCATGCAAAACATCCAACTATTCTGCATCACTGTCACTGTCATGCATCTAATGTGTGACCTTAACCATCCTCTATCAGTGAATTTGTCATTTCTCAAACCTCTGGCTTTTAGCCCTTTATCAACTATTTTTGACTTTTGATAACTTTGCCTTTGTCTTCTTTTTTATCGATAAAAATCCCATTCTTCAAACTTAAATTTATTACCTTTTGCCTCTATTGGTAAATTCTCATCTTTTCAAACTGTGGTCTCTTTTAAGCTTTCTTTTCTTTATCGGTGAAAACACTATTTTTTGAACTTTGGCTTCTAACTCCTTTATTGGCAAACTTTACTTTTTCCAAACCTCGGCCTTTGTCTCTTCTATCAACAAATTCTCGTTTCTTCAAACTTTACCCTTTGTCTTCTTTATCAGAAAACTTTACCTTCTTCAAACTATTGCCTTTTCCCTTCTATCGGCAAAAGCTCTAAATCACAAACTTTGGTTTGAAGCTTTCTTTTCTTTATCAATGCCTTACATCTTCTTTGTCGGTGAATCTGGGAAATAGCTAACTTGCAAATTTACTTCCTAAAACAAAAGTTTCTCCAATGAAGGTTTTCCTGATAATTTAGAATCTTGACAAATGCTCACACATAGAGATACTAAATGCAGATTAGGTACATACTGGTAGATTTTAAATTTCAGAAGACGAAAAAGTTAGGGGCTAAAAATATAACTCCTCTCTGCAAGATCTGACACTTGTCACCTACAATCACAAGAGAGGGGTTGGGGAGTTGTGGTGTTTAGGATCTTTCCTTGATCAAGCCCTAGAATTGCATTCAAGCCTTCCAACACCGTTGTTAGATAGAGAGTGTGTGTCCTTGTAGGATAGAGGCAAAAACAATGATAAAGTAGATAATGTAGACACTAAAAAATATCCTCATGTCGCAAATGTGACAGGACAATTTCTCCTTCCATTTCTGTAATTCATCTAATTCAATTCCATAATTTCTAATCATTTATCCATGTGTCTTCTATAATTAAATAATTAATCCTAATTGATTATTTAATTATTCATAAGGTCCCCTTTACTTGATTTATTCAAATAAATAAATCAGTCCCATCAAAAATCCCCTTTTCACATGTCCCCTTCCTCAAATAAATTAAATAAACTAACCAAGTTTATTTAATCTAAACATCCTCCACCTCATCATATTTGTGAATTTAAAATTCACTTTTGTCCTCTTGTGGTGAGGAAACCCTAATCAACCTTCACCCTTGATTTGGCCTCCAAGTCAACTTTCAATCCTGTCCATTCATTCAAATCGGCCTCCTCTATAAAACACCTCATTTGGCTCCATTTTCACCCCTTAGAAGAAATTTTTTCATCTCAAATCTGTTGTAATCCTCCAATATCTTGCCCATTCATCAACTTGAGTTTCTCAAGATTGTGCATAAATCTGCAAATCTAAGAACAAAATAATGCAAGATAGAGGACAACAATGGAGAGAAGTCATTACTAGCTTAGATTTTAGTTTATTTCTGTTTGGTTGATTGATTTTCTAGGTTAGGATGCACTCCATTGGGAGCTAGGGTTAGCTGTAGTTTGTTTTCTGCAGATTAGTTAGCTTTTTCCTAGCCCACATTGGTGAACTCGACGTGAATCATCCGTACAGGCCATGAATTTGAGGGTTTTTGAGTTTGCAGGTTTGTGCAACGCATATGCTAAGCATTACAACCCATAAGCTACTTCGTGTGATGCATGCAAAGTACGATGTGAAGCATAAGATGGATCCTACACCACATACACATCGTTCTACACCACATACATTCCAGTTCAGGGTTCAATCTTTTGTTTTGACTTATCTAACCCTAACTTAGTTTGTTTTACAGGTTGCTAATTGATTTTTTTGCAGGGTATGTTAGTCTAAATGATTCTTTATTTTTATTAGCTACTAGGGTTTCATTTTTAAGTAGTGGGTTTTCTTTAAAAGAGCATTTAGTTTTCAAAGAAGGGATTGAAGCTTCTCATCTAGGGTTTTATTTACTCATTTTGCAATTTGGGTAAATCCTATTGAGGCCTGAAAGTTTTCTATCTTACTAGCACTCAGGAATACACCTTACAGTCCTAGGGTTTAGTTTTAGTCCACACAAAAATGATTTTATTTTGCTGGTTAGGTTTCCAAGTAACATTTTCATTTGCAGGAAATTGTGCACCGCATACACATAACAGTGCACTGCATACTCGTAACAGTGCACCGCATAAGCCATTTTTTGTGACGCATACGACCGACAGTACCCTGCATGTGTTCTCTGTGTGACGCATGTGCTCTGGTAAAACAACAAGTTCTCTTTTTGAAAGATTTTGTTTCAATCCATGGTTTTTGGTTTTTGTTTAGGTTTTTCTGTTACTAATTTCTTGGTTTGTAGCTTGTGGCATGGAAGGAACATTTTAATTTTCAAACTAAACTTACCATTTAGGGCTTTCATCTTTATGTGTGTGCGGATGATCAAAACACTCTGCAATTGGGGTTAAAAAGAACACAATCTTTTGTTTGCATTTACACACTCATTTTGGGATTAAAATTAACCTCTCATATTGGTTAAAATGAACCACAACCCTTGCATTTTTGCAGTCATGAGTTAAAAAGAACACAACTTTGCATTGTAAGACATTGGGTTAAAAACGAACCACAATCTTTGTATTTTCACACTCATTGGGACTTAAAATTAACTTGCATTCCTCACTCATTTAAGAAGATAAAAAGGATTGCATATTGTTTGTTGTGTTTGGTGGTTTGTATTAGAGTAGTGGAAAGGTATACACCATCCACTTCACTTACATAAAATCACACCCCACTTAAGAAAAGATAAGATCAAAAGAACCCCCATGCGAGTGTGAAGCAAACTCATATGCGTATTCTCTCCCCTTGCGACTTAGTGCGAGCCTGGGGATCAAAAGCATGTTAGTTTGTTTCACTTTTGTTAAACCTTAGAGGGGCCTACTCTTGAGATACATCCAAAAGGAGAACTCATTTGTGACCCCAAGAGGGACTTTCATTTGGCCCACTATATAAGTTGAGGATAAGGTGAAATCCAAGTCTAACTGGTATGAGCTCCCACCATACAGTGCTAGCTCAAAAGGAGGCGTACCTTAGTGTATATTAAACTCCTAGTAGGGTTAGTTAGAGCCTTAAGTGGCTTACCGGATGCTCATGGGGTGCCGGTCCCCCGGATATTTTACTAGAAACTTCTTGTTTAGTGGCCAAAAACCTTCTATTTGTTGACACAGAAGGGTAACCTTTGAAGCAGCCCCGATTCATGCAGTTCTTAGCCGAGGTAGTAGGGACAATCCTAAGGTTTGGTGGGGGGATGAGCCTTGGGAAACCTGGATCTTGGTATGTGTGAGAAGTGAGTGCACTATAAGGGGGAGCCGGTGCTACGAAGATCCTAGAGCTACCTGCTTTGAATAGGCACAGCTAGGGGATTCAACAAATACAGTCCTTGACTAGCCCTAGGATCGTGCTTGTCTTCCAAGTGTCTTTTTTCAAAAAATTTCATCACAAAAACATCAAACAAACAAGAGATATAGCCACAAAACTATTTGCTGAGTGTTTTACCACTGATGTGCTTTCTAATTTTTCATAAAACCATCAAACAGACCTAGGAAAACATTGCCTTTAGAGCCTACTAAAAATTGCAACGCATATGCTAAATAGTAAACCACATAAGTGACATTCTACAATGCATAAGAAAACCTACAACACATTTGCATCCTTTTGCACCGCATGCATACAACAGTGAACCACATAAGCTTGACAGTGAAATGCATATGCATGCTTCTGAAATGCATACGCTAGACAGTTAACCGCATAAGTGACATTCTGAAATGCATAAGAAGAACAGTGTGTCGCATATGCCTAAGAAGGACTTTTGAGCCATAGGGAAACCTTTGAAATCTTTTTCTCCCAATCTGATTCAATTACAACTATGTTAGGAAACCTATAAGTCTCATCCCTTAGGATCCACTTACATACCACCTTCATTGCCTTAGGTTTTAGGTCTCACCTTTACCATAGAAAATTTTAGAACCATAGAATTTGAGCCTTAGATTTCCATAGGAATTCAAAAACATTAATCTTCCTAAGTTGAAACATAAGGAGAAACTATCAAAGTGTGACTGCCTCACAAGTGTAAAATTGGACTAAGAGACCTTGGCATTATTCTCACTCAATCCATTCTAATGCAGGCCTCATACTCATTTGGCTAAGTATAAGATCCACTTTCCAAAAATCCCTATAATCACTTTCCTCACATCAAAGAGTTCAAGGTCTCGACAAACCCAATTTGCACTTTGAAGGTCATTAGTAGACAATAGTATCCTATTAGAGCTAGACTTTGTAAAGATTAAAATCATTATCCTTACACTTTGGTCTTAAGCACCTTTTCATTAGTTACATCCCATAAACATAACTTTAGGACATACATTCCCATTTACATAAGACACCTAGGTCATTTTCATTTCCATCTTTAGGAACCTTTTAAAGTACCTTTAGAATACCACCCTCATTCATTTACTTAGAAAGTTTACATTGTCCTACCTTCCATCTAGGTCTTTTATGGTTGAAACATGGTTTGCAAAAGAAAAGAAAGGGAGAAGAGAACCTAGAAGATCCCCAAGACTCTCACATCAAAACCATGAGGTTTGGCACCAATCCCAATGAACAACCTAACGAAAACATGGGGAACCCCTTTGACAATCTATTCTTGCAAGATGACGAACCCGGGGTTACACCTGAAGTCCTTCAAGCCACGGGACAAGACCCTAGAGTATTGAGAATCCTAGATGAAATGATTGTCACAAACCCACAAAGCTACCTTTTACACCTTATACAAAATGGAACTAAACTTCCCGAAGGTGTTGACATAACCACCCTCATACCAAAGTCTGTTAACACCAACAAAACAAGCCAAAGCTATGCTTCATCCTCCAACTACCATGCCAACCAAATGCAAGAACATGTTAACATACCCCAAGGGCAAACCTCACATGAATCCGTCACGGCAAACATACCCCCTCCTTTTGAGGAAAGCAATGCCAATGTCACAACTCACACATCAAATCCTTTTGTTTTCTCAGCAAATCCTCAAGGTCACATTAAAAGAACACGAAGGATACACATTGTGACCTCGCAAAACCAAACCCAAGGAGTTAACACCACAACAAACACAAATACAAACTTGGGAACCACCTCTAATACCAACATGGGTAACATCAACATGAACTTGGGAACCACCTCTAATACCAACATGGGTAACATCAACATGAACATGGGAACCAACTCTAATACCAACACTGGTAATCTCAACACCAACCAACATAACGCAACTAGCCAAGGCTTGGGAATATCCTACATCAACTCGAACCCCATAAATCCATTCAAAGCTAACACCCACAATGCGACTTACATTGACCCCAACCAACAAACAAATCCCCATGTCTCATCTCAAAACACCATGAGTATGCCATACCATTATCGATACATTAACCCTAACGTATCCTTCGCCACCAATAATCAAAACCAAAACACGAAACCATTACACACTCACTACAATGTCAATACCATTCCACTTGTTGGTAACATCAGAACCTATAACACAATGAATCCTTACTTGGACATAATCAGAAACATCGCCAACACACCCATCGAAACCCTCACCCAAGAGTTGGACAAGCTAAAGCAACAATTCACAAACTTGTAAGTCTCAGGGACCAAGAAATTGTAATCCATGGAAGACTTGTGCCCATATCCATTTGACAAAAGCATTTACATGCCTCCTTTCCCCCTGAATTTCACCCCACCAAACTTCAACAAATATAGGGGAAAGGGGAGTCTCGTTGAACATGTACGCGAGTTCCATACTACTTTCCTAGAGCTCGCCTATGATCACACCTACTTGATGAGGCTCTTCCCTAGGAGTCTCGCAGGCCAAGCTCTCGAATGGTTTATACACCTCCCCACAGGGATACGCACATGGACAGAACTCGCAGACAAGTTCATTTCACACTTTTCCTATAACATAGAGACGGATGTGAACATAGCCACTTTATGCCAAGCAAGACAAGAAGAAGGAGAGACATTTATCTCTTTCTTTCAAAGGTGGCAAGGCCTAGCAAGCAAATGCCCTTGTTATATTCCTGAGAACCAGCTAGTGCCCATCTTTGTGGAAAACGTAAATAAAGAGCTTATGCTTCAATTGCAAATCCATTGTTACACCTCCTTTAGCGAAGTAGTTGAGAAGGAGGTGGCCATCGAAAAGTTTGTCATCGCTAAAGGCACTCTAAAGATCTTCAACAAGAATCAAAACACCCAAAACACACCCTACAACAAGAACAAGACTTGGGCATGGAACAAGAATGGTACCAATGACGGGGTGGTAGATGCTAAAGAATTTAGGACTGGACCTGCCCTCACACTTAAAGCACCCACCGCAATAAATAACCATCCATACGTTCAACAACAACAACCACAACAACAATTACAACAATAGACACAACCTCAATAGCAATCAGCCAACGTGATCCAAAATAATCAAAGGAGGCCACGTCCTTGGAATAATATCCCTAGATGCAACTATACCCCTTTGATGGAACCAACTGAAGTAATCTTGTAGAAGTTATTACAAAACAACCTCATTCAACTACCAGAAATCTAACAATACGATCCAGCCTTCAAACCTCCTTCATGGAATGACAATGACTTCTATGAGTATCATCGAATCAAAGGACATAGGACATCAAATTGCTTTAAACTAAAAAACATCATTCAAGACTTCATCGACAAGGGTATTGTAGGGGTAGAAGAAATAGTCAATTCCTCCAACACTGATCATACTATCTTTACTAACCCATTACAAAATCATGGATCAGGATAGCCCTCTTCATCAGGAACCAAGCCCCACAACAATGTTAGTTATAATAGTGTCGCCTATGATTACACCATTAATAGCATTCAGGTGTTCGACAACAATATCTCCATGATCACCATAAAAGCCCATCCTGAATGCGCTGTCACCAATACATCCACTCTGCAAGCTAAAGGCCAGTATAACCTTTTAGATCATCTGAAGAAGACCCCAACATAGATATCCATCTTTAAGTTGCTTCGTCTTTCGCCCAAACATAAAGCCATTCTGGATAAGGCGCTCCTAGGATCTTTCATTCCTACCGATCTTAATGTTAGCCAATTCTAGGCCATGGTGGGACACTTAGCCACTGTCAACAATGTGACCTTCATGGAACAAGACATACCCCCACACCATCCTAATCATAATGATTCTTTACACCTCGAAGTCTACATCAACAAACATAAAATTTGACGAGTCTTGATAGACGGTGGAGTGGGATTAAACATATGTCCTTTGAAATTGGTGTTAATACTAGGATACTCTAAGGCTAGCGTTGATCCTACCAAGATAATTGTTATCAAGGCCTATGAGGATGCTGAATGCTCCTCCAAGGGAGTTATCATTTTACCTGTGAGAGTTGGGCTGGCCATTCAAGATACCGTATTCCATGTCTTGGACATTGAATTACCATATAACCTCATCTTGGGCCAACCATGGATCCATTCCATGAAGGTCGTCCCTTCCACCTACCACCAATGCATCAATTTTGCCTATAACGACTTGGAATTCACCATCCCAGGTGATCCCGGTGCCTTTCAATACTGCAGCCACCTAAGAGAAGTACCCCAACATCAGGTACCTATAAATCAGGGAATCTCACCATTCACCTCCTCCTCCAATTATGTTGACTCATCCACATTATCCAAAGCCACCACTGCTTTCATTCTACCACTCAACCCACAAGTTCAAATCCAAGAGAGAGGATGTGGTGAATACAAGATAGAAAGGTCCTATTGCATCAGAAAGTTGCCAGTATCACCCAAGTCACAAGGAAAGCCCAGCCTTATTCCCCCAAAGCAAACCCTCTTAGCTGGCTCCACCACATTCACAAAGTGGGAAGAACTTAATAAAGAAGATGTCGGTGAAGATGTATCTAGTTGGCTCTACAAATAAGAAGAAGAGGAACACGAGGTCGAACACATCAAATTGCCTGTGGAATAATATGGTAAAGGATACGAGTTCATCAAGAAACAAGGGTATGACGGGCATAGTGGAGTAGGACCAAATGGAAATGGATGAACCGAACCTCTTCAACCAACAAGGTGGCCATGCAATGAAGGGTTGGGATATACCATACAAAGAGACAGGGCTCCACATACTAAGTTACTTATCTGAGGGGAGACGAGTGCTTCTAGAGAAGTTGAGACATCAAGGGATCCACCTGAACTTGAGCCTGAATCATCCCTATCTACCTCACCAAATCTCCCCGAAGGGGCAGCATGGATTAATATCTTTTGGGACCCGAATAACACATCTATTTGTACCCTGACTCCCATAACCATGAGTTGCCTGAACACTAATGATGGCTTACCCTTAGTCCATCCTGAGCTAATCAACTGGGACCAACAAGATCCACCTAACTTAGACTTATTTGAGAATGACAAAGCAATAGCTGAGTTCATGGGATTATGTGAAGGACTACCTCTTGGAGACCATAAAGTTGGGTACATCATGGACTTGGACAGTTTTGCTTACTTTAGAGAGTCCACTCCACCCTCTAGTCGTAAAAGTGAAAATAAAAAAGAAAAAAATAGGTCTCTGGGTGAAAACTAAAAGGTTCCCTTAGATCATGCAAAAATAAAAATAAAGGATGTATCCGAGGGTGAAAACCTCCCTGAAGCGCCTGAGGATGGAGGGTTGGAAGTGTTGCCCATCATAGAGGAAAAATCACCACTGCTGGTAGAAATGATTATTGAAGCCAACCTCGGCATCGAAGCACCCAAGGTTATCCATTTTGCCATACAAGAAAAGCCTAAATTCTAAGACTTCTTCTCAAAATGACAAATCAACTTCACATGGTCATATGTTGATATGCCTGGGTTGGATCCACAGTTTGTTCTACATCACCTGCCACTACTACCAAACGCCAAACCTGTCAAGCAAAAACTATGAAAAATGCATCCACAGATCACCTTGCTGGTAAAAGCAGAATTAAAGAAACTTCTTGATGTTGGCTTTATCAGGCCAATTGATTATCCAAAGTGGGTGTCTAATCTTGTGCCCGTCATGAAACCCAATGGCCAAATTAGAATATACGAGGACTTCCATGACTTGAATAAGGCATGTCTGAAAGATGATTTCCCATTACCAAACATAGACATGATAGTGGATTTGATAGCCAGATTTGAAATGCTCTCATTAATGGATAGTTTCTCTGGGTATAATCAGATACAGATAGTACTGGAAGATCAACATAAAACAACTTTTACATGTCCTTGGGGCACATACTGCTGGATCATCATGCCCTTTAGTCTCAAAAATGCAAGTGCTACATACCAGAGGGCAATGACAACCATATTTCATGACTATATGCACACATGTATGGAAGATTATGTTGATGACCTGTTGACAAAATCAGTCACTAGAAGCTCTCATCTAGAGGTGTTAGATAAAATCTTCAAGCACTTGGAAGAATTCAAAGTCAGACTAAACCCTAAGAAATGCGTATTCAGTATCACATCAGGAAAATTGTTGGGATATATTATTTCACACAGAGGAATAGAGGTTGACTCCGCCAAGGTCAAAGCAATAATCAACATGCCTTCGCCTACTACCTTAAAGCAGTTATGTAGCCTACAGGGAAAATTACAATCTATTCAAAGGTTCATCGTACAAATCACCAACAAATGTCAGCCTTTCCAACACTTACTCCACAAAGGGGTATCATTTGCATGGACAAATCAGTGTCACGAAGCCTTTCAAAAGATCAAAGAATATTTGCTATCGCCACCGGTCCTCAGGCCACCAATTCCTGGCAAGCCCCTTTTATTGTACATATCAACAACTAATTCAGCATTGGGGGCATTATTGGCATAGAACAATGAGGAAGGAAAAGAAAGGGCAATCTATTACATCAGTATAACCTTAGTGGGATATGAGCTAAACAACAATCCTATCGAACGTGCCTGTCTTGCCATAGTTTTTGCTACCCAAAAATTGTGACATTACATGCTGAACCACAAGATAAAGCTAGTTGCTAAGATTGACCCACTAAAGTATTTGCTGAATAAAGAAGCCTTAACAGGATGACTGGCTAAATGGGTTATGGTATTGAGTGAATTTGACATAGAATATGTTGACTACAAAGCCATCAAAGGACAAGTAATCATAGAATAGCTTGCAGATGCACCTACAATGATAGATCATCCAATGGTTGTTGATTTCCCTGATGAATCCATATTCACAGTTGACACACCCAAGATCTGGACACTATTCTTTGATGGATCATGTACCAATCACGGGTCAGGCGCAGGTATCTTGTTTATTATGCCTCAAGGTGATGCCATTCCCAAGGCATTTATAATTGCTTGTCCTTGCACAAATAACATAGTAGAGTATGAGGCATTACTCACAGGACTTTGAATGACAATCAGTTGGAAAATCAAAACATTACAAGTATTTGGCGATTCCCAGTTAGTTATCAAATAGGTCAACAATGAATACAACACCAAAGATGAAAAGCTCATACCCTATAAAAAGATGAATAGTTTCAGGCTATACTTTGACACAATGCTCTTTGACCAAATTCCAAGAGTTTAGAATTGGACAACAGACACAATGACAACTATTGGATCTCTCCTTGATATCCCAAGTAACCTCACTGAGTTTGATTTCTTGGTGGAACAACTATTGGTCTTAGCCTTCGATGTCCCTGAATCTAAGTTAGCCTGTGAAATTGTTGATCCCATGTCACCCTGGTACCATGACATATATAGCTACCTACAAGATCAAACCCTACCCGTTGATCTATCATCCAACCAACGCAAGTCCTTCATGCACCAAGCCGCTAAGTATGTCATCATCAGTGACACTCTATACCACCGTGGATTTGATAATACCCTCTTGAGATGTCTCGACTCTGAAGAAGCACAAACAACCCTATGAGAGGTACACAAGGGTATATGCAAAGCCCACTCCAGTGGTCCTACCCTTGCTAAGAAGATCATCAGAGTAGGATATTCCTAGCCCACAATGGAAAAAGATGCATACCATTTTGCAAAGAAGTGCCGACAGTGCCAGATACACAGTGATCTTGTGCATGCACTAGCTCAGGACCTATAGCCACTTACATCTCTATGGCCCTTCTCTCAATGGGGACTTGACCTCGTGCATAAAAATCGACCCTACCTCCACCAACGGCCATAAATTCATCCTCACAGCCACTGAATATTTCACAAAATGGATTGAAGCTATTCCTATGACATACATCACTGGCAAGCAAATCGCCAAGTTCATCCTCAATTATATCATATGCCGGTATGGTATCCCACAATCAATCATAACGGATAATGGTTGTCCATTAAAGAACCAGGATGTCCATGAACTTTGTGAACAATTCCACATCCAACACCACTTCGCTACTCCGTACTACCCACAAGGCAACGGCCAAGATAAGGCATCAAATAAAACCATCATAAAAATCATAAAAAAGACTGTCAATGATGCTGGCCGTGACTGGCATATTCAACTCAACCCCACCCTATGGGCTTACCGTACCAGCATCCGCATGCCCATCAGAGCCACCCCTTATTCCCTTGTCTATGGATCCGAAGCCATCTTGCCCATTGAGGTCGAGTTGCCCTCTTTAAGAGTATCCCTGCAGTAGTTGGTCGATAATGAGGACTACCGAACCTCGCGATTACATGAACTTGAACTACTTGATGAAAGGAGACAAAATTCACTCACTCATCTACATGCTTATCAAAATCATCTCCGACACAGTTATAATAAGAGAGTATTGGTCTGCCACTTCAACATTGGAGACCTTGTTCTAAAAGAGAACCTCAAAAATCAAATGGAACAGGAGAAGCTGGGAAAATTTGAACTAAGCTAGTTAGGGCCTTACGTCATCACAGAAGCATATGGGTCTAATGCATATCAATTAGCCACTCCTGAAGGAGAACCATTGCCCTAACCCATCAACAACATGCACCTAAGGTGGTTTTATGCATTAAAAAAAATCCGTCCAACAGTGAAAACCACCTTGGTGGTGCTTTGGACAAGCACCATGGTGAAAACCTGGCAAATAGGCACCATGCGTGATTAATCTCTGCTCCATTGTCTACCATCACTCCCATCTATCATCCCTTCTCCATCATAATGCATCATCCACCCTCCCCCCGTACCGTATCACACTATCCCTTCCATGGCTTGGAAACATGCTAACATCTCATTGCCGTCACATTCCCCTTTGCATTACCTTTGCTATGACATGCCATTTCACTTTACTGGGGGCAGTCCTTGATCCCGGGGTCATTCTTGGAGGACACTTACCACCAAAATCCAAAAAATTCAAATATTCCCAAAAATCCAAAAAAATCACAACATTGAAAAATCCAAAAAAAATTGCAACATTTCAAAAATACAAAAAAAAGCACATATTCCAAAAATCCCAAAAACATCAAATATTCCTCAAAAATCACAAAAAAATCAAATATCCTACAAAAATCCAAGCAATAAAATCAACTCATCATATCAATCCACCAAATCATTCAATCCATTCATTCAAACAAATTCTTCAAACCACCTCATCAATCAATCCTTCAAATCATTCACTTCCTCAACTAAATCACTCAATCAAATCTCTCGATTGATCCATTCCAACATCCTAATCAATCACATCATCATATCATTCAAATCACTTCTTCAAAGCAAATCCACCTTTGCGTCCTTGATCATCCACCGTCCGCATGGTCGAACTACATCGTGTCTGAGCTTTCACATAGGCAAGGCCATCTTTGATGCACCCCCGAGGCATTAGGTCAGTCTCATAGGGCCTGTCCTATCAACCATCATAATAAGTCATCCTTTCATGAAATGGACACTTTGATCAGAACAAAACAATCAATCTTTCACAGCAATGCACACTCACACAAATCCCAAACAACAAGACAAGCTATTCAAATTAGTCAAATCAATCAATCGCCTTGTGATAATCATATGTCACTATCAAGCTTTCCTTGTCAATTATCACATATCTCATACAGAATGGGGCATCGTCAAAACTGGGATTCTATTCCTTATATGACATGCATCATTTATCAAACCATCATCAACCAAACCCTAATGTTGCTCGTATGACCAACAACACTAGTGTCATTTAATCAATCACTTGCCTTAGACAGGTAGGGGCATTGTCGAAACTAGACCAGGTGTCTTATACGGCATGCTTATTTCCTGAAACCAGGCCTTCTTCATCCAATCACAATCAATCAAACACATATCACTTGGCAAAATTTCCAACTAGTTGTTGGTCTAGTTTGTCTTATCTTTTACTAGATTGCTGTGCAGTCTCGTTCTTATGCTTCTTGAGGCAGTCCTTAAGTGATGAAGAGAAGCGAGGATAGGGCGAGACCTTTTTCTTTGATTGCTGCTTGCGGTTTGTCTTGGCAAAATGACTGGGGTAACTTGGTGCCTTGCATGTGATCAGGATTTCATTGGGTGTGAATCAAAGACATCCTATGCATTGGAAAGAATAACTGCTTCCTTGCATCGGGACTCACATGCCTCACAATTATCTCATCCCATGTTCTGACAAGGTATCACAATTACTAGTCTAAGTCAGGGCATTCTTTGTCTATCATGTGCCTGTTTCGCAAGGGACCACACTTTCCACTTTGGCCTTTGTCATGCCACGGTGATTTTCGTCCTTTGACATAATAAGTTCTATGATGATAAGAAGAAAAAATTGCAAGTGAGAAGCTCAAAAATCAATCAAAGCAAGATCTCATTCCAATTCTTCTAGGCAATCTTTCATTCCTCCACCATCTCTCTCTCACATCTTCAGTCCTCCACCTTCCTCATAGCTTAACTTACTATTTATTTCCTCTATCCTTTCCCCAACCAATCCATTTCATTTAGAGAGCCTACCCATGTTTGTCCAACCCGCCTATCCTCTCAAGGGGGCATCATCATCCTTTTCCTCCATCCATTTCCTTGACTTCTTTGAAATGACGTTACTTGGTCACAACATCATCTCAAAGAGGGGAAAAATGTAGACATTGAAAAATGTCCTCATGTCACAAATGTGACAGGACAATTTCTCCTTCCATTTCTATAATTCATCTAATTCAATTCCATAATTTCTAATCATTTATCCATGTGTCTTCTATAATTAAATAATTAATCCTAATTGACTATTTAATTACTCATAAGGTCCCCTTTACTTGATTTATTCAAATAAATAAATCAATCCCATCAAAAATCCCCTTTTCACATGTCCCCTTCCTCAAATAAATTAAATAAACTAACCAAGTTTATTTAATCTAAACATCCTCCACCTCATCATATTTGTGAATTTAAAATTCACTTTTGTCCTCTTGTGGTGTGGAAACCCTAATCAACCTCCACCCTTGATTTGGCCTCCAAGTCAACTTTCAATCATGTTCATTCATTCAAATCAACCTCCTCTATAAAACACCTCATTTGGCTCCATTTTCACCCCTTAGAAGACATTTTTTATCTCAAATCTGATGTAATCCTCCAATATCTTGCCCATTCATCAACTTGAGCTTCTCAAGATTGTGCATAAATTTACAAATCTAAGAACAAAATAATGTAAGATAGAGGACAACAGTGGAGAGAAGTCATTACTAGCTTAGATTTTAGTTTATTTCTATTTGCTTGATTGATTTTCTAGGTTAGGATGCACTCCATTGGGAGCTAGGGTTAGCTGTAGTTTGTTTTCTACAGATTAGTTAGCTTTTTCCTAGCCCACAGATAGATTGAATCACAAATAGATATCACCTCGGAGGTGTATCTCTCAAGGAGATGAAGATCTTTCACACCATGAGAAGATGAAGCCAAATCTGTAATAACAAACACAACAACACAATTCTGCTCTGCAACACAATGAATGCCTTGAATGCTCTATGATCACAAGTTTTCTAAAATCTCAATAATCATCTTCTTGTTTACAAATGAAACCCTAAACATACTTATATATGCATTCCCGCTAGAATTTCATAATTCAAACTTGAGATGCTGACAAGAGAGGCCTTTAACGGTCATCTTTCTGATATTCAAATTTTAGGCCCCAACAATATAGAGCAGGGCTTGGGCATGGGTACCCAAGCCTAGGGACCTATTTTAGGGCTGGTTTATGCTCAAGAGATTCCCCGTAGTTCCATTTGACATGGGTTTCAGGGGATTTTATTTCGGGAGTTAAATTAAACATGCAAGATCATTAAAAAAGGACCTAGGAGCTAAACTTAGGAGGTAAAAGTCCTAGGGGGACATTTTACGACATAACATTTATCCCCCACTTTAACATATGTATGATATTATGACCCATAAATGCATTAAAGTACAGATAGAAACACATCAAACACACCCAACACTTGAAGCTAAGGCATACACCAAGATTGAGGAATCATTTCTAGCCCCCAATCTCAGGTAAGCACTAGAAAACACATCCCAGTCACGCAAAACATAGAGAAGACAATAACAGGCATGCAAAACATAGAGAAGACATGAGAACGGTCAAGGAGAATACACTAATTTTTTCTTTTTCATTTTCACATATATATAGATGCATGTAAAATAAAAATGCAAGACACAACCCCAAAATGTAGGAGGGGCATTTCGCCACACCATTGAAACTACATATGGGGGGGAAGACACACCATACAAATCCAAAATGTAGGAGGGAAATTTCACCACACCCTTGAGACTACACTTGGGAGAAAAAATGTCAATAAAACCCAAAGCATAGGAGGGTCATATTGCCACACCCTTGAAACTATGTCTGGGAGAAAACACACCATACAAAGTCGGAGTGTAGGAGGGACATTTTGCCACACCCTTGAAACTACACACGGGGGAAAACACACGGAAGTCACACGGAAAACATGAGGGTTGTATAGCATGCCAAATACATACTATATGTCTTAAACATGACAAACAAGGCGATGGAGGGAGCTTATTTCTAAGTTCCCACCATCTCAGACACACTGCAGACACACCTGATGGTTGGGCTTATGCCACAACAACCGCCAAAAACATGCTTAAGGGAGGATAGTCTCAAGATCAAACCCCACCTACTCAAAGGACTTTTGAAATAAAAGGATGTGCACTAGCTCAAGAGATACACCATCTCACCTCACATTGAGGGATTTTTGAATAAAAGGATACGCACTAGCTTAAGAGATATGATATCTCACCTTTACAAAGGCCTTTTCGATTTCCATATAAATAAAGATGTGTACTCACGCTAGAGATACAACATCCCACCTCATGGAGAGGGCTTACAAACATGCTTCATTGGTACCAAAATCATCAGATATATTACCTTATATATGCCCCACCTTAAGGAGGTTGATGTTGTGTATTGATATCAAGCACGTTAAGGCAGAGAGAAAACATGCAAGGAAACAAGAGCTTTCACAAAGCCCATGCCCCTAAGGTGACATGTGCTCACGATCGGTGAATGTTCCCACAAATACACTGATAAGATAAGATAACAAGAGAGGTTAGAAATCTTTCTCTAAGATAATAACCACATCATATGATAAACGCAATTCATGAAAACAATCACATCAAGGACCAAGGCTATACTACAGGTTCGGAGCTGAGTATAACCATTGGGCTATACTACAGATGTCTCAAAACTGAGTCTAACCAAGGTGAGATACAAGATAATCAAAGTGCATGGAGATGATGTATTGTTATGACTTGTTAGAAAAGATAAGACAACATCAAATATCACACGAAGTGATTCTACTAGTTAAGCCTCAGATAATATATCAACCCCATTGTCATGTATGGACTAGGTCTATTTTTGCTTTGCTTGTTGAAGGGACACTTGGTCCGTATCAGTATTTATATGTTTTTTGTCATCCGATGACTAGGTCAAATCACTAGAAGAAGGTAAACAATAAAATGAGAGAGGAGAACAGGTGCCTTAGGAACACCATGTAGGAGGATGCCCCCCAGGTGACCAACCGCAACACTATGCCCCTAAGGGACGGCATACAACAATAAAATAGAGGAGAGGAACAATAGAAGAATGATGACAAAAATAGAAGAATAGTCACAATGGAGGTGGTCTCCTTGTATCCTTTACCTTATAAGAGTATCAAGGGTCATCCAAAGAGACCTAAAAAACACATAGCACAACACGGGAAGATCACAACACAAAGAAAAAGGGTTAGAAATACTTACCTGATACAACACAATGCTAACAACATATATATCTAGGAGGAGGCCACCCTTGAGAGCAACTAGAATATATGCTACAATGAGTGTGGCCAAATGAGGGAGAAATACTTACCTGTTTCAATGGGATACCTCCTGGCAAATAATCTTTACCTGTCATTGCAGGATGTATCATATTTAATCTTGAAATTGTTGATATTATAGTAGCATTAGTACACTTATTCACTATCTTCCTAGGAGGTGGAAGAAGTGATTTGTTTTGGGTGATCTTGACATCCATCCATAAGGGATTTAATGAGGGAGACCTTTCCTCATCCACTAGTGCTGCATATTTTGAAGAGAGAGCATAGGAATGAAGGGAAGGTAAGGTGTCATGAAGATAATTATTAATGTTTGTATCTTTAGTGATGTTCAAAGAATATGCAACCAAAGGAGAGGTAGTCAATGTTTTTATATCCTTAGTGATATCTAAATGACTTGAATATTCAACCAAAGGAGGGAGATTAAGGGTCTTCCCTTCCTTAGTGATATCCAAGGTATGTGAATAATCGACTAAAGGAGAAAGGTTGATGGGATGATCCATAGAGGCTTCATGCACTATAGTAGGAATATAATTTTTAATATTGTTAGATGCATTCTCATTATCTATCCATGTAATGTTCTTTGTTAGAGGGGGTTCTTCATTCACCAATGCTTCATCTTGTCCAAAGAGAGCATTGGAATGGAGAGATGGTGGTGGTTCTTCATTCACTAATGCTTCATCTTGGCCAGAGAGAGCATTGGAATAAAGAGATGATGATGTGATGTTAAGGGATATGTCAATGAATTCATCCTCTTGCACCAAAGTGTTATCATAAGTGGGAATAACTTTGGGAGAGACATCATAAGGTAGAACTAAGTTACCATCACATGTATTAGCATTATGAGTCGTAGTGGAATGTTCAATAGAGATCAAGTCATCTAGGTCTTCATCTGACACATTGAAGTCATCACTACTAAACGATGCAACATATTTATTATTATCTATGAATTTAGTGATATCATCTAATATCGGAGGATATGTTCCCATGACACTTGTGAAACTATCAAAATCAGATATATAACAAAGGATTTCATATGTGGAACACATAGAAATGTCAACATCATATATGCATGCTATTTGTTTCAAGACTTGAGGATATTCATGAGTAAATTTGGAAAAATTATCAATGTCTATGATGTATGCAAACAAAGCTTCGAAAGATGAATAACAAGAGGGATCCATGATGCTTTCTTGAAAGAGCTCAAATACACACAAATTTCACAATGGTCGACAAGGCAAACTAAGTGAGACTATTTCACACCCAATCACTTGTTGAAGGGAAATGGGTACTAAAACACATAGAGTCTGTGACAAAAAAAAATGAATAGGAGGAAAGAGTACAACACAACAAGGCCCAATTGATGATTTTAAAGGTTTTGATCAAAAGATATGAGAAGGTGTGTAAACAAGTAGTGTTGAAATGCACACTGTGTAATTAAGAGTATTCCAATTTTCACACAATGGTATGAAATTATGCCAAATTTTCAAATGGTAAATGAATATATGCTTGAAAATGAGTTCAAGATATGAAATGCAAGATGTTTAAGTTGAATGCAATGAAACAACACGAATTATGCTTGTTTATGCAACTAAAGATGTTCACTTTTTTCAGCTTTTTTCAATGCAAACGCCTAAAATATGTGGTGTAGTGATGAAAATGATGAGGGGAAGAAAAATAAAACCTTTTTATGAGTGCAATGATGCAGAAAAATCTTTCACAACACACCTATCATGCAAATCTAGATGAAGGATAAGTCAAAATATAGTGAAAATGCAAAGATTTTTAAACCTTAATAGTGAAATTAAGGCATGAAAGTATGCAAAGTGATGTATGAATGAATTATAATCAGATTTAAGATGTGAAATAGCTCATATTAGATCTGAAAATGATGTCCAAATCCTACAATGCACCATGCAAGTTTAATTTTAAGGAGTTATGAATGAGTATGCTAGTTTTTGTTGAAATTCACTATATGTAAATGTAAAATTTGAAATGTAAATGAAAAGACACACAATGATGACACAATACAAACAAAATCAGATTTCAATGAGTGCTAAAGATGAGTAGTAAAATCTGAAACAAGATTTTGCTTACAAACCCTAGATTTTGAAATCACTAGGTTATGAGAAAAATCCAAAATTTCAAGCAAACCCTAGCAATTGCAGTGTGAAAATGCAATGTAAAGGATTATAGGATGATGAATTTCTGTAATTTATATCATATCTGATGTAAAAATCAGAGATTAGATGAAATTCAATGAAATTGATGCAAACTATGCCCTAATGCAAGCCTAGGATGCAAATGTTTTCAAAATTTTCAAAATTTTTTTCAAATTTTTGCAAGATTTATGAATGTAAAATGAAGTAAATGATATGTATGAATGCAAATCTGATGTGTAATAGTCAGAAAGATGCAATGTTCAGAAAAATACGGGTTCACCAAAATTTAATGTAGAAAAAGAGGGTTTGTTGATTTGATGAATAGTTTGGTTAGATCCTCCTTTCACTACATACATTCAAGGACATTTAACCAAGTAGAATCACAAATTTTGCAAGAGGATTCAAATACAGATTGTCTATCACTTGGAATGATAAGGAAATTTGGAAATTGATGACTAATGTGTTTATTTTAGCCTAATTAAGCTCAAAACCCTAATTATGCAAAATCGTAAACAAACAGATGAATCCTGACAAATGCTTGCACACAGAGATACTAAATACAGATTAGGTACATACCATATTTTGAATTTTGAAAAATGGAAAAGTCGGGGGCTAAAGAATAGGCGCCCAAGCCCAAGGTGACACTTTTTATGAGGGCTTTGGGGCCTTTTCAGCTACTGACTGTAACTGTCTCAGAGATTTTTGGTTTTGTAAAACTAGAGGGCTTAGGAGTGGGTGCCCAAGCCCTTTTAGTGATATTTTCTACCTTTTTCTTTAGATCTAGGATCCTTATGCTCTGTAACAATCCTTTGCAACTCCTATTTGCAAGATCCAACACCTGTCACCTGCAATCACAAGAGAGGGGTTGGGGGGTTGTGGTGCTTAAGACACTAGTAGAATTTTGGCAAATAAATGACTAAGTGACTAAAACTTTTAGTCACAACAACTAAAAATGACTAAATTCTACTAATTTTTTGCAACTCAGCTATAAATGAGTAAATACATGACTAATTTGGTCGTTGACTAAAAAATTATTTAGTCACACATAAAAATGATGAAATAGTTAGTCATTTATTTAGTCACAATCCATTTGAATAAATCATTTAAGGAATCAAGAATCAATAGCCCACCAAATTACTCTAAAACTTTAATAAACATACTCTAAAACTTTTGTCCAAATCTTATTTTCAGGTGTAGCCCACCAAAATAGAGTTTTCATTTTAATATACATACTCTAAAACCTTGGTCGAAACCTTATTTTCAGGCGTAGCCTGCCAAAATGGAGAAGTGTTTCAATAAAGAATGATAGAGAATGGTAAGGAGATGTGCGTGACAAGAGGCATAGGATTCATTGTTGCTTATTGCATTCCTGTTTTGCTCAACAAGGGTTACATTGTTCACACTACTATTTTTAATCCAAGTATTTAATTGACATATATTTGCATAATTTCAAATTCCTTCAGATGATTTTGAAGTATCAATGTATCCTATATAGGGTTTAGAATGATTTCTTTTAATTTAAAAAAAATAAATAAATGATGTATTTGCCTATGATTAGATAATGTGGACTAGATCTCCTAAATCTGTCCCGGCTCACTATCCTCTTTGGCACTGTATTCATTACTCCAGCTACTAGGGTTTTGCATGTGACATCTTTAATATCTGCATGATAGTGGCTTTTAAATAGATCTCAGTCTTTGCTTTAATCTTTATCATGGTAACCTAATAAATCTAGAGCATTTTTTCTTTCAGAGTCAATCTTGGTGTTGGAAATTGATGATAAAGTTCCTGGATAAATATTCCAAGGTAGTTATTATCTATTTCAACAAATCTTCTAAAGCACAGTCACCAAAAAACTTTAGTTCTACCCCTGTACCTCTACCTACAGCTTTGGAGTCTTATATTTAAATGGGATATAACATGTACCATTATTCATATATTCATGTATCCTATTTTAAAATGACACCCCTGTCTCCATATGCCATATTTCCATATGGCTGGCTATAATATTTGGATAAATAACTAAACTATCGTGTGTTACTAATAAAATCAGTGGCCATATATATTGTCAAACTCAGACAAATAGAGAAATGGCTCTCACTGATACAATTCAATAATAGGATAGCCACGGGTCTAAGAAATCAAATAATTATGGCCACGCATTATTGCCTTGGAAGGAAAATACAGGCCAAGAAATTAGTAGATGCTCTAATAGACTGATAGCACTTGGTATGGTCCTAGGGAATTTTTATATAACCCTTAGTAGGTAGATATAAATGAATATAATACTTTGGGTGTAGGTTGATTGGGGTAGTCTGCTTACTTCTGCACTTGTAAAAAAGGTTGACATTTGGGTATAAAGTTTCAACATATATGGTGAATGTTAACACGTTGGCACCTGACTTCTAATTATAGGGTTCTATAATAAGACAATTAAGGAATGTGGGAACTTTCTGAAGTGTTGTAGTCTAGAAAAGTGTAAATTTGAATAACCATGTGATTATTTTTTGTGCAAAAAGATGGTCTTGGGGCACTAGGAGGTCAATCATGGACAGTAGTGTGGCTTAAATTTGATAATTCTTATATCAAGGTACAAAGTAGAGTTGAATTGAACCTCATGTACTATAATTTACCTTGATCATGAATGAGCAAAAGTTTTTTAATTGATTTTGTGAAGGACATAAAAGAGAGGAGGGACCTAGATCTTCTGGTATTACCGACTGACACTATTCTTTTTGAAGATCCTGGATTCAAGGTGATTCTTTAACTGGTTGTACTTTAGAGTCCCCGTGGACCTACTTTGGTCATTTGTGGTGGTTAATATAATTTCCTTCTTTCTTTTTGGTTCTTTAAGTTCAAAAAGAATACTCCATTTTAGCCTACCCTTATTTTTGCAAAACTGGCCATTTTAAAATCCATCTTGAACTCCAACAAAGCTTGATGTCAACTTATGCAAGTTCAAAGAAGATGAATAATATTGATGAAATATGTCAAAAGAATCAATCTTTCCATTGACATAACATACTAATAATGCTAAGCCAATATCTTAAGTCTTGTAGGAAATCTTTTTCTCCCTTTTTAAAAAATTGAGAAACATTTTACTAGATAATTCAACTCAGTGAAGGATATATGCATCTGAAATAAAGTTTTAGAGGATGCCTATAGTTGATTTCCTTTCAATAATAAGGAAAGCGTTGATTGGATTTTAATTTTTTTTACAGGTATATGTTGAGAAATATGTAGTTGATCAGGATGCATTTTTCAAGAACTATGCAGAGGCTCATGCAAAACTTAGTAACCTTGGTGCCAAGTTTGATCCTGTTGATGTAAAGTAACTCAACTCCTGAACACTCTCTGCCTGTCATATTCATTTTTCATTTTTCTATTGTTTCATGATGTTCATGTGATAAGCTTAATTTTATGAGAATATTTATTTGGGGGATCAGAAATGATAAATTCACATATCATGGTATTAGTTAAGGTTTGAAAATATTATTTTAAAAGTTGTCTTAAAAAGTCTCTTATGCATGATGCTGAAAGAAATGGAACCTCCAAAACAATCAGGAAAAAAGAGTTCTGCTATGGTTTTTTTATATTTTATATATCATAATTCACATGAGCTTTACGTGTTTTGATAAAATGCCTGTCTATGGTCATTTTGTTAGTTGACATCTTGAACATTGCAATTTTGCCACTAAGTCAACACTTAAGCTACTTTGGGTGTAAGTGGATCAGTAAAGTTGGGTTTAGTATGCATATATGTTCATATATAATAGGGAGGGGATACATCTCCAAGGCCATGACAAGAAAATTGCTATGGATTATGATGCCATTCCATCACCATGAGACAAGGTAGTGAACTATTCAAAAAAATGCCTCAAAGAAATGTGGTCTCAATGTGCTTGTTATAGCATTCCATCACCATGAGAGTACATTTCTTTGAGGCATTTTTTCAAACAATTCACTGCCTTGTCTATGCTTGCTAGAGTCTTCCAAGGCATTGTTCAAACAATAAATTATATTGAGTTTTGAATTTATTATTTGCCTTGTCTAACAATACAAGGAAACAAGGATTACAACCTAGTTTGAAGTCTTTCCCAAAATTTTGAATCAAGAGTAAACCACTAATGATAAGAAACAATAATAGGAAACACGGTTTACAACCTGGTCCCCATAAATTGTTGACACAAAGAAACCTAAAGAAAAAATAAATTGTTCCAAAATTAATTCCACTACCATTGGCATAATTGCATTTATCAACTCACTGTAACCTTGGAAAAAAAAATAAGCATAGAAATATGCCATAAGTATCCACAAGGTGTACACCTAAAACTCAAAATAGTTTGAAAATAATTTGGAAAAAGCCACCATCCATAGGACATCACAACAGATGCATCACATGTTTGTTGCTAGCCAAAAAGCAAGATGATAAACAAAAATGATAATGAGTCAAGGGGAACATCAAGAAGCAGTACATTCAAATTAAATTTCAACCAGCTGCTAAACGAGCACAACCCACTTTGACTTGTCATAAATTCAAAATATTAGAATAGGTACATTTTTTATGTCTGTAAAGGTAACAACAATCCAACAATGGATCAAATATTTCAGATTGAAATGCATTGCAAATGACAATAATCAAATTTGAAATTCTTCAGCTCATAAAAGAATAGTGGAGAAAAGGCAGAAAAAGTGTTCTTTGATTTGATCTGGCCAATGAGAAATATTGTCTCAAAAATTCAACTATATCACCATCTTTGGTAACTTCGTTACCAATACCTTGGCCAACATTATTACACAAATGAAGAGCATTATGGGCAAAAATAAAAACTGATTTGAGGCTTCACTAAGATAGCTTGACAAAGAGAAATGATATATCTTACTAAGACAGGCATATGACCCTAGAGATGGGATAATACCAAAAGCTAAAATAGATTATACATCTAGACACAATCCACAAAATTCTATTATGGTGATATCATCTAGGATACCAATAGGCATTGAAAAAATGAGATTAGCAGTGATTGTCTATTGTTTTGACTTATTTAACAAATGAGTTTCCAATGTGAAGTGTCAACCAAGGATTTTATTACCATTCTATTGACTATCATTTTCTAGGTCGTGACTATCAATTTTGAACCAAATGAGGCCTTCCAATGCTTTAGCTTTGGGGGCTCATGATTTTATTGATTGCCTGTGATGGAGTTGCCTACCATGTCTACTTTTATGACTCCAAGGAACACACATAATCAACAATAGAAACAAGATAGGATGGCAACTATTGGAGCCAATGGGCCATAGATGCAAAATTAAAGTGAATGTCTAAGCATGGTTAATGATCTTTTATTTTGTTGCTTCTAATTATATTTGTTTATCTATCAAGGGGGTGTAAGTCATGGCATAGCTCTATATCTCTTTATTGCCTTAAGGTAGATCCTCACATGATTTTATCTTGGTAGCAAGGGTATCTCAACACCAAAAATTATTTAGAATCCCACTCCTTCATGAAATATAATGACTGCAAACTTCTATCCCTTGACTTATCTCTACCATAAAGATAACTCTATGGAACATGTAGATGGTGTAAGTCATGGCTTGGTTGTGTCTAAAAAAGTTCATAGTTTGTTCTATCTCCATTTCAGAACTATTGTCTCAAAAATTTAACTATATCACCATGACTTGTTCCCTGCCACAGTACCACAAACTATTTCTTTGACCATCGTGGGACTATGGCCGTGGTATACTAAACATCACTTGAATACTTTCACCGTACTACCACACTTCTTCATTGAAACTATCACGGGGCCGTGGTATTCAACACTTACATAACTTAAACTCCTTATACCGCCATACCACAAGCCTCACTTGAGGCTGCCGAGGGGGTGCGGTGTACTGTTTTCCTCTACTCCTTATCACCATACCGGAAGCCTTGCATGAGGCCACCATGGGGGCATGGTGTACTATTTTCCTCTGCTCCTTACCGCATTACCACTGGTTATTCTCTTGACTGCTGCAGGACCGCGGTGAAGTATCATATGCCACTTAAATTTATACTGCCAGCCCACCACTTCATTTTGAGACCATTGCGGGGCTGCAATAACCGATCTCTGCATCTCGCAATGCTGCAAGTGCAATCTCTTCATGCTGTGAGATAGCAATAATTGCTCCCTTGTTATCCTTGGTTCCTGTACACCCACCAAGACCTTTTGAGTGACCTACGGGACTGCGGTGAGAGACAAAAACACATCAATGGTCAAAAATACAAATATCTTTCACATGGACTTGGTATGGGGTGCTTATGAATGACTCCTGAAATAATTCTAAAAGAAATATGGATCCCTAAGATGGATTTATGGAAGAAAATTTGCATGAATTTATGGATTTATCAAATGTTCTTTTATCAAATGTATGAAGGTATCTTTATTGTAGGTTATTTTCCCTATATTATTTATTCTTGATTTGAACTCCTTAATTTTGTGGTTTTTTGTTAGGACATAGAGCTTTCATATGTAGGACCACTTACAAGGTGCCAAAGGAGTCATCTGGATTATGACTTAGGAGCTGGTTAGCATTCATTGAGGTATAATGGTGGTTGAACTATCCTAGTCTATACAACTAAGAGATGTACTTGTGTGCTTTGTAGTTTGTTTGTTTAATTTTTTGATGCTTAGAAAAACATCATAAATAGATAGGATGATATTTTTTGTAATTTATTCCTTCAATCACTTGTCATAGGTCCAGTTGGAGGTAGCAGAGCTGGTGGAATGGAGGGTGTACCTTATCTGCCTATTTATTCAAGTAGAAATGTTGCAAGTTCCACTTCAGATCACCAAAGCCTTCACAAAAATATCTACAAAAAATTCAATAATGAAGAATTTTTGCACAAATTCTCTTTTGAATGATGCACAAAGCCTCCACCGCAACACTGCACTTTTACTGGGCCTTGTGGTGATGCAGGTGATTCCTGCAAGGCCCAACAATAAACTGTGTGGTGTTGCGATGGAGGCTTTGTGCGTCATTCAAAAGAGAATTTGTGCATAAATTCTTCATTATTGAATTTTGTGCAAAAATTTTTGTGAAGGCTTTGGTGATCCAAAGTGGAACTTGCAACATATGATAAAAATCTAATTCCAAATATACTTTTGATGGATGTTCATATCTCCATCCAAAGCTCCAATTCACACACAGGCAAGAAGGACACTTTCAAAGGTTGAGGAGTTGGGTTTTACACCCACTGGTTGCATTTTCTTAAAATTTTCAAGGACTTTTCAGAAAAAACCCATTTTAAACATATCCTTTAATCACAATATTCCATGATATCACATTTCTTTGAGGCATTTTTTGAAACAGTTCGCTTGCCTTGTCTATGCTTCCACATTTTCATGTATGTCTAGCAGGGCACTTGTAACTACAACATATGACAAAAAAATCCCTGTTGTTATGCTTTGATGGATGTCCCTTCATTATTAATGGATATCTAATGTAGTGCACATTATTATAGTGCAAGCCTATTTTTCAGATTGTTTCATTTAGCATCACCAATATTCTTCACAAGAAAACACATGAACCAGGGTTGACATTTTTTTTGGATCGGTAAGGATGCTTAGAACATCATAATATATTAATATTAATAAAAACATTTTTATATATTACAAAAAAGGCCCTTCCTGGCCAAAAAGATAACATAACAAAGCATTTTAACTAAGAGCCTTGAATAGAGCTACATATCTAAAAGGCCCTTTCTGGCCAAAAAGGAAACCAAAGTTAGAACGAAGCCAAAAATTAAAACAGAAAGAGTAGTTCACATGCTATCCATATTTAATTCTGCAACCCTGAAGCCATGAACCCCCAATTAGATTCTCTTGAGAAAGGACTATGTCATCACTAGTGAAGGGAACTACCGGTAGTTGGAAATTTGACAAGAAGCTCCATACATTGAATACTTCCTCTATCCTTTCCCTCTTGGACCTTCCAAATGCAGACTTGTGAACTCATGGTGAATTATCAAAGAGCTCTCTATTACCTGATTGCAAACTTGAAATCATCGCTTGATAAACACAGTTAAAACTGGGTTTATTAATGATATCTTCACAGAGAAAGAGTCCCCCTACCAAGGCTGAGCCATCATGGAGATTATAAGTAGCAAAAGCTTAAAATAGCTTGGCATCTGGGACTATATAGTCATGAACAAACATTGATACTATCCTTTTAATTTTATCAACTTGATGAAATAAGTCCATCGCATTTGAAAGAAAATGAGATACCAAATGCGAAGCATAACATACCCTAGATTGTCGCAGAAAATCTCTATCACATACATCTATCAAAGCATCCTCCACCGGCTCTTCATCGAGTAGTTTGAAGGCCCTAGCCATCAAATCTGAGTTGATGCTTCTGTGCATTGGTTGTTCCCATGATTGAATAGGCAAATGAAGTCGACAATTGCGGTGATAGATAGACATTGCAGATACACAACAAGAGAAAAAGGAAGAGGCAAGAAGGAAATAATTAATGACACAGATACCATCGTCTCTTGCATAAAAAGAGGATCATACGAGCCAACATAATGAATTGAATTCATTCAAGATGACGGGGAAAAAAAACCAAGGCAGATGAGATCCAAATGTGGATTATATTGCTCAGCTCGCAACACTCCTCTCACAGAGTATTCAATGAATAAAATCAAAGACGTGCAAAGTGAACAATTAATGCCAGATGGAAATCTACATAGATTGCAAGCTTCGAAATGACTAAATATACTACTAATTGACATGAATTAATAATTAAATTGACTAAATATACTACCAATTGATAGAAATCAGTGAACAGTGAATAAATATGACTAAATATATAACCAGTGTTAAATCAGTGAATAAAAATGACTAAATATACTACCAAATTGATCAAAAAGATGATTAAAATTAATGACTAAATACACTACCAATGGACAGAAATCAGTGAATAAAAAATGACTAAATAAGTGACCAATTAACAACAATCAATGACTAAATATATCAGTGAAAAAAATGACTAAATAAGTGACCAGATTACATCAATCAATGACTAAATATACTACCAAATTGATCAATCAAAACAACCAATAAATGACTAAAAAATGTTTAGTCATCAATTTGGCCATGTTATAAATGGCTGGCAATAAACTACTAATGGTCACTAACCATGTTTGGTCATTTATAAGCAATTTTTAGTAGTTTTTTTAGTAATATATTGCTCTTTTTGTACTAGTGGGAGCTCACCTCGAGCAAGCCCTAGAATGGCATTCAAGCCTTCTAACGCCATTGTTAGATAGAGAGTGTGTGTCCTTGTAGGATAGAGGCAAAAACAATGATAAAGTAGATACATTGAATCACAAATAGATATCACCTCGAAGTTGTAGCTCTCAAGGAGATGAAGATCTTTCACACCATGAGAAGATGAAGCCAAATTTGTAATAACAAACTGTCACATCTCACACATTCTAGATTCTTGAACTCAACTATAAATAGAAGTATCAGATGTTTATTTTTTATTATGTTATAAATGGTTAATTGTTTGTGGATAAAGTGAATGTTATTTTTCTTGAAAATGATCAAATGGATGTTATGTGAAGCTTCGGCTATTGATTTTGGGATACTAACCTATTAATGGAGAATTGAGTTCAATGATTGCAAGTGTTTGTCGAAGGCAAGAGTGTGGTTAAGGCAGAGTTGAATAGCTACCTGGAAGGGATGGGATGGAGAGAAACTCTATATGGCACACACAAGCACTTAGTTTGCATTTCATCTGCATTTTATCATTTTATGAACTATCTCTATGTTGATGAATTCATTTATTAATTTTCATAGAAAATATTTCTTTAATACTTCCTAGATGCATAGCTAAATGATTTGATCGATAAATTTAAATGTCTTTTCGTTAAAATAGAATAAATTTAAAAGTCATATTCTTTTTATTAAATTATATATGTAGGAAAATGATTTTTATCTTAACACTAATTACTTAATTTTTTTGGGAAGATAATTGTGTAATAAATTAAAGAAATGTTTAAATAAAAATATATTTTTTTTATTAATGGTAATGTTTAATTAATGTGCAAAAAAATGAATTATTTTCTTTACTAGATAGACGAAATAAAAAAAATCATTAAAAAGATAGAAAGAAAACAAAAATAAAGAAAATAAAACCAAAAATAGAAGAAAACAAAAAGAAAGCAAAAAGGATAGAAAGAGAAAAAATCAAAAAGATAAAGAAGATAGAAACACACAATAATAAAAAGGAAGGGAAATCTACAAGAAAGTCATTTAGAGAAAAAAAAAAGACAGGAAACGCATCAGAGGGAATAAGACACAGAGAGAGAAGAATAGACAACAACGAAACAAGAGAAAAACATGTGAAAGAACACCAAAGAGGGATGCACAACAAAAGCCTAATACCATCTATGGGAAAACTCAGATTGTTCAGGTACCTCTTCTGATCTTTTTGTATTTGCTATGTAGGTTTAGCTATATCGGCCTTTTACCATCTGTGTAAACTTTTATATTATATCAGTTGTTCCTCACCCTTTCCTTTGGCCTGATCTATTCTCTATATTCAACATTGCATTGTATAAGATCGACCTTCTTTTATTAATCGACCTTGAAATTGATCCTTAAGGCTTTCGTTTATCGACAACATCCTATAAACCATGTCAAAGGTGACCTGTCAAAATTGTTTAAAGTCAACCTTTATTCCTTTCTTTAGTGGTCGGTTCCATCATAATATGATTTTTTATTATATGATACATCTTGTATTCTTTGTGCCATGGCCTAGTTTGGTCTAAATGACCTTTTATTTATTGTAAACTTTTTGTATATCCAAATCAGCTTGTGTTGCTTTGCAATGGCCAGCTCTTAGTTAGCGTATCCTCTTTGTACTTAGATGACTGGTAAAATACTTTAAATCATTCTTACAGATTTTCAATGGTCTCTTGCATGAATCAACCTACATTTTATTCTCCATTTGGCCTTTAAATCATCCCATCGACCCTTTGTGGAATACAATCGGCCCTCAAAACTTGTTCTTGATTCTATTAAAATAATTTCTTCAACCTTAATACTATTATCTTTAGAAGCCCCTTTAAAACCTTCAGCAACTTTAAGCTTCATTTGATCAGCCTTATCTAAATACCATTCAACCTTTGAAATGTTTAAATTACCTTATTACATCTGAGCGGCCTTTTTTCAACTTAATTGACCTTCTTTCCTTCTTGTCTTGGATTGGCATGCTTCTTACATTGTCCTTTTGTTTAATAGCTTATGAGGTCCCGTGTATGTTTTAAATCCACTGATTACTTTGGTTCAGAAGAGGTCTGTATGCTCTAATTCTAGCAGCTTCATTTAATTATTTTAAAATATAAATAACTTTGTAAGAGATTCAACTTTTTCCTTTCACTGTTCTTTGTAACTATTGGAATCAACCTGCTTTCAAGTTTGAGCGACCTTTCTATTTTGACCACCTCTAGTATCTAATTGGCTTCAGCGATATTTTGAAGCCATTGAACCCTGTTATATCTGGGCCTAACTGGGGTTACCCATAAATAGCAAAAGCCTAATTAAGCAGGCAATCGTGGGTTCAAACTACAGTATGAGTACCTTAAAATATAGAGAGGTAAGATTATAAATCCCATGTACGAAGGGCTTCCTATTCCTTCACATGTAAATAGGAAATCTGGCATTTGTTTTTGGATCTGGCTTTACTTCTGATGTTCTTAGTTTACCTACATGTAGTACCTAACTGAAATAGCACCTGCTCTTTGAAGTTCTTGGGCTTAACCATTATCCAAGGGCTACATGTATATATCTATCTTTGTCTGTATACTTGAGAGCTCTAAGTTAGCCAACAGGGATTAGTAATATAAGTACAACCTCATTCCTTGCCGACATCACTCATAAGAATAAAACCAAGCAGAGATATAATGGAATCATCTAAAATGTAGTACAACTAGTTATGAAGTATGTCAATAGCTCGAGCTGCTATGCTAAGGCGTTGTAATAATAAGTATGAAGAAATCTTGGATTATTATTCAAAGAATCACCTTCCCTAATGTGCTTCACTCTCTTTGCAAACTTTAACGGCCATTAATTGTTATACCGCCAGTCTTTCATTATGATTCTCTAATCAGCCTCTTTATTCTTTGTTCAACCTTACTTAGAGTGTTCGGTCTAATCTATTGGCCTTCCTTATTCAGTTTGACTAGTTTAATTTTAAACCTCCTATTACACAATTATCTCGATCTTTACAATCTTGTCCTTCTTTTACTATTATTGGTATAGATTAAATATTTGGTATTATTACTATTATTTCATTAATTACATTTTTAAATAGAAGTGGTTATCCTTATTGGTAGAAGTAATAACACTCTAATTACTAGTTTCCTAATTAAATGGATGTGTTCACTTAAATGTGTGTAAATAGAAATACCTATGCAAGCTTTTACTTTCCTTCTTATGTTTTCCGCTATTACAGATAGAGAAGTCAATAATGTTATGATAGGATTACATATATATATTGTGTGTGTGTATTTTATTCGAATTCACTTTGGAAAAGGTCTGGGTTCGTTGCAAACATGTGTGGGTAGTTGCACCTTTATATAAGTTTGATTTTGCCTTAATCATAATGAATAAGAAGCTCATGTATGTCTTACTTTCTTGTTTCTTATTACCTTTACTATTGACTACTTTAATGTGTAAACAATGGAGATTTCACCGAGGTCTAACATAATTCTGAATATTTAATATGCAAGAGTAGATTCTTTGATATAGATCCTTTTTTAAATAAAATTAGAGTAGTTTTCAGTCCAAATGCTCATATGGTATCATTGTTAGACAATAGAATCATTTTTTTTTTATTCTTACCTTCTAAGACAAGATGTTGAATGTGGGCAATAGAGAAAGGTAATCTTCTTTTCAAGACTTACCAACTTTTGATTATGTTTTGGCCAAAACTATTGTACCATTGAAATAGATGGATATGAATGCCTAGTTATTAATATTATTCTTTGCCACATCCTGTTTGCAAGAATAATGTTCATTCTAGATTAGAGTGCATATAGGCATCAGGCATGCATCGAGAGTTTCCCTCCTTCCCATTTGTTCCAGGTTGCTAGGCACCTCATGCAGGGTTGGGTATTCTTTGAGTTAGGAAGAATTCTGGGGAAGTGTAGTGCTTTGTAGTTGGGTGGAAAAGCATCTTAACCATGCTCTTGACCTTTAGCTTGCAGAAGACCAATGGGTTATGGAAGTTGAATACATATTATATATTTGATTCTCTTTATGTAATTTAGAAATGGATATATCATCATATTGATCATTTGTATGGCTTGTGTAGCCAATGTATCTAATTAGTACTTTTCCATGTTGTGCCATTTGGATGCACCTGAAATATTGTAAACTTGCAAAATATAATACCTTTATGGATATCTTTGTTAATAGAAAGATTCAACTTATTTTTATAGATTAAGATTTGTGTTTCTGTGGTATTTTTAGTAAGTGGAATTTTTAGACTTTACATTTGGTATCAGGGAGGTCAAGTTCAACACTTAGACCCTTGGAGCTCATTGTGAGGTTTCATGAGTTTGGCGAGATATGCTAACATGATAAAATGTTTATTCTTGTGCTAAAATGGAAGGAATGATAGGGACAAAAAGGTGGTCCAAGAAAACCAAACCTAGTGATATGCCCAAGATCACCATTAAGAAGGAGCCACCTACTAAATCAAAGGCAAAAGACATAATGAGAGATGAAAAGGAAGCTGGGCTCTCTAATTCTGAAACACTAGCAGATGCGCTCAAACGTATTCGTCCAGACAAGAAGAAAAGGGACAAGGGGACCAAAATGTTGCCAACCCCTCCAACTAATGTGAAAAGTAAACCATCAGCCCATCATGATATTCCTTTTGGATGTGGTCAGGATGCACCTATTATCTAGGAAAAGAGGTGATGATGGAGTACTCATGAGTACATCCACCCTCTAAATTTATGTTGCTCGATTTTGATGGAGAGGAGGAACCGGAAGAAATTCCTTTGTCAGAAAGTGACATGTAGATATATTTTTTTATGCACAAAAATAGAAAACTTCTATATTAGAATAAGGATGTAAAGATCCAAAAGTGAATAAAGTAAGACTTTGGTTTTTAGAGTAAGTAAATGTTTTGAGAAATTAAAGGATGTTTATTTTGATCGATTAATCAAGTATGTGTGATTTATCGTATAGTGTGCAATGCGAATAGCAGGCATCTTCTTTTTTTATGTGTGAGGTTTGAGGAGTTAGAGTCATGAGTGGATTAGAAAAACCTATATCTTGTGGCTTGAGTGATGATTTTTCCATTGCTTAGTGTGCATTTAGTATGTTTGGTGTTCATCCTCATTGGTGAGAAATGATTAACTGCCTTGCTAGATAGATTGATGTGCTTAGATATCTTGGTTGTGAACCAAAATTTTATCTTAACTTAGTCTTGATTGATGGCAGATTGCTAATGGAGTACTGTGTGTGCCTTGACATAGTGATCAGGTGCCACTTTTAGTTACTTGGTATCTTTGAGTGATGTTTGTGTGGCTAAATAGAAATACTCTTATGATATAAATGTGATTAGAGTCATAGAAGACTCATTTATTTGAAGTGACTAAGTGCATTCTCTTACTCACCTCTGATCAAGGTGTAATGTAGCATTGTACTCCCTCTCTAGTGACTATAATTAGTTACGCAGTTCTTGTAATGTGGGACTTCTAGATTTTAAATTTATTTTATTTCACTTTGGTAAAATTTCTAAATGTTGGAAGGGTTGGCATTGAATTCTATTTTTATTTTATGAATAAGTATAGCCATCAGAGTTTGACATTTATTTATCTTGTGACCTTTATAGTCATATTTGACTTACTATTGAAATTGAGCTTATTTTATGCCTTGTTGTTGGAAAATTAACTTTTCTTCCACTTGGATATTTTATTATTTATTATCGAGGGCTATACTTGAATGCTTTAATTGTTGGTCATGTATAATGTTATGTTGTGTATAGTGTTATGTTCTCCATCATGCCATGATGGGCCTCTGCTGGATTGTATAAGGGAGTAGAATGTGGAGAATATACTAGTTTGTGGTGTGTGTGTGTGTGTGTGTGTGTGTGTGTTACTAAAAATGTGGTAAGTGGACTCTTTTGGTTGATGCTAGATACAAGTGATGATCTATTCTTAGTTAGTGCATGAGCATGTATTGTATATAGATATATATGGTATTATAGTTGTCTTGTTACTCTTGTTTAATTGCCAACCTTGGAAATTAAGTTGCTTCAAAGTTCTCTTTAGTAGTTGGGGGTTTCCTAACTTAAGGATGGAAGGAATGTAATTCTTATATGAAGAAGTTGTTGTTCTTTATACTCCATTATATGCATACTTGGTGTTGGGCCATGAGAAGGCCTTTTGGATTAGATTTTCATGAACCTTGAATCCTTATGTTGTGGGAAGTGCCTGAGGACGGATTGTTGAAGAGAGTAATCTCTTGTTTGCAATTATCCTTGTGATTGGATGGTAGTCTTGTGAGTATCCTTAGACTTAGTACATAGTTGTGAAGTTATCCTAGCATAGTTGTGAGCCTATGTTTTACGGACTAAATTTACTCATAATCGGTTGCGCCTTTGGGTGGGAGACTCTTCTTAGTGCGATAACAATTCAAGGATGGAATGGTGTAGTCTTGGAAGAGTTGTATGCATGATGGTTGATAATGATCTAGTTGGTGTACCTTTGAGGACTTGCTGTGGTAATGGCAATCTTGACCTAGTGTTGGTTAGAAGAACTGATTGATGATGATGATTAGAGTGCTTTATGATGCTTGGTTAATGCTTTATGTATCTAAGATGAACTAAGATTTATTCCATTTCATGTGCCTTGGTGGTGAAATTATTCTCTCTTATACGTCATTAAATGGGATAATATTTTGATTATACTCTGGCAAGAAGTGTCATATTTTGGTTGCTTGTTGTTTGTATTTAATTGGATGGTAGATGAACTGTGTGTTATCTACATGCCTTGTATTGGCCATTGGGCCATGTGTGTTCCTTATATTGTTTGCCATGTTTCATTGGACCCAAAAATGTGGTGCGGGGAAGTCACTCAAATTATGGTTACATGCAAAGGGAATTAGTGAGATACTTTGGTTATCTCAGTATGTGTGATATACAAGGTCGAGTAGGACCAATACTTTATGGATAGTGCCATGTGGAAGGATGTTAATGAAATGGATAGATTCTTTCCTCATTTGATTATGAAATTTCTTGATGATGACATTAGTTGTGTTAGGAATTCAGGTGTCTCAACCTTGGTAATTCCTTGCATTTATTTATTATATGTATTTATTTATTGCATATTATGTAATTAGGATGCAAATCTTGTTTTGTCATCTTGTGGGAGTTGGCACGGAGATGTGTCATCCTACATGTAAGGTGACAACATGTAATTTTTGTCCTCGCATGAGGAGATAGGCATCCAATTTAGTGGCAGAGGTATTTTGCCATGTGTCGGCACTTTGAATAGTGTGTAAGGGAAATTTGACCGAAATGGTTATGACAGATTCCTATGACAGAATATATGACGCGTAAGAGTTGGAAATAGAAGATACTATGATAGGTGAAGACATGTGTCACAAGGCATCTTGGAAGAAGGCATCTTTTGGAGCCCCAAGGAGGGTTATGACATGTTGTAAGAGAATATGCTATTTTTAGTCAGTGTATGACAGATTCTCTTACAGCTGTAAGATATGTCAGTATGACGGATTCTATGACGATTGTAAGAGTTGTAAGAGCATCTATCATTGCCTAATTTGGGAATAGGTGACCATTTTCTAATGGGGTATTATGACAAGTGTCATGACCATGCTGCAGTGTTGGACAAGTGTCCTTAGGCATGGGTTTTGGGCCATGAGGCCATGTTGGACTCCCATCTCAAGGAAGATCATTTTTGCCTTGTATACTTCTATTTAAGCAGGTGCTTTGAGAGAAGATGTATCATGTGATTGACAGGTACTGTTATGCTGCCAGATTATCTCCAGATATGAGTGTTAAAGACTCCTACGAGAGCATTAGCTCTGTAACTGTATTGTAAACCTCATTGTTTAGATAATACATTTGAGTTGTGTTTTGGAGTGTGGAGTTTTTCACCCATAAGGGTTTTCCCCACATTATATCTTGTCTCTCTCTTCTTCTGTCTTACATTCTTGTGTTGTGTATTGTTGCAATATCTCTATTATTAGATTAATAACTCTGTAATTGTAAAGGTAGAAAAGAATTTGCAGTCATGTCTCCTCATTAGATTAGTGTAGGAAGCGGTTTCCGCACACCTAGCTTCCTTTCAGTTGGTATCAGAGCTTGATCACCTTTGGTCCTAGTTGTTGGGTAGGGGTTTTTTGAGCTAATATTAGATTGAGTGGGAGTCTATACAAAGTATTCTATAATCTTGTTGCAAGAAAAGAGATGGCAGGCACATCCAGAAGATTAGAAGTGGAGAAATTCAATGGCACAAATTTTGAGTTATGGAAACTTAAGATGGAAGACATGCTTGTTGCTTGAGACCTATGGGAAACCGTATCTAGTGTAGAACCAACCACAATGGCACAAGCTGATTGGGATCTCAAAGATCAGAAGGCTAAGCGTCTGATAAGACTTAGTCTAGCTGATTTGGTCCTATTAAATGTCCATGAGGAGAAGACCATGAAAGACCTTTGGAAGAAGCTCAAAGATGTTTATCAAGCCAATTCCTGGTGAACAAGCTTTTTCTAAGAAAGAAGTTTTATTCTCTGAGGATGGAGGATGGAGGATTTGTTGCAGATCACCTGAATGCTTTCAACATGTTAGTTGCATAGTTGACATCCGTTGGTGTGAAGATGGAGGAGGAGGATCATTGTATGACCTTGCTTTGTTCTTTTCCAAACTTGTGGGATCATCTTGTTATGGCTATTGGGAGCACCACATCCACTTTCAAAATGGATGAAGTGGTATCTTCATTGTTATCTAAAGAGATGTGGAGAAAGTCTTCTGAAGCAACCAAAGAGGCTCTTGCAGTTCATGGAAGATGCAAGGAGAAAGGGAAAAAGAAGGACAAGAAAGTTGAGAAGGGTAGATCCAAATCCCGTGGGAGATCCAAATCTCTTGGCAAGTCCAAGGTTCTCTATTGGAATTGTGGAAAAACTGGGCATTTCTGAAAGGAATGCAAAGAGGAAAAGAAAAAGAAGAAGAAGAATGTCCCAGGCTCAGATTTTGACAAGTCACAAGATGATGGTGATGCCTTCATCGCAGCCCTGGCCACCCATCCATCTGATGATGTGTGGTTAATTGATTCTGGTGCATCATTCCACATGACCTCACATCAAAGATAGTTCACGAAGTATGAAGATTTTGATGGTGGAAGAGTGTACCTGGGTGACGATTCTCATCTAAAGATTGTTGGTCGTGGAAGAGTCTCAATCCGATTCCGTGATGGACGAATGAAGGGGATCACTAGGGTTATGCACATCCTAGGCTTGGTATGGAACCTGCTTTCTATAAGTATGTTGAATGATGCAGGTGTGCAGGTTGTCTTTTCAAAGGATGGATGCAAGATGGCTAGAGGATCTATGGTGCTTGCGAAGGGTACTCAGAGAGGTACTATGTTTTAGCTGGAGGCATGCACTTCATAGGACAATAGTTCTTCTGACTCGAAGAAAAAAGTTGTAGTCACTTCATCCACACCATCTGAACCAGCAGTGAAGAAATCTGTTGTAACAAATTCTAATGGTAGTGCATCTTGGGTACCCAAGGGTGCTCATGCTTTGGAAGTTAAGCTTCCTGCTGAAAAGACAATGTTATGGCATATAAGATTTGGCCACATTGGTGAGAATGGTCTTAGAACCCTAAAAAATAAAAACCTCATTGAGTGGTTAAATGATTGTAATCTCAAGTTTGACTTTTGTGAACATTGTATATATGGAAAGAAAAACTGTGTTCAATTTTACTCTAGTTCACACAAGTCTTCTGGTGTATTGGATCTTATTCATTCTGATGTGTTTGGTCCTATTAGTGTTCCTTCAATTTTCAAATCTGTATATTTTGTATCTTTCATAGATGATTATAGTAGAAGGACACAGATTTATTTTCTCATAAGCAAGACTAAATTCTTTAGTCAGTTCAAAGAGTTTAAAGCTTTTTTTAGGAATCAGACTAGTAAAAAGATTAAGTGTTTGAGGACTGACAACGGTGGTGAGTTTTGTTCGGTAGAGTTCGATAAGTTCTGTAAAGAGCAAGGGATTAAAAGACATAAGACAACTCCATATCCCCCGCAGCAAAAAGGAGTTGCAGAGAGGATGAACAAGACACTGATGGAGAAGGCTAGGAGTATGCTTAGTGGAGCAAGCCTTGACCAAAAGTTTTGGGTTGAAGTTGTAACCACTGCTTGCTACCTGGTAAATAGGTCTCCTACATCAGCTCTTATTGGTTAGACACCTATGGAGGTGTGGTCTAGTAAGAAGTCTTCAGTTAGACATCTTTGTGTTTTTGGTTGTGAGGCATATGCACATGTGCCTAGGGAGAAATGGTCTAAATTGAAGAACAAGGCTGTTAAGTGTATTTTCATTGGCTATGGTGTCGGCGTGAAAGGATACAAGCTTTGGCATCCTGTGGATGAAAAAGTGTTGCATAGAAGAAGTGTTATTTTCAGAGAGCTAACACCTTCTTCCGTTGTTCTATAGCCAGAAGAAACAGAAAAGAAAGAAGATGTGGTTTAGTTTCCTTCTACCCATGAGAAGACTGAATCAACAGACCCTGTGAGACCTGATGATGAGGAGAGCTCTAGCAGCTCTGAAAGCTTAGAAGAAGAAGTAGAACCTCAACCTCAGCCATTAAGGAGGTCGACATGAACAAGAAAGCAACCTGATAGGTTTGGTTATTCATTTCTTGAATCTAGTTGTGCGTTTGCCTTTCTTACTAACACTGAGGAGCCTAGAACTGTGACAGAGGCTATGGGCATGAAAGATGCAGGTTCCTGGAAGGAGGCCATGGAAGATGAGATGGCTTCTTTGGAGAAGAATAAAACATGGGACTTGGTGCCTTTGCCTGAAGGATGAAAACCTATTGGATGCAAATGGGTGTTCAAGAAGAAATTTGATGTAGATGGCAGTGTTGAAAAGTACAAGGTTAGACTGGTTGCAAAGGGGTATTCACAAGTGGAAGGAATTAATTATGGTGAAATTTTCTCTCCCGTTGCAAAGATGACATCTATTTGGTTCCTATTATCTCTTGCAGCAGCTTATGACTTAGAGGTGGAGAAGATAGATGTGAAGATAGAATTCCTTCATGGTGATTTGGAGGAAGAGATTTACATGTCACAGCTAGAGCATTACATAGAGAAAGGTAAAGAAAATTTGGTTTGCAAGTTGAAAAAGTCTTTGAATGGTTTGAAGCAGTCTCCTAGGATGTGGTACTTGAAGTTTGATGCCTTTGTGTTGTCAGTTGGATTTCTAAGATCAAAATTAGATCATTGTGTGTATTATAAATTTGACAATGATCGCATTCTCATTATTCCATTGTATGTTGATGATATGTTGTTAATTGGGAATGGTAAGAATATGATTTCTGATTTGAAGTCTCAGTTGTCAGCACAGTTTGAGATGAAAAATCTAGGGGCAGCCAGGTACATTCTAGGAATGGAAATCAGAAGAGACAGAGCTAACAGAAAACTTTGGTTAAGCCATAGTAAGTATGTGAAGACCGTGTTGGATAGGTTTAGCATGGTAGATTGTAGACTGTTGTGTGTTCCTGTTTCTTTGGGTACAAATTTATCTATTAATGATTGTCCAAAATCTCCTAGTGAGGTGGAGGACATGAGTAGAGTACCTTATGCTAGTGTTGTTGGCAGTTTGATGTATGCCATTGTATGCACAAGACCAGACATTGCCCAAGTAGTGGGAGTCCTTAGTCAATTTATGGCTAATCCTAGACGGGTACATTGGGATGCAGTAAACTGAGTGTTCAGATATTTGAGGGGTACTTCTGAGTATTCCATATGCTATCATGATAATCCTACAGGACCTCTGTATTCAGTTTGTATTCATGGATTCATGGATTTGGATTGGCCGGGTGACATTGATAGCAGGAGATCCACCAATGCTTATGTGTTTACTATGTTCGATGGTGCAATTAGTTGGATGAGTAAGTGACAACCTGTGGTTGCTTTGTCCATAACAGAAGCTGAATATATGGCATCAACTTATGCTTGTAAGGAAGCCATTTGGCTTAATAGATTGTGTTCAGATATTGGTGTCGATGCAGGATAGATTACGATTTGTTGTGACAATTAGAGTGCAATTTTCCTAGCAAAGAATCCAACTTTCCATGCCAGAAAAAAGCATATTGATGTACAATTTCACTTCGTGTGAGACATGGTAAAGGATGGGAAGGTTAATTTGGATAAAGTAGACACTTTGAAGAATGTTGTGGATGCATTGACAAAACTAGTGGGCACAGAGAAGTTTAGATGGTTTTTAGAGTCTATGGGCCTCTCAGCCTATAGCAGTTAAATCCTATTATTTCTATTGGCTCTTACAAGGTGTTCGACAAGTGGGAGAATGTTGGGAATTAAGGTGTCTCAACCTTGGTAATTCCTTGCATTTATTTATTGTATGTATTTATTTATTGCCTATTATGTAATTAGGATGCAAATCATGTTTTTTCATCTTGTGGGAGTTGGCATGGTGATGTGTCATCCTACGTGGAAGGTGACAACATGTAATTTTTATCCTCACATGAGGAGATAGGCGTCCCACATAGTGGTAGAGGTATTTTTCCATGTGTCGCCACTTTGAATAGTGTGTAAGGGAATTTTAACTAAAATGGTTATGACAGAATCTATGATGTGTAAGAGTCAAAAATAGAAGATACTATGATAGGTGAAGACATGTGTCACAATGCATCTTGGAAGAAGGCATCTTTGGGCACCCCAAGGAGGTTTATGACATGTTGTAAGAGAATATGCTATTTATAGTCAGTGTATGACAGATTCTCTTACAGTTGTAAGATATGTCAGTATGACAGATTCTATGACGATCGCAAGAGTCGTAAGAGCATCTGTCATTGCCCAACTTGGGAATAGATAATCATTTTGGGATGGGGTGTTATGACAAGTGTCATGACCATACTGTAGTGTTGGACAAGTGTCCTTAGGTGTGGGTTTTGGGCCATGAGGCCATGTTGGATGCCCATCTCAAGGAAAGCTCATTTTTGCCTTGTATAATTCTATTTAAACAAGTGCTTTGAGAGAAGATGTATTATGTGATTGATATGTATTATTATGCTGCTGGATTATCTCTAGATATGAGTGTCGAAGACTCCTGCAAGAGCATTGACTCTGTAAATATTTTGTAAACCTCATTGTTTAGATAATACATTTGAGTTGTGTTTTGGAGTGTGGGGTTTTTCACCCTTAAGGGTGTTCCCCATGTTATATCTTGTCTCTCTCTTCTTTTATCTTACATTCTTGTGTTGTGTATTTCTGCAATATCTTTGTTATTGGATTAATAACTCTATAATTGTAAAGGTAGAAAATAATTTGCACTCATCTCTCCTCATTAGATTAGTGTAGGAAGCAATTTCTGCACACCTAGCTTCCTTTCAAGTTGTGTGAAACATTAATATTTAATATTGTGTATTAAGACATTGGGACGATGTCTCTTCCAAGTGGGGAAGGATGTCATGTCTCACACTTTCTAGATTCTTGAACTTAGCTATAAATAGAAGTATCAGATGTTTATTTTTTATTATGTTATAAATGGATAATTGTTTGTGGATAAAGTAAATGTTATTTTTCTTGATGTAACATCAGAAAATGTCCCCTTGGGGGTTTTTCCCTCATAAGGTTTAGCTCCCAGGTCTTTTGCATGCATTTAGCACATCTTAGTTCATATTTTGGCATCTCGATGGAATGAGGCCTAAGTTTCATGGCAAAGTGGACCTAGGAGAATCCCTTGACCTTAGCCTTGCCCAAAATAGGGGGAGGACTTGGGCGTCCGTGCCCTATTTTGGGTCAGGCCCAAAATTTAAGTGTCAGTTTATGACCGTTATTTGGTCCTTTTGCCGACACGGTAAGTTTTGATTTTTGAAATCTTGGCGGGAGTGCTTGTAGTTGCATATAAAAGCATGTTTAGGCATTCATTTGAAAACTAGATGATTACTAGCAAGCTATTATGTTCTCAAGGTGATTCAAGGCTTTCATTGTGTTGCAAGAGCAGACTTGTGTGTTTTGTGTGTTGATATTTGCAGATTTGGACATCAATTTCCTCATGGAATGAAGAGTATCTTCCTCCCATGAGAGATTCACTACAAGGTGACATTATATTGTATTTTCATCATTGATTCCTTTGGTTTTTACCTCTACCTCACAAGGGCACACAATCTTTATATGAAAACGGTGTTCAGAGACTTAAGTGTCCTCCGAGGCTTGACCCTCTAAACACCACAACCCCTAAACTAAATCTTGTGATTGTAGGTTACAGGTGTCGCATTTGGGAAAAGTGAAGTTGCAGGAAGCATTGGAAGGCATCAAGGATTTAGGAACTAAAGAGAAGCAGGACATCAGAGCATTTCCAGGACTTGGGCGCTTGCTCTAGTGTCTGTAGATAAATTTCTAGAAACAGAAGTTACAGGGTTGATCAGTGTCGGAAGGAGGTTTGGATCCCATGAAGAAAGTGTACCTTGGACTAGGGCACCCACTCCAGTGTCCCCGATTGCTTGACTTTGGAACCCCAAAAATAGGTACTCTATGATTTGGTATTTTAGTCTTGTCTGCAAGAGCTTTTTCTGTTATTTGTCAATTTGTTGTCGTATTTGCATAATTAGGGTTTTAATGGTCAATTGAGCATAGGAGAAGGAAAATTGATAATTAAATTCCCTAATCCAAGTTTCCCTACATCTCACAAATGATCTAGGGTATGATAGTGCACGCCACTCGACCCTAGATCCTTGAATGTATAGTGGAAAGGAGGATTTAAACATCAAAACACTAAAACATTAACAAATCCAATTTTCCCCTAAACATTTTTGGTGAACCCGTGTTTTTGGACTTAAATTGAAACTTTCTGAGTGTGTGTCTTCAGATTTGTATTGATTTCATTCATTCATATAGTCATTCATTTTATTGCATTGAGAAAAATTCAAAAAAATTAAAAAATTTGGAAAATACAAAAAAATTGCATTGTTTGGCTTACTAAATTGCATCAATTCTCTCTAAATTTTCTTAATTCATGATTTTTGCATTAGATCTGATATAAACTACAGAAAAATCCAAAAATTCAAAAATTTGCATTGGATTTTCTTGGTTAATTTGCTAGGGTTTTGTGGAAATTTTGACAATTTTATATAACCTAGTAATTCCAAAATCTAGGGTTGGTAGGAAAAATCTTTTCTCAGATTTTTCTCCTTATTTTAGAGGCTCATTCAAATTTTCATTTGGCTTTAGTCTTGCATTTTAGTGTAAATTTGCATTTAGATTTAAAATATTTGCATTTTTGCATAGAAAATTTCAACAAAAACTAGCAATTTTGATGCATTTTCATTAAATTTCCATGGGCATTTTGCATGTTCAAGCTTGAAAATAATTTTCATATCTGAGAGTATTTAATTTCCATCATAAATCAGACTTCAAAGCATTCTCATATCATTTTGTCCCAAGATCTCAAACCTAAGGCTTCAAAAACAACGATTTTCACTAAATTTAGCCTTATCGACTTTATAAACTTGCACCATAGGAGTGTTGTGAAAGGTATTTTTTCATTAATTGTCTATTATTAGGGTAATAATTTTCTTCCCCTCATAAAAAACTTCACAACACGCTTTTATCAGGCTCTTGTAGTGAAAATTTTTCAAAAAACTACACATTTTATCTATTTTTGCCCTAAGGTTTGACCTAGTTTTCACTCCAAACATGTTGTGACAAATCTTATGGATTGAGGTGACTAATATCATTGATATTATTTTCTTTACCTCTTGATATTCATTACAACACCTCCTTTTCTAGGTCTTGGAATTGAAAAATCATGAAAAATAGCCTATTTTTGCTATATTTTCACTAGGGCTTTACCTTAAGTGGCACTAAAAGCGTGTTGTGTTGGATATTTTGGCACTAAGTGGCTTATGTTACTGATATTATTTGGTTTCCATCATCATTTTCCTCACAACACCCTTTGTTATGCTCTTTTGCATTGAGTTTACGTTAAAAAAGTGCATATTTTGACATATTTTCACTATATTTCAACTTGGCATTAACTTAAATCACATCAAGATTGTGTTGAGAAGGATAATTTTGCTGTTTTGGACTGATATAAGACATATAACTTGCTTCCCTTGACTGAAATCCTTACACTATGATGCAGAGGAAAACGAACAAACTCAATTTTTTACTAACATAGTTCATAAAAATGGGTTTCAAATCCATTAGCTTATCATAAACCAAGGCCTCTACATAGCACAACTTTGTGTTTCAACTCCTCAGGCCAAACTAGACTTCACAAGGCCTTCTTATATCTTAGGAATATCAATTTAATAGAAACAAAGCACATACCAAGGTCTGTCCCACCATGCAAACAACCAACTCTTCATAGACTGTCATAACTCCTAGTAGCCCTCTTTAAGGGACTGTCAAAGCATAAATTCTACCATAGGACCCTTCTCAAGACTGTGATTACAAATTTGGATACCCATTAACAAGTTTTAAATCATATCTGAAAACCAACATAGGTTACTTTGGGAAGTAGTAATAAAAAATGGACTGTCACCGTGCCAAATAGGCCTAATAGGCTTTACATACACAAGGGCTTATTGGTACTATGGGTTCTAGTCCCAAATTCATTCATCCAACACTTGGAAACATTCAATACTAATCTATATAAACTTATTAATTCATCAAAATCCCATCTCGCAATGATATGAGCACAAACCCTAAGGCTTACCTTCTTGACTGCTCCTAAACTCTGTTTTCTGGACTATACACAGAAATGCAGTCTTAAAACTTTGATTTTCCCCCACATCAACCTTAGTTATTTGGTTGGAGACCTCAATAATTTGAAGGCAAATACTACCACAATCATTTCCACCAAGGATTAGTAACATGCAATGGATAAAAAGGAAAAAACACAGTTATCTTATTCACTATTTACCCTAATAGAGGGTTTTGACTGTTAACACAAGAATGGCAATATCTTTCTCAAAACTCCACCAATCTTCATGAAAACAAAAGACAATGGAGGGTGATTGAAAATATTATCACTTACAAACAACTAGGCATCATTCCCTATTCGTACAGGGCTGTACAACAATAGAAAACAGTGAATTTATGTGGAAATACACTCAAAACAGTGCCTTTATTGATTCAAACTTCAAACCTTCAAATAAGCCTCATACATTTGAAAGAAGTCATTTGGGGTCCCAGAAACTGCCTCCACCATCGAGTTTTTATGATTTCTAACTGCACTAACTGACTGTTTTAGTAACTGTCTTCTTTTACCGACTGTTACATGTTTAGAAAGCTTTTTAATATGTGGTTTAACCTTGGACAAGGTTCTAACTCATCTTCAAACCCTTGACATGCCTTTAAAGGCTTACAAACATGAAAATTAAAATGACTGCCCCCTACAATAAGATTGTCCTCCTTAGGACTACAACATGAAGAGTAGATTTTTAGACATTTGGACATAGTCCTTTTACAAACATGGCTTCAAGCCTTATTACAACATGAGGATGGTCTCAAGGACCTTGTTGAACCAAACAAACTATCTAGAGATCAAGTAAAACCTAGATGTCTTGGTGCTCCTGCACCACACTACCCTTTGGTTTATTCATTTGCATTAAAAAAGTACAAAATTCCAAGCATTTTTGGCCGTCAATCATATCCTTCTCCTAGGATTTGTTCTCTTAGTTTGTGCATTGTGTGTTGTATGATTTTATAAGATTTATGACACACTATCCTAAAAACAACATCCCTTTGAGAAGAAGTAAAAGATTAATGGGATCTAGTGCTCTTAAAGAAGTTGGTACTTTGGACACCTTCCTTACAAAGGGAGAAACTCAAATTGTGCAAGATATTATACATCCTCCAACCACAATGGAAGAACAAACTTTTCATGATGCTGATAATACTACTGAGGCAACAGGATATGTATCTGATGAGCAAATAGAAAAATTGGATAAAGAGCTAGCTGAATTTCAATCATTTATGGAAAATGAGAGAATAGCTGAGGAAGTTGTCCCTACAATTCATAATATAAGAGAATTGATAAAAGAGGGACAAGATGGTGTAAATGCAATTTGTGGTCTAGCATATATTGTACAAACCAACATTATTCTAGTGACCGAATGTGCATAAGTGATAAATAACACTCTATCACCATCTCATACTCAAGTTTCAGCACCTATACCGACTACAGGAATATCTACTTTTACGTCAATGAACTTAACAACTAATGCGAATGCTTGTAGTAATGCTACCACTAATATTGGAGTATCTAATGGCACTAATTACAAAGATGTGGGATTTGATCATCAAAATTTGGTTCCTAAAGGGACCTCCTCTATGCATAATTATTCTCAACCACCCATCTATTCCACTCATTTCCAACCATCTATGACCTACTCACAACCATCTTCAACCTATCATTATGGCTAACCACCATTAACATATTCTCAGCCTCCACCTATCATATCTCAAGCTCATTCACCTCCTCACTTTGGTTCTAATTCCTCACAACAAACCACATCTCCCAATGACGCAACCCTAAACCAACTTTTACAGGGCATGACTACTTTGCAACAAAAGGTAACAAACTTGACAAATTCTTCACAACCTAGTCTACCAACATATCATGCCCATAATCCCCTTTCTTATGCAATCTTGAGAACTCCTATTCCTGAGAGGTTTGAGACACCCCGCTTTGAAAAATATGGTGGAAAAGGTGATCCTAATATTCATGTGGCAGCATTTATAGCTATGTGTAGTGATTTTTATTTGGAAGAGGATTTGTTAGAAAAACTTTTCCCACGATCTCTCAAAGATACTACTTTAAAATGGTTTTACTCATTGCCTCCAAATTCAATACACTCCTTTTCAGAGTTGATTGATCAATTTTTACAACATTTTCAAGCAAACATCAGACCCCAAGTCACTCTTATCGACTTGGTTCAATGCAAACAAGGTCCCAAAGAAAAGTTGATTGAATTCATTAGTCGATATCAAGGACTTTATGCACAGATTCAATATCAGATGAAAGATGAGGATGTTCAAAAGATATTCATTACAAATCTACAACCTAATATTCATGATAAGATTCTCTTGATGAAATACAACTCCTTTCAACATTTATGCACCGCTCTTCGTGATTACCAACTTTTGTCTAGTTAGTATGAAAACCAAAACTCATCGGCTCAAGTTGGTCAATCCATGGGTGGATCATCACAAAACAATTTTAAGAGAAACAATAATAGGAGTTTCATCAAGATTAATGTACCAAATATGAACAACTTTTTGAATGTTTCAGCTATATCAAATCCGAAGGAAGCATCATACCAACCAAGAAAGTTTACTCCGATATCTGAGTCTTATCATTCTATCATGAATCAAGCTGTGAGTAATAACATTCTGAAGCTTCCCCCGATCAAGCTGTTGATCCTAATAAACAAGGAACTTACTTTGATGCTAATGCCTTTTGTCATTATCATTAGACTCAAGGACATGACACTGAATGATGTATGCATCTTAAACATGAAATACAGGACCTTATCGATTCAAATGTCATCCAAGTATCAGGTGTGAATGACAATGGAAATAAGTCAGTTGCTCTGCCGAATCAAAACTTACAAATTTTCACTAATCCTTTCCCTAAACATACTGAAAATAATATGGTGGAATAGGTTTAGTGGAAGCAGACGAGGATGATTACTTGGACTATGATACTATCGTCAGAATGATGTAAGTAGATAAGATGCATCTTAAACATGAAATACAGGACCTTATCAATTCAAATGTCATCCAGATATTAGGTGTGAATGACAATGGAAATAAGTCAGTTGCTCTGCCGAATCAAAACTTACAAATTTTTACTAATCCTTTCCCTAAACATACTAAAAATAATATGGTGGAACTGGGTTTAGTGGAAGAAGACAAGGATGATTACTTGGACTATGATACTATTGTCAGAATGATGTAAGTAGATAAGAAACAAGTGGACAATTCACCTCATCCACGAAGAAATGAAATTTATGCTGAGGTTCCTCCTCTGTTATCCTTATATGGATCGAGAGATAATCAAAATGCATCAGAAAAGCAAGCACAACAACCGATACAGACAAGTAAGATGGTACATGATGATTCCTGTTATTGTTCTAGAAAGATTCAACAACAAAAACTCACTAAAAATTAGAAAAGAGCAAGATGACAATCAATAGTCAGAAATAATAGTGGTTCTCCCCCTCATAAGCACCAAAAAGTCTCATTTAAATAAGGATTTAAGGAACAAGAATCATATGTTAACAAACAAGACTTTCATAAGAACCACTCAAATTTTGCATTAAATATGATTGAATACCTCTCCAAGAGGTTTGCAAGTTCCAAGATCTAATACGAAGACCCTACAGGTAAGTATCTCTAACTCTTTATCTCTCTCGTGATGTGCTTCCCCCGTAATGTGTTATATGTTGTTTAGGCCTCTTGGGATGACATTAGATTCTACCGTAAGGTTCGGGATACCAGGAGGCTGCCTCTGTTGTGACCTTCTTCTATTTGTATCATCATTCTTCTAAATTGCCTCTCTCTAATTTCATTGTTGTGTGTTGTGTCTTACAGACATAGCGTCATGGTTGGTGACCTGGGGGCACCCTCCTACATAACTGTCCCTAAGACACTTGTTTCTCCTCTCTTATTTATTATTTCCCTTCCTCTAGTGTTTCCATCTAGCGGGCAGATGATGACAAACATTTATACTGATGTCGACCTAGTGTCCCTTTCGAGAGCAATCAAAAAATGGATTTAGTTCCTAATATGACGATGGGGTTGTATATCTTATCAGATGCTTGGCTAGTGGAAGCACTCATGCTTTCCACATAGTGAATTTTATGATGTTTCTGTCACATTTAAAAACCTTAACAATATTGTTGCTTCATGCACCTTTGTTTGCCTTTGAATCTAGCCTTGGCGGTACTTGATTCGGAGAGCTTCATGATATAGCCCCACAGTTATCCTCGAACTCTGAATTCATGGTATAACCTTGACTCTTTGTGTGGTTAATCATATGCATTGATGTTGTTTATCATGATGTTGTATACATTAACATGTTTCTTGCAAGGATGTGTTTGTGGGAATATTTGGTGATCGTAAAGTACATGTCACCTCTGGGGGGCATGGGCTTTGCGAAAGTCGATGTTCCCTTGTGTGTTTTCTTCCTACCTTAACATGCTTGATATCGATAACTGATATCAACCACCTTAAGGTGGGGGCATATATAAGGTAAGCTGTCTGTTATAGATGTTAGCAATGTGTTTGACCTCAGATGTAAAGACTTGCACCCCAGAGTAGTGCATCGTGCATCCTGAGTTTGTTTGCAATCAATCAATCATGTAAGCCCTCTGTGGAAGCAAGATATCATGTATATCCTTTTTATCTTAAGCCCTTTGCAGAGGCAGGGATGGTGTATTTCACAGAATAGATTGCATCATCCTGTCATTTTCAAAAGTCCTCTGTGGAGGCAGGGAGCAGTTCTGTGACTAACTCAACCCTTAAGCGTGTCTTCGATGATTGTTGTGGTGAATCCCAATCATCGGTGTGTACCTGTAATGTGCCTGAGATGGTGTTGGACCTAGATATAGGTACACTCCATTACTTGTCTGCGGTGTTTTCTCTGTGTCTTCAAGTGTGTGTGTTTTGGCGTGCTTGTTTTGTGTTGCATGTTTGTTGCCTTGTATGCAAAGACCAGTTCCCTCAGGTAGTGCTTCCTGCATTTTAGGAGGTTTTGCGTGTCTTGCATGTGTGTTGCCCCATATATACAGAGAATTGTGCCCTAAGGTAGTGCATCCTGTATTATGGGAGGTTTGTTTACTTTCTAGTACTTGCATTTGCATTTCATATATATGAGAAAAAGAAAAGAAAAGATATCATTTTTGTCTTCCATGCATTAATGTGTCTTCTATGCATTGATTGTATTCTCTATGTTCTGCATGACTGTAACTGTCTTCTCTATGTGTTGCATGTCTGTTACTATCTCCTATGTGATTGGCATGTCTTCTCTGTGCTTGGCGTGTTTGCTGTGTTTGTGACCTTACTTTAATGCAGGTATTGGCCTTGCGTTTATACATACATTAAAGTGGGGGCTAAATGTAATGTCAGAAAATGTCCCCTTAGGGGATTTTCCCTCATAAGGTTTAGCTCCCAGGTCTTTTGCATGCATTTAGGACATCTTAGTTCATATTTTGGCATCCCAATGGAATGAGGCCTAGGTTTCATGGCAAAGTGGACATAGGAGGACCCCTTGACCTTAGCCCTGCCCAAAATAAGGGGGATAGGACTTGGGCACCCGCACCCTAGTCCTGCCCTATTTTGGGTCAGACCTAAAATTTAAGTGTCAGTTTATGACCATTATTTGGTCCTTTTGCCGACACGGTAAGTTTTGATTTTTGAAATCTTAGTGGGAGTGCTTGTAGTTTCATATAAAAGCATGTCTAGGCATTCATTTGAAAACTAGATGACTACTAGCAAGCTATTGTGTTCTCAAGGTGATTCAAGGATTTCATTGTGTTGCAAGAGTAGACTTGTGTGTTTTGTGTGTTTCTATTTGTAGATTTGGGCGTCAATTTCCTCATGGAATGAAAAGCATCTTCCTCCCATGAGAGCTTCACTACAAGGTGACATTATATTGTGTTTTCATCATTGATTCCTTTGGTTTTTGCCTCTGCCTCACAAGGGCACGCACTCTTTATCTGACAACAGTGTTCGGAGACTTAAGTGTCCTCCGAGGCTTGACTAAGGGAAGCCTCTAAACACCACAACCCCCAAACCAAATCTTGTGATTGCAGGTTACAGGTGTCACATTTGGGAAAAGTGAAGTTGTAGGAAGGATTGGCAGGCATCAAGGATTTAGGATCTGAAGAGAAGCAGGACACTAGAGCATTTCTAGGACTTGGGCACTTGCTCTAGTGTCCTCTACAAACAAATTTCTAGAAATAGAAGTTACAAGTTTGATCAGTGTCGAAAGAAGGTCTGGATCCCACGAAGAAACTAGTACCTTGGACTAGGGCGCCCACTCTAGTGTCCCCGACTGTTCCACTTTGGAGCCCCAAAAATAGGTACTCTGTGATTTGGTATTTTACTCCTGTCTGCAAGAGCTTTTTCTGTTATTCATCAATTTGTTGCCGTATTTGCATAATTAGGGATTTAATGGTCAATTGAGCATAGGAGAAGGAAAATTGATAATTAAATTCCCTAATCCAAGTTTCCCTACATCTCACAAGTGATCTAGGGTATGATAGTGCTTGCCACTCGACCCTAGATCCTTCAATATATAGTGGAAAGGATGATTTAAACATCAAAACACTAAAACATTAACAAATCCAATTTTCCCCTAAACACTTGAAAATGATGAAATGGATGTTATGCAAAGCTTTAGCTATTGATTTTGGGATACTAATCTATTAATGGAAAATTGATTTTAATGATTGCAAGTATTTTTCAAAGGCAAGAGTGTGGTTAAGGCAGAGTTAACTAGCCACCTGACAAGGATGGGATGGAGAGAAACTCTATATGGCACACACAAGCACTTAGTTTGTAGTTCATCTGCATTTTATCATTATTTGAATGATCTCTATGTTGATGAATTGATTTATTAATTTTTGTAGAAAATATTTCTCTAATACTTCCTAGATGCATAGCTAAATGATTTGATCGGTAAATTTAAATGTCTTTTCATTAACACAGAATAAATTTAAAAGTCATATTCTTTTTATTAAATTATATATGTAGGAAAATGATTTTTATCTTAACACTAATTACCTAAATTTTTTTGGAAGATAATTGTGTAATAAATTAAAGAAATGTTAAAATAACTATATATATTAGTGGTAATGTTTAATTAATGTGAAAAAAATAAATTCTTTTCTTTACTAGATAGACAAAATAAAAAAAAATCAGTAAAAAGATAGAAATAAAACAAAAATAAAGGAAAGAAAACAAAAAGAAAGCAAAAATGATAGAAAGAGAAAAAATTAAAAAGATGAAGAATATAGAAACACAATAATAAAAAGGAAGGAAAATCTGCAAGAAATTCATTCAGAGAAAAAAAAGACATAGGAAACACACCGGAGGGGATAAGACATAGAGAGAGAAGAATAGATAACAATGAAATGAGAGAAAAACCTGTGAAAGAACACTAGAGAGGGAAGCACAGGAAGAGCATAATACCATCTGTGGAAGAACTCAGATTGTACAAGTACCTCTTCCGATCTTTTTTGTATTTTCTATATAGGTTTAGCTATATCAGCCTTTTACCATCTGTGTAAACTTTTATATTATATCAGTTGTTCCTCACCCTTTTCTTTGGCCTGATCTATTCTCTATATTCAACATTGCATTGTATAATACTGATCTTCTTTTATTAATCGACCTTGAACTTGACCCTTAAGTCTTTCGTTTATCAACAGCATCTTATAAACCATGTCAAAGGTGATTTGTCAAAATTGTTTAAAGTTAACCTTTATTCCTTTCTTTAGTGGTCGGTTCCATCGTAATACAATTTGTTATTATATGATTCATCTTGTATTCTTTGTGCCATGGCCTAGTTTGATCCAAACAACCTTTTATTTGTTGTAAACTTTTTGTATATCTAAATCGGCTTGAGTTGCTTTGCAATGGCTAGCTCTTAGTTATTGTAACATATTTGCACTTAGATGACTGGTAAAATACTTTAAATCATTCTTGTAGCTTTTCAATGGTCTCTTGCATGAATCTACCTACATTTTATCCTCCATTCGGCATTTAAATCATCCCATCGACCCTTTATGGAATACAATCGGCCCTCAAAACGTGTTCTTGATTCTATTAAAATTATTTCTTTGGTCTTAATACTATTATCTTTGGATGTAATTTTAAAACCCTCTACAACTTTAAGCCTCATTTGATCAGCCTTATCTTAACACCATTCGACCTTTGAAATGTATAAATTACCTTACTACATCTGAGCGGCCTTTTTCCAACTTAATCGACCTTCTTTCCTTCTTGTCTTGGATTGGCATGCTTCTTACATTGTCCTTTTGTTTAATAGCTTATGAGGTCCCGTGTATGTTTTAAATCTGTTGTTTACTTTTGTTCGAAAGAGGTCTGTATGCTCTAATTCTAGCAGCTTCATTTAATTATTTTAAAATATAAATAACTTTGTAAGAGAATCAACTTTTTTCTTTCATTGTTCTTTGTAACTATTGGAATCAACCTGCTTTCAAATTTGAGTGGCCTTTCTATTTTGACCACTCTAGTATCTAATCGGCCTCAGTGATATTTTGAATCCGCTAAACCCTGTTATGTTCGGGCCTAACTAGGGTTACCCATAAACAACAAAAGCCTAATTGAGCAAGTAGTCATGGGTTCAAACCGTAGTATGAATACCTTAAAACAAGAGAGGTATGCTTATAAATCTCGTGTATGAAGGGCTTCCTATTCCTTCACATGTAAATAGAAAATCTGGCATTTGTTTTTGGATTTGGCTTTACTTATGATGTTCTTAGTTTACCTACATGTAGTACCTGACCGAAATAGTGCTTGCTCTTCGAAGTTCTCAGGCTTAACCATTATCCAAGGGCTACATGTATATATATGTCTTTGTCTGTATACTTGAAAGCTCCAAGTTAGCTAACAGAGATTAGTAATATAAGTACAACCTCATTCCTTGCTCGAGCTGCTATGCTAAGTCATTGTAATAATAAGTATGAAGAAAGCTTGGATTATTATTCAAAGAATCACCTTCCCTAATGTGCTTCACTCTCTTTGCAAACTTTAACGTCCATTAATTGTTATACCGCCAGTCTTTCATTATGATTCTCTAATCAGCCTCTTTATTCTTTGTTTGACTTTACTTAGAGTGTTCGGTCTAATCTATTGGCCTTCCTTATTCAGTTCGGCCAGTTTAATTTTAAACCTCCTATTGCACAATTATCTCGATCTTTACAATATTGTCCTTCTTTTACTATTATTGGTATAGATTAAATATTTGGTATTATTACTATTATTTCATTAATTATATTTTTAAATAGAAGTGGTTATCCTTACTGGTGGAATAATAAAACTCTAATTACCGGTTTCATAATTAAATGGATGTGTTGACTTAAATACGTGTAAATAGAAATGCCTATGCAATCTTTTACTTTCCTTCTTATGTTTCCACTATTACAGATAGAGAAGTCAATAATGTTATGATAGGATTACAATTTACATAATTTATATATATAGATATGTATTTTATTCAAATTCACTCTGGAAAAGGTCTGGGTTCGTTACAAACATGTGTGGGTAGGTGTACCTTTATATAAGTTTGATTTTGCCTTAATCATAATGAATAAGAAGCTCATGTATGTCCTACTTTCTTTTTTCTTATTACATTCACTATTGACTACTTTAATGTGTAAACAATATGTTGGCATCTTCAAATTTTGGTAAAATTTGAAGTGCCCATGATGAAAAATTGATGTCAACACTCATAAATGCACCTATGAAATCTACCCCAGTAGCCTACTTTGGAGGATCACAATTTGAATCTTGTTCACTTTTATGTCAAATCACTTGGTGAGTGTATTCATTTGTCATATGTAAGCATGAATGATTTATTTCAACTTCATGTGATTAGATTTGATAAGCTTTTGAAGCACCAAGTTGGAGGGTTCTAGGATTGTTTTGATGTTTGCATATTTTCAGGCTTGCAAAGTAGCCTCGTGTTCAGATTGGTATTTCATAACTGAGAGATCATCATGATGGATGGATTGGTATTTGACATTCCCTTAACATTCATATGCTCCCTGGTCTAGTTTTAGAGCCTCAGGATCAAGCTTGATATTTTTCAAAGTCAAAAGCAAATGCAATTTGTCATATTTTGACATCTGCATTTCCAGAATGTTTCAGAGGGGTCGTCTTTGACCTTTAATATTTTGTGAAGGAAGTGGATTGGGGAAAAATCCTTTTGCACATATGTTCAATGGACCTAAATGAAATAGTCTCTCCAGTGGCAGCTTCCTGGGAAGAGACTTGGTATTTTTTCAGGGTGGTGACTTGGTGAGCCCTAGTTAGTTTTTGACAACTGCAGTTTTAGAAAAGGCTAAGTGAGCCACTTTGAATGTTAATATCTTACAATCTTGATGGTATCATGCAAATCCTTTTTACAACCATGCTTCCATATCATTAGACCACATGTTTGTGCATTTTCATGACTCTAGGAGATTGTTTGACCAGTTTTCCAGGGTGATTTTGGAGGCTATTTGACTTGTTTTGGTCACAGTGTGAAGATGTCAGAAAATAAATTCTAATAACCACCCACTTCAATTTTTAACCTCAGAAGCATATTGAAGCAATTTTAGATCAATTTAGGATAAAAATTGTGTCAAAACAATTTTTTTTAGTCGGGCCCACAAGGGGACCCGACATGTGTCACATAATTGTTGTTGTTGGTGAGGCTTATAACAGAGTTCAGAGACACTTTTCTCATTCCTATTCTCTTCTCACAATGAATAAAGTGGATCAACAAACAAAAATATTGGGTTTTCAAATATTCAAAGGTAAATTTCTCCTTATGGAAAATATGGAGAATGAGGGCATCATGTAGGATGATGGTGTCATGTGGAGAAGTGACATGGATAAGGAGAATGAGGAATCTAAAGTCCATGTTTCTTCTCAAGTTGTAGAATATCCTTTGATTCAAACTGTGGAAAGTTGTCATATGAAAGAAAAAAGTGAATGGGAAGAGAGAGACACTGCCTACTCATGTTAGAAGTATGGACATTTTCTCTAAATCAAGTGGCATTGCACTATCACAGAGTGAGACAAAGTGTAGTTCATTAGATGATAAGATGTTGAGGCAGCCCTTCAGGCCTAATAACAAGGTCCACTAAGGGTTACTCAATTGTGAATTGTAGGAGATGTGAAGGAGGGTAATAAGGTTGCAATAAGTGTTATGGTCCACAGTGGGGTAAAAGGTGCCAGTAGAGTGCAATGGTTCAAAACAACTACTCATGATCTAGAACCTAATGAAAGTGGCATGGAAGCCATAAGCACATCAAGAATTGCTAAGACATTTCGTATTCTACTTGCTACTATTGGCTACAATCTAGTTGCAAAATATACTCTTGTGGCTCAAGATGGTGAATGTGGTGAACCATCACTTGTTATCTCAGACAAGAGAGTGGAAACATTGCCACCAAATTTGAACTTCCTTTCTATTACTGGTGACTTTTCTGGAGGGGGGGTTTGATAGCTACTTATGGCTATATTGGAGGTCACAAAGGCAATAGTGATTACAATTGGTATTTGCATGAGAGTGAGAATGAATTAGGCACTTTAATACCTAAAGCAATAGGATAGCTTCAGTATCAAATAACAAAAGGTGCTGCCCATAAATTTATATCCTTCAAGTGTTTACCTATTCAGGATGATGGTGTTATTGGAGAAGTACAGACTACCATGAGCCATGAGCATGTCCAACCAAGTTCTCTAAGAATACTTTCCTTGAAGATTTTAGGAGATTGTGTTAAGGGAGCTGAGTTACATCTTGACAAGAGATACTAGCAAGGATTATCGAATTGGAGGGTAGGGATGGAGGAAACTTTGAGGAAATAAGAGGTTTTTCACAAAGATTTGGAATCAATGGTTTCCACTTTCTAGTTCTATCATTGGCGATAAATTGCATTGGGTCGATCCAAAACGTTTGATTGTTGGTAAATTTGATGAGAAAATGGGCACATGGGTGGGTAATTGTGGGAGAGTCACAGAGGAGAATGGAGGTGCTATTGGGATGGAAGTTCCAGTGGAAGCAATGCCCATGAATCCACATTTGTAGGGAAATTCTAGAATACTCCAATTCGTAGGCTGTAAGAGAGTTACTCAAACTGCTAATAATTTTTCCTATGTTTTGGATGCATATGAAAGGGGGTATACCCAGTCTCAAGGTTGGCTAACATTGTTTATGGGCACAGGGCATAAACTACAAATATTTTTGTAGATAATGGTTCTTATAGGGAGTTTCTTGTAAATCACTTTCAAGTTTCCTCTATTGATGAAGAGAGTGCAGCAAATGATGAAGGAATTGATGCTAATTCTTCTTTGGAAGCTCTTATGTATGTTAGAGAATCTGCCATGTCTTTTGTTAAGGGGTCTAAACTCTCATCTACACATCAACGACATTACCGCAATGGTCAATGAGAAGGAGCACGAGAGAGCGGTGGACTTATGGCTTTTTCTCACATTCCTGCAAAGACTAATCAAAGATCGTGCAAGAGAGCAGTGAACTTAGGGTTTCTTCCTGCATCCCTGCAAACATCAAGACATTTTGATGCGGTATCATGGTGGAATAAAGGATAATGAAAAGTTTAAAATATGGTCAATGTTTTAAAGTCCCCGCATTCCCGCAAAAAGCTAGACCACAAAAATAAAATAAGTGTGTTCTGGAAAACATAAAAGTGCAAATATAAAAATAATTTTGTGGTGAATAAAAAAGCACTTATGGGGAAACTTTTTTGAAGCGTGACATTAATGTAAAAAAATTTTCACTAAAAAGTATAACATTTTCACTGGAGGAGAAATGTTTATTGCTGACGAAAGAGGAGAATTAATGTATAGAAAAATATTTTGTATTGGTGAAATTATTTTCATAGGAGAAAGGAAGATAAATATTTTCTGCAAAAGGAGATAAAATAAACAATAAGATAATGAAAATTTCCAGGTAGGTAATTATTTTACCTAAAGAATATAGTTCAATTGAAAATGTATAAAGATGAATATAAATATAAGATTGCCGACAAAAAGGGGGATTATTGTATTTTGTACAATTATTTTTCACGGGGTTGTGAAAAACAAAGGAGGTGAAGTCAAATATTTTTATTTGCAAGAAAATAATGTAAAGTTGTGATGTGAAGAGGTGGGAAACTGAATAGCCATTTTTTTGTAAAAGGTCTGAAGGTTGTTGCTTCCTTTATCCATATAAGAAGGAAATAAAGACCTTGGGGATCTCTCTCTGGGGGATTTGATTTTGGAAAAGCAAGACAGTGTAAAGGCCAATTTTCTGAAGCACAGTAATGGAAAGACTATATTCACCTGGTGCCTGAATTCTGGTGTCAATTGTTTGTTGAAAATTCATTGCTAAACTATTATTTGGTTGTCTCTAATTCAATTTTTCTTGTCATTCAAATCATTATATCAAGCATATTTTTGATTTGTCAAATCATTTTCCTATTTTGTGTGGTTTGTTTAATGGGTTCCTTCAAGCAAGGATTAAATTCTTTTAAACAAGTCGCAGTGGCCTGGAGAATTTAATTGGATCATTAAAGAAGAGCCTGATATTTGATATTCTTACATGTTTATGCCACTCATAGACATATGAGTGCCGAACAATCTAAATTGTAACTAGAGGGAAGACACACATCTATCTATGATTAGCCTCCATTTCCTAGTTGAGGAAAATCCACCGATCATTCAACTTCCAAAATCATTCCTTATATATATTTCAAACACAGTTTTGGTTTTCTGTTTGTAGGAGTAGGAGTAGGTGGTGCAGTCACGGTAGGAGGGTTCATAGAATGAACTATCCAGACCATGCAGCAAGAGTAAACACAATGGAAACAACTCAAAGATATGAAACAAATGTAGACTCAGTCACTCAGTATACCATAGAATGCAAATACATTCTGGCTGACAACATGCAGGCTTACAACTAGGGCTCAAAGGCCTGATTACAGAATATTAGAATATGCACAAGATATAGCTTTGAAATCCCTTCATGAAGAATGTAAACTATTGACCTTATAAATCATAAGAACTACTTTCCTAAGGATCTATTACATCAATATATATCATCTCTAAAACATAAGATTCCTCTGTGTCAGCCAAGGAAGATCACAAACTCCAATGATGAGTTGTAACATGTGTACATGGATAGATCGGACCTAAATTAGTAGAAATCCTCCGCAAATGAATAGAATGATGTGAGGATCTCAAGGAAGGTTGGCCACAAACCAAAGATCAATGAATTATGTGTCATTAGGCTCCACAAGTCGAGGAATGCTCTGCAAGTCTTCTCCTTTAGCTGATTATCTAAGACTGTCAAGATGCTCTGTTCTGAGAAAGCAATCGATCTTCTAATAGTGGTAACTTTCCGGTACTTAGTCCAAATGCTCTAAATTCTAGATATGATGTAGATGAATGAATCTAGATGCTAAGTCTAGCTCTACGAGATCTAAAATGCTACTGCGGTAGAATATAGACCAAAATATAGAAACTGCTACTGACTAAACTGCCTGAACTGAACTGGAAAATGAAAAGAAACAAACTAAACTGCAAACAAACTAAAATGCAAATGTTTTTAGTTGATGCAAGGTTTCTCTTGAACCATGGATGTTCCTGCATCAGACATCCAGGGTTATTGAAAAAGTGACTCCCTCACTTTGCTGGGGCTGGGGGAGAACCAAAATGGTCCACCTCAACCTGAGAAATCCATGATGAATCTTCTTTCAGTCTACCTTTCCACTTCACAAGGTATTCTTTGTATTGTCTTCCTCTGGTTCTATGTCCAACTCTACTATCCAAAATCTCTTCAATTTGTTCTAATTCTTGTTGTGGTAACTTCTTCTTCAAGTCCTCGGCCATGCTGTCACTGAACTCTACTTCATGATACTGATATAGGTCTACAATGTTGAAAATAGGTGATATGCCCAATGTCTCCAGTAGCCCCACTTCATATGCATTTCCTGAATTAAATTTTCTGAGTATCCACCAAGGTCCAAACTTCTTCATCTTCAACTTGTTATATGTCCCAATTGGAAATCTTTCTTTTCTCAAGTATACCATCACTTCATCTCCAACTACAAATTCCTTATGCCTTCTATTCTCATCTGCTTGATCCTTATATTTTCTATTCATATCTTCCAAATGCTTCTTTACCTGAGTATGCATTGTCTTCATGTGATCTACAAAAGTACTTCTCTTTTCTTCTGTAGCCATGATGTTTCTCAGTTCTATCACTCCTCTAGGATTCACTCCGGTAACAATATCAAAAGGTGTTCTTCTGATACTCCTATTCACTGAATTATTGTATGCAAAGCCTACTTGTGAAAGAATCAAGTCCCAACTCCCTATCTTCTCTCCACCCAAACATCTCAACAAGTTTCCCAGACTCGTATTCACTACCTCTGTCTATCCATCAGTCTGTGGATGAAATATTGAACTGAACTTCAAATCTATCTTCATCTTCTTCCAAAGTTTCTTCCAAAAATAGCCAAGAAATCTGGTGTCTCTATTTGAAATTATACTCTTAGGTAATCCATGCAATCTCACAATCTCCTTGAAAAATAGGTCTACTACATGCATTGTATCAATTGTCTTCTTACAAGGTATGAAATGAGCCATCTTTGAAAATATGTCTACCACTACAAATATAGAATCATGTCCTCTCTGTGTTTTAGGCAATCCCATCACAAAATCCATGCTTATGTCTTCCCAAGATCTCTCAGATACTGTCAAAGGTTTATACAATCCAGTATTCTAACCATTCCCTTTTGCAACTTGACAAACTCTACAACTCTGCACAAACTTCCTAACATCCTTATGTATCTGAGGCCAAGAGTAGTTTTCACTCACCAATGCCACTGTCTTATCAATGTCAAAATGTCCTGCCAATCCACCACTATGTTTCTCCTTGATCAAATTGTCTCTCCTTGAACTTCTAGGTATGCACAACTGATTTCCTTTGAACAACATGTCTTCTTGAATGAAATAGTCCAACCACTTACTCGTATCTGTCACAACACGTTCCTTACATGCTTTCCAAGGTTCTACAAAATCAATCCCTCATATATGTTCTTCAATTCATCAAAACCTAACACTTCAATTCTCATTTCTGTCAACAAGTTTCTTCTCCTACTCAATGCATCAACAACTTTGTTTTATTTTCCACTCCTATGCTTCAACACAAAAGTATAACTCTGCATGAACTCTACCAATCTCATATGTCTTTGATTCAACTTACATTGACTGTTCAATTACTACAAAGCTTGATGATCTGTATACAACACAAACTCCTTAGGCAACAAATAATGTCTCCACTTCTTCAAGGCTTGAATTATAGCATAGAACTCTTGATCATAAGTTGAATATCTTCTCCTTGCATCATTCAACTTTTTACTAAAATATACTACAGGTCTACCTTCTTGACTTAATACTGCTCCAATTGCATTTCCACTTGCATCACAATCAACTTGAAATACCTTATTAAAATCTGATAATGCCAACGTAGGTTGCTCTATTACTTTCTACTTCAACAATTCAAAACTTTTATCTGCTCTTGATATCCACTAAAAGTCTTTTCTGTCACCTCTCATTGTCTCTATCATAGGGTTACAAACTGAACTAAATTTTTTTATGAACTTCTAGTAGAAACTAGCCAATCCATGAAATGATCTAACCTCTCCAATGCTTTTTGGTGTGGGCTATTCAATAATTTCTCTTACTTTCTCAGGGTCCACCTTCAATCCTTCCGTAGAAATCACAAATCCCAAATATACCAATTCTTCCTTTATGAAACTACACTTCTTGATGTTTATCAGCAATTTCTCTTCTCTTAGTCTCTGCAAAACTTGTCTAATATGCCACAAATGTTCCTCTTTTGTCTTACTAAAAATCATAATATCATCCAAGTATACAATAACAATCTTACCCAAGAATCTCTTCAAGGCTTCATTCATCAATCTCATGAAAGTACTAGGCGCATTTGTCAATCTAAAAGGCATCACTAACCACTCATACAATCCTTCATTTGTCTTAAAAGTAGTCTTCCATTCATCTCCTTCTCTGATTATGATCTAATGGTATCCACTCTTCAAATCTATCTTTGTGAAATATCTTGCTCCACTCAAACAATCCATGATATCATCCATCCTAGGTAAAGGAAATCTATACTTAATTGTGATCTTCTTTATTTCTCTAGAGTTAGTACACATTCTCCATTCTCCATCCTTCTTCAGTGCTAACACTACTGGTACTGCACAAGGGTTCAAACTTTCTCTGATCAAACCTTTCCTTAACAATTCCTATATCTGTCTATTCAATTCTTCATTCTCTGTCAGTGTCATTCTATGTGTTTCTTTATTAGGTAAGCTAGCTCCCGGTATAAGATCCATGTGATAACTGATACTCCTTATAGGTGGCAATCCATCAGGTACATTATCTGATATGATGTCTTCATACTCTATTAGAAACTTTTTTATCTCCTCCGGTTGTGATTCTTCAGTCTCTTTCTTCAATGTTTTAGGCTTCTTAGGAATGAAAACATAACACATATTCTCATGTCTCAAACCACCCAGAAATTTTCTTCCATCTACCAAACAGATTCTAGCATTCCCACATACTTCATTCTTAGGATCATCCTCCAAAGGAATCAAATTAATTCTCTTCCCATTTCATGTTATAGTGTATGTATTCTTTCTTCCATCATGTATAGCTTTTCTATCATACTGCCAAGGTCTACCCAACAAAATGTGGCATACATCCATAGGCATAATATCACACAAGACTTCATCATAATAAGATCCAATATGCAATTTCACCAAGCATCGTTCACTCACCAGTACTTTATGATCATCCTGAATCCATGCTATCTAATAGGACTTAGGGTGTTTCAATCTTTCCAGCTTCAGCTTAGTCACCATCTCCTCTGAAACTATGTTATCAGAACTGCCACTATCAATAACAATTTTACAACATTTACCTCCTGATTTGCATCTGGTTCTGAACAAACTCTTCCTCTGTGGTGGTTCCTCATTTGTCTTTGCTTGAAATAGAGCTCTCCTCATCACTAGTGATTCTCCCTTCTCCGGTTTGCCAACTGAACTAGGTGATCCAATAAGTCCTTCAACATAGGCTGCTCTTCCACTGTTCTTTGTTCCTTTGGTTGTATTCCCCTGATTACATTCAAATGATGTATGTCCTTCACCTCCACACTTGAAACAAGTACCTATGAATGTTCTCCTATCAGTTCCTCTTCCATCTCTTCTATAGCCTTCATTCTGGTATGCACTAGGATTTCCTCTCCGGTAAAAATTTTTGTCATCCCTTCGGTACGTATTATTATCTCTGTCCTCCTTGAATGTGTTGTCAAACTTGTTCAGCTCCGGATGTGATCTGTCTCCTCCAGAAAATGTTTTGTTCCTCTAAAATTTACCTCTTTTGCCTCTCTGTGTCTGATCATGCCTCTTATTCAACTTTCAAGGCAAACTGATATGCTTTCTCCAAATATGTCATCCTCACCAGACTTAATTCTTCTTGAATTTTCAATCTTTGTCCATTGATGTATCTAGCCACCTTCTCCTTGCTTGCTTCACTATGTCTTATCCTTATAATCATTTTATGAAATTCTTCAGTATACTCCTTCACATATTTCTCCTTTTGTCTCAGGTTCTGCAATCTTTTCAACAGTTCCAGGTCATAGTCAGCAAATATAAATTGATTCTTTAATTTTGTCACCATCCTATCCCACTTTGTAATCTTTTATTTTCCTCTTCTATTTCTATCCAATTGAACTTCTTTCCACCATATAGCAGCATGTCCTTTCAACTTTGTCTTTGCAAATTTTACCTTCTTTGGATCTTCAACTTCTTCATACTCAAAGCATTCTTTCATGTCATTTATCTAGTGAATCAATTCTTTAGGATTCAAATTACCAGTATAGTTTGGCACATCAACTCTAGGTCTCTTTCTAATCTTTGAAATAGCTCACAACATCTTTACTTGATCTGATTCTTCTTCTTCATCATCACCTCCCAGGGTTTCACCAATTTGTTCAACAGATTGAAATTCTTCTTCATCATCACTTTCAACATTAGTTCTCGGTGTTAATCCTCTTCGCCTATCTTCTTCAACATCATCGAAATGAATTTGCATTGTTTTCATCATTTCCATCATCTCATCCATTCTACCAGCCATTGTTCCAACAATGACAACTCTCCTCGGTGGCATTCTTCCTAGGATCGAGTGCAAACTGCCTCAAGTTCGATGATCAGGCTACAAGGTGACAACTACCTCACAATCTGTAATTGGTTGCAACACAAGTAACCTGCCTCAATTCGATGATCTATCCACAAAAAGATCTTATGGAATTCCTTCGCTAAATTCATTCAATTCACTCCCAAAGATTTGAACTTTCGCTCTGATACCACTTGGTGCAATCTGTTGGATTTAAGGCATACAACTGAGAGGGGGGGGTGAATCAGTTGTATAAAACTTATTGTTCTTTCAAACACTTGATTCTTCGTTGTTAGTTAACAGCATATCAATTAATCATCCATGAAAGCATAATACATAAACACAAGAGCAGATAAACATCAACACATTGAACACCAAGATTTTGACGTGGAAAACCCGGTTAAGGGAAAAACCACGAGGTGATTAACCCAAGGATTATTCTCTGTTAGAAGAATAAGAAAAAGAATGGCACTTGCCAATTAGGGCTCACTGCCCGAGCACACTGCTCACAAAGAGGCCCACTGCCTACAAGGAGATACACTGTCTACAAAGTGATAAGAATCACAATCTTGAACTAGAGAATGACATCTCTACCATGTCTGGATCAGTTCCATTTAAGCCCAAAAACCTCTGCTCTGCCTTTCGCACTTCTCTTCGCTATGCCACACTCATCCACATAATCCACACTTCGAAATGAACTCACAAACCATTATTTATACAAGACATCAACTTAGGAACAAACATCTAAGTCGGCAAACAACCATAAGAGTATCTACAAGATGAATAACACATCCGGTCGGCCACCACAAGAACATTCGCAGGATGAACAACTCATCCGGTTGGCTAAACAGAGCAAGAACTTCATCCGGAAGAATATCTTCAATTCTGGGCTCTACTATCAATGCAGACCAACAACACAACCTCAACATGATCCAAGAACCTTCACAAGCCTGCCTGAATGACCAGGTACGTCCGCATTTCCTTTACTTACTGAAATCTCTTATCCTCCTTATCTGAAACTTCAAGAACACTGTCTGTCGCCACTATCATAATGCAGGAGGTACTTTCGGACCTCCAAATTATACACAACTCGAGATGGCACATCACAAGGACATCCCAAAGACTCCTTCCAATCCGCAGATTAGGATTATACAGTTCCGGACCTCATCGGACCTTTTTGTGATCCTCTGTCACCTCTGAATACTTGCCGGAACCGGTTCTACACCGACAGCCACAACTCCTTCAGATCTTCATGCGGACCTCTGAAATCTTAACTGAAGCATCTCAAGACTCATATCTACAAACCCTTTAATCCGCATCCTCTGGTTCGCATCCTATACAGTACATTTGCCTTCTTCTCATCACTGTTCTTTACTGTTCCTGACTGAGGCTAATTTTCTCAATATCCTCAGCACACTGCTCATTGAATCCTTCTTGTCAAAGCAATATGAGTATGTTGACATCAATGACAACACTGGTTTACCTCATACTTGCAACAATCTCCCCCTTTGTCATTGATGGCAACATATGATGTGAAAAACCATCAAGACAAGAAACTTCTCCTTTCTGTCACTTCTCCCCCTATCAGCAACATGTCTTCTCCTCATTTACTGCTCCCCTTTTGATCATCAGCTACTTGTTTTTCACATGTCTTCTCTCCCCCTTTGACATCAATGGCAAAGGGCTCATACTTGCAATTTTAACACATCAGAATCATACCAGCTGCTCCCCCTTAGTAGCAACTCCCCATCATCAATCTGGATCACAAGATATGACTGTGATATCCACCGGACTGATGCACATCAGTGCATCCTAGTTCATCACCGGAGGGGCCATGACCCCTAACTTCTCCCGGAGATATTCAAAAGAGTCCTTGGGAAGAGGTTTAGTAAAGATATCTGCAATCTGATCCTTTGAGGGAACATACTCCAATCTGACTTCTTCCTTGTTCACTTGTTCTCTCAAAAAGTGAAACTTGATAGATATGTGCTTAGTCTTAGAATGCAATACCGGATTCTTAGAAATATTAATTGCACTTGAATTATCACAGAAAATTGTGATAAGCTCCTCATATTCAACTTTAATGTCTCTTAGCATCTGCTTCATCCATAAGATTTGAGTGCAACTACCTGCTGCTGCAATGTATTCTGCTTCAGTTGTAGACAGAGATATTGCATCTTGTTTCTTGCTTAGCCAAGAAACCAATCTCTTCCCCAAAAAGAATGCTCCACCACTAGTGCTCTTCCGGTCATCCACATCTCCTGCCCAATCTGCATCTGTGTAAGCATGAAGAGAGAAATCCGGATCTCTAGGGTACCATAGACCATACTCAACTGTTCCTTTCAGGTACCTAAAAATTCTTTTGATTGCCATAACATGAGATTCTCTAGGATCAGCCTGGAATCTTGCCACAAGACCAACAGCCTGCATTATATCTGGTCTAGTCTGAGTGAGATACAACAATCCACCAATCATTGATCTATACTTTGTCTGATCTGCCTTTGGGGAGTCATCATCTTTGCTCAACTTACATCCGGTTGCCATGGGAGTGTTCATTGGCTTTGCATCTTCCATACCAAATTTCCTCAACAATTCTTTCACATATTTGGTCTGAGAGATGAAGATTCCTTTCTTTGTTTGAGTAATTTGCAGACCCAAGAAGAAATTCATTTCACCAAGCATGGACATTTCAAACTCACTTTTCATCTGATTTGCAAAAGTTTTGCACATACTATCTCTTCCTCCAAAAATGATATCATCCACAAACACTTCAACAATCAAAATGTTTTCATGAACAATTTTGGAATATAAGTTACTGTCAGCAGTACCTTTGTTGAATCCAATCTGCACAAGATGCTTATCCAACCTTTCATACCATGCTCTTGGGGCTTGCTTTAGTCCATACAATGCTTTCTTCAACTTGCAGACCATATCATCATTATCAGACAATTGAAATCCATCCGGTTGTTCAATGTAAACTTCTTCTTCCAGATCACCATTTAGGAAAGCAGACTTGACATCCATCTGATATACCTTGAAGTCTTTGAAGGCAGCAAATGCAAGAAATAATCTGACTGCTTCAATTCTTGCCACCGGAGCAAAGGTCTCTTCAAAATCAATTCCTTCTATTTGAGAGTAGCCTTTGCAGACCAATCTAGCTTTGTTTCTGATAACTTCACCAGCTTCATTCAGTTTGTTCCGGAAGACCCATTTGGTTCCAATCACATTCCTGTCTCTAGGTCTGGGAACAAGATCCCAAGTATGATTTTTCTCAATTTGCATTAATTCATCTTTCATTGCTTTAGTCCAGTTTTCATCATTGAGGGCTTCATTTACTGTTTTAGGTTCAATCTTTGAAATCAGACAACATTCATCCTGATTTTGAGCAACATTCCTTCTAGTTTGCACACCTTTGCTTCTGTCACCTATGATCTGATCTTGAGAGTGGTTTAGTGTTACATACCTAGGAATTTTGGGAGTATCCTGCACTGCTGCTTCTTGATCAGGCTCATTCAAACCTATCTCTTCTTCCTGATTTACCGGATCAAGCTGACTCTGTCTTACCGAAGAGGATTGAGTTCCTTGAATCTGAACACCGTCTTGGTCATCTTCATCAAATTCATAAAATCTTGAGGGCTTCTCAATTCCTTCATCAACTTTCACAGAAGTGCTTTCTATCATCTTCCTCAGTCTCTTATTGTAACACCGGTATGCTTTGCTTTGAGTGGAGTAACCCAAGAAAATTCCTTCATCACTTCTAGCATCAAACTTCCCTAGATCTTCATCTCTTTTGATATAACACTTGCTACCAAATACTCTGAAATATTTCACAGTAGGAGTGATGCCAAACTAGAGTTCGTAGGGGGTCTTACCGGTATTGTTTCTGATTTGAACTCGATTTAGAGTGTAGACTGCAGTGCTGATAGCTTCTTTCCAGAACATCTGAGGAACATTTGCTTCCAACATCATTGTCCTGGCAGCTTCCTGGATGGTCCGGTTCTTTCTTTCAACTACTCCATTCTGCTGTGGAGTCCTAGGAGCAGACAATTGTCTCCTTATACCTTGCTTCTCACAAAAGTCAATGAACTCACCAGATGTAAACTCACCACCTCTATCAGACCTTAGACATTTAAGTTTCAATCCGGTTTGATTCTCTACCATAGCTTTGAAGATTTTGAACTTTTCAAGGGCTTCTGATTTCTCTTTTAGGAAGGTAACCCACATCATCCGGGAATGGTCATCAATTAACAACATGAAATATCTATCACCTTGCAGACTCTTGATTCTTGTCGGACCACAGAGATCAGTATGTACTAATTCCAACAATCCGGTAGAGGACTGATCTTTGCTTTTGAAAGAGACTCTGCTCTGTTTACCTAGCTGACATTCTTTGCACAAACTATTTGTAGGTTTCACCAATTTTGGAAGGTCTCTTACAGCCTGAATATTGCTTATCTTGATGATGTTATCAAAATTCACATGACACATTCTTCTATGCCATAACCAACTCTGATCAACTTGAGCAAACAGACAACTTTTGTTTGAACCAATCAGATGAAAGATATTACCTTTTGTTTGAGCACCGGATGCAATTTCAGTTCTGGAGCTTGTAAAGATTCTACATTTTCTATTCTTGAACCGGAGATCATAGCCTTTGTCCACTAACTGACCAACACTGAGAAGATTGTGCTTCAATCCTTCAACATATAGTACATTACCTATTTTTCTCTTTCCATCAAAGGAAATAGTTCCCCTACCTCTGATTCTACCAGCAGAATTGTCACCAGACTTTACCATTCCTCCTTCATACCTTTCCAAATCTAAGAACTTATTCTTGTCACCAGTCATATGGTGAGAACACCCACTATCAATAACCCAATCATCCTTTTCTTCCACTTGAGCAGCCAAAGCTCTTTCCACAACCTTGTGATTGACAGATTCAGAGGATATTGAATCTTCTTCCTTGATGGCAATAAACACCCATTCATTTCCGGATTTGCTTCCTTGTTCGGATTCATCATCTGTTACTCCTTCATTGTCATCTTCTTCATGAACATAATAGCAGTTCTTTTGAAACCTTTGTCTGTTAGTATTAGACCTTGCAGATCTTTCCGGACATCTTGAAGCAAAATGACCAATCTTATTGCAGTTGAAACACTTAAAGGGTAGTTTTCCTTCATACTTACCGGATCCTCTTGGCAGTCTCTTTGCAATGAGGGCTTCAAGTTGAGCTGTTTCTGCTTCTTCTTCTTCCATGTCTCTTCTTGCTTGATCATACCATGACATCTTCCTTGATGAGTTTTCTCCCAGATCAAATCTCTGTTTGCCTTTCACATAGGTACTGGCTTTGAAAGCAGATTCAGTCTTGGGAGGATCATCTCCAAACTCGGTCATTTCAAATGCAGCTAGTTTGCTAGCCAGTTGTTCTCTTGTGACAGTTGTGTGGGCTCTGAATTCATCAATTGCAGCAACCTTGATTTTGTAGGCAGCAGGAAGGGATCTAAGGATTTTGCAAATGATCTCATTTTCATCCAGAGTTCCACCAGCTTTTCTAATTCCACACACTAGTTCATTCACTCTTGGCATAAAAGTAGTGATGTTTTCATCATCCCTCATCTTCAATCTTTCGAATTTCCCTTTCAGACTTTGCAACCTTGCACTTTTGACAAACTCATCTCCTTCATACAGAAGTTCCAGTTTAGTTAGGATCTCATATGCAGTTGGTAGGTCAATAACATTTGAGAGATCTGAGTCATTCAATGCGCTTAGAAGAGCTTCCTTGGTCCGCAGATTGTTTTCAGCTTCTGTGATTTCATTCAGAGTTGTCGGACCACCTTGTGGAGGTACATATGGTTTTGAAACCATGGCCAAGTATGCTTTTCCCATATATTCCAGGTGACATTTCATGCGACCCTTCCAGAGAGTAAAATTGGTTCCATCGAACTTCAGACTATCCTTTTTGTATGACGACATCCTAAATCTCCTCAAGCGGTTAAGCTTCTTTCAGAGGAACTTGGCTCTGATACCAATTGTTGGATTTAAGGCATACAACTGAGAGGGGGGGTGAATCAGTTGTATAAAACTTATTGTTCTTTCAAACACTTGATTCTTCGTTGTTAGTTAACAGCATATCAATTAATCATCCATGAAAGCATAATACATAAACACAAGAGCAGATAAACATCAACACATTGAACACCAAGATTTTGACGTGGAAAACCCGGTTAAGGGAAAAACCACAGGGTGATTAACCCAAGGATTATTCTCTGTTAGAAGAATAAGAAAAAGAATGGCACTTGCCAATTAGGGCTCACTGCCCGAGCACACTGCTCACAAAGAGGCCCACTGCCTACAAGGAGACACACTGTCTACAAAGTGATAAGAATCACAATCTTGAACTGGAGAATGACATCTCTACCATGTCTGGATCAGTTCCATTTAAGCCCAAAAACCTCTGCTCTGCCTTTCACACTTCTCTTCGCTATGCCACACTCATCCACATAATCCACACTTCGAAATGAACTCACAAACTGTTATTTATACAAGACATCAACTTAGGAACAAACATCTAAGTCGGCAAACAACCATAAGAGTATCCGCAAGATGAATAACACATCCGGTCGGCCACCACAAGAACATTCGCAGGATGAACAACTCATCCGGTCGGCTAAACAGAGCAAGAACTTCATCCGGAAGAATATCTTCAATTCTGGGCTCTACTATCAATGCGGACCAACAACACAACCTCAACATGATCCAAGAACCTTCACAAGCCTGCCTGAATGACCAGGTACGTCCGCATTTCCTTTACTTACTGAAATCTCTTATCCACCTTATCCGGAACTTCAAGAACACTGTCTGTCGCCACTATCATAATGCAGGAGGTACTTCCAGACCTCCAAATTATACACAACTCGAGATGGCACATCACAAGGACATCCCAAAGACTCCTTCCAATCCGTAGATTAGGATTATACAGTTCCGGACCTCACCGGACCTTTTTGTGATCCTCTGTCACCTCTGAATACTTGCCAGAACTGGTTCTACACCGACAGCCACAACTCCTTCAGATCTTCATGCGGACCTCTGAAATCTTAACTGAAGCATCTCAAGACTCATATCTACAAACCCTTTAATCCGCATCCTCTGGTTCGCATCCTATACAATACATTTGCCTTCTTCTCATCACTATTCTTTACTGTTCCTGACTGAGGCTAATTTTCTCAATATCCTCAGCACACTGCTCATTGAATCCTTCTTGTCAAAGCAATATGAGTATGTTGACATCAATGACAACACTGGTTTACCTCATACTTGCAACACAATCATGGTAGGAGGGTTCATAGAATGAATTATCCAGATCATGCAGCAAGAGTAAGCACAACTGAAACAAATCAAAGATATGAAACAAATGCAGACTCAGTCACTCAGTATACCATAGAATTCAAATACATTCTGGTCGGCAACATGCAGGGGGCTCAAAGGCCTGATTACAAAATATCAGAATATGCACAAGATATAGCTTTGAAGTCTCTTCATGAAGAATGTAAACTATTGATCTTCTAAATCATGAGAACTACTTTCCTAAGGATCTATTACATCAATATGTATCATCTCCAAAACATAAGATTCCTCTACGTCGGCCAAGGAAGATCACAAACTCCAATGATGAGCTGTAACGTGTGTACACGGATAGATGAGACCTAAATGAGTAGAAATCCTCTGCAAATGAATAGAATGATGTGTGAATCTCAGGGAAGGTCATACATGAACCAAAGATCAATGAATGATGTGTCATTAGGCTTCACAATTCGAGGAATGTTCTACAAGTCTTCTCCTTTAGCTAATTATCTAAGACTGTTAGGATGCTCTGTTCTGAGAAAACAGTCGATCTTCTGATAGCAATAACTTTCCGATACTTAGTCCAAATGCTCTAAATTCTAGATATGATGTAGTTGAATGAATCTAGATGCTAAGTCTAGCTCCACAAGATCTGAAATGTAACTACGGTAGAATGCAGACCAAAATACAAAAACTGCTACTGACTAAACTACCTAAACTGAACTAGAAAATGAAAAGAAACAAACTGAAATACAAATGTTTTTGGTTGATGCAAGATTACTCTTGAACCAGGGATCCTCCTACATCAGTAGGAGTAGAGTAATTGAATAAAACCATTTTTAGATCTCGTGCCAGTTTGAATTTTGGTTGAATTGGATGATTTAATTGATAAAATTGCACATAATCTGCTTAATCATCACCAATCAGTATTGGAGAGTTCATATTCAGTGATAAGAAGGTACACCCACCTAGGCGAAGCAGAGCCTGAAGTGTATGGAAATTCAATCATTTCGATTGATTTTGTCAATTGGCCAAATCACTTTTAAACCCAAGCATAAAGCCTGGCATACTTTTAGGGTTTTGCAATCTACAGATTTGAGAACCAACACAATGGAGATTTCATCGAGGTCCAACATAATTCTGAATATTTAATCTACAAGAGTAGATTCTTTGATAAAGATCCTTTTGTAAATAAAACTAGGGTAATTTTTAGTCCAAATGCTCATATGGTATCATTATTAGACAACAGAGTCAGTTGTTTTTCTTTATGATTACCTTCCAAGACAGGAAGTTGAATGTGGACAACAAAGAAAGGTAATCTTCTTTTCAAGATTTACCAACTTGTGATTGTGTTTTGGCCAAAACTATTGTACCATTGAAATAGATGGATATGAATGCCTAGTTATTAATATTATTCTCTACCACATCCTGTTTGCAAGAAATATGTTCATTCTAGATTAGAGTGCATATAGGCATCAGGCATCAAGATTTTCCCTCTTGCCCATTTGTTCCAAGTTGCTAGGCACCTCATGCAGGGTCAGGTATTCTTCGGGTTAGGAAGAATTCTGGGGAAGTATAGTGCTTCATGGTTGGGTGGAAAAGCACCTTAACCATGTTCTTGACCTTCGGATTATAGAAGACTAATGGGTTATGGCTGTTGAAGACAAATTATATATATTTGATTCTCTTTATGTAGTTTAGAAATGGATATATCATTGTATTGATCATTTGTATGGCTTGTGTAGCCAATGTATGTAATTATTACTTTTCCATGTTGTGCCATTTGGATGCACCGAAAATATTGTAAACTTGCAAGATATAATACCTTTATGGATATCTCTATTAATAGAAAGATTCAATTTATTTTTATAGATTAAGATTTGCATTTGTATGGTATTTTTAGTAAATAAAATTTTGAGACTTTAAACAAACACAACAACACAATGAATGCCTTGAATGCTCTATGATCATAAGTTCACCAAAATCTCAAAAATCATCTTCTTGTTTACAAATGAAACCCTAAACATGCTTATATATGCATTCCCGCTATAATTTCATAATTCAAACTTGAGATGCCGACAAGGAAGCCCTTTAACAGTCATCTTATTGACATTCAAATTTTAGAAATAGCGCAGGGCTTGGACGCGGGCGCCCAAGCCTAGGGACCTATTTTAGGGCTGGTTTATGCTTAAGAGGGTCCCCTTAGTCCCATTTGACATGGGTTTCTGGGGATTTTGCTCTAGTAGTTAAATTAAACATGTAAGATCGTTAAAAAGGGACCCAGGAGCTAAACTTAGGAGGTAAAAGTCCTAGGGGGACATTTTATGACATAACACTAGGATGGAAATTAGTTTTAGCATTTGGAAAGATAGAAATAATTTTGTTTTCAATCATTGTCCTACTGATAAGCTCTTTTCTTTGTACACTAAAGCTCTCATTTGCTCTAATGTTCTAATGCAGATTTAGGTGCAAGATAGTAAAGTTGCACTTGAAGTTGCCCACCTCTAGGAGCTGCTGGACCATTGGGGCAATGCACCCTGCACTATTGCCTAAGTTTTGCTTGACTCTTCATCCTCTTGGGGGTGTCGGTGTGGCTACAATAATTCTTCTTGACATGACTAGCGGGATTGTAGTGGCAACCATGGTGATTGTGATCGTGGATCTCACTCCTATGGCCCTTAGCCTTCCACGGATTCTATTTCCTATAGAGGATGGTCCTTTCCTTCTAGACCGCCATCTCCTTGGTAGGATGCTAGTTGGAAAGACATATGCAAGTTTCCTTCGTTGCAACTTGCCAATTCCCCAGTTCACACTCGACCTCTTGAGGAGAATGAATATGCTACTGCTGCTCTTGATGGTTGGGAGCCTATTTAGGATGCCACTCATGGGGACTTTTTTAGAAAATCTGATGATAAAGATCCTCCTCCCTCTGTTGGTGTTTCTCTTGTTGCTTAGTGTTTTTTGTCTTTTCGTGTTAGATATTATGTTTTGATCGCCCTTTGAAGCTATGACTCATGTTTTATTTGCCTTTTGAGGTCGTGACTATGTGGGTGTGACTTTTTACCACCCTACTTTTTTGTGTGAATATGTACTATTTATTCCTTTAATATAAGTTAAATAGGATATTCATAAAAAGGTAATTTTTTTTTACCAAAATACACGGTTAGAGTAAAAATCTATAACATGATAGAAAATGATCATTGGAATAAAAATCCATTGCATGACAATTAATGCCGTTGGAAGAAAGGAATTCAAAATCCATAGCATGAAATTTGTTAGTGTGAACAGGGTTACTTTGCTATCTAGCTCTTTCTTAGCTTGTTCTCCGCTTTAGCTCTTTTCACACTAGGTTAAGTTTACTTAGGGACTTTTTCACTTTATCTCATATTGGTTGTGTTTTTAGTCTCTTGGGTGGAATATCCCATATATTCCCACCTCTTGCTCTCATATGAGCATCTCATTCTATTGTATTGCTTTGCATTCTCTTGAGTTGAATACAATTTATTTGGCTCATATTTGATTTCTATTTTGCTTTCTCTCAATCACTTGCATTCTTGGGTAGAAATCTAACATGGTATCAGAGCAATTGTGAATTGTGGGTTATAATTTTTTATAAATCTGAGAGTGTAGAGTTGTTTTTCGAAGCACATGAGTATGCTCTTCTCTTGCATCTTCTGATGATCTAGAGAAACAAAAAAGTGTGGAGAAAACTCTAGTTTCTGGGGGGGTTCATATTCTGACTTGCCAGTTGCAGGTTTTTTCGAAGCTTCCTCGAGACTCTTTGAGCTAAAATCTAACAATTGGCTTGCATTTTATTTATTCTGATCAATCTTGCAAGTTGCAACATGCCTTTGTTTGTCTTAGGTAGCTGATTCAGTCTTTGTATGTCATTTTTTGGTTGCTGGGATCATTTTTTGGTGTTAAAAACATTTTGTTTTTATTAGAGTCACATCTTCTGTAGATCACAAAGAAAAATGCCTTCTAGGTTTTGTTCACAACATAGAAAATCCATCTGGGTATCTGTTAGTTTTTGCATGCAGCTTACATATTTTGTAGAAATGACATCAGAAAGCTACAGTAGACCCCCTCTCCATTGGCGTTTTAGAAATTGCAGTTCAACTTCCAAAGGCTGTAACTCGAGCTCCTGACCTCTGATTTGTGAGATTTTTTTTTATTTTGGCTAATTTTTTGTGATCTACATGTTGGTACAGTCATTTTTTTATTTTAGTGTATGAATTTTTCAGTAATCTCAGATTCTCACATGTGACTCTGCGTAGTTCCCGTTTTGGGACTTTCAAAAGTGTAGAACTTTTGCATACAGCCTCAGATCGAGGTGATTCTTTTTTTGAAAGTGCATGTTTTTTCATGTACTTCGCAGTGGTACTTCTAATTTCATTTGGGTTTGTCCTGAAATTGTAATTTCAGTATATGTTCATTTTGTGAGGATTTGTAAAAGCATTGAAGTCAAGTCCACTCAGCGTTCTCTTGCTAGTGGCCATTGAAATGCACTACTTATAAAGTGCCAAATCATTTTTCTTGGGGGGGGGCTTCTTCATTGAGTAATTCGGGGGGGGTCTCTTGGTGTTCTTACTTTTGTTGGATTTAGTCTCTTGATTGGACTTATGTATGATTAAATTTAAGGAGTAATCATGGGTATCACAAAGCATCCAGTTGTAATTGAACTAAAAAGGGGTAACTATAAGTCTTGGCGAGATGGTATGCTGAAACATTTCAGATGGCTTAATCTTTTGCCCTATCTCTACAAACTTGTTCCTCAACCAATATCATTTCAGAAAAGCATTGTATGGCATCAAAAGAATGGTTTTGTAGCATCATTTCTTGGTTCAAATGTCAACTTTGACACACTGAGTACATTAACATAGGTTTCTTCCCCTAGTGCTCGTTGGACCAAACTTTGGGAGATGTATGGTGACTTGGATGAGTCTCCATTTCCTGAGGATCCTGTTGCAGATTGTTTAAAACCACTTGATGTTTTTCTACCATATGATTTTAAAACAAATATGAAGCTTGATGAATGGAAAGCACTTGAATGTCCAAATGACATAGAGACTTTTCCTGATACTCCTCCTTCAGAGACTTCATGTGATCCAGCATTAGCAGATATTTCACATGTTCATACTAAGCCATCTTGTGTGGACATATCATTTGGGGATGAACAATGTACTCCTATGACATGCATTGAGATCTCATCTCCTTCATTACCTATTGCTCTAACTGAGTCCAGTGTAGCTCCTTTCATGGCTTCTAGTGATTCTATGCAGCAAGCTCATATCGGTCTTCCAGAAGCAGTTTTTTGGGACATATTCCTACCAGACATCTCATCCTTGTTTATGGAGTCCCAAATTATAGATTTGGGAGACACTATTGATTTCATTCATCTTCTCTTTGATGGAGTTGATTCTTCTTCAGATGTTTTGAGGGCACATTTAGACCCTCTTGTTTCTTCTTTGCCTACATTTGCTTCTACAGTGACATTTTTTGCAAATACTCATGAGTCCACACATCTGACTCAGTCATCATTCATGTTGACATCCTCTGTAGAAGTACCAGATTCTCATTGGTCTAGTTGTCTTACCGATGGTAAGCACCATACATCCATGGTTACTATACCTGAATCTGCTATGGTACTTGATCCATATCAGTATGTGTCACAATTTGGCATTGGCTTAGAGATCCTTGGGCAACATTTGGAGAAGGCTCCCTTGTCTTCAGAGAAGATATCATCTTCTGAGATTGTTCTTCATCCTCCTATTCAGTCACAGTTTGGTAGTGGATTGGAGACATTTGAACAGTTTTTAGGAGCATCATTGTTGTCTTTAGATCATGTACAAAGCTCAAAGATATTTATCTTTCTTCCTTCATATTCCTTTTAGGAATGGGAAGAAATCTTGCATACATTATTTGTCTTGTTTCTTCCTAAGGGGAGGAACGTTGTTCAGCAATCATGGATCATCTTCAACATTCATTTTTGGGCATCTACCATCAATGCAAGACACTCTACATTAAGCAGGGCTATTTGGGCTCTCTTCTTCCTTTTCTATTTGAGGGATTTCTTTGTACATGGGTACCTCATCAGGCCTTGTTGTCGGGACCCATCTTTGCATAATAATCTTCTCTCGTAAGTTGCACTTAAGGGGGGGTGTTAGTGTGAACAGGGTTACTATGCTATCTAGCTCTTTCTTAGTTTGTTCTTCGCTTTAGCTCTTTTCACACTAGGTTAAGTTTACTTAGGGACTTTTTCACTTTATCCCATATTGGTTGTGTTTTTAGTCTCTTGGGTGGAATATCCTATATATTCCCACCTCTTGCTCTCATATGAACATCTCTTTCTATTGTATTGCTTTGCATTCTCTTGAGTTGAATACAGTTTATTTGGCTCATATCTGATTTCTATTTTGCTTTCTCTCAATCACTTGGATTCTTGGGTAGAAATCTAACAAAATTTAATGTCATTGGGGAGAAATCATTGGGGAGAAAGGAATTCAAAATAAGGTGAAGTTATAAATACTTGTGAAAACATGTACAAGTCATTTTTTCTGTTTGCAGACAATGTTCCATATTTTTTCTTTTGTGAACATTTTTTTTCTTCTTTCACAAATATTTTCTTCCCTTCTATCAATGTTTTTTTCCCTTCTCATTAGATTTTCTATCAATATTCTATTTCTCTCTGTTATTTTTCGTAGGGTTTTGTATTTGATATATTTTTTCATGTAGTTTTTTTTTAGCGTTGGTCATCTATTCATTTTGTTTTTCTATGCATTTTAATTTTGTGTCATGTTATGTTTCTTTTTTTGTTTTTTCCTTTATTTTATTGTGGTCTTGTTGATGGTGGCAGCAAAAGAAGAGGTGGAGTAGGTGACTAGGAAAGGCATAATTCTTCTCCTTCTAGGTATGAGTTTTTAATATATATTATGTTTATCATATTTTCTACAATAGTTAAGTTTAGTGGGCAGAATTTGTTTATATAATTTTCTTATTGAAGTTTCGTAGAAACAGGTTTCCAATACTATAACTGAAAGATTTCGTTTGGTATTCAAGTGTCTGGGAATGCTTTTATGCTGTTATGGTTCATTCACCCTATAAAACACACTTCTTATGCATATGCTATGGAATAGTATGAGAATAAGAGGCTTGCTGAATGCCAACGTATTCTTTGGCTTGTAACAAAAAAAATTTCCCTTTACTAATTTTGATTTCAAAATTTTTATACCGTTGTGCGTATCCTCATGACCCTTTTACTTGAGTTAATTTGCCAATTGTAACACCCACTTAATGATTTTTAATTTTTTTGGAGCTAGAAAGGTTAAAATGATAACCCCCATTTTTTGGCACCCGAGTCAAGCCAAGTTGTGGAAGGAAGTGGAGTCTAAATGAAGAACAAACCATTGTAGGGATATGTAGTTATTGTTAATAGTTTGTAAATTAGGGGGGCCTACACAAATAACAACCACAATCTAAAGAGGGCCACACATAAAAAGACCTAGTTTGTTGAATTTAGTCTCAGATCTTTTGTCAAACCTAACTATAGCATTAGCTAATTAGAGTAGGATTAAAGTGAAAAGACTTCATTTGGTATAATTACATACACATAAAAAGAATCTGAATTGTTCGTCCACATATGTTTTCTTTCTGGGCTCTTTGAGTTCAATCCCGAGGCATGTAAGAATAAACCTAAAATCAAAATCTTTAAATTCAAATTTGAACTTTCTTGCCTCTTTCTACCAGTTATTATGATTTGACGTAACATGTCCATGTTTATGCTCAAGACATGTTACAATGTCATGGTATTTCAAATAGTTGAACCTATCAAGGTGTTGCCTAGGGACACTGTTAGGAGTTTGCTAACTCAATAGGTGAACAAATTTTCCTCTATGTCCTCTATTTCAAGGATCATGTTTCAATGCACAGATGGACGTCTCCATCATTTACCCTATCCTCTAATATCGAAAATATATCTTCATTAGATAGGTTATCACCATTCACTCTTCTATTTGAAATACAGTGTCCCTTTAGTTCTGGTCCCATTTCCATGGAATGGCTCAATACAATTACAAATCAACAAATGAGACGTTCTTGTGTAAAGTTAGGCCCATTCCCCTACCTCCGTTTCCACTCATTTCTATAATATATCTTACAATTGATTTCCTAAATTAACATTTCCATTCCATTTATAATAATTTTGTTCCTCTACAAAGATATAAATTTCAAATTTAAGTTTGTGTGTAAGAAAAACAAAATTGAAGTCTAGGTAATAAATCCAATATGACACACAACACCATAGAGTCGTTGGGAGAAAAGCAAAAAGCAGTTCAAAGTGAAGAATGTCATTGAGGAGCGCATCAAAATCAAAGGACAATTAAAAATGGGGAACGTCATTAGAGGTTGAGGAGGGAGGGAAAATGCAGATGAAGGTCATTTCAGGAGGGAAGGAGTGAAAAGCTTCTTCATCAATGAATTCTTTATGACTTGCATGGTTCTATTTTTTTTTTGTTGTGATTTTTTTGTGAAATTGTTTGACACACTTTTGTTTCTCTGTGTTTTGTGAAATTGCTTCAGCATGCATGTTGGTCAGTCCATCTATAGCCACATCAATAGCCACATCTATAGCCACATCATTAGCCACAGCAATTCATCAAGAAGTAAACTAGATACATACCAACACCAAAGCCACCTAGTATTTTATATATTTAACTTGTCCAATGCATTTATATGCAAACCAATTGTCTGGTAGTCTCAAGCAGGCTATTGAAAATTCACACTCAAATTTTGAAGTGTCAAAATTTGGTGAAAACATAGACCATCCTACTTGGCCCTACTACCTTTATTTTAGGTTAGAATGACAAAGGTACCACCATTAAAATCACTATGTATAGAAACCCAGGACCACTTTCGTTATTTTAACCATTTCCTCATAATATGCTAGTCATATTTCTTATTTCTTCACCACTTTCATTATTTTAACCATTTTCTCATAATATGCTAGTCATATTTCTTATTTGTTCATCTTATTGGGTGGTTGTAATCTAATCATATTATCTTCATCTCTGTTGGGTGGGATCTTAGTTTTGGTTGCTATATATACACACACATTCTTCATCTTAGCCACCAAAGCATTCTTTCTCCTCAACCTCTCTTATTGCTATCTAGGTTTGTAGCCTTAGTTTGGATATCAATTCCTTTTTCTTCGTTTGACTATTTTGTAATTGCCAGGATAAAGAGAAATTCCCAACTCTTGCTTGTGAAGCACATAACCAAATCCCTGTGTAGGTTTGTCAATACCCATAAGGTAGCTGTGTATGCTCTTCTTCAAATAGTACAAGGTATTCAGCTTTACAGATGAGTTCATGGGTAGATCATGTGGTTCTCTCCCCATCGATGTCCCAAAGGGCCACTGTGCAATCTATGTTGGTAGAGAGTGCTCTAGTTTGATAATCCCCACTGAATATTTGAATCATTCTCTATTCTAGGCATTGCTTGATAAGGTTGAGGAAGAGTATGGATATGACCATCATATGGGACTCATCATTTCATGTGAGGAAATTGCTTTCTAGTATCTGACATCCATAGTTGAGAAGAAGGATCTGGGACTCAGAAGTATAGGGCAAAATTTTACAAAGATGTTTGAAATATTTTTTTAAAATGGAGGAGGAGAAAGGTCCATGGTTTGGCAAAATTCATGAGCATATACTTCTCGTATGGTAAGATTTCACTATATTTCAATTGGCCAACATATTTTTTCCTGGTTGGTATTTAGAGTAAATTAATGTCTACATAGTTCTTGGATAATTCAAGTCTTTTGAAAAATGATTTTGGTTGTGATAGATACTCTTATAATTAGAATATAAATTAGGACAAATCTTTTATTTAAAATTGTTAGCCAAATTTGACATTTGAAAGCATATGGTAACTTCCTTTGTGTGTAAAACTTAAGTACCCAAAGGGAAATTGACACCTCCAATGGCTTGAAGAGATCGAATGGAAGTAATTAGCCTGGTATTTTTAGTACTTAGTGAGGCTAGATGTTTGAAAATAAGAACCTCCCAAAGGTAAAGGACCAAGTACCTCTTTTGTAATAACAAAAGCTGGGGAAAGGGAACCTCTTGAGCCCCTGTACAAATAGTGCTCTTCAATTTTTTCTTGGAGCAAACAAAAACAACAAATTCTATCAATCCTATCACCAAAGGAATATGGTGGTTTCTCTTAACCTGTAACTAGAAAGAACAAATCCCCTCAATTGGCTAAGGGGATGCTTAGGCCATGCGACTAATGATGTTGAAGATAGCCTAGATGGACAATCTTGACTTCATCAATCTGCAATAAATGCTTGCAATATAAATCCATCTTGGGGCTAAAGCTTACAATGGAAAAGGCTCAAGTGACCTGAAGGTTGTTAAGTTTTAGGTATGTCAGAAAGTTGTAAATTCTACTATTGTATCACAACATTAACATGCTAGTTCCGCCGACATAGTATTTATTGCATTTTTATTTTTGCTATCACATAATGCTTATTTTGATAGATTAATGATTGGGGCCCTCGCTTGAATAAAGAAAGACAGGCATTATTATAGACTGAATTGAAAAGATTTAAACTTGATCCACTCAGAAGATACAAAAAGTATCGAGACTTACCAGTAAAAAACCCAAACACCTTTCTAAACTGAACTAACAACACTAGAAGTAACCATCCAAAGAAGACGAGGCATGCAATTTGAAGAAAGTCTACTATAGCTGATTCTGTTAAATTAAATCATACAATAATTTAGAAGTTCAATTTCCCCTAATTTGGTCATATGACCCTAGACCTCATAGGCCCTGAAAACACTAAACCTATCTTTATTAAACTCATTGGGATTATCCCCAACCAAATTGGTATACTTATTGCTAAGATTCAGCTTCTGGCTCTGTCCAATAACAAATTATTTGATAAAATACAATCCAGTATAACCAATTGGTCACTTTAGAAAATTGAACCTAGAAAATATTGCTTTTGAAGGAGAGATTCCATCCACAACGAGTAGACTGTATCAGCTTCAAACATTGCACCTTAATAAGTTTAAGGAAGAATTGCCTTACAATCTTTCCAACTGTTCTGATTTGGAGATCATACATATCAGAAACATTTTTTTTGTCTAGAAAGATATCACGTTTGTTGTCAAGACTTCTCAACTGATGATACTTTTGTTGAGAAATAATGTTTTTACAAGATACATTCCACTTGAACAACAGATCATGTGTTAGCTTGCTTTGTCTACCCACATTTCTTTTGTTTTTGGTGAAGGGTCTCAAGTAAACAAGTATAATTCATGTAGTGCAAGTGCACATGAGCTCCCTTGTAATGTACAATTTGTTTTCATTATGAAATCATTCTCCCAATGCAGTAGAATATTTAACATATTGTCATTTTTTTTGTTGGCATGCTGCTTGTATCATTTCTGGCTCTATCTAATAACAAATTATCCAACAAAATACCATCCAAAATATTGTGTCTACGTATGGTTTTTTCTTTTTTCTTTTTTTTTTTTTTTTTTTTTTTCTGTAGTAAAATTATTTCAAATATTTGAACTTTTCAGTTTTCAATGAAGTGTAATTGATTTTCTTGTGTTCTAACTAATTTTTAATGATGGTAGTTATTTTGTTTAAGTCTAATTTTACTATTTAGTATTGCTTTGTATTTTAGGTTTGTTAGTATGGAGATAGTCTTATTTTCTTATTTCATACTATTGATTAATATCAATGACCTCTAGTCTTTGCTCTCTCAATGTGGAGCTTCTCTTGGAGTTTTATGTTCATATATGTCATCCTCATTGTTCTGGGATTAAGCCTTTTTTTCCTAGAAAATGAAATGGATCGATGTTCAATTCACAGACTACAGCTTGAATTAGGTGGGTCTCCTTGCAACTCTATTTTGTTGCATTTCCACTCAAATTAACAAGTTAGTTTAAACTTTAACATTTATTTTATTGTGAAATTTGTTGTAAGCTACAATTGTAGATGAGTGTTGAAAAAAGGAGAGGCTATTGGTCATATTGTTTGTTATTTGGAATTCATTTTCATATTCATTTGAGCATAGTACTTGGTGGTATTCTTTTCTTTTTTAAAACATATGGTTAATTTTTTATGTAATGTAAAATTATTTTTGAAGTATTTTTTCACCATGCAGTATATTTGCTATGTTAATTAACTGTTTTATTTTCTAGGTAAATATGGATAATTATATTGCTCACTAGTTGTACTTTAACAGGGAATACAGAGGTGGATTATATGCGAGTAGTCATTCAAGTAAGAAAAGTTTGGAAGGAGTGTATTCATAGTGGTGAAGTTTTGGATAATTTGTTGAAGTGGGAAGGATTTATGCAAATGTAATATGTAAAGATATCCTTAATTTTAATAAAATATTTTTTGGGAAGGGGCCAAACTGCCTCTTCCAAAGGCTAGAGGGAATGGCTACTAGCCATGGTCATTCCTAAAAGGTCAATGTATTTTATAGTTAGGTGTGGTAGTTTGGTGCAGGGCACCTAGGAGCAGTCTGACACCTCAAGCATTTTTTATGCATTTTGATAAGCTATGTTTTGTTTTGATTGTATGTGTGGTAATAAGGCTTTAGCCATGTTTGTATGGTCCCTTTTGTGTGGTCAAGATGATTGAGGTGACCCTATAAACCTCAATCATGCTTAGTCCACTTGGATCCTTGTTGTGCCAATCAGGCCTAGAAGGTCTAAAGGATTGGTTTTTGAGTTTTTTTGATTGTTTGTGTGTTTTATCATGTTTTGGGAGTAGGGAGGATGGTTTTATTCCTTTGGACAAGCTAAACCATAGTGTTAATGCAAAAATACCATAGTGTCAAATATTGTCAATGTATTATGACACATTGGGCGGTTGCAACTCATTTTGGACAGTTCAAACTGATTTTTCAAGTTGCATACCGAATGGGATGGGTTAATATGGTGGATATCTGACTCCAGTATGGAGGAGGAAGTTTTTGTACAGAATTTGGGCACAAAAATCAAGAAAACTGACTATTTTTTGTTGTTTTTCTTGCTGTGTACGGACTGTACGGATTTTTCACATGTGTAAATGATATTTTTCTGAAAGCTCTTGGAGTCAGGGTTCTAATGCAACTAGTTTGAGGTCCTAAAGTGGTCGGGATCAAAAGTTATAGATTTTTCTTTCAAAACAGGTCCAGAAACCCTGTTTTCTAGGGCAGCCATAGAAATCCGGCCCTAGAATGCATTTCCACCGTTGAAAATTTGCAAAAACTGGTGAAATGTAGGCTAGGGGTATGTACAATAAGATTCCAAAAGATTTTTGTCAGAAAATGCAGTCTTCTATTTTTAAGGTGATGCCCTAGGTCAAGTATTTCATTGTATTTGGCCAATTTCATGCTATTTGAGGTTGTAGATGATAGAATCCTGTTAGGGTGAGCAAATAAATGATGGTTTTGTGTTGTAGGGACATGGTAGAAGCATTCCAAGTTCCTTCCCCTGACCTATGCACCCAATTTTGAGCACTTGCTTTGTAACCTAGCCTAAATTGATCAATTAGGCCTAGAGACCTAGTAGGCATTCTAGATTGCTGGAGTAGAGTTGGAGCAGGAGATTTGGAGGATTGTTAGGGTCCCCTGAAAGGTGTTCAATTCCATCATTTTTTTGCCTAGACCTTTGGGATTTTGTCAAGTTTTGTTGAGAAAACCTAGTTTGGAGGGCTAGTAGCCTTACAAGTCAAGGTATAGGTTGAAGAGTTTTGGGAAGTTGGAGACCAAACCAACTGCATAGAAGGTGTTTGTTGATCTGTCCTGAGGTGTTGGAGAAGCCTAGAAGGTGGAGCCATCACTAGGATACCAAATCCTTCATACACCCTTGAATGTGCCTTTGGTTGCTTGGTTGAAGGCTGTTTGAAGTGGGTGAGTGGGCAAAGGACAATAGAGTAAACCCTTGTGTGTTGCTTCCCTTGTGCCACTCTGCATCAGGTGGTATCAGAGCCATCAAAGAGATGGGAGATAGAGAAGAAGAGGAGGAAATTCCTTCAAAGGTGACAAATGCCGAATTGGCAAAGATAGTGAGAGAGCAAGCAGCCAAGAACAAAAGGATGGAGGCTGAGATAGAAAAGTTGAAGAAAGACAAAGACAAGAAGAAGAAGTCAGAAGTCATCTTAGATTCAGATGAAGAGGATCAAGATGAGGAAGAAGAAGTGCGTATGGAAGAGCCACAAGGAGGCATGTCAGAGAGACAATTCCTAGATGCACTTGGAAAGTTGAGTAGGAAGGACACTAAGGCAGACTTACCTATGTTTCCTGGTAAGATGAATCCAGAGGAGTGCCTTGATTGGATTGAGGCAATGGAGAACTATTTTGAATGTGAAGAAGTGGCAGAAAATCAGAAAGTGAAGATTGCCAAATCAAGAATGAAAGGGCCAGCCTTGACTTGGTGGAATTTTATTCAAAATGAGAGGATAGAAGATGATAGGAATCCTATCTCTACATGGAGGAAGATGGTACTTGAAATCAAGAAGCAATTTGTCCCTGAGGATTATGAGGTCAACTTGAACAAGAAGTTGCACAACTTGAGACAAAAGGACATGGACGTGAGCACCTACACAGAGGAGTTTCACAAGATGACATTGAAAGCCAAGATGCCTGAGAATGAAAAACAGAAGCTTGCAAGGTATCTTAATGGCCTCAAGTTCTCCATTCAAGATGAATTAACTCTCTTTAAGCCGGAGACAGTCCATAAGTGCTTTCAAATGGCACTAAGGATTGAGGATAAGCAGAGAAGAAAAGGAGATTTTGGTAGCAGCAGTAGAGGCAGAGGAAATCAGAACTTTAGGGGCAGGGGCAGATTTCAAAACAGAGATAATTTCTCTAGATTCCAAGGTGGCGGATCACAAGAAGGCAGCCAAGGGCAGGCTGATAAAAACAGTGCTGATAAGGGTCAGTTTAGGGGCAGAGGTAATGGCAGAGGAAGAAGTGGGGGCAGAGGTCCTAGTGTGTTTACTGGAAGGTGTTTCTCTTGCAATCAGATTGGACATCAGTCCTTTAGGTGCCCGGAGAAGATGGGAAACACTGCTGCAAATCAGAAAGAAAGAAGAGTACAACTCCTTCAAGAAGAGGACTGTCAAAGCACCACAAGTTACCAAATAGCCTCTTCCAAGTCTGCAGCACCTGAGAGTGGAGAATGCATCATGTTCAACAGGTCACTCATCATGCCAGCCACCAAGGAGCAGCCCCAAAGAAACAACTTGTTCAGAACCACTTGCAAGGTGAAAGGAAAAGTGTGCAAGGTAATAGTTGATTCAGGTTCTTCTGAAAATTTGGCTTCTAATGAAATGGTGACTAAGTTAGGATTGGAAAGAATGCCTCATCCTAACCCCTATAGAGTCTTTTGGCTAACCAAGGAACAACAAATTGTGGTGAAAGAGCAATGTTGGGTTGAATTCAAGATAGGTGAATATCATGATAAGGTTCTTTGTGAGATAGTTGACATGGATGCATGCCACCTTCTTCTTGGAAGACCTTGGCACCATGACACAAGTGCCCAACATGATGGTAAGAACAATGTGATTCATTTGTCCAAGAATGGTGAAAAGTTTACAATGACTCCTTTGATTGATGATTGCAAAGAGAAAGTCATTTCTAGTTCAGTTATGTTGGTAGGTGAAAAAGAGTTTTTGGCTAACCTTAAGGAAGAGAAAGTGCCATGTTTTGCAGTAGTCATCAAGCCCAAAGATGTGAATCCCAAGAAGGTCAAAGTGCAGCAACCTCTTAGGAGGATTGGACCAAAGGAAGTGGAAGAACTATTGGAGAAGTTTCAGGATGTGATAGCCGATGAAGGCAAGGATGCCCTTCCACCAAAGAGGGAGATTAGTCATTGCATTGATCTCATCCCTGGATCCACCCTACCAAACCAAGCAGCCTACAAGTTGACTCCAAAGCAAAATGCTGAAGTGGCAAGACAAATCCAAGACTTGTTGGATAGAGGACTTATCAGGAGGAGTATTAGCCCATGTGCAGTACCTGCAGTGCTTGCACCCAAGAAGAAAGGAACATGGAGACTATGCACTGATTCCAGGGCCATCAACAAGATTACTATCAGGTATAGATTTCCAATGCCTAGAATAGAAGATTTAATGGATTGCTTGGGTAGGGCTAAGTATTTTACCAAGATAGATCTAAAAAGTGGTTATCACCAAATCAGGATAAGGGAAGGGGATGAGTGGAAAACTGCCTTCAAAACCAATGAAGGACTATTTGAATGGGTTGTTATGCCTTTTGGCTTGTCAAATGCACCAAGCACCTTCATGAGATTGATGAATGAAGTGCTAAAACCTTTCCTTAACAAGTTTATTGTTGTATATTTGGATGATATACTGATTTTTAGTGACAGCAAGGAAGACCACATAAGGCATATCCATCAAGTGCTCAGGAGGCTTCAAGAGGAGAAGTTGAGAATCAATCTTGATAAATGTGTCTTCCTACAAGAAGAGTTGATATTTTTGGGGTTTGTCATCTCCAAGGGCAGCCTAAAAATGGATCCAAGTAAGGTTGCAGCCATTCTTAATTGGCCAACACCTACAACAGCCTCGGAGGTAAGGAGTTTCCATGGTTTATGCAGCTTTTATAGAAAGTTCATTAGAGGGTTTAGTGGCATTTGTGCTCCACTTGTTGACACCATAAAAGGAGGAAAGAAATGTGTGTTTGTATGGACAAATGAGGCCAACAAAGCCTTTGAACTGTTAAAGAAAAAAATTTCAGAAAAACCAGTCCTAGTGCTACCTAATTTTGACAAGGTCTTTGTGGTAGAGTGTGATGCAAGTAAGAGGGCTGTTGGGGGAGTCCTAAGTCAAGATGGGAGGCCTGTAGCATTCTTTAGTGAGAAGTTAAATGAGGCAAAACAAAACTACTCCACCTATGATCTAGAGTTATATGCCATGGTTCAGTCATTGAGGAAATGGAGACACTACTTATTGCCAAAGGAATTTATAGTTTTTACTGATAACCATGCATTAAGCTTCTTGAACAGGCAGCAAAAGTTGAATCACAGACATGTCAAGTGGATGGAGTACATCCAAGCATACACCTTCTCTATAAAACATAAGAAAGGAGTGGCCAATAAGGTAGCCGATGCCTTAAGCAGGAGAAATCTTGTTGTGCAAACTATTCAGTTGGAAAGTACAGGTATTCATGCCATTAAAGATCAGTATACAGCAGATGAAGACTTCAAAGAGCCATACCTATCTTGCAAGGCCATGATAGGAAGGTATAATACTGATTTTTCTGATTTTTTGTTGCAAGATGGATATCTTTTCAAGGGTAGCATGTTGTGTATCCCAAGAGGATCTGTTAGAGAGAATATAATTAGGGAAAAGCATTGTGGCAGCATGTCAGGTCACTTTGGTATTGATAAGACCCTAGAATTGGTTAGGAGGTACTATTTTTGGCCAAAATTGCCAACCGATGTAAGGAAGTTTGTTGAAACTTGTCAAATTTGCCAAAGAGCAAAGGGGCATACATCAAATGCAGGTTTATACACTCCTCTACCTATTCCTTCAAAGCCTTGGGATTCCATAAGTATGGACTTTGTACTTGGTTTGCCTAGGACAAAGAATGGACATGACAGCATTTTTGTGGTTGTAGATAGGTTCTCAAAAATGGCTCACTTCATCCCATGTAAAACCACACATGATGCCTCACACATAGCAGGTCTTTTCTTCAAAGAAATAGTCAGGTTACATGGTTTACCTTTGTCCATAATCTCAGACAGAGACCCCAAGTTCATAGGACACTTCTGGAGGACACTGTGGAAGAGACTAGGTACAAATTTGTCCTTATCATCTGCCTATCACCCTCAGTCTGATGGACAAACAGAGGTGATTAATAGGTCACTTGGCAACCTCCTAAGATGCCTAACCAAGGAGCAGGGTGCTAGTTGGGATTCAATTTTGGCTCAGGCAGAGTTCTCATACAATGACACTGTCAATAGAAGCACCGGCCTGTCTCCTTTCCAAATTGTTTATGGCACTCACCCAAGGGGTATTTTGGAACTAAGGGAGGTTAAAGGACTAGAAAACAGTAGTGCCTTGGCTGAAGACTTCGTTCAAGTCATGAACGATGTCCATGAACAAGTACAACAGAAATTGCTGTCCACTTCTCAGAAATATAAACAATTTGCTGACAGAAAAAGAAGGGATTTGCAGTTCAAGGAAGGTGATTTAGTAATGGTCCATCTGAAGAAGGAGAGGCTCCCTGCAGGTAAACACACTAAGCTACTCATGAAGAAGATTGGGCCTTGTGAAGTGCTCAAGAAATGTGGAGACAATGCCTACAAAATCAGACTTCTGGATGGCATTGCTTTGTCTCCAATTTTTAATGTTTCAGACCTTTATCCATATAAAGGATCTGATCCTCAGACTGTTGTTGAAGAAGATCAAACTGATCAGACACTCCAAGAACTCATACCTTCATCTCCAACTCAGATTGAGTGTATTTTAGACAAGAGGATTGCAAAACAAACTAGACGGCACACCTATCATGACTATTTGGTGAAGTGGCTAAACAAACCTCAGGAGGATGCCACTTGGATGAGCAGGGCAGACATTGAGAAGGCAGGTTTCACATTTGACAGCATTCCAACTCAAGAGACTTGAGTTCTCTTTGACAGTGGGTGTATGGTGCAGGGCACCTAGGAGCAGTCTGACACCTCAAGCATTTTTGATGCATTTTGATAAACTATGTTTTGTTTTGATTATATGTGTGGTAATAAGGCTTTAGCCATGTTTGTATGGTCCCTTTTGTGTGGTCAAGATGATTGAGGTGACCCTATAAACCTCAATCATGCTTAGTCCACTTGGATCCTTGTTGTGCCAATCAGGCCTAGAAGGTCTAAAGGATTGGTTTTTGAGTTTTTTTTATTGTTTGTGTGTTTTATCATGTTTTGGGAGTAGGGAGGATGGTTTGATTCCTTTGGACAAGCTAAACCATAGTGTTAATGCAAAAATACCATAGTGTCAAATATTGTCAATGTATTATGACACATTGGGCGGTTGCAACTCATTTTGGACAGTTCAAACTGATTTTTCAAGTTGCATACCAAATGGGATGGGTTAATATGGTGGATATCTGACTCCAGTACGGAGGAGGAAGTTTCTGTACGGAATTTGGGCACAAAAATCAAGAAAATTGACTATTTTTTGCTATTTTTCTTGTTGTGTACGGACTGTACGGATTTTTCACGTGTGTAAATGATATTTTTCTGAAATCTCTTGGAGTCAGGGTTCCAATGCAACTGGTTTGAGGTCCTAAAGTGGTCAGGATCAAAAGTTATAGATTTTTCTTTCAAAACAGGTCCAGAAACCCTGTTTTCTAGGGCAGCCATAGAAATCCGGCCCTAGAATGCATTTCCACCGTTGAAAATTTGCAAAAACTGGTGAAATGCAGGCTAGGGGTATGTACAATAAGATTCCAAAATATTTTTGTCAGAAAATGCAGTCTTCTATTTTTAAGGTGATGCCCTAGGTCAAGTATTTCATTGTATTTGGCCAATTTCATGCTATTTGAGGTTGTAGATGATAGAATCCTATTAGGGTGAGCAAATAAATGATGGATTTGTGTTGTAGGGACATGGTAGAAGCATTCCAAGTTCCTGCCCCTGACCTATGCACCCAATTTTGAGCACTTGCTTTGTAACCTAGCCTAAATTGATCAATTAGGCCTAGAGACCTAGTAGGTGTTCTGGATTGCTAGAGTAGAGTTGGAGCAGGAGATTTGGAGGATTGTTAGGGTCCCCTGAAAGGTGTTCAATTCCATCATTTGTTTGCCTAGACCTTTGGGATTTTGTCAAGTTTTGTTGAGAAAACCTAGTTTGGAGGGCTAGTAGCCTTACTAGTCAAGGTATAGGTTGAAGAGTTTTGGGAAGTTGGAGACCAAACCAACTACATAGAAGGTGTTTGTTGATCTGTCCTGAGGTGTTGGAGAAGCCTAGAAGGTGGAGCCATCACTAGGATACCAAATCCTTCATACACCCTTGAATGTGCCTTTGGTTGCTTGGTTGAAGGCTGTTTGAAGTGGGTGAGTGGGCAAAGGACAATAGAGTAAACCCTTGTGTGTTGCTTCCCTTGTGCCACTCTGCATCATAGTTTTATTTCATATTTCTAATATTTAATGTTCTATTAGAATCACAATATTAACAACATATAATTAGCACTTTGGTACTAACAACAACATTTAATATTAACAAATCATAATGCAATCAAATAACACAATGACAAATCAATTTTGTTTACAATATTCATTACAATTTTGATAATCATAATAACATCAATTTTTAGTACAATATTCCTATTCCTAACTATATTGAGCTACACTTTTAATTTCAATTTTATTACATAGCCTACATAAACTACATTTATTGTTTTTTGTTCCAAGTTTGATTTTGATGATCTTTTAATTTACATTGCATGAAAACTTCGTATTCTTAATTTATTTTTAAATTTATGTGTGGTTTTATGAAGTAAATTTTGGGAAATTTGATTTATTTTATCTTTTAATCCACTTATTGTGATTTTTTTGGGTCTTTTGACTCACTTATGAACTTTTGTAGCTTTTATTAACATATTGTGTGTTGTTTCAATTCTTTTGATCCACTTAATGTTTGTGTGAAGTAAATTTCCAACTTGTATTCAATCCTTATTGTTTGACATTCATTTTGAACCTTTGCATTCAATTTTATTCAATCCACTTATTATTTGATTATGCAAAGTATGTTTGTAATAGGCATACACTCATTGTTTGTGTTTTCAACTTTGAGAACCACTTATTAATTTTTTCTAAGTGTTCATTTTGAACTTTAGAATTCAATCTCTCTCTCTCTCTCTCTCTCTCTCTCTCTCTCTCTCTCTCTCTGTGATGATGGTGGTGGGGTATGTTTTCAACTTTTGTGAGAAGTATCTTTTAAAAAAAAAATGATTCACTTAATTTTTTTGATTGACATTCACTTTTTATGAATTGACTTTTGCACTAACTTGTATAAAGCAAATTTTTGATGATGGGGAGGGTATGTTTTCAACTTTTGTGAGAAGTATGTTTTCTTTGTATAAAGTGTGTTTGTACTAGGCATCCGCTTGTTTTGTGAAGTATTTGTTTTGAACTTTAGCATTCAATTTTGTTTGTATGTTATATTTTGAACTTTTGTGAGAATTATTTTTCTTAAACTAGCATTCATGAACTTTTGTGTGAAGTGTGTGTTTGAAATTCAGTTTTCAAGTAGAATTTGATTTACTTATTGTTTATTTGAAGTGTGTGTTTTTACATTCACTTATATTTGATCCACCTATTGTTTGGAATTCACTTTATATGTAGTGTGTTTTAAATATTTGCATTGATGAACTTTGTGAGGAGAGATACATTGATGAACTTTGTATGGAGAGTGCTTTGAACTTTTGCATTTACAAACTTTGTATGAAGTGTGTTTTAAACTTTTGCATTAATGAACTTTGGTTTGATGTTTGACATTCATGAACTTTGTATGAGTGTATTTGAGATTCGACATTTATTTTGTGTGGACTTATTGTTTGTGTGAAATGTATGTTTGAACTTTAACATTTACTTTGTTTAATGTCCTTCACTTTGGCATCTACTTTTTGTTTGTCTTTTCAACTTTTGTGAGAAGTATATTTTTTAAAAAAATGATTCACTTAAATTTTTGATTGACATTCACTTTGCTCACTTTGTATGAATTGACTTTTGAACTAACTTGTATGAAGCAAAATTTAAACTTTTATTTGATCCACTTATTGTTGCATTAACTTGTATGAAGCATATTTTAAAATTTTATTTGACCCATTTATTGTTTGTATGAAGTGTGTTTCGACTAGGCATCCACTCATTTTGTGAAACTTATTTGTTTTGAACTTTGGCATTCATTTTTTTTTGTGTTATATTTTGAACTTTTGTGAGAAGAATTCTTAAACTAGGCATTCATGAATTTTTGTTTGAAGCGCGTGTTTGGTGTTTGAAATTTGGAATTATGTGTGTGTGTAATTACTTTGTATGTACTTGTTTGTATGAAGTGTATGTTTGAACTTTGAGATTCATTTTGTTTGCACTTATTGTTCGTGTTGAATATGTTTTTGAACTTTGACATTTATTTTATTTGTTTATTGTGTTTCACTTTGGCATCTACTTTTTATTTGTGTGAAGTGTGTATTTCATTTTTGAACTTTAGTGTGTGTCAAGTGTGTGTTTGTATTAAATTTATTTGAAACTTATCATTCACTTTGTGTGTGTGGATGTGTGGACATATGCATGTATAAATATTTGTGTTGACATTAGATTTTGTGTACATGAAATACATGTAAGAACTAACTTTGGCATTTAATTCATATATGTGTGCATTTGTCCAAACTAACATTAGCACTCACTTTGTGTATGTGTGTCTATTTTTGAACTAACTTTAGCATTCACTTTGAATGAATTATGTTTGATTTCACCATTCACTTGGATTTGATCATGTGTGTGTGTGTTTGAACTAAATTTGTAAGTGTGGAATGTGTGTTTGAACTAAATTTGTGTGTGTGGAATGTGTGTTTTAACTTAGGCATGTTTGAAGTTTAGCACATTTTGTGTGTGTTAAGCGTGAACTAACTTTGTGTGTTTAAACTTTAGCATACTTTGTGTGTGTCAAAATTGTGTTTGATCTAACTTTATTTGAATCGTAGTGTACTTGGCATGTTTGTGTGTGTACACATGCTTGCGCAAGCATGTGTACATTCATGTATGCATGCATGCATATTCACTTTTTGTGTGCATGGACTGTGTGTTTGAACTAACTTAGTATTCATTTTGCATGGATGTACATTTGTTTGATCTAAATTTTGACACTAATTTTGTGTAGTGTGTATTTTTTTCTTTGAATTCACTTGGATTTGATCCAACTATCATTTGTGTGTATGCTTAAATTTTAGTGTTTACTTTGTGTGAAATGTGTTTGAACTTTGGAATGTTTTAACTTTAGCATACTATGTGTGTGGCAAGTCTGTGTTTGAACTAACTTTGTATGAAATGTGTTTGAACTTTAGCACACTTTGTGCATATCAAGTGTGTGTTTGAGCTAACTTTGTTTGAATTGTGTGTGTGTGTTTAGATTTTAGTGTTTACTTTGTATGTGTGGAATCTGTGAGCTAAATTTGTGTGAAATATGTTTGAACTTTGGCATGTTTGAACTTTAGCATACTATATGTGTGTCAAGTGTGTGTTTGAACTAACTTTGTATGAAAAGTGTTTGAATTTTAATATGTTTCAACTTTAGCATATTTTATGTATATCAAATGTGTGTTGTAGCTAGTTTTGTTTGAATTGTTGTATGTGTGTGTGTATCAAGAGTGTATTTTAGCTATCTTTTTTTGAATTGGTGTGTGTGTGTGTTTGAACTTTGACATGTTTGAACTTTAGCACACTATGTGTGTGTCAATTGTGTGTTTAAACTTTGTATGAAATGTGTTTGAATTTTGGCATGTTTGAACTCTAGCATACTTTGTGCATATCAAATATTTATTTTAGCTACCTTTGTTTGAATTGTTATGTGTATGTATCAAGTGTGTGTTTTAGATATATTTGTTTGAATGTGTGTGTGTGCTTGTGTGCGAGTGTGTGTGTGTGTGTGTGTGGGTGGGTGTGTTTGTGTGTGTGTGGGGGGCGGTGCATGTGTGCGCATGTGTGGGTGTAGGTATGTGGGTGTGTGAGTGTGTGGGGTGTGTGTGGGGGGGAGGGGGTGTGTGTGTGTGTGTGTGTATCTATGTGGGGTGGGGGGGGGGGGGGATGTGTGTGTGGGTGTGGTGTATGTGTGTGTGGGTAGGTGGGGTGTGTGTGGGGTGTGGGTGTGTGGGTGTGGGGGTGTGTGGACGTGTGTGTGTGTGTGTGTGTGGGTGTGTGGGTGTGTACGGATGGGTGGGTGTGTGGGGGGGGGGGGGGACTTTGGGTGTGTGTGTGTATGGGTGGGTGTGGGTGTGTGTGTGTGAGTGTTGGTGTTGGTGTGGGTGTGTGTGGGGGTTGGGGGGTGGGGGGGCGCGGGGTGTGTGTGTGTGTGTGTGTGTGTGAGTGTGTGTAGTGGGTGTGTGTGGTTGTGTGTGTGTGGGTGTATGTGTGGGTGTGTGTGTGTGGGTACAGTGTGTGGGTGTCAGTGTCGATGTGGGTGTGGGTGTGTGTGTGCATGTGTGGGTGTGGTTATGGGGGTGGGTGTGTGTATGTGGGTGGGTGGGTGTGTGTGTGTGTGTGCGTGTGTGGGTACGTGTACATGTGTGTGTGCGTTTACGTGTGGGTGTGGGTGTGTGTGGGGGGTGTGTGGGTGTGTGTGTTTTGTGGCTGTGGTTGTGTTGTGTTGTGTGTGTGTGGGTGTGTTATGTGTGTGTGTCATTGTGTGTGGGTGTGGGTGTGTGTGTGTGTGTGTGTGGGTGCATCTGTGCACGTGTGTGTGCATGTGGGTGAGTGTGTGTGTGCACGTGTGGGTGAGTGTGTCTCTCTGTGTGTGTGCGTACATGTGTATGTGTGCGTGCATACATGTGTGTGTGGTGGGGGTGTGTGTGGTGTGCATGTGTGTGTGTGGTGTGTGTATGCATATGCATGGATGTGTGTGTGTGCGCGTGTGTGTGTGTTATCTTTGTGCATATCAAGCATGTGTTTTAGCTATTTTTGTTTCAATTGATGTGTGTGTATGTATTTTTGAGTTAACATTCATATATATGTGGAATGTGTGTTTGAGCAAACCTTGGAATTCACTTGGATTTGATCCCCTCATCATTTGTGTGTGTATGTTTGAACTTTAGTGTTTACTTTGTGTGTTTAAACTATTTTAGTGTCAAGTTTGTAATTGAAATAAATTTGTTTGAATTGTAGTGTACATGACATGTGTGCACATGCATGTCTGCACATGTTGTGTGTGAAGTATGTGTTGAACTAACTTTGCATTCACTTTGTACGCATGTGCATTTGTTTGAACTAAATTTTGACACCCACTTTGTGTAATGTGTATTTTTAATATAAGCTTAACATTCACTTAAACTTTGTTAATAAGTTTTTAGTTTCACAATTCACTTAAGAACAAGAGATTGATTATTCCCTTAAAATCTATCAATAAATTATTAGTTTCACAATCAACTCAACAACCCCAAAGTAGATCTATGGGACAACTCAATTTGGATCTAAATATTGTACAACCTTAACCTATGGCTAGCACTAATTTTAGATCTTAGAACTTTCTACTCAAGGTAAATATGCATATATGTTCAATCAAAAGTATCCACATGCTTTAGAGGGTAGGGAATGTGAACTGGGAGGATTATTTGTAAAGTATCTACAAATGCTAGGCTCTCAATAAATGAAAAAGATGTCAAATAAGGGTGAGGATGGTTTTGTGATAATTATTTTTATTAGAAGCATAATAGTCAAGGGTTCCTATATTGCTAGATCTTCAAGTAATCATAGATAACAACTTAGTGTTTTTTGGAGGATATGACAAAAGGATTACCTACAAAAGCGATCATTATTAAACCATACAACAACTAGATTTTAAAAATGCATCCTTCCGCTCTTCCTACCCATACGCTACTCACTGGAAACCCTACTAAGGTGTACCTTGGTTCCCCTAGGATTTCATCAGGTAGTCATTGACTGAATGGCTCTCTTGATCATTGGTTTGGTGGTGGAAATGGTTCTTCTGGCCTCAATCTTTGTCTGACAAGCTCAATCCTCTTGTGCGTCGTGGATCTTCGGGAGGATGTGGCTCTTTTTAGGCCCTATTTTCAAAGATTGAAAGCATGGAATCCCCTCCTAGGAGTCAATTAGTTAGTATCCATTCCTTTGCAAATGTTGCAAGGTTGTGGGTCCTTGGTCATCCACACAATGCCCAATTTCATCCTCTACCCTATGCTCAACCTCCCCTATTATGGTGTACAATCATGATGTGGAAGAGAACAAGGCATTTTATCTAAACTATGGAGTGGTTTACAGATTTAACAATTTGTGTTTGTCCCTACTAAACCTTCATAAATGGGTCTTGGAATCTTGGAAACCCCTAGTGGAAGGGCAAGATTGAGCTCTTCCCTTGTGCTAGAGGCTTCTTAATAGTGACCACATCTTCGAAAGAGCAAGATATTGTGCTTAACAGTAGGCCTTGGTTGTGGGGAGTGCACTCCCTCTCCATTAAACCATGGTATCACTACTTCAACTTACTTACAGAACCACTCAACATCAGACCAATTCGGGTAAGGCTCCTGAATCTCCTGCTCTAGTTTTGGGAAGATTCATGCTATGAGGACATCAGTAAAGCTATCAATCACTTCTTGATGGTTGGAGAGGTGATTTTGAAGGTTGGGAAAAGATCATGGACACAATAATGTTTTGACACAAAGATCAGATGCAAATGATGTTTTTCCACCAATCATCTGGCTTGTATTTGTCATCTCTCTCATTGCAAGAATGCACCTACATGGTGGAAGAATGCTATTGAGGATCATTTTACCATTTATGCTTCAGATCCTCAAGTGGATGATCCCTCATAGGATGAGGTGTCCTCTCAAGATATTGTTTCCTCTTTATCCATTTTCCCCACATCACATGGCCCCATGGTGGAAATAGAGGGTGGAATTGATGCATGCATCTTGATCTCTCCAAGGATGGATTTCCCGTACATGGTTTAGATAGTTATCACCCCTTCCATCTCAAGTGGTGTGGAGCTCCCAACTCTAGTTCGATCATCGATTTCCCTGGTCTCTCACTTAGATCCATCCTTGCATGATTTGTCTATGGTTGTGGCATCTTTTGGGGACTCCCCCTATCCCCTCACTTTAAGGATTTGGATTCTTGGATGGTTGTTAAGAAAGAAAGGACCCCCCTTTGACCCTCAGATCAAGGGAGTTAGATTTACCAGATTAGGATCTAGATTTGTCTAGATCTTGTTGTTCTATTTTGTAGTGGGGTTGCCTTTAGTGTTGTTAGTCCCATTTCTTGTGGTATTCATTGTGTCTTCCGTTTGGTTGTTTTGTAAATGGATTTGGGCCCTTTCAAAAGCACGTGTTTTACCTTTATCAAAATAATTACTAGGAAGTCAACTACATAACATCAAGCCATATCATTACCCCCCATGTGCAAAATAGATTAATAAATGTAAGTATAATTCATCCTAGTCCAATTGCTTATCCTTCTTTGGTGGTTATAGTTTGTAAGAAAGATGATACTAGGCACTAGTGGCAAAGATGATCTTGAAATAATTTTCTAGATAGATGTTAAAAAGATAAGGAACATGATAACTCAAATGGAAGAATTTTCTTGTCAAAAATGTTACATGAGAAGAAAAAGATTTCATGCAAAAGAATCCACAATTGATCACATTAAGGACATCACTTGTTTGAAGAGAGGAAGCATACTGTGCCCTTAACCCATTAATTATATTGGGATAGGTGAACCAAATATGGCTCATAATCCTTAATTGAGTCAACTATGAGTCCCTAAGTATAACTAATGTATGCTAGTACTAATATGTAACATGCCAACTAGGTTATTAGAAAACAAATCAATTTTTTGTTACTAACATTTGTAAGATAGGAAAACATGACCTAATCAATTATAATGAAGTAACTAGACGTGTGATCACAAGAACCTTTATACTTAAGGTGATATACTAAGCAAGTTCAATAACTAGGAATTTAACCAAAATTTGCTTATATTCTCAATTTTAGTTTTCCTTTGGATTCCAAAGTTTGCTAACTTTGGACATAAGAAATCAAATTAAATGTAGTTCACTGGTAGTCTTAGGTCTATAGATAGAATATGAAACCTTCTACTTATGACATGTGGACTTAATTTAGTGAGGGCATGTGGAGCCTCCCTATGGACTCTTAACATCCTCTAAAAACTTTACCTCACCATCCTTCAACCAATGGTGGGAGTTTTAATTGTGGCGTCTTCTTCTTTTTCCATGGAGCCTTAGTGACTATAGGATGAACTTGATAAGATGATGCAAGATAAACATAGAATATAAAGGCCTTACCTTTAATACCATGGGATTTATTTAAGAGTTATACCAAACACCCCATGGTGGGTCCCAACCTCTAGCATGAACTTGATCAACCAATAGCACTGCCTCATTAGCAATCTTGATGGACACTGATTGAGCTTAATTTAATGAAATGGATGGTGTTTAATACATAGTCTTGGATTTTAATACTAGTGGGCTTATTTTATAAAGTTATACACTACACTTGTCATGTGGACCCCACAATAGATAGCTTGGCATCACTCCACCAATGGCATGGACTCAATGCTAAAATTCATTTTGCAACCTCCTATGTTGTCACATGTCATTGGTCACATCTACTGAGTCTCACCCTTAAATACAAGCTTCAAAATTCTGTCAATCTTGATTCTTTGTGCCATAGGTAAACACTTATTGTATCATATATTGCATTACTAAGTTCCTTTTTGGCCTGCACCAAGGTTGTATATTGTTATGTACAAAACCTCAAGATACAAATAGGTGATACCATTTCTCAAAAATTTCTCATGCTATTTCATTGATTTGCATTACACCATCCTATAGTATATAACATTCCACTTGTGTGCCATTTTGTATCTTCATTGCCATTTTACAACTCCCACAAGCACTGGTATAACACCTGACTGTATTAGTATAACTATTGTGTGAGGCCCATTCATTTATGGCATACTGAGTTGCTCTATTAGTCATGTTATGGTTGTTATACTTGTACATTAGACTTATTATTATTGGGATACCTAGATACTAGACTATGTAGTTTTGGATTATGATATTTGGATAGACTATAGTAGACATTGTTCATTTGATTAGATTAATTATTTAATTACATTTGGTGATGGTGACCTAATTATGAGATAGCTTTATCATAGTTGATTTTATGTGATGGAGGTATGTCTTGATTGATCATATATGTTGTCTAATTATGTGTTATGGATTATGCTATTAAACAAGTTGAGGTCAATTGAAATTAGATATATGTGTTGATAGACCATTATGATGCATATGTGATGACATTAGGAGATATCGTGGAATGTTGATTGAAATTGTATTGATATGTAATTGACATTCATATGGATTTTGATTATAGTTTAGAGTATAGATGGTTGCATTGAATATGATTATAATTAGAATTTAATTCAAGTTGTGTTAGCTATATATGTTTATTGGACAAATTGACATGTGCAATTGAGATGTGCAGTTACCTTCCATGACCAATGGAAATTTGGAGGTCAACTAGAAACCTTAGTCTATATGGAGACTAAAGTCTTTTGTAAATGTATAATGTGTAATGTGATTTATTTACTATGATTATTTATGTTTCTAAAATTGTGTGTAAATATGAGTTGGCATGGGTGATGAGTTGGTTGCTTGTGTGTCTTATTTTGAAATTTAAAATTTGGGGTCACTTTTGAGGAGGTTTGAGAGGTCTTTTCATGAATATTTTATTGATTTTAAGTCCCTAGGTCATGTACCTTGGGGTTGGGGGTATTGTAGGCTTTGAGTTTTTAAAATTTGAGTGATTGAGACACTCCCAAGTTCCTTGGGAAAGAAGTGGCGTGCGTATGTTTTGGGAAGAGAGATGGTGGACTTGTCACCATCTCCTTCCATTCTCCTAGGTTTGGGGATGAAGATTTGACCAAGTACCACATCATCCCAAGGCTTCACACATGTGGGAGCCCAACCTAGGGAAGATATTTGGAGAATAGTGTAAAAGCACACTCCTCTCCCTCAGGCCTCACACATGTGTGAGATCCATGAGGAGTCAAATCACTCCTTGGGGTTGGATGATTGGTTGAGAGGGATGAGGAGGATTCCATGTGGTACCTTCTCATTTGGAGAGGAGGTGTGACATATCATTCATTACATATACCTTCATTTGCAACTTGTGAAGCATTTAGCATTTCATTTTCACTTGTTGAGTTGAGAATTTGAGAGGAAGAGACTTGGATATTGGAGAAGGCTAGTGGAGCTTTTGGAGTGACTTCACCAACATTTTTCTTCATCAACATTTGGGAAAAGATTTTGTGAGGTAGGCTTCTTTCTTGTAGAATAATTTGTGTGTTGAATAGAAATGAAAAGTAGAAAATGGGTGTATGTGTTGTTGTGTTCTTATTACCTTGTTCTCCATTGTTGTGATGAACATGTAGTTGTGTTGTTGGGTTGGGTGTATTGTGTTTTGGGTTGGCTCCCCAATTGGTTGAGAGAAACCCATGTGAGGGGTTAAGGGAGGTAAGAATCCTCCTTAGGGAAAGCTCACTTTTTTGAAGGAGAGGTTTGGCATGAGTGCCATAGTTCTTTTGAGTGGCATGAGTGCCATTTGGTGTTTGGGTATTGTGCTTTTGGTGGTGAAATGGTTAAAGAGGTTCTAGAAGATTTGAAGAATCATGGAAATGTGTTTATGTGATTTTGATGTATTAGTTCTATTTTTCCCCAAGGTAGAGTTTTCTACTCTATTCCCCCTATTTTGGATTCCTTTTTGGTATCCTTAGTGTTGTGTAAGCCTTGGTTGGGATTGTTGTTATCTTTCTATGAAAAATGAATGGTGTGTTAGTTTTTGGTGTGTTCCTTGGTTTTCATAGTTGGCCTCCTAGTTTGAGGGTGGCTTGTGAACAACCCAACGATTGGGAGGTGAGCACCTCTATTGGTCCTTGGATATAGCTTTCTCTTATTTTTATAGGTTTTGTGAAAATGGACAAAGAAAGGAGAAGAGTCTCCTATTAAAGAGTTTCAAGCCTTGTTCAAGAGAAATTATTCTATGTAAAAGAGCCTTATTTTGTATTGAGAACCTTGGGTCAAGTTTGTAAATGTGGTTAGGAAAGTTTTGTAAGTTGTTAGACTGTGGTCTATGAGTCACTATGGGGTTGTAAATGTCCTTTGAATGTGCCAAGATTAGTTATGTATCTTCAAGATTGTTTACCTTTCTCTTGTTAAGTTTCTTAAATGTGTAAATTTTTTATTTAGCTTTCACCTAATGTATGAATGGTATCAAACAAGGAAAATGATTCATTTAGTTGTATTCTTCTTTTATATAAACATGAATGAAAATCTTTGTTCTTCATTATAAAACTTGAGTATATGATGGCATAATAAAATTTTAGATAGTTCCATTTTAACCTTCTTCTCTTTGGTGTGAAGTTGTTAAGAAAATTAAATCAATGTATTTGGTAAGTTAGCAAGAAAGAAATAAATGTGTGTTGGGCAAATTGATTATCTCATTCTTTGTATAAGTTTTGAAGTCTAGATGTAAAGTTTAAATACTTAAATTATTATATCCCTTTTTATGTGCACATTTAATGAAAGACAAATCAATAAGTGTTGTGTTGAGTAAATAGTTACTTCACTTGTATATTCAAAATTAGTCAAACAAAATTATTAAATAGTTACTTCACTTGTATATTCAAAATTAGTCAAACAAAATTGATAATAAATAAATATATTTTCTTGTTTGAAATATATATATATATATATATATATATGTTATTTATTATCTTTTATGTCATCTATTGATTTTATATTTATTTCCAAACAAACAAAAAATGATATATGTTGTTGGGCGGCAGGGTGGGTCGAGCCCTAAACCCTGTCACGCCCTGCATAGGGCAGGGTCAAAGACCCTAACCCACAAAGTCCTACGGGGGCTCCGTCACACCCCCGCAACCAAGAGGGGCTTACTTGTCTATGTAGGTCGGGACCCTTGTTTGGGGCCCGCACCCTGCACACATAGGGCCATCCATGGTGGCAGCCTCAGGGCAAACAAAAAGTCCCATTTCATTGCTTAAACACTTTTATTGTTTTGTAGTTTGTTATTCTTCTTCATGTAGGTTCTGTGTATAAGTATATATATCTATACTCATAAATGTATATATATCTAACTACTGTGTAAAACAGAAAAAGAAATCCAAATAAAATAAATCAATAAATAAATGTTAACAAATATATATATACTGTAGTATATAATGTGTATAACAATATGTATATATTGTTGTATATTTGATATACACAGTATGTATATATTGTTGTATATATTAAATACATAGTATATATTATATAAACAGTGTGTGTATACTATTGTATATTAAATTCACTATATATATGTACAACATATCTATCTACCTTATACTAAGCATTTGTGTTGTGTATTTATTTTATTATATATATACACACATTCACCCATTGAATCAATGTGTATTAGTTCTATGATTTAAAAGGAGGATTGCATTGTTGAAAGAAAATAAATCAAATAGTTAGAAAATAGATGCTTGATAATCTAAGCATTTAGATGGAGAAGGAAACTTAGTAAAACAAATCAAAACTTGGAAAACTCTCCTCTCTCCCCCTCCTTTCCTTCTCCCAAATTTGGAAACAAAGAATGGATAAATGAGTGTTAATCTGCTCTTTTATAACCTCCTCATGTGATTAGTAGTGTTGCCCTAGAAAATTAGTGGTAAACTAATGATGCTTATGGGTAGAGAAAGTGTAAAATAAATTTGGAAATATTGGTGTATAAGTAATGGCTCTAGGGGAAATGAGTATTATAGTGTAAAATTGTTATAGGTTAAATTAATAATTAGTGGGTTTGTTTACTAAAGGTTTCTTAGAAAGAGATATTGGAGTCAAGGACAACACTGAGAGGGGGGTTGAATCAGTGTTGTGTAAATTCTTAATTTTTTGCAAACTTTATCTTCAAGACAAATAGAAAGGAAGAAATTAATGATTTGTTGAGCTCATATGCACAAGACTGATAGTGAGAGATGTGAACCAAAAACTTATAAGAAAAACACAAATATGCACACATAGAGACAAATTATGACACAAATTTCTAGAGTGGAAAACCCTCTCGGGGTAGAAAAAACACTCAAAGTTGCCTCACTGGCTTATTCAAAACCTCACTAGTTACATGAAGGTCTCACTGACCAAAGAAACTTCACTAGCTTTACAAGATGCCTCACTGGCACATACAGAGGTCTCACTGACCACAAGCCTCACTGGCATAGGAAGGTCTCGCTGACCACAAGCCTCACTGGCATACTGTGCCTCACTGGCAAACCAAATCACCAATAGAAATAATAAACAAAATCAGAGGGTTACTCTGTTTCCATTCAATTCACAATTCATTCACCTGCATAACAATTCACCTGATACACCATCATTGTCTTCAAGGTTCAGTCTGAAAATATGTTACAAGGAGATTATCATTTCTGCATTATGGTCTTCACATCAACTCCCTCAGCTCAATTTTCACTTCAATTCAATTCTCACACACATTCTCATTTTCATTATCTGTATATATATATATATATATAGATTTCAAACAAAAAGACCTTCCAAATTCAACTTTTCTCCTACAAGGAAAAATAACATGACCTTTCATATCTCTCTTTTCTCTGTATAATCAATTCAAAAAATAATTCATATTCTTCTACAAAAAGATCATCTGAAAAACAAAATAATCCTATACAATTCATTTTTCTCTCTTCTCCAATCTATTCATCTTCCCCATTAATCTCTTCAATCTTTGATATTCTTCAATCAACTTTTCATAATTTGATCTTTCTTATCTTTTACAAAAATCCTTAATCAAACTGCCCCAAAAATCTCTCTGCTCATTTGCATGTCCTTTCACCTGCAAAGAAAAATGATCTATTGCTTTTCTTCAATCAAATCATCTCACATTTCTTTTTCCAAGATCTCATAAAAATTGTCTTCAAAAATCATTTTTGTTCTCCAAATAAAATCATTTAACATCTAAAAAAAATATATCTCCTTAAAAGAAATAACTCTTCAATAAAATCTTCAATGACCCTTCATATCTATATAAAAATGGCTTTTTATATTCTTCTATTTTGCATAAATATTTCTTAAATTTGTTCAACCTTTCACCTTCTCTCAATGAAGAAAAAATCCTCATTTTTCACAACATCATCTGCAAAAAAAATCTCAATAAAATTTTAATCAAAATTCTGTGAGAGAAAAAATATACCTTTTTATATTCAGACCCTCTTCATCTCCTGCAGGAAGAATAAGTCATAAAGACTCATGAGCTTCTTCACCATTAAAAAACATTCTCATCACTTAAAAAACTTTCTCTATTATCTCTTATGTGCCATGATAGATAAAAATAGAAAGAAATCTCGAATAAAATATCCTTTATCATTTCACAAAAAATTGCCTTATTTTTAGAGCTAAAAATAGTCTTAAACTGCAGTCACTATAGAACGACATTCAAATGAACGTCAATATACAAGCTCTCGATGGGAAAGACTAGTTTTAAATACTATCTGCATATCATACATTTTGCACCTTTCATGCTTTTAAAGAGGACCGTCGATTTACATTACCCGCTCAATATCTTTATGAGATAACCGGTGTGGACGGTAGACAAGGTGAAAAGGGCCGGTTGCCCAAGACCCCTCAGTACTCCAGCATGTTACCTTAAGTGGAGATAACCTGAGATAGCAAGTCACTTGGTAATTATAACAAAAAGTAACTTTTCCATATGACGGGCTCTATAAGATTACTTTGCATATAATTTTAGACATCCAAACACACTTTGCATGTACAAGATATGATGTTCCACACCACACTACATGAGAGATATACAACATCTTCTAATAAGTTTGATCCTTAAATGAGTATGAAGATAATCTTATGATCAAATCTAATACTTCCAAACAAGTTCCAACTTGTGAACTCCAACCTATACCATAAATATGCTAAGCATATGTGTCATCAAAGACAAATACATATAGTTGCTTGCAAACAAGAAGATCATTATCTTCTGAGGAATGAAGAATTTTGTCCAAAGTATGAACCTCGTAAAGATCCTGCATTATTATTTCTTAAACTACTGTAGGATCAATATCATCTCCTGAATAATCTACCATGAGTATGAAATGAATAGCCTCTTTGAAAGAAGATAAAAACCACTACATTCCAAGATGAACCATGACAAGCACCAACATAATGAATCAATCAAAAACTCAGGACCTCCTTTTGACATTAACATGATATGAATAAACTCTTGATGCAACAAGATGCCAAGAATCATTACAACTTCTAAACCTTGTCTTTCTTACCTTGCTGATCATTATCACTATGACACTTTACCTTTTATCTTGAACAACACTGAACATCTTGCTGCCCCTATGAACATGCATTGTGATCAAATATGAACCCAAGATCCTGTCATAAACAAGATGATTAAATATGAACCAATATAAACACCAAACATGAGTATTCATCCTGAGACAACATGAAGATATCCTGATCAAATCAAACCATGAAGATGAACATGAACAACTCCTGTCAAAACCAACACATTGTAAACTTGCAAGACCTTTTCGACATTAATGACAATCAATATCCATCAAGAGAATAATATTTACTTATTTTATTTTAATTTAATGAATCTATTGTTAAATGTGTATCTAAATTTTAGTGGAATTGAATAATCATTATTATTTTACAAAAATTTATTATGCTAGAGAGGAGGGAAATATTGTATTAATTGTTTTTATGAAAAATCATTGGCATTTAAATTATTTAAAATCCTCTTTCTTGGAATACTAAAATGTTTACAATGGTAGACTTAAGTTTTATTCTTTTCGTAGTAGTAATTTATTTTACTAATAATGATGTAGCATTGTGATTCAAATTTTATTGTACTAGTTAAATTTATTTGTTATTTTCCCAGTAGAAATCATTCAATGGATCTAGTGTTAGTTAAACATTAGCATGCTAGGAATAGAATTTAATTTTAGATAATTGGGCTTCGAGCTCTTAAGGTGGGGCCATATCCATTTTAATATAGAACACCTAGGAGGGAATTATCTTATAAATCATTCCCTTGATGTCTCAAGTAATGTGATGTCAAACCATTTTAGGCTACCTCCATTTACGTAGGGTGTATGAATGGTTTTCACTATACCCGTCATTTTCAAAATCCCTCTCCTCGCTTTGTGCAGCATGCTTGACCTAACGTTTCACGAAAATGAAAGTAAGTGCGTATGTTGGGTTATCGTGTGATACAAGATAGTATCTTGCGTTAATGATTTTTTACTAAGAAAAATGTTGTTGGTTTGGGTGTTCATGTCCACATGTAAATGTGGGCATGACATTTGGTATCAAAGTCAAGTTCAACACAGGAAATTCGGGCACATATGATTAAAACATTAGTAGTTGACATTGCAACTTACACATGTAGGATGGCTAGGACTAGGAGAGGACATCAAAGTAGTCATGCCACTGAGGGGCCACATTCTTAGGAGACACATTCAACATCATGTGCATTGGAGTCCATGCATCAATAGCCATAGCAGGACCTTGGACCCTAGATCCTTCAGGTGCTACAATAGTTGATTGGCATTGTTTAGCACCGTCTACCACCTGTAGGGGAGACTTCACATGTTGAGCATTAACAACCTTCTATGGGAGAGCATGAGTCAAAGAATAGAGAGCATAGTAGGAGTCCTCATATTTGAATAGAGTTTTTAGAGGAGGATGGTGAGTAGTCAGTTCATCTCGATTGACAACCTTAAGTTCAGCAACAGGATGTAGGAGGTGTATTGCAAGGACCTCGAGATGCAGGGGATCAGATTAGGGACTTACTTTGCTTGGAACCTCCTACCTTTTTAGGATCAACAAATGGCATTGAGGCAGAATCCTAGCTTCTTAGTTTGGACCGATGCTTTGAGTTTGTGTTGCATGCTTATGACAACTTAAAAGAATGCGTGGCCATTCATCTTTTGCATGGTACCACTTCTACCTAGTGGCGCTAGGAGGAGAGGAAGTATTATTTGGATCTTGACACCTTTTCTTGGGATATATTTCTAGAGCGTTTTAGAGTGAGACATTTTTCAGAACACTATCGACAATGGTGTATTGATGAGTTTCATGATTTGAATTAGCGTGGACTTACAGTGGCATAGTATGAGAGTCACTTCCTAGAGTTACTTCAGTATTTGGACTATCTTCGGGATGAGAAACTCCTCGTCAACCATTTTATCAAAGGCCTGAATGCTAGTATATTAGGTCATGTTCACATGGTTGATCTTGAGACCCTACAAGTCACTATGGAGAAGGCCTATCTTGCAAAGGAGATTCAGTGTAAGATCCAAGAGGCACAAGACTACTCATGGAACTGAAATCAATTTCAGCAGGATTAGAGTTTCAATAGGCCTCCACTTCCACAGAAGGGAGGATTTAGGTCCACTCCTGCATCTTCGAGGCCTGCACAGTAGTAGCAATATCATCAAGGATAGAGACCTAGGCCACACTAGGGGCACAAGGTGGACATTCTAGAGCTTGCCAGGTGCAGGGCCAGTGTAAAGATTAGCTTCCACATAAATAGAATGTAGGACTAGCCCATTCACAATAGTCCTTTAGAGGTGGTCACATTAGCTCTAGTAGACCTGGAGCACAACAGTCTAGCAGGACCCAGCTAGTACAGGTTCAAACTAGGGGCCCTTGTTATGTTTGTGGAGGTGTTGGGCACTTGGCTAGAGAGTGTCCTCATGGGTTTATGACATCAAGAGGTCATCAGGAAAGTGGTTCTAAAGAGATAGTAGGAGATGTGGGTAAATCCTACTGAGTTTTTGCACCAGTTGAGAACTATCAAGCGAAGCATCAGGCCATAGTTATTGAGGACCCAGGTACTATTAGTGGACTTCCTATCACTATTTTATTTGATTCTAGAGCTTATGATTGCTTTATTTCCCCATCCATAGTGGAGCGTTGTAGGCTAGAGGCATCTAGATAGGACAATAGGTGGGAGGTTGAGTTAGCTTTGGGGGCCAAGGTATTTTTAGACTTAGTGGCTAGTGGTTGTGCCTTGGAACTTGGTGCTTTCATGACATCAATTGATCTTCGAGTTACTCCTTTGGGATCTTATGGAGTGGTTTTGGGTATGGATTGGCTAGATGCCCATTGGGCTAAGATAAATTGTTGGCATAAGACCATTGATTGTGTTGATGATCATGGTGCTTCAATTAAGCTTGTAGGAGTCCACAGACCCATCTCCCTTCACATGGTCTCCACTATGCAGCTTCAATAGTGCATGTAGAAGGGTTGTCAGTTATTTGCCATATCAATGAGTGATAGATCAGAGGATGGACTAGAGACTACCTTAGATGATCACCCTATTCTTAGTGAGTTTGTAGATGTTTTTCCTTTAGAGCCCTTTTATGGATGCCTCCTCTTCCTAAGATAGGTTTTCACATAGATTTTGTGCCAAAAGCATAGCTAGTATCTAGAGCACCTTAGGATGACTACCCATGAGATTAGCAAGCTCAAGCCATAGTTGGAGGAGTTATTAAAGAAGGGTTATATTCATCCAAGCATCTCTCCTTGGGGTGCACCAGTCATCTTCATTAAGAAGGATGAATCCCTTCATCTATGTGTGGATTATAGATAGTTGGTCACAAAGTGGCAGTGAAGAATCACTACCCTTTCTCAAGGATTGATGATTTATTTGACCAGATGCGGGGTGCCAGGGTATTCTCAAAGATAGATCTTAAGTCTAGTTATCATCAGTTGAGGATTGTAGAGGCAAATATTCATAAGACAACATTTCATACTATTGGCAAGAGACACTGCTATGCATGACAGGTTTTGTCATTGATGGCAACTAAGTCTACCTTACATATCCGCATTTCATGGTTTGTTCATACCAGAAGTCAGGCTGAAGATTTGTCTAAGTCTGGATGTCAAAAATAGAGCATGTGACAGGGTCAGATATCTTGGTCTGGATCTCTCTGGTAGTAAATCACAATGTGTTGCGGATTTGAGAGAGTGGTAAGGATTATCAGGACTATCTAAATTCAGATATTTAGCCTCTGGTGCTAAAGGATTCAAAAGTTATAAGGATTTGAGTATCAGGTTCTAGTTAGTCAACACAGTCAGAAGAAGAATAGGGTGACCTAGTATTTGATCTTGGTCCGAATGCAAAAAAGTTGTTGGATAAGCAATTAATGATAATCAGTGATATTGGCCGACATGACTGATGATCTGGGAACATAATTTTTTGGTCCACGTTGATATTTGTGCATAGATTCAGCCAACAGAGCAGAGTGCTTAATAAATGTTCTAAGTTGAATTGAAGCCGACTAAAGTTGATTGAATTTCTTGATGCGGATATATATAGCCGATGGATTCAAGTGTTTTGGTGTGTGATTGTGATGTGTTGATGGAGTAAGTGTGAAAAAGGAAAAAAGGAGTGAGAAGGAGAAGAGATCTGAGGACCGGATCATGGCAGAACAGTATACAGGGCAGAGTAAGGATGAAGTGTGTAAGATCAGTATTCTGTACTTAGCTGGAATTGAATTCTTGCATTGGTAGATGTTATTCATCAGTTCAAACACTATGTAATCTTATTAAATCATTTTTGTAGGCAGTGAGCCTCTTTGAGCAGTGAACTCTGGGCAGTGAGCCTGAAGGCATGTGCCTTCCCCATTTGTAATACTTTTAACAAGGTATTAATTTTTGTGGACTAACCTCCGCCGTGGTTTTCCCTTAATCGGGTTTCAACGTTAAAAATCTTGGTGTCAAGTGTGTTATTTGTGTTTCTGCTCATGTGTTATTGATTCATGTTTTCATGGTTATAATAGTGATCTGTAAATAAGTGGTAGAGAAGAATTAATTGCAGCAAGTGATAAAGTTTTGAGACAACTAATTCACCCCCCCTCTCAGTTGTCTGCACTAATTCTAACACAGACTAGGTATGGGCACTATGAGTTCACATTGGTTCCATTTGGGTTGATGAATGCCCCTACAGTGTTGATAAGTCTCATGAACGGGGTATTCCATACCTTTTTAGATCAATTTGTACTAGTCTTTTTAGATGGTATTTTGATATACTCTTAGACTGAGGAGGAGCATGAGGAGCACTTACGCAAGGTTTTATAGTGTTTGAATGAGAACCAACATTGTGGTAACTTGGTGAAGTGTGCCTTCTTTAGATTAGAGCTTTAGTATTTGGGTCACATCTTGTCTAGCAATGGTATCTCAATAGATCCATCGAAGATAAGAGCTATTATAGATTGGCCAACACCTACTAGTGTCACTAAGTTTAGGAGCTTCATGGATTTGGTAGGATATTATCATAGATTTGTTGAGGGATTTTCTAGGATTGCACATCCCATCACTTCCCTTCAGTGGAAAGGGAAGATGTTTGAGTGGATAGATAAATGTGAGAAAGCATTCTAGACCCTCAAGGAGCATCTCACCATTGCACTGATTCTTGTAGTACCTAATTTGATGGTAGACTTTTTGGTGTGTACAGATGCTTCTATAGAGGGTATTGGTGTAGTACTTATGCAGGAGGGTCAAGTAATCACATATGAGTCGCAAAAGCTTAAGACCCATGAGATGAACTACCCTACGCATGATTTGGAGCTTGTAGCACTAGTTCATGCTTTGACTAGGTGGAGACACTTTCTTTTGGGACACAAATTTACGTTACATACAGATCACCATAGTCTTTAGTATATATTCATGTAACCTAATCTTAATGCTTGTCAGCAATGATGGATGGAGTTCTTCTATGAGTATGACTTTGATGTGCATTACATCAATGGTAAGGAGAACATGGTTGCAGATGTCCTAAGTACAAGAAGACATGAGGTCATGGATATGCCTGTGGGCATAGACTTCAGAGGATGTATTCTCTAGTAGCTACTAGAGGATGAGTGGTACAGAGAGGTTTATCAGGAGTTACAGTCTCAAAGGGCCCTTAAGGGCAAGTTTGTAGGATACACTCTAGATACATATGGATTTCTATGCCATCGAGGTTGGATATATCTACCTCTTTCAGGGGATCTACAAATAGTGGTATTAATAGAGGCTCATAGACACCTTATACAGCACATCTAGGGGTGAAGAAAATGCATGCAGACCTTAGGTAGATATATCATTGGGCAAGCATGTGACGGGACATTACAAAGTTTGTTGCTCGATGGCTTGAGTGTCAGAAAGTCAAGGCTGAGCATCAACATCCAACATGATTACTTTACACCCATAAGATACCTAAGTGGAAATGAGACACCATTTCCATGGATTTCATAGTTGGTCTACCTTTATAATCTCGACGGCATGATGCCATCATGGTGACAGTTGACAAGTTGACCAAAGTTGCACACTTTGCTCCTGTACAAACTACTTATAATGTTCTTGCAGTGGAAAGGGTCTTTTCGGATCACATTGTTAGACTTCATGAGATTCCTTGTTGAATCATTTCAGATAGGGATTCGGTGTTCACTTCAGCATTTTGGACTACATTACAACATGCATTAGGCACACAACTTAATTTTAGCATGGTGTATCATCCTAAGACAGATGGATAGACAAAAAGGGTGAATGAGGTATTAGAGGACATGTTGCAGATGTATGTGATGGATTAGTAGTCCATATGGGAGGATTATCTCTATCTAGTGGAGTTTGTATATAATAACAGTCACCACAATTCTTTGGTTATGACACCATTCTAGGCATTATATGGCAGACCTTGTAGGACACCTTTGAGTTGGGATTAGATTGAAGACATAGTAGTTATTGGTCCTGAGATGGTACACGACATGAAGTGACATGTGATATTGATTAGACAACATCTTTAGGAGGCACAAGATCACCAAAACAAGTACGCCAATGCCAAGAGATTGGATCAGAGCTTCTTAGTTGGTGATACGTTATTTTTGAGAGTGCGACCACATAAGAGTCCAATCCATTATGGAAAGGGTTCTAAGATAGCATCTCGACTTGTGGGTCCCTTTGAGATTTTGGAACGGATAGGGCCTATAGCCTATCCTCTAGCCTTGTGACATAGCCTTTCATGTACCCATGATGTATTTCATGTATTAGTTTTGAGGAGATATGTACTTGATGTTTCACATGTATTGGATTGGGGTTCTTTGCATGTAGAGGTAGATGAGAAACCAGTTTTGGAGCTTATTCACGTCTTGGCTTGACGAACGTTGACCCTTCGAGGATGGGACCTAGATCAAGTCAAGGTCCAGTGGGATTGATATGATGATGTTTCAACTACATGGGAGGATACTACCGATATGAGGACACTCTATTCCACCTATTTGAGGGCTTCCAGGAGGAAGCCTAATCTTAGAGGAGGGATGTGAGGCCCATTCATTTATGGCATGTTGAGTTGCTCTATTAGTCATGCTATGGTTGTTATACTTGGACATTGCACTTATTATTATTGGGATACCTAGATACTAGACTATGGATTTTTGGATTATGATATTTAGATAGACTATAGTAGACATTGTTCATTTGATTAGATTAGTTATTTACTTATATTTGTTGATGGTGAACTAGTTATGAGATAGCTTTATCGTAGTTGATTTTATGTGATGGAGGTATGTCTTGATTGATCATATACGTTGTCTAATTATGTGTTATAGATTATGTTATTAAACAAGTTGAGGTGAATTGAAATTAGATATATGTGTTGATAGACCATTATGATGCATATATGATGACATTAGGAGATATCATGGAATGTTGATTGAAATTGTATTGATATGTAATTGACATTCATATGGATTTTGATTATCGTTTAGAGTATAGATGGTTGCATTGAATATGATTATAATTAGAATTTAATTCAAGTTGCTTCAACTATATATGCTTATTGGACAAATTGACGCATGCAATTGAGATGTGTAGGTACCTTCCATGACCAATTAAAATTCAGAGGTCAACTAGAAACCCATGTGAATCCCCTATGATGCCCGACCTTAGTCTATATGGGGACTAAACTCTTTTGTAAATGTATAATGTGTAATGTGATTTATTTACTATGATTATTTTGGTTTTTAAAATTGTGTATAAATGTGAGTTGGGATGGGTGATGAATCGGTTGCTTGTGTGTCTTATTTTGAAATTTAAAATTTGGGGTCACTTTTGAGGGGGTTGGAGAGGTCTTTTCATGAATATATTATTGATTTTAAGTCCCTAGGTCATGTACCTTGGGGTTGGGGGTCTTGGGCTTTAAATTTTTGAAATTTGAGTGATTTAGACGATTCCTGAGTTCCTTGGGAAAGAAGTGGCATGGGTAAGTTTTGGGAAGAGAGATGGTGGACTTGTCACCATCTCCTTCCATTCTCCTAGGTTTGGGAATGAGGATTTGACCAAGTACCACCTCATCCCAAGGATTCACACGTGTGGGAGCCCAACCTAGGAAGATATTTGGAGAAGAGTGTATAAGTACATGTTGTAAGTATGTGCTAATCGATGTTGTCATTGATGTCAACAAGCTTGTGTTTCATTAGTGTCAACTATGTCTTCTAATGAGGTTGTTGTTATTTGATTGAGTTGGTGTGTTAAAGTGATTTGATTGCTTTGTAGAGGTGTTGAAGATGTTGAGAATATGCTTTTGTTATTTGGTTTCAAAGTGCTTTTGAGAAAATTTGATTAATATTGGAAATAGTGTGTTGAAGAAGTCTTCTGGCTTACAAAATGTTGTTCGAGTTTTTACTCCACATTTCTTTTGTGTTGGATATATGACTGTGCGATTTGGATATGTTGTTTAGAAGAGTTTGAATATGCTAAATCTAGAATTTGGTACTCTGGTTCAATGTGCAGTGAAAGTTATGCTCACCAATTTGAGAATAGTGTTTGACAGTGTTTGTAGTGTGTCTGGGAGAAAGTGTTTTGCTCCACATTTCTCTGCATAGTCGTTTCAGGTACATTACGGTTCTGGATGTGTTCTTATAAGGTCCTTATCTATCTTCAATCTAGAAGGTTTGTGATTTGGTGCTTCGAAAGTTGACTTTTCAAGTTGTTGTGTATGACAGAAATATTTGAGTTCGCTGGATATACAGGAACATGGTATGCGGCAAGTGAATGTTGTTGCGGAGCAATTTTTTGCTTCTTAGGTTGTTCTAGGATGTTTGTGAAATATTCTAGATCATGTTGATGCCTAGCATGTGGTATGCTAGTTTTTATTGTGATTGTGGAAGCATGTAATCAAGAATTCCTTATGTTTACACCATTTGGCTGACCTTGGATGTCTGCGCTGATTGCAGAGTCACTTTGTTGATTATGTTAGTGTTGTGTAGTGTGTTTGGATGGATTTATATCTGAGCTAAGTTGTGAAGTGGTTTGCCTTCATTCCTTTTCACTGCAAGAATGTTTAGGTCTAGACTTAATTTGAATTTTATGAATTAAGATGTGTTGCTAACCTTAGAGAATGATTTCAAGGTTGATGATGGTATAAATAAGTGTCAAGGATTCGTGAGTATGTGTGCACATGAGGAACATGATGTTTGTGATGTGAATTTGATTAAGGCAGTGAGAACTCTCATGTGTTAGTCTACTGGATGCACTGAGTAGAATGTGTCTACTATCTTTCAGTGTTGCAGCGATGATGATGTTTGTGTTGTGGTGAATACTGAGCTTCATTGGAACTGAACCCATGCATTTGTTAGATGCAATTATATCAGTTTATCCCTGGTAGTGAGCCTCCTCTTCCTTCTTCCTCTGGACAGTGAGTCCTTAGCAGTGAGCTTTTGTAATTCGGTATTGCTACTACTTTATATTGTGAGCTAATTCTCACTGTGGTTTTTCCCTTCTTGGGTTTTCCATGTAAAATTTGGTGTTGTTATGATTCAATTTCTGTTATTTGTTTTTCATACTTAATTAGCATAACAAGATTTAAGGTTAATACAGATCTGAATGTTTGTGAGGGTTTGAAATTTTTGATACAACTAATTCACCCCCCCTCTCGGTTGTCTTGTGCACTCAACAATTGGTATCAAAGTGAGGTTTGTTTGAGGAGAGCTTAACAGATTGAGGTAGATCTAGGATGGCCCACAAGAAGGATGTTCCCTTGTTTGATGGCTTTGACTTCACACTCTGGAAAGTAAGGATGGAAGCCTTTCTGATTTCTCTTGGTTATGAGATCTAGAAGTTCGTTGAGTCCAATTACACTATACCTAAGAATGGTGTTGTTATGTCGTAAAATGTCCCCCTTAGATTTTTACCTCCTAAGTTTAGCTCCTGAGTCCCTTTTTAGTGATCATGCATATTCATTTTAACTCTCGATGAAAAATCCCTAGAAACCCATGTCAAATTGGGCTAAGGGGACCTCATTGAACTTAACCAAGCCTTGAAAATAGGACTTTGGGCTTGGGCACCTGTGCCCAAGCCCTGCCCTATTTTGTCAGGGCTTAAATTTTAAATGTCGACAAATTGACCATTAAAGGTGCCCAAGCCTAAAGTCCTATTTTGTCAGGGCTTAAATTTTAAATGTCGACAAATTGACCATTAAAGGTCTCCCTTGTCGACATCTCAATTTTAAATTACGAAATTAAAGTGGGAATGCATATATAAGCATGTTTAGGGTTTCATTTGCAAACTAGAAGATGATTTTGAGATTTTGGTAAACTTATGATCATATAGCATTCAAGGAATTCATTGTGTTGCAAAGCAGACTTGTCTTGTTGTATTTGTTATTTTAGATTTGGCTTCATCTTCTTATGGTGTGAAAGATCTTCATGTCATTGAGAGCTACACCTTTGAGCTGATATCTATTTGTGTTTCAATTCATTTATTTTATTATTTATTTTGCCTTTGTGTTGCAAGGACACACTCTCTCTCTAACAATGGTGTTGGAAGGCTTGAATACAATTTTGGGGCTTGACTAAGGCAAGCTCCTAAACACCACAACCCCCAATCCCATTCTTGTGATTGTAGGTGATAGGTGTCGTATTCTACATAGTGGAGTTGCAGAGCTCTGTAGCAAAGTGTGATGATCTTGGATCTAAAGAAAGAAGTCTGAAAAGAACACAACTAGGGCTTGGGCACCTGCACCAAAGCCCTCCAGATTTGTAGAGTAGAGAATCTCTAAGACAGTGGTGATCAGTAATGAACAAGTTCTGGGAATCCCTAACAAAAATATTGCCCTGGGCTTGGGCGCCTGCCCCTTTGCCCCTAACATTTGAGCATCCTATATCTCAAAATCTAGTATGTATCTAATATGAATTTAATACCTCTATGTGCGAGAATTTGTCAGAATTTGTCTGTTTGTTTACGATTTTACATAATTAGGGTTTTGAGCATAATCACGCTAAAGGTAACACATTAATAAGCAATTTCCAAATTTCATATCATTTCAAGTGACAAATTTCCTGTAGTTGAATCCTCTTGCAAAAGTTGTGATTCTACTTGGTTAAATGTCCTTGAATGTATGTAGTGAAAGGAGGATCTAACTAAACTATACCTTAAACCAACAAACCCTCTTTTTCTACATTACAGGTGTAAGCACTGCAGATGACATCAAAGCTCGTGAAATTGATGGTAAGGCAAAACATGGTCTCTTATGTGGTCTTACTAATTCTGAATTGGTGAAAGTTGTGCATTTGAAAACTGCTAATGAGATTTGGAAAAAGTTGAAAAGTGTTTATGAAGGAGATGATAAGGTCAAACAAACTAAAATATAGAATTTGAATCTCATGTTTGAGACCATGTGAATGTATGAAGATGAAAACATTACAAGCTACTTGCAGAAGGTGGATGAAGTTGTCAATGGCATCAAAGGACTCGGTGGAAATACAGATGATAAAGAATTAATATTGAAGGTACTCATAACTCTTCCTAAAGCTTACAGTCATAGGGTTTCTGATATTGAAGAATTACAAAATTTGAATCAGTTTACCAAAGGTCGGTTGCTTGGCACCTTAACTACATTTGAAATAAGAGAGTTTGGTAGAACCAGTGGAACTGCAATGTATGAGACTGCTTTTAAGGCTGGAAAATCAAAGAAGACTGTGGAATCAGATCTGGAAGACCTTGATGAAGTGGAAGCTAACTTTGTGAGAAGGATGAAAAAGGGTACTAGAAAGTTTAGTGGTAAGTTGCCTTTTAAATGTTTTAGTTGTGGAAAAATAGGTCATTGTGCTTCAATATGTCTAGATAAAGCTCTAAGGATTAAGAATAGGGAAAGTAGAGTTAAGATGGTTAAGAAAAGTTACTATGTTAGAGAAGATGCAAGTATATCTGATGATGAATCTGATTATGAGGATGATAATGATAATGAATGCTTATTCATAGCCCTAAGAGATGAAATTGTTTCTGCTAACTCTGGAAGCTATGTGAAGGAAAAGGGTTCGAAAGAAAGCACTAACCCTAAAGGCCCTATAACGTCTGCTTTTCATGCTAGGAGTGAAAAGGATTACTGGGTCATTGATAGTGGATACTCAAATCATATGACAGGTGACAAGAGTAAGTTTTTTAAACTTGAAAAATATGATGGTGGAGTAGTTAGATTTGGTGATGATGCAGTTGCTAAGAGTTGTGGAAAAGGTTTAATAAATTTTGATGGAAAGCACAATACTAATGATGTTCTTTATGTTAAGGGTTTAAAGCATAATCTTTTCAGTGTTGGAAAAATGTGTAGCAAGGGTTACAATCTTATGTTTTAGGATGATGGTTGTGAGATCAAAAAAAGCTTTGGAAAAGTGATTGCTACTGGAAAGAGGACCGGTGGAAATGTTTATCATCTCAAAAGCGGTGATAGTTATTTCTTTATGACTCAGATCAGTGAGATTTGGCTATGGCATAGGAGATTGTGTCACATCAATGTTGATAGCCTGGTAAGAATAAGTTTAGTTCAAGTTGTGAGAGATCTGCCAAAGATTACAAATCCTATCAATGTTGTCTATAAGGAATGTTAGTTTGGAAAGAAAACAAGAAGAAGCTTCAAAAGAAAGGATCGGTCATCTACTGGACTATTGGAATTGGTACATACAGATATTTGTGGTCCTACCAAAGTAAGGAGTTTTTAAGGTGACAGGTATTTCATGTTATTTATTAATGATTATTCTAGAATGACATGGGTCACTTTTCTTAAAGAAAAATTAGAAGCCCTAGATAAGTTTAAATCTTTTAAAGCAATGGTTAAGAATGAATTGGATATGAAAATCAAATGTTTGAGGTCTGACAGAGGTGGAGAATTTACTTCTAATGAGTTTAACATGTTTTGTGAGAATCATGGAATAAAGAGGCACTTATCTGCCCCTAGGACTCCTTAGCAGAATGGAGTGGTTGAAAGTAAGAAATGAGATTTAGTATCTTTATCTACTATTGATGCAGGGTACATTGCTACAGCATCATGTTTAACATAGGTGTTATAGATGAGACAAACCTTGAAGGATATCAAAGTTGTGTATGATGAGCCAATTACTATTTTATGTGATAATACAAGTGCTATTAACATTTCAAAGAATCCAGTGATGCATTCAAGGAAAAAGCATATTTTAATTAGGTATCACTTTCTGAGAGAGAAGGTTGCAGAGAATGAAGTGAAGCTTTAGTATGTGCCTACAAAGGATCAAGTTGCTGATATATTCACTAAAGCTCTTCCTAAGTATACATTTGAGTATCTCTAGGAGAGTTTAGGGGTTATTGCCCCTCCTTTAAACTAGATGCATAAGGAGATGCATTAGTCTAGTGGATTTCAAGATTCATTCTTTTCTGGACTGATATTGGAGGCTACCACTCAGGGGGAGCAGGTGGTAGTCATGATGATTGTTGCAGTTAGGGGGAGTAAGAATTGATACAGTTTGGTGTACACTCTTAAGGGGGAATATTTAGAGCAGTGAAAGAAAAAGTTGTTGAAGAGTAATAGTAAAATAGTGCAAGTATGTGCAGCATCATAAAGAGGAAGAGAGCTAGTAAAGGTTGTGTCACCCTTTTCCATTGATGTCAAAGGGAGAGAGAGTTCATGTGAAAAACAAAGGGGGAGAGATAGAACAATTAGTAAAAGAAAGGGGGAGAGTAAGAAAGTAAAGAAGATTGGTGTAGAGTTGTGTCTTGATGGTTTTCACATCATATGTTTCCATCAATGACAAAGGGGGAGATTGTTGCAAGTATGTGCTAATCGGTGTTGTCATTGATGTCAACAAGCTTGTGTTGTCATTGGTGTCAACTGTGTCTTCTAATGAGGTTGTTGTTATTTGATTGAGTTGGTGTGTTAAAGTGATTTGATTTCTTTGTAGAGGTGTTGAAGATGTTGCGAATATGTTTTTGTTGTTTGGTTTCCAAGTCCTTTTGAGAAAATTTTATTAATGTTGGAAACAGTGTGTTGAAGAAGTCTTTTGGCTTACAAAATGTTGTTCACATTTTGCTCTGTATTTATTTTGTGTTGGAGATATGTGTGTGCAGTTTGGATATGTTGTTTAGAAGTGTTTGAAGATGCTAAATCTAGAATTTGGTGCTCCGGTTCGGTCTGCAATGAAAGTTATGTTCACCAATTTGAGAACAGTGTTTGACAGTGTTTGCAGTGTGTCTGGGAGAAAGTGTTTTGCTCCGCATTTCTCCACAGAGCAGTTTTAGGTGTTGCAGTTCTTGATGTGTGCTTATAAGGTCCTTATCTATCTTCAATCTAGAAGGTTTGTGATTTGGTGCTACTAGAGTTGACTTTTCAAGTTGTTGTGTATGATAGAAATATTTGAGTTCGTTGGATATACAGGAACATGGTATGTGGCAGGTGAATGTTTCTGCGAAGGAATTTGTTGCTTCTCAGGTTGCTCTAGATGTTCATGGAATATTCTAGATCATGTTGATGCCTGGCATGTGGTCTGCAAGTTGTTGTGATCATGGAAGCATGTAATCAAGAATTCCTTATGTTTACATTGTTTAGCCGACCTTGGATGTTTGTGCTAATTGCAGAGTCACTTTGGTGATTGTGTGAGTGTTGTGTAGCGTGCTTGGATGGATTTAGGTCCAAGATAAGTCATGAAGTGGTTTTCCTTCATTCCTTTTCACCGTGGGAATGTTTAGGTCTAGACCTAATTTAAATTTTATGAATTAAGATGTGTTTCCAGCCTTGGAGAATGATTTCAAGTTTGATGATGGTATAAATAAGTGTCAAGGATTCATGAGTATGTGCATACGTGAGGAACATGATGTTTGTGATGTGAATTTGATTAAGACAGTGAGAAATCTCATGTGTTAGCCTACTAGATGTAGTGAGCAGAAGGTGTGTGATGATATTTGTGTTGTGGTGAATATTGAGCTTCATTGGAACTGAACCCATGCACTTCTTAGATGCAATTTTATCAGTTCATCCTAGCAGTGAGCCTCCTCTTCTTTATTCTTCTTTTGGATAGTGAGTCCTTGGTAGTGAGCCTTTCTTTCTTTTGGGCAGTGAGCCTTTGTAATTTGGTATTGCTACTACTTTATATTGTGAGCTAATCCTCAATGTGGTTTTTCCCTTCTTGGGTTTTCCACATAAAATTTGGTGTTGTCTTGTGTTTGGTGTTGTTATGATTCAATTTCTGTTATTTGTTTTTCATGCTTAATCATCATAACAAGATTTAAGGTTAATGCGGATCTGAATATTTGTGAGGGTTTGAAATTTTTGATACAACTGATTCACCCCCCTCTCAATTGTCTTGTACATTCAACATTACACTCCTCTCCCGTAGGCCTCACACGTGTGAGAGCCATGAGGATTCAAATCACTTCTTGGGGTTGGATGATTGGTTGAGAGGGATGAGGAGGATTCCATGTGGTACCTTCTCATTTGGAGAGGAGGTGTGACATGTCATCCATTACATATACCCTCATTTGCAACTTGTGAAGCACTTGGCATTTCATTTTCACTTGTTGAGTTGAGAATTTGAGAGGTAGAGACTTGGAGATTGGAGAAGAAGGCTAGTGGAGCTTTTGGAGGGACTTCACCAACATTGTTCTTCATCAACTTTTAGGAAAATCTTTTGTGAGGTAGGCTTCTTTCTTGTAGAATAATTTGTGTGTTGAATAGAAATGAAAAGTAGAAAATGGGTGTATGTGTTGTGTTCTTCTTACCTTGTTCTCCATTATTGTGATGAACATGTAGAATAATTCAATGCTTTCCACCAACTGGGTTTTATGAGGGGACTTCAATATGATTAAAATGGCCTATGATAAATGTGGCACTTTGCCAATTTGGTGGATAGCTAGTGAAAGGGAGACCTGGTTCCAAATGTGTAATAAATTTGGTCTTTTTGATCCCAACGCAGGTCATTGCCTTCTTAATTCACAATGGTACACTTGAACCAATTTGTGGGCTGGTCATGACAGGGTCTTAATGAGGCTTGATAGAGCTATGACATTTGCTCAATCTTTTTTTCTTTGCTATCTATTTTTCCTTTCCAGTGAAACTGTTAGGTGATGCAGTCTAATCGGATCACTTTCCAATCTGTTTCTCTATCGAGTGGCAGTATTCAAGACCTAAATCACAGAAAAGCCATTTTTCTAAACATGTCTCTTCTCAACCATACTACCACGTCATCTCACATTCAATGGGTTTGGAATTTTGTTCCATGCCCTTTGCATAGCATCGGTTAGATTTCTTGGTGGAATGATGCCATCACTTGTACCTCATAGTTTCTTTGCATTTGTGGGAGGCAACTTGCCTAATTTCACTGCCATTCATGTGAAGCCACCACCTGTGAGCTCCATTGATGCAAGAGAATCTAGAGGCTTTCATCACCAAAAAAATGATTTTATTTTCTATTTTTGTCAATTTTTATTTCTACGGATATCCATTTGCTTGAATAACAATTCAGAACCTTCAAAGTTTCCAAAATGTCTAAGAATACTAGGACATACTATTTTTAGTAACCCTATATCAATGAAACACTTGGGTCCAAAATTTTTTGCAAAGATTTGGAATAGCAACATAAGCATTCTTGGTAAAGTTTAGCCCAAGATCATGTTTAAATTTCAAGATATTAAGGTTTTAGTTTTGGGGGTTCTCGAAAAAAGATTTGGAATCAAATTTGAAGCACTTAGACATCCCTAAATGACCCAAAATTTGGCTAAACCTCAAAATATATCTAGCCGGGATATTGCTTCATTTTTTTGCAAGCTTTCCAACGCATCAAACGGTTCTACAACTGGACGCCCAAATCAAAAGTTATGGCTTCCAGAAGTTGAGCATCCCATATTTGAAAATGTAAAAATGTGTCGGACATAGAAAGAGATGTTAAGGGAAGCTACACGTGTTGATGATTGTTTTTACATATCATAAGGCATCTTTTACTGGTAGATAGTTTGGGTGCCACTTTTGGATGATTTTAGCTCATCATTTTGTAATGCCGTTTGATGATTTCATGTATTGTATCTCATGTATATTAGGTGCTTGACATAGAGGTTGTGTGTGGGAGTATGATAGATGTTGAGTTGTCTTCAAATCTCTAGTTGGAGATATTCTTGTGGAATCTTGTTTTGCAAGTATATTGTAATCCTATTGAGATTTCTAAATAATATATTGAGTTGATTATCAAGGTGGGGTTTTCTCCCGAAAGGGTTTCCCCACGTAAATCATTGTTTTTGTGGTTTGAAGCTTATAATTTTTTATTGTGAGTGTGTTGGGTGGAGTATCCCTTCATCAAGTGGTATCAAAGCAAGTTTTTTATGAGAGTGTAAATAGATCACCAAACAGAGAGGCAATTTGTGCCAAGACCTTGAGATTGTATGTTTAAAGGTGGAAGAAGAACTAGTGATTTGAGGTAACTTCACACTAAGGAATTTTTACATTAAGTATAAGAGAAGAAAGAAGAAAATCAAGATGCCTCTAGGCATAAACCGTGTTGGTAGAAATCATGTTGTGAAAGAAGAAGGGTTTAGATATATGTAGAAGCAGATTAATGCAATCCAAGAGGAACTGAGAAGAGGGTTTGAACCAAGAAGGAGAGATGAAAGTGAAGATGAAGATGATGCAGCCCAAGATGATGTACAATCTGAAGGAAATGATGGAGAAGTAGAACCTAAACATGTTACATTACTAAAGGCCATGTAAAAAGATTGGGAAAAGGCCAAAGATTGGCATCTCTACATTTTCTGGTAATCTAAATCTGGAAGAATTGATACATTGGATCAATGATATGGAGGAATATTTTGAATATGAAGAATAGAAGATCCTAAGAGGGTCAAGTTTTCCAAGACCAAGCTCAAGGGTCATGCTAGAATTTGGTGGAACGAGGTACAGTTAGAAAGAAACCAAAAAGGAAAAGAGAATATCACCATATGGGATAGAATGGCTATGAAATTGAAGGGACAGTTCATTCATATGGATTATGAGTTGGAACTTCTGAAGAAAATGCAAGGTTTAAGTTAAATGAACAAGACAGTCAAAGAATACACTAAAGAGTTTAACAAAGTCATCATTAGAGTAGGTCACATAGAGGCTAATAAAGAGAAGATAGCTAGGTATATCAATGGGTTGAAACCCAATATCCAAGAAGAATTAATCCTTGTTAGATTGAAAAATATTGAAGATGCATATCAGTTTGCAATGAAGATAGAAGAAAAGTTGAGAATAGAATTTGAGAACAGATAAAGAGGGAGAGGTCATGGTGGAATAACTAGTATAAGATCATATGGGGGTCATGGACAACAAGATGAGCAAAAGAAAAATGAAGATGTAGGTACAAGTCAAAATAATAGAGGTGAAAATGCATACCACCCTCGAGGACAAAATGATGGGTACCAGAGAGAGGTAGATTTGGAAGAGGGCCTGGAAGAGTAGGATTTAGAGGAACATGTTTCAGATGTGGTGAAGAAGGGCATAGAGCATATGACTATCAACAAAATTAGGGAGGAACAAATAGAAGACCAAATGGTAATGCTAGAGTTGTCCATGCTGATGAGGAGGCTAGATCTGAACATTCAGAAGATGTGGAAAGAGGAGAAGCTCTTGTTATTAGAAGAGACTTGCTAAAAGAAGAGGGAAAAGAAGAACTAGCACAAAGAAAGAGCATATTTCGAACAAGGTGTAAATCAGGATGTAAGTATTGTGATGTGATTATTAATAGTTGAAGTATAGATAATCTAGTCTCTGAATAGATCATCCACGTCCCTATAGGATTTCTTGGTTGCAAAAATATCATCAAGCTTTGGTTAATGAATAACTTTTGGTAAAGTTTAATATTGGAGATTATTATGATGAGGTGTTATGTGACATTATGCCAATGGATGGATGTCACTTGTTATTGGGAGGGCCGTGGCAGTATGATAGGTGTGTTGTTCATGATAGTCATGCTAACACCTATTCTTTGAAAAAGATGCAGTGAGACATAAGCTAAAACTTGTGAGAAAAGTAGAGGAAAAGGTATGTAACACTGCTAGGATTTGTTTGGTAGATGGTAGAAATTTTTTGGATGGAATGAAACAAGAATGAATTTGCTTTGCCTTGATTCCTTAACTCAATAAAGAAGAAGGAGATGTACCTATAGAAATCATAGATCTATTGGATGAATTTAAAGATATTGTTTCAAATAATGTACCTGAAGGTTTTCCACCAATGAGAAGCATAAGTCATCAGATGGATTTGATACCATGAGCTAGTTTGCCTAACAAGGCAGTCCATAGAATGAATCATACAAAAAATGAGGAGTTGAACAGACAAGTTCAGGAATTGTTGAAAAATGGGCTAATCAAGGAGAGTTTGAGTCCATGTGTAGTACCTCTAGTACTAGAACCTAAGAAAGATGGGGAATGGAGGAGGTCTATCGATTCCAGAGCCATCACCAAAATCACAATCAAGTACAAATTTCTTTTTCCAAGGATGGATGATATCAAGGATTGCCTAAGTGGAGCCAAGTATTTTACAAAGATAGATTTAAAGAGTGGGTATCACCAGGGCAAGATACGAGAAGGTGATGAATGGAAGATAACATTCAAGACAAAATAAGGACTGTATGAGTGGTTAGTGATGCCATTTGGACTAACGAATGCACTAATCACTTTCATGAGGTTCATGAATGAGGTACTCAAATAATTTCTGGGTAAGTGTATTATTGTCTATTTGGATGATATTCTAATTTGTAGCAAAACTTTGGAGGAACAATTGATGCATGTTCATAGAGTTTTTGAGAGGTTGAAGGAAGAGAAATTGCTTATAAATCTAAAGAAGTGCAACTTTATGAAGAAGGAATTAGTGTATCTATGATTTGTGATCTTAGATGAGAGTCTTAAGATGGATCCAAAAAAAGTAAAGGCTGTCATAGAATGGCCTACACCAAGGAATATTACTAAGGTAAGATCATTTCATGGATTGGCTAGTTTTTACAAGAAGTTCATTAGGAACTTCAGTAGCATATGTGCACCTTTAACTGAAACAATAAGAGGAGATAGAAAAGAATTCAAATGGACTATAGGGGCAGCCAAGAGTTTTGATTTGTCGAAGTAAAAGGTTACAAAGCATCTTGTTTATCACTTCTAGATTTTAACAAGGTATTTTAGTTAGATTGTGATTCTAGTGGCAGTGCCATAGGAGTTGTATTAAGTCAAGAGGGAAGACCCATTGTAAATTTTAGTGAAAAACTCAATGATGATAGGAAGAAGTATTATGTTTATGATCAAGAATCCTATGCTATTGTTCAAGCATTGAAGAAATGGAGACACTACCTTTAGCCTAGGGAATTTGTTTTGTACACTCATCGTCAACATTTACAGTATTTGAATAGCCAAGTTAAGTTGAATCAAAGACATCTAAAATGGGTTGAATTTTTGCAAAGCTATATATTTGTGTTGAAGCATAGAAGTGGGAAGTCTAACAAAGTGGTAGATGCATTGAGTAGGAAGAAAATTTTGTTTTTGGAGATGAGAATTGAAGTTGTTGTGTTTGAAGAATTCAAGCATTTGTATCGAGAAGATCCAAATTTTTCAGAGGCATGGAATGCTTGCCTAGAGCCTATCACCATGGATAGAACATAGTGGTTGGATTACATAATCCAAGATGGCATGTTATTTAGAGGAAGTTAGTTATGCATTCCAAAACATTTCATGAGGGAGTACTTGATAAAAGAAAAGCACAATGGAGGATTAGTAGGATATTTTGGGAGAGACAAGACAATTACATTAGTAAGTGAGAACTATTATTGTCCACAGTTGTATCAGGATGTGAAAAGGTTTGTATAGAGTTGTAGGGTTTGTCAGATGGCTAAGGGAGTAAGTCAGTGTTAGAAAACAAGCAATCTACTAAGGGGGTGGGTGAATCAGTAGATCAATAAAACTTAAAACTTCAAGCCTCTAGAATGCAGATCAAATTAAGTTTCAGTGCAATAACATCAACAACAAAAAAAACATGCACACATGAACACCAGATATACATGGAAAACCCAATATTGGAAAAACCATGGTGAGAAAATGTTGCTAGGATCTACGATCCTAATCCAACCTCATAAATGAAACCATTGATTACAATGTTTAATAGAAACAACTCTAAGGAGTCACCAAACCCCTGATTTAAGAGCACCAACTCTAAGGAGACTGCAATCCCCTAATCTTAGCGCCAACTTAGTCCACAGGAGGCACTAACCTCGCTAAATCTTTACATATTCAAGTATGCATCCATTTGGTTCTTCATCAATCTCAATTGCATCTATTCAAATCATATACAATCTTCTCCTCTCACTCTGCTCACCCAGATTCTCTCTGCATTGAATTCTTCTCACACATTCATCAATCTGTCTCCATATCTTTTATTCTATTACAATCACTTTTATATATATGCACCCTTTTGCATGTATTCAACCATCTACATGTCTACACTCCAATTTTTTTGCATGTTACAACTCTCACTTTAGTATATAGCTATCTCTGCATACACTGGCACATCTACATGTGTGCACTCCAGTCTTTCTATACTTCTACTTTTTGCATATCCAGAAAGAAAAATCTGAATGTAGCTCTGCATATGCATTCAATTCATTTAACTACTATTATCCATCTCTATAATCAATCATAGTTGCATTTCTATTTATATCTCCGTGCATGAAAAACATCCAGCTATTTTGCATCACCGTCATTACCATGCATCCATTGTGTAACCTTAACCATCCTCTATCGACGAATTTTTCATTTCTCAAACTTTTGGCTTTTAGCCCTTTATCAGTGATTTTCAACTTTTGCAAACTTTGCCTTTGTCTTCTTCTTTATTGGCAAAAATCCCATTCTTCAAACTTAACTTTATTACCTTTTTCCTCTATCGATAAATTCTCATCTTTTCAAACTTTGGTCTCTTTTAGGATTTATTTTCTTTATGAATGAAAAAACTCTTTTTCAAACTTTGGCTTCTAACTCCTTTATCAAAAAACTTTACTTTTTCTGAACCTTGGCTTTTGTCTCTTCTATCGATGAATTCTTGTTTCTTCAAACTTTACCTTCTTCAAACTATCATCTTTTCCCTTCTATCAGAAAAAGTTCCAAAACACAAACTTTCCTTGCAAGATTTATTTTCTTTATCAATGCCTTACATCTTTGTTGTTGAATCAGGGAAATAGCTAACTTGCAAACTTACTTCCCAAAACAGAAGGTTCTCTGATGAAGATTTTCTTGATAACTTAGAATCTTCAACTTCTAAACTTATCCTTGTCTTCAAAAACTCTTTAGTCAGCAAAATAGTCAAACCATGAACTTTGACTTACTCTAACACTTTGTCATTAACTTCTCCTTAGTCAATGAAAGAACCAAACCATGAACTTACTCTTTAAGACCTCTATCACCCAGTTGGCGAATCGAAGAAATATCGAACTCACAAACTTCCAAAGACTTTAAGCTTTTCCTTTATTGGTAATATTCCAATTCTTCAAACCAAGGTAACTTAACTTTACAAGCTTGCTTTCTCAAGCCTATATTAGCTAGTCAGCAAATCAGAGAAAAACCAAACTTGCAAACAAGTTCACAAAACAAAGATTTTACTGATATCATAAGTCTTTTTACTTCAAATACTTTTTCTCCATGCCTTTGTCACTCATTTGGTGAATCAGAAAAAACCAAACTCATGAACTAGTTCTAAAAAAGAAAACTTTATCTATAACTTAAACTTTTTATTTCTTCAAAGGCTTCAACATGAAAAGACTTTCTTCCTCCTCTTCTATCGGTGAATCTCTAAATCGGCTAACCGGCGAAACTCAAAACCAACAAACTTGTAAGTTTGCAAACCAAACTTTTTACTGACTAAGGGAAAAATTTAATGCCTTAGTGTTTTTCTTTCCCTTCTTCCTTAGACACTTTTTGTTATATGCACTCTCTCTACCTTAGACACAAAACTAATGCCTTAGACATCAGCTTTTAACATCAATTTGACAATATATATCAACAATCTCTTCCTTTGTCATTGATGGAAACACTTATGCATAATCTATTCTTAGTGCTACTCTAATCCTTCTGCAATAATGTTTTCCTACACTATCTCTTATGCTTTTGCTCCCCCTTACTCTAATTCTCCCCCTTTGACATCAATGGAAAAGGGAGGTAATCAACCTCTTTTCAAATAGTAACCTGCTACTGCCATCTATCTACCTACTCCCCCTAAGAGGTAGTCACTATCAAAATAGGGATGAAATATATGCCTTGAGTTTCTCTCCCTAGACAATTGTTACAACTACACTTCTACTTGTGATAAGAAGGAGCAATAAATCCTAGCTTCTGCATGAGATATTCAAAAGTATCCTTGGCAAGTGGCTTTTTTAAAATGTATGCAATCTGATCTTGTGTGGGGACATACTCCATTTTGACTTCCTAACCTACAAATTTTCTCTCAAGAAATGATATTTAATGGAGGTGTGTTTTGTTCTTGATTGCATCACATGATTCTTTGAGATATTGATTGCACTTGTATTTTCACAAAGAATGGAAATAGGATCATCAAACTCTACCTTTATATCCCTGAGTGTTTGTTTCATCCATAAAACTTGTGTACAACATGAAATAACATAAACATATCCTACCTCAGTAGCGGACAATGTGACTAAATCTTGCTTCTTGTTGAGCCATGATACTAACCTATCACCAAGGAATAAATCTCCACCACTGGTGTTTCTCCTTTCATATATACTTCCTACCCAATCAACATCTCTATATGTTGTTAAAGTAAAATCATTATCTCAAGGACACCATAATCCATAATCCATAGTACCTTTCAAATATCTAAAATTTCTCTTCACAACTTGAACATGTGATTCCTTAGGAGCATCTTGAAATTTAGCCACCATGCATATTGCTTGCATGATATCTAGTTTGGATGTAGTTAGGTACAGTAAGTCACTATTGGAATAAGTCAAAGTGACTTCACATTTCAACACTCACAGGCTTACAATCTTCCATCTTGAACTTCTTGAGCATTTCATTTGCATACTTGGTTTGGGATATAAATATACCTTGGTCTAATTGTGATATTTGTAAACCAAGAAAGAAATTTCTCCAAGCATGGACATTTCAAAATCTTTCTACATCAAATCAGCAAATTTCTTGGTTATCCCGCCATCACTACCACCAAAAATGATATCATCAACATATACAACAACAATCAACATGTGCTTACCTTCTAATTTGAAGTATAAGTTACTATATGCACATCCTTTTTTGAATCCTTGCTACTGGAGGTAATTATCTAGCTTAGAATACCAAGCCCTAGGGGCCTGTTTCAGACCATACAGAGCCTTTTTTAGTCTACAAACCTAATCTTCTTTCTCTAACAGCTGAAATCCTTTAGGTTTCTCAATATAAACTTCTCCATTAATATTCCCATTCAGGAATGTAGATTTAACATCCATTTGGTAAACTTTGAAGTTCTTATAAATAGAGAATACCTAAAACATCGTAATGGCTTCCAATCTTGCTAGAGGTGCAAATGTTTCTTCAAAATATATGCCTTCAACTTGTGCGTATCCTTTACAAACCAATCATTCTTTATTTCTCATGACTTCTCCATCTTCATTCAACTTGTTTTTAAACACCTATTTTGTGCCTATCACGTTCTTATCTGTAGTTCATGGAACCAATTCCCAAGTCTAATTTTTCTCAATCTGATTGAGCTCATCTTCCATAGCATTGATCCATCCTTCATCCTCACTAGCATCAGTAAATGTTCTAGGTTCAATCTTAGATAGTAATGAGAAATTTACCTGTTCATTTGACTTTCTTGGATCTTTCTTCTAGTTTGAACTCCTTCTTTCCTGTCTCCTATTATCTATTGTTCAGAATGATCTTTTTACACATACTTAGCAGGTGCCTTAATGGTTATCCCTTTAGATTCTTCTTCAATAGTAATATCTTCTTCTTCTTTTGTTATAGCTGATCCATCTGAGTAGTTGTCCTTGTTGTGTGTTAGATGTGGCTGATCCTCATCTACCTTGACATTAACACTTTCTACAATTCTATGCAGTCTCTTATTGTAACACTTATATGCTTTGGATCTGCTAGAATATCCAAGAAATATACCTTCATTGCATCTTGAATCAAATCTTCCAAGGCCATCTTCTAATGTAGCATATGTACCAAACACCTTGAAATATTTGACAAACGCAGATCTGTCATACCATAATTCATACGGTGTCTTATTAGTGTTTATCCCTAACTGCACTCTATTTAAAACTTACATTGTTGTGTGTACCGCATCTCTCCATTAAACACCAGGTAACTTCACCTCATTTAGCATAGTTCTTTCCATCTCTTTTACCTTTCTATTTTTTCTTTCTACAACACCATTCTGTTGTGGAGTTCTAGGTGCAGAATATTGTCTTTTTATGTCATGTCTTTCACAATATTCCACAAACTCGTTGGAGGTGAATTCTCCACCTCTGATCTTAAGCATTTAATTGTTAGACCACTCTCCTTCTCAACCATAGATCTAAAAGTCTTAAATCTCTCAAAGGCTTCTTACTTATCCTTAATAAAGGTTACCCATGTCATTCTTGAGAAATCATCAACTAAAAACATGAAATGTCTCTCACCTTTTAGTCCTTGTGTCTTGGTTGGACTACATAGGTATGTATGAAATAAATCTAAGAGTCTTGAAGTAGGGTATTCTTTTTCTTTGAAACTAGACCTTGTTTGTTTCCCATGTTGACATTCATTACATATTGTATTGGCTAGCTTGGTGATTTAAGGCATGTGCCAAACTGCATTTTTTGAACTTACCTTCACAAGGTTGTCAAAATTGATATGTCCCAATCTTCTGTGTCACAACCAACTTTCATCAACCTATCCCATCAAACAACTTCTTCCTTGAATCTCCTTGAGAGTATAAAGATTATTTTCTTTTCTGCTTGCCTCAACAACCAACTTACCAGAGTGTGCTTTCCTGATCTCACAACCTTTTGCATTAAATGTGATAATATATCCATTGTCACACATCTGGCTTACACTAAGAAAATTGTGTTTTAGTCCTTCAATATAATAGACATTGTGAGTCTTGGCCTTTCCATCAATACTTAGTGTTCCTTTACCACAGATCTTCACAGATGTGTTGTCACCAAACTTAACTAAGCCTCCATTCCATTCTTGTAGACTTATAAACTTACTTTTATCTTTGGTCATGTGATTGGAGCAACCATTGTCTATCACCCATGGATTCTATCTCTTAGCATGAAAAGTTGTCTGTACTATCAGAGATTCTTCTTTCTTATGATCATCCTTCTTCTTCTTCTAGAATTTCTTAGTTTCCTTCTCCTTATTCACAAGAGAGTCTGATGCATTATCCTCCTCAAGAGGGAAATTCTCCTTTATTTCCTATTTGTTAGTTTTTACAAAGTTTGTTCTACAGAATTTTACAATATGACCAAAGTTATTGCATTTATAACAAACTATTCTGAAATCTCCTAGAGGTGCAAAATTTTTGCTAATACAATCAGTTCTTCTCCTAGGAGAAATTCTACAACTAATATCCCTATGACCATATTGATTACATGAATAACAATAGCCATAAAAGGATTGAGGAAACCTAATCATGTCATAATATCTTGTAGGAGGAGACCTTTGAATCTTTTCTCCTTTAGATCTCTGACTTTTGTGAATCCATCATCTTCCTTCTTCTACTTCTCTTTAGTCCTTTTAGGAGGATCATTGGACTTTGAATGTTGACCTTCTTAAAATCCTAAACCCGCCATGTTCTTTGGAAATCTTTGACTGCATATCATTTCATCAAGCATGCCACTACTCTTTCAAACATTATACTTAGGTTAATCTGATCTTTAGCCTTTTATAAATCTTTTCTTAGAGACACAATTTTGGATTCCAACTTCAGACATTCTTCAGATTTTTTAACTTCTTCTATTCTCTTGGACTCTTCCACTTGTTTCCTCGAGTGAACAATCAACTCTTTTGATTCTACAAGCTTATTAGACACCATATCTTCCTGAAGTTGTAGCTTTAGTTTGGAGTTTTTCTTCCTAAGTTTCTCAATCTCTTGTAACGCACACACTAGCTCTCCTTCCAAGTCTACTTCTCCTTCTTCTTCATTGTCAAGGTCTTCCACATCAGTATTATTTTGACCTTTATTAGTACTCTCCACTGTCATAAACATGAATTCATTTCCTTCAGCCTTAGAAGCACCTTCATTGTTGTCTTTTGAAATGGGGTTTTCTTCAAAGGAATCATTGTCACCTTTTATGTAAAGACTCTTCTTGTTCTTCTAAAAATTCTTTTGCTTTGGATAGAACTACTTGTTACTTTTCTTACTATCAAATTCATCACTTTTATCTTTTCCTACAAAAAGACATTTAGCAACAAAGTGACCAACATTTCCACAATTAAAACACTTAAAGGGTAACTTACGTTTATACTTCCCAGATCTTCTCTTCAATCTTCTTACAAAATTGGACTCTTCTTCATTTATCTCAGATTCAGGCTCTACATTATTTGCCTTCTTTGATGCCTTAAATGCAGCTTCTCTCTTTGAAATATCAGTACCACCTGTCCTCATTTCATAGGCAATAAAAATACCATGTAGGTCATCAACAGTTATCTTATTAAGATATTTTGCTTCTTCTTTAGCAGAGATTTTAGAATCATACCTGGAAGGTAAAGATCTAAGTACCTTCTGAACAATCACTGACTCTTTTACTTCTTCATCTAATCCTCTTCTAGAATTCACAACTTCATCAACTTTGAGTAGGTAATCAACAATCTTTTCTTCTTCTCTCATTTTTAGGCATTCAAATCTTCCTTTAATACTCTGCAGCTTGGCTTGTTTTACCTTTGTATCTCCTTCATGGATGCTCTGAAGCTTATCCCAATTTTCTTTGGTCGACTTGCATTGCATTACTTTCAAAAATTCAGCGTTAGCTAAACCACATAGAATTGCATTCAACCTTATCATTATTCTCACATTCCTTCTTACTCATCTATTCTATTGGAGGAGTTGCAGGAGCCATATAACCATCCTTAACATATTGCCATACATCAAACCCTATTGAAGTTAGGTAGGTTTCCATCTGTATACTCCAGAATGCATAATTTTTTCCATCAAGCAATGGTGCTTTGTTTGAGTGAGATCCTTCTTGACCAGCCATGTGTTAAATCTCCAAGATCAACCTTACCTATTATGCTTCTCCAAGGAACTTGGATTTAATACTGATTGTTAGAACACAAGCAATCTACTGAGAGGGGGGGTGAATTAGTAGATCAATAAAACTTAAAACTTCAAGCTTCTAGAATGCAGATCAAATTAACTTATAGTGTAATAACATCAACAACAAGAAAGAATGCACACATGAACACCAAATATACATGGAAAACCCAATATGATAAAAACTATGGTGAGAAAATGCTACTAGGATCTATCATCCTAATCTAGCCTCACAAATGAAACCATTGATTACAATTTTTAAGAGCACCAACTCTAAGGAGACTACAATCCCCTAATCTAAGCACCAACTCAGTGTCATGCCCACATTTCCCATGCGGTCACGACACGCATCACACATGTCATGTCCACATTTGTCATGTGGTCATGACATGAAATATAAAAAAAAAATCCACGCTTCCCTAGAAACCCCCTCGCATGCGTAAGCGTGCTCGGTGGCATTACACTTAAGGTGTAAACATGACAGTTGAATGCGGGGTAATGTGTTCACGTGTGCATACCAATCACAATGAAGGCCAACTAGGGGGTTGATGCGACATGGTTAACGTCACCAATAGGGTTAGGATCAATGATCGAAACCCTAAGTTAACCTATGTGAAAGAAGGGATTTTGACATAAGTCAAAATCAATAATCAAAATCAAGTGCATGAGAGGATATGACACAATACAAAAATCAAATGATGATACTCGGCAAAAAATAATATTGTAATCCCAAACAAGGTTAAATTCCACTACCTAGCTAAACCCTAAATTTTGGAAAAAATCTGGCAGCATAATGCCTCACAGGCGTGAGTAGGGTTTATTATACTAAAACTAATTTTGATCGAAAGTTTACTAGTTTGGCTTAAATTACCTACATCTCACTAGTTGAAATGGTAGATCAGTTAAATAAGTTAATTGTACATTTTTCAACAAAGCTCAATCAATTTGTTCTCCTTCATGTTTTCTATAATTTAAACATTTTTCAACAAAGTTCGATCAATTTGTTCTCCTTCACATTTTCTATAATTTAAACATTTTTCAACAAAGTTCGATCAATTTGTTCTCCTTCACGTTTTCTATAATTTAAAACATTTTTCAACAAAGCTCGATCAATTTGTTCTCCTTCATGTTTTCTATAATTTAAACATTTTTCAACAAAGCTTGATCAATTTGCTCTCCTTCACATTTTCTATCAATCAGAGTTATCTCTACATCCTTTACATTATTCCTAATTTCTTGGTAGATCAGAGCACGGATACACTTATACTAACTTCATTTTAAAAGTACACTAGGTTTCCAAGTTGGTTTTTAAACAACGTCTAATTTAATTTCGTTTATTAAATTGCCCCAAAATGATTAAAAAGAATATTAAGATTTACTTAATTATGATATAGTTTAAATCGTCCTCATCGAGTTAGGTTTTATAATCTAAGATTTAACCTGATTGTTAAATTAATTTACATCTCAAATAATTAAATTGTGTATAATTAAATAAAACCAATAAATTTGTTTCTTCAAATATCAATTTAAAAATCAATGAAATATAAAATTATTTTAATAATGATCTAATCTGTTTATTAACAGCCACTAACAAATAAAAATAATATTCCAAAAAGAATAAATTTTTATCCATTATATTAATCACAATAACCCATTCAAAAAAATAAATTTTAAAGCATATGGAGGAAAATAATAAAGAAAAATGGGAAAAGAAATAAGGGCAATTTTAAAATACAAAGCCCTAAAAATCCTCTCTATTAAAAAATTAATTTCCTTATGGGCAAAATCCCTAACCCTATTCTTGAAACTCATTCCTTTTCTCCTCTTTGTTTTCTCTTCTTCTTTCTCTCATTCTTTGTTTTGGTTGTGTTGCAGGTTTAATGGTGGCCACATATGAAATGTATATGATGGCATATATATATATATATATATATATATATATATATTCTAACCCTAAGGGTTCATGGCAGGCAGCAAGAGGGGAGAGAGATGGTTGTGGATCTGAGGAGGGAAATGTGGAAGGGAGGAGGTGTGGTGACTGAGAAGCAGTGGCCGCAGGGAGGTGGAGCGGTGGCAGCATTGATTGGCGGGCAGAGGGTGAGCGGATTGGACAGTTCAAAGGGTCCGCGGGGGTGTTTGGGTTAAGGGGGAGTGTGGGGAGGGGGACGGAGCCCCCACCCACATCCCATATGATGGGGTGTGGGTGGGGGCTTTGCCCCCCTCCCCACACCCAAATACAAGAAGACAGCGGTGGGGGGGTTCGAACCCCCCCACCATTATCATTATTCTATTTTTGTCACTCAAAACAATGACTGCAAAACACAATCTGTCCACTTTCTAAGTATTATATTTTTTTTATGATATTTATTTAATATTATTTATATATATATTTATATACACAGAAAAAGGATAATTACATTCAAAACATAGTTTTAATAAATATTAAAATATAACAGCATATATATATAATGTAATCTCTCTTTTTTTTTCTTGACAGAATAAATAAAATTAGTTTATTTTTAAATACATATAAAAATACATTCATTCAAATTACACATAATATATATATATAGAATTATATTTTCTAATTTTCCTTCTAATCACTTACAAATTTTCCTTTTAAACAAATAGGCAAAGATATATATATATATATATATATATATATATATATATATATATATATATATATATATATATATATATATATATATATATATATATATATATATATATATATATATATATATATATATATATATATATATATATTTTATAAAATCAAATTTCTATAAGGCAAGGAACTCATTTTTCTAACAAAATATATTCATTGTATTATTAATATTTGCATTTTTAAAGGAAAGAAACAATGAAATTAAGTAGATACTTCTAATACATAACATCCACTAATTTTCTTTCTCCTAAGAACTAAATACCAATTTTCATGTTGTCTCAACAACCAAATCACAACTTTACTAATTGATATTTTAAAATAAAAATACAAATGAAATAGCTTTAAAAACCAAATTTTCTTCCTTCAACATTTTTTAATGAAAAGCATTAAAACCAACAAATTTTAAATATCTATTTCAAGGTAAATAGCTTACACACAAAATAAAAAGAATATACTTTTACAACAAGGGAGAGAACAATGCTCTTCTCTTTGACAACTAACAAAAGATACAAGCTCCTAAATTGCACATGCTCTCTCACAAGAGCTAAAGAGAAAATAGGATATCAACTCCAAAAATAATGGTGTTTTCTCCAACTTCACAAACTTAGCTCCAATGAACCTGCAATATCACAAGAAGGGGAAAGAAGCCACAACAACTTTCTCTCCTCCCTACCATGCCTCCAATTTCGTCACTTAACTTCAGGGTGAAGTTAAAGTGACCAAATGGAGTATTACCTAGGGTTACCCAAGCCAAAAAGGTCCCTAGACCCAAGGGGTACAACCCAGGGTCAAGTTTAGCTCATTTTGAGCACCAAGGGTTAAGTTAAAGCACACGAAAAGGGGTCTCAAAATTTAAAATTAAAAAAAAAATGAAATTCAAAAGACAATATTCTTACAACACTAATTAGAATTCAAAATAAAAGAGGGGTAGACTTAGCCCGACTAACAACATGCAATCAACATTACAGAATTTCATTATGCACAGAGTTGATCTTGGTTCCTTGTGGAACTAGATCGGCTTCACAAGGGAAAACAACATTGTGTGTGGGATGATCTCCAATTTCTGTGGCTTGTTAGAAATACCTGCGCACCTAAATGAAAAGTTAATTCCACACACACACACACACACACACACACACACACACACACACACACACACACACATATATAATAGCCAAAGCAAATTGAAACATACACTCGCATAAAATATCACAAGTTCATATAAACATCAAGGAAGTCACATTACAATTTAGATTCTAAATTCTGCATTCCAAACATCCATTCCCAAGATTGAATCACATAACAAATTTCTAACTAACATCACCCAATTAGTTTTCCCATAACATCATAATATAAACCATATGTCTAACATCATCAATAAAGCAATATCTAGGTTTAAACACATCGTAAACATACTAAGCATAACAAGTCCACATACATCATAAAGTCTAATAGTCTAGAAATTCAGGATCAACAGTCCCATAAGTCTAAATGTATCATCAATAGTAAAATAAATAGTCAAATGTAAGGGAATGAAAAAGTAGGCCTCACACTCAGTCCACAGGAGGCACCAACCTCATTGAATCTTTACATATTGAAGTATGGAACCATGATGTAGGAACATCCTAGGTTGTAGAGCAATCTTGCATCAACCAAAAATATTTGCATTCTTTCTTTTCTTTCATTTTCAGTTCAGTTTAGTCATTTACAGTTTCAACATTTTGTACCGCATTTTACTGCATCTTCATATTAGAGCATGTGGAGTAGGGTTTATCTTCTATGCCATGTCATCTACATCATATTAAAATTTCAGTCCATTTGGATTTGTCTGCTAAAAGTTATTGCTATCAGAAGATCATCAGTTTTCTTAGAGCAGAGCAGTCAGTGTTTAGTTGAAGCCTAATGGGTTATGGAGCAATTATGTGACTTGCGGAGCCTAATGGAACATCATTCAAGGTAATTTGGGACCTAGATGACCTTCATGGAGAACCACATCAAGTTTCAATCATTTACGGAGTGTTTCTGTGTGTTGGATGCTGACCTATTTGTTTCTACATGTTTCATCAACATGTTTGAGGTTGGAGATCTTTCAAGGCTGACACAGAGGATCCTTTTAGTTTGGAGATGGTATATAAGCTTGTATTAGATGCATAGGAAAGCAAGTGAATAATATTATGATGTTTTAGTCTTTAATCTGTGGATTTGTGGAAGGCCCTTCCGAGCCATATCTTTCATGTATGTTAAAGTTTAGGCCTATGAGCCCTTTGATTGTAGCCCGCATATTGTCGACATATTAGCATTGTAATTCTTTGATATAATAAGTATATGAATCTTCCATTACATTCTACAATTGTGTTGTTTCTGTTGTGTTTACTCTAGCTACATGTTTTGGACAATTCATTCTGTGAATCCTTCGTCCATGACTGCACCAAGTGGTATCAGAACAAAGTTTTGAATCCTTTGGGATGTGAAGGCATTCCATAAGATCTTGTGGTGAACAGATTGATGACCTAAGGTAGTATACTTGTGTTTGTCAATAGATTGCTGATTGTGAGGAAGTTGGTACCTTGTAGTCAGATCACTGAATTGAGGCAGTTGCACCGGATCCTAGGAAGAGATGCTGCCATGGAGGATGCCTGCTATGGCCAATGTTACTGGAAAAATAGAAGAAATGGTTGAGATGATTAGGACAATGAAAGTTAGATTGGATGTTTTAGAAGAAGATAGAAGAAGAGGACTAAACCCTAGACATGATGTTGAAATTGATGATGAAGAATTTTAATTTGTTGATCAAAATGAAGAAGCCCTAGAAGAAGAAGAATCGGATCAGGTAAAGATGTCTATTTTGAAGATGGGAAAGGGGCCTAGAGTGGAAGTACCAAACTATACTGGAAATTTAAATCTAGAGGAATTGATTGACTGGATAAATGACTTGGACCTCAGAATATTTTGAATATGAGGAAATTGAAGATCCGAAGAAAGTGAGATTTGCAAAAACTAAGTTGAAAGGACATGTTGCTATTTGGTGGAAAGAAGTTTAATTGGAGAGAAATAGGAGAGGAAAAGAGAAGATCATAAAATGGGATAGGATGGTGACAAAGTTGAAGAATCAATTCATACTTGCTAACTATGAGTTGGAATTGTTGAAGAGATTAGAAAACCTGAGACAAAAGGAGAAATCTTTGAAGGAATATGCTGAAGAATTTCATAAGATGATCATAAGGACTAGACATAGTGAAGCAAGTAAGGAGAACGTGGCGAGATACATAAATGGATTGAGGATGAACATTCATGAAGAACTAAGTCTGGTAAGGATAACAACAATAGAAGAAGCATATCAGTTTGTATTAAAGGTTGAAGAAAAGTTGAATAAGAGGCATGAATAAAGACAGAGAGGTAGAGGAGGTAAATTTCAAAGAGGTAGAACATATTCTAGAGGAGAAAGACCTTATGCAGAGCAAAACAAAGAAAGTAGCCCATACCGGAAAGAAGAAAAGGACAATAGTTCTTACTATAGAGGGAGAGATGAAAGAAGTTTCTACCATAACAGCAAAGGGAATCACAATTCTTACCACAATGAGGGATACAAGAGAGATGAAAGAGTATTTGATAAGAGATCATTTAGAGGAATTTGTTTTAAGTATGGAGGTGAAGGACACAGAACATTCGAATGTCATCAGGGTAGTACAAGCAAGAGGATACAGAATAGTGTAAGAGTAGCTTATGCGGAGTAAGAACCTGTTAGATCACTTGGTTTAGTTGGAAAACCATACAAAGGAGAATCATTGGTCATGAGGAGAGCATTATTTCAAGCAGAGACAATTGAGGAACCACTGCAAAGAAAAAGTTTGTTTCGGACAAGATGCAAATTAGGAGGTAAATGTTGTAAATTGATCATTGATAGTGGTAGTACTGATAATTTGGTTTCAGAGGAGATGGTGACTAAGATGAACCTGGAGAGATTGAAACATCTAAATCCCTACAAGATAACATGGATTCAAGATGAACATAAGGTACTCATGAGTGAACAATGTTTGGTAAAATTTCATATAGGATCTTAAAATGATGATGTATTGTGTGATATTATGCCAATGGATGTATGTCATATATTGTTGGGTAGACCATGGCAGTATGATAGAAAGGCTATACATGATGGTAGAAAGAATACTTATACTATAACATCAAATGGGAAGAAACATATCTTGATACCTTTGGAAGATGAGCCTAAGAGTGAGGTATGTGGGAATGCTAGAATCTATTTGGATGATGGAAGGAAATTTTTGGATGGATTGAGACATGAGAATATGTATTTTCTTTGATTGCAAAGAAGTGTAAAGACCTAAGTACAAAGATTGTTACCAGAAAGGAAGAGGAACCACTGCTAGAGGAGATAACTAAATTGTTGACAAAATACCAAGATATCATATCAGATAATGTGCCTAAAGGATTGCCACCAATCTGGAGTATCAGTCATCATATGGACCTTATACCTAGAGCTAGTGATCCTAACAAAGCAGTACATTGGATGACACCAGCATAGAATGCAGAGCTAAATAGATAAATACAGGAGCTATTGAGGAAAGGATTGATCAGAGAAAATTTATGCCCATGTGCGGTACTTGCAGTACTAGAACCAAAGAAAGATGGAGAATGGAGGATGTGTATAGACTCTAGAGAAATCAATAAGATCACTATTAAGTAGAGATTTCCATTGCCAAGGATGAATGATATTATGGAATGTTTGAGTGGAGCAAAGTATTTCACAAAGATAGACTTGAAGAGTGGATACCATCATATCAGGATCAGAGAAGGAGATGAGTGGAAGACTGCATTTAAGACAAATGAAGGACTATATGAATGATTAGTGATGCCTTTTGGATTGACTAATGCATCGAGTACTTTCATGAGGTTGATGAATGAGGTTTTGAATAAATTCTTGTTAGACTTAGGGCACACAACTGAGAGGGGGGGTGAATCAGTTGTCCAAAACTTTCTCTGAATTAAACACTTAAATCCTCTTAGTGATTAGTAGTATATTAACCATGAAACATAATGCACTTAAATCAAAAGCAGAAACACATCAACACATAAGACACCAAGATTTTGACGTGGAAAACCTGGTTAAGAGAAAAACCAAGGGGTGATTAACCCAAGATTGTATTCTCTGTTAGAAGAATAGAAAGAACAAAATGGCACATGCCAATTAGGGCTCACTGCCCGAGCACACTGCTCATAAGAGGCTCACTACCTACAAGAGATACACTGTCTACAAAAGAATAAGTATCACATACTTGAATTGGAAAATAGCATCTTCATCATGCTTGAATCAGTTACATTGAAGCCCAATACTTATGCTCTACCTTTTGCTCTTCTCCTCACTACCACACTCTCATCACAACAAGGACACCTTTGAAATGACTTCCCAATCCCTTATTTATACAAGACATCAACTTAGGAATAATCATCTAAGTCAGAAAACATCTACAAGAACATCCGCAAGATGTAAAACTCATCCGGTCGGCCAGTCTCAGGAAGAACACCATCATCTGGAAGTTATTCCTCAATTGCAAGCTCCAACTTCAATGCGGATCACCAACACAAACTGGACATGATACAAAGACCTCCACAAGCTTGCCTGAATCACCAAGAACATCCACACTTCATCTACTTACTAAAATCCTTCTCTCCTTCATCCAAAAACTCAAGAACACAGTCTGTCATCACTGTCATAAAGGAATAGATGCTTGTGGACCTTCAAACCACAAACCAATCAATTTGACACTCCACAAAGACTTCCTTAACACTCCCTCAAATCCGCACAATAGGATAATGCATTTTCAGATCTCACCAGACCTGTCTGTATCACTCTATCACCACTGAGCACCTACCAGAACCAGTTTTACTTGAACAACAACAACTTCTTCAAATCTTCATGCAGACCTCTGAAATCTCTACTGGATCACCTTAAGACACATATATAAAAACCCTTTAATCTGCATTCTCTGATCCTCATCCTATCTTGAACATTTACCTTATTGTCATCACTGTTCTTCACTGTTCTTGATTGAGACTAATTTTCTTAATATCCTCAGTACACAGCTCATCCAATCCTTATCATTAATGCAACAGGAGTATGTTGACATTAATGACAATACCAATTAGACCCATACTTGCAACAATCTCCCCCTTTGTCATTGATGGCAACATATGATGTGAAAAACTATTTTGACCATCAAGACAAGAACTTCTCTTTACTGTCACAACTCCCCCTATCGGCAACACCCATTCACATGTCTTCTCTTCCTTCAGTGATCCCCCTTTGATCATCAACTACTTTTTTTTTACATGTCTTCTCTCCCCCTTTGACATCAATGGCAAAGGGCACATACTTGCAATTTCACCACTTCAGAATCATACCTGCTGCTCCCCCTGAGTAGCAACTTCCTATCATCAATCTGGATCACAAGATATGACTGTGATATCCACCAGACTGATGCACATCGGTGCACCTTAGTTCATCACCGGAGGGGTAATAACCCCTAACTTCTCCTTGAGATAATCAAAAGAGTCCTTAGGTAGAGGTTTAGTAAAGATATCTGTAATCTAATCCTTGGAGGACACAAACTCCAATCTGACTTCATTCTTGTTCACTTGCTCTCTCAAAAAGTGAAACTTGATGGATATGTGTTTTGTCTTTGAATACAACACCAGATTCTTAGATATATTTATTACACTTGAATTATCATAGAAAATTGTGATGGGCTCCTCATACTCCACTCTTATGTCTCTTAGCATTTGCTTCATCCACAAAACTTGAGTTTAACTACCTACTGCTGCAATGTATTCTGCTTCTGTAGTGGACAGAGATATTGCCTCTTGTTTCTTGCTTAGCCAAGAAACCAATCTCTTCCCTAAAAAGAATGCTCCACCACTGGTACTCTTCTAGTCATCCACATCTCCTACCCAATCTACATTAGTATATGCATGAAGAGAGAGATCATGATCTCCAGGATACCATAGACCATATTCAATTGTCCCTTTTAGATATCTAAAAATCCTCTTGATTTCCATGACATGAGATTCTCTAGGATCAACCTAAAATCTAGCAACAAGACCAACAACCTGCATAATGTCTGGTCTAGTTTGAGTAAGATACAATAGTCCTCCAATCATTGACCTATACTTTGTCTGATCAGCCTTAGGAGAGTCATCATCTTTGCTTAATTTACATCTAGTTGCCATGGGAGTATTCATTGGTTTTGAGGCTTCCATCCCAAATTTTTTCAGCAATGCTATCACATATTTGGTTTGAGAAATGAAGATTCCTTTCTTTGTTTGAGTGATTTGTAGACCAAAGAAGAAATTCATTTCACCAAGCATGGACATCTCAAATTCACTTTTCATTTGATTTGCAAAAGTTTTACACATACTATCTCTAAAAATGATATCATCAATAAACACTTCAACAATTAGGATGTTTTCATGATTAATTTTGAAATACAAATTATTGTCAGCAGTACCTTTGTTGAAACCAATCTTCAAAAGATGATTATCCAATCTTTCATACCAGGCTCTTGGGACTTGCTTCAGTCCATACAGTGCTTTCTTCAACTTGCAGACCATATCATCATGATCAGACAATTGAAATCCATCTGGTTGCTCAATGTATACTTCTTCTTCCAAGTCACCATTTAGGAAGGCAGACTTGACATCCATCTGATATACCTTGAAATCCTTGAAAGCAGCAAAAGTAAGAAATAATCTGACTGCTTCAATTCTTGCCCTAGAGCAAAAGTTTCTTCAAAATCAACCCTTCTATTTGACAGTAAACCTTGCAGACCAATCTAGCTTTATCTCTGATTACTTCACCAACTTCATTTAGTTTGTTCCGGAAGACCCATTTGGTTCCAATCACATTTTTGTTTCTAGGTCTGGGAACAAGATCCCAAGTGTGATTTTTCTCAATTTGCATCAACTCTTCCTCCATTGCTTTAGTCCAGTTTTCATCATCGCAAGCTTCATTCACTGTCTTAGGTTCAATCTTTGAAATCAGATAATACTCATCTAAATTTTGAGCAATTCTCCTTCTTGTTTGTACACCTTTGCTTTTATCACCTATGATCTGACCTTCAGAGTGATTCAGTCTTACATACCTAGGCACTTTGGGAGTTACTTGCATTTCTGCTTCTTGATCAGGCTCATTCAAACTTATCTCTTCTTCCTGATTTACCAGATTAATCTGGATCTGAATCTCAGAAGAGGCTTGGGCTCCTTGAGTCAGAACACCATTCTGATCATCTTCATCATATTCATAAAACCTTGAGGGTTTTTCAATTCCTTCATCAACCTTCACAATTGTACTTTCTATCATCTTTCTCAGTCTCTTGTTATAACACCGGTATGCTTTTCTTTAAGCAGAGTAACCCAAGAATATTCCTTCATCACTTCTAGCATCAAACTTTCCTAGATATTCATCTCTTTTGATGTAACACTTGCTACCAAAGACTCTAAAATACCTCACAGTAGGAGTGATGCCAAACCAAAGTTCATAAGGAGTCTTACCAGTATTGCTTTTGATTTAAACTCGATTGAGAGTATAGACTGCAGTGCTGACAGGTTTTCTCCAATAGATCTGAGGAACATTTGCTTCCATCATCATTGTCCTAGATGCTTCCTGGATGGTCCGATTCTTTCTCTCAACTACTCCATTCTACTATGGGGTCCTAGGAGCAGACAACTGTCTCTTGATTCCATGTTTCTCACAGAACTCTATGATCTCACTGGATGTGAATTCTCCACCTCTATCAGACCTCAAACACTTCAATTTTAATCCGGTTTCATTCTCTACCATAGCCTTGAATATTTTGAATTTCTCAAGAGCTTCTGATTTCTCTTTTAGAAAGGTTACCCACATCATCCAGGAATAGTCATCAATTAGTAGCATGAAGTATCTATCACCTTGAATACTCCTGATTCTTGCCGGACCACAAAGATCAGTATGAACTAAGTCAAATAATCCGGTAGAAGACAGTTCCTTACTTTTGAATGTGACTTTGCTCAGCTTACCCAACTGACATTCTTTGCACAAGTTGTTAGAAGGTTTCACCAAATTTGGAAGATCTCTTACAGCCTGAGTATTGCTTATCTTGATGATATTATCAAAATTCACATGACACATCCTCCTATGCCACAACCAACTCTGATCAACTTGAACAAATAAGCAACTTTTACCAGTACCAACCAAGTGAAAGATATCACCTTTAGTTTGAGTACCGGATGCAATCTCTGTTCCAAAACTTTCAAAGATCTTACATTTTCCATTCTTGAACCAGAGATCATAGCCTTTGTCCACCAACTATCCAACACTGAGAAGATTGTGCTTCAAACCTTCAACATACAGTACATTACCAGTTTTGTTCCTTCCATCAAGAGAAATAGTTCCTCTACCTCTAATTCTACCCGCAGAATTATCACCAAACTTTACCACTCCTCCTTGATACCTTTCCAAATCTATGAACTTATTTTTGTCACCTATCATATAGTGAGAGCAACTACTGTCAATGACCCAATCATCCTTTTCTTCAACTTGGGCAGCCAGAGCTCTTTCCACAGTCTTATGATTGATAGATACAGAGGACATTAGATCTTCTTCCTTGATGGCAATGAACACCCATTCATTTCCAGATTTGTTTCCTATCTCTAATTCATCATCTGTTACTCCTTCATTATCATCATCTTCATGTACATAGTAACAGTTCTTTTGGAACCTTGGCTTGTTAGGATTTTGCCTTGAAAACCTTTCCGGACACCTTGAGGCAAAATGACCAATCTTATTGCAGTTAAAACACTTAAAAGGTAATTTTCCTTCATACTTACCAGATCCTCTTGGCAGCCTTTTTGCAATAAGGGCTTCAAGTTGAGCAGTTTCTACTTCTTCTTCTTCCAGATCTTTTCTTGCTTTTTCATACCATGACAACTTCCTTGATGAATTCTCTCCCAAATCAAACCTTTGTTTACCTTTAATAGAGGCACTGGCTTTGAATGCAGATTCAGTCTTGGGGGGGTCATCTCCAAACTCTGTCATTTCAAATATAGCCAATTTTCTATCCAATTGATCTCTTGTGATAGTTGTATGGGCTCTGAATTCTTCAATGGCAGTAGCCTTGATTTTTTAAGAAGCAGGTAGGGATCTGAGAATTTTGCCAACAATCTCATGTTCATCCAAGACTCCACCAGCATTTCTAATTCTACAAATAATCTCATTTACTCTTGGCATAAAAGTAGTAATATTTTCATCATCTCTCATCTTCAGATTTTCAAATTTCCCTTTCAAACTCTGTAACCTTGTACATTTAACATACTTGTCTCCTTCATGCAAAAGTTCTAGTTTTTGCCAAATCTCAAAAGCAGTTGGTAGGTTAATAACATTTGAGAGCTCTGAATTAGATAATGCGCTTAGAAGAGCCTCTATAGTCCGCAGATTGTTTTCAGCATCTGCGATTTCATTTTGGGTTTTCGAACCACCCTGTGGAGGTACATACTGTGTTGTGGCCATGGTCTAGTATGCCATTCCCATACATTGCAAGTGACACTTCATGTGACCTTTCCAGAGATTAAAAGTGCTTCCATCAAACTTCGGACTATCCTTCTTGTAAGATGACATCCTGGATCTCCTCAAGCGGTTAAGCTCCTTTTAGAGGAACTTGGCTCTGATACCAATTGTTAGACTTAGGGCACACAACTGAGAGGGGGGTTGAATCAGTTGTCCAAAACTTTATCCCAATTACACACTTAAATCCTCTTAGTGATTACCAGTATATTAACCATGAAACATAATGCACTTAAATCAAAAGCAGAAACACATCAACACATAAAACACCAAGATTTTGATGTGGAAAACCCGGTTAAGGGAAAAACCACGAGGTGATTAACCCAAGATTGTATTCTCTGTTAGAAGAATAGAAAGAACAAAATGGCACATGCCAATTAGGGCTCACTGCCCGAGCACACTGCTCACAAGAGGCTCACTACCTACAAGAGACACACTGTCTACAAAAGAATAAGTATCACATACTTGAACTAGAAAATAGCATCTTCATCATGCTTGAATCAGTTCCATTGAAGCCCAATACTTCTGCTCTGCCTTTCACTCTTCTCCTCGCTACCACACTCTCATCACAACAAGGACACCTTTGAAATGACTTCGCAATCCCTTATTTATACAAGACATCAACTTTGGAATAATCATCTAAGTCAGCAAACATCTACAAGAACATCCGTAAGATGTAAAACTCATCCGGTCGGCCAGTCTCAGGAAGAACACCATCATCCGGAAGTTATTCCTCAATTACGAGCTTCAACTTCAATGCAGACCACCAACACAAACTAGACATGATACAAAGACCTCCACAAGCTTGCCTAAATCACCAAGAACATCCACACTTCATCTACTTACTGAAATCCTTCTCTCCTTCATCTGAAAACTCAAGAACATAGTCTGTCATCACTGTCATAAAGGAATAGATGCTTGCGGACCTTCAAACCATGAACCAATCAATTTGACACTCCACAAAGACTTCCTTAACACTCCCTCAAATCCGTAGAATAGGATAATGCATTTCCAAATCTCACCGGACCTGTCTGTATCACTCTGTCACCACTGAGCACCTACTGGAACCGGGTTTACTTGAACGGAAACAACTTCTTCATATCTTCATGTGGATCTCTAAAATATCTACTAGATCACCTTAAGACACATATCTACAAACCCTTTAATCCGTATTCTCTGATCCTCATCCTATCTTGAGCATTTACCTTATTGTCATCATTGTTCTTCACTGTTCCTGATTGAGACTAATTTTCTTAATATCCTCGGTACACCGCTCATCCAATCCTTATCATTAATGCAACAGGAGTATGTTGACATCAATGACAACACCAGTTAGACCCATACTTGCAACAATTCTTGGGTAAGTTTGTTATTGTATGCTTAGATGATATTCTGATTTTTAGTAAGACAAAGGAGGAACATTTGTGGCATATCAGACAAGTGTTGCAGAGGTTGAGGGAAGAGAAATTGTTGATAAACATTAAAAAGTGTAGTTTCATGAAGGAAGAACTGGTATATTTGGGATTTGTGATTTCTATGGAAGGATTGAAGATGGACCCTAAGAAAATTAGAGCAATTGTTGAGTGGCAAACACCTGAGAACATTGGAGAAGTGAGATCATTTCATGGGTTAGCAAGTTTCTACCGGAAGTTCATTAGAAATTTTAGTTTAGTATGCACACCTATGACAGAGATAATGAGAGGTGACATAAAGGATTTTAAGTGGACATCAAGAGCAAATATGAGCTTTGGATTGTTCAAGCAGAAGGTGATAGAGCAACCAATGTTAGAATTGCTAGATTTCAACAAAGTATTTCAAGTAGATTGTGATGCCAGTAGAAATGCAATAGGAGCAGTGTTAAGTCAAGAGGGGAGACCAGTAGCATATTTTAGTGAGAAGTTGAATTATGCAAGGATAAGATATTTGGTTTATGATCAAGAGTTCTATGCCATAATTCAAGCTTTAAAGAAGTGGAGACATTACTTGTTGCCTAAGGAATTTGTGTTGTATATTGATCATCAAGCTTTGCAGTATTTAAACAGTCAAGGAAAGTTGAATCAAAGACATATGAGATAGTTAGAGTTCATGTAGAGTTATATATTTTTGTTGAGGCATAAGAGTGGGAGGTCAAATAAATTTGTAGATGCGTTGAGCAGAAAAGGAATTTGCTGGCAGAGATGAGAGTAGAAGTACTGGGATTTGAAGAATTGAAGCACATGTATGAAGTTCTTGATTTTGTAGAACCATGGAAAGCATATAAGGAACCTGTTGTGATAGATAGAAGTAAATGGTTGGACTATTTCATTCAAGAAGATATGTTGTTCAAAGGAAACCAGTTGTGTATACCTAGGAGTTTAATGAGACATAATTTGATCAAGGAGAAGCATAGTGGTGGATTAGCAGGAGATTTTGGGATTGACAAGATAGTAGCTTTAGTAAGTGAACATTACTTTTAGGCTCAAATATATCAGGATGTAAGGAAATCTCTTCAGAGTTGCAAAGTTTGTCAAGTAGCAAAGGGGAGTAGTCAGAATATTGGATTATACAAATCTTTGACAGTACTAGAGAGACCTTGGGAAGATGTAAACATGGATTTCATATTAGATTTACCAAGAACGCAGAGGGGATATGATTCTATATTTGTCGTAGTGGATAGATTTTCAAAGATGGCACATTTCATTCCTTGTAAGAAGACAAATGATACAGTGCATGTTGTTGACCTATTTTCCAAGGAGATTGTGAGATTGCATGGATTACCTAAGAGTATAGTTTCAGACAGGGATACAAGATTCATTCGATACTTTTGGAGGACATTGTGGAAGAAGATGAAGACAAACCTAAAGTTCAATTCAACATTTCATCCATAGATAAATGGATAAACATAAGTAGTAAATAGGAGTTTGGGTAACTTGTTGAGGTCTTTAGTAGGAGATAAGGTAGGAAATTGGGATCTAATTCTACTACAAGCAGAGTTTGCATACAATAATTTAGTGAATAGGAGAATCGGGAAGACACCATTTGAGATTGTGACAAGACTACAACCTAGAGGAGTAGCAGAGCTGAGAGACATCAATATGGAGAATAAGAGAAGTGTAGAAGCATAAGAATTCATAGGGTACATGGAGACACTACATAATCAGGTTAGGAAGCATTTGGAGGAGATGAATAGTAAGTATAAGGAGCAAGCAGATGTGAAGAGAAGACAAAGAATTTTTAGATGGAGATGAAGTGATGGTATATCTAAGAAAGGAGCGATTTCCAGTGGGGACATACAACAAGCTAAAGATGAAGAAGTTTGGACCATGTAAGATACTTAAGAAGTTTGATTCAGGAAATGCCTATGAAGTGGAGCTACCGGAGACATTTGGTATATCACCTCTATTCAACATTACAGACCTATATCAGTACCATAAGGGAGAATCAAGTGATAGCATTGAAGATGGTTTGAAGAATTAGTTACCACAGCAACCACCAGAGCAGATAGAGAACATCTTGGATAGCAGAGTGGGATGCAGTACTAGAGGCAAGAAATACAAAGAATATTTGGTTAAGTGGAAAGGAGGACCAGAAGAAGATTCAACATGGATTTCTCAGGCTGAGGTAGATCGCCTTGGTTTTCATCTAGCCCAAACAAAGTGAGGGACTCACTTTTTCAACAACCCTAGGTGTCTAATGTAGGAGCATCCCAGGTTGCAGAGCAATCTTGCATCAACCAAAAATATTTGCATTCTTTCTTTTCTTTCAATTTTAGTTCAGTTCAATTATTTGCAGTTTCAACATTTTGTACAACATTTTACAGCATCTTTGTATCAGAGCATGTAGAGCAAGGTTTAGCTTCTATGCCATGTCATCTACATCATATTAAATTTTTAGGCCATTTGGATTTGTCTGGTAAAATTTATTGCTATCAAAAGATCATCAATTTTCTCTGAACAGAGCAGTCAGTGTTCAGTTGAAGCCTAATGGGTTGTGGAGAAATTTTGTGACTTGCAGAGCCTAATGGAACATCATTCAAGGTAATTTGGGACCTAACCAACCTTTATGGAGAACCGCATCAAGTTTCCATCATTTGCGGAGCGTTGCTGAGTCTTGGATGCTGACCTATTTGTTTCTACATGTTTCATCAACATTTTTGAGGTTGGGGATCTTTCAAGACCGACACGGAGGATCCTTTTAGTTTGGAGATGGTATATAAGCATGTCTTAGATGCATATGAAAGCAAGTGAATCATATTATGATGTTTTAATCTTTGATCTGTGGATTTAGGGAAGGCACTTCAGAGCCATATCTTTCATGTATGTTAAAGTTTAGGCCTATGAGCCCTTTGATTATAGCCCACATATTGTCAACATATTAGCATTGTAATTCTTTGATATACTGAGTATATGAATCTTCCATTACATTCTACAAGTGTGTTATTTTTGTTGTGTTTATTCTAGCTGCATGGTTTGGATAGTTCATTCTATGAACCCTCTGGCCATGACTACACCAAGCCATTTGATTCTTCATCAACCTCAATTGCATCTATTCAAAACATATACAATCTTCTCCTCTCAATCTACTCACACAAGTTCTCTCTGCACTAAATTCTTCTCACACATTCATCAATCTGTCTCCATATCTTTTATTCTATTACAATCACTTTTATATAAATGCGCCCTTTTGCATGTATTGAACCATCTGCATGTCCTCACTCTAGTTTTTCTGCATGTCCGCACTCCAGTTTTTCTGCATGTTAAAGCTCTCACTTTTAGTATATAGTTATTTATGCATACACTCACACATCTGCATGTGTGCACTCTAGTGTTTCTATACTTCTACTTTTTTCATGTCTAAAAAGAAAACTCTGCATGTATCTCTGTGAATGCGTTCAATTCATTTAACTGTTGTTTATCCATCGCTATAATCAATCACAGTCATAGTTCTATTTATATCTTTGTGCATGCAAGACATCTAGCTATTCTACATCACCGTCACTGCCATACATCTACTGTGTGACCTTAACCATCCTCTATCAGCAAATTTGTCATTTCTTGAACCTCTAGCTTTTAGCCCTTTATCAATGATTTTTAATTTTTTAAGAACTTTGCCTTTGTCTTCTTCTTTATCGGAAAAAATCTCATTCTTCAAACTTAACATTACTACCTTTTGCCTCTGTCAGTAAATTCTCATCTTTTCAAACTCTGTTCTCTTTTAAGCTTTCTTTTCTTTATCAGTGAAAACACTCTTTTTTGAACTTTGGCTTCTAACTCCTTTATTGGCAAACTTTACTTTTTCTGAACCTTGGCCTTTGTCTCTTCTATCGGTGAATTCTCATTTCTTCAAACTTTACCCTTTGTCTTCTTTATCATAAAACTTTACCTTCTTCAAACTATCACCTTTTCCCTTCTATCAGAAAAAGTTCTAAATCACGAACTTTCCCTTCAAGCTTTCTTTTCTTTATCAATGCCTTACATCTTCTTTGTCAGTGAATTGGGGAAATAGCTAACTTGCAAATTTACTTCCTAAAACAGAAGTTTCTCCGATGATGATTCTCCCAATAACTTAGAATCTCGACAAATGCTCACACATAGAGATACTAAATGCAGATTAGGTACATACTAGATTTCAAATTTTGGAAGATGGAAAAGTCAGGGGCTAAAGAGTGGGTGGCCAAGCCAAAGGTGGCACTTTTTCTAAGGGATTTAGGACCTTTTCTTCTACTGATTGTAACTGCCTTAGAGATTTTTAGCTCTGCAAAATTAGAGGGCTTAGGAGAGGGAGCCCAAGCCCTCTTAGTGATATTTCTACCTTTTCTTTAGATCTGGGATCCTTATGCTCTGCAACAATCCGCTGCAACTCCTCTCCGCAAGATTCAACACTTGTCACCTACAATCACAAGAGAGGGGTTGGGGGGTTGTGGTGTTTAGGATCTTGCCTCGATCAAGCCTAAGAATGGCATTCAAGCCTTCCAACACTATTGTTAGATAGAGAGTGTGTGTCCTTGCAGGATAGAGGCAAAAATAATGATAAAGTAGATAGATTGAATCACAAATAGATATCATCTCAGAGGTGTATCTCTCAAGGAGATGAAGATCTTTCACACCATGAGAAGATGAAGCCAAATATGCAATAACAAAACACAACAACACAATTTTGCTCTACAACACAATGAATGCCTTGTATTCTCTATGATCATAAGTTCACCAAAATCTCAAAAATTATCTTCTTATTTACAAATGAAACCAAAAATATGCTTATATATGTGTTTAATGGTAAAAAGGAGGGGTTGATTTTAGTTTGGTTTGAGGGTTTGATGGGTTTAGATCCTTTCTTCACCACAAACATTCAAGGACATATCAACCGAGTTGAATCTCTACTAAGCGAGATCATTAACCTAACAGGTTAGGTTGTCACTTGGAACGATGCCGAAGCTCAGATGTTATCAATCAATATCTCAATTTAATGCTCAAATACTCTTAAAACCCTAATTATGCAAAACAGTGAATAAACAGGTAAATTCTGATAAATGCTTACAGATTAAGGAAAAGGACAGAGAATAATAATTGACCATTTTTCAAAGTTTGGAATTTAGAATATTCAAGGACAATGCCCTAGACACCCAAGTCTAAGGCACTATTTTCTTCACGGAATACAGAACTCCTTCTGGCACTAATAATCATTGTTCCATCTGTTTTCATCACCTGAAACACGGAGGACACTGCCCTGGGCACCCTAGTCTAGTGCAGGCTAATTTTTAGGATGTAGAAGCTCCTTCAGATGCAAAATGTCCTTGTAACTCTGATTCCCATCTCTGAAACTCTAAAGGACATTTCCCTAGGCGCCCATGTCCTGAAAATGCTCTGTTTCATTCCTTTCTTTCAGATCCTGAATCCTTGTCATCTGCAACCTTCCTCTACAACTCCACTCTACGAAACTTGGTACCTGTAACTTGCAATCACAAAGGAGTGTGGTTGGGGGTTGCGGTGTTTAGAGGCTTGTCTCAGTCAAGCCCTAGAGAGACATTCAAGTCTTATGAATACTATTGTCAGATAAGAGTGTGTATCCCTACGGGATAGAGGCAAAATTCAAATGATAAATGATAGAAAACATAATAGATGTCACCTTGAAGTGTAGATCTCACATAAATAGAGGCTCTTCAATCACATGAGAAGATGAATTCAAATATGCAATCACAAACACAATAACAATGCTCTGCTCTGCAACAATGAATATCATGAATGCTCTAAAATCTCAAGTATGCCTAAAGTTTGCAATCATCTTCTAGTTTACAAATGAAAACCTAAACATTCTTATATATGCGACTACAAACATTCTCGCTAAGAATTTTGTAATTCAAACTTTTGGTGTCGGCATAGGGCCTAACAATGGTCATATAATTGACACTTCAAATTAGGGCCTAACCCAAAATAGGGCAGGACTAGGGCATGAGCGCCCAAGTCCTCCCACCTATTTTAGGTAGGAGTCATCTCAATAGCACCCCTAGGTCCTATTTACCACAAGACTTCAGGGTCTTCTCATCGAGATTCAAAATTAACACACAAGATGCTCTAAATGCACTCTAAGGACCCGAGAGCTAAACCTTAAGATGGAAAAGCCCCCAAGGGGATATTTTCTGACATAACATTTAGCCCCCACTTTAATGTATGCATGAACACAAGGCCCATACATGCATTAAAGCAAGGTCAACAAACACAGCAAACACGCCAAGGGTGATGAAGACCCACCAAACACATTGAAGACAGTAACATGCACGTAAAAAATGAAGAAGACAGTTACAGTCATGCAAAACATGGAGAAGATAGTATTGAAGACATGAAAAACATAGTGAATACGGTGAATGCAGTGATTATAGATTTTTTATTTTATTTTCTCATATATATGAATTCAAATGCAAGTACAAGGAAAGTAAACACATAACCCAAAATGTAGGAGGAGCTCATCACCACCAGTCTTGAAACTGCATAAGGGGAAACATACATGCAATACAAATCTCAAAGTGTAGGAGGAGCTCATCGTCACCAGTCTTGAAACTACACTTGAGAACAAACATGTCATACAAATCCCAAAGCATAGGAGGAGCTCATTGCCACCAATCTTGAGACTATGCTTGGGAATAAACACGCCATACACACACACATGGAAGACACAAAGAAACATGGCAAACAAGTGATGGAAGAAACCTATTGCTAGGTTTTCTACCATCTTAGGCACATTACAGGCACACATCGACAAGTGGGCTTCACCACAACAATCGTTGAAGACACACTTAAGGGAGGATACACCAACCCCACCTACTCGAAGGACTTTTAGAAAATGACAGGATGTGCAATCTCCTCGAGAAATACACCATCCCGGCCTCTACAAAGGGATTAAAATAAAAAGGATATGCATGATATCCCACCTCCATAGAGGGCTTACAAACATGCTTCGTTAGTACCAAAATCATCAGATAGCTTACCTTATATATGCCCCCACCTTAAGGTGGTTGATATCATGTACCAATATCAAGCACATTAAGGTAGAGAGAAAACACACAAGGGAACACAAGCTCTCACAAAGCCCATGCCCCTAGGAGGTGACATACACTTTACGATTACCAAATGTTCCCACAAACACACAATTTCCTGCAAGAAAAGGTGTTAGCAACCATATAATCATGATAACCAATTATGCATGTAATCATTCACATAAAGAGCCAAGCAAGGCGAGATCCAAGATAAACAAAGTGCATGGAGCAGTAGTATTGTTGTGTTTTGTAAATGCGATAAGACAACATCAAAATATCACACGGAGTGATTCTACTAGCCAAGCGTTGGATAATATATATCAACCCCATCGTCATGTATGGACTAGGTCCATTTTTTGATTTCTCGCTGAAGGGACACTTGGTCCTTATCAGTCTTATTTGTTTTTCATCATCCGCTAGCTAGATAGAACCACTAGAAGAAGGTAAACAATAAATCAAGAGAGGAGAAATAAAGTGTCCTAGGGACAATCATGTAAGAGGGTGCCCTCAAGTCACCAACCGTAATGCTATGTCCATCAGACACAACACACAACAATGAAAATAGAGGAGAGGCGATATAGAAGAATGATGATACAAATAGAAGAATGGTCACAACAGAGGCGGTCTCTCGGTATCCTTGACCTTACAAGAGAATCAAGGGTTATCCTAGGAGGCCTAAACAAAATATAACACATCACGGGAGAAACACAACATAGAGGTAAAGGGTTAGAAATACTTACCTATAGGTAGGCTCATGCTAGAGGTTATCAATGATCAAATTATCCTCTCCTAATCTTGAATGCTAGAGGAAAGAGGTGTGTGAGGTACCATAGCCCAACTTTTGTTCTTGTCTTCAAATTGTCCAGTGTGAAGTTCATCTAGGTTTGATTCAATACTAGGTGGAATGCTTTCTTGTTTTTCCATCAGAGTTTGCACATTAGAGGAGGAAGCACCATGTTCAAATTTCATTGGTCTCGATGAAATGTTTTGTTGTTGATGAATACCTCCTGATCCTTGTAAGGATGACGGGGGAGGAACCTCAACATAAATACCATCTCTTTGTGGACGAGGTGATTTATGAAACTTTTCCTTATCCACTTCTACCGTGCCAATTATTTCATCATAGTCATAATAGTCTTGTTTTATTCTTATGTCATTTTGTCGTTTTCCTTTTGTTCTAAGTGGATCTTCAAATGCATGTTGTTCTTCTCTTATTGTTTGTAAAGTTGACTTGGCCACTCTAGCTAGTTGTTTTGCTTTGTATCGTCTATATTCTAGGAAAGATTGGTCTCTTCGTGGCTCAGGGTCTCTATCAGGTCACGACCAAAAGTAATCAAGAGTGAAGTTCTTGTCCTTAGCTGGAGGTTGATATGAATTACGGATAGTACGTATCTCTCCATGCAAAAGGAATTTGAGGCATTTTTAAATAGTTGAGGGGACGACATTCATAGACTTAAGCCAAGGATGTCCTAGTTTTACATGGAAGAGGTGGGATAAGGGGATAAAATCAAATAATTGATCCACAACTTTATCATATACTGAGACCAATAAGGTTATCTTCCCAAATGTATTCATTAAAGCTCCATTGTGTGTTTTAATTCTCAAATATGATGGTTCATAAGAATCTTGTGCCAAATCATGTTTAAGAAGGAAATATTTTGTAACCACATTAGTCATGCAATTAGGGTCTATAAATGTTCCATGCACATGTCTTTCCATTATATTCACTGTAATGTAAAGAGGACCTTCAATATCTATCATTTCTTTGTCATGAGGTGTAAATATTATTTCAAGTTTAGGGGCTCTTCTTTTCAAATGAGGCCTAGGAGCAAACCTAGAATTATTGTTGTATTGAGAATCCATATGTATGTTTTCAAATGAATTTCAAATCAAATTTTAAGTATTTTCAACACTTATGCTAGAAACAAATGCAAAAGTATGTATGAATATGACCTAAAATGCTTGATTTTTCAACTTTTTTCAATGCAAATGAGTGAAAGAAAGGGTGTTGTAAGGAAATTGATGAGGGGAAGAAAATAATATGCCTAATAACAGTCCAATGATGTATAAATATCCTTCACAACATGCCTTTAATGCAATTCTAGAATTATGACAAATCAAAACCTATTGAAAATACACCTAAAATATGCAATTTTTCACCAAATTTCAATGTAGAAGCCTAATAGAAGGGTGTTGTAAGGAACTTGAGGAGGGGTAGAAAATTATAACCCTGATATCAATCAAATAATGCAGCAAAATTCTTTAAAACACACCTATAACGCAATTCTAGAGAGACGATAAGGCCAAATCTAGTGAAAATGCAAGGTTTATTAAACCGTAGACATGAATTTTTCCAAAGAGGTCACTATGATGAGACACTAAAATTAGAAATCCCTAAATGAGTGTTTAAAATGGTAGTAAAATTTGAAACAAGATTTTAACTACAAACCCTAGCCAATGCAAAATCTAGGTTATATGAAAAATGCACAATTTCAAGCAATTTTTAACAATTTAAGATGAAAATGTAATGCAAGTGAATGATTAATGATGATTTTTTGTAATTTAAATCAGATCTAATAAAAATAATAGAAATTAAATGCCAATTAATTCAAATTATACCAACTTGCAAACCTAAGATGCCAATTTTTTCAAATTTTTCAAAATTTTAAAATTTTTTGTAATTTTTCAAATGCAATAAAATGAATGAATGCAAATCTATCACACAACACTCAGCAAGGTGAAAAAAATTCAAAAACACAGGTTCACCAAAATGTTTAGTGGTAAAAAGGAGGGGTTGATTTTAGTTTGGTTTGAGGGTTTGATGGGTTTAGATCCTCCCTTCACCACAAACATTCAAGGACATATCAACCAAGTTGAATCTCTACTAAGCGAGAGCATTCACCTAACAAGTTGGGTTGTCACTTGGAATGATGTGGAAGATCAGATGTTATCAATCAATATCTCAATGTAATGCTCAAATACTCTTAAAACCCTAATTATGTAAAATGGTGAATAAATAGGTAAATTCTGGTAAATGCTTACAGATTAAGGAAAAGGACAGAGATTAATAAATGACCATTTTTCAAAGTTTAGAATTTGGAATATTTGAGGACAATGTCCCAAGCACCCAAGTCCAAGGCATTGTTTTCTTCATGGAATGCAGAACTCCTTCCGACATTGATAATCATTATTCCATCTATTTTCGTCACCTGAAACATGGAGGACACTACCCTGGGTGCCCTAGTCTAGTGCAGGTTGATTTCTGAGATATAGAAGCTCTTTCAAATGCAGAATGTCCATGTAACTCTGATTCCTATCTCTGAAACTCTAGAGGACATTGCCCTAGGCACCCATGTCCCGAAAATGCTTAGTTTCACTCCTTTAGGATCCTGAATCCTTGTCGTCTGCAACCTTCCTCTGCAACTCCACTCTACGAAACTTGGTACCTGTAACCTACAATCACAAAGGAGTGTGGTTGGGGGTTGTGATGTTTAGAGGCTTGCCTCAGTCAAGCCCCAGAGAGACATGCAAGTCTTCCAAACACCGTTGTTAGATAAGAGTGTGTATCCCTATGGGATAGAGGCAAAATCCAAATGATAAATGATAGAAAACACAATAGATGTCACATTGAAGTGTAGATCTCACATAAATGAAGGCTTTTCAATCACATGAGAAGATGAAGTCAAATCTACAATCAAAAACACAATAACAATGCTCTGCTCTACAATAATGAATATCATGAATGATCTAAAATCACAAGTATGCCTAAAGTTTGCAATCATCTTCTAGTTTACAAATGAAAACCTAAACATGCTTATATATGCAACTATAAACATTCCCGCTAAAAATTTCATAATTCAAACTTTTGGTGTCGGCATAGGACCTAACAACGGTCATATAACTGACACTTCAAATTAGGACCTGACCTAGAATAGGGCAGGACTAGGGCATGAGCACCCAAGTCCTCCCCCCTATTTAGGTAGGAGTCATCTTAATAGCACCCCCTAGGTCCTATTTGCCACAAGACTTTGTTGCAAGTATGTGCCTAATTAGTGTTGTCATTGATGTCAACATATCATTATTGTCATTGGTGTCAACTGGGTTCTATTCTATTACTTATTTAGAAGCCTTGTGTGTTGAGGATATTGAGAAAATTGGCCTCTCTGAAAGAATCAAGTGAGTTACAATGAAGTGTAGTGTAGACAGAGAGTTATATGCTGAAGAATAGTCCGGTAGACTGCTCTGCATCTCTCGCTGGATGAAGATCTTGGTTTGCGGATTGGAAGTTATTTAAAGGGATGTCTAAAGATGCTAAATCCTAAGTTTGAGCCTCTGGTGTGAAGTTATGAGAAAGTTGCATTCACCAGAGTAAAGCCTGCTCCTTCTAATTATTCTTTGATGTCAGGGAGAAAAGTATTATGCTCCGCATTCCTCCGCAATAAAGTATTTTGCTTTGTGGTTCTAGAGGGAAGTCTAGGATGATGATAAGTGCCCACAAATGTAGTGGTTCATGCTCTAGTGGTCCGCAAGCTATCTTTCTCTTATGATAGTTGAAGACAGTGAAGTTCATGTGTTCCGGTGAGAAGATTCCTATGGATAAAGTGGTTAAGGTTCATGCGGTTGCTCCTAATGATTATAATGTGCTTGTGGATGTCTCCTAATCATGTTCTTATCTTGACATTGGTCCGCATTAAGGAATTGAGATTGTGTTTGAAGATTGTTCCCAGACAGTGTAACGTTTAACTAGTCTTAGCTGACTTGGTTAATTCCAGTTATTGCGGAGATTCCTTGAAGACTGTGGAAGCATGTTGCGGTGTGGAAGATCATGTTTGAGTCCAAGCTAAGGTGTGGCTTGATCCGCATACATATTTACTTCATTTCCTTTGTACAATATTGTAATAGGTCAAGACCTATTTTGTAAATGTTTTTAATGCCAACCTTGGAGATTGTTCCAATGGTTGATGATTGTAATGCCGACCTTGATGATCATTCCAAGGTTGATGAAGTGTATAAATACTTGTAGTTGATTCATGGAAAAGATGCCCTTGAGTGAAGATGGGAAGATAATAAGAAAGGTCTAAAAAGGTAGAGAAAAGAAGAGGCAGAGCAGAGTAGAGGCAGAACAGAGTAAAGAATGTGTGGATGTGATGCGAGCATGCGAATAGTAGAGCAGAGTTAGAAGATCAGTAGCAATGAAGACTTGGGATTCAGAATTCAGTTGCTAAATGACTGCACCCTAGCATAGTGGCAGATGCTTAAGTAGTATTCAGTTTTCATGTGCAATATGATTGGAAGTAAGATTTCATCATGTAGTGAGCCAGTAGTGAGCCTTCAACGGGGTTTAACAGCCCTCAAGATTTAACATCCCTTATAGGTTTAGGGTTGAGGCAGTGAGCCTGCTAGACCTAGTTGTTCTTCATGGTAGTGAGCCTGTATGTTTAGGCCCAAGGAGTGACCAATCCTGAACATCATTATTTCAAGATTGCAATATATATTGAGAGCTAATCCTCTTCGTGGTTTTTCCCCACCTTGGGGTTTTCCACGTAAAATTTGGTGTCTCTTGTGTTTGATGTTGTATCTGAGGTTAAGTTTCTGATTTCATGCATTCGTTGTTAAATCATAATAATTGTGGATAAGTGATTGGTTTTTAATTGTAGAAGTGTTTAAGTTTTTGAGACAACTGATTCACCCCTCTCTTAGTTGTCCGGGGCATATCAACAATTGGTATCAGAGCCAAGTTCCTCAGAAGTAAGCTTAACAACTTGAGGTAGATTTGGGATGGTGTACATCAAGGTTGCTCTTGAAGACCTAGAAAGAACTAAAGAAGAAATCGAAGATCTAAAGGAGAATGTCAAAGAAGCATATAAGTGTATCAAAAAATTAAGAGAGCAAGTCAAGAAGTTCAAAGAAAAATATAAGGAGGCTACTGAACAAATGATATCAACAAATGAAACCTTGAATGATTTGAAAGTGGAAGTTGTAGAAAGAGCAAAAGCAGAATAAGACCTAAATATGTTAGTGGAAGACAAATCAGAAGAATGTGCTGAGCTTGAAAAGGAAATTTGGATCTTGAAGTTAGATTTAGAGAAAGCAAAAAATTTTGAAGAAAAGTTTAAGATAGTTCTGCGAAACTTGATGAGATGATTGCTAGTCAAAAGAGACCTGATGATCGAGAAGGCTTAGGATTTAAAAAAGGTGAAAGATTAAAAATAGAACAAGAAAAGAATGAGATCAAAAAGGACAAAGGCAAACAAATTGAGAATCAAAGAAACAGATCCAGAAGACCATCAGTCAGACAACCAAATGCTCAAAGGTACCCATCCTTCAATGGTTATTGTAATTCATGTAATAAGTTTGATCATAAGGCTACTCAATGTAGGAGCAGAATAAATCAAAAGATTCCATCATTCTCTGGTCAGTATTTCAATTGCAAGAAAATTGGTCACAGAGCAAATGAATGTAGAAGTCATATTAGGAAAGGCTTCAACAATGGAAGGAATGATCAATCTTTCAAAGGTAAGTGTTTCACGTGCAATAAAGCTGGTCATAGAGCTATTGTATGTAGAAGTAAAGTGAGTTAGAATTCTATTAAGTGTTATGTATGCTATAAAATGGGACAAAGGACTAATGAGTACAGAATTCAAATAAGAAATGTCTATGGCAGAGATAAGATAGTTAAATTCTTCAGTGGCTACTATTATACATGCTACAAATTTGGGTATAAAGCTAACCAATGCAAATCCGGGGTAAATGGAAGAAATACCAGCCAGAGAAATGTTGTGTGCTACAACTGCAATGGATTTGGTCATACCTCTAAGTTATGCAGAAATAAGAATGTGAAGAAGGATGCTCAGGCAAAATCGAAGAAACCAATGGATAAGGTTGATCTGGCAGAAGTTAGGAAGGAGATGAAGAAGTTTGGGGTCAAGAAAGAAGTAAATGAAGTCAGAGATGAGTCTGCACTAGACATTGGAGTAGATACTTCCTTCGGGAAGTAAACTGGGAACTCTGGCTTAGGGGAAGCTGTATTGAAAATTCTAAATCCCCTAGCCAGATAGTCAGTGCTAAGATTCGGCACAAAGATATGATGTGAAGATTTATATGGTAGATTGCTTGAAAGGAACTCTGTAGATCAAGGCATAAAAGGATTCTGGTCTAGAACCCCAAAATGACTAAAGTATGAGTAGTATATAAAGTAAGTAATAGAGATTGGATCAGTATGCCTCCGCAGTTGAAGATCATTATATGTGGTTCAGGTATGTTATTCATAAATATCTGGTGAACATATTTTCCAGTGTTCAAGTTCTAACTTCCTCTGAAAGTCACATGGTGAATTGTCTAAGTCCGGATGAATAGAGTTAAGCCTGAAACAATGTAAAGCATCTGAGTATTTTGGTCCGCATTCTTCCACTATTGAGTATTTTGATTTGCAGTTCTGAAGATATGTTAAGAGGTCAATGATGATTGCTGATATGAATCCTAGAGTCTCATATGATCCACATTAGGAGCTATGATGTGACAAATGAATTGGTCAAGTATGTACTTAAGGGACAAGCTGTCAGGTCATGAATTTTGGCTAAGTATCTAACCAATAAAATCAAGTGATAGGGCTTTGGCATTTTGGTCCTCTTGGGTCCGCTGTTGAAGATAATGCTCTGCAGTTCTGGCATATGGTTATTGATCAGTGATTACATCTACATCCATTAGTTTGTCTGATCTTGATAATTGGCTTGAGAATAATGAGTAACAGAAGTTTAGGATTGTTTTCAGTACAAAGCAGTTTTCTTTGGAAATGGTTGGAAAATTTGTAGATGAACAGGTAAATCTCTGTTGAATCTATGGATGAGGTATGCAAGGATAAGTTTTTGGAGAAACAAACTAATGCAAAATATGAAGAATCAAACTTGGGAACTTATCTCAAGATCAGAGATTAAATTGAATAAGAATAGAGAAGTGGTGAGGAATAAGGCAAGGTTGTGTGTAAAAGGTACTCACAAGTGGAAAATGTAGCTCCGATGGCACAAATGGAGGCTATTAAGTTGTTTCTAGCCTTTGTAACACATAAGGACTTCAAATCAGATGTGATGACTATCTGCTTGAATGTCAAGTTGAAGAAGACATTGTTTCAACTAGACTAATGATAAGGGAAGCCTGCAGAAGAAAACTTGCAGACAGAGTCAAGTCTGAAGCTTTAAGATAAGATATGTTACTCTGAAAGTTATAGCATGTGAAGGTTCTAATGTGAACTAGATATGGTCTGATGTGTACTCCTAAGGGGGAGTAGTCACAGTAATAAAAGGAAAAAGGTGTAGCAGTGCAGGGAGTAATCAGAGATGGCTGTTGAAGTTAAGAGGATCATGAAGTTACCTCTGAGGGGAAGCAGGTAGATGATGCTAATATGAGTTTTTGATAAAGAGCGGTAAGTATTGTAGTGTTGCTGACAAAGGAAACAGTGTAGCAGCAGTAAGATCCTAAGGTGAGAATTGACAAATGAAGAAGGAGAGAACTTCACACGAAGAACCAAAGTTGTAGTTAGGTAAAGCATCAAGTAAGGGGGAGCAGTTAGTTGAAGAAAGTTCAGAAGAAAGATCAAATCAGAGTAGAAGAGTGCAAGTATGTGCCCTTTGCCATTGATGTCAAAGGGGGATAGAAGTCATGTGAAAAACTTAGATAGACAAAGAGTGCAGATGTGTAAAGAGAAAGGGGGAGAATCTTGTAGAAAGAAAGAGTGCAGGTGTGTAAAGAGAAAGGGGAGAATCTTGTCTTGATGGTCTTTACAGTTTTTCACATCATATGTTGCCATCAATGACAAAGGGGGAGATTGTTGCAAGTATGTACTTGATCGGTGTTGTCATTGATGTCAACATATCGTTGTTGTCATTGGTGTCAACTATGTTCTATTCTATTACTTGTTTAGAAGCCTTGTGTGTTGAGGATATTGAGAAAATTGGCCTCTCTAGAAGAATCAAGTGAGTTACAGTGAAGTGCAATGTAGACAGAGAGTTATATGTTGAAGAACAGTTCGGTAGACTGCTTTGCATCTCTTGCTGGATGAAGATCTTGGTTTGTGGATTGGAAGTTATTTAAAGGGATGTTTGAAGATGCTAAATCCTGAGTTTGAGCCTCTGGTGTGAAGTTGTGAGAAAGTTGCATTCACCAGAGTAAAGGCTGCTCCTTCTGATGATTCTCTGATGTCAGGGAGAAAAGTATTATGCTCCGCATTCCTCCGCAATAAAGTATTTTGCTCTATGATTCTAGAGGGAAGTCTGGGATGATGATAAGTGCCTACAAATGTAGTGGTTCATGTTCTGGTGGTCTGCAAGCTATCTTTCTCTTATGATAGTTGAAGATAGTGAAGTTCATGTGTTTTGGTGAGAAGATTCCTATGGCTAAAGTGGTTAAGGTTCATGCGATTGCTCTTGATGATTATAACATTCTTGTGGATGTCTCCTAATCATGTTCTTATCTTGACATTGGTCTGTGTTAAGGAATTGAGATCATGTTTGAAGATTGTTCCTAGACAGTGTAACGTGTAACTAGTCTTAGTCGACTTGGTTAATTCTAGTTATTGCGGAGATTCCTTGAAGACTGTGGAAGCATGTTGTGGCATGGAAGATCATGTTCGAGTCCTAGCTAAGGCGTGGCTTGATCCGCATACATCTTTACTTAATTTCCTTTGTACAATATTGTAATAGGTCAGGACCTATTTTGTAAATGTTTGTAATGCTAACCTTGGAGATTATTCCAATGGTTGATGATTGTAATGTTGACCTTGATGATCATTCCAAGGTTGACGAAGTGTATAAACACTTGTAGTTGAGTCATGGAAAAGATGTCCTTGAGAAAAGATGGGAAGATAATAAGAAAGGTCCAAAAAGGTAGAGCAGAGAAGAGATAGAGTAGAGTAGAAGAAGAACAGAGTAAATAATGTGTGGATGTCATGTGAGCATGTGAATAGAAGAGCAGAGTTAGAAGATCAACAGCAATGAAGACTTGGGATTTAGAATTCAGTTGCAAAATGACTGCACCTTAGCATAGTGGAAGATGCTTAAATAGTATTCAGTTTTCATCTGCAATATGATTGGAAGCAAGATTTCATCATCAAGGTAGTGAGCCGATAGTGAGCCTTCAATGGGGTTTAATAGCCCTCAGGGTTTAATAGCCCTTATTGCAATCTTTCTAGGTTTAGGGTTGAGGCAGTGAGCCTGCTAGACCTAGTTGTTCTTCATGGCAGTGAGCCAGTATGTTTAGGCCCATGGAGTGACCAAGCCTGAACATCATTATTTCAAGATTGCAATATATATTGAGAGCTAATCCTCTCTATGGTTTTTCCCCACCTTGGGGTTCTCCATGTAAAATTTGGTGTCTCTTGTGTTTGATGTTGTATATGTGGTTGTTAAATCATAATAATTGCGGATAAGTGATTGGTGTTTAATTGCAGAAGTGTTTAAGTTTTTGAGATAATTGATTCACCCCCCCTCTTAGTTGTCTGGGGCATATCAACAGACTTCAGGGTTTTCTCATCAGGATTCAAAATTAACACACAAGATGCTCTAAATGCACTCTAAGGACCTGGGAGCTAAACCTTAAGAGGGAAAAGCCCCCAAGGGGACATTTTCTGACATAACAATATGCATTCTCACTATAATTTCATAATTCAAACTTGAGATGCTGACAAGGGGGTGTTTAATGGTCATCTTGCCAACATTCAAAATTTAGGTCCTAACGAAATAGGGCAAGGCACGGGCGCAGGTGCCCAAGTCCAGGGATCTATTTTAGGGTTGGTTTATGCTCAAGAGGGTACCCTTAGTCCCATTTGACATGGGTTTCAGGGGATTTTTCTCCGGGAGTTAAATTAAACATGCAAGATCATTAAAAAGGGACCGATGAGCTAAACTTAGGAGGTAAAAGTCCTAGGGGGACATTTTATGACATAACATTTATCCCCCACTTTAATGTATGTATGATCTTATGACCCATACATGCATTAAAGTACGGTTGGAAACACATCAAACATGTCGAGCACTTGAAGCTAAGGCATACACCAAGATTGAGGAATCATTTCTAGCCCCCAATCTCAGGTAAGGACTAGAAAAGACATCACAGAGACGTAAAACATGAAGAAGACAATAACAAGCATGCAAAACATGAAGAAGACATGAGAACAATCATGAAGAACACACTGACTTTTTCTTTTTATTTTCACATATACATAGATGCATGGAAAAAAAAATGCAACACACAACCCCAAAATGTAGGAGGGGCATTTCACCACACCCTTGAAACTACATATAGGGGGGAAGATAGACCATACAAATCCCAAAGTGTAGGAGGGGCATTTTGCCACACCCTTGAGACTACACTTGGGAGAAAACACACTATACAAAACCCAAAGTATAGGGGGGGCATTTCACCACACCCTTGAAACTATGCTTGGGAGAAAACATGTCATACAAAGCTCGAGTGTAGGAGGGACATTTCACCACACCCTTGAAACTACACAGGGAGAAAACACATGGAAGACACACGGAAAACACGTGGAAGACAAACAAAAAACATGAGCGTTGTATAGCATGCCAAAGACATACTATACCTCTTAAACATGACAAACAAGGTGATGGAAAGAGCTTATTGCTAAGTTCCCACCATCTCAAACATGCTGCAGACACACCTAACGGTTGGGATTATGCCACAACAACCACCAAAAACATGCTTAATGGAGGATAGTCTCAAGATCCAACCCTGCCTACTCGGAGGACTTTTGCAATAAAAGGATGTGCACTAGCTCAAGAGATACACCATCCCACCTCTCACAGAGGAATTTTTGAATAGAAGGATATGCACTAGCTCAAGAGATACGATATCTCGACTCCGTAGAGGCCTTTTTGATTTCCATATAAATAAAGATGTGTACTCGTGCTGGAGATATAAAATCCCACCTCATGGAGAGGGCTTACAAACATGCTTCGTTAGTACCAAAATCATTAGATAGATTACCTTATATATGCCACCACCTTAAGGTGGTTGATGTCATGTACCGATATCAAGCACGTTAAGGTAGAGATAAAACATGCAAGGAAACAAGAGCTTTCGCAAAGCCCATGCCCCCAAGGTGACATGTGCTCACGATTATCGAATGTTCCCACAAACACACTGATAAGATAAGATAACAAGAGAGGTTAGAAATCTTTCTCTAAGATAATAGCCACATCATATGATAAACACAATGCATGAAAACAATCAAATCAAGGATCGAGGCTATACTATGGGTTTAGAGCTGAGTATAGTTGTTGGGCTATACTGCAAATGTCTCAAAATCGAGTGTAACCAAGGTGAGATACAAGATAATCAAAGTGCATGAAGCTAATGTATTGTTATCACTTGTTAGAAAAGATAAGACAACATCAAATATCACACAAAGTGATTCTACTAGTTAAGCGTCAGATAATATATATCAACCCCATTGTCATGTATGGACTAGGTCCATTTTTGCTTTGCTTGCTGAAGGGACACTTAGTCCGTATTAGTATTTATATGTTTTTTGTCATCCACCGACTAGGTCAAATCATTAAAAGAAGGTAAACAATAAAATGAGAGAGGAGAATAAGTGCCTTAAGAACACCATGTAGGAGGATGCCCCCCAGGTCATCATCCACAATGCTATGCCCCTAAGGCATGACACACAACAATAAAATAAAGGAGAGGAGCAATAGAAGAATGATGACACAAATAGAAGAATGGTCATAATAGAGGCAGTCTCCTTGTATCCTTGACCTTACAAGAGTATCAAGGGTCATCCATAGAGACCTAAACAACACATAGCACAACACAGGGAGATCACAACACAGTGAAAAAGGGTTAGAAATACTTACCTGATACAACACAATGCTAACAACATATATATCTAGGAGGAGGCCACCCTTGAGAGCAACTAGAATATATGCTACAACGAGTGTGGCCAAATGAGGGAGAAATACTTACCTATTTCAATGGGATGCCTCCTGGTAGACAATCTGTACCTATCATCATAGGATGTATCATATTTAATCTTGAAATTGTTGATATTGTAGTAGCATTAGTACACTTATTCAATGTCCTCTTAGGAGGTGGAAGAAGTGCTTTGTTTTGGGTAATCTTGACATCCATCCATAAGAGATTTAATGTGGGAGACCTTTCCTCATCCACTAGTGCTGCATCTTTTGAAGAGAGAGCATAGGAATGAAGGGAAGGTAAGGTGTTATGAAGATAATTATTAATGTTTGTATCTTTAGCGATGTTCAAAGAATATGCAACCAAAGGAGAGGTAGTCAATGTTCTTATATCCTTAGTGATATATAAATGACTTGAATATTCAACTAAAGGAGGGAGATTAAGGGTCTTCCCTTCCTTAGTGATATCCAAGGTATGTGAAATTTTGACTAAAGGAGGAAGGTCAATGGGATGATCCATAGAGGCTTCATGCACTATGTTAGGAATATAATTTTTAATATTGTTAGATGCATGCTCATTATCTATCCATAGAATGTTCTTTGTTAGAGGGGGTTCTTCATTCACTAATGCTTCATCTTGGCCAAAGAGAGCATTGGAATGGAGAGATGGAGGTGGTTCTTCATTCACTAATGCTTCATCTTCGCCAGAGAGAGCATTGGAATAAAGAGATGATGATGTGATGTTAAGGGATATGTCAATGAATTCATCCTCTTGCACCAAAGTGTTATCATAAGTGGGAACAACTTTGGGAGAGAGATCATGAGGTAGAACTAAGTTACCATCACATGTATTAGCAATAGGAGTCGTAGTGGAATGTTCAATAGAGATAAAGTCATCTAGGGCTTCATCTAACATATTGAAGTCATCACTACTAAATGATGCAACATATTTATTATTATCTATGAATTTAGTGAGATCATCTAATATTGGAGGATATGTTCCCATGAGACTTGTGAAACTATCAAAATCAGATATATAACAAAGGATTTCATATGTGGAACACATAGAAATGTGAACATCATATATGCATGCTATTTGTTTCAAGACTTGAGGATATTCATGAGTAAATTTGGAAAAATTATCAATGTCTATGATGTATGCAAACAAAGCTTCTAAAGATGAATAACAAGAGCGATCCATGATGCTTGCTTGAAAGAGCTCAAATACACACAAATTTCACAATGGTCGACAAGGCAAACTAAGTGAGACTATTTCACACCCAATCACTTGTTTGAGGGAAATGGGTACTAAAAGACACACGGACTCCATAACAAACAAAATGAATAGGAGGAAAGAGTACAACACAACAAGGCCCAATTGGTGATTTTAAAGGTTTTGATCAAATGATATGAGAAGGTGTGTAAACAATCAGTGTTGAAATACACACTGTGTAATTAAGATTATTCCAATTTTCACACAATGGTATGAAATTATGCCAAATTTTCAAATGGTAAATGAATATTTGCTTGAAAATGAGTTCAAGATATGAAATGCAAGATGTTTAAGTTGAATGCAATGAAACAACACGAATTATGCTTGTTTATGCAACTAAAGATATTCACTTTTTTCACCTTTTTTCAATGCAAATGCCTAAAATATGTGGTGTAGTGATGAAAATGATGAGGGGAAGAAAACTAAAACCTTTTTATCACTGCAATGGTGCATGAAATCTTTCACAACACGCCTATCATGTAAATCTATATAAGGATGAGTCAAAATATAGTGGAAATGCAAAGATTTTTAAACCCTAATAGTGAAATTAAGGCATGAAAGTATGCAACGTGATGTATGAATGAATTATAATCAGATTTAAGATCTGAAATAGCTTAGATAAGATATGAAAATTATGTTGAAATACATACAATGCACCATGCAAGTTCAATTTTAAGGAGTTATGAATGAGTATGCTAGTTTTTGTTGAAATTCACTATATGTAAATGTAAAATTTGAAATGTAAATGCAAAGACACACAATGGTGACACACTACAAAAAAAATAAGATTTGAATGAGTGCTAAAGATGAGTAGTAAAATCTGAAACAAGATTTTGACTACAAACCCTAGGTTTTGAAATCACTAGGTTATGAGAAAAAACCAAAATTTCAAGCAAACCCTAGTAATTTTAGTGTGAAAATGCTATGTAAAGGATTATAGGATGATGAATTTATGTAATTTATATCATATCTGATGTAAAAATTATATATTAGATGAAATTCAATGAAATTGATGCAAACTATTCCCTAATGCAAGCCTAGGATGCAAATTTTTTCAAAATTTGCAATTTTTTTTTCAATTTTTTGCAAGATTTATGAATGTAAAATGAAGTAAATGATATGTATGAATGCAAATCTGATGTGTAACAATTAGAAAGATGCAATGTTTAGAAAAATACGGGTTCACCAAAATGTAATGTTGAAAAAGAGGGTTTGTTGATTTGATGAATAGTTTAGTTAGATCCTCCTTTCACTACATACATTCAAAGACATTTAACTGAGTAGAATCACAATTTTTGCAAGAGGATTCAACTATAGGTTGGCTATCACTTGGACTGATAAGGAAATTTAGAAATTGATGATTAACGTATTGATTTTAGCCTAATTAAGCTCAAAACCCTAATTATGCAAAATCATAAACAAACAGACGAATCCCGACAAATGCTCACACATAAAGATACTAAATGTAGATTAGGTACATACCATAATTTGAATTTTGGAAGATGGAAAAGTCAAGGGATAAAGAGCAGGTGTCCAAGCCCAAGGTGACACTTTTTCTGAGGGCTTTGGGGACTTTTCTGCTATTGATTGTAAATGCCTCAGAGATTTCTAGTTCTGCAAAACTAGAGGGCTTAGGAGTGGGTGTCCAAGCCCTTAGTGATATTTTCTACCTTTTTCTTCAGATCCAGGATCCTTATGCTCTGTAACAATCCTCTACAACTCCTCTCTGCAAGATCTGACACCTATCACCTGCAATCACAAGAGAGGGGTTGGGGGGTTATGGTGTTTAGGAGCTTACCTCGGCCAAGCCTCGGAATGGCATTCAAACCTTCCAACACCGTTGTTAGATAGAGAGTGTGTCCTTGCAGGACAGAGGCAAAAACAATGATAAAGTAGATATATTGAATCACAAATAGATATCACCTTGGAGGTGTAGCTCTCAAGGAGATGAAGATCTTTCACACCATGAAAAGATGAAGCCAAATTTGCAATAACAAACTGTCACATCTCACACTTTCTAGATTCTTGAACTCAACTATAAATAGAAGTTCAGATGTTTATTTTTGATTATTTTATAAATAGATAATTATCTGTGGATAAAGTGAATGTTATTTTTCTTGAAAATGATGAAATGGATGTTATGCGAAGCTTCAGCTATTGATTTTGGGATAGTAACCTATTAATGGAGAATTGAGTTTAATGATTGCAAGTGTTTGTCAAAGGCAAGAGTGTGGTTAAGGTAGAGTTGACTAGCTGCCTTGTAGGGATGGGACGGAGAGAAACTCTATATGGCACACACACACACACATAGTTTGCATTTCATTTGCATTTTATCATTATATGAATGATCTCTATGTTGATGAATTGATTTATTAATTTTCATAGAAAATATTTCTTTAATACTTCCTAGATGCATAGCTAAATGATTTGATTAGTAAATTTAAATGTCTTTTCATTAAAATAGAATAAATTTATAAGTCATATTCTTTTTATTAAATTATATATATGTAGGAAAATGATTTTTATCTTAACACTAATTACTTTTTTTTTGGAAGATAATTGTGTAATAAATTAAAGAAATGTTAAAATAAAAATATATATTAGTGGTAATATTTAATTAATGTGCAAAAAAATGAATTATTTTCTTTACTAGATAGATGAAATTAAAAAAAAATCATTAAAAAGATAGAAAGAAAACAAAAATAAAGGAAAGAAAACCAAAAATTGAAGAAAATAAAAAGAAAGCAAAAAGGATATAAAGAGAAAAATTCAAAAAAATGAAGAAGATAGAAACACACAATAATAAAAAGGAAGGGAAATCTACAAGAAATTCATTCAGAGAAAAACAAGACACAGGAAACACACCAAAGGGAATAAGACACATAGAGAGAAGAATAGATAGCAATGAAATGAGAGAAAAACATGTGAAAGAACACTAGAGAGGGAAGCACAACAGGAGCATAATACCATCTGTGGGAAAACTCAAATTGTTCAGGTACCTCTTCCGATCTTTTTTGTATTTTCTATGTAGGTTTAGCTATATCATCCTTTTACCATCTGTGTAAACTTTTATATTATATCAGTTGTTCCTCAGTCTTTACTTTGGCCTGATCTATTCTCTATATTCAGCATTACATTGTCTAAGATCAACCTTCTTTTATTAATCGATCTTGAATTTGATCCTTAAGGCTTTCGTTTATCAACAACATCCTATAAACAATGTCAAAGGTGATATGTCAAAATTGTTTAAAGTCAACCTTTATTCCTTTCTTTAGTAGTTGGTTCCATCACAAAACAATTTGTTATTATATGATTCATCTTGTATTCTTTGTTCCATGGCCTGGTTTGGTCCAAATAGCCTTTTATCTGTTGTAAACTTTTTGTATATCTAAATCGACCTGAGTTGCTTTGTAATGGCCAGCTCTTAGTTATCATGACCTCTTTGCACTTAGATGATTGGTAAAATACTTTAAATCATTCTTGCAACTTTTCAACTGTCTCTTGCATGAATTAACCTACATTTTATTCTCAATTTGGCCTTTAAATCATCCCATCGACCCTTTGTGGAATACAATTACCCTCAAAACTTGTTCTTGATTCTATTAAAATGATTTCTTCGACCTTAATACTATTGTCTTTGGATGCCCTTTTAAAACCTTCAGCAACTTTAAGCTTCATTTGATCGGCCTTATCTAAACACCATTCGACCTTTGAAATGTATAAATTACCTTATTACATCTGAGCGGACTTTTTCCAACTTAATTGACCTTCTTTCCTTCTTGTCTTGGATCGGCATGCTACTTACATTGTCCTTTTGTTTAATAGCTTATGAGGTCCCGTGTATGTTTTAAATCCACTGTTTAATTTTGTTCAGAAGAGGTCTGTATGCTCTAATTCTAGCGGCTTCCTTAAACTATTTTAAAATATAAATAACTTTGTAAGAGAATCAACTTTTTCCTTTCACTATTCTTTGTAACTATGGAATCAACTGGTTTCAAGTTTGAGCGGCTTCCTTGACCTGTTATGTCTGGGCCTAACTAGGGTTACCCATAAACAACAAAAGCCTAATTGAGTAGGCGGTCGTGGGTTCGAACCATACTATAAGTACCTTAAAACATAGAGAGGTAAGCTTATAAATCTCGTGTACGAAGGGCTTCCTATTCCTTCACATGTAAATAGGAAATCTGGCATTTGTTTTTGGATCCAGCTTTACTTCTTATGTTCTTAGTTTACCTACATGTAGTACCTGGCTAAAATAGCACCTGCTCTTTGAAGTTCCTGAGCTTAACCATTATCCAAGGGCTACATGTATATATCTATCTTTGTCTGTATACTTGAGAGCTCCAAGTTAGCCAACAGGGATTAGTAATATAAGTACAACCTCATTCCTTGCTGACATCACTCATAAGAATAAAACCATGTAGAGATATAATGGAATCATCTAAAATGTAGTACAACTGGTTATGAAGTATGTCAATAGCTCAAGCTGTTGTGCTAAGGCATTGTAATAATAAGTATGAGGAAAGCTTGGATTATTATTCAAAGAATCGCCTTCCCTAGTGTGCTTCACTCTCTTTACAAACTTTAACAACCATTAATTGTTATACTGATAGTCTTTCATTATGATTCTCTAATCGACCTCTTTATTCTTTGTTTGACCTTACTTAGAGTGTTCGGTCTAATCTATTGGCCTTCCTTTATACTGACAGTCTTTTATTTAGTTCAACTAGTTTAATTTTAAACCTCCTATTGCACAATTATCTCGATCTTTACAATATTGTCCTTTTACTATTATTGGTATAGATTAAATATTTGGTATTATTACTATTATTTCATTAATTACATTTTTAAATAGAAGTGGTTATCCTTACTGGTGGAAGTAATAAAACTCTAATTACCAGTTTCCTAATTAAATGGATGTGTTCACTTAAATACGTGTAAATAGAAATGCCTATGCAAACTTTTACTCTCCTTATGTTTTCCACTATTACAGATAGAGAAGTCAATAATGTTATGATAGGATTATAGTTTACATAATTTATATATATATAGACATGTATTTTATTCAAATTCACTCTGGAAAAGGTTTGGGATCGTTGTAAACATGTGTGGGTAGTTGTACCTTTATATAAGTTTGATTTTGCCTTAATCATAACGAATAAGAAGCTCATGTATGTCCTACTTTCTTTTTTCTTATTACATTCACTATTGACTACTTTAATGTGTAAACAATGGAGATTTCATCGAGGTCCAACATAATTTTGAATATTTAATTTGCAAGAGTAGATTCTTTGATATAGATCATTTTGTAAATAAAACTAGGGCAGTTTTTAGTCTAAATGCTCATATGGTATCATTGTTAGACAATAGAGTTAGTTGTATTGCTTTATGCTTACCTTCTGCGATAGGATGCTGAATGTGGGCAATAGAGTAAGGTAATCTTCTTTTCAAGATTTACCAACTTGGATTATGTTTTGGCCAAAACTACTATACCATTGAAATAGATGGATATGAATGCCTAGTTATTAATATTATTCTCTGCCACATCTTGTTTGCAAGAAATATGTTCATTCTAGATTATAGTACATATAGGCATCAGGCATGCATCAAGAGTCTCCCTCCTACCCATTTGTTCCAGGTTTCTAGGCACCTCATGCAGGGTCGGGTATTCTTTGAGTTAGGAAGAATTCCGAGGAAGTGTAGTGCTTTGTGGTTGGGTGGAAAATCACGTTAATGATGCTCTTAACCTTTGGCTTGCAGAAGACTAATGGGTTATGGCGGCTAAAGATAGATTATATATTTGATTCTCTCTATGTAATTTAGAAATGGATATATTATTTTATTGATCATTTGTATGGCTTGTGTAGCCAATGTATGTAATTTTACTTTTCCATGTGCCATTTGGATGCACCTGAAATATTGTAAACTTGCAAGATATAATACCTTTATGGATATCTTTATTAATAGAAAGATTCAACTTCTTTTTATAGATTAAGATCTGCATTTCTATGGTATTTATAGTAAGTGGAATTTTAGACTTTACATTTGCTATCAGAGTGATCAGGTTCAACACTTGGACTCTTGGAGCTCATTGCAAGGTTTCATGAATTTGGTGAGATATGATAATTATAAAATGTTTATTCTTGTGCTAGAATGGAAGGAATGATAAGGACAAAAAGGCAGGCCAAGAAAACCAAACCTAGTGATATGCCCAAGATCACCATTAAGAAGCCACCTACTGAATCAAAGGAGAAAGAAATAATGAGAGATGAAAAGGAAGCTAGGCCCTCTGATTTTGAAACACTAGCAGATGCGCTCAAATGTATTCATCTAGACAAGAAGAAAAGGAACAAGGGGACCAAAATGTTGCCAACCCCTTTGACTAATGTCAAAAGTAAACCATCAGCCCATTGTGATATGCCTTTTGGATGTGGTTGGGATGCACCTATTATAGGAAAAGAGGTGATGATGGAGTACTCACGAGTACATCCACCCTCTAAATTTGTGTTGCTCGATTCCGATGGAGAGGAGGAACCAAAAGAAATTCCTTTTTCAAAAAGTGACATGTAGATATATATTTTTTTATGGACAAAAATAGAAAACTTCTATATTAGAATAAGGATGTAAAGATCCAAAAGTGAATAAAGTAAGACTTTGGTTTTTAAAGTAAGTAAATGTTTTGGGAAATTTAAGGATGTTTGTGTTGATCGATTAATCGAGTATGTGTGATTTATCGTATATTGTGCAATGTGAATAGCATGCATCTTCTTTTGTTATGTGTGAGGTTTGAGGAGTTAGAATCACGAATGGATTAGCAAAACCTATATCTTGTGGCTTGAGTGATGATTTTTCCATTGCTTAGCGTGCATTTAGTATGTTTGGTGAATCCTCATTGGTGAGAAATGATTAACTGCCTTGCTGGATAGATTGATGTGCTTAGATATCTTGATTGTGAACCAAAATTTTATCTTAACTTAGTCTTGATTGTTGGCAGGTTGCTAGTGGATGACTATGTGTGCCTTTACATAGTGATCAGGTGCCACTTTTAGTTACTTGGTATCTTTGAGTGATGGTTTTGTGGCTAAATAGAAATACTCTTATGATATGAATGCGATTAGAGTCTTAGAAGACTCGTTTGTTTGAAGTGACTAAGTGTATTCTCTTACTCACATCTGATCAAGGTGTAATGTAGCATTGTACTCCCTCTCTAGTGACTAGAATTAGTCACGTAGTTCTTGTAATGCAGGACTTTTGGATTTTAAATTTATTTTATTTCACTTTGGTAAAATTTCTAAATGTTGGAAGGGTTGGCATTGAATTCTATTTTTATTTTATGAATTTAATTATAGCCATCGGAGTTTGACATCTAGTTATCTTGTGACCTTTATGGTCATGTTTGACTTACTTTTGAAATTGAGCTTATTTCATGCCTCGTTGTTGGAAAATTGACTTTTCTTCCACTTGGATATTTTATTATTTATTACCGAGGGATACACTTGAATGTTTTAATTGCTGGCCATGTATCATATGATGTTGTGTAGTGTTATGTTCTCCATCATGCCTAATGGGCCTCTATTGGATTGTATAAGGGAGTAGAATGTGAATAATATACTAGTTTGTGGCACATGTGTGTGTGTGTTACTAGAAACGTGGTAGAGTGAACTCTTTTGGTTGATGCTAGATGCAAGTGATGATGGATTCTTAGTTAGTGCATGAGCACATAGTGTATATATATTTATGGTATTATAGTTTTCTTGTTACTCTTGTTGAATTTCCAACCTTGGAAATTGAGTTGCTTCAGAGTTCTCTTTAGTAGTTGGGGGTTTCCTAGCTTAAGGATGGACAGAATGCAATTTTTGTTGAAAGGCACAAGACAACTGAGAGGGGGGGTTGAATCAGTTGTATCAAAAAATTTAACTTCTTTACACAATATCACATTCACATTCACTTAACTCCTTATTCTGTTATGATCATTAAACATGAATAGTAGAATCAACACCATACACACATGAACACCAGATTTTTACGTGGAAAACCCTAAATAGGGAAAAACCACGATGAGTGTTAGCTCACAATATAATGTACTAACCGAATATCAAAAGTGGCTCACTACTCAAAATAATGGCTCATTGCCAAGGGGTGGCTCATTACCGGGGTTGGCTCACTACCAGGGTGAACTGATTTAGTAGAATCTACACCATGGCTAAATTTAGTTTCATTAAAGGACAATATATCTCCTCTGCTCTGCTCTTCTTTTACACTTCACACTTATCTTTGCATCTTCACTCAATCACCCCTCAATCATGAATTCATTACATACATTTATACCTATCATCATCCTTGGAATGTGCATCAAAGTTGGCATTACATTCTACAACCATTGGAACTTTCTCCAAGGTCAATATACGTACATAAATCAAATTAGGACTAGACCTAAACAAACTTGTGGGGTAAATGAATGAAGGGTGAACACATCATGACTTAGCTTAGACCCAAATACATCCTCACATACTTGGACACACTTCCACAATCCACGAATCACCTCCGCAACAAGTGTGACTCTACCAGGTCGGCCAAAACTTATGCACATATCAAGAACACTTAGAAACATGTCTGCAAGATCTTCATTGTAGCTTGTAGATCAAGCACATGTCTTTAACACATTCTGGAGACATCTATGAATAACATAGAATCACTTGGGAGCTGACAAATCCAACTACAATAGATCTCACTTGAAGACATTAGATATTACTTGAGAACACATTATAGACTGCTTCTTAACAGACACTGTCAAACTTTGCTAATCACTAACTTACCTTACAGAGCACCAAATGACAAATCCTTTGGAATGAAGATAACTAAGGACATTATAAGTTTAAGTCCAGAACCGCAAAGGCAAAATCCAATCTGCGGAGAAATGCGGAGCAAAACACTTTCTCCCTATCACTCTGCATACATTGCCAGGCACAGTCTTCAAACTTGGTGAATGGAACTTTTCCTGCATAGGGATCCAAACCACCAAATTTTGGATTTAGCATCTTCAAACACTTATTTAAATCATATCCAAATCTCATACTCTAGTCTTCAACACAGGAAATATGTAGAGCAAAATACTCAAACAGTGTTCTTAAGAAGACAACTCAATCAATCAACAAACAACAAAGCTAGAAGATATAGTTGACACAAATGACAACACATACATGTTGACATCAATGACAACACCAATTAGCACATACTTGTAACAATTCTTATATGAAGAACTTGTTTTTTGTACTCCATTATATGGATACTTGGTGTTGGGCCACGAGAAGGCCTTTTGGATTAGCTTTTCATGAACCTTGAATCCTTATGTTGCAGGAAGTACCTGAGGACGGAATGTTGAAGAGAGTAATCTCTTATTTGTAATTCTCCTTGTGATTGGATGGTAGCCTTGTGAGTATCCTTAGACTTAGTAGATAGTTGTGAAGTTATCCTAGCATACTTGTGATCCTATGTTTTACGGACTAAATTTAGTCGTAATTGGTTGCGCCTTTGGGTGGGAGCCTCTTCTTAGTGCGATAACAATTAAAGGATGGAATGGTGTAGTCTTGGAAGAGTTGTATGCACGATGGTTGATAATGATCTAGTTGGTGTACCTTAGAGGACTTGTTGTGGTAATGGAAATCTCGACCTAGTGTTGGTTAGAAGAACCAATTGATGATGATGATTGGTGTGCTTTATGATGCTTGATTCATGCTTTATGTATCTAAAATGAACTAAGATTTATTCTATTTGGTGTGCCTTGGTGGTGAATTTATTCTCTCTTATACATCATTAAATGGGATAATATTTTGATTATACTCTGGCAAGAAGTATTGTATGTTGGTTTCTTGTTGTTTGTATTTAATCGGATGGTATTTGCACTGTGTGTTAGTTACATGCCTTGTATTGGCCATTGGGCCATGTGTGTTCCTTATACTGTTTGGCATGTTTCATTAGACCCAAAAATGTGATGTGGGGAAGCCACTCGAATTCTGGTTACATGCAAATGGAATTAGTGAGATACTTTGGTTATCTCAGTATGTGTGATATATTTAAGGTCGAGTAGGACCAATACTCCGTGGATAGTGCCACATGGAAGGATGTTAATGAAATGGATAGATTCTTTCCTCATTTGATTATGACATTTCTTGATGATGATATTAGTTGTGTGAAACATTAATATTTAATATTGTGTATTAAGACATCGGGATGATGTCTCTTCCAAGTGGGGAAGGATATCACGTCTCAGCTATAAATTGAAGTATCAGATGTTAATTTTTTATTATGTTATAAACAGATAATTGTCTATGGATAAAGTGAATGTTATTTTTCTTGAAAATGATGAAATGGATGTTATGCGAAGCTTCGACTATTGATTTTGGGATACTAACCTATTAATGGAGAATTGAGTTTAATGATTGCAGGTGTTTGTCAAAGGCAAGACTGTGGTTAAGGTAGAGTTAACTAGCTGCTTAGCAGGGATGGGATTGAGAGAAATTGTATATGGCACACACAAGCACTTAGTTTGCATTTCATCTGTGTTTTATCATTATATGAATGATCTCTATGTTGATGAATTGATTTATTAATTTTCATAGACAATATTTCTTTAATACTTCCTAGATGCATAGCTAAATGAGTTTATCGATAAATTTAAATGTCTTTTCATTAAAATAGAATAAATTTAAAAGTCATATTCTTATTATTAAATTATATATGTAGGAAAATGATTTTTATCTTAACACTAATTACTTATTTTTTTGGAAGATAATTGTGTAATAAATTAAAGAAATGTTAAAATTATATATATATATATATATTAGTGGTAATGTTTAATTAATGTGCAAAAAAATGAATTCTTTTCTTTACTAGATAGACGAAATTAAAAAAAAATCATTAAAAAGATAGAAAGAAAAAAAATAAAGGAAAGAAAACAAAAAATAGAAGAAAACAAAAAGAAAGAAAAAAGGATAGAAAGAGAAAAAAAAATCAAAAAGATGAAGAAGATAGAAACAAACAATAATAAAAAGGAAGGGAAATCTGCAAGAAATTTATTCAAAGAAAAAAAAGACACAGGAAACACACTGGAGGGAATAAGACACAAAGAGAGAAGAATAGATAGCAACGAAACAAAAGAAAAACCTGTGAAAGAACACCAGAGAGGGAAGCACAGCAGGAGCATAATACCATCTATGGGAAAACTCAGATTGTTTAGGTACCTCTTCTGATCTTTTTTGTATTTGCTATGTAGGTTTAGCTATATCGGCCTTTTACCATCTATGTAAACTTTTATATTATATCAGTTGTTCCTCACCCTTTTCTTTGGCCTGATCTATTCTCTATATTCAACATTACATTGTATAAGATTGACCTTCTTTTATTAATTGACCTTGAACTCGATCCTTAAGGCTTTCGTTTATCGACATCATCCTATAAACCATGTCAAAGGTGATCTATCAAAATTGTTTAAAGTCAACCTTTATTCCTTTCTTTAGTGGTCGGTTCCATCATAGTATGATTTTTTATTTATGATTCATCTTGTATTCTTTGTGCCATGTCGTAGTTTGGTCCAAACAACATTTCATTTGTTGTAAACTTTTTGTATATCCAAATCGGCCTGAGTTGCTTTGCAATGGCCAACTCTTAGTTATTGTGACCTCTTTGCACTTAGATGACTGGTAACATACTTTAAATCATTCTTACATCTTTTCGATGGTCTCTTGCATGAATTGACCTGCATTTTATTCTCCATTTGGCCTTTAAATCATCCTATCGACCCTTTATGAAATACAATCGGCCTTCAAAACTTGTTCTTGATTCTATTAAAATGATTTCTTCGACATTAATACTATTATCTTTGGATGCCCTTTTAAAACCTTCAACAACTTTAAGCTTCATTTAATCGGCCTTATCTAAATATCATTCGACCTTTGAAATGTATAAATTACCTTATTACATCTAAGCGGCCTTTTTCCAACTTAATAGACCTTCTTTCCTTCTTGTCTTGGATCAGCATGCTTCTTACATTGTCCTTTTGTTTAATAGCTTATGAGGTCTCATGTGTGTTTTAAATCCATTGTTTACTTTTGTTCGGAAGAGGTCTGTATGCTCTAATTCTAGCAGCTTCCTTTGATTATTTTAAAATATAAAATAACTTTGTAAGAGAATCAACTTTTTCCTTTCACTGTTCTTTGTAACTATTGGAATCAACCTGCTTTTAAGTTTGAGCGGCCTTTCTATTTTGACCACCTCTAGTATCTAATTAGCCTTAGTGATATTTTGAAGCTACTGAACCCTATTACGTCCGGGCCTAACTGGGGTTACCCATAAACAACAAAAGCCTAATTGAGTACGCGGTTGTGGGTTCGAACCGTAGTATGAGTACCTTAAAACATAGAGAGGTAAGCTTATAAATCCCGTGTATGAAGGACTTCGTATTCCTTCACATGTAAATAGGAAATCTAGCATTTATTTTTGGATCTGAAATTACTTCTGATGTTCTTAGTTTACCTACATGTAGTACCTAGTTGAAATAGCACCCGCTCTTCGAAGTTCTCGAGCTTAACCATTATCCAACGGCTACATGTATATATCTGTCTTTGTTTGTATACTTGAGAGCTCCAAGTTAGCTGATAGGGATTAGTTATATAAGTAAAACCTCATTCCTTATTAACATCACTCATAAGAATAAAACCAAGCAAAGATATAATGGAATCATCTAAAACATAGTACAACCGGTTATGAAGTATGTCAATAGCTCGAGCTGTTATGATAAGGCGTTGTAATAATAAGTATGAGTAAAGATTGGATTATTATTCGAAGAATCACCTTCCCTAATGTGCTTTAGTCTCTTTGCAAATGTTAACGACCATTAATTATTATACTGCCAGTCTTTCATTATTATTCTCTAATCAACCTCTTTATTCTTTGTTCGACCTTACTTAGAGTGTTCAGTCTAATCTATTGGCCTTCCTTATTCAGTTTGACTAGTTTAATTTTAGACCTCCTACTGCACAATTATCTCGATCTTTACAATATTGTCCTTCTTTTACTATTATCGGTATTGATTAAATATTTGGTATTATTACTATTATTTCATTAATTACATTTTTAAATAGAAGTGGTTATCCTTACTGGTTGAAGTAATAAAACTCTAATTACCGATTTCCTAATTAAATGGACGTGTTCACTTAAATACGTGTAAATAGAAATGCCTATGTAAACTTTTACTTTCTTTCTTATGTTTTTCACTATTATAGATAGAGAAGTCAATAATGTTATGATAGGATTATAGTTTACATTATATATATATATATATATATATATATATATATATATATATATATATATATATATATATATATATATATATATATATATATATTGTAACATCAAAAAATGTCCCCTTGGGGGCTTTTCCCTCATAAGGTTTAGCTCCTAGGTCTTTAGAGTGCATTTAGGACATTTTAGTTCATATTTTAGCATCTTGATGGAATGAGACCTAGGTTCCATGGAAAATTGGACCTAGGTGGACCCCTTGAGCTATACCTTGCCCAAAATAGGGGGAGGACTTGGGCACCCGAGTCTTGCCCTATTTTGGGGCAACCCTAATTTCTGGGTGTCAGTTTATGACTGTTATTTGGTTATTTTGCCGACACGGTAAAGTTTGAATTTTAATTTCTTGGCGGGAGTGCTTGTAGTTGCATATATAAGAATGCTTAGGAATTCATTTGTAAACTAGATGGCAATTAGATAGCAATTGTGATGTTCAAGTGTTCTCAAGGTGATTCAAGGCTTCTATTGTGTTGCAAGAGCAGACTTGTGTGTTTTGTGTGTTGATATTTACAGATTTGAGCATCAATCTTCTCATGGCATGAAAAGCATCTTCCTCCATGAGAGCTTCACTACAAGGTGACATAACATTGTGTTTTTATCATTGATTCATTTGGTTTTTGGCCTTTGCCTCACAAGGGCACGCCCTCTTTATCTAGTAACGGTGTTCAGAGACTTAAGTGTCCTCCAGGGTTTGACTGAGGCAAACTGCTAAACACCACAACCCCCAAACCAAGTCTTGTGATTGCAGGTTATAGGTGTCGCATTCAGGAAAATTGGAGTTGCAGGAAAGCTTGGCAGGCATCAGGGATTTAGGATCTGAAGAAAAGTTAGACAAAGGAGCACTTCCAAGACTTGGGCACTCGCTCCAGTGTCCTCCACAAATAGATCTCGGGAAGCAGAAGTTACAGGGCTGATCAGTGTCAGAAGGAGGTCCAAATTCTCCAAAAAAGTAGGCACCTTGGACTTGGGCACCCACTCCAGTGTCCCCAACTATTCCTTTTTGGAACCTCAAAAATAGGTACTATGTAATTCGGTATTTTACTCATGTTTGCAAGAGCTTTTTCCGTAAATCATTAATTTGTTGTCGTATTTGCATAATTAGGGTTTTAATGGTCAATTAGACATAGGAGAAGGGAAAATTGATAATTAATTCACTAATCCAAGTTTCTCTACATCTACAAGTGGTCTAGGGTATGATAGTTCTCGTCACTCGACCCTAGATCCTTGAATGTAAGGTGGAAAGGATGATTTAAGCATCTAAACATTAGAACTTTAACAAATCCAAATTTCCCCCTAAACATTTTGGTGAACCCGTGTTTTGGGAATTAAATTACAACTTGTTGAGTGTTTGTCTTTAGATTTGGATTGATTTCATTCATTCATTTGGTCATTCATTTCATTGCATTGAGAAAAATTCAAAAAAAATGAAAAATTTGGAAAATACAAAAAAAAATTTGCATTGTTTGGCTTACTAAATTTCATCAGTTCTTCCTAAATTTTCCTAATTCATGATTTTTGCATCAAATCTGATATAAACTATAGAAGAATCCAAAAATTCAAATTTTTGCATTGCATTATCATAATTTAATTGCTAGGGTTTTGAGGAAATTTTGACAATTTTATATAACCTAGTAATTCCAAAATCTAGGGTTAGTAGGCAAAATCTTTTATCAAATTTTTCTACTGATTTTAGAGGCTCATTCAAATTTTCATTTGGCTTTAGTCTTGCATTTTAGTGTGAATTTGCATTTAGATTTAAAATATTTGCATTTTTACATAGAAAATTTCAACAAAAAACTAGCAATTTTGATGCATTTTTATTAAATTTGCATGGGCATTTTACATGTTAAGGCTTGAAAATCATTTTCAGATCTGAGAGTAAGTCAATTTCATAATAAATCAGACTTCAAAGCATTCACATAGAATTTTACCCCAAGATCTCAACCCTAGGGCTTCGAAAACAACAATTTTCACTAAATTTGGCCTTATCGACTTTGTAAACTTGCACCACAGGTGTGTTGTGAAAGGTATTTTGGCATTATTTTGTTGTTTTCAGGGTATGCATTTTCTTCCCCTCATAAAAATATTCACAACACCCTTTTAATAGGCTCTTGTAGTGAAAATTTGGTAAAAAACTACACATTTTGGCTATTTTTTGCCCTAGGGTTTGACCTAGTTTGCACTCCAAGTATGTTGTGATCAATTTTGTGGATTGAAGTGACTAATATTATTGATATTATTTGTTGTATCTCCTAAAATTACTTACAACACCCCTTTTACTAGGTCTTGGAGTTAAAAAACTTTGAAAAATAGCCTATTTTTGCTATATTTTCACTAGGGTTTTACCTTAAGTTGCACTAAAAGTGTGTTGTGTCAAGTATTTTTGCATCAAGTAGCTGTTATTATTGATATTATTTGTCTTCCATCATCATTTTTCTCACAACACCCTTTGTTATGCTCTTTTGCATTGAATTTTGGTGAAAAAAGTGCTTATTTTGACATATTTTCACTATATTTTGATTTGGCATTATCTTCGATTTGCATCAAGAGTGTGTTGAGAGTGATTATATGGCTGTTTTGGACTGATATTAGACATATAACTTGCTACCCTTGACTTAAATCCTTACTCTACCCTTTGTTGCATTCATTGGCATTGAAAAGAGTACAAAAAACCAAGCATTTTGGCCGTCAATCATATCCTTATCCTAGGATTTATTCTCTTAGCTTGTGCGTTGTATGATTTGGTATAAGATTTATGACTTGCTGTCCTAAAAACAATATCCCTTTGAGAAGAAGTAAAATATTAATGGATTCTAGTGCTTTTGAAGAAGTTGGTACTTTGGACACCTTCTTTACAAAGGGAGAAACCAAAATTGTGCAAGATAGTATACATCCTCCAACCACAATGGAAGAACAAACTTTTCATGATGTTGATAACACTATCAAGGCAATAGGATATGTATCTGATGAGCAAATAGAAAAATTGGATAAAGAGCTAGCTAAATTTCAATCATTCATGGAAAATGAGAGAATAGCTGAGGAAGCTGTACCTAAAATTCATAATATAAGAGAATTGATAAAAGAGGGACTAGATGGTGTAAATGCAATTCGTGGTCTAGCACATATTGTACAAACCAATATCATGTCGGTGACCGAATGTGCGCAAATGATAAATAACACTCTATCACAGTCTCATACTCAAGTTTTGGCACCTATACCAACTATGGGAATATCCACTTTTACGTCAACGATCTTAACAACCAATACAAACACTTGTAGTAATGCTACCACTGGTATTGGAGTATCTAATAACATAAATTACAAAGCTGTGGGATTTAATTATCAGAATTTGGTTCCCAAAGGGACCTCCTCTATACATACTTATTCTCAACCTCCTACCTATTCCACTCATTTCCAACCACCTATTACCTACTCACAACCATCTTCAACCTACCAATATGTCCAACAACCGTTGACCTATTCTTAACCTCCACCTATCGTATCTCAAGCTCAATCACCTCCTCACCTTGGTTCTAATTCCTCACAACAAACCGCATCTCCCAATGATGCCATCCTAAACCAACTTTTACAGGGCATGACTACTTTGCAACAAAAGGTAACAAATTTGACAAATTCTTCGCAGCCTAGTCTACCAACATATCATGCCCGTAATCTGTTATCCTATGCAATCTTGAGAACTCCTATGCCTGAGAGGTTTGAGACTCCTTGCTTTGAAAAATATGGTAGAAAAGGTGATCCCAATATTCATGTGGCAGCATTTACAGCTATGTGTAGTGATTTTTATTTTGAAGAGGATTTGTTAGAAAAAAATTTCCCACGATCTCTTAAAGATACCACTTTAGAATGGTTTTGCTCGTTGCCTCCGAATTCAATACACTCCTTTTCGCAGTTGATTAATCAATTTTTACAATATTTTCAAGCAAATATTGGACCCCAAGTCACTCTTATTGACTTGGTTCAATGTAAACAAGGTCTGAAAGAAAAGTTGATTGAATTCATTGGTCAGTATCAAGGACTTTATGCATAGATTCAATATCAGATGAAAGATGAGGATGTTCAAAAGATATTCATTACAAATCTACAACCTGATATTCGTGATAAGATTCTCTTGATGAAATACAACTCCTTTCAACATTTATGCACCGCTCTTCATGATTATCAACTGTCGTCTAATCAGTATGAAAACCAAAACTCATCAGCTCAAGTTGTTAAATCCTTGGGTGGATCATCACAAAACAACTTTAAAAGGAACAATAATAAGAGTTTCATCAAGATCAATGAACCGAATACGAATGTGTCCTCTATAAATAATCCAAAGAAAGCATCATATCAACCAAGAAAGTTTACTCTGATATCTGAGCCCTATCATTCTATCATGAATCAAGTTGTGAGTAATAACATTCTGAAGCTTCCCCCGATCAAGCCTATTGATCCTAGTAAACAAGGACCTTACTTCGATGCTAATGCCTTTTGTCATTATAATCGAACGCAAGGACATGACACTGAACGATGTGTGCATCTTAAACATGAGATACAGGACCTTATTGATTCAAATGTCATCCAGGTATCAAGTGTGAATGATAATGGAAATAAGTCGGTTGCTCTGCCGAATCTGAATTTACAAATCTTCACTAATCCTTTTCCTAAACATACCAAAAATAATATGGTGGAACAAGATTTAGTGGAAGTAGATGAGGATGATTACTTGGACTATGATAGCGTCATTAGAATGATTGAAGTGGATAAGAAACAAGTGGATAAACTACCTCATCCTAGAAGAAACAGAATTTATGCTGAGGTTCCTCCCCCATTATCCCTGTATGGATCAAGAGATAATCAAAATACATCTGAAAGGAAAGAACAACAACTGATATAGATGAGTAAGATGGTATAGGATGATTCCCGTTACTATTCTATAAAGATTCAACAATGAAAACTTGCTAAAAATTAGAAAAGTGAAAAACAACAATCAATAATCAGAAATAATAGTGGTTCTCCCCCTCATAAGCACCAAAAAGTCTCATTTAATAAAGGATTTAAGGAACAAGCGTCATATGATAACAAACAAGAATTTCATAAGAACCACTTAAATTTTGCATTAAACATGATCGAGTACCTCTCTAAGAGGTTCGAGAGCTCCAAGATATAATATGAAGACCCTACAGGTAAGTATCTCTAATCTTTTATTTCTCTCATGATGTGCTTCCCCCGTGATGTGTTATATGTTGTTTAGGCCTCCTGGGATGACCCTTGATTCTCTTGTAAGGTTCGGGATACCAGGAGACCACCTCTGTTGTGACCTTCTTCTATTCGTATCATCATTCTTCCAAATTGCTCTCTTTGATTTCATTATTGTGTGTTGTGTCTTACGGACATAGCGTCATGGCTGGTGACTTGGGGGCACCCTCCTATGTGACTATCCTTAAGACACATGTTTCTCCTCTCTTATTTATTGTTTCCCTTCCTCTAGTGTTTCCATCTAGCTGGCAGATGATGACAAACATTTATACTGATGCAGACCTAGTGTCCCTTTTGAGAGCAATCAAAAAATGGACTTATTTCCTAATATGGCGATGGGGTTGTATATTTTATCCGACGGTTGGCTAGTGGAAGCACCTGTGCTTTCCGCGTAGTGAATTTTATGATGTTTCTATCACATTTACAAACCTTAAATATATTGCTGCTCCGTGCACCTTTGTTTGCCTTTGAATCTAGCCTTGGTGGTACTCGATTCAGAAAGCTTCGTGATATAGCCCCTGGTTATCATTGAACTCTGAATTCATTGTATAACCTTGGCTCTTTGTGTGGTTAATCATATGCATTGATGTTGTTTTTTATCATGATGTTGTAGACACTAACTTGTTTCTTGCAGGAATGTGTTTGTGGGAACATTTGGCGATCATAAAGTACATGTCACCTCCAGGGGGCAAGGGCTTTGCGAAAGTCAGTGTTCCCTTGTGTGTTTTCTTCCTACCTTAACGTGCTTGATATCAATAACTGATATCAACCACCTTAAGGTGGGGGCATATAAGGTAAGCTATCTGTTATAGATGTTAGCAATGTGTTTGACCTCAGATGCAGAGACCTGTGCCCTAGAGTGGTGCATCGTGCATCCTGAGTTTGTTTGCAATCAATCAATCATGTAAGCCCTCTGCGAAGGTGGGATATCAAGCATATCCTTTTTCTTAAGCCCTTTATGGAGGTGGGATATCGAGCATAACCTTTTTCTTAAGCCCTCTGCGAAGGCGGGGATGGTGTATTTCTCGGAGCAGATTGCATCATCCTATCATTTTCAAAAGTCCTCTGCAGAGGTAGGGAGCGGTTCTGTGACTAACTCAACCCTTAAGTGTGTCTTCGGTGATTGTTGTGGTGAAGCCCAATTGTCAGTGTATGCATGTAATGTGTCTGAGATGGTGTTGGACCTAGAAATAGGTACACTCCATCGCTTTCCTGCTGTGTTTTCTCTGTGTCTTCAAGTGTGTGTTTTGGCATGCTTATTTTGTGTGGCGTGTTTGTTGCCCCATATGCAGAGACCAGTGCCTTTGAGTAGTGCTTCGTGCATTTTGGGAGGTTTTGCATGCATTGTGTGTGTGTTGCCCCATATTCAGAGACCAGCACCTTCAAGTAGTGCTTCTTGCATTTAGGGAGTATTGTTTAATTTCCTGTACTTGCATTTGCATTTCATATATATGAGAAAAAGAAAAGAAAAGATATCATTTCTGTCTTCCATGCATTAATGTGTCTTCTATGCATTGATTGTCTGCTTTGTGTTCTGCATGACTGTAACTATCTTCTCTATGTTTTGCGTGCTTGTTACTGTCTTTTATGCGATTGGCGTGTCTTCTCTATGCTTGATATGTTTACTGTGTTTGTGACCTTACTTTAATGCATGTATTGGCCTCGCGTTCATGCATACATTAAAGTGGGGGCTAAATGTAACGTCGAAAAATGTCCCCTTGGGGGCTTTTCCCTCATAAGGTTTAGGTCCTAGGTCTTTAGAGTGCATTTAGGACATTTTAGTTCATATTTTGGCATCTTGATGGAATGAGACCTAGGTTCCATGGCAAATTGGACCTAGGTGGACCCCTTGAGCTGTACCTTGCCCAAAGTAGGGGGGAGGACTTGGGCGCCCGCGCCCTAGTCCTGCCCTATTTTGGAGCAACCCTAATTTCCAAGTGTCAGTTTATGACCGTTATTTGGTTATTTTACTGAAACGGTAAAGTTTGAATTTTAATTTCTTGGCGGGAGTGCTTGTAGTTGCATATATAAGCATGCTTAGGCATTCATTTGTAAACTAGATGGCAATTAGATAGCAATTGTGATGTTCAAGTGTTCTCAAGGTGATTCAAGGCTTCTATTGTGTTGCAAGAGAAGACTTGTGTGTTTTGTGTGTGGATATTTGTAGATTTGAGCATCAATCTTCTCATGGCATGAAGAGCATCTTCCTCCATGAGAGCTTCACTACAAGGTGACATAACATTGTGTTTTTATCATTAATTCCTTTGGTTTTTAGCCTCTGCCTCACAAGGGCACACCCTCTTTATCTAATAACGGTGTTCAGAGACTTAAGTGTCCTCTGGGGTTTAACTGAGGCAAACCTCTAAACACCACAAACCCCAAAACAAAGTCTTGTAATTGCAGGTTACAAGTGTCACATCCGGGAAAAGTGGAGTTGCAGGAAGGCTTGGCAGGCATTAGGGATTCAGGATCTGAAGAAAAGTCAGACAAAGGAGCACTTCCATGACTTGGGCACTCGCTCCAGTGTCCTTTGCAGATAGATCTCAGGAAACAGAAGTACAGGGTTGATTGATGTTGGAAGCAGGTCCAGATTCCCCGAAAAAGTGGGCACCTTGGATTTGGGCGCCCACTCCAGTCTCCCCGATTGTTCCGCTTCGGAACCCCAAAAATAGGTACTCTGTAATTTATTATTTTACTCCTGTTTGAAAGAGCTTTTTCCGTAAATCATTAATTTGTTGTCGTATTTGCATAATTAGGGTTTTAATGGTCAATTAGACATAGGAGAAAGAAAAATTGATAATTAATTCCCTAATCCACGTTTCTCTACATCTGCAAGTGGTCTAGGGTATGATAGTGCTCGTCACTTGACCCTAGATCCTTGAATGTATGGTGGAAAGGAGGATTTAAACCTAAACACTAGAACTTTAACAAATCCAATTTCCCTCTATATATATATAGACGTGTATTCTATTCAAATTCACTCTAGAAAAGGTTTGGTTTCATTGAAAACATGTGTGGGTAGATGTACCTTTATATAAGTTTGATTTTGCCTTAATCATAATGAATAAGAAGCTCATGTATGTCGTACTTTCTTTTTTCTTATTACATTCACTATTGACTACTTTAATGTGTAAACAATGGAGATTTCATCGAGGTCCAACATAATTCTGAATATTTAATCTACAAGAGTAGATTCTTTGATATAGATCCTTTTGTAAATAAAACTAGGGTAGCTTTTAGTCCAAATGCTCATATGGTATCATTGTTAGACAATACAGTCAGTTGTTTTGTTTTATGCTTACCTTTCGAGATAGGATGCCGAATGTTGGCAACAGAGAAAGGTAATCTTCTTTTCAAGATTTACCAACTTGTGATTGTGTTTTGGCCAAAACTATTGTACCATTGAAATAGATGGATATTAATGCCTAGTTATTAATATTATTCTCTGCCACATCCTGTTTGCAAGAAATATGTTCATTCTAGATTATACTTCATATAGGCATTAGGCATGCATCGAGAGTTTCCCTCCTGCCCATTTGTTCTAGGTTTCTAGGCACCTCATGTAGGGTCGGGTATTCTTCGAGTTAGGAAGAATTCCAGGGAAGTGTAGTGCTTCATGGTTGGGTGGAAAAGCACCTTAACCATGCTCTTGACCTTCAGCTTGCGGAAGACCAATGGGTTATGGTGGCTGAAGACAGATTATATATTTGATTCTCTTTATGTAATTTAGAAATGGATATATCATTGTATTGATCATTTGTATGGCTTGTGTAGCCAATGTATGTAATTATTACTTTTCCATGTTGTGCCATTTGGATGCACCTAAAATATTGTAAACTTGCAAGATATAATACCTTTATGGACATCTCTGTTAATAGAAAGAGTCAACTTCTTTTTATAGATTAAGATTTGCATTTTTGTGGTATTTTTAGTAAGTGGATTTTTCAGACTTTACACAAACACAACAACACAATTCTACTCTGTAACACAATGAATGCCTTGAATGCTTTATGATCATAAGTTCGCTAAAATCTCAAAAATCATCTTGTTGTTTACAAATGAAACCCTAAACATGCTTACATATGCATTCCTGCTATAATTTCATAATTCAAACTTGAGATGCCGACAAGGGAGGCCTTTAACAGCCATCTTGCTGACATTCAAATTTTAGGCCCCGACAAAATAGGGAAAGGCTTAGGCACGGATGCCGAAGCCCAGGGACCTATTTTAGGGCTGGTTTATGCTCAAGAGGGTCCCCTTAGTCCCATTTGACATGGGTTTCAGGGGACTTTGCTCCAGGAGTTAAATTAAACATGCAAGATCATTAAAAAGGGACCTAGGAGCTAAACTTAGGAGGCAAAAGTCTTAGGGGGACATTTTATGACATAACACCAGGATGGAAATTATTTTTAGCATTTGGAAAGATAGAAATAATTTTTTTTTTCAATAAAGCTCTCATTTGCTCTAATGTTCTAATGCAGATTCAGGTGCAAGATAGTAAAGTTGCACTTGAAGTTGCCCACCTCTAGGAGCTGCTAGACCATTGGGGTAATGTGCCCTACACTGTTGCTTGAGTTTTTCTTGACTCTTCCTCCTCTTGGGGGCGTCGGTGTGGTTACAATCAATCTTCTTGATGTGACTAGCGGGATTGTAGTGGCAACCATGGTGATTGTGATCATGGCTCTCACTCCTGTGGTCCTTAGCCTTCCATGGATTCTGTTTCTCATGGAGGATGGTCCTTTCCTTCCAAACTGGCATCTCCTTGGCGGGATGCTAGTTGGAAAGACATAGGCAAGTTTCCTTGGCTTCGGCTTGCCATTTCCTGAGTTCACACTTAACCTCTTGAGGAGAATGAATATGCTATTGCTGCTCTTGATGGTTGGGAGCTTATTTAGGATGCCACCCATGGGGACTTTTTTAGGAAATCTGATGATAAAGATCCTCCTCCCTCTGTTGGTGCTACTCTTGTTACTTAGTGCTTTTTATGTCTTTTCTTGTTAGATATTATGTTTTGATCGCCCTTTGAAGCTATGACTCATGTTTAATTTGCCTTTTGAGGCCATGACTATGTGGGTGTGACTTTTTACCACCCTACTTTTTTTGTGTGAATATGTACTATTTATTCCTTTAATATAAGTTAAATAGGATATTCATAAAAAAGTAATTTTTTTTAACAAAATGTAGGATTAGAGTAAAAATCTATAACATGACAGAAAATGATTGTTGGAAGAAAAATCCATTGCATGACAGTTAATGTCATTGGAAGAAAGGAATTCAAAATCCATAGCATGAAATTTAATGTCATTGGGGAGAAATCATTGGGGAGAAAGGAATTCAAAATAAGGTGAAGTTATAAATACTTGTGAAAACTTGTACAAGTCATTTTTTCTGTTTGCAGACAATGTTCCATATTTTTTCTTTTGTGAATGTTTTTTTTCTTCTTTCGCAAATGTTTTCTTCCCTTCTATCAATGTTTTTTCCCTTCTCATTAGATTTTCTATCAATGTTCTATTTCTCTCTGTAATTTTTCTTAGGGTTTTGTATTTGATATATTTTTTCGTGTAGTTTTGTTTCAGCACTGGCCATCTATTCAATTTGTTTTTCTATGCATTTTAATTTTGTGTCATGTTATGTTTTTTTTTTCCTTTATTTTGTTGTAGTCTTGTTGATGGTGGCAACAAAAGAAGAGGCGGAGCAGGTGACTGGGAAAGGCCTAATTCTTCTCCTTCCAGGTACAAGTTTTTAATATATATTATGTTTATCATATTTTCTACAATAGTTAAGTTCAATAGGTAGAATTTGTTTATATAATTTTCTTATTGAAGTTCCGTAGAAATAGGTTTCCATTCCTGTAACCAAAAGATTTCGTTTGGTATTCAAGTGTCTGGGAATGCTTTTAGGCTGTTATGGTTCATTCACCCTGTAAAACACACTTCTTATACCTATGGTATGGAATAGTATGAGAATAAGAGGCTTGATGAATGCCAACATATTCTTTGGCTTGTAACATAAAATTTTTCCCTTTACTAATTTCGATTTCAGAATTTTTATATTGTTGTGCGTATCCTCACGACCCTTTTACTTGAGTTAATTTGTCCATTTTAACATCCACTTAATGATTTTTAATTTTTTTGGAGCTAGAAAGGTTAAAATGCTAACCCCCATTTGTTGGCACCCAAGTCAAGCCAAGTTGCAGAATGAAGTGGAGTCTAAATGAAGAGAAAACCATTGTAGGGATATGCAATTATTGTTAATAGTTTGTAAATTAGGGGGACCTGCACAGATAACAACCACAATCTAAAGAGGGCCACACATAAAAAGACCTAGTTTGTTGAATTTAGTCTCAGGTCTAAATTGTCAAACCTAACTATAGCATTAGCTAATTAGAGTAGGATTAAAGTGAAAAGACTTCATTTGGTATAATTACATACACATAAAAAGAATCTAAATCATTCACCCACATATGTTTTCTTTCTAGGCTCTTTGAGTTTAATCCTGAGGCATGCAAGAATAAACCTAAAATCAAAAGCTTTAAATTCAAATTTGAACTTTTTCGCCTCTTTCTACTAGTTATTATGAGCTGACTTAACATGTGCGCGTTTATGCTCAAGACATGTTGCAAGGTCATGGTATTTAAAGACATCCATCTATGCATTGAAACATGATCCTGGAAATAGAGGACATAGAGGAAAATTTGTTCACCTATTGAGTTGGCAAACTCCTAACGGTGTCCCTAGGCAGCACCTTAATAGGTTCAACTATTTGAAAGATGAACGTGAATAAATTTTCAAGTGTAGTACGAAATCATTTACGTGTACAACAGATTAAGTTTGTAATGATCATGATCAAACTCACGATGGTGAAAAGTGAATTACAAATTTTTTTTGGACAACACAAAAAATGAGATAATCATTTGACGAAGGCTGTTAATATGAACTAGATATGACAAATTAATACGTCACTCTTCTATCATCAGTTCTAGGGTTAGGTACTCTCATTTGTCTCATTTATTCCTTTTGAATTTATTACAATTATTTGTCTCGACTCTAATCAAATCTATGTTAATTTATGCCTAATTGCTTGCATTTCTTTAATGAGCCTAAATTATTTGTGTAGAGTGCTTTTGTAATGGTGAAAATTGCATAACCATGGCAATTTCCATTTAATTCTGGTCCCATTTCCATGGAATGGCTCAATACAATTACAAATCGACAAATGACACGTTCTTGTGTAAAGTTAGGCCCATTCCCCTTTCCACTCATTTCTATACTTTCTCTTACAATTGATTTCCTAAAATAATATTAATTTATTTACATACTTTATCATTGTTTATTTAATCTAGGGCGATGCATTCTTTTTAATTGGCCTAAATTACCATTTCCATTTACAATAATTTTGTTCCTCTACAAATATATAAATTTCAAATTTAGGTTTGTGTGTAAGAAAAACAAAATCAAAATCTAGGTAATAAAACCAAAACGACACACCACACCATAGAGCCGTTGGGAGAAAAGCAAAAAGCAGTTCAAAGTGAATATTGTCGTTGAGGAGCGCGCCAAATTCAGAGGACAATTAAAAATGGGGAACGCCGTTAGAGGTTGAGGAGGGAGGGAAAATGCAGATGGAGGCCGTTTCAGGAGGAGGGAAGGAGTGAAAAGCTTCTTCATCGATGAATTCTTTATGACTTGCTTGGTTCTGTTTATTTTTCTGTTGTGAAATTTTTGTGAAATTGTTTGACACACTTTTGTTTCTCTGTGTTTTGTGAAATTGTTTGATATTTTTGTGTTTGGCTTGAGTCTTTTGCTTCAGCGTGCACGCTGGTCAGTCCATCTTATTGTCTTTGAGTGCATTTTTTGGTTTGGTCTTGTATTTTTGTTTGGCTTTGTTTTATGGCGGATGGCGGCAGCGGCAGCAGAGGAGGCGGCAGATGCAGATGATTTTCTTCTTAATCCAGATTCCAGGTATTCTTCACTACTGTGGGCTTTCCTTTAGCATTCAGTTGCATTAATTCTACATGGGCTTTCCTTTAGCATTCAGTTGCTTTCCTTTAAAATTTGAATAGCCAAGCAAGTAGTATACAGGGGACACTCTGTGAGACAGAGAGAATAGATGGCTTGTTTAATCTGAGCCAAATTGAAGGCAATGTCGATTGACCTATCCATCTAGATCCCTCCCTCTGACTTAGAAATGGACAGAATGCTCTGTAGAGAGGATAGTTAGGCACCCAATTTCTGCACTATGAGTATTTGTTTGTTGGTTGGCCATGACACTGCAATTGCAGGCAATGTTAGGATATGGTGCCATGGAGGGGGGAATTTTAGGCTATGGGCCCATGGTGGGGGGCTGCTGAGAATTTTCAGGAGCCTTTGATAATCAGGTGGTCCCATGGATTTTATAGCAGTAGGTAATGCTAAAATTTTTAGCTCAGAATTTTTAGTAAGCTGGTAGTTCCATGGGATTTTTTAGTAGCAGCTATTGTTAAAATATTGCAGATGCCTTCTACTGTCACCAGGCAACAAAAAACCCTTAAACTGGTGGGCGGAATTTCCAACCCTACCTTAAAGGTAGTAGCTAGAAATCTGAGAACTAAAATGTAAGGACTCCTATACCCCAGGATAAGATTCCAATTTATCCTGTAACAGGTTTTCCCTCCTCCCTCATCTCATACAACCTCCAGCTTCATAAAAATACATCTTAAAGCCCCCTGCATAGGGATTGCTTCCTTATTACCAAAGAATTTTCGAGCACAGTGGTCTTAGGAGGCCAGACAATCCTACTGACTGAGTACATCTTATCCTAGAAAGAATCACTCAAGCCCTACTCTCACCTTTTCATACTCAGCAAGAGTATTTTCCTGTAAGTGGTTTCAGAATATGCCTGTAAATAGTTTCAGAATACGAGAGCTTGCCTGTTAATGGTTTCAGAATAAGATGGGAGAGGAAATTGAATTGGAAATCATTAGAATTGATGAGAGTATCCATTAGAGCATATGCTATATAGAAGTAGTTTTAAAATGAGGCTGTGGTTTGGCCATCATTTTTGGAGATTTTAGGAAAAATGCGAGTGAAACTAAATAAGGCAAGCATGAATCTCATCTTGCCTCTTGAAAATTTGAACCTCTTCTTCAGCAATGCATGCATAGTTAATTTCATAAAAAAGAACTTATCAAACTAGAACATTTAAAACATATCTCAACCTTCAGTGGAAAAAAAAAATCTTCCGTGACTCCCTAAACTACAAATCAGAAAACTGTACTTTCTGCTCTTTCTTGATCATTGCTATTGTCATTGGAGGCTGTTCTTGAAACCTGCCATTGCTACTAAGAGTTGAGTATTGGTCAACATTCTGCAGTTCTCAATTTTTTCTCAAGGCTGAAATATAAAGTTTTGACCAGAGAGATCTTGACCTGCCAGAATTGCATAATTACATCCCTCTTGGTAAGAATCAGCAGAGTTTCTTTTTGAGGTCTGCTATGGCTTCTATCTCCTTGCGACCATCCATGTCCTGTTCACAAGAGCAAGAGATAGCCTCTGCCTTGTCTAGACACCTTACAAAATTCACAACAAAACTTGAGAGATTCTTCTGGACGTGGGCTAAATATACGATTCTTCATGAACATGGCTTGCCTCACCAGTTCCAGGTTTGCATTCGGTATGGCTAGACAGAAGCACTCTTTGAAGCAGCAGTATCATAAACTCAAGCCCATCTGCTATAATCCTTGCATCACTACCTGAGTACCATGGTAGTTGGTCTGGATGCTTTTTGCTGAATTTACCAGCTTAGCTTGATATCCATGAAATCGTTAATGTTAGCAACACTCTCTACATCTCACTTTCTTCCTGGTGTTGCTCTTTGTCCTCGTCCAACTGGATAAATCTTCTGGATAAGTTGGCTTTTCTGTCGATAAAGAGAACCCTTTTAACAGTAATTAATGAAGTACATGGAGAATTCTGAGTAAATCAAAATGGGTGCATTGGCTGAACACAACTGCCTTGAGATGATCAGATGTGGCTAAACACAATAAGAGAATAAGATAGGCTTAAGTACATAAAATATTATTTAATCATGCATGTTTTTGAAACATGCACATTTGATCATGAACAACAAATGTAGATATGTATGATGAACATCTTACTAAAACCACCGCCTACATTAGACATTCCAGTTCAGTCAATAGCCATTTCTTTTCTAATATTAAGAACATACCTTAATTTATAATACAACCACATAAATAAAATGGTCAATGAATCCTGTCAATAAAACTGATAAGATCTCAACTCTGTACCTCACCGTATCCATGGTGCACATTTGTGCAAGACAAAGACCACATCAATACTTGCCCTTCTCATTGACTAGTTTAACTCAAGGGCTCAAAAGATGGCAGATAACTTGATGCAGATAATCCTCAGACCCTGCAGTTATCACACACCCTCTGTATACAGAGGAATAATACAGCAGTAAAATGAATCAATCTATACACTGTTCCTTTCTATTCCTGTAGCTTATACACTCAGAACTCATGGCAAACACATTTAATTCAAGGAATTAAAACTCTAAATCCACATTAGACTGAAATGCCAACAATATACAGCTTCCTTATCAGTGAGAATAAACCCTGAAACAGAATCTCTGCAAAAACTCTTATATCCAGCACCATAAATATTTACATAACTGGTATTTACAAAGACAAGAAAATCCACGATGTGGTAGTTACATGCCATGACTTACGGTGAATTTAATTGTTAACATGGACAGGTGGGTGAATTCATATATGGTGAATCAATCTTGACGTGGGTCCCCTTCAGCTCTGTTTCGTTGCATTTCCACTCAAATTAACGAGTTAGTTTAAACTTTAGCATTTATTTTATTGTGAAATTTGTTGTAAGTTTTAATTGTAGATGAATGTTGGAAAAAGGAGCATGTTCATTGAACATAGTACTTGGTAGTATTCTTATTCTTATTTTTTTTTAAAAGATATGGTTAATTTTTATGTAATGTAAAATTATTTTTTAAGTATTTTTTTATCATGCAGTGTATTTGCTATGTTAATTAACTGTTTTATTTTCTAGGTAAATTTAATAATTATATTGCTCATTAGTTGTACTTTAACAGGGAATACAGAGGTGGATTATATGTGAGCAGTCATTCAAGTAAGAAAAGTTTGGAAGGAGGGTATTTATAGTGGTGAAGTTTTGGATAAGTTGTTGAAGTGAGAAGGATTTCTACAAATGTAATATGTAAAGATATTCTTAATTTTAATAAAATATTTTTTGGGAAGGGGCCAAATTGCCTCTTCCAAAGGCTAGAGGGAGTGGCTACTGGCCATGGTCATTCCTAAAAGGCCAATGTCTTTTATAGTTAGGTGTGGCGGTTTTATTTCATATTTCTAATATTTAATGTTCTATTAGAATCACAATATTAACAACATATAATTAGCACTTTGGTACTAACAACAACATTTAATATTAACAAATCATAAGGCAATCAAATAGCACAATGACAAATCAATTTTCTTTACAATATTAATTACAGTTTTGATAATCATAATAACATCAATTTTTAGTACAATATTCCTATTCCTATGTTGAGCTACACTTTTAATTTTAATTTTATTACATAGCCTACATAAACTACATTTATTGATTTTTTTCCAAGTTTGATTTTGATGATCTTTGATTTACATTGCATGAAAACTTCTTATTCTTAATTTATTTTTAATTTTATGTGTTGTTTTGTGAAGTAAATTTTGGGAATTTTGATTTGTTTTATCTTTTAATCCACTTATTGTGATTTTTTTGGGTCTTTTGACTCACTTATGAACTTTTGCAGTTTTTATTAACTTATTGTGTGTTGTTTCAATTCTTTTGATCCACTTATTGTTTGTGTGAAGTAAATTTCCAACTTGTATTCAATCCACTTATTGTTTGACATTCATTTTGAACTTTTGCATTCACTTTTATTCAATCCACTTATGATTTGATTATGCAAAGTATGTTTGTAATAGGCATACACTCATTGTTTGTGTTTTCAACTTTGAGAACCACTTATTATTTTTCTAAACTTGTTCATTTTGAACTTTAGAATTCAATTTCTTTGTGTGTGTGTGTGATGATGGTGGTGGGGTATGTTTTCAACTTTTGTGAGAAGTATCTTTTTAATAAAAAATGATTCACTTAATTTTTTTGATTGACATTCCCTTTGTATGAATTGACTTTTACACTAACTTGTATGAAGCAAATTTTTGAGGATGGGGAGGGTACGTTTTCAACTTTTGTGAGAAGTATGTTTTCTTTGTATAAAGTGTGTTTGTACTAGGCATCCGCTTGTTTTGTGAAGTATTTATTTTGAACTTTAGCATTCAATTTTGTTTGTATGTTATATTTTGAACTTTTGTGAGAATGTTTACTCTTAAACTAGCATTCATGAACTTTTGTGTGAAGTGTGTGTTTGAAATTCAGTTTTCAAGTAGAATTTGATTTACTTATTGTTTATGTGAAGTGTGTGTTTTTACATTCACTTAGATTTGATCCACCTATTGTTTGGAATTCACTTTGCATTGATGAACTTTGCATGGAGAGTGCTTTGAACTTTTGCATTTACAAACTTTGTATGAAGTGTGTTTTAAACTTTTGCATTAATGAACTTTGGTTTGATGTTTGCCATTCATGAACTTTGTATGAGTGTATTTGAGATTTGGTATTTATTTTGTGTGGACTTATTGTTTGTGTGAAATGTATGTTTGAACTTTAACTTGTATCAAGCAAATTTTAAACTTTTATTTGATCCATCTATTGTTGCATTAACTTGTATGAAGCATATTTTAAATTTTTATTTGACCCACTCATTGTTTGTATGAAGTGTGTTTTGAACTTTGGTTTGATGTTTTCCATTCATGAACTTTTATTTGATCCATTTATTGTTGCATTAACTTGTATGAAGCATATTTTAAACTTTTATTTGACCCACTCATTGTTTGTATGAAGTGTGTTTTGACTAGGCATCCACTCATTTTATGAAACTTATTTGTTTTGAACTTTGGCATTCAATTTTTTTTGTGTTATGTTTTGAACTTTTGTGACAAGAATTCTTAAACTAGGCATTCATGAACTTTTGTTTGAAGCATGTGTTTGGTGTTTGAAATTTGGAATTATGTGTGTGTAATTACTTTGTATGTACTTGTTTGTATGAAGTGTATGTTTGAACTTTGACATTCATTTTATTTGTTTATTGTGTTTCACTTTGGCATCTACTTTTCATTTGTGTGAAGTGTGTATTTTATTTTTGAACTTTAGTGTGTGTCAAGTGTGTGTTTGTACTAACTTTATTTGAAACTTATCATTCACTTTGTGTGTGTGGATGCGTGGACATATGCACGTATAAATGTTTGTGTTGACATTTGATTTTATGTACATGAAATAGATGTAAGAACTAACTTTGGCATTCAATTAATATATGTGTGCATTTTTCCAAACTAACATTAGCACTCACTTTGTGTATGTGTCTATTTTTGAACAAGCTTTAGCATTCACCTTGAATGAATTGTGTTTGATTTCACCATTCACTTGGATTTGATCATGTGTGTGTGTGTGTGTTTGAACTAAATTTGTGAGTGCAGAATGTGTGTTTGAACTAAATTTGTGTGTGGAATGTGTGTTTGAATTAAATTTGTGTGTGGAATGCGTGTTTGAACTTTGGCATGTTTGAAGGTTAGCATATTTTGTGTGTTAAGCGTGAACTAACTTTGTGTGTTTGAACTTTAGCATACTTCGTGTGTGTCAAAATTGTGTTTGATCTAACTTTGTTTGGATTGTAGTGTACTTGGCATGTGTGTGTGTGTGCATGCGTGCGTGAGCATGTGTACATTCATGTATGCATGCATGCATATTCACTTTTTGTGTGCATGGATTGTGTGTTTGAACTAACTTAGCATTCATTTTGCATGGATGTCCATTTGTTTGAACTAAATTTTGACACTAATTTTGTGTAGTATGTATTTTTTGCTTTGAATTCACTTGGATTTGATCCAATTATCATTTGTGTGTGTATGTTTAAATTTTAGTGTTTACTTTGTGTGTGTAATGTGTGTTTGAGCTAACTTTGTGTGAAATGTGTTTGAACTTTGGAATGTTTTAACTTTAGCATACTATGTGTGTGTTAAGTGTGTTTAAACTAACTTTGTATGAAATGTGTTTGAACTTTAGCATATTTTGTGCATATCAAGTGTGTGTTTGAGTTAACTTTGTTTGAATTGTGTGTGTTTAGATTTTAGTGTTTACTTTGTAATTGTGGAATGTGTGAGCCAAATTTGTGTGAAATATGTTTGAACTTTAGCATACTATGTGTGTGTCAAGTGTGTGTTTGAACTAACTTTGTATGAAAAGTGTTTGAATTTTGGTATGTTTCAACTTTAGCATATTTTGTGCATATCAAATGTGTGTGTGTGTATCAAGAGTGTGTTTTAGCTATCTTTGTTTGAATTGGTGTGTGTGCGTGTTTGAACTTTGGCATGTTTGAACTTTAGCATATTATGTGTGTGTTTGAACTAACTTTGTATGAAATGTGTTTGAATTTTGGCATGTTTCAACACTAGCATTTTTTGTGCATATCAAATGTGTGTTTTAGCTATCTTTGTTTGAATGTGTGTGCGTGTGCGTGTGCGGGTGGGTGTGGGCATGGGTGTGTGTGTGTGTGGGGGGGTGGTAGTGTGTGGGTGTGGGTGTGGGTGTTGGGGGGGGGGGGGGGGGGGGGGGGGGTGTTTTGTGTGTGTTTTGTGGCTATGTGTGTGTGTGTGTGTGTGTGGTTGTGGTGTGTGTGTTGTGGGTGTGTCGTTGTGGGGTGTGTGTGTGGGTGGGTGTGTTGTGTGGGTGTGGGTGTGTGTGTGTGTGTGTGTGTGTGTGTGTGTGTGTGATGTTTGTTGTGGGTGTTTGTGTGTGCGTTGTGTGTGTGAACTTTGTGCATATCAAGCTTGTGTTTTAGCTATCTTTGTTTCAATTGTTGTGTGTGTTGCGTGTGTGTTTTTTGTGTGTGATTTTTGAGTTAACATTCATATATATGTGGAATGTGTTTCAGCGAACCTTGGAATTTACTTGGATTTGATCCCCTTATCATTTGTGTGTGTATGTTTGAGCTTTAGTGTTTACTTTGTGTGTGGAATGTGTGTTTGAACTTGGTGTAAAATTTGTATTTGAAATAACTTTGTTTGAATTGTAGTGTACATGGCATGTGTGCACATGCATGTATGCACATGTTGTGTGTGAAGCACGTGTTGAACTAACTTTTACATTCACTTTGTACGCATGTGCATTTGTTTGAACTAAATTTTGACACTCACTTTGTGTAATGTGTATTTTTAATATAAGCTTAACATTCACTTAAACTTTGTTAATAAGTTTTTAGTTTCACAATTCACTTAAGAACAAGAGATTGGTTATTCCCTTAAAATCTATCTATAAATTATTAGTTTCACAATCAACTCAACAACCCCAAAGTAGATTTATGGGACAACTCAATTTGGATCTAAATATTATACAACCTCAACCCATGGCTAGCACTAATTTTAAATCTTAGAACTTGCTACTCAAAGTAAATATGCATATGTTCAATCATAAGGATCCACATGCTTTAGAGGGTAGGGAATGTGAACTGAGAGGATTATTTGTAAAGTATCTACAAATGCTAAGCTCTCAACAAATGAAAAATATGTCAAATAAGGGTGAGGATGGGTTTGTGATAATTATTTTTATTACAAGCATAATAGTCAAGGGTTCCTATATTGCTAGATTTTCAAGTAATTATAGATAACAACTTTGTTTTTTGGAGGATATGGCAAAAAGATTGCCTACAAAAGAGATCATTATTATACCATACAACAACTAGATTTTAAAAATGCATCCTTCTGCTCCTACCCATACGCTGCTCACTGGAAACCCTATTGAGGTGTACCTTGGTTCCCCTAGGATTTCATCGGGTGGTCATCGACTGAATGGCTCTCTTGATCATTGGTTTGGTGGTGGAAATGGTTCTTCTAGCCTCAAGCTTTGTCTAACGAGCTCGGTCCTCTTGTACGTCGCAGATCTTCGAGAGGATGTGGCTCTTTTCAGGCCCTATTTCCAGAGACTAAAAGCATGGAATCCCCTCTTGGGAGTCAATTAGCTGGTATTCATTCCTTTGCAAATGTTACAAGGTTGTGGGTCCTTGGTCATCCACACAATGCCCAGTTTCATCCTCTACCCTATGCTCAACCTCCCCTATTATGGTGTGCGATTATGATGGCGGCCTCAGGGAAAACATAAAGTGTCATTTCATTGCTTAAACACTTTTATTGTTTTGTAGTTTTTTATTCTTCATGTAGGTTCTGTGTATAAGTATATATATATATATATATATATATATATATATATATATATATATATACACTCAGAAATGTATATATATCTAATTATTGTGTAAAACAGAAAAAGAAATCCAAATAAAATAAATAAATAAAAATATGTTAACATATATATATATATATATGTGTGTGTGTGTGTGTGTGTGTGTGTGTATATATGTGTATATATATGTGTGTGTATATATGTGTCTATATATATCGACCTTAGGAAGAATGTTAAGCAAACTTACGTCATCCAGATATTAAGTCATAGGGATATTGTGCATTTGTATTGTCATGACCTTATTTTAATATCCCCATCCCGATTACGTCATGTCATCTCGCTACAATGAAGGCGTCTCCTCCTGTTGACGTCATCCGAATATCCACGGGGATATTCCTTGCAAGATATATATCCTCACATCCCCATGCTTTTTGCCTTAAATGCTAAAAGAAAAGGTCGTTGGCCTATAAATTTCAAAGTGTGCCAATGAACACTTGTATGAAAATCACGTGACCCCATTGGGGTAAGACTGTCAAATCTCGTGATACAGTAGATTTGACTAATGATGATATAGTCTAAGATGTGACTAATCATCCTATTGAGACCTTACTCCATCATACTAATGCAGAGGTGGGAAGTAAGGATATAGAAATAAAAGATAAAGATACTGATAGGGTAGAGTCCCCAGAAGTAGAAGTACAAATGGGACCTTTGGATGTCCTCATTGATACAGTCACCAGCCCCAAGGTAATCGACTTGACATATCAACCTAAAACTGGGGATCAAAAAGAGGAGATTGTTAAGAATGATCAGGAATTAGGGGAGAACATCCCTATGGACATTGATGATACAAATAAAGATGCTCAAACTGAAGGGCCACAACAGGATATCTTGATGGATAAACTTGAGCAAGAGTTGGTATCAGGATCGATCATAGATTTAGAGGATAAAAATGAGGAAGGTGATCAGATGCAACCAAGGCAAGAACTTCATCAGGATGACCAGACACTAGGACCAGAAAACATCCAAATAGAAGCTATGCAAAAGGAACAAGATCATGATGTATCTAAGGGTATGCATGAAGATGATAAGGTTGTGCATGAACAAGGATATGCATACCATCTGGATCAGCCCTTGTCAGAGCAAGAAAAGGATCAGGATGATGGCAAGATTGATGGGGATCAAGAACAACAAACAGAAAATCTTGAGGTCATTCAAACACTACAGGATCAAGAAGGAAACCAACAAGAAAATACAAAGGCTCCTGTTGGTAATGATGGAACTAATAAGAATAAAGAGATACAAGATGCTCAAATTGAGCAGCCAAACCAAGGAGGGTCAAGATCTACTACATTCTCATGGATGTCATCGAAGGTGGCACATCCATAAGAGGAGACTGAGCCTTTTGATTTCAAATCACTGTTTACATTGGACCCAACCAAACAGAAGTGAAGGGCAAGGACATTCTTAATAATAAAATGAAATGCAGTCATAGGAAGGACAACTCAAATAGTTGTGCCCATGGCAGACAAGGCCAAAGGAGAAATAAGGCCTGAGGAGTTTTAAATAACCACCATTGATTTAGGTCATGCCACAGATGAACAGGAGATCCAAGGATTAAGGGATCGCATTGATGCGGTTGAGGCCAAAATAAAGAAGGCAAAGGCCAAGAAAAAGATGTACAAGGCACAAGTAGCCCAATTACAAGCTTTTATGAAAGGGTTGGCAACACCAACCAATATTCAAATTATAGAGGATACTTCATTGACATTGGTGTCACAAGAAGAGATAACTGCTATGGATGTGCAGAAACATCATGCACAAGTCATAGATAGCTGGTTCACTAAATTTTCACCTGATAGTGAACAAGCAATAAGAACTTCATTGCCCAATTGGGACATGTTGAGTAATTTGAAGGGAAAGGCTAACAAAGTGAAGAAATAAGTTAGCCAAAGATTGATAAAGAGTGATATGAGTTAGCCAAAGATTGATAAAGATTCATAAAGATTGATAGTAGCTCTTGGATATGAGTAAGCCATTGTGCTTGAAAGTTCATTTGGTCATCAGGATCACCAAATGAATGAAATCCATGAGAACTATACCCTGGCGTGTGAACAGTCAGCCATGGTTTTTGAAACAAATTATGTTTTTCCCTTTGAGGATAAGAATGAGCTTGAGCAAGAAGCTAAAGAAGTTCATGCATATCAATAATATCAAGGAAGACACAATTATAACCTTAAGAGCAATCCCAATTGCCCTGTTGGTCCTTTGACTACATCCATCCCTCCTAACAATTTCAACACACCTTCGTATCCTAAGGCTAGAAATAATTCAGGACCTCCAAAGGTGAATACACAATACTTTACACCACAACCAACAATAGCAAAAGCTATGAGTCAGTTGCCTAAATTAGACAAACTTGTTGCTTACCTTGATGAGGAAATGAGGAAGATAAAGATCAACATGTCATTATTAGAGTTATTGAAAACTCTTGTCATTAAGAAATCCTTTCTGAAGTCACTAGATGAACTTGCATCTAAGGAAGATAGCCCTAGTCATAATCCTAGTCATATCCCTGCTAGAAATCTAGCACCCAGGGATAATACTGTCAAACCAAAAATGCAAGCCACAATTCATACTGCAGATGTAGCATAGATGTCCTTATATAAAGAAAAATTAGAGTCACCCCCTTTCCGCCGAATTAGAATTTACAAATCTTTACTAATCCCTTTCCTAATCATATCGATAATAACATGATGGAACACAATACACTTGAAGTAGAAGATGACTATCTGAATTACGATGAGATAATTGCTACAATAGAAGTGGACAAGGAAAATCCTGAAGTATTACCTCGCTCACGAAGGAGTGGTATTTACGCCGAGGTTCCTTCCCCGTTATCCCTTGAAGGATCGAGAGATAATAAAAATGCATCAAAAAAACAACTAGAACAACCAAAGCAAGAGATCATGACAAAAGGAAAGATTGAAATAATACAAGATAGTCCTTCTCACTACGATAGACAGAATCAACAAAATAAGAGAACTAAAAATTGGAAAAGAGCAAGATGGTTATCATTAGTTGGAAATAATAGTGGTTCTCCTCCTCATAAGCAACAAAAGATCTCACATACACAAAGATTTGAGAAACAAGCATCGCATGGACTTTCTGACAACAAACAAGACTCTCAAAAGAACCACTCAAGCTTCGCACAAAACTTGATAGAGCATCTCTCCAAGAGGCTCGCAAGTTACAAATTTTAGAATGGTTGTACTGGCAGGAAAGTATTTCTAACCCTTTACCTCTATGTTGTGTTTCCCCCGTGATGTGTTATGTGTTGTTTAGGCCTCCTAGGATGACCCTTAATTCTCTTGTAAGTCAAGGATACTGGGGGACCACCTTTGTTGTGATCCTCTATTTGTATCATCATTCTTCTATATTGCCTCTCCTCTATTTTTGAGCTGGTGTTGACGCCATCTATTCTTGATAATGTCACCAACTTTCAGGTGTTTGATGATGATCAACACATTTTGGACTTCACTGCCAATAGAGACATATTTGAAGCCAAGATAGTAGATGAAAAGAATATGGAGGACAATATCTGGGATGAAGAGGATTTGATTTGCCTAAGAGTAAGATTCCTAAGGGTATGATTAAACTGGAAAGAGCTTTTGATCTAGATAACATGAAAATAAAAGGATCTCCCTAAGATAGATAGCGGAGAGTATGAACCTGTTAACATAGGGAAAGATGCAGACATGAGAAATGTCCTAATAGGCAAAGTCTACACTTGAGAAGAAAAGGAGGGGATAGCCCAAGCCTTAAAAGACTATATTCATGTCATTGCATGGACATATGATGAGTTAAAAACTTATGACACATCCATTATAACTCATACAATTCCCCTGAAGCCTGATGCAAAGCCCTTCAGGTAGAAACAAAGATTGGTGAACGCTTTACTGGAACCTCTCATTTTTTAGGAAGTTAAGAAATTCCTTGCTGCAAGAATCATATTTCCAGTTAGGCACTCGACATGGGTTGCCAATTTGGTTTCTGTCAGAAAGAAAAATAGAGATATACACCTGTGTTAGACTTCAGGAACTTAAATAAAGCATCCGAGAAGGATAACTACCCTTTGCCTTCTCTGGATGAGGTTCTCCAAATGGTAAATGGAGCACAAATGATGTCCTTTCTGGATGGTTTTTCAGGATACAACAAATGATTGAAAACAACTTTCACCACTAAGTGGGGAATCTTTGCTTACAGGCTAGAGCAACCTTCCAACGTGTTATGGATATAGCATTAAGAGGAATGGTAGGTTAGTGCATTGTTATATATATGGATGACCTAACAATATTCTCAAAACAAAGAGGTGATCACATAGACGACCTCAAACAAGTATTGAGGAAATGTGAACAGTACGACATATCTCTCAACCCAAAGAAATGCATTTTTGGGGTGACCACTATTAAATTGCTTAGTCACATCATATCTAAGAATGGGATAACCATTGACCTTGCAAGGGTAGATTCAATAATGAAATTAGAACTTCTAGGAAGCAAAAAAGAGCTGAAATCTTACTTTGGTAAGATTAACTTCGTCAGGAAGTTTATTACTAGGTTTGTAGAGATTGTTAGACCTCTCAATGCTATGCTAAAGAAGAATGCTAAGATCGAATGGACTCCAGAAGTAAAGGCAACCTTTGAGGACATAAAGAAGGCCATTGTAGATGCCCCAATCCTAATTAGCCTAGACTACACCAGAGATTTCTACATATACTCTTTTGCTTCAGAACACACATGTGTGGCTGTCTTAACTCAGAGGAGTGAGGCAAAAGAGGAGAAACCCATTACATTCATGAGCTCCCCATTCAAAGATGCTGAGCTAAGGTATATGGATGTAGAGAGACAAGCTCTTGTCTTAGTCAAAGCTATAAAGAAATTCATACATTATATCCTGAGAAGTAAAGTAATTGCAGTAGTACTAGATTCAACTGTGAAGATTCTCCTCATGCAAAGTGAACTAGGATATAAGAGAGCTAAGTGGATTACTATACTACAAGAATATGATATGGATGTAACTCCAATGAAACTAGTCAGGGGACGGGCCCTTAGTTAGATAATAGTAGAGATAGATCCCAATCTAACAAGCCAACAATATGCAATAGATGTCAAAGTACATGATGACTGGTACTCCAATATCAGGCATGTCCTGATCACTGGGAGAAGTCCACCCAATATGCATGCATCCCAGAGAAGAGCTCTGAGAATTAAGTCACAAAAATATATAATCAAAGGAGGAGTCTTGTTCAAGAAAAACTATGAGGGGATATACCTCGGGTGTTTAGACAAGCAAGAAATTGCCAAAGTCCTTGAATTACATGATAAGTTTGGTACAACCCATCCATCACACTTGGCTACCACACATGTGATCCTAAGGGTTGGATACTATTGGCCAACTATCTTTAAGGATATAGCTAAGCACATCAAATTCTGTCATACATGTCAAACTACTTCAAACAAGGAGAAATATGCAGCCCAACCATTACAACCTGTGATGGAGATGCACCCATTCACACAATGGGGCATGGATTTCATCAGTCTTGTTTAGGTTGAAATTTGGATTTGTTAATTTCCTAGTGTTTAGGTGTTTAAATCCTCCTTTCCACCATACATTCAAGGATCTAGGGTCGAGTGACGAGCACTATCATACCCTAGGCCACTTGCAGATGTAGAGAAACTTGGATTAGGGAATTAATTATCATTTTTTCCTTCTCCTATGTCCAATTGACCATTAAAACCCTAATTATGCAAATACAACAACAAATTAATGATTTATGGAAAAAGCTCTTGCAAACAAGAGTAAAATACTGAATTACAAAGTACCTATTTTTGGGGTTCTAAGTGGAACAGTCGGGGACACTGGAGCGGGCGCCTAAGTCCAAGGTACTTGCTTTTTCGGGGAATTTGGACCTCCTTCCAACACTGATAAGCCCTGTAACTTCTATTTCCTGAGATCTATCTGCGGAGGACACTAGAGCAAGAACCCAAGTCCTGGAAGTGCTCCTTTGCCTGGCTTTTCTTCAGATCCTGAATCCTTGATGCCTGCCAAGCCTTCCTGCAATTCCACTTTCCTAGATGCGACACCTCTAACCTACAATTACAAGACTTTGTTTGGGGGTTGTGGTGTTTAGAGGTTTGCCTCAGTCAAGCCCCAGAGGACACTTAAGTCTCCGAACACCGTTGTCAGATAAAGAGGGCGTGCCCTCATGAGGTAGAGGCCAAAAACCAAAGGAATCAATGAACCTCTCATGGAGGAAGATGCTCTTCATGCCATGAGAAGATTCATGCTTAAATCTACAAATATCAACACACAAAACACACAAGTCTACTCTTGCAACACAATAGAAGCCTTGAATCACCTTGAGAATGCCTAAAGTTCACAATGATCATCTAATTGAAATTTAGTTTACAAATGAATGCCTAAGCTTGCTTATATATGCAACTACAAGCTCTCCCGCCAAGAAATTAAAATTCAAACTTTACCGTGTCGGCAAAATAACCAAATAACGGTCATAAACCGACACCCAAAAATTAGGGCTGCCCCAAAATAGGGCAGGACTAGCGCGCGGGCACCCAAGTCCTCCCCCCTATTTTGGGAAGGGTACAACTCAAGGTGTCCACCTAGGTCCAATTTGCCATGGAACCTAGGTCTCATTCCACCAGGATGCCAAAATATGAACTAAAATGTCCTAAATGCACTCTAAAGACTCGGGAGCTAAACCTTATGAGAGAAAAGCCCCCAAGGGGACATTTTTCGACGTTACATTTAGCCCCCACTTTAATGTATGTATGAACGCGAGGCCCATACATGCATTAAAGTAAGGTCACAAACACAGTAAACACACCAAGCACGGAGAAGACACGCTAATCGCATAAAAGACAGTAACAGGCACACAAAACATAGAGAAGATAGTTACAATCACGTAGAACATGGAGTAGATAGTCAATGCATAGAAGACACATTAATGCATGGAAGACAGAAATGATATCTTTTATTTTCTTTTTCTCATATATATGAAATGCAAATGCAAGTACTGGAAAGTAAACAAACCTCCCAAAATGCAAGAAGCACTACTCAAAGGCGCTGGTCTCTGCATATGGGGCAACACACACGCAATACATGCAAAACCTCCCAAAATGTAGGAAGCACTACTCAAAGGCGCTGGTCTCTGCATATGGGGCAACAAACAGGCCATACAAAACAAGCACACCGAAACACACACACTTGAAGACACGGAGAAAACACGATGGACAAGCAATGGAATGTACCTATTTCTAGGTCCAACACCATCTCATGCACATTATAGGCACACACCGATGATTGCGCTTCGCCACAACAATCACCGAAAACATGCTTAAGGGTTGAGTTAGTCAGAGAACCGCTCCCCACCTCCGTAGAGGACTTTTGAAAATGATAGGATGATGCAATCTACTCCGATAAATACACTATCCCCGCCTCCGCAGAGGGCTTAAGAAAAAGGATATGCTCGATATCTCGCCTCTGTAGAGGGCTTACATGATTGATTGCAAATAAACTCAGGATGCACGATGCACCACTCTTGGGCGCAGGTCTCTGCATTTGAGGTCAAACACATTGCTAACATCTATAACAAACAACTTACCTTATATGCCCCCACCTTAAGGTGGTTGATATTAGTTATCAATATCAAGCACGTTAAGGTAGGAAGAAAACACATAAGGGAACACTGACTTTCACAAAGCCCATGCCCCCTGGAGGTGACATGTGCCTTACGATCGCCAAATGTTCCCACAAACACATCCTTGCAAGAAACATGTTAGTGTCTACAACATCATGATAAACAACAACATCAATGCATATGATTAACCACACAAAGAGCCAAGGTTATACAATGAATTTAGAGTTCGAGGATAACCAGGGGCCATATCACGAAGCTCTCTGAATCGAGTATCGCCAAGGCTAGATTCAAAGGCAAAACAAAGGTGCACGGAGTAGTAGTATTGTTAAGGTTTGTAAATGCGATAGAAACATCATGAAATTCACTACGCAAAAAGCATGAGTGCTTCCACTAGCCAAGCGTTAGATAGAATATACAACCCCATCGTCATATTAGGAACTAAGTCCATTTTTTTCATTGCTCTTGAAAGGGACACTAGGTCCGTATCAATATAAATGTTTGTCGTCATCCGCCCGCTAGATGGAAACACTAGAGGAAGGGAAACAATAAATAAGAGAGGAGAAACAAGTGTCTTAGGGAGAATCACATAGGAGGGTGTCCCCAAGTCACCAACCACGATACTCTGTCCGTAAGACACAACACACAACAATGAAATCAGAGAGAGCAATATAGAAGAATGATGATACAAATAGAAGGTCACAACAGAGATGGTCTCCTGGTATCTCGGACCTTACAAGAGAATCAAGGGTCATCCCAGGTGGCCTAAACAACACATAACACATCACGGGGGAAGCACATTATGATAGAAATAAAAGATTAGAGATACTTACCTATAGGGCCCCTTTCGGGCTAGAAGTTGTCTATAAGCAAATCATCGTCGTCATCTTCCCACTCCCTAATGTTGGAGGACAATGGGACATAAGGTACCATAGCCATATTTATATCTTGTTCATCATGTTGTTCATCATTAGGATCATTAGGGTAGGTTGTGAATTCATTATCACTCTCATGATCATTATCAATATTATCACCATATGTCTGAGCTATTAATTCCAAACTATTATGAGAGATGTCTTGCTCTTCATCTAAAGTGTGCTTTATCAACTCTTATATTACCCAAGGGTATGTATTTATGAGAGATATGAAATTTTTAAGATCAGATACATAATCAAGGATCTCAAAAGAGGATGACACCAATATATCCTTGTGATACACGGCTTGTATATAAGGCATGACATAAGGATGTTTACTAATGAATTTGTGAAGATTTTCCAATTTTAAAATATATTCATGTAGGGATTCCAAGGTGCATCGAGAGGCCATGTTTTTATGCTCAAACCAATGCCAAATCAGATTTTGAAAGCTTTTCAAAATTGGTGCAAAAGATAAGAGCAAAAAAAAAGCCCAGAATGCTTGATTTTTCGATACTTTTTCAAAGCCAATGAATGAAACAAAGGATGTTGTAAGGATTTTGATCAAGGGAAGCAAGTTATATGTCTGATATCAGTCAAAAACAGCAATATAATCACTCTCAACACACTTCTGATGCAAATCCAAGATAATGCCACGTCAAAGTATAGTGAAAATATGTCAAAATGGGCACTTTTTTCACCAAAATTCAATGCAAAAGAGCATAACAAAGGGTGTTGTGATGAAAATGATGATGGATAGAAAATAATATCAGTAATAACAGCCACTTGGTGCCAAAATTCTGAACACAACATGCTTTTAGTGCCACTTAAGGTAAAACCCTAGTGAAAATATAGCAAAATATGCAATTTTTCACGGTTTTTCAACTCCAAGATCTAGAAAAAGGGGTGTTATAAGGAATTTTAGGAGGTACAAAAAATAATATCAATAATATCAGTCACCTCAGTCCATAAAATTGATCACAACACGCTTGGAGTGCAAATTAGGTCAAACCCTAGGGCCAAAATAGCTAAAATGTGCGATTTTTTACCAAATTTTCACTACAAGAGCCCATTAAAAGGGTGTTGTGAAGATTTTTATGAGGGGAAGCAAATGATTACCTTGATAACAGAAAAATAATGCAAAAATACCTTTCATAACATGCCTACGGTGCAAGTTTGGAGAGTCGATAAAGCCAAATTTAGTGAAAATTGTTGTTTTTGAAGCCCTCAGTTTGAGATCTTGGGAAAAAATTCTATGTGAATGCTTTGAAGTCTGATTTATGATGAAATTGACTTACTCTCAGATCTGAAAATGATTTTCAAGCCTTAACATGCAAAATGCCCATGCAAATTTAATGAAAATACATCAAAATTGCTAGTTTTTGTTGAAATTTTCTATGTAAAAATGCAAATATTTTAAATCTAAATGCAAATTCACACTAAAATGCAAGACTACAGCCAAATGAAAATTTTAATGAGCCTATAAAATTAGTAGAAAAATCTGATAAAAAGATTTTGCCTACTAACCCTAGATTTTGGAATTACTAGGTTATATAAAATTGTCAAAATTTCTACAAAACCCTAGCAATTAAATGATGAAAATGCAAGGAAAATTTCTAAATTTTTGGATTTTTCTATAGTTTATATCAGATTTGATGTAAAAATCATGAATTAGGAAAATTTAGGAAGAATTGATGCAATTTAGTAAGCCAAATAATGCAATTTTTTTGTATTTTTCGAAATTTTCAATTTTTTTGAATTTTTCTCAATGCAATGAAATGAATGAATGAAATTAATCCAAATCTAAAGACAAACACTCAGTAAGTTTTAATTTAAGTCCAAAAACACAGGTTCACCAAAATGTTTAGGTTGAAATTTGGATTTGTTAATTTCCTAGTGTTTAGGTGTTTAAATCCTCCTTTCCACCATACATTCAAGGATCTAGGGTCGAGTGACGAGCACTATTATACCCTAGGCCACTTAGAGATGTAGAGAAACTTGGATTAGGGAATTAATTATCAATTTTTCCTTCTCCTATGTCCAATTGACCATTAAAACCCTAATTATGCAAATACGACAACAAATTAATGATTTACGGAAAACACTCTTGAAAATAGGAGTAAAATACTAAATTACAGAGTACCTGTTTTAGGGTTCTGAAGTGAAACAGTCAGGGACACTAGAGTGGGTGCCCAAGTCCAAGGTACCTACTTTTTCAGGGAATCTAGACCTCCTTCCGACACTGATCATCCCTGTAACTTCTATTTCTTGAGACCTGTCTGCAGAGGATACTGGAGCGAGCACCCAAGTCCTTGAAGTGTTCCTTTGTTTGACTTTTCTTTAGATCCTGAATCCCTAATGCCTGTCAAGCCTTCCTGCAACTCCACTTTTCCTGGATGTGACACCTGTAACCTGCAATCACAAGACTTGGTTTGGGGGTTGTGGTGTTTAGAGGTTTGCCTTAGTCAAACCTTAGAGGATACTTAAGTCTCCGAACATCGTTGTCAGATAAAGAGAGCATGCTACCGTGAGGCAGAGGCCAAAAACTAAAGGAATCAATGATAAAAACACAATGATATGTCACCTTGTAGTGAAGCTCTCATGGAGGAAGATGCTCTTCATGCCATGAGAAGATTCATGCTCAAATCTGCAAATATCAACACACAAAACACAAAAGTATGCTCTTGCAACACAATAGAAGCCTTGAATCACCTTGAGAATGCCTAAAGTTCACAATGATCATCTAATTGAAATCTAGTTTACAAATGAATGCCTAAGCTTGCTTATATATGCAACTACAAGCTCTCCTGCTAAGAAATTAAAATTCAAACTTTACCGTGTCAGCAAAATGACCAAATAATGGTCATAAACCGACACCCAAAAATTAGGGCTGCCCCAAAATAGGGCAGGACTAGGGCGCGGGTGCCTAAGTCCTCCCCCCTATTTTGGATAGGGTACAACTCAAGGGGTCCACCTAGGTCCAATTTGCCATGGAACTTAGGTCTCATTCCATCGGGATGCCAAAATATGAACTAAAATGTCCTAAATGCACTCTAAAGACTCGGGAGCTAAACCTTATGAGGGAAAAGCTCCCAAGGGGACATTTTCTGACATTATAGGTCCTATCAATCCTCCATCCTCTGCAGGACATAGGTATGCACTAACCATTACAGATTACTACACTAGATGGACAGAAGCCATCAACAACAAGACTTGCACCTCAGATGATGTGATCAGGTTTCTAGAAAGCAACATCACCACTAGGTATGGAATCCCTTATACTCTAGTTTGTGATAACAAACCTGCTTTTGCATCTCTTAAATTTTCAAGTTGGGCATTTGACCATGGGATAATTTTAAAGTTTTCATCTAATTACTACCCCCAGGGTAATGGCCTAGCTGAATCAACCAATAAGAATCTATTAAACATCATCAAAAAGCTAATTGAAAATAACCCTAGGGAGTGGAACACTTTACTTAAGTATGCCCTATTGGTAGACAGGATCAGAATTAAGACTGCCTTGGGAAATTCTCCCTATCAACTGGTTTATGGGGTGGATCCCATCCTCCTTGTCAACATGAAGATCCCTACCCTACAATTTGCCCAAGAATACCTAGGCATTAACAATAAACAAGAAGTCAGGTTGTTGCAATTGACACACTTAGAAGAGAAATGAGACAGGGCAATTGATCAATTTGCCAAACATCAAGCTATTGTCAAACATTGGTTTGACAAAAGAGCAAAGTAGAAGTGTTCAGGATCTCAGACTTGGTCCTATCATGGGATAAAGCCCACGAGAGGAAGAGTGATAATGGAAAATTTGATAAACTCTAGATTGGCCCCTTCTAAATATTAGAAATTTTAGGTGATAACACCTACAGGCTCAAGACTTTAACAAGTGAGGATGTTCCATTGCTAGTCAATGGACAATTCCTCAAACACTACTTTCAAGCCTAGGTAGGTCAGATCAAAACCATGTATTATATGTACACTTTGTATAGTTGTTTGTATAGCTTGCTTTGGTGTGTTTGCTTTGCTTGTGTGTTGTTGAGTCCCTATTTTGGTTAGGCAAGATAGTGCACCTTTCCACTTCAGAAAACTAGTGAAATTATCAGAATTCAAGAAAGGAACATAAATTCCTACATAGGTTTTAACTTCTATCAATTGAAGTACCTTTGATCAGGTCTGTGATATCATGGTCATCAGTGGTAACTCTTTTGTTCAGGGAGATCCTCACAGAATACACATAACAACCTTGGATTTGTTGAAGCCACTAATGTAGTGTTAAGTGAAAAATCTAAAGGTTTGCCCTTGCTATTGTATACACCTAAAAATGACATGACTCTACTTAAATAAATATTTTAAATATTTATTTCATATTCATATTCCTCTATCAATAAATAAATAAATAAATTTATTTATTTGATTCAACCTCTCCCATTTAATTAAATAAATTACATTTATTTAATTAATTTCATCTACATTAACTTTATTCTTTTAAATAATTAAATAATTTTAATTATTTAATTAAATCATCCATTCTTCTAAATTTAAATAAAATGCAAATTTATTTAAATTAAATCTCCACAAAATAAAATATATTTAAATATTTTATTTATTCTTCCAAATTATCCACAAATAATTAAATAAATTATTTATTTAATTATGCTTTCTTATCTTCTAAAAAAATCTTCAAATAAATTCTTCTTGTTACGCAAAAGCAAAAGCTGAGTTAAAGCAACTTTGTTTTTAAATTAGAAAAATATATTCTAATTTAAGAAAAACAAAAACTCATCCTCATCAAGAAAGCAGTTAACTCAACAAAGCTTCTTTTTGAATGACACATGTCCTTCTATTCGCGCACGTTCTCTCGAACATTCTCCTCCGTTGATCTTCTCATTTCTTCTCCACCATTGATCTTCTCTCACACAACTCTATAAATACAACCCTCTTCTTCTTCATTTCATCATCCATCATTTGAGTAAACTTATGCTGCAGGAACTATAGCGCACCATTGGCACCCCATTTTCACACCATTCATCATCCATCCATTTCATAGTGTGTTGAAGCTCATCTTTAACACACCAAGTATCAGAGCCACTTCTCCTTGTCATCTTGAGGAATCGAAGCAACGAAGCAAGCTTCTTGAGGGCAATGTTCATCACCACAAGATCAAGAAAGAAAAGGTGAACAATGGAAGTCACAAGGTAAAAGGTTATGAGTATCTCTCTTCTTTACTTTAAATCTCCTTTTATCTTCATATTTCATTGATGTTTGGGTTTTTATTATTCATTTGATTATTCCCATTTTTACCCTTACATTTTTGGCGCCCATCGTGGGGCTCTTGCCCCTGATCTAACCAAAAATTTGAGTTTCAAGTGACAGGTTCCGTACAGGTTTCCATACAGGATTTTTACAGGTTCAATCGGCGCATCTGAGCAATCCCATGGCACATCTGCAACCTGTTACAGTACACATAGTCTTCTGGTGCATACATCTTCCAAGCCAGTGCATTTGCTCACTGCTTCAGTGCTTTTATAGTTACAACGCATACATCCCTTGTTCCGGTGCCTGCGTAATTCTAGTGCATACATCCTAATACACGATGCTTTTATACCTTCTTACGACACATTTATACCTTCTTACGACGCATTTGTTAAATTAATGCATGTACATCTTCTTCCTGCACTTTTGACACCTGTCTTAGCACATCTGTACAATGACGCATACAAACTCTGTTTCTGTGCATTCAAACTGTATGGCGGCGCATTTGATTTGTCACTATGGTTTTGAGGATTTCTTGTGATTTTTTTGATTAGGCTAATGTTTGTCTTGCATGATTAGAGGCTGGAATAGATCATTTAGCTACATTGATTAATTCACTTAGATTAATTAAGGGAAAAAGTAAAAAAAATTCATGCATGCAAAATCTCACGTAGTCTTTAACTAGGAGGATAGTAACTGAACCATTGCTATATTTGCATATTGCTATCTTTCTTAGTTTAGAACATTGCTATCTCACAAACGGGAATGAACATTGCTATCTTTTAAACACTTCAAAGTTAACAAACGTGTGAGTGCCCAAGTAGATAGCCCATTTAGTTTTTTCCTTTTAACTAGGTTTGGATAAATTAGTGTCTTATGTGTCTATTTAATGACAATAGGCTTATGCTCTCCCCTTTACTGGGTGACCAGAACACCAGACTTGTTATTCCCTTTGTATAACCTTTAGAGGGGCCTGCCCTTGGATGCCCGCCTGTCCAAGTGGGAATGACCCTGAGTGGTAACAGGCTAAAGCCAAGCCCTACCAATCCACTTAAAATAAATTGTGCTTGAGGCGAAAGCCTCCTGCAATGAGTGCTGTTGTGTTACATCGATGACCAAAACCCTCCAAGGCATAAACCTTGGAGGCTAGGAGACTACATAATGGAGAGTAGTGCTGCCGCACGTGTAACCACTCAAACGGCTTCCTTGACTACTTAGCCATTTGTTTAGTGTACCAAAAACCCCTATTTGTTGACACAAAAAGCGGAGCCTTTGAAGCCGCCCTGATTCATGTGATTCTTAGTAGAGGTAGCAGGGACAATCCTAAGGTTCGGTGGGGGTACAAGCCTAAGGAAACCTGGATTTGGTATGCGTGAGAAGTGAGTGCCATGGAGGGGAGCCGGTGCTACCAGATCCTGGAGCTACATGCTTTGAATATGCACAGCAGGGGGATTCAATAAATACTGTCCTATCCAGCCTAGGTTGTACTTGTTCTTGAGTCAAAAATTCCAAAATACAAAAAAATAACAAAAGATAAAAATCAATGAAAATTTCTATGCGCTTGCTGTGTCTTTTACCATAATTGAAAACTCAACATTCAAGAAAAAGACCAAGTTTTCACCCAAAAATAGAAAAATCTTGAAAAATGTTCCAAAATTCTGCAAAACCAAACGAAAAAAATAGAACGACGCTTTTGATTCGACCTGCGGCGCATTTGCATAGACTTGCAGTGCATTTGCTATCTGTTGCAGCACATTTAAACATTACCAAATTGGTGCATTTGATCTGACTTGTGGCACTTTTCAACTCTGTTCCGGCATATTTAATTGCTGCGCATTCAACCCAGAAAATTGTTTCGTACCTTCCAAGAGAAAAAAATTGTCAACTTGTCAAAAACCATTTCAAACCTGTCTCAATTGTTCCAAAATCTGATCAGAATTGTGCAAATCAACCATTTCCCTCTTTTTCTGCACCATAGCTACTTTTCTCCACACTACATCATCCAAATCTCACAAAATTCTTCCAAAATCCAACAAGGTTAGAACCAAGCTATTCTTGATCGCATCACAATCTCAAACAAACCTAGTGAGTCTCCACTATCAAGGATCACTTATCCTTCTCGATTAGAATTCCACTAGTGGCTTGTACAAGACTAGTCCACATCAAGTAAACAGATTTCTATCATCCTTACTTCGACTATCATTTTGTACACCCAACTTGTTTGACACAAATTAGATCTAAGGAGAACCTTGCTCAAACCTTGGCACATTCTAGAACCTCTTGCTCAAAACTTTCAAACTCATTCCATCCCCATCTCTAGTCACCTTGCATGGTCTTAACAAGATTACAAAAATAAAAACAAATTGAAATGGTTGAGAAAACTATCCCAAACTCTCACAAAAGTGATGAGGAAATCTCTATGGAAGAGCTCCTCCAAACGTAGCAAGACCAAAGATTTCAACGCTTAATGGATAGGGTACTTGCCCAAGATCCTACCAAATTCTTTCTACACCTAGCACATCTAGGAGTCAAGCTCCCTAAAGATTTTGACGTAGAAGCTCTAAAAGAATTTGACAAAGAAAGACACCCTGAGGGAAGCACACATGAGGAAATACCCGCAGACAAAAGCAAAGCAACCACTGATTCTATGGATGCCTTGAGTTTAATGACCCAACAGATCCAATCTTTACAACAACAATTCATGGACATGCAAACAGGAGCATCAACTAAGCATTACTCCCTAGAGGATATTTCACCATATCCTTTTGATAGGACCTTGATCATGATACCTTTCCCCTCTAAATTTGAGGTGCCAAAATTTGATAAATATTGAGGAAAGGGTGATCCAAGGGACCACGTTAGGGAATTCAACGCTGCTTGTCTTGAAGTCGCACACAATGATACTTACCTTATATGACTTTTTCCAAGAAGCTTGGGAGGACAAGCCATGGAGTGGTTTTCTAGACTACCACCCGGCATTAGAACATTTAACGAACTTATGGACAAATTTGTCACACTTCTCCTATAATATTGAGCATGACACCTCAATCTTAGATCTTTGTAACACTAAGCAAAAAGGTGGAGAATTTTTCGCCGCCTTCCTACAAAGATGGAGATAGTTGGCAAGTAAGTGCCCACATCAAATGCCTGAAAAACAAATGTTGGAAATGTTTGTCCATAACTTACAAACTGACCTAAGCTATCAGATACAAGTCCAATGTCCTACTTCCTTTAGCAAGGTCATTGAGATGGGTCTAATCATTGAAAAAGATTTAATCGCAAAAGGTCAAATAAAGCTCTATAAGGACACTCCTAGTACCAACACCAACATGGATAAACCAAGATTCTGGACAAAGAAACAAAACATTGTGAATGATGGGGTGGTAGATGCCAAGAATACGGCACCAAAGCAACCAATCTTCAACTTATCAACTCCTCAAAACAATCCCCCACAAAACAAACCAAGAAACACTGAACCACGGTTTACAAATTTTCAACCTAGGAGAAAATTCACACCTTTGGGAGAATCATTGGAAACTGCCCTATGGAAGTTAGTCACAAGTAAGATCATAACGCTTCCAACTGTGTGGGAATATGAACCAAAAGTCAAACCTCCTTGGTGGAATGACAACGACTTATGTGAGTTCCACAAAAACAAGGGGCACAAATACAATGACTGCATTGCGCTCAAATACACTATCCAAGACTTGATTGAACAAAATAAAGTGTCACTTGACAGACATACCTCTAATAGTGATTATCAGGCATTCAAGGATCCTCTTCCCAACTATGAGTAGGGAGGACCTTCCAACCAAAACAACAGTGGATCTAATAATGCAAATTACACAAACATCAGCTTTGACTATGTTGTTAACCATATCTCAAAAAGTGATTCATGCATCAATGTGATCACTATAAACAAAGATCTAGATTGTAACGTTACCACCCGCAGTAATAGAGTTACTCTTAGAGGAGCCTCCACCCCTTCAGCTAATCAATACAGTATCCTGGATCAGCTACATAAGACACTTGCACATATCTCCATTCGAGAACTTCTCCATCTATCCCCATCTCATAGGGCCATACTTGACAAAGCTTTAGCAGAAGCCTCTGTCCCAACAAACCTCGCTGAAGAACAGTTTCAAACCATGGTAGGTCACATTACCTCACCTCACTCTCTATCATTCATTGAAAATAATGATATGTCAATCACCCAACATCATAACGCCTCTCTTCATATCAAAGCCTTCATTCACAAACACAAGATAAAGAGGGTCCTAATCGATGGAGGAGCTGGTTTGAATATTTACACCTTGAAGCTAATCCTTACATTGGGGTTTTTGGAGAAGGCTATAGATCTAAAAAAGAAAATCACTATCAAATCCTATGATGAGGAGAGAACTTCCAAGGGAATTGTTACTTTACCAATCAGAGTAGGACCTATAGTAAAAGATGTAGCTTGCCAAGTCCTCGATATGGAGCTAGCATATAACATTCTTCTTGGGAGACCATGGATACATGCTCTGCAAGTAGTACCATCAAAATACCATCAGTGTATACAATTCCCCTATGAAGGTCAAGAGATCACCATCCAAGGTGACCCCAATCCATTTCAGTATTGTAACTCCCTTTAATCTAAACCTGAAGTGGTGATCCCTAAAAACCATGCCTCTACCTCATCATCATCTCGTGTTGACCCAGCTTCACTTGCTTCCACCTCAAAAGCTTCTCAACCTGACCTCAGACTCAAAGATAAGGGCTTGGGTGAGTACACAATCTCTCAATCCCTTTGTTTGGCACAAGTCCCCTATCTCCAAGATCATATGGAAGACCTACTCTGAGCAAACCCAAAGCAGACAAAGCTACCAAAGGTCTGTTTGTCAAATGGGGAAGCCTTGAAGATGAGAGCGATGAAAAAAATATTCTACAATGGTTATACAAGGATGAAGGCAATTCATCAACACAACAAGACCATCATATTATACAAACTGAACAATATGGTCAAGGATTCCAAATGCTACAAAGAATGGGATATGAAGGACATGGTCCACTCAGTTCAAGAAAAGATGGGATCAATGAACCCATCCAACCTCATACCCTGACGGCCTGAGACACTAGAGGGCTAGGATACACTGGAACATCAAGAACCAACAGAGTAAATAAGAATAAAGGCAAACAACCAGAAACATCTACTAGTAATCTGGTTGAGCAAATTCAGCAACTGCAACTAGGTAGTGAGACCGATTCCAATGAATATGAATGGGATAGCCTCTCTGAGCCATCTTGTGATGAAAAAGGTATCGATGTTGTCCACGAGTATGACCCAACCCATGCAAATGAGAGAGAAGGTCCAAGGGTTAGACCACTAGAGTCTGACACGCGTAATAATGATAGTGAAAGTCGTGAGGAAAGAATGATACCCCCCTTGACGGATCCGCTAATAGAGAGTACCATCATAGACTTTTTCTGTGCTTTTAACAACTTTATCCTAACTATCAACACCATCGAACCAGACCAACCCAATGATCCCTTACCATTAGTGCACCCCAAACTCAAAGGTTGGGACTTATAAGGTACTACCCCTGAGCTCGATACCTTTGAGAACGATGAAGCCATCATAGACTATATTGAGCTTAGAGATCATATACCTGCAGGGGACCACAGAGCTGGCTATGCCATAGAACTCAATGAGAAGGCCTATTTCGGAGAGAGTGCCAAGCCTTTTAGTCTCAAAAATCTCAAAATGAAAGAAAGATCTAATGGTGAAAACTGCTCTGCGGTAGTGTTAGATCATGAAAAAAATAAAAATATAGACGTATTCAACAGTGAAAACCTCTCTGAGGAGCTGAAGGATGGAAGGCTTGAACCTCTACCCAATCTTACACATCAGGAGAGATCTTCAATCTTGATAGAACCAGCAGAGCCAATCAATGTCAGCACAGGTGATAATCCCAGAATGATTCACATGGGACAGTCTTTAACAGAATAAGAAAAACTAGCATTTATCAACTTCTTCAAGAGAAAACAAATCAAATTTGCTTGGACGTATGTAGACATGCCAGGGCTAGATCCACATCTTATAATGCATCACTTATCTTTATCTCCAGGAGCTAAACCAGTAAAGCAAAAACTCAGAAAGATGCACCCACATGTAGCCCTCATGGTGAAAGAGGAACTAAAGAAACTATTGGATGTCAGATTCATCAGACCAATAGACTATCCTGAGTGGGTTTCAAACATAGTACCAGTTGCCAAACTAGATGGCAGAGTCTGAATATGTAATGACTTCAGAGACCTGAACAAAGCTTGTCTGAAAGATGATTTCCCCTGCCAAACATTGACATGATTGTAGATCTCATGGCAGGGCACACCATGCTATCACTAATGGATGGTTTTTCTGGATACAACCAGATAAAAATTGCACCTAAAGACCAACACAAGACTACATTCACATGTCCTTGGGGCACCTATTGTTGGTGTGTTATGCCATTTGGTTTGAAAAATGCTGGCGCAACATATCAGAGAGCTATGACCACAATCTTCCATGACATGATGCACACCATAATGGAATATTATGTTGATGACATTCTGGCAAAATCACTCACAAGAGAAGGACACCTGGAAGTACTGGACAAAATCTTCAAAAGTTTGGAATAGTTTAATGTGCACCTCAGTCCAAGGAAGTGCGTGTTTGGAGTTACCTCAGGTAAGCTACTTGGATACATAGTGTCTGCTAATGGAATCGAAGTTGACCCAGCCAAAGTGAAGGCCATCATGGAAATGCCACCTCCTAAGAATCTCACTTAGCTAAAGTCCCTACAAGGAAAACTACAATCTATCAGAAGATTCATTTCTCAATTGGTAGACAAGTGCCACCCATTTTCTCACCTGCTACATAATAATGTCCCTTTCAAATGGAATGATTCATGTGAGAAAGCATTTCAGCAGTTAAAAGAGTATCTCACGAAGCCACCTATATTGATGCCACCAATTCAAGGTAAACCTCTACTACTGTATATCTTGGCCACACCAACAGCTCTGGGAGCTCTCCTCGCACAACAAAACTATGAAGGGAAAGAACAAGCAATCTACTATATCAGTCAAACACTTGTTGGGTATGAACTGCAATACACACCAATCGAAAGAGCATGTCTCGTTGTGGTCTTCGCCTCACAAAAATGGAGACATTACATGCTGGCACATTCTGTCAAATTGGTAGCAAAAATTGATCCACTCAAGTATTTACTCAACAAAGCAGCCTTTACAGGTAGATTGTCCAAATGGGTCATGCTTCTTAGCGAGTTCAATATCGAATATGTAGACAAGAAAGCAATAAAAGGCCAAGTACTTACATATCAACTGGTAGATGCATCTCTAATAGATGACAGCCCTTTGTGCTTTGAATTTCTAGATGAATGTATCTTTCACATTGTTGGGTCTCAAAAATGCAGGTTTCAAGCCCTAAGAGGATGGCAAGCTCTATGATTAGACTTGCAACATTTTTGAACCAACTAACAGAGTTAACCTAAATGGTTGATGACTCCCTGCACTTTAGGATCTGCTAAACCTAGGCAGGTGAACCTTGAAAGATGAAGCAGATAAAAGGAATGTATGACTCAAATGAATTTAGTTATCTACTAAAAATGGCATAAAGTGTGGAATAGATAAAAGCTTGCAAACTACTTCTACTCCTAATACTGAGATCTGAGATGTAATTGTTTGAATAAGATTTAATGGAATCCTAGAGTGGAATTGGTATGACTAGTGCCTATTTCTGTTGGGCTAATGGAGTCAAGGTGTATATGATATATGATTTTACTTATTGGTTACAATTCTAATTGTTTGGCACTTGTGTTTGTTTATAGCTTGTATAAACGTACAAGAATGTGACTGGCAGACTCTACTTATTGATCCACTCGATCCTACCAGGTTGCTGTGACTTATTGAAAGGATTTTAATCCTTCCTTGAAGGAACCAATCAACAGAATCACACAATGACAGCAAGTGTGTATTAACAAATGGAGTAGATCCTCAATTTGAATAACAAGGCAATATCGAGTTGGAGACAGTATGGCAATCTTGTCAATTATAGGGCTCTTCTTACTAATCCAAATGTTACTTCCAAGTTACTGTAATCAATCAAAAGGATTTTAATTCTTTAATGAAAACCAATTAATTCAATTACATGAAAACGACAAGTGTGTCTCGATGAAACTAGAATATCAACTTAGAAAATCAGGTTCAAATAACAGAGAAATAACAATGTGGAGACAACCAAATAATTGTTTAGCTCAACAAACAATAGACACCAATATTAAATCACCAATTTATGCATTTTTCTCCATTATATAATTTCAAAATATTTTACAATATACAACATAATGTTTTATTTCGGCAACTGATCAACCCCTCCAATTATCTAACTCCTATTTCTGATCATGATGTTTTTTCTAATCTATTGATGATTTTGTGGATATATACATTGCACTTTCAAGGGTTGTGACCCTTGAGACAACCACTCGATGCAACTCTTCACTTAATTAATTATCTTCAACATATTAAAACATTTTAATTTTAATCTTCTTTGTCTTTGAAATAGTCTGTAATCTCTATTTGAGGATAACAGTATTCTGAATTTGCACCGGATGCATTTGTATATGTCTATTTCACTTTTTCAGTAGATACACCACCAGGTTGGATTTTAAGAACATGGGACAATTGCCCTTTAATATTGGATTCATTTTCAGCTAACTATGGGACTTGTATATGCAAGTTTTATTGTTTTGTATCTCATATACATATGCATATGTGGTTGGCCTCTATATTGTGTTGAAATTTCCTTCCTTTCAATCTTTTAATTTGTATATTGTATATCATATGAATTTGGAACATATATACAAATGCGGACCCCATCAGTTTTATAAAACAGCCTTCTGAATTACCTTCAAGTTCAGCTTTTCATCACCTCCTTGTATATCGAATACATATCTTTCATATACAAGCACATACTTTATTGGGTTTATGAAATAAATTGAAATTATCTTCGGATCCGCCTTTGTATATATCCTGTTGTACTACTTTCTTGCACATCGTATACATATATCTCCAACATACATATGTAGTCCCCACCCGATGTATATAATGTTCAAATCTCCAATTATGTCAGGTTTTGTATATTATTTTCTTGTATATTTTCTTTGTATATTTCCATTTGTATGTTATCTTGTATAAGTGCACATACAAAGCATCTTATACAAACCCTCTCTTTACCTTTTATCCCCAACGATGCTTTTTATTCCTTTGTATATCGGGTATGTATATTATAAACATACAAGAACCCCGAACATATAAAGACTTTTCAATATTTAACTTTCTTTTTGCATCCGGTTTGTATCTCTTATTTGCATCCTTTTAACTTGTATATTGGCTTGTATATCGAAGATATACATTGTTATTTATACAAGCCTGATATGCAAACAGTGGAGCCCACATCATTTTTCTGATTGTATCTTCCGAAATGCAACAATACTTGTATCCAATTTTCAGATACAAAGTTGAATACATACAAACTCCTTTGTATCACCTCTTCAGACTTATCATTTTTATAAACATAGTTTACTTACTTTTTGGCTTCGCGATGTATATAAAGTGCAATGCATCTTCCGATATACTTTAAGTCATGATGCATCATTTTAACCAAATTTCAACCTTTCTTGAGTTCCGCATTGTATGTATATTGAAATGTATAACCTGAAACATACATACAATACACGAAACATACAACAATAAAACCTCATTTCATAATCTTTTCGGTTCCGCGACATGCATATAGCTTTGTATATTGTCTTGTATGTTTTATGCATTTGTATCTTCTCACTATTTGTATCTTGTATACATACAAATAATATACAAAACCTTCGACCGTTCACCTTTGTATTTGGTATACATGCATTTTGACCAACATACACTTTGTTTTTTAAGGATCTTGATTCCTCTATTTTCCATTTCAAATCTCTGCTTGTAGGCTTTTCTCAAACAATTCTGTCAAGTTTAATTGTAATGGTTTCAAATGTTATCTCAGAGGATTTCTTCGCCGATGGTTCTTACTCTTTACACTTATCGGTGTAAGTTACGCCAAAGCACTTTTCTTCAATCGGTGAGACATTGGAGTGTCAGAAGCTCCTTAATTTCTCATTCTGATACTCATTTCCTGTCGATGACCATTATTTTCCTTCGCTCTATTGGGTGATCGGTGAGAGTCTCACCAAGCTCCTCCATCGGTATGACTTACACTATCGGGAAGGTTTTCAGAGTATTCTTCGATGGTCTTTCCTTACACCGATCGGCATGACCATGCATTTTTTCTCCGATGAAAGGTCATCGGTGCCACTTTCTTCATCAGTATTCTCTAAAATCATCTCTCCGATCTTTGTTTTCACGTCGATAGCCATTTCAACTAGTTTCTCATGGATCGGTATAGCTAATATAAAAATCTTGCCGATATTAAGAAATTTAGGCACTTTACATTGTTTTGTCATAGGATTTTTTATGGTATATATCAATTGTAATTCTGATTTTTGGTGAAATGTTTTATGATTTGGTCAGGTATGGATGAGTAAGAATACAAGAAAATTTTAAATTTTCTTGTCCCAACAGTCCAATTCTTCTATAGTCCAAAATGTTTCATGTAGACTCAGCTTCAACTTTAGCTCCCTTCAAAGTAGGCCACTGGAGTATATTATACAGGTGTATTTCTGAGTGCTAAAATTAATTTTTCAACATGGGGACCTAAAATTTTGCCAAAAATTGGTATGAAATTTTAGGTCCCAACACACATAACCACAACAACCTGGAAAATGTATTTTGATGGCTCATACACTCAGCATGGATCAGGGGCTGGTATCTTGTTGATCACACCTAGTGGCGACACCATTCCTAAATCATACAGATTACTGTTTCCCTGCACTAACAATATGGCAGAGTATGAAGCCCTAGTCATTGGCATTAAGCTAGCAGTTGAATGGAATATCCAAGAACTTTAGGTATATGGTGACTCACAGCTGGTCATAAATCAAGTAAATGATGACTACCAGATAAAAGATGAGAAACTAATCCCTTACAAAATAATGGTAGATGAATTCAAAGAATACTTTGTCAAGATCTCTTTTGAGCAGATACCAAGGATTGAGAACAAAGCTGCAGACACCATGGCCACAATTGCATCTCTCCTTGATATTCCAGATAATCAATCACATTATGAGTTCTTGGTAGAGCCAGTGTCCTATCCTGCATATGACACCCCTGAATCCCATATCATTTGCCACATTGTTGGAGCTGATTCCCCCCTCTATGGGAAAATATTTGCCTATCTTAAAGAGAATACCTTCCCACCTGATCTCTCTAGTAACCAAAAATGAACCTTCATCCGTCAGGCATCCTGGTATGTCATTGTTGCCAATACCCTATATCGCAGAGGTCTCGATGGTACTCTCCTTAGATGTCTGGATAGTGAGGAATATCAAACTGCCCTAAGTGAAGTACACGACGATATGTGCGGGACCCACTCTAGTGGCCCTACCCTAGCCAAGAAACTCATACGCATGGGATACTACTGAACAACTATGGAACAAGATTCCTATCATTTTGTAAAGAAGTACAAAAAGTGCCAAATCCATGGAAACTTGATACATGCACCAACACTGGAGCTGCAACCATTAACGACTCCTTGGCCTTTTTGTTAGTGGGGACTCGACTTAGCGGGTAAGATCCATCCTCCTTCATCAAGCGGCCATAAATTCATAATCATTGCCACTGAGTACTTTACAAAGTGGATTGAAGCCGTGCCCTTAGCCAATATCATATGCAAGCAGATTACCTCCTTTATCTTGAACTATATCATTTGTCACTATGGTATCCCTTCGTCCATTGTCACAGATAATGGATGACCTTTCAAAAATCAAGATGTCAGGGAACTATGTGACAAATTTCATATCTAGCACCGCTTATCAACCCCTTACTATCCCCAAGGCAATGGCCAGGCAGAGGCATCAAATAAAACTATCTTTAAAATTCTGAAGAAGATTGTCAATGATGCTGGCTGTGATTGGCATGTCTAATTAAATCCCGCGCTGTGGGCCTATTGTACAAGCATCTGCACACCCACAGGTGCAACACCATACTCCCTGGTCTATGGATCTGAAGCCATCTTGCCCATTGAAGTTGAGATCCCATCCTTGCGAGTTTCATTAAAAGGCCTCATATCTGATGAAGAGTACAGAGTGTCCAGACTTCAAGAATTAGAGCTGCTCGAAGAGAGAAGGCAACATGCCTTTAACCACCTAAAAGCCTATCAACAATGGATGTCTAGAAGCTATAACCATAGGGTAAAACCTTGAGTATTCCAAGTTGGTGATCTCCTCCTCAGAGAAAATCCCAGAAATCAGCAAGATCGAGAAAAGAAAGGCAAGTTCAAACCTAACTGGCTAGGTCCCTATGTCATCATTGCAGCCTATGGGTCAGGAGCATATCAATTGGCTACATCTGAAGGTGAACTATTTCAATGATCCTATCAACAGCATACATCTTCACAAGTTCTATACCTAAACCCCAATGCAAGGGAGTCTTGAAAAAATTGAAAAAAAAATTGAAAAAGTGATAAAAAAACATACAAAAAAATTGAAAAAATAGAAAAAACAAAAAAATTGTCCTCTGGTGAAAACCTGGCAAAAAGGTGTCTGGGATAGGTACCATGATGAAAACCTTGCAAACAAGTGTCATGTGTACTTTTAGCTTTCATGCAAATAAAAGCAAGTGGTGAAAACCTGGTAAACAGGCGCTATCTGCAACAAACCACTTCCTCCATCTATTGTAACTTCATGTCTCTTGTGTCCATCATATCATTCATCTGGAAGCAGTCCTTTGAACCGTTGTCAAACTACGTTGCCTTTGAGCTATCACGTAGGCAAGGCCATTCTCAATGCGCCCCTGAGGCTCCGCTCTGCTCCCCTTTCCTTTCTATCCATTCTATCTAGTGTCGTCTTTCTAGCTATCCGTACCATTTCTACATCTTTGCCATCACCTAGGTCTTAGGTCCATTAGGTTCACCCTGAAGTACGTTGCCTTTGTGTCGTCATGTAAGCAAGGCCATTTAGCAATTAGCCCCTGAGGCACTAGGTCAGTCCCTTAGGGTCCGTCTCTCTGTGTCTATTTGTTCTATCGCCCATAATAAGTCAATCCTTATCTAAACTGGGGGCAACTCCTTGACCTAGTTACGGATTTGGATTCTTGAGTGCCACATTTTCTAAGAGGATACCAATAAAGGATGGTGATACCTTTCACTAGACAAGCGTGCACAACAAAGCAGAGCTTACCAAAACAAAAATCTTGGCACAAAACATCAACCTGTCCAAAGTAGAGCACCATACCGAAACACTCAACCTGACTCTATATCAATTATGGCAAAAAGACACATCTAATGCAAGAATGTTTTGTGAATAGGTTAACATACAAAGTCTTGGATTTTTGTCATTATGTCTTCCTATGCTACTCAAGGATTCCAAAAGCTAGAGATGCTATGATGGGGGCGTAATCTTTTTCTTTGTCTGCTGTTTGTGGATCAAACTTTAGTAATGTGACGACTTTTGTCTAATGACATGATCAACAAAAGATCATTGAGGACTTCGGAGGTCTGAGCATGAAAAGGGGCAATTCTTATCTGTTGAAATGCAAGAAGTACTCAGGTCATCTAGATTAAAGTTTGACTAGATGCTTGTATCAACTTTCTATATCAAAATCCATGTAAGAAATACTCAGGTCATCTCGGTCTAATTATACCTAGATGCTTGTATTTTCTTACAACATAATAAATGCCTGATGATGAAATAAGTGCTTCAAAATACTTGCAATATCAAGATGACAATCCACATCCATCTCATGTCCGAAAATCCATATCAACAATGCAATAAGAAAATCCTGTAGTGTATCAAATGAAAGCCTGCATTTCTTCTCTTTCTTCCCTTCTACATATCTATATCACCTCTGTGTCGATTGAGTACATTTGGACATATAAAAAATACAGCATAGTATATCATATCACATGAGATAGTCATTCACATGATTAAATTATTTGCATACATAATAAAGTGCATTAGGTCATCCACATGCATTTGCATTCACATATCATCTCAAAAAAACAAAAACATAGACACATACATATAGAGCTGCATAATCATATCAATAACATGTCACATCTGCATTTGCATAAAACAAATCATCCTACAATCCATCTAGAATGCATCACATATACAAAAGCATCATAAGATAGATTGCATTCATAACATATAAACATAGAACATATGCATGTAGAACAACCATAACTGCATCATCATATAAAAACATCAAAACATGTCCAAATGTACAACATATCAAAAATATTTGTCCATCACTCAGAGTCATCATAAAATGTATACAAAGTACAACAAGATGGTGATACATGTCTCAGGGAAAAAATAGTACATATACAGGATATCTCATCCATAAAAAATGTATACATCAACTCAAAAAATTGGTACAAGTGTCCAGGTCTGTCTAACCCTACTGTCGTGGAGCACTGCTCCCTGTGCTGCCCTCTCCTCTATCTCCCCTTGACTACTAGGGGCCCCTCACTGATCCTATAGATCAAGAGCCACCTGTCCTCTGAGATGCCACAGACTAGCTCCTGAAGCTGGGCGCACGCTAATTTGCTGACACTGCCCCATGGTATAAGCCTCTGTAATACTGAGCCTAAGCTTGTGCTCTGGCAAGCTCACTCTGAACCTGGGCTAGCTGTGTCTGTGTCTGTTGCACCTGTGAAACTAGAAAGTTAGAAGTACCATCTGTACCCATGGCTGCCACTGCTACATCCCTCTCCACCCTCATCGCTCGCACGCTGACCAAAGCTGTGTCTCTCCCTCTGGATATCTCTGATATCTGTCCTGCATCTGCATCTCTCTGAGACTCCACTGCTCTCAGATGGGCCCTCAGTTGCCTAATCTAACCTTGTAACGCCGCAAAGGCCTGCTGCTGTAAGTCAGGCTGTAGAGCTTGCCCTCCCTGTCCCTGCACCTGCTGCTGAGCCACCTTCTATGGTGGCAACATCTATCTTTGCGGTGCCACCTGCTGTACTGGCCCCTGTACCTATACCTGTCCTACAGCCTGTGGTTGCGCAACTACCTGCTACATTGAAAGTCCCTCCCCTAACCTCCTCCTCCATCTTGGTCTGCCACCTCCTCCTCCATCTCCTCCATCATCTCCCTTATCTCCTCTCCCCCTCCTCCATCCTCCCCTCCTGCCAGCTCCACCCTCGTCATTTGAATCCTCCTCGTCTATACGAGGAGCCAACTCTCTAGGTCCTGAGTATCTAGGAAATGGATGAGCGGTGAACCACTCCTCATAGTCAGGTGTCATACCCGCATCTACTATGTCCCTCCTCATAGACCAAGCAGCATGGGGAATCTGTTGGAAGTCTATCAAAGCCTCCTTGTATGATGCCACGGGACCCCACCTATATCTCTCTACATGGGTCCTCGCGAAACATGCCTGCCCCTGTGGCTTGCCCTGCACTTAGCCAAACTGCCTCTGTACTCTGCTCACAATCTGTCACTCCAGTATGTACCTCATCCTACCAATGAGCCACCGCGTCTGAAAATAGTAAGGTAACTCATCAGCCTCATCATCCCATACCTCGTAGTCTAGGTATGGGTGCCAAACAACTCGATCCACATTATCCAGCGGATGTCTCCAATACTCCATCTTTCCCAACTTGTGCTGGGAAATCACACCTGCATAACCATAACCGTAGGGCTCACCCCTCTGCCTATGAAATAAACATATCAGCGGCGTAATGGCTATGTGCTCCCATAACCAAAACTGTAATAGAGACACACTTGTTAACAAATTGGCTCCTTTGTGATACACCAACTGATGCATATCCTTGTATAAGTGTGCTAGCATGCACACACCCCATGCATAATGAGTCCCATCAGTGATCATGCTCTCCAACACCCTCCCCTAGCCAGTCGGAAACCCATGAGACCTCCTATCAGGGCATACTACGCCATCGATTAGCCCCGCCACTATACCCGGGAAGTAGTCATAGCAGTCATGAATGTCCTACCATGAAATCACCTACTCGACCAACTCTGGGTCATCGAACACGTGTCTGCATTCAGCCAATCTAGCATCACGCTGTGATTCATACTCTACCAACTCTCCCTGAATAGGGAGGTGTAGAATCCTATACACGTCCTCCAGAGTGATCGCCATCTCCCTCGTCAGAAGATGGAATGTCCCATCCTCACTGTGGACTCGTTCCACCACTGCAGTCAACAACCCTCAATTTGCGTGAACCTTAGGCATGAAGCAAATATAATGAAGCCCCATAGCACCAAGCGTGTCGTGGTCAATCTCTGTCAACATGTACCGCTGCAACAAGGGCAATGGGAACTACTCTCATGACATCAGCGTATCCCAGATATCCTCCTGCAACCAAGCAAAGCATAGCGTCAAAGAAATCCATATCCAAACAAACCTACTCAAAGCAATCAAACTATCCTATCATTGACTTAACATATCAAATTAATCAAAACATATTATCTCTTGACTAGATTCTCGGCAATCTCAGAGATTGCTTATCAATTGACGCATTGATCCAGGTGCCAATTAGGTTAATTTCATTAAGTCAACTGATTTTCCTAGTGCAAATGCACCGATCTAGGTGGCAAATGCACTGATCCATATCATATGCACCTCTTCACCATGAAGGCACCAATCCTTGACGTGTATGCACCGTTCTGGTATATGCACTGCTTCTTGTGTCACATGCGCCATTCCACAATGGATGCACTAATTCCCAGCCTATATGCGCCAAACTATCATATGTGCCATAAGATGTATAAAATGCACAACTTAATAGCATATGTGCCATTTCAGAGCGTATATGCGCCGAACGGCAATTCGGCACATCTGTCCTAGCTTTTTTCCCTAAGCATTTATTGCCCTAATAAATGACTTTTAGCGAGTTTTGACGAACTACATACTGGTGGTCCTACCTCCGCTGGCTGATCAAACCGTTAGACTCACTCAAACCGGTGCTCCTCACGCGGAATATCCATCTCTTTGTCGACTGCTCTAGCTGCCATACTCTCCTAAGCTCTCAAAGATCAATCAACTAAGGACAAGTGTGCAAATGAATAGAACTTGTGGACCCAGCTCCTATTTATAGCAAGTGAACCATAGCTGACTGTGTGACAACTGTGACTACTTCCCATATCTTTTCCTCCAAACCATGTCCTATTTTTCTCCATCCTAACCTACTTTTCACCACCTTCTTCGTGAGATTGTCCGTCTCATGCTTTCTGCCATCTTCTCGTCCAATCTCCCGAGGGGGCATCCTGTCATTAAACTTGTACCAAGGGCAAACTGGGGCATGTATCACTGTCAAAAATTCTTATTCTTTGAAACAACATGGTAAAACACATTGCATCAAAGAGGGGCAAAATGTATACACCTAAAAATGACATGACTCTACTTAAATAAATATTTTAAATATTTATTTCATATTCATATTCCTCTATCAATAAATAAATAAATTTATTTATTTATTTGATTCATCCTCTCCCATTTAATTAAATAAATTACATTTATTTAATTAAATCATCCATTCTTCTAAATTTAAATAAAATACAAATTTATTTAAATTAAATTTCCACAAAATAAAATATATTTAAATATTTTAGTTATTCTTCCAAATTATCCACAAATAATTAAATAAATTTATTTATTTAATCATGCTTTCTTATCTTCTAAAAAAATCTTCAAATAAATTCTTCTTGTCACGCAAAAGCAAAAGCTGAGTTAAAGCAACTTTATTTTTAAATTAGAAAAATATATTCTAATTTAAGAAAAACAAAAACTCATCCTCATCAAGAAAGTAGTTAACTCAACAAAGCTTTTTTTTAAATGACACATGTCCTCCTTCTATTCGCGCACGTTCTCTCAAACATTCTTCTCTGTTGATCTTCTCATTTTTTCTCCACCATTGATCTTCTCTCACACAACTGTATAAATACAACCCTCTTCTTCTTCATTTTATCATCCATCATTCGAGTAAACTTGTGCTGCAGGAACTATAGCGCACCATTAGCACCCCATTTTCATACCATTCACCATCCATCCATTTCGTAGTGTGTTGAAGCTCATCTTTAACACACCAAGTATCAGAGCCACTTCTCCTTGTCATCTTGAGGAATTGAAGAAAGGAAGCAAGCTTCCTAAGGGCCATCTTCATCACCACAAGATCAAGAAAGAAAAGGTGAACAATGGAAGTCGCAAGGTAAAAGGTTGTGAGTATCTCTCTTCTTTACTTTAAATCTCCTTTTATCTTCATATTTCATTGATGTTTGGGTTTTTATTATTCATTTGATTATTCCCATTTTTACCCTTACAGCTACCATTGCAATTCTCAACCTAAACAAGCAAGTGTCCACACCTTGCAAATGTGATTACATGATCATATCTTATGAAAATTGAAAATAGAGAAGAAAATATATTGAATATCAAAAGAAATAAATACTTAGGCCATCTAAGTAACTCTACTGGCGTTATAGACACCTGTCTGGCAGTGGGGATATACTTGGGAGAATTGCAAAGATAACCTTGCCAGAGCTATGGATGTTTGCTGGCAACAAGGCTCTATCCAGGTTGGCTATGAGGGTTAAATCAAACTATGTAGCTTAATACCTATCACTAGTGTTTTCAACTTGTCTTCAAGATGAAGAAAATGAATCATATGCACACCCTTGATTCCTTCTCATTATATTGTTATGTTGATGAACATGACATCATTCAAAAAGATTAGGATGCTAATGCTTGATGAGAGCTGGAACATTATGTCTTAATTTATCTTCATTTCTTGAATTATTTAAATTTTAGTTGTTTTCTTTGGTGGCAAGTTGTTGTGTGGTTACACAACATACCCCATTTTGCCCTAGCAAAATAGGGACCCAACTTTTTTTCTTTTTCTTGGCTATCTTGTTCTCTTTGCTTTTGGGCGGTATGGTAAAAAATAGTATCAGATGCATATCAGGATGTCACCCTTAACATGTCAGGACCGTAGGATAATAGGTCAATTTTTTAAAGTTTGAATTTCTCATCACAAACCTTGTCAGATGAAAGAGTATAAAATTCTAAGCAGAATTGCTTTTTGAAGCATCCATAAATTTGTTAAAACAAAGAAGTTACACATGGTCAAAGTTTGGTCAACGGGTCATAGGGATATTCACATGGCTATAACATCTAGATATTATCTTAATATCCTAACCTCCGTTAACATCTAGATGTCAAATTTTAATCTACTTAGTCGACTAAATGTCGTATGCTGGATATTGGTTTAGATTCGAATATTAACTTAATATCAAGACCTAAAGGATTCATCCTAGTGATGTCATATCACCAGTGTATATACATATTGCTTACATGATATGGACACTTCATCCATATGGACATTAACTTGGGTAAATATCTGGTTCCTTAATATCATGATCCTGATGATGTCATGTTGTCCCAATCCTATAAAGAACCCCAGGCTTGCTTACTTCATGGGAATATTAACTCGCATGGATATTAATTTTTGTAATATTTGAACATTAACTTAAGATCCATGTTCCGATGACGTCACAATCACCTCGACTCAACATCAAGGATTTATCCTGCGGATGTCATCTAGATTTTTACTAATATGGATATTTCACATTTTTCTAATAACCAGATATTATCTTAATATCCTGATCCAAATAACGTCACACCCTCACTATATAATGAAGGAATTTTGTCCCAGTGACGTCACCCAGATATTGAATGTATAGACATTAGCCTGACTAATATCTGGACCTTATTTTAACATCCTGATCCTGATGATGTCATGTCATCTCAACCTCATGAAGAATGTTAAGCATAGTTACATCATCTGGATATTAAGTCATAAAGATATTTCACATTTGTATTGTCATGACCTTATTTTAATATCCCCATCCCGATGACGTCATGTCATCTTGCTACAATGAAGGGGTCTACTCCTGCTGACATCATCCAAATATTCTCATCTAGATATCCACAAGGATATTCCTTGCAAGATATATATCCTCACATCCTCACGCCTTTTGCCTTAAATTCTAAAAGAAAAGGCCGTTGGCCTTTAAATTTCAAAGTGTGCCAACGGACACTTGTATGAAAATCCCGTGAACCCATTGGGGTAAGATTGTCAAATCTCCCAGAAACCATTAATAAGCCCTAAAATTAGAATTTGGTTAAAATAAAAGTTGATTTCACCATCATAATTAACACAATTGCATTCATAGAGCTTATATTCCCATGCAGAAGATCTGAGAATTTAACAGAGTTGCTACAGTGAGCCTACGACTAGATTTTTGACACAGTAAAGGACCATCTACACATAGGAATTTCGGGTATTCACCTGCATTCATTTTAATTAAAGTTTTGTACAACTAGGTATGTATGAATATGAGCCCTAATCGGTTATCTTTGCGATGATGCTCCATGATTTTGAGCTAAAATGAACATAAAATGTTGAAATGGGATAGAATTTAGGGTTACATATGGATTAAATGTATATTTGAATGCAATGTTTGTTAATCTCGTAGATTTAATAATGCTAATCCTAGTATTACAGAATGCCCTGGTTAAGACATGTCTATGAAATTGCAAGACGAGAAGTCACAACCAAGGATAGATAAGCGTGATGTCGAGTTCAAACAAGATGTTTCCAAAATCACAGAGCACCTGCAACAAACAGGGTTTTGCAGAGGATACACATTGCGGTGCTACATACATCAAACCATTTAGGGCTAGAATCAATGGCTGAGAGGATCATCCCGTGCCGAAAAATATAGTAACATCAAGGATCTACTATGCGACTGGGTTTCCTTATGCCATAGAAGCTCTGGAACTCCTGATTGTATGTACTCAGAATTACAATGTTGTCACCAGAAGAGTTGAGAAGCAGGGAAGGATTTATGTTGACTTGTCTATGGAGAGTATAACTGAGGCATTTAATTTGCCAACATCCAGAGGAATTTATGTGCCAGACCTAGATGCCCTAGCTAAGGAATTCAATACTAATCTGAAAAATTGTAGAAAGGTGATTTATTAGGGATGGAGAGATCCGGACAACAAAACCAAGGTAGTGGCTAAGATGCCACAACATTTGTACAAGTATGATTTTAATTCAGAGGTCTAGTACATGATCTTCATGTTGAGCAGGATGAATGGGATGGCAAACTGTGGAAAATTTGAGCCATGGATGTGCGGCTTGATCAAGATGGTCATTGAGCATAAAGGATCTTGGGTGAACTTAGTTGACAAGGGATGGGAATGAATGCAATTGCACATGCTCAGGTTTTCATGATATGGATGGTTGCACTGGTTTGTGGTCTTTGATTCTTTGATAAGATATCATTCTTTCTCATCTAATGTGTGGGAAACATAGAGATTCTGGGTTCGAAACTTAAGTTTATCTTAGAAATGCTCTGGAGCATTTTCTAGCAGAGTCACCATTTGTTGTACCTTGTACACATGCCCCATTTTGCCAAATGGAGACCCCCTCTTTTGCTTTGGCTTGAAGTCTCAACCTTTCTGCTTTATGATGATGAGAAGGTAAAATTGTGCTTAGAATGCAGGATTTGCTTCAAATTTGAGTTCTTGGCATGTTTGCAATGATTTGATTTCATACATGATTGATTTGGAAGTGTCTTGAGTGGTCTTGTGCTTGAGAAATAGCCATTTGTTGCCTTTTGCGCTAAAATTGCCTTCTACCGACTTACGTTGAAATGGCCTTCCACCGACTTAAATTGTACAGGTCGGTCAGTGCTAAAACTCGCACAGGTCAATTCAATTGAAAATCCCCACTAATGAAGTTAGCACTAAAAATAGGCCTCACGGACCTATGCTGAAAACTGCCTTCACTGAGTTTAGTCAGTCAGACCTAAAATCTGCGCTAAGGTTGGTTGGACTCCAAATCAGCGCCAAAACCATTTTGCGCTAGAATTGCACCTCACGGACCTGCACTGAAAACTGCCTTCACTGACTTTAGTCGGTCAGACCTAAAATCTACGCTAAGGTCAGTTGGATGCCAAATCAGTGCCAAAACCATTTTGCGCTAGAATTGGACCTCACGGACCTGCGCTAAATTTGACCTCCACTGACTTTTAGTCCAGGACACCCAAAACCCGCGCTTTTTAGTATTTTGGGCTAAAAATTGAGTATTTCAAGGAGCAAATTGGATTTTCTTGATGGATTTGAATTGCATATCTATTTGTCACATCATGATGAACATTTTACCAAGTTTGTGTGGATTTTTGGCATGTTTTACGACAATTAATGCTACTGTACATAAAAAGTCCGTGACCCCCAAAAATCTTATTTTTTACAGAAAAGGCTAGAAAAACATGAAATTAAAGTCTGCAAATGGATCCTAATGATTGCAAAAACTTCCTAGATCAGTATATTGGCCAAATGGGTACTTGAAAATGGTAAAAAATGCAGAAAATCATGCAAAAATCACTAGATTTATGAAGTTATCTATAAGGAAGCAACATTGACAATGAGCTATTTTTGACTGATCCATGACTGCAAATGGACATGTTTTGATCCAAATTGATGGAAAATGATTTGTTTATGATGAAATTGATGGTTGGTCTTGTTTATTTTAGGTCTAAGAGCACAAAGGAGCCAACTGGAGCCGTCTTAGAAGGATGAACATACAGAGGTACCCTGTTGATCCAGAGATGCAGAATCAACATTCTATCAACCAAATTGCTGCTGCAAATGCAAAAGGAAGTCAATATAATGTCCAAGATGATAAAGATGAGTCTCAAGAGCTGAAAGACATAGAAGATCATGCCAAATCACTATTGTTCCTGCAGATCCAGTCTAATGTCTAAGTGATCCAGTCCGGAGGTCATAACTCCTAGCTATTTCATCAGAATTCAAACTTCTTGGACTCGTTGGAAAGATAAATTAATTATCTAGTTTGAGCTGCCCAAATATTAAAAGTTTCGAGCCCCCATTCCACTCCGAAGGCCTCTGAAAATGCAATTTACTACGATGTAGAAAATACCAAAAATTATATTTTCGATATTTTCTTAAAAATACCACTCAAATGACCCTGGATTGGATCACCAAGACATGCATACATCTGTCCCAACAATCCAGTCATCAAGAATCAGTCCATCAAGCATCTAGTTGCATATACTTTCACCAAAATACTCCTTTTCATCCAGTCAGCACTTGGAATCCCGTGAATCCACATCAGCTCAAGTTTTCAAGCATCATGTGACTCTATTTTGGCTTTATTAGGCCTTGAAAATTGACTTTTCATCATGTGCAACCAATGGGTATCCATTTTGTCTAGATTTAATGTATTTGTAAGCTATATTTTGTCTTTTTTGTACAAGACAAAGGCAAATCCTAAAATATAACAAACTGATGTATCTCATTAAATGCCATGTAATCTAGACCGTTGGTGTTGAGTTAATCTCCACCGTCCATTGAAAAACTCAGTATGGTGCCTTGTCTATAAAAGGGCCATCCTTTTCTCTCATTTGTAAGTAAGATTAGATACTGAATTGCTGAGACTTTGCCAAATTGTGATCAATACAAAGCAAGTTTTGCAGGTTGTTGGGAATTTGTGTTCTTGTGTTGTCCTCTTTAGTTTTCATGGTTCATATCAATCTGAATTTAATTAGTTGTGTTTTTGCAATGATGGGTAAATGTTAAGATATCTAATGAATGCTTTGGTCCATACTATTAGTGCTTGCTGATGGTAAGTTGTTGTGTATAGTTAGCCTGGGCCCTATCATTGAACATAGTTCGGTTGCACTCCACTAGTTAAGCTGCGCCATTATCCGGGTGTTTAATGAGTGAATTCAATTTGAAAATCATAAGAATCCTTTGAAGATTGCATCATTTCTTACAACATTGTGGGTTGTCTATCCTAGTGAAACAAGGAATGGTTTATTGAAAGTATTTGTCTATCTGCAGCATTTTACTCATTGTGACTATCACTTAGGATCTCTTATCCCTTCTCCCTCTCCTTTTCCTTTTACATTTTATTTGCATCAAGTTGTTAGACTTAGGTTTCATAGCAGTAAACAAATCTCAAATCTACTAAAAATATCATAGGATTTCTGCATACATACTGCTGCCATATTCCATAAACCCTACATTTTATGTAAGACCCCTTGTTGGCACAGCTAGACATATCACCGAGTCATTCCAAGCAAGCTAAGACCTAGCTGTATTATCCTTGGGGCAGTCCTATCTTGGATATGATACCTTTTTCAAGAGAGGTGTGATACCAGCAATCACACCTATGTTATTGTGTGCTAAAACACTCATCAACACTAACCATCGTATCAACAATACCACTTCTACCTAGTGGCACCAGGAGGAGAGGAAGTATTATTTGGAGCTCGACACCTTTTCTTGGGATATATTTCTAGAGCATTTTAGAGTGAGAAATTTCTTAGAACACCATCAACAATGGCATATTGATGAGTTTCATGATTTGAATTAGCGTGGACTTACAGTGGCATAGTATGAGAGTCACTTCCTAAAGTTACTTCAGTATTTGGACTACCTTCGGGATGAGAAACTCCTTGTCAACCATTTTATCAAAGGTCTGAATGCTAGTATATCAGGTTCTATTCACATGGATGATCCTGAGACCCTACGAGTCATTATGGAGAAGGCCTATATTGCAAAGGAGATTCAGGGTAAGACCTAGGAGGCATGAGACCACTCATGGAGTTGAAATCAATTTTAGCAGGACCAGAGTTTCAATAGGCCTCCACTTCCATAGAAGGGAGGATTTAGGTCCACTCCTGCATCTTCGAGGCCTACACAGTAGTAGCAATAGCATCAGGGATAGAGGCCTAGGCCACACTAGGAGCACAGGGTGGACATTCTAGAGCATGCTAGGCGTAGGGCTAACACAAAGATTATCTTCCACAAAAATAGAATGCAAGACTAGCCCATTCACAATAGTCCTTTAGAGGTGGTCACGTTAGCTCTAGTAGACCTAGAGCATAATAGTCTAGCAAGACCCAGCCAGTACAGGTTCAAACTAGGGGCCCTTGTTATGTTTGTGGAGGTGATGGGCACTTGTCTAGAGAGTTTCCTCATGGGTTTGCAACATCAAGAGGCCATTGGGAAAGTGGTTCTAAAGAGATAGTAGGAGCTGTGGGTAAATCCCACTAAGTTTTTGCACCAGTTGAAAACTACCAAGTGGAGCATCAAGCCATAGTTATTGAGGCCCCAGGTACTATTAGTGGACTTCCTATCACTATTTTATTTGATTCTAGAGCTTATGATTCCTTTATTTCCCCATCCATAGTGGAGCGTTGCATGCTAGAGGCATCTAGCTAGGATGATAGGTGAAAGGTTGAGTTAGCTTTGGGGGCCAAGGTGTTTTTAGACTTAGTGGTTAGGGGTTGTGCCTTGGGACTTGGATCTTTCAACACATCAATGGATCTTCAAGTTACTCCTTTGAGATCTTATGGAGTGGTTTTGGGTATGGATTGGCTAGATGCCCATTGGGCTAAGATTAATTGTCGGCATAAGACCATTGATTGTGTTGATGATCATGGTGCTTCAATTGAGCTTGTGGGAGTCCAGAGACCTATCTCCCTTCACATGATCTCCAGTATGCAGCTTAAACAGTGCATGCAGAAGGGTTGTCAGTTATTTGCCATATCAATGAGTGATAGATTAGAGGATGGACCAAAGACTACCTTAGATGATCACCCTATTCTTAGTGAGTTTGCAGATGTTTTTCTTTTAGAGCTCTTTTAGGGATGCCTCCTCTTCATGAGATAGGTTTTCACATAGATCTTGTGCTAGGAGCATAGCTAGTCTCTAGAGCACCTTATAGGATGACTACCCATGAGATTAACAAGCTCAAGCCACAGTTGGAGGAGTTATTAGAGAAGGGTTATATTCATCCAAGCATCTCTCCTTGGGGTGCACCAGTCATCTTCATTAAGAAGGATGAATTCCTTCGTCTATGTGTGGATTACAGATAGTTGTTCACAAAGTGACAGTGAAGAATAACTACCCTTTGCCGAGGATTGATGATTTATTTGACCAGATGTAGGGTGCCAGGGTATTCTTGAAGATAGATCTTAAGTCCAGTTATTCTCAGTTGAGAATTGTAGAGGCAAATATTCATAAGACAACATTTTAGACTAGGTATGGGCACTATGAGTTCACATTGGTTCCATTTGGGTTGATGAATTCCCCTGTAGTGTTGATGAGTCTCATGAAATGGGTATTCCATACCTTTTTAGATCAGTTTGTACTAGTCTTTTTAGATGGTATTTTGATATACTCTCAGACAAAGGAGGATCATGAGGAGCACTTATGTGAGGTTTTATAGTGTTTGAATGAAAAATAACTTTATGGTAACTTGGTGAAGTGTGCCTTCTTTAGATCAGAGGTTTATTATTTAGGTCACATCTTGTCTAGTGATGGTATCTCACTAGATCCATTGAAGATAAGAGCTATTATAGATTGGCCAGCACCTACTAGTGTCACTAAGTTTAGGAGCTTCATGAATTTGGTAGGATATTATCGTAGATTTGTTGAGGGATTTTCTAGGATTGCACATCCCATCACTTCCCTTCAGCGGAAAGGGAAGACATTTGAGTGGACAGAGCAATGTGAGAAAGCATTCTAGACTCTCAAGGAGTATCTCACTAGTGCACTGATTCTTGCACTACATGATCTGATGGCAGACTTTTTGGTGTGTACAGATGCTTCTATAGAGGGTATTGGTGCAGTACTTATGCAGGAGGGTTGAGTAATCACATATGAGTCGCAAAAGCTTAAGACCCATGAGTTGAACTACACCATGCATGATTTGGAGCTTGTAGCACTAGTACATGCTTTGACTAGGTGGAGACACTTTCTTTTGGGACACAAATTTGAGTTACATACATATCACCGCAATCTTTAGTATATATTCCTGCAACCTAATCTTAATGCTCATTAGCAATGATGGATGGAGTTCCTTTGTGATTATGACTTTGATGTGCATTACATCAATGGTAAGGAGAACATGGCTGTAGATGCCCTAAGTAGGAGAAGACATGAGGTCATGTCTATGACTCTAGGCAAAGACTTCAAAGGATGTATTCTCCAATAGCTACTAGAGGATGAGTTGTATAGAGAGGTTTATCAAGAGTTACATTCCCAAAGATCTCTTAAGGGCAAGTTTGTAGGATACACTCTAGATGTAGATGGGTTTCTATGTCATCAAGGTTGGAAAGATGTATTAATAGAGGCTCACACAACACCTTATACAACACATCCAGGGGTGAAGAAAATGCATGCAAACCTTAGGCAGCTATATCATTGGGCAAGCATGCTACGAGACATTACAAAGTTTGTTGCTTGATGCCATGAGTGTCAGAAAGTCAAGGCCAAGCATCAACATCCAACATGATTACTTTACACCCATAAGATACATGAGTAGAAATGAGACACCATTTCCATGGATTTCATAGTTGGTCTACCTTTGTAATCTCGATGCCATGATGTCATCATGGTGATAGTTGACAAATTGACCAAGGTTGCATACTTTTCTCCTATATGAACTACTTATAATGTTCCTGTAGTGGCAAGGGTCTTTTCGGATCACATTGTTAGACTTTGTAGGATTCCTCGTTGGATTGTTTTGGATAGGGATTCAAATCTTCACTTCAGCATTTTGGACCACATTACAACATGCATTAGGCACACAACTTAATTTTAGCATGGTGTATCATCCTGAGATAGATGGATAGACAAAAAGGGTGAATAAGGTATTGGAGGACATGTTGTAGATGTATGTGATGGATCAATAGTCCAAATGGGAGGATTATCTCTATCTAGTGGAGTTTGTATATAATAACAGTCACCACAGTTCTTTGGGTATGACACCGTTCTAGGCATTATATGGAAGACCTTGTAGGACACCTTTGAGTTGGGATCAGATTGAAGACATAGTAGCTATTGGTCCTGATATGGTACACGACATGGAGTGACAGGTGATATTGATTAGACAACATCTTCAATAGGCACAAGATCACCAAAACAAGTATGCCAATGCCAAGAGATTGGGTCAGATCTTCTTAGTTGGTGATAAGTTATTTTTGAGAGTGTGACTACATAAGAGTCCAATCCATTATGGAAAGGGTTTTGAGATAGCATCTCGACTTGTGGGTCCCTTTGAGATTTTGGAGGCAGATAGGGCCTATAGCCTATCCTCTAGCCTTGCCACATAGTCGGCCACGTACCCATGATGTATTTTATGTATTAGTTTTAAGGAGATATGTACCTGATGTTTCACATATATTGGATTGGGGTTCTTTACAGATAGAGACAGATAGGCAAATAGCTTTGGATCCCATTCACATCTTGGCTTGACGAACATTGACCCTTCGAGGATGGGACCTAGATCAGATTAGGGTCTAGTGGGACTGCTATGATGAGGTTTTAACTACATGGAAGGATACTACCAAGATGAGGACACTCTATCCCCACTTGTTTGAGGGCTTCCAGGAGGAAGCCTAATCTTAGGGGGGAGGATGTAAGGCCCATTCATTTATGGCATACTAAGTTGCTCTATTAGTCTTGTTATGGTTGTTATACTTGGACATTGGACTTATTATGGGATACCTAGATAATAGACTATGGATTTTTGGATTATGATATTTGGATAGACTATAGTAGACATTGTTCATTTGATTAGATTAGTTATTTACTTACATTTGTTGATGGTGAACTAGTTATGAGATAGCTTTATCGTAGTTGTTTTTATGTGATGGAGGTATGTCTTGATTGATCATATATGTTGTCTAATTATGTGTTATGGATTATGCTATTAAACAAGTTGAGGTGAATTGAAATTGGATATATGTGTTGATAGACCATTATGATGCATATGTGATGAAATTAGGAGATATTGTGGAATGTTGATTGAAATTGATATGTAATTGACATTCATATGGATTTTGATTATCATTTAGATTATAGATGGTTGCATTGAATATGATTATAATTGGAATTTAATTCAAGTTGCTTCAGCTATATATACTTATTGGACAAATTGACGTGTGCAATTGAGATGTGTAGGTACCTTCCATGACCAATGGAAATTCAGAGGTCAACTAGAAACCCATGTGAATCACCTGTGATGCCTGACCTTAGTTTATATGGGGACTAAAATATTTTGTAAATGTATAATGTGTAATGTGATTTATTTACTATGATTATTTTATTTTTTGAAATTGTGTAAATGTGAGTTGGCATGGGTGATGAGTTGCTTGCTTGTGTGTCTTATTTTGAAATTTAAAATTTGGGGTCACTTTTGAGGGGGTTTAAGAGGTATTTTCATGAATATCTTATTAATTTTAAGTCCCTAGGTCATGTAACTTGGGGTTGGTGGTCTTGGGCTTTGAATTTTTAAAATTTGAGATATTTAGACCACTCCCAAGTTCCATGGGAAATAAGTGGCTTGGGTAAGTTTTGGGAAGAGAGATGGTGGACTTGTCACCATCTCCTTCCATTCTCCTAGGTTTGGGAATGAGGATTTGACCAAGTACCACCTCATCCCAAGGCTTCACACATGTGGGAGCCCAACCTAGGAAGATATTTGGAGAAGAGTGTACAAGTACATGTTGCAAGTATGTACTAATCGATGTTGTCATTGGTGTCAATTGTGTCTTCTAATGAGATTGTTGTTATTTGATTGAGTTGGTGTGTTAAATGATTTGATTTCTTTGTAGAGGTGTTGAAGATGTTAAGAATATGCTTTTGTTGTTTGTTTTCCAAGTGCTTTTGAGAAAATTTGATTAATATTGGAAATAGTGTGTTGAAGAAGTCTTCTGGCTTACAGAATGTTGTTCAAGTTTTTACTCCGCATTTCATTTTTGTTGGAAATATGAGTGTGTGCTTTGTATATGTTGGTTAGAAGCATTTGAAGATGTTAAATCTATAATTTGGTGCTCCGGTTCGGTGTGTAGTGAAAGTTATGTTCACCAGTTTGAGAATAATGTTTGACAATGTTTGTAGTGTGTTTGGGAGAAATTATTTTGCTCCACATTTCTCTACAGAGCGGTTTTAGGTGTTGCAGTTTTGGATGTGTGCTTATAAGGTCCTTATCTATGTTCAATCCAGAAGGTTTGTGATTTTGTGCTCTGGAAGTTGAATTTTCAAGTTGTTGTGTATGACATAAATATTTGAGTTCTCTAGATATACAAGAACATAGTATGCGATAGGTGAATGTTGTTGTGGAGGAATTTGTTGCTTCTCAGGTTGTTCTAGGATGTTCGTGAAATATTCTAGATCATGGTGATGCCTGGCATGTGGTCCGCAAGTTGTTGTTGTGATCTTGGAAGTGTGTAATCAAGAATTCCTTATGTTTAAACCGTTTGGCCGACCTTGGATGTTTGCACTAATTGTAGAGTCACTTTGGTGACTGTGTGAGTGTTGTGTAGCGTGTTTGGATGGATTTAGGTCTAAGCTAAGTTGTGAAGTGGTTTTCCTTCATTCCTTTTCACCATGGGAATGTTTAGGTCTAGACCTAATTTGAATTTTATGAATTAAGATGTGTTGCCGACCTTGAAGAATGATTTCAAGGTTGATGATGGTATAAATAAGTGCTAAGGATTCGTGAGTATGTGCGCACGCGAGGAACATGATATTTGTGATGTGAATTTGATTAAGGCAGTGAGAACTCTCATGTGTTAGGCTACTAGATGCAGTGAGCAGAATGTGTCTACTATCTTTCAGTGTTGCAACGATGATGATGTTTGTGTTGTGGTGAATATTGAGCTTCATTGGAACTAAACCCATGCATTTGTTAGATGCAATTATATCAATTTATCCTTGGTAGTGAGCCTCCTCTTCTTTCTTCTTCTTTTAGATAGTGAGTCCTTACCAATGAGCCTTTGTAATTTGGTATTGCTACTACTTTATATTGTGAGCTAATTCTCACTGTGGTTTTTCCCTTCTTTGGGTTTCCACATAAAATCTAGTGTTGTCTCGTGTTTGGTGCTGTTATGATTTAGTTTTTGTTAGTTGTTTTTCATGCTTAATCATTATAACAAGATTTAAGGTTAATGCGGATCTAAATATTTGTGAGGGTTTGAAAATTTTCATACAACTAATTCACCCCCTTCTTAGTTGTCTTGTGCATTCAATAATTGGTATTAGAGTGAGGTTTGTTTGAGGAGATATTAACAGCTTGAGGTAGATCTGGGATGGCGCACAAGAAGGATGTTCCCCTATTTGATGGATCTGATTTCACACTTTGGAAAGTAAGGATGGAAGCTTTTCTAATTTCTCTTGGTTATGAGATCTAGAAGTCTGTTGAGTCCAATTACACTATACCTAAGAATGGTGTTGTTATGTCATAAAATGTCCCCCTTGGAGTTTTACCTCCTAAGTTTAGCTCCCGGGTCTCTTTTTAGTGATCATGTATATTTATTTTAACTCCCAATGCAAAATCCCCAAAAACTCATGTCAAATGGGGATAAGGGGGCCTCATTGAACTTAACCAAGCCTTGAAAATAGGACCTTGGGCTTGGGTGCCCACGCCCAAGCACTACCCTATTTTTTTAGGGCCTAAATTTTAAATGTCGGCAAAGTGATCGTTAAAGGTCTCCCTTGTCGACATCTCAAGTTTGAATTACAAAATTGAAGTGAGAATGTATATATAAGCATGTTTAGGGTTTCATTTGCAAACTAGAAGATGATTTTGAGATTTTGGTGAACTTATTTTCATAGAGCATTCAAGGCATTCATTGTGTTGTAGAGCAGACTTGTCTTGTTGTGTTTGCTATTGTAGATTTGGCTTCATCTTCTCATGGTGTGAAAGATCTTCATGTCATTAAGGGATACACCTTTAAGGTGATATCTATTTGTGTTTCAATTCATTTATCTTATCATTGCTTTTGCGTCTATCCTAAAAGGACACACACTCTCTCTAACAATGGTGTTGGAAGGCTTGTTAGATTTCTACCCAAGAATGTAGGTGATTGAGAGAAAGCAAAATAGAAATCACATATGAGCTAAATAAATTGTATTCAACTCAAGAGAATGCAAAGCAATACAATAGAATGGGGTTGCTCATATGAGAGAAAGAGGTGGATATATAAAGGATATTCCACCCAAGAGACTCAATACACAACCAATGTGGGATAAAGTGAAAAAGTCCCTAAGTAAACTTAACCTAGTGTGAAGAGAGCTAAAGTAGAGAACATGCTAAGAAATAACTAGATAGCAAAGTAACCTTATTCACACTAACACCCCCCCTTAAGTGCAACTTAGGAGAGAAGATTATTATGCAAATATGCAAAAAGATGCAAAGATGGGTCCTGACTACTAGGCCATGTTAGGTACCCATGTACAAATGCAAATGAAATCTCTCACAAATGGAGAAAAGGAGAAAACCTAGTGGGACAAAACTCCTCCCCAAAAGAGAGATGAAATACAACAATGATATCCATCACAAATCTAATTAATCTCTATCCACACAAAGGATGATAAGAGAGATCATACAACCCCCCATAATGAGATAACCTACTACAACAAAAAAATTGGAAGCACACTTGTGGAGTAACACTGGGATCCTTAATTTGGCAAGTAAGGAAAGATACTTCTATTTGCTAGAAACCATATTAGAGTCACTCAAGGACTCAGGTCAGAATCATGAAAAAGCAATAGCAAACCCGATGCCAAGGAACACTAGAAAACTCACAATTGGCACAACTCTGGAATCTATGAAGCAACAGTTGATTGAGAAATGATCTGGAACTGAAATGATTTGCAGAGAAAATGCAAACCTAATGCATGCAAAAAAGGAAATAGTGCATGCACTAATGAATGTTCACATCAGCCTCCATGAATAAAAATGGCCTTAGATATGTGTGTTTACAATGCTAGAGTGTAGTTTTCCATAGTTTTACAATGTCTAAAATGGACCCAAATATTGAAAGTACAGAAATATCTTAGAATCAAAACCTCAAAATAGCATCATTGTGTAGTTCTTAGAAAAATATCAACTTTCAAAAAAAGAATGACCTCGATCCGAGATCATATGTGAAAGTTATAACCATTTGAAGTTCTAAAAACTGAAACTACCTATTAGATCTGATAAGAAAACATAATTTATAGAAAATCCATACACCAAAATAAAAAATTGTTTGAACTAGCATGTAGAGCACAAACAATTAGCCAAAATCAAAAAAAGAATTTTGCAAATCAGAGGTCGGGAGCCCGAGTTATAGCCTTTGGAAGTTGAACTGCAATTTTCAAAATGCCAATAGAGAGGGGGTCTGCTGTAGCTTTCTGATGTCATTTTTGCAAAAGATATAAGCTGCATGCAAAAAATAATAGATACCTAGATGGCTTTTCGATGTTGGGAACAAAACCCAGAAGGTATTTTTCTTTGTGATGTACAGAAGATGTGACTCTAATATAAAAATGCTTTTAGCACCAAAAAATGACCCCAACAACCAAAAAATGACATGCAAAGACTGAATCAGCTACCTATGACAAACAAAGGCATGCTATAACCTGCAAGATTGATCAGAATAAATAAAATTCAAGCCGATTGTTAGATTTGAGCTCAAAGAGTCTCAAGGAAGCTCCAAAAAAACCTGCAATTGACAAGTCAAAATATGAACCCCCCCAGAAACTAGAGTTTTCTCCACACTTTTCTATTTCTCCAGATCATCAGAAGATGCAAGAGAAGAGCATACTCATATGCTTCGAAAAACAACTCTACACTCTCAGATTCTTAAAAAAAAAATGCTAACCACAACTCACAACCGCTCTGATACCATGTTAGATTTCTACCCAAGAATGCAAGTGATTGAGAGAAAGCAAAATAGAAATCACATATGAGCTAAATAAACTGTATTCAACTCAAGAGAATGCAAGTCAATACAATAGAATGGGGTTGCTCATATGAGAGCAAGAGGTCGATATATAAAGGATATTCCACCCAAGAGGCTCAATACACAACCAATGTGGGATAATTTGAAAAAGTCCCTAAGTAAACTTAACCTAGTGTGAAGAGAGCTAAAGCAAAGAACATGCTAAGAAATAACTTGATAGCAAAGTAACCCTATTCACACTAACAAGGCTTGAATGCAATTCTAGGGCTTGACTGAGGCAAGATCCTAAACACCACAACCCCCAACCCCATTCTTGTGATTGCAGGTGACATGTGTTGTATTATGTGGAGTGGAGTTGCAAAGGTCTATAGAAAAGTGTGAAGATCCCATATCTAAAGAAAGAAGTCTAAAAAGAGCACAACTAGGGCTTGGGCACCCGCACCAAAGCCCTCCAGATTTGCAAAGTAGAAAATCTCTGAGACAATGGTGATTAGTAGCAGACAAGTTTCAGGAATCCATCACAAAAATACTACCCTGGGCTTGGGCACCTGCCCCTTTGTCCCTGACATTTCAGTATCCTGTATCTCAAAATCTGGTATGTATCTAATTTGAATTTAATAAATCTATTTGCAAGCATTTGTCAGAATTTGTCTATTTGTTTACAATTTTGCATAATTAGGGTTTTGAGCATAATCAGGCTAAAGGTAACACATTAATAAGCAATTTCCAAATTTCTATATCATTCCAAGTGACAAATAACTTGTAGCTGAATCCTCTTGCAAAAGTTGTGATTCTACTCAGTTAAATGTCCTTGAATATATGTAGTGAAAGGAGGATCTAACTAAACTATACCTTAAATCAACAAACCCTCTTTTTCTACATTATAGGTGTAAGCATTGCAGATGAAATCAAAGTTCGTGAAATTGATGGTAAGGCAAAACATGCTCTCTTAAGTGGTCTTACTAATTCTGAATTGGTGAAAGTCATGCATTTGAAAACTGCTAATGAGATTTGGAAAAAGTTGAAAAGTGTTTATGAAGGAGATGATAAGGTCAAACAAGCTAAAATATAGAATTTGAAGCTCATGTTTGAGACCATGTGAATGTCTGAAGATGAAAACATTACAATCTACTTTGAGAAGGTGGATGAAGTTGTCAATGGCATCAAAGGACTTGGTGGAAATATAGATGATAAAGAAGTAATATTGAAGGTACTCAAAACTCTTCCTAAAGCTTATAGTCATAAGGTTTCTGCTATTGAAGAATTACAAAATTTGAATCAGTTTACCAAAGATCAGTTGCTTGGCACCTTAACTGCATTTGAAATAAGAGAGTTTGGTAGAACTAGTGGAACTGCAATGCATGAGATTACTTTTAAGGCTGGAAAATTAGAGAAGACTGTGGAATCAGATCCAGAAGACCTTGATGAAGTGGAAGCTAACTTTGTGAGAAGGATGAAAAAGGGTACTAGAAAGTTCAGTGGTAAGTTTCCTTTTAAATGTTTCAATTGTGGAAAAATAGGTCATTATGCTTCAAGATGTCCAGATAAAGCTCTGAGAATTAAGAATAGGGAAAGCAAAGGTAAGATGGTTAAGAAAAGTTTTTGCTAACTCTAGAAGCTATGTGAAGGAAAAGGGTCCGGAAGAAAGCACTAACCCTAAAGGCACTATAATGTCTTCTTTTCATGCTAGGAGTGAAAAGGATGACTGGGTCATTGATTGTGGATGCTCAAATCATATGACAGGTGAAAAGAGTAAGTTTTTTAAACTTGAAAAATATGATGGTGGAGTATTAGATTTGGTGATGATGCAACTACTAAGATCTATGGAAAAGTTTTAATAAGTTTTGATGGAAAGCACAATATTGATGATGTTCTTTATAAACCCATAATCTTTTGAGTGTTGGATAGATGTGTAGCAAGGGTTATAATCTTATGTTTCAGGATGATGGCTATGATATCAGAAAAAACTTTGGAAAAGTGATTGCTATTGGATAGAGGACTGGTGGAAATGTTTATCCTCTCAAAGGTGGTGATAGTTATTGCTTTATGACTCAGATCAATGAGAGTTGGCTATGGCATAGGAGATTGTGTCACATCAATTTTGATAGCCTAGTAAGAATAAGTTCAGTTCAAGCTGTGAGAGATCTGCCAAAGATTACAAATCCTATCAATGTTGTCTGTAAGGAATGTTAGTTTGGAAAGAAAACAAGAAGAAGCTTCAAAAGAAAGGATCATTCATCTACTAGACTATTGGAATTGGTACATACAGATCTTTTTGGTCCTACCAAAGTAAGGAGTTTTCAAGGTGACAGGTATTTTATGTTATTTATTGATGATTGTTCTAGAATGACATGGGTCACTTTTCTTAAGGAAAAATCATAATCCCTAGATAAGTTTAAAGCTTTTAAATCAATGGTTGAGAATGAATTGGATATGAAAATTAAATGTTTGAAGTCTGATAGAGGTGGAGAATTTACTACTAATGAGTTTAACATGTTTTGTGATAATCATGGAATAAAGAGCCACTTATCTACCCCTAGGACTCCTCAACAGAATGGAGTGGTTGAAAGTAAGAAACAGGATTCAGTATGTTTATCTACTACAGAGGCAAAGTACATTGCTACAGCATCATGTTGCACACAGGTGTTATGGATGAGACAAACCTTGAAGAATATCAAAGTTGTGTATGATGATCCAATTTCCATTTTCTGTGATAATACAAGTGCTATTAACATTTAAAAGAATCTGGTGATGCATTCAAGGACAAAGCATATTTCAATCAGGTATCACTTTTTGAGAGAGAAGGTTGCAAAGAATGAAGTGAATCTTGAGCATGTGCCTACAAAGGATCAAGTTGCTGATATATTCACTAAAGCTCTTCTTAAGGATATATTTGAGTATCTCCAAGAGAAGTTAGGGGTTATTGCCCCTCCTTCTTTGAACTAGATGCATAAGGAGATGCATCAGTCTAGTGGATTTCAAGATTCATTCTTTTCTAGACTGATATTTGAGGCTACCTCTTAGGGGGAGCAGGTAGTGGTCATGATGATTGTTGCAGTCAGGGGGAGTAAGAATTGATATAGTTTGGTGTGCACTCCTAAGGGGGATTATTCAGAGCAGTGAAAGAATTTGATGCAGAGACACACAGCAAAAGCTTACAAACAGGGTGAAAAACCCATTAAACCCACCAAATAGCTAATTCTTCTTTATATCGGCAAGATATCTCTCTTGTCACCTGCCAGCATCATCATCATATTCGGTGAACACAATTATCCTCCTGATAATCACTATTCACCTTACCGCTAAACTCTATCTGCAACATCATGAAGTTCGGTATCTATCAGCAGCATCATGATGTTCAGCATCATCTTCACCTTTTATCAGCAGAATATAAAATATCAGGTTCCTCCCAAATATCCTGATGATGACAACCTCATGCACCTCTCTTCAGATGCTTACGTCACCTGATATTCGACCCGCTTACAACACCAGCATCAGGATATAACTTATTAGGTTATATTGACACATCCTGATGACGATGCCCAACTTTATGCAAACGACGAATATTCCAACAGATATTCCTCCTGTGAACTCTTTGCACTGATCACCCCAATATCCTACGCCTATGCCAAAACACTTGTTGTCGGCAGGATAAAACTTGATCAGGTGATATTCAGAAATGTCCTGATGATGATGACGTCACATGCACTATTACTTCCTCTGATGTCGACGTCATCTGGATATTTGACTCATTTACATACTCCATAACAGGATATGAATTGTCGGGTTATACTATAATATCCTGATGATGATCCTGAGGTCTATGTGAACCTCAGCTACCCGATGTTCAAACAAAAGATGATCCTCCTCCTTTCTTTGGCAAATGTGACTTTGACTCGCCATTGACCCATTTGATTGTACCTTCACCCGCATGTATGTTTCAGCATACAACCATGACATGCGGATGATGAATACACACGAAAAGATGATCCTGCAGATGATATATATAGGAAATATTTATCCAACCTATATCAACCTGATGCCTTCAAAACATGCATTCTCCACAAGTTCCATGACCCAATTTAGGATGCGATATGTACATAGATGCAAATGCAATATACACAATCTATAATGTCACATGCAAATGCTGTATATCCGCCGAATGTATCCAAACACGGATTTCACACAGAAAACCTGTCAATCAGGTTGGATCACCGAATGTATCCAAACACGGATTTCACACAGAAAACCTGTCAATCGGGTCAGATCACCTCCTGAGCAATTCAAGGTTAGAATTTATTCTTCAAAACCCTAGCACATGAGGATGCTAGGATAACTCACAGCATGCTAACAATCGATCCCAGGAACATGAAATGCATAAACAGAAAAACAAAGATGCAAACTAAACTACTGTACATGTCCATTCCACCGATTTAGAGAATCAACCGGTGGAAGGGTTGAATGAATCCATTTCGCCTGCAATAAGAGAATCAACACACAGATAGCTTGTAAACTAGATAAATGAAACTGATGGGATCTCTTACTTTCAATAACAGAAATGCATACAAGATTCACAGTCTCACTGTGTCACAAATGTCTCTACTTCTACTATGCTAAGAACTCACCAAACTATCAACTGTATCTACTCTCTCTAAAACCAATTGATCTAGGGCATAAATAGTAATCCTTCACGAGTACTACCAACTCGATTCCCAGCGGCTAGGAGCTTCCAAGTGGCTGGGAGGAGATAGCTAAGACAGCTAGCATAACAAACTTCTAACTAACCTGCACATCCTCCTAGATAACTTAAAACATACGCATTGGTCCAATGGACCTTATTACATCATGAAGTCAACATACTAAAAATAGACTTATTGAAGGGGTGCTCCTGCACCATACTCCCCAGAAGAAGAAATCTCAAGTCCACTTGAGATGAGAGTATGTAGATCTACACCATGTGTCTGGATCTGCTCTTCAGTCATCCACACTGCTTCTGAATCAGGTCTGCCCTGCCAAGCAACCAAATATTCCAAATAGTTTTTATTCTGGGTCTTCTTGATCACTCTTGTGTCCAAAACCTTCTGCAACTGTGGTGGATCATGTTTTGGAATGTCATCAGCTGCTGTATCCTATAGTAGGTCATGTGCTACATCTGGATTATGCTTGTATGGAGTTAAATCACATACATTGAATATAGGTGAGAAACCAAGATCTGGAGGGAGTTGTATCTTATAAGCATTATGTCCATGCTTTCTCAAAATCTGACATGGTCCAATCTTCCTCTGCATGAGTTTAGTATATTTGCCCTTAGGAAGTCTTTCCTTCTTCAAATGAACCCATACTAAATCTCCAACATCAAACTGTACATCCTTCTTCTTTTTATCAGCATATTCTTTATACTTCAAGGTAGTTTGTTGTAGCTAGGTCTTTACTTGATCATGAACCTCTTTTATGGCTTCTACAAAAGCTTCTCCCTCTGCACTAATAGGGTCTGCTGCAGGTAGATCTCTCAATTCCAAAATTCCTCTTAGATGCAGACCATACACTATCTGAAAAGGTGATTTCCCTGTATTCCTATTGACAGTATCATTATAGGAAAATTCTGCCTGAGATAGGATAGTATCCCACTTTTCTCCATGCTGTTTTGTCAAACATCTGAGCAAATTCCCTAAGGAACGGTTGACTACTTCAGTCTATCTATCCATTTGAGGATGATATGCAGATGAAAAAGACAAATTTGTGCCCAGTTTCTTCCAAAGAGTTCTCCAGAAATGAACAATAAACTTCACATCCCTATCTGACACTATGCTCAATGGCAATCCATGTATTCTGACAATTTCCTTGAAAAATAAATCTGCAATATATGAAGCATCAGTAGTGGTTTTCCATGGCAAGAAATGTGCCATTTTGCTGAATCTGTCCACTACAACAAAAACACTGTCAAATCCTTTCCTTGTCCTTGGTAAACCCAAGACAAAATCCATACTTATGCTTTCCCATGGTCTGGAAGGAATGGGTAAAGGCTGATATAAACCTGCATTAGTTGATCTTCCTTTTTCTTTCTGATATATCACACATGTCTCTACAAACTTTCTGACATCTGATTGTAACTTAGGCCAATAGTAATGTCTTCTAACAAGACCAAGAGTCTTATCCAAACCAAAATGACCTGCCATAGCTCCACAATGTTTCTCTTTAACTTCTCTTCCACTTTTAATGCCAACTGAAAACATTTCTAAACTGTATTTGGATTATGCAGATTCAAATCTTCCTGAATGTTGAACCTTAATCCATTAAGGTATCTGGCTACCTTTTCTTCCTCACTTTCTTTTACCTTTGTCTTCACACAAAGTTTCATGAATTCCTTTGTATATGAGCTAACATCTAACTCCTTCTGCTTTAGGTTTTACTTCCTCTTATGCAATTGGATATTGTAATCCAATGGAACATAGGCTTCCTTCACTAAAGCCATCATCTTCTTCCATGTAGCAACTCTACACTTTCCTTCTTGTACTCTGTCATCTTGGACAAAATTCCACCATGTCAATGCAGCTTCTTTCATCTTTGATTGGCTATCTTCACTCTCTATTGTTCTGGTATCTCCTCTGTCTCAAAGAAATTATTTAGGGAGTCTATCCACTCCATCACTGAATCAGGATCCATCTTTCCTGTAAACACTGGCAAATCCAGTTTCACATCCATGGTTCTCCTCTCCATGGATTTGAGGGCATTAATCAAGGGTCTCTGGTTTGCAGGAACGACTTCCTCGTTCCACCTCGGGATCTCTTCTTCTTCCCTATCGTCTTCTTTACCAGAACCTAATCTGTCCCTCAACTTCTCCAATTCATCCTTCAATTCCTGATTCTGAGCCTTCACAGCCTTGCTCTCGGTAATCTGCTTCTTTACCAGAACTGCCAACTCAGCGTTGGTCATCCTTGTCGGGAACTCTGATGTTCCTTCTTCATCTGACATCTTGTATTTCTTTTTCTTCCCAAAAGATTTTTCGATAGCTCTGATACCACTATGATGCAAAGCCACACAACAAAAGCTTACAAACAGGGTGAAAAACCCATTAAACCCACCAAATAGCTAATACTTCTTCCTATCGGCAAGATATCTCTCTTGTCACCTGCCAACATCATCATCATATTCGGTGAACACAATTATCCTCCTGACGATCACTATTCACCTTACCGCTAAACTCTATCTACAGCATCATGAAGTTCGGTATCTATCGGTAGCATCATGATGTTCGGCATCATCTTCATCTTTTATCAGCAGGATATAAAATATCGGGTTCCTCCCAAATATCCTGATGATGACAACCTCATGCACCTCTCTTCGGATGCTTACGTCACCTGATATTCGACCCGCTTACAACACCAGCATCAGGGTATAACTTATCAGGTTATATTGACACATCCTGATGACGATGCCCAACTTTATGCAGACGATGAATATTCCACCGGATATTCCTCCCGCAAACTCTTCGCACTGATCACCTCGATATCCTACGCCTATGCCAAAACACTTGTTGTCGGCAGGATAAAACTTGATCGGGTGATATTCAGAAATGTCCTAATGACGATGATGTCACATGCATTGTTACTTCCTCCGATGTCGACGTCATCCAGATATTTGACTCATTTACATACTCCGCAGCAAGATATGAATTGTCGGGTTATACTATAATATCCTGATGATGATCCTGAGGTCTATGTGAACCTCAGCTACCCGATGTTCAAACAAAAGATGATCCTCCTCCTTTCTTTGGTAAATTTGACTTTGACTCGCCATTGACCCGTTTGATTGTACCTTCGCCCACATGTATGTTTCAGCATACAACCACAACATGCGGATGATGAATACACACGAAAAGATGATCCTGCAGATGATATATATAGGAAATATTTATCCAACCTATATCAACCTGATGCCTTCAAAACATGCATTCTCCACAAGTTCCATGACCCGATTCGGGATGCGATATGTACATAGATGCAAATGCGATATACATAATCTATAATGTCACATGTAAATGCTGTATATCCGCCGAATGTATCCAAACACTGATTTCACACAGAAAACCTATCAATCGGGTCGGATCACTGAATGTATCCAAACACGGATTTCACACAGAAAACCTGTCAATCAGGTTGGATCACCTCCTGAGCAATTCAAGGTTAGAATTTATTCTTCGAAACCCTAGCACATGAGGATGCTAGGATAACTCACAGCATGCTAACAATCGATCCCACAAACATGAAATGCATAAACAGAAAAACAAAGATGCAAACTAAACTACTGTACATGTCCATTCCACCGATTCAGAGAATCAACCGGTGGAAGGGTTGAATGAATCCATTTCGCCTGCAATAAGAGAATCAACACACATATAGCTTGTAAACCAGATAAATGAAATTGATGGGATCTCTTACTTTCAATAACAGAAATGCATACAAGATTCACAGTCTCACTATGTCACAAATGTCTCTACTTCTGCTATGCTAAGAACTCACCAAACTATCAACTGTATCTACTCTCTCTAAAACCAACTGATCTAGCGCATAAATAGTAATCCTTCGCGAGTACTACCAACTCAATTCCCAGTGGCTGGGAGCTTCCAAGTGGCTGGGAGGAGACAGCTAAGACAACTGGCATAACAAACTTCTAACTAACCTGCACATCCTCCTAGATAACCTAAAACATATGCATTGGTCCAATGGACCTTATTACATCATGAAGTCAACATACTAAAAATAGACTTATTGAAGGGGTGCTCCTGCACCAGAATTGATACCCTTTGTCTTATTTATTAGCAAACTTTACCTTGTTTGAACTATCGCCTTTTCCTTTCCATCGGTAAAAGTTCCAAAACACAAACTTTTCTTTCAAGCTTTCTTTTCTTTATCAATGCCTTACATCTTCTTTGTTGGTGAATCAGGGAAATAGCTAACTTGCAAACTTACTTCCCAAAATAGAAGGTTTTTCAATGAAGATTTTCACGATAACTTAGAATCTTCAACTTCTAAACATATCCTTGTCTTCAAAAACTCTTCAGTTAGCAAAATAGTCAAACCACAAACTTTGACTTCCTCTAACACTTTGTCATCAACTTCTCCTTAGTTACTGAAAGAACCAAACCATGAACTTACTCTTTAAGCCCTTTGTTGCCCAGTTGACAAATTGAAGAAATATCGAACTCACAAACTTCTAAAGACTTTAATCTTTTCCTTTATTGGTGGTATTCCAATTCTTCAAACCAAGGTGACTTAACTTTACAACCTTGCCTTCTCAAGCCTATATTGTCTAGTCGGCAAATCGAAGAAAAACAAACTTGCGAACAAGTTCACAAAACAAAGACTTTGTTGATATCATAAGTCTTTTTACTTCAAATACCTTTTCTCCATGCCTTTGTCACTCGTTTGGTGAATCGGCAAAAAACCAAACTCATGAACTAGTTCTCAAAAAGAAAACTTTACTTATTAACTTAAACTTTTTATTTCTTCAAATCCTTCAACAAGAAAACACTGTCTTCCTCCTCTTCTATCGGTGAATCGCTAAATCGGTGAACGATCAAAACTCAAAACCGGTGAACTTGCAAGTTTGCAAACCAAACTTTTTACCAATTAAGGGAAAAACTTAATGCCTTAGTGTTTTTCTTTCCATTCTACCTTAGACACTTTTGCTTCTATTCACTCCTTCTCTGCCTTAGACACAAAACTAATGCCTTAGACATCAACTTTTAACATCAATGACAATATATATCAACAATCTCCCCGTTTGTAATTGATGGAAACACTTATGCATAATCTATTCTTAGTGTTGCTCTAATCCTTCTGCAATAGTGTTGTCCTGCACTATCTCTTCTACTTTTGCTCCCCCTTACTTCAATTCTCCCCCTTTGACATCAATGGAAAAGGGAGGTAAATGACCTCTTTTCTAACAGTAACCTTCTATTGCCATCTATCTACCTACTCCTCCTAAGAGGTAGTCACTGTCAAAATAGGGATGAATGATATGCCTTGAGTTGCTCTCCTTAGATAGTGGTTATAGCTGCACTTCTACTTGTGATAAGAAGGAGTAATAACTCCTAGCTTCTACATGATATATTCAAAAGTATCATTGGCAAGTGGCTTTGTGAAAATATATGCAATCTAATCTTGTGTGGGGACATACTCCATTTTGACTTCCTGATCTGCAAATTTTTCTCTCAAGAAATGATATTTAATGGAGATGTGTTTTGTTCTTGAGTGCATCATAGGATTCTTTGAGATATTGATTGCACTTGTATTTTCACAAAGAATGGAAATAGGATCATCAAACTCTACCTTTATATCCTTGAGTGTTTGTTTCATCCATAAAACTTGTGTACAACATGAAACAACAAAAACATATTCTACCTCAGCAATGGACAATGTGACTAAATCTTGCTTCTTGTTGAGCCATGATACTAACCTATCACCAAGGAAGAAAGTTCCACCACTGGTGCTTCTCCTGTCATCTATATTTCCTACCCAATCAGCATCTGTATATGTTTTCAAAGTAAAATCATTATCTCGAGGATACCATATCCATAATCCATAGTACCTTTCAAATATCTAAAAATTCTCTTCACAACTTGAACATGTGATTCCTTAGGAGCACTTGAAATCTAGCCACTATGCATATTGCTTGCATGATATCTAGTTTAGATGTAGTTAGGTACAGTAAGCTACCTATCATATATCTATACATCATATGATCTCTATTAAGTGATTCATCATTCTTGCTCAACTTGCATCCTGTCATCATGGGGTACTCACTGTTAGAAATATAAGCAGTGCAGAATTGAAATAATAGTGAATTAACAATAAAATCACAAAATAGACAAGACATATTTACATGGAAAACCTAGTAATGTATCAAGAAAAAACTACTAAGTACTTTCACGAGGTTGATGAATGAGGTTTTGAAGAAATTCTTTGGTAAGTTTGTTATTGTATGCTTGGATGATATTCTAATTTTCAGTAAGACAAAGGAGGAACATTTGTGGCATATCAGACAAGTGTTGCATAGGTTGAGGGAAGAGAAATTGTTGATAAATATTAATAAGTATAGTTTCATGAAGGAAGAACTGGTATATTTGGGATTTGTGATTTCTACAGAAGGATTGAAGATGGACCCTGAGAAAATTAGAGAAATTGTTGAGTGGCCAACACTTGAGAACATTGGAGAAGTGAGATCATTTCATGGGTTAGCAAGTTTCTACCAGAAGTTCATGAGAAATTTCAGTTCATTATGTACACCTATGACAGAGAGAATGAGAGGTGACATAAAGGATTTTAAGTGGACATCAGGAGAAAATAGAATCTTTGAATTGTTGAAGCAGAAGGTGATAGAGAAACCAATGTTAGAATTGCAAGATTTCAAAAAAGTATTTCAAGTAGATTGTAATGCCAGTTGAAATGCAATAGGAGCAATGTTAAGTAAAGAGGGAAGACTAGTAGAATATTTCACTGAGAAGTTAAATTATGCAAGGAGAATATATTCAAATTATGATCAGGAGTTCTATGCCATAATTCAAGCTTTGAAGAAGTGGAGACATTACTTGTTGCCTAAGGAATTTGTGTTGTATACTAATCATCAGGCTTTGTAGTATTTGAACAGTCAATGAAAGTTGAATCAGAGACATATGAGATGGGTAGAGTTCATGTAGAGTTACACATTTGTATTGAAGCATAGGAGTGGGAAGTCAAATAAAGTTGCAGATGCATTAAGTAGTAGAATGAATTTGCTGACAAAGATGAGAGTAGAAGTACTAGGATTTGAAGAACTGAAGCACATGTATGAAGAAGATCTTGATTTTGTAGAAGCATGGAAAGCATGTAAGTAAATTGTTGTGATAGATAGAAGTAAATGGTTGGACTATTTCATTCAAGAAGATATGTTGTTCAAAGGAAATCAGTTGTGTATACCTAGGAGTTTAATGAGAGATAATTTGATCAAGGAGAACCATAGTGGTGGATTAGTAGGACATTTTGGGATTGACAAGACAATAGCTTTGGTAAGTGAACATTACTTTTAGCCTCAGATACATAAGGATGTAAGGAAATTTCTTCAGAGTTGCAGAGTTTGTCAAGTAGCAAAGGGGAGTAGTCAGAATACTAGATTATAGAAAACTTTGACAGTACTGGGGAGACCTTAGGAAAATATAAGCATGGATTTCATATTAGGTTTGCCAAGAACACAGAGGGGATATGATTCTATATTTGTAGTAGTGGAAAATTTTTCAAAGATGGCACATTTCATTCCTTATAAGAAGACAAATGATGCAATGCATGTTGCTAACTTATTTTTCAAGGAGATTGTGAGATGGCATGGATTACCTAAGAGTATAGTTTCAAACAAGGATACAAGATTCATTGGATACTTTTGGAGGACATTGTGGAAGAAGATGAAAATAGACCTAAAGTTCAATTCAACATTTCATCCATAGACAGATGGACAAACATAAGTGGTAAATAGGGGTTTGGGTAACTTGTTGAGGTGTTTAGTAGGAGATAAGATAGGAAATTGAGATCTAATTCTACCACAAGCAAAGTTTGCATACAATAATTCAGTGAATAGGAGTATCGGGAAGACACCATTTGAATTTGTGATAAGAATACAACCTAGAGGAGTAGCAGAGCTGAGAGACATCAATATGGAGAATAAGAGAAGTGTAGAAGCAGAAGAATTCATAGGGTACATGGAGACACTACATAATCAGGTTAGGAAGCATTTGGAGGAGATGAGTAATAAGTATAAGGAGCAAGCAAATGTGAAGAGGAGACACAAAGTATTTTCAATTGGAGATGAAGTGATGGTATATTTAAGAAAGGAGCAATTTCCAGTGGGGACATACAACAAGCTAAAGATGAAGAAGTTTGGACCATGTAAGATACTTAAGAAGTTTGATTCAGGAAATGCCTATGAAGTGGAGCTACCAGAGACATTTAGTATATCACCTCTATTCAACATTGCAGACCTATATTAGTACCATAAGGTAGAATCAAGTGATAGCATTGAAGATGGTTTGAAGAATTGGTTACCACAACAACCACCAAAGCAGATAGAGAACATCTTGGATAGCAGAGTGGGACGCAGTACCAAAGGCAAGCAATACAAATAATATTTGGTTAAGTGGAAAGGAAGACCAGAAGAAGATTCAACATGGATTTCTCAAGCTAAGATAGATCACCTTGGTTTTCCTCTAGCCCCCCAAAAGTGAGGGACTCACTTTTTCAACAACCCTGGGTGTCTGATACATGAGCATCCCAGGTTGCAGAGAAATCTTGCATTAACCAAAAATATTTGTATTCTTTCTTTTCTTTCATTTTAGTTTAGTTCAGTCATTTGTGGTTTCAGCATTTTGTACCACATTTCATTGTATTTTCATATCAAAGTGTACAAAGCAAGGTTTACCTTCTATGCCATGTCATCTACATCATATTAAAATTTCAAGCCATTTGGATTTGTCTACTAAAAGTTATCGCTATCAGAAGATCATCGGTTACCTCAGAGCAGAGCAGTCAGTGTTCAGTTGAAGCCTAATGGATTGTGGAGCAATTCCGTGACTTACAGAACCTAATGAAACATCATTCAAGGTAATTTGGGACCTAGCTGACCTTCATGGAGAACTGCATCAAGTTTCCATCATTTTCAGAGCATTGTTGAGTGTTGGATGCTGACCTATTTGTTTCTACATGTTTCATCAACATGTTTGAGGTTGGAGATCTTTCAAGTCTGATGTGGAGGATCCTTTTAGTCTGGAGATGGTATATAAGCATGTCTTAGATTCATAGGAAACCAAGTGAATCATATTATGATGTTTTAGTCTTTGATCTGTAGATTTGTGGAAGGTACTTCAGAGCCACATCTTTCATGTATGTTAAAGTTTAGGCCTGTGAGCCCTTTGATTGTAGCTCGCATATTATCAGCATATTAGAATTGTAATTCTTTGATATATTGAGTATATGAATCTTCCATTACATTCTACAATTTTGTTGTTTCCGTTGTGTTTACTATAGCTGCATGGTTTGGATAGTTCATTCTGTGAACCCTCCGACCATGATTGCACCAAGCCATTTGGTTCTTCATCAACCTCAATTGCAACTATTCAAATCATGTACAAACTTCTCCTCTCACTCGGCTCACCCAAATTCTCTCTGCACTAAATTCTTCTCACACATTCATCAATCTATCTCCATATCTTTTATTCAGTTACAATCACTTTTATATATATGCGCTCTTTTGCGTGTATTTAACCATCTGCATGTCCGCACTCCAATTTTTCTACATGTTAAAGCCTTGTTTTTAGTATACAGTTATCTTTGCATACACTCACACATCTGCATGTGTGCACTCTAGTCTTTCTATACTTTTGCTTTTTGTATGTCTAGAAAGAAAACTCTGCATGTAGCTTTGTGCATGCATTCAATTCTTTTAATTGTTGTTTATCCATTGCTATTATCAATCACAGTCGCAGTTCTAGTTATACCTTTGTGCATGCAAAACATCCAGCTATTGTACATCATTGTCACTACCATACATCTATTATGTGACCTTAACCATCCTCTATCGGTGAATTTGTCATTTCTCGAACCTCTGGCTTTTAGCCCTTTATCAACAATTTTTTACTTTTGAGAACTTTACCTTTTTCTTCTTCTTTTTCGGCAAAAATCCCATTCTTCAAACTTAACTTTATTACCTTTTGCCTATATCAGTAAATTCTCATCTTTTCAAACTATGGTCTCTTTTAAGCTTTCTTTTCTTTATCGGTGAAAACACTCTTTTTTGAACTTTGGCTTCTAACTCCTTTATTGGCAAACTTTACTTTTTCCGAACCTCGACCTTTGTCTCTTCTATTAGTGAATTCTTGTTTCTTTGAACTTTACCCTTTCAGGGATTTTTTTAATGGTGAATCTTCACCAATTGGTGAATAGTTCATATCCACAAATTTAGAATTGGTGAATACATTTCCACTAGGAGTTTTCATATTTTTGGTCCAATGCGTTTCAATTCGCCACCCTATTATTTAAATTGAGTCATTTATAGTTAGTATTTTCGCCACGATATTCTATGTGGTTCTAACGGTGATTCACCTGGAATTTCAGAGGGATGTTTTAATTCATCCACATATTCGCCAATATCATTAAATGGTTGACACACATGAGGACCCATTTCGCCAACATCATTAAACAATTGACATGCACGAGGACCAATTTTGCCAGTATAATTAAACGGTTCACATTTATGAGGACCAATTTTGCCAATACCATTATAACTCCATGCTTATCCAAGGGCCATACTCGCCTAGAAAATTACAACATATGTGTTTGATGGAGGTCCATTTCACCTAACATTTGTAAGTGTCCTATTAATAGTACCTGGGATTTGCCAAATTATTACACTACCATTTGAAAATCTTGCGGTATTCACCAAGTATGCATTGATATAAATGCATTTGAAACTCTAATTATTCCTTTAGACATTTTGTTTAGCTCTGAGCTCTCGAATTCTCGATTCATTTTGGATCATAGAGAAGTTATAGCTACAGGCATTGGCGAGTCACAGAAAAGGTAAGTGATCATTTTTTTACTATGTAATAATATAAGATTCATGTTGATTATTTATGTCTTTGTTTGGTTTCATTGTAATTTGTTACAGATGATATTGATTGAGTAGTAGTTAGGAGTCTAGGACCCAAAGAATTAGGGATCTATATTCTATCATCTATGATTCCTTCTTGAACAAAATGACTTTTTTTTTTTTTTTTTTCTGTAGATTTTATTTCCTGACACTGAGAGATGTCGAACAAGAAGAAGTTGTTTGAGGGTGGTGAAGGGAGGTCAAGGTCATTAAAACAGAGAAACATAAAGTCATACTTTGACAATGTTGGCAGTCCATCTGATGGAGCTACAACATCAAAACATATACCATCTATTGACTTGGATGACAATGCCACAGATGATATTCTAGGGAATACCCAAGGTAGCAGGAATGATGAAAATGCCACAGATGATGTCCCAGGGGCAAAGAATACCCAATGTACCGGGAATGATGAGAATGCCATAGATGATGTTCGAGGGAATACCCAAGGTAGAGGGAATGATGACAATGCCACATATTATATTGATGTTCCAAGGAATACCCAAGGCAGCATGAATGATAATATAAATAAATCAAACTCAACAAATGATAATGAAGTTATATAAATCAATGAAGATGAAGATCATGTAGTGCACACAAGGGGAAAAGAAAAGTCAAATAAAAAAAGGGGCGTGAGTGGGAAAAGTCAAGGAGTTTTTAGATTGATTGGGTGTCAAAATTCCCATTCATTCAACAAGTGGAGAATACAAACAAAGATGAACCTCCCACAAAATGCAAGTGTAAGATTTGCAATTGGAAATATCATAGGGACAAGAGGTTGCAGCTAAAACTTGACACCATAGAAAAACATATTGGCAAAGTTTATGAAAAATAAATCACAGATGGATAGGAAAAATCAGTGATAAGATGGAAAATGAAGGAGGAATGTCTTCGTGTAAAGAATGCCCTCAAATACGATGTGCATATGCAAAGAAAGGTGAAGATTCATGTAGGTGGAGGTTTAATTGAAGCTCAATTTGGAAATATGATGGGAGAAGCACAAATGGCAAAAACTATTCAGTTGGGTGTTGTTTTTCATATTTTGACTAGAGGGTGTCCTATGACAGACTACCCAGAATATAATAGTTTATTATCTTTTATAGGCATTCCTAATTTTCCTAACATGCATTGCTCAATAAATAGTGGATGGGAATGGGCAAGTTGTCTTGCTGATGTGGAAAAATATGATTTACAGGAAAAAATAAGAGTCAACTTTTATTGTATTTTCTCTAGATGAAGTCACAACAATAGATAATACTTCTTGGGTATGTATGCATGTGTATACTGTGACAAATAATGTCCGCTAACCTCATCTACTCTCTGTTTATAAAATGAAGGAGAATACAACATCACAAAATTTATTTGAGATAGTTAAGAAATCTTTGATTGAAATTGGAGGTATGGATGACTGCACAATTGCCAGAAAGTTGGTGTGTGTAGGGGCGGATGGACCTTCAGTAATGCAAGGTCATAGGAATGGTTTGTGTGTAAAGATACAAACTTCTATTTCACCATACATGATTGGCATCCACTGCATGGCCCATAGAATGAATTTAGCATTTAAAATGGTGATCAAGTTTCCTGCACTATCAAAAGTTGAAGATCTAGTCTGCAAGCTCTACTCATACTTTTACCGAATTCCCAAATGGTTTTTGGAATTTCAACATTTTTTTGAGGGAGTAACTACAGAAAACAAGCTTCTTAAGGATGTTGATACCAGATGGAACTCCTTGCATGAACCAATGAAAAGAGTTTTTGTAGAATATCAATCCTTGATTGGTGTAATGTACGACCATCACTTCTCAGTTGACGGGGCTCCTAACCTCTTACATAGGTTAAGTGACATAGAGACACTCCTCATTTTAGCTGGTATTCTTCCCATGCTAGAGGAACTGAACATGCTTATGAAAAAATCCCAAGAAAGAACTATGTATATTTCTGAATATACTAAACTACGTTGAATGATATGCATGACCCTCGATAATCTATATCTATCAGACAGGTCCTTCATAAGTCCAAAATTTAGCAGCCGGCACTTGATAATAATTGTGACCAATCCTACTAATTTTTTATAGTTTAATGATAGCGGGGAGTTATGTGTCTCTATAAAAATGGATTTGAGATACCAATGCACTGTTTTAACAAGGTCAAGCATACTATTATAGAAGAACTTGTTTCAAGGGAAGCCTTTGTCAAGATTGTTATTTCTATAAGTACTACTTTAAAGAATATTGTGAAATCTCTTTCCTTGGAGATTAGAGATTGATTCCCTCATGATGAACTACTTGAAGCCATGTCTATAGTGTATCCTCAATATTGGGTCAACTGTGAGCCAAGTGATTATAAAAATAAGATAAAGACCTTAACAGATCATTTTTGCAGAAGTACAAAACTCGATGGACAACAAATAGAAGGAATTTTTAAATTAAACTAAGCTTACAGAGCAATTAGGTCGATTTTCAACTTCAATGATTGAGCAGTTTAAACTCATGGAGGCTCCCCACCAAGAGGGATCGATAACAAAGCTTTGGCCAACCTTAAGTCAAAGAGAAATATTGTGTAATGCATTATCAGAATTTTTCAAACTTGTTGATTTATGTCAAACCATGATATTGGGGTTAGTGGAGGATGAGAGAGTTTTCAATGCATTGGGGCTCTTGAAATCAAAGATAAGAAATAAACTTGACAAGAATTTGGAAAACTTCTTGAGAATGTATACAACTAGACATGATATCTGAAGTTTTCATTTTGATAGGGCACTCACAATCTAGAGGTCCTTATGTGAAAGAAGAGGGTTGTGCAACACTACAAACATGAATAGCACAAATGACAGTGACACAATGAATACTAGAACCACATGTAGTGGTAGTGGTGTTGATGAGGCACTCTTAAGTGGAGATATGGAGATAGAAGAAAATGAACATGATCAGGATGACACTGGATATCATGGTCAAAGGGAGGAGAATGAGGATGAAGAGATGATTTGGCAATTTGAAGGGAATTAGCAGTTATTAGGTATTTATGATGTATTTCATGTTCCAAACTCCAAAATGTTGTTGATGACATTTTATTTGTCTATCAGTGATGTACATTCTTCATTTTTGATATAAAAAATTAATATTTTCATATTATTATTTTGTGATACTCATAAGTTTTACAAGTATTCAACTAAATGCAAAGTAATTTTTCTTTTCTATGACCACAGTAGTATTTCATTTGTTTTCCTTTATTGCATTGTATAGTAATCAACAACAGTAGCATATTAATATACAACATTAGCAAATTTTTATTGTGTATGTAGAAATTAGAGTTTTCTTGAAGTAGGCAATTAAATAGTACAGATAATTTGAACAATGAACACATAAATGGATTTCAGTGTTATATAGATTTTCAAATGAAGGTCCAAAGGAATACATTGAAGTATTACATTTACAATGTACAATAACTTGCTCAAAACCAACTCTGCATAATGCTCTATTGGAAACACGTATTACTAATCTTTTTATCAGCTTTTGTCGAGTGCTCCCCTCTTCATATGATGGAATTGTAACTTTTGTTAACCTAATGTGAGTGAGTTGTAAGTGTGATATATGTTTATAATTCATATATTTACTTGGCTTCAATGTTTCACTAAAAGTTCCATTCAAGGTTGTCAGTGGTGAGATAGAATCCAAAAAGTTTTCCTCATCAAGATTTTGAGGAAACTGGTCCTTATCCAACTTCATTTTATCCTCCATATTCTTTTTGAAGGCAACCTTTCCAATGTATTGGCATGATGGGTCAAAATCCCCTAGCAAACCAAGATTTCTAAAGTATTCTTCCTTTGTTTGCATCCTCTTTGTCAATACTGCAGCTTGTTCCAAAAGATGTCGTGCTTCTTCCAGCTTCTCACATTTTTCAATGATAGATGAGACCTTTATTATGGCATCAATATGGTTCTCAATTCCTTTCGATTTCAATTCTTCACCAGTAGCATTGTAGATTGATTCCAAAATGTTGTTTGCATCTAACAGTTTTGAAGTTACCATGTATCCATTTTCAATAATGTATTTTTTGAGTGTATTACTACATAATAGTAGATCATCGGTGAATTCAAACCACATGTTATGTTTTATATAAACCATTTTGTTTCTATTAAATTTAGATACTTTCTTTTTGGAGGATTTTATTTCATTTTCTACATTCTTCAATTTTATCTGCAAATTTTTAGAGTTTTCTCTCTCTCTCTCTCTCTCTCTCTCCACATTTTCTTCCCACAGATGTCCTGTTTTTCTGCTACCTATAGTTTGTCTTTGGCTTGATTCAAGGATTGTTCTAATTTTTCTGAATTAGCTTTTTCAATATCATAATTTTTTTTACTTTCACTTAACATTTTCTGTAGTTTATTCACTTCCACCTCTATCTGTTTATTCACTTCACTTGTAGATGTAGAGTCAGAGTTTTTTATCCTTTTCTCTAATTCTTTGGTCTTGTTCTCTGTTTCTTTCCTCTTGGCTTTTTCATTTTCTATGTCTCCCTATAACTTTTCTATATGAGTCTGTAACTTGTTACGTAAATCACAAAGTCAAATGAAAATGAGTAATTTGAATGGAATTAACATCACTGAATATATTTTTCTTCTATTGTAACTCAATTACGTGAACTTGTGACCTATCTATATTACAACTCTAATTTTTAGACAATATATTCAACAAATTTACTGGGAAATTAAAAAACAACCATACCTTTTTTGTTCTCTCTCTCTCTCTCTTGCTTTAGCAATGATGTGTACACCACTTAGTTATTCTTTTTTAATACATTAATTTTGTCAAAATTTTTCATTCCAGAAAAATCCATTTGGATGGTGCTCACCTCATAGTTAGAGCATTGCATCTGGTCCTTTGGTTTATTTTGAACTTTGGGCACAATAATCATGTAATCCATTTTTTTGATTTTTGGGTGAAATGTAGTCAATACCCTGGTTGTTGCAGGCTCTGAAGTTGCAGTAATCTTTATCTCTAGCACCTTTTTCTTGTGTGTTTTAGATATCTTGGATTTCTTTTCAAACTCAGCTTTGTAATCAAAATCTGTGACACTTGACATAACTTTGAATGGCGAAGGAGTAGTTGTAGTGTTGGCGGCATCTTTAATTAATTGATGCCGAGGATTAGCCATTCCTGTCCCAGTCACACTAACGATAGGAGGGGGTGCCTTTTGGAAACAATTGCTTTGATTTGGATGTGGAATCAAAACTTGTCATAATCTTTTGCCTCTTAGTATTCAAAAGGCCTTGTTCTCTAAGTTTGTCTATAGTATCATCTAATTTTATTGATGGCCTCTTGTGAGTTTGTTATTGCAGCTCTTGTTGACTAGTACTACTACTATTACCTATACCGTCACCATATTTGCCACTAGTAGCACTAGAATGTCCACCATCTCCTACAGGAAAAGAATGAGAAACATGCAGATCAGAAGACCCTTGTGGTACTGTTAGTGATTGGATATCACTCAGAGGATTTAAAGCTAGAATAAATCTAATCTCTTGATCTGTATGTGAATGACGATTTGAAGATCATTAGGTTTTCTAGGGTATACATCTGGTACAATCCAAATGCCTTATCTTGTGGGCCCCAAACCACCACCTTCATAACCCAATTTTTGGGCTATTGATGCCCCTATAGTATATGTTTCACTTGTGGTCTCACTCATATGAGGTTTGAATGCATAGGCACTAAGATCTCTAGGTTGTTCTTCATTCTCATCATTACTTTCAGCATTAGATGCTTCATCGACAGTCGGATGCTCTATATCCCACAATTTGCTGAACTCTTCATCTTCTAACTTTTCTTTGAATCCTGTAGTAGCTTTTGGATCACCGAGATCCTTCCTCATAGACCAAAAGGCACTAATTTTTGAGTGTGACCAACATTCCTTTGTACAAGCCTCTTTTAGAGTCTGTGGAATTTTTGTATACGTAGATTTTATAGCACCTTTTCTATAAAAATTGTCATATCTCTTATTTGCCAGTGCCACCTCTACATCTCTCTATGTTTGTAGAATTGAATGCGATCCCATTATTTCTGATGATAATATTTCAAAAGAAATACCTCTTTGAGCAGCAATTTCTTCCATGACTTTTTTGACCTCATCCCAAGAATTCTTGTTTCTCAACATTTCTAGCAAGGGTTTACTTTCATGTTGAATTCTACTTGGAGCATTCTTATTGGCCACAAGCCTTGTTTTAATCACATAACATGGGTCATACTGCCAATGAGAGTCAACATCAAATTTAAAAATTTATAAAATTTCATGTGCCATAGTGAATGCTTTTCTCTCTAATGTGAACCCTCCATATGAAAAAGGTAACGAAGGAAGTATGCTCTTCTTTTGTTGACTAACAAAGTGCAGTTGATATGTACTCTCCATCTGTCGTATGTATTCCAATGCAAAAATCCTCTTTGTCACATGTATTGGAAGTTTGTGGGGCTTTACTCCTGATCCATAAAATCTTAGGATAGTATATTCCTCCATGAAGTACCAGTCAGCCAATTGTATTTCTTTTCCCATTTGAATAAAATTTATACAAGACTCGGGCAATCTAGGCATTGGAGTATTTGTAATGGTTTGATATAACGGAGCCAAAAAGTAGTCCACAAAATGATTGTAGTTCTTTTGATTATGATATATCTTTATCTTATGGGTCCAATGCAGTGGTCCATTTTTATCTTGCTGATGCTGAATTTGAAGCTTGTTGTCCTACAACATCCTAGCAAATTGCACTAGAAAAATAGCACAAGTAGGTTGTGAACCTAAATGTCTTTATGTTGGAACTAGGAGTGGGAGCTTCACTTTGACTTTGTTTAATCATTAAAAAGTGATCTTACATGGATCTTGCAATGTGCTCAAGAAATCTATATTTAGTAGGTGGATTGCATTGATGTATATTGTATACCATTTCAAGGAGGCTTGCATCCACTTGACTATTATTATCCAATCCAAAGCAAAACACTAGCATGGAAACAATATCCTAAACCCATGGTTTAAAAATATCAATTTTATAAGGAAGCTTATGATTCTGATTGAGTAGTGCACTATCCAATGTTAGAGATTTGATAAATTTTTTTATCATTTTCACTAACTGTTTCATAAGTACTAGCAAGTCTTTCTAGGTTTATGTGCACTATTCCACATTCTTCAGCAGTAAAACCCAACAATTTGCCAAAATATTCTCCATTAATGGGAAGAATTACTTCCTGGCTATCTTATATAACTATTGCTTTTCTATTTTCATCATAATTCTGGGCACAGACCTTGATAAATTTAGGGCAAGGGAAAACCTCAGGGAACATCAAGCGTCCCAATCCAACCACCCATGGTGCAGTCAACCCACTATTTGGTATTGGTTTTTTGGGTGCAGTTTACACTTGATGTACCTTATTCTCCAATGAATATCTAAGTGTTGAGGTAAACCTTCCAAAGATTACAGGGTCATAAATATCATGGTATTCATCTATAAAACTTGGGGTTTTAAGCAGTCCAACGTAGTTTGTTTTATCTCTTTCTTTGGTTTTCTCAATTTTTGGTTTGGTAGTGTTGGTAGACATGCTTGTAAACACTTAACCCTAATTTCTAAACCTTGGTCCCCAAGATTAAAAAAACTGAAGTTTCAAGGAGAATAGTAATAGAAATAGTAATAGGAATGAAGTATTTTTGTATTTCACTTACTCAGAAAAGATGAATACAAAGATTGGCACTGAGTGACTCCATGGCATCGCACAATTGATATTAAAATTTCTGGTGCACTGCAATCTCCTTGAGTCCTTGACCCTCTCACTTCCAAATAGTATCAATTAAAATTGCTAAATGCTAAGTGCCAACTGTGAAGTAAAGCAAGTGAAACATGATACATTCTTTTATTAAAGTTATAAATTTTATTTTATTCTCGAGGAAGTTAATTTTTTAAAAAGTTATTATATTCTATTCTATTCTTCACTTTTAGTACAAGTTTGTAGTTGTGTTTGTACTATTACTGAGTACTCCCACTTCAAAAGAATTAATAATTTAATACTTATACGGCACGTACATTGGGCCATGGAATTGAAAACTATCGTATAATCTCAACCATTGATCTTTGTAAATCTAACGACTCTTGATTGATTCTGGAGGTTTGAGTTCCCAATTCTAGCACTCCGAACATTCATTCTAGAATTCAACTACAGTCGTCCATCTGGCATCGAAACATTCATCGAATGGTGATACATGGCGCTAAAGTCTGAATATAATATAGGTTAGATATATTATATAATAATTATAATTAATATTATATAAAATATTATAATATAGGTTAAAGGTTAGATAAATTATTATAATATATTATATAATAATTAGAATTATATATTTTATTATATAATAATTATATTATATTATATTAATATATATAATAATTATTCATCCGTTGATCTTTGTAAATTGATTCCAGAGGTATGAGTTCACCAGTCTAGAGCTCCAGACATTTTGTTCTAGAATTCAACTACAGTCATCCACCTGGCATCGAAACATTCATGCAAGTGTTTTACTTATTTTCATTAAAACCCTAAGTCTTATAGTCGAGAGTTTATTTTATGTTCTATTTTTCTGTTGACTATCTATCCTAGGTTCTCGGTTAGCTAAGTTATAACCTTATGTTTTTTATGTTGAATTACTTGTTCTAGCTCGTCAAGTCATATGCATTGCAAAGTCTTAGTCTTATATCCTTGTAAGGGTCTGAAAGTGCCACTTGGCTAGATATCACAAGCCCACACAACGTTGAAGATGATGTCATGTTTGTAGACAAGTGTCAAGGACATACATCGTGGCCTATGGTCATAATATTAACGATTCAGTTGAATGAAGGATATGGTGCCAGGTGTCAAAGGATTGAGTGAAGTAGTGGGGCCGCATATATTGAAGATTCGATAGTATCGCATCCTCGCAGGAGAATCTTGTCTGTGATGAATATTCTCCATGCTACTATGAGATTTTGACACCTAGCTAACTCCTGGAAAGAAGAATAAGGTTTGCATAACAGATGTCCATGTGGAAGCCTTAGCACACACCTGCAGAGCCAAAAGGAGGTGATCTATTTTCTACTGCGTTGCTACGAAATGATGCCACATGGCCATGTAGGACAAAAAAAGTCAAAAAGTCAACAAGAAGGTGCGTTTGAGATGGAGTAATTTGATTGGTCGTCGATCCAGCTGCTTTTCACGTAAAGGCCTAGATTTCCAAATCTGGCGGTTGATTCAGGACTGTCAATCTCACAATATGAATTTTGCATCAATGGTTCGAGTTTAAATTTTCTGTGTACACGTATCACGAATTCGCAGTGATGGCTGAAAAGATGTGCATTTGCCATTTATACATTGAGCCCTAATCTGTAAGCTTGATTAAAGTTGAAGGTAAGGGTTTTTCACAGTGTTTTCATAAACATGAAGAGGATTTCTATGCAATGAGCAATTAGATGAGAAAATATTGTAATTTCAAGATTCTGCAACTAAAACCTGTAAGTTATTATTGCCTATTGTGTTTGTTTGAAGGTGAATTGCTAATTTGCTGCCTAGTAGAGGATATTTTGAGTATTCTTAGAAGAGAAAATGATGCAAGAGCATCCCTAGTTCAAGATAAATCTTGCATCAACCAAAAATATTTGCATTTCAGTTTGTTTGCATTTTAGTTCTTTCATTTTCTAGTTCAGTTCAGGCAGTTCAGTCAGTAGCAGTTCTTAGCTTGTGGTCCAGTTTTGGCATTTCACATCTTGCAGATCTAGACTTAGCATCTACATTCATTCATCTACATCATATCAAGAATTTAGAGCATTTGGATAAGTTACCAGAAAGATATCGCTATCAAAAGTTGACTATTTTCTCAGAGCAGAGCATTCTAATAGTTCCTGATAACCAGCTAAAGGAGAAGGCTTGCGGATCATTCCTTGACTTGTGGATCTCAACGACACATCATTCACTATTCTTTGGTTCATGGCCAACCTTCCCCAAGGGTCCGCATATTGTTCCATTCATTTGAGGAAGTGTTCTATGCATTTAGGTCTGACCTATCTATGAACATGTTACAACTCTTCATTGGACTTTGTGATCTTCCTTGGCCGATGCAGAGGAATCTATTGGTCTGGAGATGATATATATTGATGTAATAGAGCCTTAGGAATGCATTTATTCACATAAGAAAGATCTGATAGTTTAGACATTGAGCGAAGGAGCCTCAAAGCTTTATCTTGTGCATGAATGTAATTAGGCCTGTGAGCCCTAATTGTAAGCCTGCATGTTTCCGACCGATCTCTATTTTGAATTCTATGATATATTGAATGACTGAATCTACATTTTCTTTATTTCTTTGAGCTATTTCTGTTGTGTTTACTCTTGCTGCATGGTTCAAATAGTTCATTCTGTGAACCCTCCTACCGTGACTGCACCAAGTGGTATCAGAGCGAAAGTTTGAATCTTGGAGAGAGAAAGTTTGATTCTTTGGAGCAAATTGGCGAAGGGGATTCCGTACGATCTTGTTGTAAGTAAATCTCTGATCTGAGGCAGGTTACTTATGTGAAACCGATCACCGATTGAGAGGCAGTTGTCCCTTGTAGCCCGATCGCCGAACCTAAGGGAGTTTTCACTTGATCCCAGGAAGATACCACCGTGAAGAGTTCCTCCTGTTGGTACAATGGCTAATAGAATGGATGAGATGATGGAATTGATGAGAATAATGTGAATTCATTTGGATGCTGTTCAAGAAGATAGGCGAAGAGGATTGACACCGAGACCTAATGTTGAAAGTGATGATGAGGAAGAATTTCAATCTCTTGAACACACTGACAAAACCCTAGGAGGTGATGAAGAAGAAGAATCAGATCAGATACAGATGTTGTGAGCTATTTCAAAGATTGGAAAAAGACCTAGAGTTGATTTTCTAAACTATACTGGTAACTTGAATCCTAAAGAGTTGATTGACTGGATGAATGACATGGAAGAATACTTTGAATATGAGGAGATTGAAGATCCGAAGAAGGTGAAATTTGCAAAGACAAAGTTGAAAGTACATGCTACTATATGGTGGAAAGAAGTTCAGTTGAAAAGAAATAGAAGAGGAAAAGAAAAGATTACAAAGTGGGACTGGATGGTGGCAAAGTTGAAAAATTAGTTCATACCCGTTGACTATGAGTTGGAATTGTTGAAAAGATTGCAAAACCTAAGACAAAAGGAGAAATTTGTAAAGGAATACACTGAAGAATTTCATAAGATGATCATAAGAATAGGACATAATGAAGCAAGCAAGGAGAAAATGGCAGGATATATCAATGGACTGAGATTGAACATTCAAGAAGAACTAAGTTTGGTAAGGATGACATCTTTGGAAGAAGCATATCAATTTACCTTGAAAGTTGAAGAGAAGCTGAATAAGAAGCATGATTAGAGAAAGAGAGGCAGAGGAGGTAAATTTTAGAGAGGAAGATCATTTTCTGGATATGATAGATCATTTGTGGAGTAGAACAAATTTGACAGCCTAGTTAGAAATGATGATAGAGATAACAATGCTTATCAGAGAGATGATAGAAATTTTTACCAGAGAGGAAACCCTAGTGCATGCCAGAATGAAGGATATAGAAGAGAAGGAAGAGGGTTTTATAAGAAGACATTCAGAGGTACTTGTTTCAAGTGTGGAGGTGAAGCACATAGAGCATTTGAATGTAATCAGGGTAGTACAAGCAAGAAGACATAGAATAGTGGGAGAGCAACCTATGTTGAAGAACCTGTTAAATCACCTTGTTTAGTTGGCAATCCGGAGAAAGGAGAATTATTGGTGATGAGGAGAGCACTATTTCAAGTAGAGACAAATGAGGAACCATCATAGAGGAAAAGTCTGTTAAGAACTAAATGCAAATCAGGAGGTAAGTGTTGTAAAGTTGTAATTGATAGTGGTAGTTTAGATAACCTAGTTTTAGAGGAGATGGTAACTAAGCTGAAGTTGTAAAGATTGAAACACCCTAAGCCCTATCAGATAGCATGGATTCAAGATGATCATAAGATACTAGTGAGTGAACAATGTTTGGTGAAATTTCATATTGGATCTTATCATGATGAAGTCTTGTGTGATATTATGCCTATGGATGTTTGTCATATCTTGTTGGGTAGACCTTGACAGTATGATAGAAAAGATATGCATGATGGGAGAAAGAATACAAATACTATAACAGAAAAGGGAAAAGAATTACTTTGATTCCTTTGGAGGATTGATCCAAAAAATGTGGTATGTGGGAATGCTAGAATCTGTTGGTAGATGGAAGGAAATGGTTTGAAATAGGAAAGTATGTGTTATGCCTTGATTCCTAAAAAGCCTGAAGCGTTGAAGAAAGGGACTGAATCGAAGGAGATAAGTGAGTTACTAACAAAGTATGAAGACATCATATCAGATAATGCACCTGATGGATTACCACCTATAAGAAGTATCAGTCATCACATGGATCTTATACCGGGAGCAAGTTTGCCTAACAAAGCAGCACATAGAATGACACTGGTAGAGAATGAAGAACTGAATAGACAAATACAAGAGTTGTTGAAGAAAGGTTTGATCAGAGAAATATTGAGTCCTTCTGCAGTACCTGCAGTGCTAGCACCTAAGAAGGATGGAGAATGGAGAATGTGTACTGACTCTAGAGCAATAAACAAGATCACAGTTAAGTATAGATTTCCTTTACCTAGGATGGATGATATCATGGATTATTTGAGTGGAGCAAGATATTTCACAAAGATAGACTTGAAAAGTGGATACCATCATATCAGAATCAGAGAAGGTGATGAATGGAAGACTACTTTTAAGACAAATGAAGGATTGTATGAGTGGTTAATGATGCCTTTTGGACTGACAAATGTATCGAGTACTTTCATGAGGCTGATGAATGAAGTCTTGAAGAAATTCTTGGGTAAGTTTGTGATTGTGTACTTGGATGATATTCTAATTTTCAGTAGGACAAAAGAGGAACATTTGTTGCATATTAGACAAGTTTTGCAGAGGTTGAAAGAGGAGAAATTGCTAACAAACATCAAGAAGTGTAGTTTCATGAAGGAAGAATTGGTATATCTGGGATTTGTGATTTCTATGGAAGGATTGAAGATGGACCCTGAGAAAGTGAGAGCAATTGTTGAGTGGCCTACACCAGAGAGCATTGAAGAGGTTAGATCATTTCATGGATTTGCTAGTTTCTACCGGAAGTTCATTAGAAATTTCAATTTAGTTTGTAACCCTATGACAGAGACAATGAGAGGTGACATAAAAGATTTCAAGTGGACATCAGAAGCAGATAAGAGTTTTGAGTCATTGAAGAAGAAAGTAACATAGAAACCTATTTTGGCATTACCAGATTTCAATAAGGTATTTCAAGTTGATTGTGATGCAAGTGGAAATGCAATTGGAGCAGTATTAAGTCAAGAAGGTAGACCTGTAGCTTATTTCAATGAAAAGTTGAATGATGCGGGGAGAAGATATTCAATTTATGATCAAGAGTTCTATGCCATAATTCAAGCCTTGAAGAAGTGGAGACATTACTTGTTGCCTAAGGAGTTTGTGTTGTATATAGATCATCAAGCTTTGCAGTATTTGAACAGTCAAGGTAAGTTGAATCAGAGACATATGAGATGGGTAGAGTTCATGCAGAGTTACACTTTTGTGTTGAAGCATAGGAGTGGTAAATCAAATAAAGTTGTTGATGCCTTGAGTAGAAGAAGAAACTTATTGACAGAGATGAGAGTTGAAGTGTTGGGTTTTGATGAATTAAAGAACATGTATGAGGGAGACAGTAATTTTGCAGAACCTTGGAAAGCATGTAAGGAACATGTTGTGATAGATAGAAGTAAGTGGTTGGACTATTTCATTCAAGAAGATATGTTGTTCAAAGGAAGTCAGTTATGCATACCTAAAAGTTCAATGAGAGATAATTTGATCAAGGAGAAGCATAGTGGTGGATTGGCAGGGCATTTTGGCATTGACAAGACAGTGGCTTTGGTAAGTGAAAATTACTTTTGGCCTCAGATACATAAGGATGTCAGGAGATTTTTGTAGAGTTTTAGAGTTTGTCAAGTTGTAAAAGGGAGTGGTTAGAACATAGGATTGTATAAACCTTTGAAGAGACCTTGGAAAGACATAAGCATGGATTTTGTAATGGGATTACCTAAGACACAGAGAGGATATGATTCAATATTTGTAGTGGTTGACAGATTTTCAAAGATGGCTCATTTCATACCTTGTAAGAAAACAACTGATGTAGTGCATGTAGCTGACCCATTTTTTAAGGAGATTGTGAGATTGCATGGATTACCTAAGAGTATAGTTTCAGACAGAGATAGTTTGTTGGTTACTTTTGGAAGACATTTTGGAAGAAGATGAAGACAGATTTGAAGTTTAATTCTACTTTTCATCCACAGACAAATGGACAGACAGAGGTAGTGAATAGGAGTTTGGGAAACTTGTTGAGATGTTTGGTTGGAGACAAAGCTGAAAGTTGGGACTTGATTAATTCACAAGCAGAGTTTGCATACAATAATTCAATAAATAGGAGTACCAGAAGAACACCTTTTGAGATTGTTACTAGAGTGAATCCTAGAGGAGTTGTAAATTTGAGAGATATTAGCACAACAAAAAAGAGGAGTACAGAAGTAGAGGAATTTGTAGACCATATGAAGACAGTGCATAATCAAGTGAAGAAGCATTTGGAGGACATGAATAGTAAATACAAAGAGAAAGCAGATGAGAAGAGAAGACATAAGGAATTTGAAGTTAGAGATGAAGTAATGGTGTACTTGAGAAAAGAAAGGTTTCTAGTTGGGACATATAACAAGTTGAAGATGAAGAATTTTGGACCTTGTAGGATACTCAAGAAATTTGATTCAGGAAATGCTTATGAAGTGGAATTACCAGAGACATTGGGTATTTCACCTATTTTCAACATTGTAGATCTTTATCAGTATCATGAAGCTGAGTTTAGTGATAGCATGGAAAAAGACTTGAAGAAGCAGTTACCGCAACAAGCACTAGAATAGATTGAAGACATTTTGGACAACAAAGTTGGACACAGCACTAGAGGAAGACAATACAAATAATACCTTGTGAAGTGGAAAGGCAAACTGGAAGAAGATTCATCTTGGATTTCTCAGGCTAAGGTGAACTATCTTGGTTCTCTCCTAGCCCCAGCAAAGTGAGGGACTCCCTTTTTCAATAACCTCGAATGTTTGATGCAGGAGCATCCCTGGTTCAAGAGAAATCTTGCATCAACCAAAAACATTTGCATTTCAGTTCTTTCATTTTCTAGTTTAGTTTAGGTAGTTCAGTCAGTAGCAGTTCTCAGCTTGTGGTCTGGTTTTGGCGTTTCACATCTTGTAGATCTGGACTTAGCATCTACATTCATTCATCTACATCATATCAAGAATTCAGAGCATTTGGATCAATTACAGGAAAGATATCGCTATCAGAAATTGACTATTTTCTCATAGCAGAGCATTCTAACAGTTCTTGATAACCAGCTGAAGGAGAAGGCTTACGGATCGTTCCTTGACTTGTGGATCTCAATGACACATCATTTAATGTTATTTGGTTTGTGGCCGACCTTCCCCAAGGGTCTGCACATTGTTCCATTCATTTTAGGAAGTGTTCTATGCATTTAGGTCCAACCTATCTATGAACATGTTACAACTCTTCATTGGAGTTTATGATCTTCCTTGGCTGACGCGAAGGAATCTATTGGTCTGGAGATGATATATATTGATGTAATAGATCCTTAGGAAAGCAGCTATTCACATAAGAAAGATCTGATAGTTTAGACATTGAGCGAAGGAGCCTCAAATATTTATCTTGTGGATGAATGTAATCAGGCCTGTGAGCCCTAATTGTAAGCCTGCATGTTGCTGGCTGATCTCTATTTTGAATTCTATGATATACCAAATGATTGAATCTGCATTTGCTTTATTTCTTTGAGTTGTTTCTGTTGTGTTTACTCTTTCTACATGGTCCAGATAGTTCATTATGTGAATCCTCCTACCGTGACTGCACCAGAAAACCCTAGTATGGTGAAGTGTTATTTCAAAAAATGAGTCAAACAAGTTAGCCTTCGACTTCTAAGAGGAGTCTGGATGAGGATTTAATGAAACAGTTGCTTGGGTCTTCAAGAAGACCAGTGAATGCATATGGTCTAGTGAGTCTAATGATAGACTGTTAGATTTGTGTTTTGGGTGCCAGGATGCTAAATTACCTATGCATGGGTGGACTCTGTTTAAGTACTGGCATGATAGGAAGGAGTATAAAGACCCTATTTGTAATGCCTAGAATTTGGATGTGGAGAAGTTGATGTGCCCTAATGTACTTTTAAATCCCAACCTGGTAAGGGTTTTTGTACAGAGATATGATCACGTTTCTAGGACTATTAGGGTAGGGAATAATGAAGTCATGATTAGTACAACAAAGACATTCATCACAAAGGTATTTGGCCTTAACCCTACTGCAAACAAAAAGATTGATTTCAACATCCTAAAAGATGAATACAAAAGAGATTGGCATGCATATAGAGTATTCAAATTGCCTAAGCACAGAGCAAGGGGAATTGATGGAAAGTTAATTAGAATATCAAATAGTGAAGAAAAACCTTTTGATGTTTCACAATTCATGCATTACTTTGTAAAGACTTACAACACTCTATGCCATGTACTGGGAAGAGATGCATTGGATAAGATCCTAGTTCCTATGATGATGTTAGCTGCAAATGTACAAGATATTTCAACTACTGAAGCATTTGATTATGCAACATATCTAGCAGACAAGATGCATGAGGAGTTATTGAAGATTAAGAACAATCTGTATGTAATAGATGCAAAGGTGGAATTTAAATGGTATTCAATTATGTGCCCTATGTTTTTATATGCTGGAATAGGGATGTGGCATCAGGCTTTGCATGTCATAGAATTAGAACAAGATGGTACTCTTCTCCCTATCCAATTATGGACTCATTTGTTAGATATGCACTGTGAAAATTTAGACTATGTGATTTTTGAAGAACATTTTGTGAGAAGGCTACTGAAGTTTATGGAGCCTAAAGGTGAAAGGGTTCCAAGGGATGTGTTAGATTTTTTGAGACCATTGGATAGAACCCTTGAACTAGGAATTAAACATAATAGGGGAGATTGGTTCCTGCACACTCGCACTACTTGCATTAGAGTTTATGGGAGCAAGGTTGCCCCACATATACTGCCAAAGTATGTGCCAAAGAGGATTGCATATTTGAAAATTATCTAGCAATTGAATGAATTAGATAAAGAACACATGAGATTACAGAAGAAAGGGTCTTTTTTCCCTACATCCACCAAGTTTTGTGACTTTTGGGCTACAAATAAAGATGCTATAGATCAAATTGTTTCAGTTTTTGAAGGTTACAAGATGGGGTTCGAACACCCAAGGGTATTTGATCTAGAAAGTTTCATTAACAGGGTGAGACTTAATGTCAAAATGCCATAATCCACCCATCAGGTCCTGTATGATGAGGATGTAGTGAGAAACTATGCAACCATGGAGGAAATTCATTTATTAAGCAAAAGGTGGAGAGTAGTTATGGAAGGGGAAATAATGAGAAAAATTTGAATTCTTCATATCTTGGGGCTTTTGCAAAGGAAAATGACCCAATAATAAGGATTTAGAAATTATTGCCAATGTAGAGACTCTGATTGAAAATGCCCCTATAGGTGAAGAGAGACCTACATATGATTCAAGGAGTATAGTCAAGCCATATAGTAGAAGAAATGAGTCTCCTAATTCACCTCCGGCCAAAAAATTAAAAATCATTGACTTGGAGCATGAAGAAGAAATAGAGTTTGTGGACTTGGAGGAGGAAATTAATGAACAAGAATAAGAGATTTCTCAACAGGTGAATTCACCTGAGAGAATAAGGCCTTATGCCTCTCCAGATAATGGGTTGGAAAGGTCACTTTCTAGTGACTAGGTAGATACATAGAACATCGGAGTGCTCGCTTGTGCACAATTTTTAGAAGATGATGCCTTTGTCAATACCCCTGAATTTAAGGGATAAGTGTTGAAAGTGAGAAATGAAGAATTTCAGAAGAAAGTGGAAGAAGCAAAAAGAGGAGATGATGCTGAGAAGTATGAAGAAATAACACATAGGGTGTGTTGGAAACAAGGTAGATAACTGAGAGGGGGGGTGAATCAGTTATCTTAAATATTTTAACTTCCTGTTCTTTTTTAACAATTAGTGCAGCATCAAAACATATAAGCATACATAACCATGAGAGAAAAAATAAAATCAACACACATAACACAATGATTTTGACGTGGAAAACCCTGTTAAGGGAAAAACCACGGGGTGACTAACCCAAGATTGTATTCTCTGTTAAAAGAATAAGAAGAACAAAATGGCACTTGCCAATTAGGGCTCACTGCCTGAGCACACTGCTCATAAGAGGCTCACTACCTACAAGAGACTCACTGTCTACAAGGTATATAGAAAGTAACCAGGTGTTTAAACTGATCAGAGGCATTCACATATGCTGAGGTTCAGTTCTAGTTAGGCTCAATAAAATGATCTACTGCACTTCATTCTTCCTCTGCTTTAGTGCTGTTGTTCTGTCACATACCAGACTTGTATTGCTGCTTCCACACTTCTCTCTACCTTTTGTCATACACTACAACATACACAACACCCCTTCATATCGAAATCCATTTGGTATATATATCCACACCAAGGATTTCAACATCTTTCTAGTCGGTAACTAGAATACTCAAGATATTTACTAAATACTGGTCTGTTGGCTGAATCCATGCTTAACATGTGGTGCGTATCAAAAATATGGACATAGAAGTCATCAATCATGTCAGCCAACCATGAATGATCCCTCAAGAAGCTTGATCACCATCAATTTCTCATCCGGATTAAGGTCCGATGCTCTGCCGGTTAATTCTTCCTTAGTCTACTCTGCTTGTCAGGAACCTAACACTTAGATGCTCATATCTTTTCATTCTTTCATCATCAGAGGCTCGATCTCTAGAATGTAGCAGTCATGGTACTCTTCTTGACTTCCCCAAGTCTGTACTTTGCTGAGATACATCCTCTGAGAGATCCAGACCTGATTGTCAGACCTTGCTGCATGCTCTGTTCTTGCTCACCGGACCAAAACACTCTTCAATCTGACTTCCGGTAAAGACTTATTATGTGATGTGGATGTGTGGGATAAACTTTGTTGCCATCAATGACAACAATAATGAAGCCACACAGTGTCTCTTTCCAACAATCTCCCCTCTTTGGCATTGATGGGAACACTTAGTGAAAAATGACTAAGTGTCATAGCACACTCCCCCTTGGCTGATGCTCTATCTTATGTACACTTTTTACCGGAGCTCCCCCTTAGCTAGATTTCACATTTTTCACTGCTCCTCACTCCCCCTTTGACATCAATGGCAAAGGGTGAAATCTGCACACCAAAATTTGCAAAAAGTAACCTATACATAGCCACATAAGTATATATACAAGTTATACTTACATATACTTAAGTGTATCTACAAAAGTGGTTTTCAACTGGACAAATTATGTTGCCCAACTCTGTTTCATCCTGTCCAAAATTGAGATGTGACCACTTAACAAAAATGCAAAAGCTTCTGCCCTCTTTATGTCTTCCAGATCACTGGTCCAGGCTGTAGTCTGAGCATCAGTTAGGGCTTCATGCATTGCCTCTAACTTAGGGATAATTATCCCTCTTAGTTCACTCATTTTGCTTATTCTATTCTTCTCCTTCTCAAGCCTCTTTATCTCATTTATAGTGGCAATAGCCTAGCACTCTTGATTCATTATGGATGAGGTGAGAGGATCAAAACTCTGGGATAAACTTGATAGTTTACCCTCTTGTTCTTCCACCTTGTTTGCAATGTTTGTTGTCACTGTGGACCAAGATAAACAAAATTTGTATAATTCTCCACCATCTTTAAGAGCATTTTCTAGGCTCTTTATTCTAATATTCAGTTTCTCCTATCATTTGCTATGAGCCCCTGTACTTCAGAGAATCTCTTACCAAAAAACTCTTTCCTGACTTTCTCTTCTGCTGATTTCTCCAAAGAATGAAAATGTGTGCTAATAGAATTAACAAGAGATTTCAGATTACCAGATGAGGAGGCCAAAAGATCCGTTTGGAAGGATGGCATGATTTTCTCTAGTACACCGGATGCAATCTCTATCAGCTCACAGTCTTCCATGTGAGACTTCAAAAGTTTTTCTTTTGCTTTAGCTTGAGCAAAAGATGCTATCTTCATTGTCTGTACTGGAGAGAGGGAATCAAAATTGAGTGGTACTTGGAATAGTTTTGGTTCATCTATCTCCATTATTTCTTTGGTCAAGAAGCTCTTTACATCCTCAGCAGTGTCTCTTGCCAGAGACAGAGTCTTCTTTCCTTTTTCCACTTCAAAGCTGTCATCTAGGATCTTCTCTGTTTGATCTTCTTCTCTTCCCTTTGCCTCTTCTTCTTGACTAATTTTCTCTTCTTTTCTTTCTTCTCCTTTAGTTCTGGAGTCTACTGGGGAATTCGAAAGAGAAATGTTTATTTCTTCATGGACTTCCTCTTCTGGAACAAAGGAATCCAAGTCCTTAGTCCTCTCCTCACTTGTCTCCTTTGGGTTTTCTGCATTTTTCTCAGTAAATTCTTCTTTTGAAGGACTTAGTCCTTCGTCATCCATGGCAGAAGGTTCATCATCTATGTCCTCTATAACATGAAGATTGAATCTTTTAAATGCATTCCAAAGGATGTCTTCAATCTCTTTTGCCACTTGATCAGTCTCTTTGAGCATAACTTTGTTCATTCTTGCTTTGCTCCGGAAATCATCCTTACAGTCCTTGAAGATCATGTTCATTTGTTGAGAGGTAATGGAAGGATAGAGCTAGATAGCAATCTGCTCTCGGATCTCTAAGTCCTTAGCTTTAGCATTCTTCTTTCTCAGTTCAAGTTCCTTCTCTAGACTTTTGGGGATTAGAGAGATGATTTCAATGAATGCTTTATTATAGATGTTTAGATACCTGATTGTAGCATCTTGCAAGATCTTCTAGTCAGCTTCACTATATTCATCATAAAATTTAGTCATTGGTTGCAGGTTCCCATCCACAATGACTGATTTGATGACATCATCAATGGAGAGAGTAGGCCTTTCAACAAATTCTTCTGCCTCTTCTTCCTTGTTTTGACTGGTAGAGGATTCCCCGGATGTTTTCTTCTTCTTCCTCATTTTCTTAACTTCTTCATCAGATTATATTTCTTCATCATCCTTTTGGCTTATGTAAGACCTTGTGGCCTTTGTCTTCATTCTCTTTTCTCCCTTTCTAGATGTCTTGGCTTCTAGTTTTGAGGCTTTTGGGCTCTTGGAGGTGGCAGGTGCAGAGCTCTTGGAGGATCTGGTCTGAGAGGGGGCTTGTACCGAATTACTTTCTTTTTCTGCTTCTTGTCTCTCCTTCTCAACTCTTTCTAATTTTTCTCTGTTTGCATCAACTATCTCTTTTGAGATGCCATATCTTTTGGCAACTTCCTCTACTTCCCTTCTCACTTTTCTCTTCATCTCTGGTTGTCTTTGTTCAACATGAATTTTCACACTCAATTCTTGAAAGGTTCCAAACCTTTCTGCCTCAAGGTCCTTAGGCTAACTCAGCAGGTGTTGGATATGCAGCTCCAAGATTTTCTCATCTACCTCATAGCCCATTGGTATAATCTAGACTGTCTTGGGCTCAACTGCCTCCATTAGGCATTGACTAGTGTCTACCATGAAACACACTGTATCTTTGTATTTTTCAACTAATGATTGTGGGATTCTTTCTCTGGCTTGCATCATACTTTGGAAGTTTTTGAAGTATCCCTAGAGTGCTGTACTCTGAGCCTTGGCATCACCAAGCCCATACATATAATCTCTAATTTGTATGGTAACCAATCTGTCATTTTGCCATACCCAACCACTGGATCTGGGTAGCTCATTCATATAGTAAAAGAATAGACATAGTATCAAGCCACTGTACTTGAATGAATTCTTCTTATCCTTCTTTATTTTCTACAAATTCTCTAATAGTTGGTTCAGGAGGAGCTCACAAAGATCATAATCAGCATTTTCCCTTAGCATCTGATAAGTAGTGTATATTGTTGTTCCGGATACAAAATTCTCCCTGCTGGAGTGATATATTTTATAACCAATTATCATAGAAGCAAATTTGATATCTGGATCTGTGATATCCTCTATTGTCATAGCTCTTTTGTCAAATTTTGATCTAGTAGCCTCACTTACAGTTTGGTTCTTGACCGATTTGAGAGCAGGCAACCCACCGGATGAGTGCAAACCGGTTACTACCCTAATTGCATCTTTTGTGATCTTAAATGGCCTCATCAACCACATGAAGTTGTCATGTATTCTTCTCAGAACATACCGGACCCATTCATCCTCTACAAAACAGGGAAAGTGGATGCAATGTCCAAAATCCTTATCCCGGATGGCCTTGTATTGAGGTTTAAGTTCAAATGTTTTATCTATTAATTGCTTGTGATAGATATCCATGAGTTTGGATTCCCCAAATTCCTCAATATTGGCATGTATGTATACCCTAACATCTTCTATATACAGAACCCCATGCGAAATGTTAGAGACTATGCCTAAGGGATCAACTTCTAAGGATTTGTTAGGATGTTTCTTGAACTTAGGGTGTGGCCTATCAGTGATCTTAACAACATTTGGAGTAGCCATCTTGCAAAAGATTTAGAGAGAGATATTCAAGAATGGAAATACCTTTTTATGCTTCTAGGCTTCACGATATGAGCTGAAAAAGATCGCTGGTTGAATTGGTTTTTGCGGTTGATCCTTGAGAGGGTTGAAGCAATCTTGTTTGTAGAGCTCTTTCTTTCTTCTTCTTGAATACAAATGTACAAATGATGAATAAAAGAACCCTTATATTTCTGCGCAAACCCTAATTTCATATTGCAATAAATGCACACCTTAAGTCATTTCGGTTCCCTTGTTCTGACTTTGTTCTGAGAGAGATACTTTCAAATCACTGAGATGCACTTAGAATTATTCTTGGTAATAATTGACAATGTATCTCCCTTTCTCCAATCATTCCATTTATCTGACGTAGATCAAGATATTTCAATTTTGAATCTTACCAGATCTAACTGTGAGAATCTTGCTTTTACCGGATGACTATCAAACTGGATTAATCTTGGATGATTAACATCTTCAAACTCCTTGCGGATCTTTCATATTTTTACCAAGGGTTATTTAGATATTTCTTTGAGAGTGATGGGGAGCACATAGCGAGAAACGTAGAATGAGCTCTAATTTACTTATACTCAGCAAGACTAACAAATGAACCGCCGATACATCTCCATCGGTCAGACAACCGTCGTCAGAATGACTTTCCAAAGTCTCTCTGTCGGTCTACCTTACACCGATAATTCAACTTCACTTTATCTTCGGCGAGACTTACTCCTATCGGCCAAGTCTTTCATCCTTCTGCTGATGCCCGATGATGGTTAAGTTCCTCCTCATCTCAACCATGGAGGCTTCCACACCAGTTGGACGTAACCTTATCGGTGAGACCCTTCCTATTGGTGAAACTCTTAACTTGTCTCCGATGCGTCAATGGAATTTACCTTCGGTGAGACTTGTTCTGTCGATGAACACTTGCAATCTTTGGCTGATGTGCCGATCACTCAAATGTCACCTTTAACCTTCACTCGTCGGTGAGACAATTACTATCGGCCACATTAAGGTTTGCTTTGCCGATACACCAATGCACAATTTACCTTCTCCTGAACCCTAGCACATGGAGATGCTAGGTCAACCTACTATGCAACTCGCACTGTCTGGATCCTCTGCACCGCTGAATAATGAAACAAAATAGAAAACAAAAATGGATATTTGTAGAATGAAGCCATTCCACTGATTTCGATAGAAATCTTACCAGTGGAATGCTTCACATCGACATATTGCAACAACGGAAGCACAAAAAGAATGGAAATTTACAGCTATACAATTTGTAGTTACATGAAACGGAACTCGAATTGACGGAACAGAATCATTCTATTTCTCCTTACCACAATACACAATTACATTCATCTACTCTACGATCTGATTACCAATACTTATTTGGTTCATTCCTCTAGGTTATAAACTCGCCCTGAGGAAAACCAGCTGATTCCAAGCGGCTGGGAGACTAACCATCTTGAGATTAACAATTTGACAAATGCAACCTAAGTCACTTGGGACTTTTAAAAAGAGTTCTAGGTCCTAAAAGACCTAGAGACCAATAGAAATGAAAATGCATTGATCAAATAGACCTTATTACAACACAAAACATGATTTTCTAGGTGCTCGTGCACCATACTCCCTTGGTGAAAGTTGTGTCAAGTCCTCTTAGAGACTAACTGCTGCAAATCACCACCCTGCTTTTTGATGTCTTCTTCTAGCATCCATGTGGCCTCTGAGTCTGGAAGTCCTTGCCATTTGACTAAGTGCTCAAAATAGGTCTGATTTCTTGTCTTCTTGGTCGTCCTACTATCCAAGATGCACTCCATCTTCGGTGGTTCCTTAGGTGGTAAATACTGCACCCACTCTGCATTGTCTTGGATAGAATCTGTTGTACCTTCTCGTATATCAGGACTCTTATATAATGTCAAATCAACAACATTGAATATAGGCGAAATAGCAATATCATTAGGGAGTTCAATTTTGTAAGCATTAGGACCATATTTCTCCAGAATCTGACATGGCTCAATTTTTTGCATCATCAACTTGCTGTGTTTTCCTGTGGGCAGTCTGTTCTTGTTGAGATGAACCATGACCATATCTCCTATTTGGTACTGCACATCCCTTCTTCTTTGGTCCACTCTAGCCTTGATCTTCTGACTGTTTTGGTGTAGAGTATCTTGGACTTGTTGATTGATCTCCTTCATAGCCTCTGCAAATGTATAAGCATGTCCACTCCTTTTGTCCAACCCTTGAACATCACGCAATTCAAAAATTCCTCTAGGATGACTACCATAGACAACTTCAAAAGGACTTAGACCTGTACTTCTATTTGTAGAATCATTATAGGCATACTTTGCTTGTGGGAGTACCACATCCCAACTACTGCCATGTTCTCTTGTCAAACATCTCAGCAGATTGCCTAATGATCTATTCACAACCTCAGTTGGGCCATCAGTCTGAGGATGATAGGCGGAACTAAAAGACAAATTTGGACCCAATTGTTTCCACAAGGTTCTCTAGAAATGTCCCACAAATTTGTTGTCTCTGTCAGATACAATACTCAAAGGTAACCCATGAATCCTGATGATTTCTTTAAAGAACAAACCTACAATGTAACTAGCATCATTGGTGGTTTTACAAGGAATAAAGTAAGCCATCTTGTTGAACCTGTCTACCACAACAAACACACTATCATAACCTATCCTTGTCTTGGGCAATCCCATCACAAAATCCATACTCAAACTTTCCCAAGGTTTGTTTGGTATGGGCAAAGGTTGGTACAATCCTGCATTGGTTGAGACCCCCTTTGCTCTCTGGCAAATCATACAACTCTCAACAAACCTTCTAATATCAAATTGCAGCCTTGGCCAAAAGTAAAATATTTTTACAAGATCTAAGGTCTTATTGAGCCCAAAATGTCCTCCTAAACCACCACTATGTTTCTCCTTCACTATATTATCCCTCATGGAACACTTAGGGATACATAGTTGACTCCCTTTAAACAAAAGTCCATCCTGCAATGTATAATCTGAAAATTCACTGTGGAAAGCATTGGCAAACTCACTGCATACCTTGTAAATCTCCTTGAAATCTTGGTCCTTTTTATAGAATCCTTTGAGTGCCTCAACACCCATGCTTTGCAGATGCACTTCTTACACTATCAACACCCTTCTGCTTAAAGCATCAACAACCTTATTTTTTATCCCTTTCTTATGCTTGATGATGAAGGTTTATGTTTGAAGACTTTCCACCCATTTCATGTGTCTATGGCTGAGCTTTTCCTGTCCATTCAAAAAATTGAGAGCATGATTGTCAGTGTATACAATAAATTCTTTAGGGAGTAAGTAGTGCCTCCATTTTTTAGAGCTTGTACCATGGCATACAACTCTAAATCATAAGAGGAGTACTTCCTCTTAGCTTCATTCAATTTTTCATTGAAAAAGGCTACTGATCTACTTTCATGGCTCAACACTGCGCCTATGGCTAGCCCACTTACATCACATTCAATGATGAAGACTTTATTGAAATCAAGAAGTACTAAGATAAGATACTTGGCAACTTTCTGCTTCAGACTTTCAAAACTCTAATCTACCTCTTTTGTCCACACAAACTTCATTTTTCCTCCACCCTTGATGGTCTCTAACATAGGTGCACAAATATCACTGTAGTTCTTAATAAATTTCCTATAAAATGTGGCCAAGCCATGGAAACTTCTAACCTCTCCTGCTATCCTAGGTGTAGGCTAATTCAAAATAGCCTCTACCTTGGAAGGATCCATTTTCAAATCACCCTTAGAGATCACAAAACCTAGGTACATCAATTCTTGTTTCATGAAGTCACACTTTTCCAAGTTTATCAGTAACTTCTGATCTTGCAGCCTCTTCAAGACTATCTCCAAATGTTCCAAGTGTTCTTCCTTGCTCTTACTGAACACCAAGATATCATCAAGGTAGACTACCACAAATTTCCCTATGAATTCCTACAACACCTCATTCATCAGCCTCATAAAGGTGCTAGGGGCATTTGAAAGACCAAAAGGCATCACAAGCCACTCATACAACCCTTCATTGGTTTTGGAAGCTATCTTCCACTCATCCCCCTCTCTTATCCTTATCTGGTGATACCCACTCTTCAAGTCTATCTTGGAGAAATAAGTAGTCCCTCCCAAACAATCCATTAGATCTTCGATTCCAAGAATAGGAAACCTATACCTGATGGTTATCCTATTTGTTGCCCTAGAATCAGTACACAGTCTCCATTTCCCATCCTTCTTTGGGACTAAAATAGTAGGTACTGCACATGGGCTCAGGTTCTTCCTTATCATCCCTTTGTTTAGGAGTTCTTGAATCTGGTTTGCTATCTCTTCATTCTACTGAGGGGTCATTTTATATGCTGCCTTATTAGGAAGTACCGCTCTGGGTATGAGATCTATTTGATGGCAAATGTCTCTGACAGGTGGTAGGGAGTCAGGTATATCTTTTGCAATCACTCCTTTGTAACTCTCAAGCAAATCTTTGACCTCCTTAGGCCCTACTTCTCTCACAATTTCCTTCTTTCCCCCCTTAGGCTTCACAATCAAAGCAAAACCTACTCCATCACCTTCCTTTAATGTGTCCATGAATTATTTTTCTCCCACCATCATTACACTAGACCCTACATGCTGTGGATCCTCTTCTACCAATGATTGTATCCTATAAGTCACACCATCCTTTTGGAATTAGTAAGCATTCTTTTCTCCATCATGATGAGCCTTTCTGTCAAACTGCCATGGTCTGCCTAACAAAAGATGGCAAGCATCCATTGGAAGGATGTCACACAAAATTTTCTCTCTATACCCCCCAATACTAAATTCTACCCATGCCTGTTCATTGATGAGTATGTGTTGTCCCTTATTCAACCAACTGACTTTATATGGACTGCTATGGGGTATCTTTTCTAGATTCAACTTATTCACTACTTCCAAAGATATAATATTATCAGTAGAACCAGAGTCAATAATAACTTTACAAACCTTACCTTGGATCTTGCAGTTGATTCTAAACAAAGCCCTTCTTTGAGATGGTTCAGTCTGCACTAGTTCCTTGAGCAGTGTCCTCTTGATCATCAGATTTTCTCCCATTTCTGATGCAAGATTCACTTCAGGAGATGTCACACTCCTTGCATCTTCTTGAATCAAAGTGGTTCTCTTCTCACCACCATGAGAAGTTGAGGCCTTCTCTGGACACTTGTATGTCGGGTGCCCTATCTGATTGTAGTTATAACATCTCATATTGGAGAATTTGGATCCTCTACCTGATCCATTTGTCCCACCTCTTCCATTAGGCCTTCTTCCTCGACAGCCTCCTCTGCTACTGGAGTCTCCAACTTGCTCTTCTTGGCTAGACTCACCACTAGGCCTCTGGTTAGGCCTTCTTCCTCCAAAACTGCCTCTGCCTCTAAAATTTCTTCCACCTCTACCTCTATTATTTTGCTCACTCTTTCTCTTTATCTTCTCTTCAGCCCTTAAGGCCATTTGGAAACACTTGTTCACTATTTCTGGTGCTAAGATGTTGATCTCATCTTGGATGTTCATCCTTAGACCATTCAAATACCTAGCCACCTTCTTTGACTCTTCTTCTTGTCTCTTTGATCTAAAACTAAGTTTATGAAACTCTTGTGTGTATGCATTCACATCAAGGTCTCTCTGTCTGAGGTTCTGTAATTTCTTATACATCTGCACATTATAGTCCAGGGGTAAGAATTGTGCCTTAATTTTAGTCTTCATCCTTTCCCAGGAGGTTATCATATTCTTCCCCTCCTTGACTCTCTCCTTGCTCATAATTCCACCATGCAAGAGTAGATCCCTTCAATCTTTCCTTTGACAACTTAACCCTCTTATCATCAGGGACTTCTTTGTATTCAAAGTGATTGTTCAATGCCTCAATCCACTCAATCACCTCTTCAGCTTCAATACTTCCACTATACATAGGTAACCCATCTATGGTGTCCCTATTGACTGACTTCAATGCATTTACAAATGCCCTTTGGTCTACTGGTATCTCCTCTGTCCTCTTATTGGTTTCAATAATTTCTGTATCGCCTTCATCACTGTCACTTTCATCTTCCCTATCTTTGCTTTTGGACTACTTGAACTCTCGCAACTTGGATTCAAGCATCTCCTCGATCAGCGTCTTGATGGCATCCTACGACATACTTTTGGGAGGCATCCTCTCTGCCTCTGTCTCTCTTTCTTTGTTTGACATACACTATTCACAGACAGTAGCCAAACACCAACACTCCTGCAAATCCTCAATTCGACTTGCTGCCCAAATCTTTTCGGGCTCTGATATCAATATGATGGGGAGCACATAGTGGGAAATGCAGAATGGGCCCTAATTTACTTACAGTTGGCAAGACTAACAAATGAACCGCCGATACATCTCCATCAGTCAGACAACTGTCAGTTAGAATGACTTTCCAAAGTCTCTCCGTCAGTCTACCTTACACCGATAATTCAACTTCACTTGATCTTCGGCGATACTTACTCCTATCAGCCAAGTCTTTCGTCCTTCTGCCGATGCCCGATGATAGTTAAGTTCCTCCTCATCTCAACCATGGTGGCTTCCACACCAGTTGGACGTAACCTTATCAGTGAGACCCTTCCCATCAACGAAACTCTTAACTTGTCTTTGATGCACTGATGGCATTTACCTTCAGTGAGACTTGTTTTGTCAATGAACACTTGCAATCTTTGGCCGATGCGCCAATCACTCCGATGTCACCTTTAACCTTCACCCGTCGGCAAGACAATTACTATCAGCCACATTAGGGTTTGCTTTTCCGATACACCGATGCACAGTTTACCTTCTCCCGAACCCTAGCACATGGAGATGCTAGGTCAACCTACTATACAACTCGCACTGTCTGGATCCTCTAAACCTCCGAACAATGAAACAAAATAGAAAACAAACATGGATATTTGTACAACGAAGCCATTCCACTGATTTTGACATAAATCTTACTAGTGGAATGCTTCACATCAACATATTGCAACAACGGAAGAATAGAAAGAATGAAAATCTACAACTATACAATTTGCAGTTACAGGAAATGGAACTCAAATTGACGGAACAAAATCATTCTATTTCTCCTTAGCACAATACATAATTACATTCATCTCCTCTACGATCTGATTACCAATACTTATTTGGTTCATTCCTCTGGGTTATAAACTCGCCCTGAGGAAAACCAACCGATTCCAAGTGGCTGGGAGACCAACCGTCTTGAGATTAGCAATTTGACAAATGTGACCTAAGTCACTTGGGACTTATAAAAAGAGTTCTAGGTCTTGAAGGACCTAGAGACCAACAGAAATGAAAATGTATTGGTCAAATAGACCTTATTACAACACAAAACATGATTTTCTAGGTGCTCCTGCACTAGAGAGTCCCTTAATCTACCACTTTCCATGTGCCAATTTCAGGCACCAATTGACTGGCTAGGGCAAATTATTTTCCTTTGAGACTCCCCCTGAGCTAGAGCTCATCTATTTAGTTTCCAGAAGGAATATCAGCACCAGATTCTGGTGCGGATCCATCCCCAACCTTTTCTATACTTCTCTTCACCCAAATCTTGTTCATCTCCCTTTGAACTTCATTCGCATTCATTTTTCCTTTTCCTTTGTCTTTATGATGCACCGGACCCTTTTTTATCCTGATTCTTACTTTTGCAGAATTTGGCAATATGACCGGATCTATTGCAATTGTAGCAAATAACATTTCTCTGCATATTTGACTGGTATCCTCTTGATCTACATTGATTAGCCATAGGTCCCATTCTATTGCATGCAAAGCATCTACCATTGAATGAATTGTTTATTTTCATATTTCTACATTCATGAGATTTGTGACCATACCTTTTGTAGTCAAAACACTATCCAGAGAAGGATGAATTAGTTTGATTCATTCTTCTTCTGCATTGATTTGCTTTATGACCAAAGTTATTCCAGTTGTGGCAGTACCCATTGAAGGATGGATATCTTTGAGCATTTGGTTTCCTTACCGAAGGTCTTCTAGGCTTGTTCCTTGGATTTCCTGATCTAGAGTTCTTCTGACCGGATCCAGAGCTTTCACCTTTCTCATACCCCAAGCCATGCTTGTCATCTACCCTCTTTTGGCTTTCAAGAAGAACTTCAAGTTAAGCAGCACTTATCTTGAATTTCTCTTTGTATTCATTTGCAGTTTGAAGATCCCTTTTAAGAGTGTCTATCTATTTCTCAAATTGTTCTTCATTATCTCTAGCTTATTCAAGATCAGATTCTAGATGCTTGATTATTCTATCTATTTTGTGGCAGTCTTCTAACTTCTCCTTGAGAGATTATTTTAGATTATCTTCAATTTTTCTTTTCTCTTCAATTTCTTGGGTGAATTTCATAACCCCTGATTCCATTTCATGTCTTACCATAATGACCTCTTTTGATAGCTTCTCACATAACTTGTTTTTCTCATTCAGATCTTCATTTGTATCATTGGCTTCATTTTGACTTGCTAATTGTTGAAGTAGTTCCTTTCTCTTTTTCACAAAGATACTCAGTTTTTCTTTGAGTTCATTTATGAAATCATTAGATTGTTTGAGTCTTTCCCTTAGGTTATTGAGTTCAGAGTGAGATTGCTCAAGATCATCTAGGGCAGACTAAAGTTGTTCCCTCATACCATACATATCCATTAAAATTCCCAGATCTTCCTCAAGCTGTTAGGCTCTATTTGGAGGGAACTTAGCTTTGATACCAATTGTTGGAAACAAGGTAGATAACTGAGAGGGGGGGTGAATCAGTTATCTTAAATATTTTAACTTTCTATTCTTCTTTAATAATTAGTGCAACATCAAAACATATAAGCATACATAACCATGAGAGCAGAAATAAAATCAACACACATAACACAATGATTTTGACGTGGAAAACCCTGTTAAGGGAAAAACCACAGGGTGACTAACCCAAGATTGTATTCTCTTTTAAAAGAATAAGAACAAAATGGTACTTGCCAATTAGGGCTCACTGCCTGAGCACACTGCTCACAAGAGGCTCACTCCCTACAAGAGACTCACTATCTACAAGGTATATAGAAAGGAACCAGGTGTTTGAACTGATCAGAGGCATCCACATATGCTGAGGTTCAGTTCCGGTTAGGCTCAATAAACTGATCTACTGCACTTCATTCTTCCTCTACTTTAGTGCTATTGTTCTGTGACATACTGAACTTGTATTGCTGCTTCCACACTTCTCTCTACCTTTTGTCACACACTACAACATACACAACACCCCTTCATACTGAAATCCATTTGGTATATATATCCACACCAAGGATTTCAACATCTTTCTAGTCGGCAATCGAAATACTCAAGATATTTACTAAATACTGGTCTGTCGGTTGAATCCATGCTTAACATGTGGTGCGTATCAAAAATATAGACATAGAAGTCATCAATCATGTCATCCAACCATGAATGATCCCTCAAGAAGCTTGATCACCATCAATTTCTCATCCAGATTAAGGTCTGATGCTCTGCCGGTTAATTCTTCCTTAGTCTACTTTGCCTGTCAGGAACCCAACACTTAGATGCTCATATCTTTTCATTCTTTCATCACTGGAGGCTCAATCTCTAGAATGTAGTAGTCATGGTATTCCTCTTGACTTCCCCAAGTTCATACTTTGCTGAGATACATTCTCTGAGAGATCCAGACCTGATTGTCAGACCTTGCTGCATGCTCTGTTCTTGCTCACCGGACCAAAACACTCTTCAATCTGACTTCCTGTAAAGACTTATTATGTGTTGCAGATGTGTGGGATAAACTTTTTTGCCATCAATGACAACAATAATGAAGCCACACAGTGTCTCTTACCAACAGGGTGCTCAATGAATTGAGCCAAGATATCAGCAGGATGACCCCTGATGAATAGAGAGATTTGGTGGAAAAGAGTGGTATGTTGTTACTTCCTCATTGGACTTTGGTAGATACAATTGAATTTGATACTGTCACAAGGATGGGCACAAATATCTCTGATGATTAGGTAGATAAAGCACTCTCTGGTGCAGGGTTCAATCCTGAATTTGAGACCTTGGCAAAATGGGCATTGGCCCCAAACAATAAAAAGCCAAGGATGGGTTTAGGTGAATTAATAGGAGATGTGATAATAAAAGAGTATCAGATACTCCAACTCCTCAAGTTGCAAGCTTGAGTGTTCACACAACTCAATTTGCTAAGGCTGTCACTAATAAACTGTAGAAGGACTATGATGAGCTTTTATTGAAACATGGACAAACAATGGTAGAATTGAATAATTACAATGGGCAAGTGTTGTTATCACCGGTTACTTCAATTCAAAATGTTTTAGTCCCTGTGGATGCCCCAGAAGCTTTCCCAGCAGACAGAGAGACATTGCTCTGGTGCAATGCACCTAGGATGTCCATGATGTCAAATTTTTGAATTTTTGTGTGATGGAGACTAAATGGAGTTTTATAATAATGTAATAAAGCCTACTAAAGGCATTAACTTGTAATGGAGGCTTAGAATAGACATTTACCTTAGTGGAGTCTGTTGTTTCCTATAGTTTACGACAGTCTATTTATAGACAGTTTACCTTTTATGGTCAATAGTCAGTGTTTTTGCTTTAATAATGGCCTTTCCCACGATGGGAGTGGGAATAATGATGGAATTTCATTGTAAAAAAATGATTTATACCTCTCTTGAGTCAAGCAAGAGTTGGCTGTAAAAAAATTGAAGGAGAAATAATACTGAAGAATGTAGTTTTCCTATTTTTTGACTATTTTTCTTGCTATTCTACAGTCTACCCTATGTCAGTACTGTATTGTCAAGATCCAAATGGCATAGAATATTGAAGTGGATGGTGTTACCTTTGGTTTGTAACAAGTTTGGATAGATTTCATCAATATTGAAGGATTTTATCAAACATTTTCTTGTTACTGCTCTATTTTCTAGTTTTGTTTTTGTTTTTTATGCTGTTCCTTAGACTATATTTGCCCGTACTGCACAGTCAAGGGCACAATTGATCAAAATGGTGTAGTAGATGATCTTACCTTTCATTTGATCCAAGTAGGAGGGAATATCATTGAGGTTTAGTTATTTTGTAGTTGTGAATTAACAGGAGATGTGATAATAAAAAGAGTATTAGATACTCCAGCTCCTCAAGCTGCAAGCTTGAGTGTTCACACAACTCAATTTGCTGAGGCTGTCACCAATAAACTGCAAAAGGACTATGATGAGATTTTATTGAAATATGGATAGGCAATGGTAGAATTGAATAAATACAAGGGGCAACTATTGTTATCACCAAGTACTTCAATTCAGAATGTTTCAGTCCCTGTGGTGTTGCAGAAGCTTTCCCAATAGACAGAGAGACATTGCTCTCATAGATTAAAGAGTTGAAGGAAGAAGTAAAAAATTTGAAAGATGAGAAGAAGACCATTGTTAAGGAAATGGTTAGAAATTTGATTAACCATAGGCTATCCAAGATTACAGCCAGGGTTGATGATACATGGAAATCTTATTCAAGTTTGAGGATAGCCCAAGACAAACATGAGAAGGATAAGAAAAGCTTGAAGGACATGATTAGGGTATGGCTACCTAGAACTGGAGAAATAAGGGAAATTCATAGATGTTCAAGGTTTGCCCCTGATGCTCCAGTAGAAATAAAATTAATCCTTGACATGTTGCTTTTGTTAGAAGAGGTAGTGGCTTTCTAGCTAAAATTGGATAAAGTTTTGAAGGAGAAAAGACAATCAATTGAGAAGATAGATAAAAAGATTATGCCAAGCATATTGGAAATGATGGACAAATAAAGAGTTTGGACAAATGGAAGGCTTATTTTGAAGATATAGTCGGCCAGCTCGTATCTTCAAGTTGTGTAGATGGTGATCCAAATATGAAAATTTTAAGTTCTACACTTGATAAGCTACATGTATTGGAGTTGAATTTTGAGATATTTTGGAAGGAGTCAAAAATCTTATTAGATGCTAGTTATGCACGGCATAATGAAAAAATGGCAAAATTGATTGCTTCCCAATGGCCATCAGAGAAAGCATGTGCAGATTGGGTGGAGAAGTATGGATAAATGTGTCCAGGGTGAACAAAGGTCCAATCATGTGATATATCTTCATCATTAGGATAAAACTGTTCTAACAGTTTTTTGGCATCTCCAAGTTGAATTGTATTTTGTCTTTTTCTCTTTCATATGTAATTTGAATTAGCTTCCCAATTGAATATAGAGCAATTTCTAAGAAGTTGTCCATATTCTGAGTAGTAAGTTTTAATTTCTTGCATGATGCAGGAGCATCCAGTGGTGTAAGGGCAATCTTGCATCACCCAAAAAGAAGTTGATTTAAAATCATTATAGTTGTTTTCATTTCTTTCCATAATTAGTATTTCTGGTTCCATAATCTCTTGAATAATGATGGACTTTCAGTTTTTCCAAAACTGCTAAAAATAGCAAACTGCTAGTTTTGGAAAGTTTACTTGCCATTTTAGGAAAGTTTGCATTTGGGCACAGATTGAAGTGAAAACTTACAAAAAGTTACATATTGGAAATATAAGACCTTTGGTGAAGGAATTAGACAAAGATCATTTGTGAGCTGAAAGATATTAAAGTTTTTGTTTTCTGAAAAGCCCTTGAAAAATCTCTGAAACGAGATATGAGGCACTAAAACATCCTATAATGTCCCAAAAATGATGGAAATCCATTTACAGATTTCCAGCATGATAGTTCACATCATGAGCTTTATGGCGCTTAAAATGGTTCGTCAATCGAACACCCAGATCAAAAGTTATGCTTCCCGAAAGTTGACCTACTTTTGGAGGGAGTTGCAAATTTCAAAATTTAGCTGGAGGTTGCCAAAAAGTGTTATTTATGACTATTTTGGGAACCCTGGGCAGTAGTAGAGTTAAGGGGGAAAAGTGTAGAGTCAAGAATAGGTGGGAAAACAGAAACCCTAGCTAATTTGGGGTTTACAGAAGGCAGATGATTCCAAAGTTTGGAGATAGGGAGTTGTAATGTGATGCAGCCTGTAGAGGATTCATCCTCTGATTGTATTTGAGCTTCTGTAATGTAATGTTTTGCCCATATCAATAAAAGATTATTCTATTTTCTATGTGTAATTTCTATTGTTCAGTGTTTTGTGATTTACCCCCTTCATCAAGTGGTATCAGAGCGAGGGTTCCTGAGTGTGTAGATAGATCACCGACCATGAGGCAGTTTGCACTAGGACTTGAGGTTGTGGGTTTGCTGCGGAGATCAAGATGCCTCCATGAAGAAATTGTATTGTGAGGAATGCTTTGATGGAAGAGGGTTTTTGAGCCCTGCAAAGGCAGATCGATGCATTGCAAGAGGAGTTGCAAAGAGGGTTTGATCTGAGAACAAGAGAAGAAAGTGACAATGAAGCCAAAGAAGAGCTATCCGAGGAAGAACAAGAAGCTGCAGGAGATCCTACATAAGTTAGGTTGTTGAGGGCCATTTCAAAATTTAGAAAGAGGCCTAGGATCAAAGTTTCTACGTATTCTGGAGATTTGAATCTGGAAGGGCTTATTGATTGGATCAATGACATGGAGGAGTATTTTGAGTATGAAGATGTGGAGGACCTAGATCGGGTCAAGTTTGCAAAAACAAAGTTGAAGGGCCATGCCAATATTTGGTGGAAGGATGTCCAATTAAAGAGGAATAGAAGAATAAAAAGAAAGATCACCAGATGGGATTGGATGGTGGAGAAACTGAAGAAGCAGTTCATTCCTATGGACTATGAGATGGAGTTGCTAAAGAAGATGCAAGGATTGAAGCAAGGTAACAAGTCTATTAAGGAGTATATAAAAGAGTTTTATAAGATTACTATTAGGATAGGCCATGCAGAGCCCAACAAGGAGAAGGTAGCCCATTACATTAATAGGTTAAGGCCAAGTATTCAAGAGGAGTTGAGCCTAGTCAGAATGACCACCATAGAAGATGCATACCAGTTTTCCCTGAAGGTGGAAGAGAAGCTGAATAAAAGATTCGACAGCAAGCAAAGGGGAAGAGGTCAAGGTGGAAGGATTGGTGGACGACCCTATGGAGCTTGTAATGAAGATCAAAAGAAAAATGAAGAAGCCAACACCAGTCAAAATTAGAGAAGGGATAATGCCTACTGCCCTCGTGGCTAGAACAATGGTGAGCAAAGAGGAAGAGGAAGAGGCCGACATGGGCAAGGACCTGGAAGAGGAGGTTTCAGAGGAACCTATTTCCAATGTGGAGAAGAAGGGCATCAAGCATATGAGTGTCCGCAACATCAAGGAAGGACAAATAGAAGACCTGAAGGTAATGCACGAGTATGTAGATGAAGATGCATATTCTGAGCATTTTGAAGATGCTGAAAGGGGAGAAACCCTAGTTGTCAAAAGAACCTTGTTGAATGAGGAGAAAGAACCAAATCAGAGGAAGAGTTTGTTCTACACAAGGTGCAAATGTGAAGGTAAGTGTTGTGATATTATTATTGACAGTGGAAGCACTGACAATCTTGTTTTAGAGGAGATGGTTGACAAGTTGAAGTTGACAAGAAGGAAGCATCCACATCCATATCAGATTACATGGTTGCAGTAGGACCACATAGCTTTGGTCAATGAGCAATGTTTAGTGAAGTTCAAGATTGGGGACTACCATGATGAGGTATTGTGTGATATCATATCAATGGATGCATGTCATATGTTGTTGGGGAGGCCGTGGCAGTATGATAGGAGCACTGTCCATGATGGTCATGCAAACACATATTCCCTAACAAAGGATGGAGTTCATCATAAGTTGAAGCCCTTGAAGGAGGTGGAAGAGAAGGTATGTAGTACTGCCAGAATTTGCTTGGTAGATGGTAGGAAATTTTTTGGAAGATATGAAGCATGAGCGTCATTGCTTTGCATTGATTCCTAAGATTAGTCAAGATAAATGTGAAGATGTACCAGGAGAAGTTTCAGATATGTTGGAAGAATTTCAAGACATTATCTCTGATAATGTACCAGAAGGTTTACCATCGGTGAGGAAGATAAGTCACCAAAAGGATTTGATACCAGGAGCTAGTTTGCTGAATAAGGCAGCCCACAGAATGACTCCTGTAGAGAGTGAAGAGTTGAATAGACAAGTTCAAGAGCTATTAAGGAAGGGACTAATAAGGGAGAGCCTAAGACCATGTGTGGTACCTGCAGTACTAGCACCAAAGAAAGATGGAGAATGGAGAATGTGTACAGATTCTCAGGCCATTAATAAGATCATGATCAAGTATAGATTTCCATTACCCAGAATGGATGACATAATAGATTGTTTGAGTGGAGCCAAGTACTTCACGAAGATTGACCTGAAGGGTGGGTATCACTAGATCTAAATTAGAGAAGGAGATAAATGGAAGATAGCCTTCAAGACAAAGGAGGGTTTGTATGAGTGGTTAGTCATGCCATTTGGGCTAACCAATGCACCGAGCACATTCATGCAGCTCATGAACGAGATACTGAAAGAATTTTTGGGAAGTTTTGTTATTGTTTATTTAGATGATATTTTGATTTTCAGTAAGACTTGGGATGAGCATCTAATGCATATCAGAAGAGTTTTAGAGAAGCTGAGGGAGGAGAAGTTGCCAATTAATCTAAAGAAATGTAGTTTTGCAAAGGAGTTGGTATACCTAGGATTTGTTGTTTCAAAGGAAGGTCTTAAGATGGACCTAGAGAAGGTGATGGCTATCATTGAATGGCCTACGCTAAGGAGTGCTTCTGAGGTAAGATCTTTTCATGGTTTGGCAAGTTTTTATAGAAAATTTATCAGGAATTTTAGTAGCATTTGTGCACCCCTAACTGAGACAATGAGAGGGGATAGAAAAGAGTTTAAATGGACTAAAGGAGTAGACAAAAGCTTTGATACATTAAACCAAAAAGTCAAAGAGCAACCTATTTTGGCACTTCTAGATTTCAATAAGGTATTTTAGGTAGATTGTGATGCAAGTGGTAGTGCTATAGGAGCTGTTTTGAGTCAAGAAGGTAAACCCATTGCCTATTTTAGTGAGAAGCTTAATGATGCCAAGAAAAAGTATTTTGTTTATGATCAGGAATTTTATGCAATAGTTTAGGCTTTGAAGAAATGGAGACATTATTTGTTTCCAAAGGAGTTTGTTTTATATACTGATCATTAGGCTTTGCAGTATCTTAATAGTTGAGGAAAGTTGAACCAGAGGCACTTAAAATGGGTTGAGTTTTTGCAGAGTTATACTCTTGTTTTGAAGCACAAGAGTGGGAAGTCCAACAAAGTTGTAGATGCCTTGAGCAAAAGGCAAAATTTGTTGACAGAAATGAAGATAGAGGTTGTTGGGTTCAATGAGCTCAAAAGTTTGTATCCTGAAGATCCAGATTTTGTAGAGGCCTAGAAAACTTGTTTGGAACCTGTTACTTTGGATAGGACAAAATGGTTGGATTTCATAATCCAAGATGGCATGTTGTTTAGAGGAAGCCAGTTGTGCATTCCAAGGAGTTCCATGAGAGAGAACTTGATTAAGGAGAAGCATAGTGGCGGATTGGCTAGACACTTTGGTCATGATAAGACCATTGCTATTGTTGGTGAAAATTATTATTGGCCATAGCTGCAGCAGGATGTGAGGAAATTTGTGTAGAGTTGCAGAGTATGTCAGATGGCAAAAGGAACAAGTCAGAATACATGGCTATATCAGCCATTACCTTACCAGAGAAGCCATGTGATGATATTAGTATGGATTTTGTTCTTGAATTACCAAGGACACAGAGAGGACATGATTCCATTTTTGTGGTGGTGGATAGATTCTCGAAGATGGCACATTTCATTCCTTGCAAGAAGACTAATGATGCTGTTCATATTACTTAATTATTTTTCAGAGAGGTGGTGAGATTACATGGTCTACCAAAGAGCATAGTTTCAGATTGAGATACCAAGTTTGTTGGTTATTTCTGGAGGACATTGTGGAAGAAGTTGAAGACAGATTTGAAGTTCAGTTTTGCACACCATCCACAGGCTGATGGACAGACCGAAGTGGTGAATAGGAGTTTGCGTAACCTGCTACGATGCTTAGTAGGAGATAAGCCCAAGGGATGGGATTTGATTTTACCACAGACAGAATTTTCTTACAACAATTCTATCAATAGGAGTACTGGTAAATCACCATTCCAGATTGTAAATGGCAATAGCCCAAGAAATGCTTCTAAGTTAATGAAGCTGGACAAAGGAGAAAAGACAAGTGCTGAAGCTAAAGAATTTGTAGAACACATGAAGAATTTGCATGAAGAGGTGAGAAAGCACATTAATAAGATGAATATTTAGTACAAGGCTAAGGCAGATTAAAAGAGGAGATATAAGGATTTCTAGGAAGGAGATGAAGTCATGGTTCACTTGAGAAAAGAAAGGTTCCCAATTGGAAATACAATAAGCTGAAAATGAAAAAATTTGGACCATGCAAAATCTTGAAGAAGCATGATTCAGGAAATGCATATGAGGTAGAGCTGCAGAGTGGGATCAATATTTCCCCTATTTTCAACATTGCTAATTTATCAAAATATCATGAAGGTGGAACAGAGGATGGACCAATAGAAGAACAGTGGAGTATTTCGGCATCTATTTCAACAGAGGAGATAGAAGAGATCTTGGATAGCCATGTGGGAAGGGTTACTCAAAACAGGCAATATGAAGAATATCTAGTGAAATGGAAAGGAAGGCCTGTTGAAGATTCTTCTTGGTTGTCTAAGGTAGAGGTTGACCATTTGGGTTTTCCTCAAACAAACACCTGAGATGTGATAGCGTCACTTATCAAATTACCCTGGGTGTTTGATGCAGGAGCATCTAGTGGTGTAAGGGCAATCTTGCATCACCCAAAAAGAAGTTGATTCAAAATCATTACAGTTGTTTTCATTTCTTTCCATAATTAGTATTTCTGGTTCCATAATCTCTTGAATAATGATTTGGGACTTTCAGTTTTTCCAAAACTACTAAAAATAGCAAATTGCCAGTTTTGGAAAGTTTACCTGCCATTTTAGGAAGGTTTGCATTTGGGCATGGATTGAAGTGAAAACTTACAAAAAGTTACATAATGAAAATATAAGACCTTTGGAAGGAATCAGGCAAAGATCATTTATGAGCTGAAAGATATTAAAGTTTTTATTTTCTGAAAAGCCCTTGAAAATTTTTCAAAATGAGATATGAGGCACTAAAACATCCCATAATGTCCCAAAAAGTTGACGAAAATATGTTTATGAATTTCTGGCATATAGTTCACATCGCGAGCTTTCCAGCGCTTAAAATGGTTCGTCAATCAGACACCCAGATCAAAAGTTATGCTTCCCGGAAGTTGACCTACTTTTGGAGGGAGTTGCAAATTTTAAAATTTAGCTGGAGGCCGCCAAAAAGTGTTATTTATGACTATTTTGGGAACCCTGGGCAGTAGTAGAGTTAAGGGGGAAAAGTGTAGAGTCAAGAATAGATAGGAAAATAGAAACCCTAGCTGATTTGGGGTTTATAGAAGGCAAATAATTCCAGAGTCTGGAGATAGGGAGCTGTAATGTGATGTAGCCTGTAGAGGATTCATCCTCTAATTATATTTGAGCTTCTATAATGTAATGTTTTGCCCATATCAATAAAAGATCATTCTATTTTCTGTGTGTAATTTCTTTTGTTGAGTGTTTTCTGATTTACCCCCTTCATCATTGCATGTTGAATGCACTTTCTCTATAAACATTATATGTACTTTGAATGTAATATATGATAATAATTATATAATAAATATATGATAATATTAGATTCTAAAGGTCAGTTCCTTGTTAAATGGCTTAATCTAACCTTGTCTATAGAAAAGAGGTAGCAACAACTAAAACAAATGTTGAAAACAAAATAAATAATACACCAAGATTAAAATATATTATCCTTGAAGATTAAATTCAATAGTTAACAAAATAAACCGCATGCATCAATAGCAATGTAGGGAGTAATTAATCATCCAAAAGTAATAACAAAAATATGATAAAAACATAATTCTACAACTTCATATGTTAATTGAATAATAACTAACAGAATAAAATAAACACATCAATAATAATGTAGAAAGTAATTAATCATCGAAAAATAATTATAATAATAGGATAGAAACACATTTTTTGATTGGTAGACTACACCATGTGCAAAAAATTATATTAATACAAAAAGATTTACATTCGGTTCAAGGCTAGAGGGCTCTTTCCAGATTAATACAAGAACACTCATTGTGCCCAAAAACAAATATAGTGCCAAGAAAATTTCCAAAATTAGCCCTCTAATCTACCAGCCCAGGCTCCAAAAACAAACAGCACCAGCCACCATCTCGAAAACTTGCCACCCTACCACCCGGTCCCCAATGCAGCAATTATCAAAAAAGTGGCCTTGAGATTGGGAGCCCAACCACTCCTACAGCCAGTAGAATTCCCTCGCACTCACAGTGGCTGTGAAGTAATGAATCCATACCGAAGTCTCCTCTCTATCGATTCCAATTGCCCGCCGAAGAAAGTCTCTCCCATGAGCCACCCAAAGCCTGTGTCTTCCCAGTTGTTGCTCATTCATGTTTAACAAGAACGATTGCCTAGCTATGCCCTTCTCTTCCTCTTATAGCTTTTCTAGGTCCCTCATCCATGGGATCGCAACCCCCAATTCTACAAAAAATGCCACATCTATGTCATCCACAAGAATATCTGGAGTGAATACCTTTCGTAGAATCACCAATGCATCCACCTTTGCCTCTCCCAGGTCAAACAAAGAAGCCAAAAAGTGCTAGGAAATATTTGTATTTACCCTGTATCTATCCTCCAAGACCAAGAAGTCTTTACCCAAGACCATCTTCACTACCTCAATGAAGAGTCTATTCTACTGCTTACAAATGATCATCAATCTGTAATTTGTGATACGACCCAGAAAAGCAACCTAGTGCTTATTGCAACAGTGCCTTATCAAAGTCTCCATCCTATGTTTTGAACAAGCCAGACGAGTGTCATTTTGTTTGAGACCTCCAGGATTTAAATGAAGTTCGTTAATGAACACACGCTTCAGGTGAAAGATACATTTATTCGTTATCTAGATTTTTGTAGTGTCAATCTTCGATTCATGTTGTCATTAATAATTATAATTCATTAATCCTTGCACTGGCAAGTTTGTCAGAAGCTCTCGTGGGAGAGCCATTTAATGCCTGCGAAAAGTATTGTTGCTTCAATAATTATTAACAATATATAACTATTATTATATTATATTGTATTATATAATATGATTAACATCATATCTTATTAATTTATATTATATATTGTATTAGTATTAGTATTAGTATTGATATTAATATAATATATGATAAAATAACCACCACCAAGGGGATAAAATAACAACTTAAGTTGGGGAAACTGGCTACACAGGTCAATGATCAATTAGAAGGATAAACCCTAAACACCTTAGACAACACCAGTTGTAGTGTTTTTACTTGGAGATTTTGCAGAGTGAATCATGATAACATAAAAACCATAAAATTTTGAATTACATAACACATCCATTTATCTTTGCCCTTTTTATACATCACTATACATTGCCATTGAACTCATTTCTTTTTTCCATGTGACGAATGTTATTTAAATTTTTAATATTGAAAATTTGAACCATCTATGATCTATATACATTGCAATTTGCCATTAAACTCATGTCAATTTCAAACTGTAATTACTTCTATATTTTTTATTAAAATTTAACATCACCCTTCAAAAAATATTGGGGAATTACATCGTACATGAACATCTAAGTTTCTAACCAACATCTAACAATAACAAGTGCAAAAAACACACACAGACTGTTGAATCCAGAAGCTCTTCACACAATATTGTCATGGACTGTGGAAAACTCATGATTACCATCTTACCAGCCTCAAAGTTCCAAACAAAACTCCTATCCTTCAACCTTCAAACCTTGCTTTGATCCTCCAAAATATTTTTGGTTCCTCTTTTCGACGATGCTTAATGAATATTTCACTGTAGTCCATAATTATCCTATTAATAGGCAATGGTTCCATTACAAATTCAATTATGTCCTCATTCACAATGATAGTCAATGATTTACTATAGAACCTTGCTTTATATGTACAAGAAACCACTAGGTATGGGTAACAATAAGGCCAGTAAAGGAGAATTAAATTGATTTTCTCGAGGTCACTGGCAATTGAGTTGCAATACCAATCCATGCGTCAATTCAAATTTCTAGTTTCTAATACATGCATGCATGTGTGAGAGATTCAACCCACCACCCAGAATAGAATGCATCATTTGCAAATGTTAAAAGTGTCGATTCTTGACACGATTTATTCCACTTGACGAATGCTCGTATTTCTTCATTCTGAGACATGCAAAGCAATAACATCCTGCATAGCCACACACAAACAAAAATTTCTATCATTCTTATTACTATTCTACATCTATGAACTTAGAACTCTATCACACAATTAAATTCAAAATCATGAATGATCACAAAATAAGTACTTGGTAACTTACTTTCTTCGCACAACTATTGTAATGAAAGCCATTACTTTGAACTTTTACAATTTCTTGATTCTTCTACTATCTGAAACTTAGTAATGCAATATAAGGTTGAAACAATAAACACTATCATATATACATGACATGTACTTCCATGACAGATGGGTAATAAATAACAAGCAACTCCATTTAATTCATTCTACCGTACCTTGGAAATTCACATTAGCTAATCTATGAGGTATGTCACTTGCCATTAATGAACTTAATTGGCATTGGCTAATCTAGCCGGTTAAGTGGCGCTTTCAATGAAATCAATAGTACGACTCTAATTAATGATAGAGAAAATTGTTCCACTTATAGTCTTGTAAGTTGTTCCACCGTTTGGTGAACCATTGAACAAATGAATGGTTGTAGTTGAGTTCCCAAAGGTAGATCTCCAACAATACACATTACCAAAAAAATCCTCTAGAAATTGGAATCAACTAGGAGCCGTTAGATATTAATAAATCAAAGGTTGAGATATATATAAAATATATAATATATTTATATTGATTATTGTATAAAGGTCAAGGTGGCGGCAGAGTGCAAGCCCTCAACTGTAGAAAATTAGAAATTTGGGTGTGTCAGTACTTTGGCCTAAAATAGAACTTATACCTCATTAACATGCGCAGTGAAAGTGATATCTGTCCTTTCATAATAAATAAGGAATGTCTTAAACTCTTTTGTTTAATATAATTATAACCTTGGAAAATGTCCCCTCGGGGGCTTTTCCCTCATAAGGTTTAGCTCTCAGGTCTTTAGTATGCATTTAGGACATCTTAGTTCATATTTTGGCATCTCGATGGAATGAGACCTAGGTTCCATGGCAAATTGGACCTAGGTGGACCCCTTGAGCTGTACCCTAACCAAAATAGGGAGGAGGACTTGGGCACCCACGCCCTACTCCTGCCCTATTTTGGGACATCCCTAATTTCCAGGTATCGATTTATGATCGTTATTTGGTCCTTTTGCCAACACGGTAAGTTTTGATTTTTAAAATCTTGGTGGGAGTGCTTGTAGTTGCATATATAAGCATGCTTAGACATTCATTTGTAAAATAGAGGATTACTAGAAACCTATTGTGTTCTCAAGGTGATTCAAGGCTTCTATTGTGTTGCAAGAGTAGACTTGTGTGTTTTGTGTCTTGATATTTGCAGATTTGAGCATCAATTTCCTCATGGCATGAAGAGCATCTTCCTCCCATGAGAAATTCACTACAAGGTGACATAATATTGTGTTTTCATCATTGATTCCTTTGGTTTTGCCTCTGTCTCACAAGGGCACACACTCTTTCTCTGACAATGGTGTTCAGAGACTTAAGTGTCCTCTGGGGCTTGATTGAGGCAAGCCTCTAAACACCACAACCCCCAAACCAAGTCTTGTGATTGCAGGTTATAGGTGTCGCATTTGGGAAAAGTGGAGTTGTAGGAAGAATTGGCAGACATCAAGGATTTAGGATCTAAAGAAAAGGACACAAGAGCACTTCCAGGACTTGGGCGCTAGCTCTAGTGTCCTCCGCATCTAAGTTTCAAGAAACAAAAGTTATAGGGATGATCATTATCGAAAGGAGGTCTAGATCCCATGAAGAAACCAATACCTTGGACTTGGGTGCCCACTCCAGTGTCCCGAACTGTTCTGCTTCAGAACCCCAAAAATAGGTATTCTGTGATTTGATATTTTACTCCTGTCTGCAAGAGCTTTTTTCAGCATTCGTCAATTTATTGTCGTATTTGTATAATTAGGGTTTTAATGGTTAATTGGACATAAGAGAAGGAAAATTAATAATTAAATTTCATAATCCAAGTTTCCTTACATCTGCAAGTGACCTAGGGTATGATAGTGCTCGCCACTCGACCCTAGATCCTTGAATGTATAGTGGAGAGGTAGATTTAAATATCTAAACATTAGAATATTATCAAATCCAATTTTCCCCTAAACATTTTGGTGAACCCATGTTTTTGGACTTAAATTGCAACTTGCTGAGTGTGTGTCTTCAGATTTGGATTGATTTCATTTATTCATATAGTCATTCATTTTATTGCATTGAGAAAATTTCAAAAAATTGAAAATTTTGAAAAATACAAAAAAAATACATTGTCTGGCTTACTAAATTGCATAAATTCTTTCTAAATATTCCTAATTCATGATTTTTTCATCAGATCTGATATAAAATACAGAAAAATCCAAAAATTCAGAAATTTGCATTACATTTTCATCATTTAATTGCTAGGGTTTTGTGGAAATTTTGACAATTTTATATAACCTAGTAATTCCAAAATCTAGGGTTAGTAGGCAAAATCTTTTTCTCAGATTTTTCTACTAATTTTAGAGGCTCATTCAAATTAACATTTTTCTGTAGTCTTGCATTTTAGTGTAAATTTGCATTTAGATTTAAAATAATTGCAATTTTGCATAGAAAATTTCAACAAAAACTAGCAATTTTGATGCATTTTCATTAAATTTGCATGGGCATTTTGCATGTTCAAGCTTGAAAATCATTTTAAGATCTAAGAGTAAGTCAATTTCATCATAAATTAGACTCCAAAACATTTGCATAGCATTTTGTCCCAAGATCTCAAACCTAGGGCTTCAAAAACAACGATTTTCACTAAATTCAGCCTTATTGACTTTATAAACTTGCACCATAGGTGTGTTGTGAAAGGTATTTTTACATTATTTTGCTATTATCAGGGTAATCATTTTCTTCTCCTCATAAAAATCTTCACAACACCCTTTTAACGGGCTCTTGTAGTGAAAATTTAGTGAAAAACTACACATTTTGGCTATTTTTGCCCTAGGGTTTGACCTAGTTTGCACTCCAAGCGTATTGTGATCAATTTTATGGATTGAAGTGACTGATATTATTGATATTATTTTCTGTACCTCCTAAAACTCCTTACAACACCCCTTTTGCTAGGTCTTGGAATTGAAAAATCATGAAAAATAGCCTATTTTTGCTATATTTTCACTAGGGTTTTACCTCAAGTGGCACTAAAAGCGTGTTGTGTTGGATATTTTTTGTATCAAGTAGCTATTATTACTGATATTATTTTATTTCCATCATCATTTTCCTCACAACACCCTTTTTATGCTCTTTTGCATTGAATTTTGGTGAAAAAAGTGCCTTTTTTGATATATTTTCACTATAGTTTGACTTGGCATTATCTTGGATTTGCATCAAGAGTGTGCTGGGAAGGATACTATTTCTATTTTGGACTGATATCAGACATATAAATTTCTTCCCTTGACTGAAATCCTTACAACACCCTCTAGTTTATTCATTTGCATTGGAAAAAGTACAAATAAACAAGCATTTTAGGCTATTTTTGCATAAAGTTTCGCACTTGTCTTTTGTACCAATTTTGAAAAGATTTAAAAATCCAATTTTGCATCTCATTATGGCATCTTCAGGTTATTCATCTATGAAATCTTTGCATGAGTATATCCTAGATCTTGAAAATTTCTGTAATTTCACTAATGATAATCCTCATGTTCTAGAGCACATAGCTTCTGTAAGTGGTATTGATGCTTCTATATGTTCAACATATGAATTGCAATTACTTTGTTATCCACATGATTTTAGTAGCTTCACACTATTCATAGGAGCATATCCTTTGATCTTAGAAGATTTAACTAAATTTATCTCTAGGAATACTCATGAAAACATTAATAATGATTCCATAGAGCATTCAAGAACATTAGATGAGAAGACTAGGGATAGCTTTAGTAATTCCATTGCTCTCCCTAGCCAAGATGAAGCATTAGTGAATGAATAACTCCCTCTAACAAAGAGCATTCCATGGGTAGAATATGAGCATTCATTTAACAATAGTCAAATTCCTACCTCTGTGGATCATCCCACCAACCTTCTTCCTTTAGTTGATTGTCCACATACCTTGGATTTCACTAAGGAAGAGAAGACCTTTAATGTCCCTCCTTTGTTTGATTATTCAAGTCATTTAGACATCACTAAGTATGTAGCACTAGTAGATGATGAAAAGTCTCACATTAACTCCTTCAAGGATGGATGTTGAGATCACTCAAAATAATTTACTTCTTCCACCACCTAAGAGGATAGCGAATATGCGAACTAATGAACTCCAAAAAGAAAATATTCCACCTAACATTGAGTCAAACCAAGAAGCATTTAAGAATGAACAAAAGATTAGTGACAAAGACTTGACAATTGTACCTTATGTTTGTGATTGGGAAGAGAATGATTTGATTGTTGATAACCTCTAGGGAGAAACTCCCTACAGATAAGTATCTCTAACCCTTTATCTCTCTCATGATGTGCTTCCCCCGTGATGTGATATGTGTTGTTTAGGCCTCCTAGGATGACCCTTGATTCTCTTGTAAGGTCTGGAATACCAGGAGACCATCTCTGGTGTGACCTTTTATTTGTATCATCATTCTTCTATATTGGTCTCTCTCTAATTTAAATATTGAGTGTTGTCTTACGTACATAGCGTCGTGGTTGGTGACTTGGGGGCACCCTCCTACATGACTGTCACTAAGACACTTGTTTCTCCTCTCTTATTTATTGTTTCCCTCCCTCTATTGTTTCCATCTAGCAGGTAGATGATGACAAAAATTTATACTATTGCAGACCTAGTGTCCCTTTCAAGAGCAATCAAAAAATGGACTTAGTTCCTAATATGATGATGGGGTTGTATATCTTATCTGATTCTTGGATAGTGGAAGCACTTGTGCTTTCTGCATAGTGAATTTGATGATGTTTCTATCGCATTTACAAACCTTAACAATACTTCTGCTCTGTGCACCTTTGTTTGCCTTTGAATCTGGCCTTGGTGGTATTCGATTCAAAGAGCTTCGTGATATAGCCCCACGGTTATCCTCGAACTCTGAATTCATTGTATAACCTTGGTTTGTGGGAACATATGGTGATCGTAAAGTACATGTCACCTCCAGGGGGCATGGGCTTTGCAAAAATTGGTGTTCCATTGTGTGTTTTCTTCCTACCTTAATGTACTTGATATCGATAACTGATATCAACCACCTTAAGGTGGGGGCATATATAAGGTAAGCTATCTATTGTAGATGTTAGCTATGTGCTTGTCCTTAGGTGTAGTCTAAAGACTTGCTCGATGAGTGCATCCTGCATCCTATGTTTGTTTGCAATCAATCAATCAATCATGTAAGCCCTCTACGGAGGTGGGATATCTCGTATATCCCTTTGATCTTAAGCCCTCTATGGAGGCAGGGATGGTGTATTTCTTGGAGCAGACTGTATCATCCTGTCATTTTCAAAAGTCTTCTACAAAGGCAGGGAGCGGTTCTATGATTAACTCAACCCTTAAGCATGTTTTCGACGATTGTTGTGGTGAAGCCCAATTGTTAGTGTGTGCCTGTAATGTGCCTGAGATGGTGTTGGACCTAGAAATAGGTACACTCCATCGCTTGTCTGCATGTTTTCTCTGTGTCTTCAATTGTGTGTGTTCTGGTGTGCTTTCTTTGTTTGGTGTGTCTGTTACCCCATATGCAGTCTAAAGACTAGCTCAATAAATGCTTCCTACATTTTGGGAGGTTTTGCGTGTGTGTTGCCCCATATATATAGTCTAAAGACCTGCTCGATGAGTGCATCATGTCTTATGGGAGGTTTGTTTACTTTCCAGTACTTGCATCTGCATTTCATATATATGAGAAAGAGAAAAGAAAAGATATCATTTCTGTCTTCCATGCATTAATATGTCTTCTATGCATTGACTGTCTTCTTCGTGTTCTATGTGACTATAACTATTTTCTCTGTGTTTTGCATGCTTCTTACTGTCTTTTATGTGATTGGTGTGTCTTCTCCATACTTGATGTGTTTTTTGTGTTTGCGACCTTACTTTAATGCATGTATTGGCCTCGCGTTTATACATACATTAGAGTGGGGGCTAAATGTAACATCAGAAAATGTCCCCTTGGGGGCTTTTCCCTCATAAGGTTTAGCTCTCGAGTCTTTAGTATGCATTTAGGACATCTTAGTTCATAGTTTGGCATCCTGATGGAATGAGACCTAGGTTCCATGGCAAATTGGACCTAGGTTGACCCCTTGAGTTGTACCCTGCCCAAAATAGGGGGGAGGACTTAGGTGTCGGCACCCTAGTCCTGCCCTATTTTGGGGCAGCCCTAATTTTTGGGTGTTAGTTTATGACTGTTATTTGGTCCTTTTGTTGACACGGTAAGTTTTAATTTTTTAAATCTTGGTGGGAGTGCTTGTAGTTGCATATATAAGCATGCTTAGGCATTCATTTGTAAACTAGAGGATTACTAGCAAGCTATTGTGTTCTCAAGGTGATTCAAGGCTTCTATTGTGTTGCAAGAGTAGACTTGTGTGTTTTGTGTGTTGATATTTGTAGATTTGAGCATCAATTTCCTCATGGCATGAAGAGCATCTTCCTCCCATGAGAGATTCACTACAAGGTGACATAATATTATGTTTTCATCATTCATTCCTTTGGTTTTTGCCTCTACCTCACAAGGGCACACACTCTTTGTCTGACAATGGTGTTTGGAGACTTAAGTGTCCTCCTGGGCTTGACTGAGGCAAGCCTCTAAACACCACAACCCCCAAACCAAGTCTTATGATTGCAGGTTATAGGTGTCGCATTTGGGAAAAGTGGAGTTGTAGGAAGGATTGTTAGACATCAAAGATTTGAGATCTGAAGAAAAGGACACAGGAGCACTTCCAGGACTTGGGCGCTCGCTCTAGTGTTATCTGCATTCAAGTTTCAGGAAACAGAAGTTACATGGTTGATCAGTGTTGGAAGGAGGTCTGGATCCCACAAAGAAACCAGTACCTTGGACTTGGGCACCTGCTCCAGTGTCCCTGATTGTTCCACTTCGGAACCCTGAAAATAGGTATTCTGTGATTTGGTATTTTACTCCTGTCTGCAAGAGCTTTTTCTGTCATTCATCAATTTGTTGTCGTATTTGCATAATTAGGGTTTTAATGGTTAATTGGACATAAGAGAAGGAAAATTAATACTTAAATTCCCTAATCCAAGTTTCCTTACATCTACAAGTGACCTAGGGTATGATAGTGCTTGCCACTCAACCCCAGATCCTTGAATGTATAGTGGAGAGGCGGATTTAAACATCTAAACATTAGAACATTAACAAATCCAATCTTCCCCTAAACAATAATATATTAATATGGGTTATCGATATAGATTACAATTGTTGACAACATTTTAATTCTTTTGTGTTATTATCTATTATTTTTAGATAATAACATAATTCTGGAACTTTTAAGTTTTATGATTTTATGGTTAGATTGATTGGTTGATTCTGGAAGTATTAAAATTCAAAATATATGTAAAAAATAAGTTTAATCAAAATCATTCCTTGAATCCTTCAGAAAAGAGATTAACTATGCATGTAATTAATGAAATTAACAAATTAGAATTAGAATCATCTCTCATTTTATTAAGTCAAAAAACTTAAATAACTATTACAGAAAGATGACAACACAAATATGACATCTCTTTATAATAAAGATTACATGGCGAAAGAAGAAGCCTCGGCCCCCTGTTAGATAAATATTTCCAATTGATAGAGAACTAAACACTATATATTTCCCTCGTATTTTCCTTACAACACAATGAAGAAGAAACCTTCGCTTGAGCCCTGGCTGCTGGACTGAGAAGAATATGTGAATGAAATCTAGAATAAAACTGGGGCTTTCATCCAAATTTAAGAAGAAAAGCTAACATGGTGAAAAAAGAAGCCTTTTGTAGTATGGACTGTTTGTAAGGAAGCCAAAAGAATCATCGTACTAAGCTGGTTGCCAGACACATGAACCAATGGATTGGGAGAGACCACTGTCCACAATCCATCACTAGGCTGCCAGAAAGATGTAGCAATGGATTGGGAGAGAACACTAACCACAACCCATTAGATAGATGCAAGACCATCTAGCATACAATGTTGCTCTAGATGCATTTGCCTAAGGAGCCAAGGCACTTTCCAGCTGCACTCAAAGAAGAATTATGCTAGAAGGCACCATTCTCCTTCCTCTTTATTTCCCATGTAACTAGTTGTTATCTTTTCAAATCCTCCCATGTCATACATGGAGTTCCCATGAGTCATTTTTTTCATCTTACAAGAACTAGGTCCTTCAAGGTAAGGATAACAACCCAACTATGTAACCATTCTAACCCTTTCCTCTACTAAAAAAGACTGCATTCTAACTAAATAATTCTCAAAATTAGCTAAGGAACAACCAAAAGTTAAAATTGATTGTCAAAAGCAACTTTATCTATCCCTTTATAGCCATGACTGTTGGGAAATTGGGAATTCAAAAAATCATTACCTATCCATTAGTCTATCTTACTAACCCTGCAAATAAATCTTGAGATGCCTAAATGCCACTTTAGAATGATATCATGCTTTGACGACGTTTGGGCATCTAATTCAAGAAATCCTCCTATGGACTTGTCATCTTACACGTATGGACTTGACATCTCGCATTGAAAAGTACATTGGCTCCCTTTACAAAGATTGAATTTTGCATCCACTTGATCACCTTGGGTGACTAATGTGACCACCAAAATGTCATCCATCAGAGCAAACTGTTCCACTTGTAACTTGTTCCACCGTTTGATGAACAATTCTAGTTCAATTCCAAAAGGTAGATCTCCAACACTACACATTTCCAACAAAGTCCTCTGGAATCAACCAAGAACCACTAGATATTATTAGATCAATGGTTGAGATATATATAAAAATAAAATATAAATATATTTATATTGATTATTGTATAAAGGTCAAGGTGGCAACAGAGCGCAAGACCTCAACTGTGAAGATGGGCCTACCTTCCTAATTTTGTGATGTACATGAAACATCACGATGTAATCATGATGAGCCACATGGCATACAACACAGTCCACTTGTCTCTATTCTGGAGACTTTATGTAGAATTTTGGGTGTGTCAGTACTTTGGCCTGAAATAAAACTTATGTCGTCGATCTGGGATCATCTGATGATAAAAAACTATTAGAAATTTAGAATATTTTCCATTTATTGACATGTGCGGTGGAAGTGACATCTATACTTTCGTAATAAATAAGGAATGTCGTGAGAAGCACAATTGCACATTTTTCGGAAGGCAATTTACACAGCTCATTTATGAATCGTACAATAGTACATGCCACCAAAATCAATGCAATTTATGGAAACATTTTATTAGGTTTGCAACCCTCGCACCTACCTTATTCTAAATTTTCACTGGTGTACTTTTGAGGAACTTTGGACTGCATCTTCTACAGGTGTTGAACAGGGGCATTCGCAACCAGGTTAGCTAATTGGTGCTCTTTCTTGCTTATTTCTTATAGTGATAAATATGAATTCTTTAAGTCAACTGTGTGGGAAGAACAATTATTTTTTCATGAGTCCAAACTGTTTATTTACCCCAAATCTTCTAAAGATTTATTTGGCACCCTTAGTAGTTACAGAAGCTTTTGTTTACTGGTTTCTCAAACAAGTAAAGATGAAGCTTTTGTTTATTGAGAATAGTTTAGCTAAGGTGAAGGATACCGAGCTAAGATATATAGATTTGGACTTGGAGGATTTCTGGGCTCGATTGGGCAAAACCCCAAGTCACCTATAGCTGAGAAAATCCTGACAAGCGGGTTAGCTCCTACTGGGGGTTTCCCACCTATTGTGCCATGTCTAGACCTAGTTTTTGCATGTGCAAAGAACTATTATCATGATATTAAGGTCTGGTCATCCTTTGTTTTGGAGAAGACCGAGAGGTGGCTTAAGGGGAAATTTTGAGAGCATGTTGGTTCTTCTTCTGTGCATAAAGAATCAGGAACAAGAGAACTAGGAAACTCCCAGGCCTCTGGAATTTAGAAAAATTCAACTGGTGTGGAGAGAAGTCATCACAGAGTTGGTTCACAATCTGGTAGTGGTAGATATGGAGACCAACCTGAAGATAATAGGAAACTAAAAGGTGTATGTGAATAGGATGGTCAACCCACATTCGTGAAAGCACGAGAAAAAAAGTTGGATACTTTATAACAATTGCAGGCAGATCACATGACTTCTCCTGTGTCTCCTTCACCTAGTAATGATTCTTCCTTTTTTCAACAGATTGCTAATGATAGTACTTTTTGTTCCTTGTTTGAGATTCTAGCCTCCCCCTATCAAATGAAATTCCTGTGCAAGATACTCCTAATCATCCAGACAGAGTTGTCCTAGGTGCAAGTGAGTGTGGTACAATTTTGTCTTCCCCTTCCTAGCTAAAGAAAGTTGTTGAGAAAAAGAGGATCAGGAGACATGCCCAAATGGTAGACACAAACGTTGGCACTATAGCTAAATTGTTGCATCCTACACCTAAGCCTAAGAAGGCTAAGAGGATGTCTTGGATGGTAACGGATTCTTCCTTAGGGCATAGGATATTGGAGATTACAAACCCCATCAGGGATAAAAATGAAAATGAAGTCATAGAAGCAGATTTCAATATGACCAAGATTGACATGGGTCCTCCTACTATGGAATGTGATTTATATCATGCAAAATTCTTTGTATGCATGCTAGCAAAGAGAGTTAAAGTTGAGAAACAAGAGAACGCAAAGATGCAAGCCTAGGTGAATTCTTTGACATCTTTCATTCAATCTATTTTGAATAGTACTTCTCAATCCTCTGATGCAACTCCCAATATTTCTGTTGATCGAATGGATCCGAGCATGTTGCAACAAATCATGAGTTATCAAACTCTAGGTAAGGCCATCGAGCAATGGGTAGAGCAACTCACTGTTGATGGTTTGTTGTACATTGAGGAGGTCATGAAACTATATACCCTCATTTATGATAAAAGGAAAAGGTTAGTTGTAGCGTTACGAAATATATAGAGGGAAGATAGTAATCTGCTCACGGTGTCTACAAAGATAAAAGATATGATGAAAATTGATGCAAATATTCTTGTAGCTGAAAAAAAAATTAATGATCCAAATGAGAATGGTTATGTGTCTTGGCTAGATGCACCGGAGTGGAAGTAGGTCTATGCTAGGGGATTTTAGTGGACAAATAAGAAGAATTTTGAATCAATGTCACACTGATATGGTTGATCTTAAAAACAATTGTACCATCTTAGATGTAGAGATTTTAGATGAAAGAGAACTTCAACTTGCTTGATGTTAAGGAAGTAAAGAAAAATTTTAAGAAGATGCTTACTAAAGAGTTTGTTGGTGTTGATGCAGTTAATGGTGAATCACTAGGGAAGCTTGGACATATAGCAATGTATCTCAGACCTTTCAAGCATGAAATTGATGATGTCTATAAGAGACTAATAGATGCAGACAAAATGGGAAAACATTACCTATGGACCAAGTGACAAGATTTTAAATGCCATCATTACTAGGTATAGGAGGTACAAGATGAAATTGAGAGCATCAGCTCAGGTGGACTTGACTACTGCTTAGGATGAAGACCAAACTCCTGCCACGTGATGACATTTCTTATTTTTATGTTATTTATTTAAACATGCTATGGATACTCTTGTGGCAAAAGACTTATTATTATTTTATGTTTTAAATGTCCCCAAGAAGTTGTTATTATTTCAAAGACAGTTATTTTATGACAAGACTATATATACTAAGCCTATCAATGCATTTAGGATCTTTTAGCAAACTTTGTGTTGTTGATAGGGCAATTTTGTGTTACTCTATATTTTGAAAGGAAGCTAGGTGTGCGGAAATCACTTCCTACACTAATCTAATGAGGGGAGAGCTATACAAATTCAATTTATTCCTTATCACTACAGTAACATACAACATCTAACAGAGTTATTATAGCAATACACAAGAACTAGAAAGAAGACAAAAGAAAAGAGACAAAGATATATGGTGGGGAAAACCCTTCTCGGGTGAAAAACCCCACACTCAAAAATGCACAATGTATTAAAAAAATTGAAAGTTGTTTACAATACACTTGCAATGCAAGCTTCAATGGTCTTCAACACTTGTATCTGGAGTCAATCCGGCAGCATAACAGTACCTATAAACTTGTAATGCAAACTCCATCTCTAACCACCTGTTCATATAGGAAATACGAGGCAATATTGAACCTATCTTGGGATGGGTGTCCAACTTGGCTTCATGGACCAAAACCCATGCCTAAAGACACTTGGTCAACATTGTAGAATGTGTCTGACACTTGTCCACATCTCCCATCCCAAAGAGGTCACCTATTTCTAAAATGGGCTATGATAGATGCTCTTACGACACGACCATCATAGAATCTGTCATAGCGGTTACAACTTACAGTTGTAAGAGAATCTATCATACACATGCTATAAATAGCATATTCTCTTACAACATGTCATATTCCACCTTGGGGCACCCAAATATGCCTTATTCAAAGATGCTTCATGACACATGTCATCACCTATCTTACAAACTTCTATTTCTGACTCTTACATGTCATAGGAATCTGTCATAACCGTTTCGGTCAATATTCCCTTACACAACATGGAAGATGCTGACACATGGAAAAATACTCCTACCACAAAGTGGGATGTCTATCTCCTCATGTGAGGACAAAATTACAAGTTGTCATAGTCCATGTAGGATCAACACATCACCATGCCACATCCCACAATATGACAATATGGAATTTACAAATATTTACAACATAGGCAATTAAATAATAATTGTAAACATTAATAATGTAAGGAATTACCAAGGTTGAGACACCTTAATTCCCAACATTCTCCCACTTGTTGAACACCTTGTAAGAGCCAATAGAAAAACATGATTTAATTGTTATAGGCCGAGAGGCCCATAGACTTCGAACACCATCTGAACTTCTCTGTGCCCACTGGTTTTGTCAATGCATCTGCAACATTCTTCAAAGTATCTACTTTCTCCAAATTTACCTTTCCATCCTCAACTATGTCTCGCACAAAGTGAAACTGAACATCAATGTGCTTTGTTCTAGCATGGAAAGTTGGATTCTTTGCAAGTCAAATTACACTCTAACTGTCACAACTGATCGTGATCTAACCTGCATCAACACCAATATCTAAACACAATCTCTTAAGCCAAATGGCTTCCTTACAAGCATGAGTTGCTACCATATACTCAGCTTCTGTCATGGACAAAGAAACAATAGGTTGTTGCTTACTCATACAACTAATAGCACCACCAAATAGTGTAAACACATAAGCACTGGTGGATCTCCAACTGTCAATGTCACTTGCCCAATCTGAATCCACAAATCCATGAATATCAACAGAATGTGGAGGTCCTGAAACATTACCATGATAGCAAATGGAATACTCGGAAGTACCCCTCAAATATCTAAACACTCGCTTAACTGCATCCCAACGAACTTGTCTAGGATTAGCCATAAATCAACTAAGGACTCCCATTGCTTGGGCAATGTCTGGTCTTGTGCAGACCATAGCATACATCAAACTGCCAACAACACTAGCATACACTAGCATAAGGTACTCTGCTCATGTCCTCCACCTCACTAGGAGATTTTGGACAATCCTCAATAGATAACTTTATCCCCAAAGAAACGGGAACACACAATGGTCTACAATCTGTCATGCTGAACCTGTCCAACACGGTCTTCACATACTTACTCTGACTTAGCCAAAGTTTTCTATTGGTTCTGTCTCTTCTGATTTCCATTCCTAGAATGTACGTGGCTGCCCCTAAATCTTTCATTTCAAATTGTGCTGACAACTGAGATTTAAAATTACAAATCATATTTTTACCCATCCCAATGAGCAACATATCATCAACATATAGTGCAACAATGAGAATATGATCACCATCAAATTTATAATACACATAGTGATCTGATTTCAATCTCACAAATCTAATTGACAACACAAAGGCATCAAACTTCAAGTACCATCTCCTAGGGGATTGCTTCAAACCATACAAAGACTTTTTAAGTTTGCAAACCAAATTTTCTTTACCTTTCACCATGTATTGCTCTGGCTGTGACATGTAGATTTCTTCCTCCAAGTCACCATGTAGGAAAGTTGTCTTCACGTCCATTTGTTCTACCTCAGTCATAAGCTACTGTGAGAGACAACAGAAATTAAATGGATGTCAGCTTTGCAACAGGAGAGAAGATCTCACCATAATCTATGCCCTCCACTTGTGAATACCCCTTTGCAACCAATCTGCCTTTATACTTCTCAACACTACCATCTGCACCAAATTTCTTCTTGAACACCCATTTGCATCCAATGGGTTTCCATCCAGAAGGCAAAGGCACCAAGTCCCAAGTTTTATTCTTTTCCAAAGAAGCCATTTCATCCTCCATGGCCTCCTTCCAAGACCCTGCATCTTTCATGTCCATAGCCTCTGATACAGTTCTAGGTTCATCACTATTAGTAACCAAAGCATAAGCACAACTAGAATCAAGCAATGTAAAACCAAACCTTTCAGGTTGCTTTCTTATCTATGTAGACCTCCTCAATAGTTGAGGTTAAGGTTCAGCTTTTTCATTTGAGCTTTCAGAGTTGCTAGAGCTCTCCTCATCATCAGGTCCAACATTGTCTTTCTGTTCAGTCTTCTCAAGGGTAGCAGGAAACTAAACAACATCCTCTTTCTTTTCTTTTTCTTCTGGCTATAAAATAATGGAAGAAGGTGTAAGCTCTCTAAAGATGACACTTCTGCTATACAACACTTTTTCAGCCATAGGGTCCCAAAGCTTGTATCCTTTCACACCGACACCATAGCCAATGAAGATACACTTAACAACCTTGTTCTCCAATTTTGACTGCTTCTCCCTAGGCACATGTGCATATGCCTCACAACCAAAAACACAAAGATGCCTTATTGAAGGCTTTCTACCAGACCACACCTCCATGGGTGTCTTTCCAACAAGAGCTGATGTAGGAGATCTATTAACAAGATAGAAAGCAATGGTGACAGCTTCAGCCCAAAACTTTTGTTCTAGGCCAGCTCCACTAAGCATACTCCTAGCCTTCTCCATTAGTGTCCTGTTCATCCTCTCTACAACTCCATTTTGCTACGGGGTGTATGGAGTTGTCTTATGTCTTTCAATCCCAAGTTCCTTGCAATACTTATCAAATTATGTAGAACAGAACTCACCACCGTTGTCAGTTCTCAAACATTTAATCTTTTTACTAGTCTGATTTTTAGTAAAGGCCTTAAACTCCTTAAACTTGCTATAGACTTCAGATTTGCTTATGAGAAAATAAATCGATGTCCTTCTACTATAATCATCTATAAAAGATACAAAGTATATAGGTTTTGATAACAAAGGAACATTAACAGGACCAAATACATCAGAATGAACAAGGTCCAACACACCAGAAGACTTGTGAGAACTCAAATAAAACTGAACACGGTTTTGCTTTCTATAAATGCAATGTTCACAAAAGTCAAACTCAAGATTACAAACATCTAACCCGTCAACGAGATTTTTATTTTTCAGGGTACGCAGACCCTTCTCACCAATGTGGCCAAATCTCTTATGCCATAACATTGTCTTTTCAGCCGGAAGTTTAACTTCTAATGCACGATTACAACCATCAAGACTAGAAACAACAAATTTCTTCACTACTCATTCAGATGGTGGGAATGAAGTGGCTGCTGCCCTCTTCCTTGAGTCAGAAGAACTATTGTATTGTGAAATGCATGCCTCCAGCTGAAACAGAATACCTCTCCTAGTACCCTTAGCAAGCACCATAGCTCCTCTAGTCATCTTGCATCCTTCTTTCGAAAAGACAACCTACACACCTACATCATTCAAACTACTTATAGAAAGCAATTTCCATGCTAAGACTGGGATGTGCATAACCCCAGAGATCCCCTTCACTTGACCATCAGGGAATCAGATAGAGGCTCTTCCATGACCAACAATCTTCAGATGAGAGTCGTCACCCAGATACACCTTTCCATCATCGAAGTCCTCATACTTAGTGAACCAATCTTGATGCGAGGTCATGTGGAATGATGCACCAGAGTCGATCAACCACACATCATCAGATGCATGGGTTGCTAGGACTGCGATGAAAGCATCACCATCATCTTGTGATTTGTCAGAATCTGAGTCAGGAGCTTTCTTCTTCTTCTTCTTCTTCTCCTCTTTGCATTCCTTTCAAAAATGCCCAGTTTTGCCACAGTTAGAACAAAGAGCCTTAGACTTTCTAGGAGATTTGGATCTCCCACGGGATTTGGATCTATGCTTATCAGCTTTCTTATCCTTCTTCTTCCCTTTCTCCTTGGGTCTTCCACGAATTGTAAGGGCCTCTTTGGCTGCCTCAGAAAACTTTCTCTGCATCTCTTCAGACAACAGTGAAGAAACCACTTCTTCCATTTTGAATGTGGATGTGGTGCTTCCAATAGCCATGACATGATGATCCCATGAGCCCGGCAAAGAACAAAGCAAGGTCATACATCGATCCTCCTCCTCCATCTTTACACCAATAGATGTCAATTCTACAACCATCATGTTAAAAGCATTCATGTGTTCATCAATGGATCCTCCATCCTCCATTCGAAGAGAATACAACTTCTTTCTCAGAAAAATTTTATTAACTAGGGATTTTTCTTGATACACATCTCCCAACTTCTTCCAAAGTAGTTTTACAGTAGTCTCCTCATGGACATTTAACAACACAGAATCAGCAAGACTAAGTCTTATGAGATCCTTAGCCTTCTCATCCTTGAGATCCTAGTCATCTTGTGACATTGCAGCTAGTTTAGTTCCATTAACACTTTCCCAAAGGTCTCGATCAACAAGCATGTCTTCCATCTTGAGCTTCCATAGCTTGATATTACTGCCATTGAACTTCTCCACTTCAAACTTTCCTGATGTGCTTGCCATATCCTTGCTGCAATAGAAATCAAAATACCTTACACAGACTCCCACTCAACTTAAGATAAACTCAAAAAACCCCTACCCAACAGCTACGACCAAAACTGGCCAGGCTCTGATACCAACTAAAAGGAAGCTAGGTGTGCAGAAATCACTTCCTACACTAATCTAATGAGGGGAGAGCTGTATAAATTCAATTTATTCCTTATCACTACAGCAACATACAACATCTAACAGAGTTATTACAACAATACACAAGAACCAGAAAGAAGACAGAAGAAAAGAGACAAAGATATACGGTGGGGAAAACCCTTATAGGGTGAAAAACCTCACACTCAGAAACCTGCACAATGTATTAACAAAACTGAAAGTTGTTTACAATACAATTGCAATGCAAGCTTCAATGGTCTTCGACACTTATGTCTGGAGTCAATCTGGTAGCATAATAGTACCTGTAAACCTTTAATACAAACTCCATCTCCAAGCACCTGTTTATATAGGAAATACAAGGCAATATTGGACCTATCTTGGGATGGGTGTCCAACTTGGCTTCATGGACCAAAACCCATGCCTAAGGGCACTTGGTCAATATTGTAGAATGCGCCTAACACTTGTCCATAGCTCCCATCCCAAAGAGGTTGCCTATTTCCAAAATGGGCTATGACAAATGCTCTTACAACACTTACGACCGTCATAGAATTTGTCACAGCGGTTACAACTTATAGTTGTAAGAGAATCTATCATACACATGCTATAAATAGAATATTCTCTTACAACATGTCATATTCCACCTTGGGGCACCCAAATATGCCTTATTCAAAGATGCTTCATGACGCATGTCATCACCTGTCTTACAAACTTCTATTTCTGACTCTTACATGTCATATATTCTATCATAGGAATCCGTCATAACCGTTTCGGTCAATATTCCCTTACACAACATGGAAGATGCCGACACATGGAAAAATACTCCTACCAAAAATTGGGACACCTATCTCCTCATATGAGAACAAAATTACAAGTTGTCATATTCCATGTAGGATCGACACATCACCGTGCCACATCCCACAATATGACAATATGGAATTTACAAATATTTACAACATAGGCAATTAAATAATAAATGCAAACATTAATAATGTAAGGAATTACCAAGGTTGAGACACTTTAATTCCCAACATATTTCAATTATTTTCAATATATGAATTGTTATTTTCTCAATTTTCATTAATCTGAATTGTTCCTTTGTTGACACTTGTCTCTATTCTGGAGACTTTATGGAGAAAGATGGGTGTGTCAGAACTGCAACCTAGAATAGAATTGATTTCGTTGATCTCTGATACTGACTATCCATCGATCTAAATGTAAATATTTTTTTAAGCTATAAATTCGCTAAGTAAATTAGTCATTATAATTTAGCATTTGATATTTTTGCTAGCCACATGATGATTTTTCAAAAAAATTGCCAACACATTCGCCAAATAATTTATTTTACATTTTTGAATATCTATATAATTCGACAGCTAATTTATTTTATTTTTTGGAATACAACTATAATTCGCCACTTTTTTTGGAATACAACTATAATTCGCCAAGGAATTTATTTTTTTTCAAATCTATATACAATTCACTAGCAAAAAAACCACTGTCGACAAATTTCAAAAAAATTGCCAATGAATTTTTTTTTTAAAAAATAGGCATAGATTCACCAAAAATTTTATGGCCTCGGTCTAGGATTCACCAGGATTTTATAGGTATTTTTAGGGGGGTTCCTTAAAGTTATCCTTGTACCCTTTGTCTTCTTTATCATAAAACTTTACCTTATTCAAACTATCACCTTTTCCCTTCATTTGACAAAAGTTCTAAATCACGAACTTTCATTTCAAGATTTCTTTTCTTTATCAATACCTTACATCTTCTTTGTCGGTGAATCGGGGAAATAGCTAACTTACAAATTTACTTCCTAAAACAAAAGTTTCTCTAATGAAGATTTTCCTGATAGCTTAGAATCTCGACAAATGCTCACACATAGATATACTAAATGCAGATTAGGTACATACTAGATTTTGAATTTCAGAAGACGAAGAAGTCAGTGGCTAAAGAGCGGGCGCCCAAGCCCAAGGTGGCATTTTTTCTGAGGGCTTTGGGGCCTTTTCTTCTACTGACTGTAATTACCTCAGATATTTTTGGCTCTGCAAAATTGGAGGACTTAGGAGCGGGCGCCCAAGCCCTCGTAGTGATATTTTCTGCCTTTTCCTTCAGATTTGAGATCCTTATGCTCTGCAACTCCTCTTCGCAAGATCTGACACTTGTCACCTGCAAACAGAAGAGAGGGGTTGGAGGCTTTTGGTGTTTAGGATCTTGCCTCGGTTAAGCCCTGGAATGGCATTCAAGCCTTCCAACACCGTTGTTAGATAGAGAGTGTGTGTTCTTGTATGACAGAGGCAAAAACAATGATAAAGAGGTAGATTGAATCACAAATAGATATCACCTCAAAGGTGTATCTCTCAAGGATATGAATATCTTTCATACCATGAGAAGATGAAGCCAAATATGTAATAACAAACACAACAACACAATTCTACTCTGCAACACAATGAATGCCTTGAATACGCTATGATCACAAGTTTGCCAAAATCTAAAAAATCATCTTCTTGTTTACAAATGAAACCTTAAACATGCTTATATATGCATTCCCGCTGTAATTTCATAATTCAAACTTAAGATGCCGACAAGGGAGGCTTATAACGATCATTTTGCCGAAATTCAAATTTTAGGCCCCGACAAAATAGGGCAGGGCTTGGGCGCGAGTGCCCAAGCCCAGGGACCTATTTTAGGGCTGGTTTATGCTCAAGAGGGTCCCCTTATTCCCATTTGACATGGTTTTCAGGGGATTTTTCTCCGGGAGTTAAATTAAACATGCAAGATCATTAAAAAGTGACCTAGGAGCTAAACTTAGGAGGTAAAAGTCCTGGGGGGACATTTTATGACGTAACATTTATCCCCCACTTTAATGTATGCATGATCTTATGACCCATACATGCATTAAAGTACGATTGGAAACACATCAAACATGTCAGGAACCTGAAGCTAAGGCATACACCAAGATTGAGGAATCATTTCTAGCCCCCAATCTCAGGTAAGCACTAGAAAACACATCGCAGACACACAAAACAAGGAGAAGACAATAAAAGGAACATAAAACACAGAGAAGACATGAGAACAATCATGGAGAATACACTAATTTTTTATTTTTCATTTTCACATTTATATAGATGCATGGAAAATAAAAATGCAACACACAACCCCAAAATGTAGGAGGGCTATTTCGCCACACCGTTGAAACTACATATGGGGGGAAGACACACCATACAAATCCCAAAGTGTAGGAGGGACATTTTACCACACCCTTGAAACTATGCTTGGGAGACAACACGCCATACAAAGCCTGAGTGTAGGAGGGACATTTTGCCACACCCTTGAAATTACACACGGGGGAAAACACACAGAAGACACACATAAAACATGAGCGTTGTATAGCATGTTAAAGACATACTATATGTCTTAAAAAAGGTAAACAAGGTGATGGAAGGAGCTTATTGCTATGTTCCCATCATCTCAAACACACTGTAGACACACCTGACGGTTAGGCTTATGCCACAATAACCGCCAAAAACATGCTTAAGGGAGGATAGTCTCAAGATCCAACCCCGCCTACTCAAATGACTTTTGAAATAAAAGGATATGCACTAGCTCAAGAGACGATATCTCACCTCCATAGAGGCCTTTTTAATTGCCATATAAATAAAGATGTGTACTCGCGTTGGAGATACAACATCTCGCCTCATGGAGAGGGCTTACAAACATGCTTCGTTAGTACCAAAATCATCAGACCTATTACCTTATATGTAGTGCCCCTCTATTTTCACCGTGGATGTGCAGTCTAATTATGATATTTTATTAATTACATTGTTTTGGAGTAATTATTTAGATGATTTAGTAGTGTTTCATAAGAAAATCACATATAGTCATTTTATGATTTATCATTACTAAGTGATTTCTAATTTTAGCCACATACAAGAAGTGGTGGTCATCCACCTCTTTGATGGAATCTTTCTAGTTTTTAGGTAATTTTTATTTTGTAGGAGTTATGGAAGAAAATTAATTTCATTTGCTATTTTATTTCTTAACATGGGATTCTGTGAGGATGCTATAAAACTAGTCCAAGGGTTTTGAAAGGGGAGGAGGAAATGGTTATGTATGCCCAGCGCTTACAACAGGAATTGGAGAGCACAATTATTTTCACTTATTTTTTACGAGGTATGTAATTTGTATCCTTCATATTCTCAGTGGCGGATCTTCTTCAGTAGCATGGAAGTTGTTCTTATCAATGTGATCATTAGGATGAGGGATGGATTACTTTCTTCTGTCGATCAAATCTATTCATTACGCCTCCTTGTAAGTACTTATATGAATGTTATATCAATTTAGTTTTAAATTTACCTCTTTGTAATATGAATGGTTGGGAAATTGGTTTTATATCTGCATTAGACTCTTAATCCTTTTCAGCAAGTTTCATTTTGCATATGCAGTAAACATTGTATTTTTTTTTTTAAAGCATTACAGTCTTAGCTTCACGGTCATTGTAGTGATGGAGAACAATGATCACTGATCTTAGGCCTTTACATTTCATGAGGGCTGCTTCATTAGTAGAAAACTATATACTCCTGCAACATCTAATACACCCAAAATTATGCATCTCCTTCATTCAGAAGGCTATCTATTCTGGCAAAAAAAAAACTAAAACTCAAAATTAGAATACAACACCCATATGTAGAAAACTTTCTATTCATGCAACAACTAATACCCAATAGAATTCTCCCTGCATGCAAGGCATAGAAGAGCTCCCTCTCAAGCTTCAATGAGTAAATTTTATACTACAGGAGAAAAATGAAACCTTTTGCATAAGAGTTGCAGATCAAGGAGAGTAAGGTAGAAGGATGTGATGAATTTTGACATTTGAACCTTTGGTAAAAGATAAAAGTTTGCACACAGGTTTTCCCTCCCTTTATGAGCCAATAGATTTCACATATTTATCACCATAGATATGATAAGGAACAACCTATTGTCTCATTTAGTGACACCAATAATAATTACTAGGAAAATAGTTTTTGTTCTTTTTTTATGAAGGTCAATATTTGTGTTTGTTCATTTGATATCTAATCATAACTTGGGTGTATGGAAACCCTTTACTGGGTAGTATAATTGTTATAGAAAAAAAAAATCCTTTTTGCATGTACTCTTTTAAATCCGAGTCTGCATCAGAACTCAATCTCATAGGCATCGATTTGTTTAGAAGATTGTGATGTTAATCTATCTTTCTTTTATATACTCTCCAAAGGGCATCAATCCAACTTAGAAGTTTCTAATAGTTTGAACCTGCTCATAGCTAGCATTGTCTCAAATTTAGAAGTTCCTAAATGATCCACTCTACCCCTTGATAGGCATTGGCTTACATGAGTAGTTTGTAGCTATCATTTTGTCTCTTTCTGACAGTAGACTATGTTTAGAAATTGTTATGTTTGGGTAACATTCCTAATAGCATTATAAATGCCTAGTTGATACCATGTTCTACCTATATATGCTATGATTGACTGTATGTGTATATGTGTAATGAAACTATGGTAGTACAATCTACTTGGCTAAGTATTTTATGAGATTGTAATTACAACATAATAATAATGCTGAGCTGAATGATTTTCCTTGAAGGTAGTATGGTTTCAACAGTAGGTGTTAAAATACATTTGTATTTGTGGGGCCATAGTATGCTAGCCGCTGGTGCATGATTGTATTCTTTGTTTTTATTGGCAATGGATTTTTTTTGGGGAAAACTATACTTAGTTGCATCTGTTTAATCTCTTAGTAAATATATCTTTCTACCAAGATATCTGCTATGTATATATAAGTTTAGTTCCTTGTATGGTTCTGAATTGACTATAATTGAGGAACATAGAATCCAACCTCTTAGGTTAAAAACAATTCTTCTTGTATTAAAATTTTAAATGAAAACATTCTAATTTTATTTATTTTTCTTTTAAAATTTTGTTTTCTTCTAAATCTGTCCTTATAAAATCTATCATATTCTTTAAGAATAGGCATACTTATTTAAGAAAAGAATATGGATTTATTTTAAAATTATCATATAAAGAATATATTTTTATGAAATTTTGTAGATATATTATAAGAAATTTATTTTTGTTAAATGGAAAGAATATAAAATTTATATCTGTGAAGAGAAAATTGGCTTGTCAGAGAAGTATGGAATCGTGATATTCAAATGTTTGGAGAAGATAGATTAACTTATAGTATATTGATAATAACAAAATAGATGTTTTGCTTGAGTTCTAGTAAGAAATGTAGATATTCACTCATGTTTTGAAGTTGTTTTTTTTGTCTGATTTCCCGTATGAACAGCTTTTGCATAAATTACAACCTCTTCAAACCCCTTCTGGGTTTTATTGTTCTATACTTTAGCTTTCTAACGCATTAGTATTTGTGAGATTTCATTTATAAACAAGAAAGATATGAATTTTCTTTTGCTGCTGAATAGTGTGTTGTCATTGTTAAATGTTTATGTTTTTCATTTATTTACTCCATAATTCATAGTAATTTATTTAACTAATTACTTTCAACCTTCAAGATTCTTTTACACAAAATTTAATTATTCTAATGACCTTTCTAATTTTATAAGTTATCTTAAGTAACTTCAGTATAATTTAATTGTGTAAAAATGGTATAAAGGAAGAAATCCATTTAATGATGGTTAATTGTTTTTATTATGTTGAAGAGATAGTTTTGTCCCTCTTGAGAATATATTGATTTCCCTACAGAAAGTTGGTCACATTTAGAAGATTTATTCATATCTAATATTGTTCCTTAATTGTCTATTTTATAACAAAGAAGTATTGTGATTGCCACTCTTGTTAAATAATGGTTAGTAGCTTGTTTGACTTAATTTTATATAATGAAATAGTTGGTAAGTCATGACATAACCTTAGAGGTTTTCTAATTTTAAAAAAATGTGGTAGTGATGTACTGGTTTAAGTTGTGGTTTAGGTGTTGATTTATTCAAAATTTAGTTGTTCAAATGAGAATTTGTGTGGAATTTCATTGTCGTATCCTTTGCAATAGAGCTTAAGTTAGTATTAACTAGGAAATATATTTATGATGGTTGTATCCTCCCGATTAAAGGTATGAGCATTAATGTTAAAATAAGAATATTTGTATATTCTTTAATGATAAAATTTTTCCATTGACCTTATTTAAACATGACTTGTTATGTTGAGGATTACGATCCTAATCCAACCTAAATTTTATAATTCTTGTATAAATATATGAAGTATTGTTGATTGTTAGTATAAATTAGCAATGAGGAACTAGTTTTTGAATCATTTTAAATTGTTGAGATTTGTATTTCGAAATTAATACTAGTATCAGTATGTTTGGTAGTGAGAATGAAAAGGGTAAACCCTAATCTTCTTCTATCCTCTAGAATGGAATGAAATGTATATGAGTATCTAAGTTTGAGAAGATGTTGATATCATGAGAATTATACCTTAGAAGTTTTGTTTTATATGAAACCATCTAATGGTTGCAAGATCCAATCCTCGAACTACGAAGTCTCTACGATGAGTATACGTAGGCAAGGCCATCATGGATGAGCCCCCGAGACATTAGGTCGGCCCCTTAGGGCCTTAGGCTAGTCATTTCATGCAATTGATATTTCTATTTATGCAGGACTAATAATTCATTAGATGTGCAGTTGAGATCTATAGCCATGCAGGGTTCTGGAGCTAAGGAGGTACCTTTTCACTTGGCGAACTGATGACTATCTGGCAGTATTGGTTAAGTTGTATAAATGTATAAACCTGTTGAAGCATTTGTATTTCATTTTGATGAATGTTGATATACTTCGATTATTGATTTGAGGTTTACTAAGATATACTTTGTAAATTGATATCTTTTCATTTTATTAGTTCATTATTGCTAATTTTTGGGTAGGCATTATCAATGATGTGTGTATTCATTTGGTACCTTTTTGCAAACCATGGTTGTTAGTTAAATCTTGTTCATAATCAGTAAGGTAGTCGTGTAATTATATATAATTCAAATAAGTTTTGTCTTTTGTTGAAAATTGTTTAGTTACTTTAATGCAGTCATGTTATCCCTAGAGATGTTTGTTAACTTATTGTATCAGACTATATTATATTTTGTTATCATTATTTCTACTTTAAAAAAAAAAAAAATTTGCCTTGTTATTGCTTTAGTTAACTTATCTCTAGGGTTACATGGTGGGGAATTACATTATATATGCCCCCACCTTAAGGTGGTTGATGTCGTGTACCGATATCAAGCATGTTAAGGTAGAGAGAAAACACGCAAGGAAACAAGAGCTTTCACAAAGTGCATGCCCCCAAGGTGACATGTGCTCACGATCACCGAATGTTCTTACAAACAGACTGATAAGATAAGATAACAAGAGAGGTTAGAAATCTTTCTCTAAGCTAATAACCACGTCATATGATAAACACAATGCATGATGACAATCACATCAAGGACCAAGGCTATACTACGGGTTCGGAGCTGAGTATAACCGTTGCACTATACTGTAGATGTCTCAAAACTGAGTGTAACCAAGGTGAGATACAAGATAACCAAAGTACATGGAGCTGATGTATTGTTATGACTTGTTAGAATAGATAAGACAACATCAAATATCACAGGGAGTGATTCTACTAGTTAAACATCAGATAATATATATCAACCCCATCGTCATGTATGCTAGACTAGGTCCATTTTTGCTTTGCTTGCTGAAGGGACACTTGGTTCGTATCAGTATTTATATCTTTTTCATCATCTGTTGACTAGGTCAAATCACTAGAAGAAGGTAAACAATATAATGAAAGAGGAGAACAAGTACCTTAGGAAAACCATGTAGGAGGATGCCCCCAGGTCATCAACTACAATGCTATGCACCTAAGGCATGACACACAAGAATAAAATAGAGGAGATGAACAATAAAAAAATGATGACATGTAAATAGAAGAATAGTCACAATAGAGGTGGTCTCCTTGTATCCTTGACTTTACAAGAGTATCAAGGGTCATCCAAAGAGACCTAAACAACACATAGCACAACACGGGGAGATCACAACATAGAGAAAAAGGGTTATAAATACTTACCTAATACAACATAATGCTAACAACATATATATCTAGGAGGAGGCCACCCTTGAGAGCAACTAGGATATATGCTACAATGAGTGTGGCCAAATGAGGGAGAAATACTTACCTATTTCAATGGGATACCTCCTGGCAGACAATTTGTGCCTATCATCGTAGGATGTATCATATTTAATCTTGAAATTGTTGATATTGTAGTAGAATTAGTACACTTACTATCCTCTTAGGAGGTGGAAGAAGTGATTTGTTTTGGGTTATCTTGACATCCATCCATAAGGGATTTAATGTGGGAGACCTTTACTCATCCACTAATGCTACATCTTTTGAAGAGAGAGCATAGGAATGAAGGGAAGGTAAGGTGCTATGAAGATAATTATTAATGTTTGTATCTTTAGTGATGTTCAAAGAATATGCAACCAAAGGAGAGGTAGTCAATGTTTTTATATCCTTAGTGATATCTAAACGACTTGAATATTCAACCAAAGGAGGGAGATTAAGGATCTTCCCTTAGTGATATCCAAGGTATCTAATGCAGGAGCATCCGGAGGTGTAAGAGCAATCTTGCATCACCCAAAAAAATTGATATTTCAAGATCATTGATTTTCTTTTCATTTCTTTTCAAAATTAGTATTTTTGGTTCCATAATCGCTTGAATAATGATGTAGAACTTTTAGTTTTTCCAAACTGCTATTTTTGGAAAGTTTACATTTGGGCACGGATTGAAGCAAAAATTTACAACAAGCTTCGTAAATAAAAAATAAGACCTTTGGAGAAGGAATCATGCAAAGGTCATTTGTGAGCTGAAGATATTAAAGTTTTTGTTTCCTAAAAAATACCTGAAAATTATTTAAATTTAGGTTTGAGGCACTAAACGGCCCCATAGTGGCCTGAAAATGGGTGAAACTAGCTAAGCCATTTCTTAGCGTGTTGAGCACTCTATGAGTTTTCTGGCGCTTCAAACGGTTCATCAATCAGACACCCGGATCAAAAGTTGTGGCTCCCGAAAGTTGACCTATTTTTGGAGGGAGATGCAAAATTTGAAATTTAGTTGGAGATAGCCAAAAAGGGATATTAATAACTATTTTTGGGAACCCTTGGAGTAGTAGAGATAAGGGGAAAAGTGTAGAGTCAAGAAAAGGTGGGAAAATAGAAACCCTAACTGATTTGGGGTTACAGAAGGCTGAAGATTTTAGAGTCTTGAGATAGGAAGTTGTAATATGTTGCAGCCTATGGAGGATTCATCCTCTGATTGTATTTGAGCTTCTGTAATGTAATGAGTTGTCCAAATCAATAAAATAAATATTCTATTTTCTGTGTACATTTTTTGTTATTATGTGTTTTGTGATTTACCCCCTTCATCAAGTGGTATCAGAGCAAGGGTTCCTGAGTGTGCAAACAGATCGCCGATTGTGAGGCAGTTTGCACCACGACTTGAGGTTGTGGGTTTGCTACGGAGATCAAGATGCCTCCACGAAGAAACCATGTTGGAAGAACTACTTTGACAAAAGAGGGTTTTAGAGCCTTGCAAAGGTAGATTGATGCATTGAAAGAGGAATTGAGAAGAGGGTTTGAGTTGAGAACAAGAGAAGAAAGGGAGGATGAAGCTGAAGAAGGGCTATCTAAGGAAGAACAAGAAGTAGCAGGAGATCCTGCAGAAGTTAGGTTGTTGAGGGCCATTTCAAATATCGAAAAGAGGCCCAGGATCAAAGTTTCTACCTATTCTAGAGATTTGAATCCAGAACAACTTATTGATTGGATCAATGACATGGAGGAATATTTCAAGTATGAAGACGTGGAGGACCCAGATTGGCTCAAGTTTGCAAAAACAAAGTTGAAGAACCATGCCATTATTTGGTGGAAGGAGGTCTAGTTAGAGAGAAATAGGAGAGGAAAAGGAAAGATTACCATATGGGATTAGATGGTGGAGAAACTAAAGAAGTAGTTCATTCCTGTGGATTATGAGATGGAGTTACTAAAGAAGCTACAAGGATTGAAGCAAGGTAAAAGTTTGTTAAGGTGTATACAGAAGATTTTTATAAGATTTCTATCAGGACAGGCCATGCAGAGGCCAAAAAGGAGAAGGTAGCTAGTTATATTAATGGGTTGAGGCCAAGTATTCAAGAGGAACTGAGCTTGGTCAGGATGACCACCATAGAAGATGCATACTAGTTTTCCTTGAATGTGGAAGAGAAGATGAATAAAAGATTTGAAAGAAAGCAAAGGGGAAGAGGTCAAGGTAGAAGGACTGGTGGAAGGTCCTATGGAGGCCAAAATGAAGATCCAAAGAAGAGTGAAGAAGTTGGCACCAGTTGAAATCAGAGAGGAGATAATGCCTACCGCCCTCATGACCAAAATAATGGTGAGCAAAGAGTAAGAGGAAGAGGTAGACCTGGCCAAGGAACTGGAAGAGGAGGTTTCAGAGGAACCTATTTCCAATGTGGAGAAGAAGGGCATCAAGCATACAAGTGTTTGTAACATCAAGGAAGGATGAATAGAAGACATGAAGGTAATGCATGAGTTGAACATGTAGATGAAGATACACAATCTGAGCATTTTGAAGATGATGAAAGGGGAGAAACCCTAGTTATCAAAAGAACCTTGTTGAATAACGAGAAAGAACCAGATTAGAGGAAGAGTTTATTTTGCACAAGGTGTAAGTGTGAAGGTAAGTGTTGTGATATTATTATTGACAGTGGAAGTACTAATAATCTTGTTTCAGAGGAGATGGTTAACAAGCTAAAGTTGACAAGAAGGCATCCACATCCATATCAGATTGCATGGTTGTAGAAGGACCATAGAGCTTTGGTCAATAAGTAGTGTTTAGTCAAGTTCAAGAATGAAGACTACCATGATGAGGTGATGTGTGATATCATACTGATGGATGTGCATGTCATATACTATTGGGGAGGCCATGGCAGTATGATAGGTGCACTATCCATGATGGCCATGCAAACACATATTCCCTAACAAAGGATGGAGTTCGTTATAAGTTGAAGCCCTTGAAGGAGGTAGAAGAAAAGGTATGTAGTACTGCCATAATTTGCTTGGTAGATGGTAGGAAATTTTTGGAGGGTATGAAGCATGAGCATCATTGCTTTGCATTGATTCCTAAAATTAGTCAAGAGAAATGTGAAGATGTACCAGCAAAAGTGTCAGATCTATTGGAAGAATTTCAAGACATTATCTCTGATAATGTACCAGAAGGTTTACCACCAGTGAGGAAGATAAGTCATCAAATAGATTTGATACCAGGAGCTAGTTTGTCGAATAAGGCTGCCCACAGAATGACTCCAGCAGATAGTGAAGAGTTTGAATAGATAAGTTCACAAGTTGTTAAGGAAGGGACTGATAAGGGAGAGCCTAAGTCCATGTGCGGTACCTATAGTACTAGCACCAAAGAAAGATGGAGAGTGGAGAATGTGTACAGACTCCCAAGCCATCAACAAGATCATGATCAAGTATAGATTTCCATTACCTAGAATGGATGACATAATGGATTGTTTGAGTGGAGCCAAGTACTTCACAAAGATTGACCTAAAGGGTGGGTATCACCAGATCTGAATCAGAGAAGGAGAAGAATGGAAGACAACCTTTAAGACAAAGGAAGGTTTGTGTGAGTGGTTAGTCATGCCATTTGGGCTAACCAATGTACCAAGCACATTCATACGGCTCATGAACGAGGTATTGAAAGAGTTTTTGGAAAGTTTTGTTATTGTTTATTTATATGACATTTGATTTTTAGTAAGACTTGGGATGAGCATTTGTTGCATATCAGAAGAGTTTTAGAGAAGTTGAGGGAGGAGAAGTTGTTGATTAATTTGAAGAAATATAGTTTCGCAAAGAAGGAGTTGGTATACCTGGGATTTGTTGTCTTAGAGGAAGGTCTTAAGATGGACCCAGAAAAAGTAAGGGCTATCCTTGAATGGCCCATGCCAATGAGTGATACAGAGGTATGATCTTTTTCATGGTTTGGCAAGTTTTTACAGAAAGTTTATCAAAAAAATTAGTAGCATTTGTGCACCCCTAACTGAGACAATGAGAGGGGATAGAAAAGAGTTTAAATGGACTACATGAGCAAACAAGAGTTTTGATACATTGAAGCAGAAAGTCACCGAGCAACCTATTTTGGCACTTCCAAATTTCAATAAGGTATTTCAGGTAGATTGTGAAGCTAGTGGCATTGCTATAGAAGTTGTTTTGAGTCAAGAAGGTAAGCCCATAACCTATTTTAGTGAGAAGTTAAATGATGCCAAGAAAGTATTATGTTTATGATTAGGAGTTTTATGCAATAGTTTAGGCTTTGAAGAAATGGAGACATTATTTGTTTCCAAAAGAGTTTATTTTATATACCGATCACCAGGCTTTGCAGTATCTTAATAGTCAAGGAAAGTTAAATCAAAGACACTTAACATGGGTTGAGTTTTATACTTTTGTTTTGAAGCACAAGAGTGGGAAGTCCAACAGAGTTGTAGATGCCTTGAGTAGAAGGCAAAATTTGTTGACAGAAATGAAGATAGAGGTTGTTGGGTTTGATGAGCTCAAAAGTTTGTATCCTGAAGATCCAAATTTTGCAGAGGCTTGGAAAGGTTGTTTGGAACCTGTTACTTTGGACAGGACAAAATGGTTGGATTTCATAATCTAAGATGGCATGCTATTTAGAGGAAGCCAGTTGTGTATTCTGAGGAGTTCCATGAGAGAGAACTTGATTAAGGAGAAGCATAGTGGGGGATTAGATGGACACTTTGGTCAAGATAAGACCATTGCTATTGTTAGTGAGCTTTATTATTGGCCACAGTTGCAGCAGGATGTGAGGAGATTTGTGCAGAGTTGCAAAGTGTGTTATATGGCAAAAGGAACAAGTCAGAATACAGGTCTATATCAGCCACTACTTGTACTAGAGAAGCCATGGGATGATATTAGTATGGATTTTGTTCTTGGTTTACCAAGGACACAGAGAGGACATGATTCCATTTTTGTGGTGGTGAACAGATTCTCGAAGATGGCACATTTTATTCCTTGTAGGACAACTAATGATGTTGTTCATATTACAGAGTTATTTTTCAAAGAGGTGATAAGACTACACGGTCTACCTAAGAGCATAGTTTCATATCGAGATACCAAGTTTGTTGGTTATTTCTAGAGGATATTGTGGAAGAAGTTGAAGATAGATTTGAAGTTCAATTCTGCACACCATCCATAGACTGATGGATAGACAAAAGTGGTGAATAAGAGTTTAGGTAACCTGCTACGATGCTTAGTAGGAGATAAGCCCAAGCGATCGGATTTGATTTTAGCACAAGTAGAATTTACTTACAATAATTATGTCAATAGGAGCATAGGTAAATCACCATTTCAGATTGTTTATGGGAGTAGTCCAAGGAATGCTTCAGAGTTAAGGAAGCTAGACAAGGGAGAAAAGACAAGTCTGAAGCTAAAAACTTTGCAGAACACCTAAAGAATTTGCATGAAGAGGTGAGAAAGCACATTAATAAGATGAATATTTAGTACAAGGCTAAGGCAGATCAAAAGAGGAGATATAAGGAATTTCAAGTAGGAGATGAAGTCATGGTTCACCTGAGAAAAGAGAGGTTTCCAGTTGGAACATATAATAAGTTGAAAATGAAGAAATTTGGACCATGCAGAATTCTGAAGAAGCATGATTCAGGAAATGCATATGAGGTAAAGCTGCCGAGTGAAATCAACATTTCCCCTATTTTCAACATTGCTTATTTATCAGAATATCATGAAGGTGGAATAGAGGATGGACCAACAAAAGAATAGTGGAGTATTCCAGCATCTACTTCAAAGGAGAAGATAGAAGAGATCTTGGATAGTCCTGTAGGAAGCAATAAGCAATATGAAGAATATCTAGTGAAGTGGAAAGGAAGGTTTGTTAGAGATTCTTCCTGGTTATCTAAGGTAGAAGTGGTTCATTTGGGGTTTTCCTCAAACACCTAAGATGTGACAAGGTCACTTCTCAAAATTACCCTGGGTGTCTGATGCAGGAGCATCGAGAGGTGTAAGAGCAATCTTGAATCACCAAAAAAATTGATGTTTCAAAATCATTGATTTTGTTTTCATATCTTTTCAAAATTAGTATTTTTGGTTCCATAATCGCTTGAATAATGATGTAGAACTTTCAATTTTTTCAAATTACCAAAACTAGCAAACTGCTATTTTTGGAAAGTTTACATTTGGGCATGGATTGAAGAGAAAATTTATAGGAAGCTTTGTAAATGAAAAATAAGACCTTTGGTGAAGGAATCATGCAAAGATCATTTGTGAGCTAAAAGATATTAAAGTTTCTGTTTCCCAAAAAATGCCTAAAAATTATTCAAATTCAGGTTTGAGGAACTAAACAGCCCAGTATAGGCCAAAAATTTAGCAAAACTGGATGATCCTATTCTTAGCATGTAGAGCACTCTGCGAGCTTTTTGGTGCTTCAAATAGTTCATTAATCAGACACTCGAATCAAAAGTTATGGCTCCCGGAAGTTGACCTATTTTTGGAGGGAGATGGAAAATTTGAAATTTCATTGGAGACCGCCAAAAAGGGCCATTAATAACCATTTTTGGGAACCCTTGGAGTAGTAGAGATAAGGGGGAAATTTTAGAGTCAAGAAAAGGTGGGGAAACAGAAACCCTAGTTGATTTGGGGTTATAGAAGGCTGAAGATTCCAAAGTCTTGAGATAGGAAATTGTAATGTGTTGCAGCATGTGGAGGATTCATCCTCTAATTATATTTCAACTTTTGTAATCTAAAGAGTTGTCCAAATCAATAAAAGAACATTCTATTTTCCATGTGCAATTTCTGTTATTATGTGTTTTGTGATTTACCCCCTTCATCAATATGTGAATAATCGACTAAAGGAGGAAGGTCGATGGGATGATCCATAGAGGCTTCATGCACTATGGTAGGAATATAATTTTTCATATTGTTAGATGCATGCTCATTATCTATACATGGAATTTTCTTTGTTAGAGGGGGTTCTTCATTCACTAATGCTTCATCTTAGCTAAAGATAGCATTGGAATGGAGAGATGGTGGTGTTTTTCATTCACTAATGCTTCATCTTGGCCAGAGAGAGCATTGGAATGAAGAGATGATGATGTGATGTTAAGGGATATGTCAATGAATTCATCCTCTTGTGCCAAAGTGTTATCATAAGTGGGAACAACTTTGGGAGAGAGATCATAAGGTAGAACTAAGTTACCATCACATGTATTAGCAATAGGAGGGGAATGTTCAATAGAGATAAAGTCATCTAGGGCTTCATCTAACATACTGAAGTCATCACTACTAAACGATGCTACATATTTATTATTATCTATGAATTTAGTGAGATCATCTAATATCGGAGGATATGTTCCCATGAGACTTGTGAAACTATCAAAATCAGATATATAATAAAGGATTTCATATGTGGAACACATAGAAATGTCAACATAATATATGCATGCTATTTGTTTCGACTTGAGGATATTCATGAGTAAATTTGGAAAAATTATCAATGTTTATGATGTATGCAAACAAAGCTTCTAAATATGAATAACAAGAGGGATCCATGATGCTTGCTTGAAAGAGCTCAAATACACTAAAATTTCACAATGGTCGACAAGGCAAACTAAGTGAGACTATTTCGCACCCAATCCCTTGCTTGAGGGAAACGAGTACTAAAAGACACATGAAGTCCACAACAAACAAAATCAATAGGAGGAAAGAGTACAACACAACAAGGCTCAATTGATGATTTTAAAGGTTTTGATAAAAAAATATGAGAAGGTGTGTAAACAAGCAGTGTTGAAATACACACTATGTAATTAAGAGTATTCCAATTTTCACACAATGGTATGAAATTATGCCAAATTTTCAAATGGTAAATGAATATATGCTTGAAAATGAGTTCAAGATCTGAAATGCAAGATGTTTAAGTTGAATTCAATGAAACAACATGAATTATGCTCGTTTATGCAACTAAAGATGTTCACTTTTTTCACCTTTTTGCAATGCAAATGCCTAAAATGAAAGGAAGCTAGGTGTGTGGAAATCACTTCCTACACTAATCTAAAGAGGAGAGAAGAGTGCAAATTCATTTTATCCTTTACAATTATAGAATGTTAACAACAACAATGGAGATATTGCAGCAATACACATACACACAGAAATGAGACAGAAGAGAGAGACACAAGATATACGCGGGGAAAACCCTTATCGAGTGAAAAACCCCACACTCCAAAACCTGCACAATGTATTATCAAATCTGAAATGGTTTATAATACACTTGCAATGCAAGCTCTCAAGAGTCTTCGACACTCATATATGGAGACAAACCAATAGCATAACAGTACCAGTCAATCACATAATACATCTCTCCAAAGCACCTATTTATATAGAAAATACAAGGCAAAAATGGCTCTATCTTGAGATGGGCATCCAACATGGCCTCATGGCCCAAAACCCACACCTATGGACACTTGTCCAACACTGTAGGATGTTCCTGACACTTGTCAAGTCACCCCATCCCAAAGAGGTTGCCTATTCCCAAGATGGGCAATGATAGATGCTCTTACGACTCTTACAACCATCATAGAATCCGTCATACTGACATATCTACAGATGTAAGAGAATCTGTCATACACAGGCTATAAATAACATATTCTCTTACAACATGTCATAACCCACCTTGGGGCACCCAAAGATGCCTTCTTCCAAGATGCTTCTCGACACATGTCTTCACTTGTCATAGAACCTTCTATTTCTGACTCTTACATGTCATGGATTCTGTCATAGGAATCTATCATAACCGTTTCAGTCAAGATTCACTTACACACTAGTCAAGATCCTGACACATAGGAAAAAGCCTCTACCACACAAAAGGGACACCTATCTCCACATGGAGTGTGTTGACCATCCTAGGCATCTTACAAGTGGAGTGACAACTCATCCTGCCACTTCACACTAAATGACAAAATAGGATGTGCAACAAATTACAACATAGGCTAAGTAAATAAATTACATTACAATAATAAATGCAAGGAATTACCAAGGTTGAGACACCTCAATTCCCAACATTCTCCCACTTGTCGAACACCTTGTAAGAGCCAATAGAAAAAATAGGATTTAACTGCTATAGGCCGAGAGGCCCATAGACTCTGAACACCATCTAAACTTCTATGTGCCCACTGGTTTCATCAATGCATCTGCAACATTCTTCAGAGTATTTACCTTCTCCAAATTCACCTTCCCATCCTGTACCATGTCTCACATGAAGTGAAATTGTACATCAATACATGCTTTGTTCTCGCATGGAAAGTTGGATTCTTTGCTAGGCAAATCGCCCTCTGACTGTCACAATAAATTGTAACCTATCATGCATCAACACCAATATCTGAACACAATCTCTTAAGCCAAATGGCTTCCTTGCAAGCATGAGTGGCTGCCATATACTCATCTTCTATCATGGACAAAGAAACCATAGGTTATCTCTTACTCATCCAACTAATTGCACCACCAAACATAGTGAACACATAGGCACTAGTGGATCTCTTGCTGTCAATGTCACCTACCCAATCAGAATCCATGAATCCATGAATACAATCTAAATGTGGAGGTCTTGTAGCATTACCATGATAGCATATGGAATACTCAGAAGTACCCCTCAAATATTTGAACACTCGCTTAACTACATCCCAATGTACCTGTCCAGGATTAGACATAAATCGACTAAGGAATCCCACTGCTTGGGCAATGTCTGGTCTTGTGCAGACCCTAGCATACATTAAACTGCTAGCAGCACTAGCATAAGGTACTTTTCTCATGTCCTCCACCTCACTAGGAGATTTTGGACAATCACTAATATAGGAAAACACGATGGTCTACAATCTACCATGCTGAACCTATCCAACATAGTCTTCACCTACTTACTATGGCTTAACCAAAGTTTTTTGTTAGCTCTGTCTCTTCTGATTTCCATTCCCAGAATGTACCTGGCTGCCCCTAGATTTTTCATCTCAAACTGTGCTAACAACTGAGACCTCAAATCAAAAATCATATTCTTACCATTCCCAATCAATAGCATAGCGTTAACATACAATGCAATAATGAGAATGCGATCATTGTCAAAACTGTAATACACACAATGATCATATTTCAATCTCAGAAATCTAATGGATAACACAAATGCATCAAATTTCATATACCACATCCTAGGAGACTGCTTCAAACCATACAAAGACTTCTTCAACTTGTAAACCAAATTTTCTTTACCTTTCTCTATGTAATACTCTGGCTGTGACATGTAAATCTCTTCCTCCAAATCACCATGAAGGAAAGCTATCTTCACATCCATCTGTTCTACCTCTCAGTCATAAGCAGCTGCAAGAGATAAGAAGAACCGAATGGATATTAGCTTTGCAACGGGAGACAAAATTTCACCATAATCAATTCCCTCCACTTGTGAGTACCCCTTCGCAACCAATCTAGCCTTGTACTTTTCAACACTACCATCTGCACCGAATTTCTTCTTGAACACCCATTTGCATCCAACGGGTTTCCGTCCTTCAAGAAAAAGCACCAAGTCCCATGTTTTATTCTTCTCCAAGGAAGCCATCTCATCTTCCATGGCCTCCTTCTAGGAACCTACATCTTTCATGCCCATAGCCTCTTTCACAGTTCTAAGCTCATCAGTGTTAGTAAGCAAAGAAAAAGCACAACTAGAATCAAGTAATGAATAATCAAACCTATCAGGTTGCTTTCTCATTTGTGTAGACCTCCTCAATGGCTGAGGTTGAGGTTCCACTTCTTCTTCTGAGCTTTCAGAGCTGCTAGAGCTCTCCTCATCATCAGGTCTCACAGGGTCTGTCGGTTCAGTCTTCTCAGGGGTAGAAGGAAATTGAACCACATCTTTCTTTTTTGTCTGTCATGGCTGTAGAACAACGGGAGAAGATGTTAACTCTCTGAAGATAACACTTTTTCAGCCACAAAATCCCAAAGCTTGTATCCTTTCACACCGACACCATAGCTAATGAAAATACACTTAACAGCCTTGTTCTCTAATTTAGATCGTTTCTCCCTAGGCACATGTGCATATGCCTCACAACCAAAAATACAAAGATGTCTAATTGAAGGCTTCTTACCAGACCACACCTCCATAGGTGTCTTACCAACAAGAGATGATGTAGGAGACCTGTTTACTAGGTAGCAAGCAGTGGCAACAGCTTCAGCCCAAAATGTTTGTTCGAGGCTTGCTCCACTAAGCATACTTCTAGCCTTCTCCATCAGTGTCTTGTTCATCCTCTCTGCAACTCCATTTTTCTACCAGGTATATGGAGTTGTCTTATGTCTTTCAATCCCTTGCTCTTTACAGAACTTATCAAACTCTGCCGAACAAAATTCACCACCATTGTTAGTTGTCAAACACTTTATATTTTTACTAGTCTGATTTTCAGCAAAGGCTTTAAACTCTTTAAACCGACTAAAGACTTCAGTCTTGCTTCTGATAAAATAAACCCATGTCCTTCTACTGTAATTGTTAAGGGAAATTATGTGTGAATATCAAAAGACATAAATAATACCCATAACTCAATGTAATATATAAATAAAGAAGATCTAAAATGATGAACAATACCTCAACAAACCTCTTTACCTCATGGCTTCCATTAGCAGCCTATCGCAAATGATCTTGTGTTTGAATATGCCCTCAGAAGGTGCACCTTCTTTCTATTCCAAGATGTCAAGTGGGAATGGCCATGATAGTTGATTGTAATGAAGATGAGCTTCACAACAATGGTAATGGTGATATGGTAACAAGTTGATTGCAAGCAAATGGAATTCCTTCAGAGTAACGATAATGAAAGCCTGGATGAGGAAATAGTAGAAGAGGGTTCAATTTATAGACTCATGAGATAAGAAGATCAATAGTATAGAAAGAATGAGAAGATCAACGGTTGAGAAAGAATGACAGAATGTGCGCGAATAGAAAGAAAACAAGTCTCACACAAAAGCTATTTTGAGTTAATTGTTTTTCTATTTATTGAAGATAAGATATGCTATCAGAAAATAGAAAAAAAAAATTCTATTTTAGGAGTTTTGAAATCAATTAGTTAACTCATGATTTTCTTTTGCATGTTTTGAGAGGAATTAATTAATAAATTATTTAATTTTGTGTGCATGAAGAAGAGGATTTATTTTTAGAAGATTTGGAAGGTTCCTGGGAATTTAGAAGATAAGAAAGTAAATTAAATAAATAAATTTATTTAATTGTGTGCGCATGATTTGGAAGAATAAATAAAATATTTGATTATATTTTATTTTTAGAGAATGAGAAGATTTAAATAAATTTGATTGATTTATTTAAATTTGGAGGAAGAATTGTCTTAATTAAATAATTAAGAATTATTTAATTGTTTAGAAGAATTTGGGAGAATTAAATTAATAAAGGATTTTATTTAATTTTGTCATTAGAAGAGGTAATTAAATATTTTGATATTTAATTAATTTAGAAGAATATGAATCAAATAAATAAATTTGTTTATTTATTTATTGATAGAAGAATTATAATGAAATAAATATTAGGAATATTTATTTAGATAGAGTCATGTTATTTTTAGGCGTATACATTTTGCCCCTCTTTGATGCAATGTAGTTTACAACATTGCTTCAAAGAATAAAATTTTTGATAATGATACATGCCCCAGTTTGCCTCTGGTACAGGTTTAATCGATAGGCTGCCCCGTCGAGAGATTGGACAGGAAGAAGGTAGGAGGGACGTGAGACAGACTATCTCATGATGAAGAAGGTGAAAAATAGGCTAGAATGAAGAAAAACAAGTCACGATCTAGAGAAATGGGACTGGGAAGTAGTCATGGTCACCACACAGCCAGCTAGGGTACACTTGCTATATATAGGAGTTGGGTCCACAATCCTAGTCATTTGCACACTTGGCTTTTGTTGATTGGTCCTTGTGAGCTTAGGAGAGCACTAGAGCATAAAACAGTCAAGACAGATATGGATATTCCATGCGACGAGCACCACTTTGAGCGAGTTTGACGATTCGATCGGCCAGCTGATGCAGGACCACCGGTATGTAGCTTGAAAAATCTCGTCTAGAGTCATTTATTAGCATAATAAATGCTAGGTAAGGTTCAACTAGGACAGATGCGCAAGTTTGTAGTTCGGCGCATATGCCATGCAGAACTGCACATACAATATTCTGCGGTGCATTTAGGATATGAAATTATGCATGTACACTTGCTGCGCATATACGGTATGAGTCGGCGCATTTACCAGAAAGTGCGCATACGGTATGGGAAGTTGTGCATACATGATATGTTGCAGTGCACTTACTAAGAAGTTGCACTTTTGATATGAAGTAGCGCATATACGGTATGAGTCAGTGTATTTACCAGAAGTGGTGCATGTACCTTCTGGTGTGGTGCATATGCTTGAGATAGTCAGTTTACTTAACAAAATTGACTTGATTGGCATCCTGTTCAATGTGTCAATCGATAAGCGATCTCTGAGATTGTAGGAATCTAGTCAAGAGATGTTGTATGTTGTTTTAATCAATTTGTTTAGGTTAAGTAAATGATATGATGCTTTAGATATGTTGAGCAGTTACACAGATTAGGGTCACGCATTGCTTTGCTTGATTGCTAGAGGACATTCAGGATGTGCTTATGTCACGAGAGTAGTTTCCCTTGCCGATGTTGCAATGCTATATGCTCACTGAGATAGATTGAGAGGCTCTTGGAATGATGGGACTTGACTACATTTGCTTCATGCCTAAGATTCACGTGAACCTCGGTTTATTGACTGCAGCAGTGGAGCAATTCCATAGCGAGGATGGGACCTTTCACCTGCCGACTAGTGAGATGGCGATTACCCTTGAGGATGTCTATAGGATTCTACATTTGCTGATACAGGGTGAGCTTGTAGAGTATGATCCTCAACGGGATGTAGGATTGACAAAGTGTAGGCAGGTTTTTGATGACCCTGAATTAGAGGGTTCGATCATCTCTTGGAAGGATATTCATGTTTATTATGACTACTTCCCAGGGATAGTGGCAGGTCTGATCGGAGGCATTGTATGCCCCGATAGGAGGTCTCATGGGTTCCCGATTGGATGGGGATGGATCATGGAGTAGATGATGACAAAGGGTACCTGCTATGCATGGGGTGTCTGTGTCTTGGCACACTTATATCAGGATCTACATCAGGTGGTATACCACAGGGGTGCTAGCTTGTTAGCAGGGGTCTCGATGTTATAGTTTTGGTTGTGGGAGCATATTGTGATCACTCTCAGCTGATGTGCATCTTTGCCAGGCAGAGAGGTGAACCATACAGTTATAGCTATGTAGGAGTTATTTCCTAGCACAAGCTGGGGAAGCTAGAGTACTAGAGACACATGCTGGACAATGTTGATAGAGTTGTCTAGCGCCCCTATTTGGATTGCGAGCACTAAGATGATGAGGATGACGAGCTGCCGTACTACTTTCAGATGTGGTGGCTCATTGGCAGGACTCGGTTCATTCTGGAGAGACAGATTGTTAGCAAGGTGTGGAGACAGTTTGGCAGGAGACAGGGCATGCCCCAGGGACAAGGTGCTTTAAGCACACACATGCAGAGATATTCAGATGGGGTCTGGTGGCATCATATGAGGAGGCCCTAGTAGAGTTCTAAAAGATGCCTTATGTGGCTTGGCCGATGAGGAGAGAGATTATAGATGCGGGGATGACTCCTGACTACGAGGAGTGGTTCGTAGTGCATCCTTTTCTGAGGTACTCAGGGCCTGGAGAGTTGGTTCCTCGTATAGATGAGGAGGATTTAGACGACAAGGATGGGGTCGGTGGGAGGAGGAGGAGACAGAGGAGGGGTAGAGGAGGATGAGGAGACGGAGGTGATGGAGGAGATGGGGGGAGATGGGGGAGGTGGAGGAGGCGGCAGAGGAAGCAAACAGAGGCAGAGGAGGAGAGCTAGGGAGGGACCCTCCCAGCAACTGCAGGTAGTGCAGCCATAAGCTGCACCATAGGTATAGGTGCCAGTACAGTAGGTTCCTCAGGCTCCTCCGTCTGGCTGGTAGCAGCAGGCCATTGCTATATTGTAGGGTCAGATTTGACAGCTTAGGGCACATCTCCAAGCAGCTGAGTCTTAGAGGGAGTCAGATGCACGAATCTTAGCTGGGGTTGCCGTAGAGTGGAATGTAGCAGAGGTGAGGGTGTGGATCTTGAGACTGGAGAGAGATGCAGCTTTAGCAACCTTGGGCACAGATGGTGCCACTGCATTTTTGGTGACACAGGTACAGTAGGCACAGGTGCATCTTCTGTAGGTATAGGTGGAGCTATCGAGGGCGCAGGCCTAGACTCAGTATTATAGGGGTCTTTACCACGGGGCTGTGCTAGCAGATCGGAGGGCACCCAACTTCAAGAGCCAGTCTGTGGCTTCCCAGAGAGCAGGGATTTCATGGTCAGGAGGATCGGTGATGGGCCCACAGTAGTCTGGGGATGGCAGACGGGAGGACAGTGTAGGGAGCAGTGGTTCACAGCATTAGGGCTAGCCCACAGTTGCACTTGTACAGATTTTTGGCTTATGCATACACTCTTTGATGGCTCAGATAGCCTAATATGTATATACTTGTATCATTTTTGTGCCGAGACATGTATCATTATTTATGTGATGTATACCCTGTATATGACATTGACTCAGAGATGGATTTTGATATTGTACATTTGGACATGTTTTATTTGATATTTATATGATGATGATGTAGCTATCGATGATCTACATGTAGTTGTTTATGCTATATGTCATGGATGTATTCTATCTTTATGATGCTTTATATGCAATGCACATGTTTATTATGTCTATATGATGCTATGTGATGTTCTACATAATAATGTAGTTTAATGTTTTCTACATTATGATGCTTTATGAAATATGATTCTAGTGCAGAATTAGATGATTTCATGATGATCTGATGCACTTTTATGTATGTATATGTGAATGTTATCTATGTGATTATGCAGTTTATGCGATGATATTTATCTATGTTTTTTATTTTTTCTGTTGAAACTATGGTATGATGCAAATGTATATGGATGATCTAATGGACTTATTATGTATGCAAATAATTTAATTATGTTAATGACTATCTCATGTGATATGATATGTAACTTATGCTATGTTTTTGTTATGTCCAAATGTACTCAATCGACACAGAAATGACACAATGATAGATAGAAGACTAACCAATGGAAGAATGACTTGATAGAAGAAGTTTACAAGCTTTTATTTGTATTGATACTCTATGTAGGAATTTTTATTGCATGGGATATGGATGTGAAATGGTTTGCCATCTTGATTTTGCAAGTATCTTGAAGTGCTTATTTCATCATTGGGCATTTTAAAATGTTGTAAGAAAATGCAAACATCTAGGTATAATTTAACCAAGATGACCTGAGTATCACTTACATGGATTTTGATTTAGCAAGTTAATACAAGCATCTAGGTATAATTGAACGGAGATGACCTGAGTATTTCTTGCGTATCAACAGACAAGGATTGCCCCTATTCATGTTAGACCTTTGAAGTCCTCGATGATCTTTTGCCGAACATGTCGTTAGACAAGGCTTCACATTACTAAAGATTAATCCACAAACAACAAACAAAGAAAATGATTATGCCCCCATCATAGCATCTCTAGTTTTAGGCATCCTCGAGTAGCATAGGAAGACATAATAATGAAAAATCAGGACTCTGTAAGTTAACTTGATCACAAACACAAAACATTCTTTCATTAGATGTGCTTTCTTGCCATAATTTAGATAGAATTAGTTTGAGTGTTTTAGGTTCATGTTTTCTTTGAATTGGATAGGTTGATGTCCTGCATCAAGATTTATGTTTGAAAGCTAGTTTTTGCTTGTGCTTGCATGCATGCTTAGTGAAACAGACCCTAAGGGACTAACCTAGTGCCTCGGGCGTAAATTGAAACTGGCCTTGCCTACGTGACAACACAGAGGCAACATAGTTTGAGGACTTGGACCATGTATGGACTAGAGGATAGACGACAAGATATGGGAAGCATGGGAAGGCGGAGCCTCGGGGGTGCATTAAAAATGGCCTTGCCTATGTGATGATGCAGAGGCAGCGTAGTTTGGGGTTGACCCTATGATACTGATGACAGACACTATGCTAGGCTAACACTATGGATATGATATTAGATAAGACCCTTAGTTGTAAAGGTGATAAAAGAGATAAAGTATCAAGCCATGATAGGTTATCGTTAGGTTACAAAAGCTATTTTATTGTGGAGCAGATATGTATCAGATGAGAAATGACGATAGGAAGAATGGACACAAGGTGATTGGTTTCCCAAAGATGGAGAAGACGGTTCATCACAAGTAGTGCTTGTTTACCAGGTTTTCACCACTTGCTTTTATTTGCACGAAAGCTAGAAGTACACATGATGTCTGTTTGCCAGGTTTTCATCATGGTACCTATCCAAGGTGCATGTTTGCCAGGTTTTCACCAAAGGATGATTTTTTTTAATTCTTTTTCCATTTTTTTATTTTTTTGCTTTCTTTTTTGATTTTTTTGATTTTTTTTTTTTAAATTTTTGCCTCGTTTACATTGGGGTTCTCTTAAGTATAGAATCGATGATATTGTTGATTGGTTCTTCAAATAGCTCACCTTTAGATGTTGCTAACTGATATGTCCCCGATCCATATGCAACAATGATGACATAAGGACCAAGCCAGTTGGGCTCAAACTTACCTTTCTTTTCCTGATCTTGTTGATTGCGGGGATTTTCCTTAAGCACTAGATCACCAACATTGAAGACCCTTGGATGGACCTTGTGATTGTAGCTTCATGACATCCTCTATTGATATGCCTTGAGATGGTTAAAGGCATGTTGCCTTCTCTCTTCCAACAGTTCTAATTCTTGCAGCCTGGAAACTCTGTAGTCTTCATTGGTGATAATACCCTTTAACGACACCCTTAGGGATGGTAACTTGACCTCGATGGGTAAAATGGCTTCTGATCCATAGATAAGGGCGTAAGGGGTAGCACCTGTGGGAGTGCGTATACTAGTTTGATAGGTCCACAGAGCGGGATTCAGTTGTATGTGTCAATCACGGCCAGCATCGTTGACAATATTCTTGAGGATTTTCAAAATTGTTTTGTTGGATGCCTCTACTTGGTCGTTGCCTTGTGGATAGTAGGGGGTGGAGAAATGGTGTTGGATTTTGAATTTATCACAAAGCTCTTGGACATCCTAGTTTTTGAAAGGTCTTTTGTTATCTGTGACAATGGATGTGGGAATTCCATATCTGCAGATGAGGTAATTGAGGATGAATGAGGCAATCTGTTTGCCTGTGACATTGGTGAGGGGAACGACTTCAATCCACTTAGTAAAATATTCAGTGGTAGTTATTATGAACTTGTGGCCCTTGGATGATGGCAGGTGAATTTTGCCCACAAGCTCAAGTCCCCACTAACAGAAAGGCCAAGGTATCATTAAAGGTTGTAGCTCTTGAGTTGGTGCATGTATCAAGTTTTCATGTATCTGGCATTGCTTGCATTTCTTCACAAACTGATATGAATCTATTTCCATGTTTGGCCAATAATATCCCAAATGCATAAGTTTCTTAGCTAAAGAAGGACTACTAGAGTGTGTCTGCAAATTCCTTTGTGTACGTCTCATAAGGCAGTTTGAGATTCTTCCCATTCTAAACATCAGAGTAAAGTACCATCCATACCTCAGCGGTATAGGGTATCAGCGATAATAGTATAATGAGGGGTTTGGTGAATGAAAGTTTGGCATTGGTTAGAAGACAGTCAGGTGGTAGGGTGTTATCCTTGAGGCAAGTGTAAATTTTACCATACCAAGGTGAATCAGATATGACTAATAGGCATATGGAGTGGGTTTCAGGAAGATCATAAGCTGGTTACATAACTATCTCAACCAAGAACTCATACCATGACTCATTCTCTGGGATCTCGAGGAGTGAGGTGATGGTTTCCATGGCATCTGCTACCTTGTTTTCAATGCGAGGTATCTGTTCAAAGGAGATGATCACAAAGTATTCTTTAAATTCATTGACCATATGCTTGTATGGGATTAACTTGTCATCTTTGGTCTGATAGTCGTCATTGACTTGATTGATTACCAGTTGAGAGTCGCCATAGACATTTAGCTCTTTGATTTTCCATTTTGTTGCCAGTTTGAGACTAATGGCCAAGGCTTCATACTCTGCGATATTGTTTGTGCATGGGAATAACAGACGATAAGACTTAGGTATGGTGTCGCCATGAGGAGTGACCAACAAGATTCTTTCCCCCGATTCATGGTTTGTATAGGACCCATCAAAGTAGAGTTTCCATGAGTGTGTTGTGATACTGAATATGGCTTCATCTAGAAACTCAAATGTTATTGGTGTGGTATCCTATAATGGTGCTTCTACTAACTGATCAACAATGATTTGACCTTTGATAGCCTTTCATTCTACATACTCAATGTCATATTCTCTTAGGAACATTACCCATTTAGCTAGGCAACCTATGAGAGCTGCTTTGCTTAATAGGTATTTTAGTGGATCTATCTTTGCAATAAGTTTAACTAAATGTGCTAGCATGTAATGCCCTAGTTTTTGGGAAGCAAAATCCATAGCAAGACAAGATCTTTCTATCTAAGAATATTGTAGTTCATAACCCACCAATGTGCGACTGATGTAGTAGATAGCCCTTTCTTTGCCTTCATAATCTTGTTGTGCTAATAGGGCGCCCAGAGCTATCTATGTAGCAGATATGCAAACTAGTAGTGGCTTACCTTATATAGGAGACATTAGAATAGGAGGGTTCATGAGATATTCCTTTAGTTTGCCAAATGCTTCTTCGCACTTCTCATCCCATCTGAATGGAATGTTTTTATGTAAGAGATGACTAAAAGGTTGGCACTTGTCTGCTAGTTGTGATATGAACTAGCAGATTGCTTGTAACTTTCCTTGTAGAGACTGCAATTGAGTGATGTTCTTTGGCAGTGGCATTTCCATGATAGCCTTGACTTTGGTAGGATCAACTTTTATCCCATTTGCTGACACAATGAAGCCTAGGAGCTTGCCGGAGGTGACTCCAAACACACATTTCTTTGGGTTTAACCTAACTTTGAATTGTTCTAGTCTCTAAAAAACTTTCTCTAGTACATCTAGGTGGGATTCTTTTGTTAGTGACTTTGCAAGGATATCATCTACATAGTCCTCCATTGTGGCGTACATCATGTCATGGAAGATAGTGGTCATAGCACGTTGATATGTGGCTCCTGCATTCTTTAACCCAAACGGCATGACGTTCTAGCAGAAGGTTCCCCATGGACAAGTGAAAGCTATTTTATGTTGGTCTTCTGGCACTATCCTAATTTGATTATATCTAGAGAAGCCATCCATTAGAGAAAGCATGGTGTGTCCTGCTGTCAAGTTGACTATGATATCAATATTAGGCAACGGAAAGTCATCCTTGCGACAAGCTTTGTCTAGATCTCAAAAATCATTGCATAGTCTGACTCTACCATCAGGTTTAGATATTGGCACTATGTTTGATACCCACTCTGGATAGTCTATTGCCCTGATGAACCCTACATCTAGCAGTTTCTTGAGTTCCTCTTTTACTAGTAATGTAATGTGTGGATGCATCTTTCTGAGCTTCTGTTTGATTGGTTTGACCCCTGGATCTAGTGGAAGATGATGTAGAATCAAATCTGGATCTAAACCGGGCATATCTGCGTATGACCAAGCAAAGTTGACTTGCTTTCTCTTGAAGAATGGTACGAACTTGGTCTTCTCTGGTGGAGATAGAGACTTTGCAAAGTGAATGATCTTGGGATTATCCTCTGTTCCAATGTTTACAGGTTCTATAGGTTCCACAACAATCTACAACTTCTCTTGATACATGTCGGTGGGGAGAGTGTCAAGCCTTCCATCATTTGGCACCTTAGAGAGGTTTTCACCATTCGATGTGTCCTTTCTTTTTACTATTTTAGGATCTGATACTGCCGCAGAGTGGTTTTCACCATCAAATCCATTTTTTATTTTTATGTTTTTCGATTGGAAGGCTTGACACCCTCTCCAAAGTAAGCCACAGTGTTGAGTTTAATTGCAAATCCAGCTTTATGATCACCTGCAGGTAGGTGGTTCCTAAGTTCCATGTAAACAATATAGGCATCATCATTTTGGAACATGTCTAGTTGCGGGGTGCCTTGTAAATCCCAGTCAATAAGTTCAGGATGCACAAGGGCAAGGGAATCAGAAGATATATCTAATTCGTTGATAGTTTGAATGGATACATGGCTAGGATTTAGATTGGTAGGGGTAGGATCCGAGATGGTACTTTCCTCCAAATTGTTTATTGTGATGGAACTCCGACCTTCCTTGAAAGTTGTACTCTCGGGAGTTGGTGAATCAAACTCTAATGGTCTATGCATTAGCATTTGTCCATCACGGTAGGAGCTATAGGTTTGAATGGTGTCAACTCTTTTGTCTTCATAGGAGTGCTCTATGAGTTCCTCCCACTCATATTCGTTGGAATTTGTGTCACTATCTTCTTGTAGAGCATGGATTTGTTCCACTAAAAATGTATTGGCCTTAGCTTTACCTTTGTCCTTGTATCCCAAACCTTTTGTATTTCTTGCTAGTGAGGATGAAGAGGGTTGGATAGGTTCTATTATTCCTTCTTTTCTTAGGCCAATGGAACTTTGTCCGTCATAACCCATTCTGTGTAGGATAGACTCACCATGTCTATAGATTTCTGTTGGGAGCTTAGGTGGTTCTTGTTGTACGTTATCTTCGTCTATGTAGAGACATTGCAAGACATCTCTTTCTTCTGTTTCATATGATAGGGTCCCCCATTTGACAAAGGGAGCTATGGGAGCTTTGGGAGGAGCAGATGGCTTTGGAATGCATTTAGGTGTAGGTCAGCCAAAGGATCTTGGAGATAGAGGCAGTTTGGTTAGATTGAGGCTGTGCTCGATGTGGAGTATTCCCCTACTCTTGTTTCTTTGATTGTAATTTTTTGCTCTTTGGGCTTGGATGAGGAAGCTTTGGAGGTAAAATCATGCCATGAGAGGGAGGATGTAGAAGCTCTGTTGTTGGGAATGATGCAATCAGGCTTTGTGCGGATAGTGTTGTAGTGCTAGAAGGGATCAGGATCACCTTGGATGGTGATTTGTTTGCCGTTATGAGGAAATTTGATACATTGGTGATAGGTAGAAGGCACAGCCTGCATGGCATGAATCCAGGGTCTACCTAGGAGGATGTTATAGGCTAGCTCCCTATCTAGGACTTCGAAAACAATGTCCTTTATTACTGGTCCCACTTGTATTGGTAACACTACTGTTCCTTTAGTAGTTCTTTTCTCTTCATAATAGGCCTTAATGGTGATCTTTTTCCTAGGATCCACTACAGCTTCAGAGAACCCTAATGTAAGGACTAGCTTGAACGTGCAAATAATTAAATCGGCTCCTCCATCAATAAGAACTCTTTTGATATGGTGTCTTTGAATGAATGCGATGATATGCAAGGGTGTGTTATGAGGATGAGACACTGAAAGGTCATCTTGTTCCGTAAATGATATGGTGCTTGAGGAGGTTAGATTTCCTACCATGGTTTGAAACTTCTGTTGGGCCAGGTTCGTGGGCACAGTTGTTTCCACTAGGGCTTTATCAAGAATTTCCTTATGGGAAGGAGATAGACGCAACTACTCTAAGATAGATATGTGGGTAGGAGTTTTCTGAAGTTTGTCTATGACACTGTATGTATGGGGATTAGACGGAGAAGGTGACGACCCTAGAGGAAGCATGTTTAATGTGACTTTACCACTGTGGGTGATGATGCTACAATTAGTTTTGTTGGGTCCTATTTGTTGGTTGGATGTGACCATATTGACTTGTGGGATGTGTTTCGATATGCAGTTGATGGTATAATCGAATGGAATGGTCACGTAGTTTGCATTGTTGTTTCCATTATTTTCATTCTGCCTGTTGTGATTGTCATTGTTGTTGTTGTTGTTGTATGGCCTGTCATGATTGAGGAGTGGATCCTTGTATGCCACATGCGTCTTGTTAGAGGTATGTTGTTGAGTGCCTGCCTGGTTTTGGTCAAGTATGTCTTGAATGATGTGTTTGAGATGGATACAGTTGTTGGTCGTGTGGCCTCTTCCTCTGTGGTATTCAAAGAAATCGGTATCTTTCTAGTAGTGAGGTTTTATTTGAGGTTCATAGTCACTAGTTGGTGGAAGAGTGATCTCATTGTTGGCCAATAGTTTTCTTAACGCAGACTCTTGGGATTCCCCTAGTGGTGTGAATTTTCACCTAGGGTTGGAGTTGAACCATGGTTTTGGCTCACGAGAGAAGGTCTTGTTTTGTGTAGCATTGTTTGTTTCTACTTTGAGAGTGAAGATTGGTTGTTGTTTGGGAGCCGCCACTTTGGCATCAACTACTCCATCATTGATGACATTTTTGTTCTTTGTCCAAAACTTTGACTTGTCCATGGTGTAGTTAGAGTTAGGGGTATCTTTGTACAACTTTATTTGCCCCTTGGCGATCATAGCTTTCTCGATAAATAATCCCATCTTAATGACTTTCAAAAATGAGGTAGGGCATTAAATTTGGATTTGGTATCTTAGATCAGGGTTAAGGTTGTGGACAAACATCTCTATCATTTGCTTCTCAGATATGTCATATGAGCAGTTGCCCATGAGTTGTCTCCACCTTTCTAAGAAAGAGGCGAAGGATTCACCAACTTTTTGCTTTGTATTGCATAGATCAAGCATGGAGACTTTGTGTTCAATGTTATATGAGAAGTGTATGATGAACTTGTTTACTAATTCATCAAATTTTTTGATACTCGATGTAAGTCGTGAGAACCATTCCATGGCTTGACCACCTAGAGATCTAGGGAATAGTCTCATTAAGAAAGTTTCGTTGTGAGCTACTTCCATGCATGCGACGTTAAATTCCCTAATATGATCTCTAGGGTCTCCTACTTTGAGATCTACCATTTGTTCAAGCTTTTGTCAAAGGGATATGGTGCGATGTCTTCCAAGGAATAAGTTTTAGTGGGTGTCCCTACTTTGAGATCTGCCATTTGTTGCGTTAGGTCCTCGATTTGTTTCCTCATCTCTTCCATAGGTATGTTTGGGTCTATGACTTTCTTTCCTTTGTCCTCAATAGTGTGATTTTCATGAGTTTCATCTACGGTCTCTTTCAATTTGTTGAGATCAAAGTCCGAGGGGAGTTTAAGCCCTAGATTTGCAAGATAAAGAAAGTACTTGTGAGGGTCTTTGTGGAGCACTTTTTCTAGCATGCATTGAAATTTTTGATCTTGGAGGGTTCCTTGGTACTCTTCACGAGAGATTTCCTCATCACTATCATGAGGGGTGACCATGCAGTTGGATGATCTAGCCATTTCAAGTTGTCTTTGGTATTGAGATCCAGTTTAAACCATGCAAGGCGACGTGGGAAGAGGTGGAATGAAACTAGATATTTTAGTTAGGTGTTGTTCGAGATTGTTGAGAAGAGGATACTTGTGACGAGATTTGAACAAGGGACTCTTTTGATCAATGATTCCAAGTTGGTCGACACAAGACGATAGTCACAAGTAAGGGTATCTAGTACCCGTGTACTGTGTAGAGACTAGTCTTGCACCAAGACCACTAGCGAAGTTCTATGACCTACTAGGTTTACTTGAATCCGGGATGATCTAAAAAGGGTCTTGGACTAATTTGATATGAAACTCTGATTTTGTTTTGGAAAGACCTGGTAGAAAGTGGATGAGACGACCAGCGAAAGAGAGGGTACATTATGAAAATGGATGGAAAAGGTGATTGCACGGTAAATCTGATCTCAAAAATTAGAGTAAGGCTGAAATGGGTACCAAGAAAGTTTGAAATTTTTCTATAAAAAGATGCAGAAATACTCACTGTCAGGGATGTGCAAGAACAGATGCGCTGAAGAAGAGAACAAATGCACAGAAAATTGGGACAAAAGTGCAGCTCTGGTAAAATTTAAAGCCGCAATAACAGGTGACAGATGCGCAGCAAGTCAGAATGTATGTGCAACAGGTCAAGGTATATGCGCAACTCTGCAAGACAAATGCGCAGCTCTAGTTTTCTTGATTGTTTTTGCAATTTTTGGCACATTTTTTGATGTTTTTGGTTTCTTGGTTGCAAGTTGGTGTTTTTGATATGATTTTCTCAATTATGGAAAGTAAAACATAACAAACACAAAGACATTTTCACAATTTTTTGATCTTTTTTTGTGATTTTTGGACTCTTTTTGACACAAAACAAGTACAATCTGAGGTTGGCAAAGACAATATTTGTTGAGTCCCCTAGCTATGCCTATTCAAAGCAAATAGCTTTAGGATCTTGGTAGCACCAGCTCCCCTCCACGACACTCACTTCTCATGCATACCAAGATCTGAGTTTCCCAAGGCTCGTACCCCCACCGAATCTTAGGATTGTCTCTGCTATCTCTACTAAGAACCACATGAATTGAGGTAGCTTCAAAGGTCCCACCTTTTGCACCATCAAATAGAAGGATTTTGGTTTACTAAAACAAAGGATGACTAGTAAGGGCAACCATTCAAGTGGTTATACATGCGGCAACACTACTCTCCGTTGTGGAGTCTCCCGACCTTCAAGGGTTACGCCTTGAAGGGTTTTGGGGGCGGTTGGCTATCGATATAACACAACAACACTCATTGTTTGAAGCTTTCACTCCAAACACAATTTATTTATAGTGGCTTGGTAGGGCTTGGCTTTAGCATGTTACCACTTAAGGTCATTCCCCAAGGACAAAAGAATATCCAAGGGCAGGCCTCTCTAAAGGTTCAACACATGCGAAAATGATATGTCTGGTATTTTGGTCACCCAAGATAGGGAGAGCATAGGCCTGGTATCATTCCCAAAAATATGAAAGACAGTTGTTCTTTTCCCCTAGTTAAAATGAAAAAGACTATATGAGCTATCTACTTGGGCACACATAAGTTGTTAACTTTGAAAAGTAAGATAGCAGTGGTTCAATTTTATCCCCCTAGCATTGTGACTAGATTCAATTTGTTGATGCAACAGGATTCAAGTTACTCCCTTCCTAGTTAGATCTAGATGTGATTTTGCATGAGCATCTGATTACTATCCATTAAAAAAAGACAATGTTTTCTAACAATGCAACTAAAATGACTAAACCAGCTCCTAATCCTGCAAGCAGATGAGAGAATATTCCTACAAAAAAGTGTCAGCGTTAGCAGAAACAACAGAAAATATCCTAAAAACCACTATTTAGAATAGATGCATAGCTTCAGAGACTAAATGCGCAGAAATAGAGATCAGAAGCACATGAAATTTAGAAGCACAGAAACAGAAAGCAAAAGCACTGAAATAGAAATCATATGTGCAGGAATATCATATGCACCGTAATAGAAGGTGTATACATAGTGACAGGAGGTATATGTGCCGAAAGATCATATGCACTAGAACAGAGCTCAGATGCACGACAGAATTGCTCAAATGCGCCGAATCCTCTTGTGTACAGAACCTTTGCACAAAAAACTTAGTTTTTGGGTTAAATCGAGGCAGGGTCCCATGGTGGGTGCCAGAAATGTTAAGGGAAATTATGCATGAATATCAAAATACATCAATAATACCCATAACTCAATAGAATATATAAATAAAGAAGATCTAAAATGATGAACAATACCTCAACAAACCTCTTTACCTCATCGCTTCCATTGGCAGCCTATCGCAAATGATCGTGTGTTTGAATATGCCCTCAGAAGGTGCACCTCCTTGCTATTCCAAGATGTCAAGTGGGAATGGCCATGATAGTTGATTGCAATGAAGATGAGCTTCACAACAATGGTAATGGTGATATGGTAACAAGTTGATTGCAAGCAAATGGAATTCCTTTAGAGTAACGATAATGAAAGCTTGGATGAGGAAATAGTAGAAGAGGGTTCAATTTATAGACTCATGAGATAAGAAGATCAATAGTATAGAAAGAATGAGAAGATCAATGGTTGAGAAAGAATGAGAGAATGTGCGTGAATAGAAAGAAAACAAGTCTCACACAAAAGCTATTTTGAGTTAATTGTTTTTCTATTTATTGAAGATAAGATATGTTATCAGAAAATAGAAAAAAAAATTCTATTTTAGGAGTTTTGGAATCAATTAGTTAACTCATGATTTTCTTTTGCATGTTTTGAGAGGAATTAATTAATAAATTATTTAATTTTGTGTGCATGAAGAAGAGGATTTATTTTTAGAAGATTTGGAAGGTTCCTGGGAATTTAGAAGATAAGAAAGTAAATTAAATAAATAAATTTATTTAATTGTGTGCGCATGATTTGGAAGAATAAATAAAATATTTGATTATATTTTATTTTTAGAGAATGAGAAGATTTAAATAAATTTGATTGATTTATTTAAATTTGGAGGAAGAATTGTCTTAATTAAATAATTAAGAATTATTTAATTGTTTAGAAGAATTTGGGAGAATTAAATTAAATAAAGAGTTTTATTTAATTTTGTCATTAGAAGAGGTAATTAAATATTTTGATATTTAATTAATTTAGAAGAATATGAATCAAATAAATAAATTTGTTTATTTATTTATTGATAGAAGAATTAGAATGAAAAAAATATTAAGAATATTTATTTAGACAGAGTCATGTCATTTTTAGGTGTATACAGTAATCATCTATGAAAGATACAAAATATATAGATTTGGAAATCGAAGGAACGTTAACAGGACCAAACACATCAGAATGAATAAGATCCAATACACTAGAAGACTTGTGAGAACTAGAGTAAAATTGAACACAATTTTGCTTTCCATATACACAATGTTCACAAAAGTCAAACTCGAGATTACAATCATTTAACCCCTCAACGATGTTTTTATTTTTCAGGGTTTTAAGACCCTTCTCACCAATGTGGCCATATCTCAAATGCCATAATATAGTCTTTTCAGAATGAAGTTTAACTTCCAAAGCATGTGCACTACCATCAGAATGTGTTACAACAGATTTCTTCACTACTCGTTCAAATGGTGGGGATGAAGTGAATGCAACTCTTTTCTTCAAGTCAGAAGAACTATTGCACTGTGTAGTGCATGCCTCCAGCTGAAATAGAGTACCCCTCTGAGTACCCTTTGCAAGCACCATAGATCCTCTAGTCATCTCGCATCCATACTTTGAAAACACAACTTGTACACCTGCATCATTCAACATACTTACAGAAAGTAGGTTCCGCGCCAAGCCTAGGATGCCCATAACCCTAGTGATCCCCTTCACTTGTCCATCAAGGAATTAGATTGAGACTCTTCCATGACCAACAATCTTCAGATGAGAGTCGTCACCTCGGTACACTCTTCCACCATCGAACTCTTCATACTTCATGAACCAGCTTTAATGCGAGGTCATGTGGAATGATGCACCAGAATCAATCAACCACACATCATCATATGCATGGGTGGCCAGGGCTGTGATGAAGGCATCACCATCATCTTGTGACTTGTCAGAATCTAAATCAGGGGCATTCTTCTTCTTCTTTTTCTTTTCCTCTTTACATTCCTTTCAGAAATGCCTTGTTTTCCCACAGTTCCAACAGAGAGCCTTGGACTTTCCAAGAGATTTGGATCTCCTACAGGATTTGGATCTACCCTTTTCACCTTTCTTGTCCTTCTTCTTCCCTTTCTCTTTGAGTCTTCCACGAACTGCAAGAGCACCTTTAGCCAACTCGGATGTCTTTCTTTGCACTTGTTCAAATAACAACGAACATACTACATCATCCATCTTGAAGGTGGTGGTAGTGCTTCCAATAGCCATGACAAGAAGATCCCATGAATCTGGCAAAGAACAAAGTAGGGTCATACATCGATCCTCCTCCTCCATTTTGACACCCACAGATGTCAACTGTGCAACAAGCATGTTAAATGCATTCATATGGTCCACAATAGATCCTTCGTCTTCCATTTTTAGAGCAAATAACTTCTTTTTCAGAAAGAGCTTGTTCACCAAGGACTTGGCCTAATAAACAGATCCCAGCTTCTTCCAAAGATCTTTCATAGTCTTCTCCTCATGGACATTCAATAGGACAGAGTTAGCTAGACAGAGTCTTATGAGACCCTTCACCTTCCGATCTTTGAGGTCCCAATTAGCTTGTGACATTGCCATAGGTTTTGTGCCAGCAACGGTTTCCCATAGGTCACAATCAACAAGTAGGTCTTCCATCTTGAGTTTCCACAACTCGAAATTTGTGCCATTGAACTTCTCCACCTCTACTCTTCCGGACGTGGTTTCCATCTCCTTCCTACAACAAGATATAGAATACTCTGCATAGACTCCCACTCAACCTAAGATTAGCTCAAAAAACCCCTACCCAGCAGCTAGAACCAAAACTGGCCAGGCTTTGATACCAACTGGAAGGAAGCTAGGTGTGTGGAAATCGCTTCCTACACTAATCTAAAGAGGAGAGAAGAGTCCAAATTCATTTTATCCTTTACAATTACAAAATTTTAACAACAACAATGGAGATTACATCCATACGCATACACATAGAAATGAGATAGAAGAGAGAGACACAAGATATACGTGGGGAAAACCCTTATCAGGTGAAAAACCTGACACTCCAAAACCTACACAATGTATTATCAAATCAAAAATGGTTTACAATACACTTGCAATGCAAACTCTTAGGAGTCTTTGATACTCATATCTTGAGACAAACTGGTAGCATAACAGTACTTGTCAATCACATAATACATCTCTCCAAAGCACATGTTTATATAGAAAATACAAGGCAAAGATTGATATATCTTGAGATGGGCGTCCAACATGGCCTCATGGCCCAAAACCCATGCCTATGGACACTTGTCCAACATTGTATGATGTTCCTAACACTTGTTAGGTCACCCCATCCCAAAGAGGTCACCTATTCCCAAGATGGGCAATGACAGATGCTCTTACGACTCTTACAACCATCATAGAATCCGTCATACTGACATATCTACAACTGTAAGAGAATCTATCATACACAGGCTATAAATAGCATATTCTCTTACAACATGTCACAACCCACCTTGGGATGCCCAAAGATGCCTTCTTCCAAGATGCTTCTCGATACATGTCTTCACCTGTCATAGAACCTTCTATTTCTGACTCTTACATGTCATAGATTCTGTCATAGGAATTTGTCATAACCGTTTCGGTCAAGATTCACTTACACACTAGTCAAGATGCTGACACATGGCAAAAAACCTCTACCACACAAAAGGGACACCTATCTCCACATGGAGTGTGTTGACCATCCTAGTCATCTTACAAGTGGAGTGACAACTCATCTTGCCACTTCACACTAAATGACAAAACAGGATGTGCAACAAAATACAACATAGGCTAAGTAAATAAATTGAATTACAATAATAAATGCAAGGAATTACCAAGGTTCAGACACCTCAATTCCCAACATTCTCCCACTTGTCGAACACCTTATAAGAGCCAATAGAAATAACAAGATTTAACTGCTATAGGCTGAGAGGCCCATAGACTCCAAACACCATATGAACTTCTCTGTGCCCACTGGTTTCGTCAATGCATCTACAACATTCTTCAAAGTATGTACCTTCTCCAAATTCACCTTCCCATCCTCTACCATGTGTTGCATGAAGTGAAACTATACATCAATATGCTTTGTTCTGGCATGGAAAGTTGTATTCTTTGGTAGGCAAATTGCACTCTGACTGTCACAACAAATCGTAATCTGTCCTGCATCAACACCAATATCTAAACACAATCTCTTAAGCCAAATGGCTTCCTTGCAAGCATGAATTGCTACCATATACTCAGCTTCTATCGTGGACAAAGCAACCACATGTTGTCGCTTACTCATCCAACTAATTGCACCACCAAACATAGTGAACACATAGGCACTGGTGGATCTCCTGCTATCAATGTCACCTTCCCATTCAGAATCCACAAATCCATGAATACAAACTGAATGCGGAGGTCCTGTGGCATTACCATGATAGCATATGGAATACTCAGAAGTACCCCTCAAATATCTAAACACTCATTTAACTGCATCCCAATGTACCCGTCTAGGATTAACCATAAATCGACTAAGGACTCCCACTACTTGGGCAATGTTTGGTCTTGTGCAGACCATAGCATACATTAAACTACCAACAACACTAGCATAAGGTACTCTTCTCATGTCCTCCACCTCACTAGGAGATTTTGGACAATCACTAATAGACAACTTTGTCCCCAATAAAATAGGAACACACAATGGTCTATAATCTGACATGTTGAACCTATCCAACACGGTCTTCATATACTTACTCTGGCTTAACCAAAGTTTTATGTTAGCTCTGTCTCTTCTGATTTCCATTCCTAGAATGTACTTGGTTGCCCCTAGATTTTTCATCTCAAACTATGCTAACAACTGAGACTTCAAATCATAAAGCATATTCTTACCATTCCCAATTAACAACATATCATCAACATATAATGCAATAATAAGAATGTGATCATTGTCAAAATTGTAATACACACAATGATCTGATTTTGATCTCAAAAATCCAATGGACAACACAAAGGCATCAAATTTCATATACCACATCCTAGGAGACTTCTTCAAACCATACAAAGATTTCTTCAACTTGCAAACCAAATTTTCTTTACCTTTCTCTATGTAATGCTCTGGCTGTGACATGTAAATATTTTCCTCCAAATCACCATGAAGGAAAGTTGTCTTCACATCCATCTGCTCTACCTCTAAGTCATAAGTAGCTACAAGAGATAACAAGAACCGAATGGATGTCAGCTTTGTAATGGGAGAGAAAATTTCACCATAATCAATTCCCTCCACTTGTGAGTACCCCTTCGCAACCAATCTAGCCTTGTACTTTTCAACACTGCCATCTACACTAAATTTCTTCTTGAACGCCCATTTGCATCCAATGGGTTTCTGTCCTTCAGGAAAAGGCACCAAGTCCCATGTTTTATTCTTCTCCAAAGAAGCCATCTCATCTTCCATGGCCTCCTTCCAAAAACCTGCATCTTTCATGCCCATAGCCTCTTTCATAGTTCAAGGCTCATCAATGTTAGTAAGCAAAGTAAAAGCACAACTAGAATCAAGTAATGAATAACCAAACCTATCAGGTTGCTTTCTTGTTCGTGTAGACCTCAATGGCTGAGGTTAAGGATTTGCTTCTTCTTCTGAGCTTTCAGAGCTACTAGAGCTCTCTTCATCATCAGGTCTTCTCAGGGGTAGAAGGAAATTGAACCACATCTTCTTTCTTTTTTGTCTATTATGGATGTAGAACAATAGAAGAAGGTGTTAGCTCTCTAAAGATAACACTTCTGCTATACAACACTTTTTTAGCCACAGGATCCCAAAGCTTGTATCCTTTCACACTAACACCATAGCGAATGAAAATACACTTAACATCCTTGTTCTCCAATTTAGACCATTTCTCCCTAGGCACATGTGCATATGCCTCACAACAAAAAATACAAAGATGTCTAACTGAAGGCTTCTTATCAGACCACACCTCCATAGGTGTCTTACCAACAAGAGCTGATGTAGGAGACCTGTTTACCAAGTAGCAAGCAGTGGCAACAGATTCAACCCAAAACTTTTGTTTGAGGCTTGCTCCACTAAGCATACTCCTAGCCTTCTCCATCACTGTCCTATTCATCCTCTCTACAACTCCATTTTGCTGCGGGGTGTATGGAGTTGTCTTATGTCTTTCAATCCCTTGCTATTTACAAAAGTTATCAAACTCTACCGAACAAAACTCACCACCATTGTTAGTTCTCAAACACTATCTTTTTACTAGTCTGATTTTCAGCAAAGGCTTTAAACTCTTTAAACTGACTAAAGACTTCAGTCTTGCTTCTGATAAAATAAACCCATGTCCTTCTACTGTAGTCATCTAAAGATACAAAATATATAGATTTAGAAATCGAAGGAACATTAATAGGACGAAACACATTAGAATGAAGAAGATCCAATACACTAGAAGACTTGTGAGAACTAGAGTAAAACTAAACACGGTTTTGCTTTCCATATACACAATGTTCGCAAAAGTCAAACTCGATATTACAATCATTTAACCCCTCAACGAGGTTTTTATTTTTTAGGGTTCTAAGACCCTTCTCATCAATGTGGCCATATCTCAAATGCTATAACATAGTCTTTTCAGCAGGAAGTTTAACTTTTAAAGCATGTGCACTACCATCAGAATGTGTTACAACAGATTTCTTCACTGCTCATTTAGATGGTGGGGATGAAGTGACTGTGGCTCTTTTCTTTGATTTAGAAGAACTATTACACTGTGTAGTGCATGCCTCCAACTGAAATAGAGTACCCTTTGCAAGCACCATAGATCCTCTAGTCATCTTGCAACCATCCTTTGAAAAGACAACCTGCACACCTGCATCATTAAACATACTTACAGAAAGCATGTTCTGTGCCAAGCCTGGGATGTGCATAACCCTAGTGATTCCCTTCACTCTTCCATTAGGGAATCAGATTGAGACTCTTCCACGACCAACAATCTTTAGATTAGAGTCGTCACCCAGGTACACTCTTCCACCATCAAACTCTTCATACTTCATGAACTAGCTTCGATGCAATTTCATGTGGAATGATGCACCAGAATCAATCAACCACACATCATCAAATGTATGGGTGGCTAGGGATGCGATGAAGGCATCACCATCATCTTGTGACTTGTCAGAATCTGAATCAGGGGTGTTCTTCTTTTTCTTTTCCTCTTTGCATTCCTTTCAGAAATGCCTTGTTTTCCCACAGTTCCAACAGAGAGCCTTGGACTTTCCAAGAGATTTGGATCTCCCACAGGATTTTGATCTACCCTTTTCACCTTTCTTGTCCTTCTTCTTCCCTTTCTCTTTAGGTCTTCCATGAACTGCAAGAGCATCTTTGGCCAACTCGGATGTCTCTCTCTGCACTTCTTCAAATAACAGTGAAGATAATACATCATCCATATTGAAGCTGGTGGTAGTGCTTCTGATAGCCATGACAAGATGATCCCATGAATCTGGCAAAGAACAAAGTAGGTTCATACATCGATCCTCCTCCTCCATTTTGACACCCACAGATGTCAACTGTGCAACAAGCATGTTAAATGCATTAATATGGTCCGTAATAGATCCTCTGTCTTCCATTTTCAGAGCAAACTTCTTTTTCAGAAAGAGCTTGTTCACCAAGGACTTGGCCTGATAAATAGATTCCAACTTCTTCCAAAGATCTTTCACAGTCTTCTCCTCATGGACATTCAATAGGACAGAGTCAGCTAGGCAAAGTCTTATGAGACCCTTAGCCTTCCAGTCTTTGAGGTCCCAATTAGCTTGTGATATTGTCGTAGCTTTTGTGCCATCAACAATTTCCCATAGATCACGATCAACAAGTAGGTCTTCCATCTTGAGTTTCCACAACTTAAAATTTGTGCCATTGAACTTCTCCACCTCTACTCTTCCTGACATGGTTGCCATCTCCTTCTTGCAACAAGATATAAAATACTCTACACAGACTCCCACTCTACCTAAGATTAGCTCAAAAAACCCATACCTAGCAGCTAGAACCAAAACTAGTCAGGCTCTGATACCAACTAAAAGGAAGCTCTGTGTGCAGAAATTGCTTCCGACACTAATCTAAAGAGGAGAGAAGAGTGCAAATTTATTTTATCCTTTACAATTACAAAATGTTAACAACAACAATGGAGATATTGCAGCAATACACATACACATAGAAATGAGACAGAAGAGAGAGACACAAGATATACGTGGGGAAAACCCTTATCAGGTAAAAAATCCCACACTCCAAAACCTACACAATGTATTATCAAATCTAAAATGGTTTACAATACACTTGCAATGCAAGCTCTTAGGAGTCTTCAACACTTGTATCTAGAGACAAACTGGTAGCATAACAATACCTGTCAATCACATAATACATCTCCTCTCCAAAGCACCTGTTTATATAGAAAATACAAGGAAAAAATGCCTATATCTTGAGATGGGCGTCCAACATGGCCTCATGGCCCAAAACCCACGCCTATGGACACTTGTCCAACACTATAGGATGTTCCTGACACTTGTCAAGTCACCTCATAGCAAAGAGGTCACCTATTCCCAAGATGGACAATGACAGATGCACTTACGACTCTTACAACCATCATAGAATCCGTCTTACTGACATATATTACAGTTGTAAGAGAATCTATCATACACAGGCTATAAATAACATTTTCTCTTACAACATGTCATAACCCACCTTGGGGCACCCAAAGATGCCTTCTTCCAAGATGCTTCTAGACACATGTCTTCACCTGTCATAGAACCTTCTATTTCTGAATCTTACATGTCATAGATTCTGTCATAACCGTTTCGGTCAAGATTCGCTTACACACTAGTCAAGATGCCGACACATGGCAGAAAACCTCTACCACACAAAAGGGATGCCTATCTCCACATGGAGTGTGTTGACCATCCTAGTCATCTTACAAGTGGAGTGACAACTCATCATGCCACTTCACACTAAATGACAAAATAGGATGTGCAACAAATTACAACACAGGCTAAGTAAATAAATTACATTACAATAATAAATGCAAGGAATTACCAAGGTTGAGACACCTCAATTCCCAACATAAAATATCTAGTGTAGTGATGAAAATGATGAGGGGAAGAAAACTAAAACCTTTTTATCAGTGCAATGATGCAGCAAAATCTTTCACAACACACCTATCATGCAAATCTAGATGAAGGATGAGTCAAAATATAGTGAAAATGCAAAGATTTTTAAACTCTAATAGTGAAATTAAGGCATGAAAGTATGCAAAGTGATGCATGAATGAATTCTAATCAGATTTAATATGTGAAATAGCTCAGATCAGATCTGGAAATGATGTCTAAATCCTACAATGCACCATGCAAGTTCAATTTTAAGGAGTTATGAATGAGTATGCCAGTTTTTGTTGAAATTCACTATATGTAAATGTAAAATTTGAAATGTAAATACAAAGACACACAATGATGACACACTACAAAATAAATCAGATTTGAATGAGTGCTAAAGATGAGTAGTGAAATCTAAAACAAGATTTTGACTACAGACCCTAGGTTTTGAAATCACGAGGTTATGAGAAAAATCCAAAATTTCAAGCAAACCTTAGCAATTTTAGTGTGAAAATGCAATGTAAAGGATTATAGGATGATGAATTTTTGTAATTTATATCAGATCTGATGTAAAAATTAGAGATTAGATGAAATTCAATGAAATTGATGCAAACTATGCCCTAATTCAAGCCTAGGATGCAATTTTTTTCAAAATATTCAATTCTTTTTTTGCAAATTTTTGCAAGATTTATGAATGTAAGATGAAGTAAATGATATGTATGAATGCAAATTTGATGTGTAATAGTCAACAAGATGCAATGTTCAGAAAAATACGGGTTCACCAAAATGTAATGTAGAAAAAGAGGGTTTGTTGATTTGATGAATAATTTAGTTAGATCCTCCTTTCACTACATACATTCAAGGACATTTAACCGAGTAGAATTACAAATTTTGTAAGAGGATTCAACTACAGGTTGGCTATCACTTGGAATGATAAGGAAATTTGGAAATTGATGATTAATGTGTTGATTTTAGCTCGATTAAGCTCAAAACCCTAATTATGCAAAATCGTAAAAAATAGACGAATCTCGACAAATGCTCGCACACAGAGATACTAAATGCAGATTAGGTACATACCATATTTTGAATTTTAGAAGATAGAAAAGTTGGGAGCTAAAGAGTGTAACATTTGGCTATGGAGATAGCCACCCAAGATCTAGAAGTCTTATGGAAAGCACAAATAAAAGAGAAGATCAATATGACAAGAATGAATTGTATTCCTATCAAGAATGCAAATACAACAATATATAAGATTACACTCCCATTACAATATGTTATGACATACCTTGCTTATAAAGGCAAGGGTGAGAGGTAAGATGTTGTAGTCATGTGACAAGTGTCTTAATCCTATTACATGTGACAACTATAGGATAAGACAACTATATGACAACTAGAGACAACTAGAGACAACTCTTAACATCTAGAAACAACTAGAATGTTTCCTAAGTCAACTTAACATGTGGATATGTGTATGAATATTATTTTAATAATAAATAGTTAAATAATATGAATTATTCACACAATAAGGAGATAAATAGCTAGTAAATAATAAACTAGATATGAAATACCCCTATTCACACTAACATCCCCCCTTAAGTGCAAGTTAGGGAGAAGCTGACAAATGCAAGCATGCAAGGATGCAATGATGGATGGGTCCCAACTACTAGGCCATGTTAGGTACCCATGTGCAAACAAATATCAAGTGGAGTAAAGGAGAAAACCACATAGGAAAAAACTCCTCCCCAAAAGTGAGAATGCAAGAAGTGTGGAACGTAGAGTCAACACGAATCATATGCTACCAATTCCAACACATATATACAATGAATAATGCCCCCAGAAGAAAGGAAACAAAGAGAGACCAAGTAGCCCCCCCTAAATGTAGAGTCTCCTACACTGATGGTAGAAGCTTGACAATGAATGCTGAAGATGATCCATGACCGTCGAACAATGCTCCTCCCCTTAGGAAGAAATAAGACCAAGAATGTATGCAAGAAGTCTCCGCATTCCCAAAAGGAATATGAAGGAAGAAAACTCAAAATGTATGAAGTCTCTAAACTCTACTCAGGTGTCGCCATGTCGATGCTGAAAGAAGCCACAAACCAATCAGAAGTCTCATGCCAAACTAAAGAATGTGACAATCCAGGATCTAGTGGAAACTAATGTAGAACATGATCCAACTTAGACAAAGGTGCCTCCTCCAAATGTTGCTCAATAGTAGCCATAGTCATGTCAAACTGTGAAGAATGATCGTGTGGGTAAAGAACAAGAGGGTCAAAAGGTTCCCCCTCAACATCTGAAGAAGATGAAGCAACTTCATCAAAGAGAAGATGTATGCACTCAATAGTGTCCTCCAAGTCTACAAGATAGGACTCACAAAACAAGTCTGTAATACTTGTCATGTACTCATCCCAAGTAGCTAACTCTGGAAGACTATGAATGTCCTGCTGCACTGAATCACTAGAAACCATGGATGTAGCAACACTAAATTTTGTAGATGCAACAAGAGATGGAGGAGATGCAATGTCAGCACATGTCTCTAGAATCTCAGTCGATGAAAGAACAACAAGATGCAAATGACCATACTGAATCTCCTCAAAAATGTCCACATAAGTGTGATCCTCAACTGAAGGAACAATAGAAGAAAAATGTGAGAAGGTGTACACTCAAGATTGATGATCTACCTCCCCAACTGCAACTATATCTCTGCTATGCAAATCCTGAATAATCACATAATCAGGTGTGAACTCAACACTCTTTCCTGCTCCACCATGTCTAATATGATAGATAGAAAGGATATTGGTAGACAATGAAGGTACACAAAGGACATCATTGAATGATCCTTCGTCAATGTCAATTGATCCTTTCCCACAAACACTCATAGATGTGTTGTTGGCCATCAGAATGGGTGGTGATGAACAAGTCTCAAATGAACAGAACATACTTTGTGATAAAGCCATATGATGTGAAGCTCCAGATTCAAGGATCCATTTCCCTGACTCAGAATCTGCAACTGCAAAAATTGCTTTCCACTTTTGTTTCTCAATATTTGACTTTGAAGATGATGCAAAAGAAGATGACGCTCCTAAAGATGAATTCATTTGAACCTTTTTTAGTTAATGTTCCAATTCATCAATTTTCTTTATGTAACATTTGTGTTCATCATGCCCCAATTTCTTGCAATATGCACACTGAGTCTTCTCCTTCTTAGATGATTCTCCTTTGAAGGGAGAGGATTCAAATTCTTTTTGTGGCTTGTTCTTTTTCTTCTTTTGTTTCTTTTCAGGATTCCTTGATTCTTTCTATACCTTAGGTTCACTAGCCACCAATGCTTGTCGTTTGGAAGACTTGAGGATGCCCATTTGAATTAACTTCACTTCTTCTTGGATTAGAATATTTGAAAAGTCATCAAAAGTAGGCTCAACATATGCAGCTCCCATGGAAACCCGTTGAGTGTGAAATCTAGAAATAAATATTGAATACTCAGGACAAAGCTTGAATAACACATTTAGAATCAATTGTAAATCCTCTTTATTAATCTTGCAATCCTTTAGTTGTGTTCTCAATTGCTTAATCTTGGAGATATAGTCTTTGATTTTGTCAAACTCCTTAGGATCAAGACTCATCAAATCATTATCAATCTAATAACCCCTAATCTTGTCAGTTTTACCATACAATTGTTCAAAAGTATACCAAGCCTCTTTAGTTGTTGTGCATGATTCAACATGGAATTGCAAATCAAAAGAGACAAATGAACAAATGTACCCAAGAATTTCCTCACAATTGATCTCCCATACTATCTTTACATTCACATCAGTAGGTTCAGGAATAGATTCTCTTACATATCTTGTGAAACCTTTTCCCATTAGATAATTCCATACTGATTTTTTCCATGATACATAATTATATGGAGTTAGGAGTTCAATTTGAGATTTCCCTATTGCAAAAACACAAAACCAAGAATTGATAACAATCAACCACTGCAAGATCACCCCCCCCAAATTCACTCAATCAATGACCCCCCAGCAAAATATGATCTTGGAAAATTATAATTAGTGCGATTACAGTTGCCACAAGCCAAAATAACTAAGTGGTCTTTTGATTTTGGTACATGCAAATGCCAAAATTAGGCTATAACTGAAAGTATAATTTATGAGTAGAACTAGACCAAACTGATTATAGATTTGAGAAGTACTCATAAAATCATGCACTTTAAAAAAAATTCACTTGAAAATGTTACCGTATGACCCCAAACGGAGCCCCGGAAGGTCTGAAAATGAGGACTGCTCATCAATAGTGACAAAAATCTACAATTTCTAGAAAATGAAGACACAAAAATAAAAAACCATCTGCACCACTACAAAGCCTACAAAATTTTGATCTAAGTCAAAAAAATTTCACCAAAATTAGAGTCCAGATGATTGAGATAGAGGCCTACAAAGTCTGAGTGTCAAATCAAAACTACCATTGGAGGAGGGGAAGAAAAATAAAAAAAATTGCTGCCAAATTTGGCAGAACTATTGCCAAATCTGGAGGCTCGCCAAAGATAGTTACTGCCAGATAAATGTAACTATTGCTAAATTTGGAATCCCGCCAGTGAAATCTGGAAGCCTGCTAAACTGGAGGATCACCAAAATGTCTGCTAGATATGGCTGAGTGGCACTTTTCTCTCCAAAATTAGAGGATCTGACACTGCTAAAAAATATTTTTTTAATGGCCTAAAGGCCTGGGCGCTGCCTGCGCTATATGGATCATTGCAGAGTGTATTTTTTTGCAGCAAAAAAAAATTAAAATAAAGTTTTTTTTGTTATATGTAGGTTGAAGCCTATAAAATGGGGGCAACCCCTTAAAGGGGTCTGCAGACCCCCAAAGGACCCGCGTAGGGGATTAACCCCTTCACATGGCCCAAGGTGGCTGTGGGGGACCTTGTAGGCTACAGTACCCTCTGTTGGGAATTAAGGTGTCTCAACCTTGGTAATTCCTTGTATTTTTACATTGCATTTATTTATTCATTGCCTATGATGTAAATTAAATTGTAAATTCATATTGTCATCTTGTGGGATGTGGCACAGTGATGTGTCATCCTACATGGAAGATGACAACTTGTAATTTTGTCCTCACATTAGGAGATAGGCGTCCCACTTAGTGGTAGGAATATTTTGCCATGTGTCAGCATCTTGGATATTGTGTAAGGGAATTGTTGGTGTTTACTTCTAAATCAATAGAGGGTTTGCCAGTTCTGATACACAAGAAGATTTGGCCAATGAATACAGGAGGTTGCGTGAGCTGCCTCCCCTTCACTTCTGGTTCTGCTGCACCAAGGGGGGGATCCCTATTAGCTAAAGATTTAACCTTGACTCACCCAATGACAGAATAATTTAGCTTTGTGATAACAGGAAGAATACTCTCATGTATGGACCAAGATTTGTGTGACAAATCACAAGGTTAGCAACATTCTTGGACATGTTTGACTGGTTCAGGTAGAGAGCATGCAGGGAATCTTAATCCTACTCCTACAACTAACAGGTTGGAAATATGGAATGATTGGTTTGATGGTTTGGATGCAAGACAGGGGGTTTTGGATCATAACTACTAATCTAGGAGCAGACCGGTGCCTATCTTAGGGCAAGGAGTCAAGTAGACATATATAAGAGAATGGATTGCACTTTGGATTCAAGTTTCAAGGGGTTAGATTGATGCTTGCCTTACAAACATCACCTAGGGATGGGTATTTAGCTGCCTCTACTTACATATATCCCAGTTGACATACAACCCTCTCCATACTCCACCTAAAATAGTTTAATCCACTCCTTGAATGGAAGTTAGAGATGAAGCATGTGATATAGAAATCCATACCCTAGAACCTGAGAAACCCTTAGCAGCCAAATTCAAAAGAAAGAAAACCATGCAACACATGGAGACAAGCAGCTAAACACATGCATAAGAGCATTTTTCATATAAAATAACAATGAAACTAAAAATATTTGCAATGCACATTCAAATGCAACTCATAAACTCCAAAATGAGATAAAACAACAAAGGAATGCCCTATTTTTTGCTATTCACTCAAAAAAAGCCCAGGTCTTCAACAACACAAATGAGTAACACCATCTGCTTATAAAGCAAGAGCCTATACTCAGCAAATTAATCACATGGCAAATCAAAAAAACTCTGCCAGACATAATGCACTAAGAATGGCGCCCAAATCAATTAATGCAAGCAGCGAGAAACAAAAGAAAGAGTAGGTAGGTGTTGGTCATGATGTTAGTCATTCACAAACATAGAATAAAAGTTACACAACAACCTTTACTCATCTTGAAAGATACGATGAATTCAGAGAATTCATGATCCCAAGTCTCCGTTGATTAGGTCTTAATCTACTGACGTTACTCAGTGGTTGATGTGTGTTGCTATTTTCCATTCAGGGGCCTTACGTGTTTCTGCAAAGTTCATCATCATTACTTTCAAGTATCCTGCTCTGGATGTTTGCTCTGCATAAATCTCCAACAATTCTACCTCTGCACTGTGAATTTAGTCAAATAAAGTGCCTACAGGCTGATATTTGCATGATTTCTACCATTATTTATGATTCTTTGCATGATATTTTCAATACTACATGCATTTAACTCAAATATGCTAATGATCTTCAGTTACCTACGGGATTTCAGCATATTTCACTGTTTCTGCTTGTTATTTATCATGATTTGCAGTTATGGTGATGAATTTATGAAATTAAAAGAAGAAAAAGGGTTAAAGAATGAGATTCCCAAAACTACTGGACTTAGATCACTGATCCACATACAAGCTCCCATACATGCAATGAAAAGAAGGAAAACTAGAAATCATACTTCACCAGGACATTCCACAAATCCGCATGATCTAGTGCAAATCTTCAAAGGAAAAGTTGACAACAACATGTAATGAAATGAAAGCGCTTCCAGTTGAACATAGCATTCACCAGTACATATCCAGAAATCAACAAGAAGATTACGTAAAATTTACAATCAGGATGTAATCTGAAACTTCATATCCATTCAGTATGCTCAAGAACAGGTACATTTACAGTGATCTGAAGAAAGAACCTTGACATTTCAACAATTCTATCCTCATTAGTCTCAATAATCTAATCTCCTAATTGATTCTACAGTAATTGACTTTTTTGCGCCAGATGCGTCTGTGTATTCTAATGTATATCTCTCTACCTTCCTTTGACAAGCTCTGGCCTTTATATAGAGCAACTGCCAAAAAAATGGTTACAGTGATCCAAGGATCAGGATCCTCTCATAGCAATTAGCGGTCCAGATGACAAGCACATGCTTCGCCAGTTAGCAAATGTACAGCTGGCACATAATATTCCAGCATCTTCAACTTGATTCGGTCTCCAGCTGGCGAACAACATATTTGACAATATCCTCTTCATGTCTGGTTCATGTTGCCTCCATGCGCAACTTTGTAATTATCAGCCTCAGCAGCAACTCTAACAGCATCATGACTTCAATGCTCAGCTTTAGCAGCATCATCATGACTTCTTGCAAGTAAACAGACAAGCATTAAGTTCATCATCATGTGGATAAACAACAGGAAGTAAAATGTTTTATTAAACAAGCCCCCAAAAATGCGCAGCTACAGGCAATCGGGTCTTCAAATTTCCATCGCTTCATGTTTTTGCCCATTTTCTTGTATATCGGGTTCAAAATATGATCATGATGATCTCAAATTATACAAGGAAATAATCGCCCTTCAACCATCCTTCGAATCCGGCTTTGCATGCTCTGCTTGTACGTTTCGGGTCATCATCATCATGTTCGCATCAGTGTGACCACATATGATCAGGTTGACAATATTAGACTTGGCCGACGGCAACAGTTATACCTACGCCAAAAATCATGATGATGACCAACCCTATGTCTTCTATCTAGCTGCAGGATACCATGAAATATGATGCTCCTCCCTTCCGAATGCTCTGATGAAAAGCACATCAGGATGTTCCGCTTCTGCATATTGGGGAAAGAAAGACATCATCATCATCATCATCATGAAGACAAACAGGAGGACTTGGAAAATGATCCTGCTACTGAGGAAAGGAATATGATGATGACATCATCGTCATGATCAGGCTTCGTTAAAATGCAAAAGATGACGTCACCGTCATGTTTCGTTAAGATCAGGAGATAAATGGAATATCGGGTCACCTTATGAAGATGATCAGGTGATGAAAGTAAAATGACCCCTTTGCGGAGAAGGTGATCCTCTCGAAAGATCAGGATGATGATGATCATCATCATCATATCCGCACTGGGTGATCTAAAATATGATCCTGCTGAAAGTCCTGATGACGTCATCAGGATATCCGTGAACTTCGTTAATCTTAAAACATGACGTCATCGTCATCATCATATTCGGGAACCAGAATCATGCCTTGGAAAATATCCTGCCGAAGGAGAAAGGTGATGGTGACGTCATCCTGATATTTGCTTCTTCGTTTATCCGGTCGAGATGACGTCATCAGGATATTTGTGAAAGGTTATACTTCTCGGCAGGAGGATATTGCGAAATGTCGGGTAGACGAACAAGATCATGATGATCTTGACAACATGACTCAGGAATGAAATATCACCCTCCGTTTCGAAAGATAAGGTGATCATCATGATTGTGCAAAAGGAGATCAGGAGGATACTACGAAATATGATCCTGCCTTGAAAGATCCTGATGATGATGATCACCAGGACTTTGACGTGCGCGTGCAAATTTTGCAGATGGTGGGTTTCTTAAGTAGGGTGATGATGATCATCAGCATGATATTATAATATCGGGTGATGTTTAGAATATCATGATGCTCGCGATGTGCCCAAGGTTACTTGTATCACTTAAGATTGACGTCCGGATGTTTCGGGACTGCATGATTTTTATCAGGTGATAGAGTAAGATCATGATGATGACCTTTCGCGATACAAAAGATGACCGCTTGACGGGAAAAGCTTACTACGACTTAAACTTGACGTCCGGATGTTTCGACCTCAGGATATTATCGGGGGCTTTTCAAATATGATGATGATGATCTTGATCATACAGCAATTATCAGGTTTGACCAAAACTTTGACTGTACATAACTCCCTCATATGGACGAATTTTCGAATGATGTAAAAGGCAAACCTGCATGGAATTTCAAGCTCTTTCTAACTATGAGGTCATAGAAACAAAATATGAACTTTGAGAAACTAACCTCATGATGATGACCTACCTCATCCTGACCTTCATGATGATGATGCACCTGACCTATTTTTACCAAACCGCCAGAAAGCAGACAACACAAACCAGAACAAAAGTTGGGTCCCTGTTTTGCTAAGTCAAAATGGGGCGTGTTGTGTAACCACACAACAGTAGGTTCGGGAGATGTGTCGCCGCTTGAAATTTCTCTATTAAAAGCAGGTAGGGAGCCTATCATTCCATCGATCATCCCTCTGTATATCCGCCATCAATGCTCAGCTACCTACAGCCCCTCGAAATCTACAGTAGCGCATTCATAGAGTTTTCCCGCTCAAAACATGACTGCCGCTAAAGGTTTAAAACACAGTCGTCGATCTTATTCTCCTATTGCTGAGATCAATGGCATCAAAATACGCAGAAAAGTCACCAATCAATCAGAACGTGCCACGTATGCACCTTGCTCCTCTATTGCTGACTTTTCCATCGTCCATTTTGCCCTTTTCGCCCATGCTTATGCTACTAAAAAAAGAGATTGTATATACATACAATCACTTACATACAAGGCGGACCCCAAGATATTATAAAACAAATTTGAACCTACACTCGGGTCCAGGTTGTATGCATCTCTCCTTTGCACATTTGGCATATACAACACACTTTACATACCAGCCAAGGACTTCAGATTATGATGAAGCATATTGCAATCGCTTTGAAGTCCATCTTGCATTTTAACCTTTGCATCTTCATTTTGTATATGCGAACATACAATCGCAATATACATTCTGCGGACCTCAAATGACTATGAGGTGCTTTGAAATTCAAATCTGGTCCGGCTTGCATCTCCCTGCTTGTACATTTCCTTGCATATCGCATCATACAAATGTGATAGACACACAACGGACCCCAGCCATTTTATCCATCGGATTTGAAAAACTTACAAATTCGGGCCCTGTATCTCCTTTTGTTTGTATATCGGCATATACAATGCCATATACATGCAAGCTGCGGATTTCAACACCTTATCTGCTAGATTGGAAAATCCCCTGGAATCCACATTGTATCTTTCCTTTGCATCATTGTTTTGTATATTGCAAACATACAATGCGGATATACAAAACAAAACATGCAATCCGAATCTCAAACCTGCATCAAGCAGAATGTAAAACTCCTCGGGTTCGGGTCTTGTATATTTGATTGCATGTGTCAGCATACAATTGCCTTTGTATGCAACTAGTGGGCCCACCCTTTGTCTTTCTCCTTCGCACTGTAACAAATGCATGTGCGCCCCTTTTGCATCTTTTCCCTTGTATATAACCGTTGTATGTTTAGACATACAAGCCCGATATACAAGCAACGAATATCCTCGAGAATCTGTGAAAGATTCCCCCTTGTACATGCAATTTTCAAGCCCGATATGCATTCAAAAATGCATATAACTCATTTTTCAAAGGCTAATTGAGATTTTGCAAGCCCGCTAATGCACATTTGACCTGCATGTATATACAAACACCCTTATATATACAAAGTGACATGCATACAACAGATTTTTGCATTTTTCTACTGCAGAGGCCGAAAGCGTTAGAATTTTTATGAATTTTATGGGGGGTGCCTGCATATTTAAATGCTTGAAACCTGAATACTCATGCAGGCACCAACACAGGCTCTATCTAGGGACGCATGCCTCTTGCAGGCATGGTGAGAACCTCAGAATCTCTGGTTTCACAGATTGGGCCTTATCCATTGGGCAACAGAGTCGAACATTGCACCAACCTGCACCACAAATTATATTTTCAAACATTATTTTGGCAGCCTTGGGCAGTCAAAAATGAAGAACCACAACCTCTTCCTATCAAATGCCTGATTCCACACTGAATAACCCCAACCACAACTGAAAATACCAAAACAATATGCCCACATGTTAATCTTGTCAATTACACGCTTCACCATTTTTGGAAACTTGCCTCTGTCAGTGTAGCCTCTGTCACTTTGTATCTTACAATTAGACATACAACTATACATAGTAGAATATGTTTCAGGATTGGGCAACATATGTATGTTATATTCCTCAAACAGTATATCCTCATCATCTACTTGGCTGTTACACATTATCAGGCATTCACCCAGTTGATCCAAAAGCTAAAAACACTCAGAATATGAGACCTCCAATATCATTTGTATCACTTATGGACATTGAAAATAAAATCTGATCCACACAGGCATCATTGTTGCATACATCAGGCATATCTGATGCTAAATATTCATTATCCACAGCTTGCAAACCAGTATCATCATTTTCAAACAGAGGGTTAATCCTGCACCACTGAAAGTCATGACTCACAATGTTAAATGCATCCACAGGCTCATCATAAAGGGGATTCATACTCATTGCAAAAGTTTCTATTTCTTCTTCATGACAATCCATTTCTTTTTCATCATTGACAAATCTATAGTCATAAGAAGAACAAACCTGATCCGTGAACTGATCATGGATATCATCTTTATCATCTTCAACCTCTGATTGCCCCACATACAAAATTTTTGCTACTTCAATGTACTCTGAAGTTGAACTATCTACATCATTTTACAGCCCTCTAATGCTTCCTGATGAAATTGATACTGACTCTTGATCCATATGATCACAACTTTGCATAACTGGATCATTTAAACATGAATGCTCTTTATTTAGGACTGGCATGCAAATATTACTTGAAAAATCATTACAATCAACTTCATTTGCTGGGCAAATCAGGACATCCTCCTCTATAATGGAAACATCATCAACTTGAAATGATGCAAAAACTGGGACAGCAGGGGTGTGAGTACTTTGACATTCATCTCCAACATTTAAACTATATCCCTCATCAGCATTGGGGGCTGCAGGACAAAATTTTTTTTTAGAGAAATAACCTTTTTGAATCCCATACCTCCAATTATTTTCAATGTCTATTGCAAAAGGGCTCCTTATTTCTCAATCTATAGCTCATTTTCTTATCAAATGCTCCCAAATAGACAACTAGGCACAATGCATCATTAGGTCTCATGCATTCTAGAATTCTTTTCAATGCCCTCACAAATCTGAGGTTAAAAGTTGGGATCAACTCATCTTCTTCAATATGGATATACATAAAATCACTAATAACTACATAATTAGAAATTCTTTCACCATATTGTTTTAGAAATGCAGATTTAAAATCTTGCCAAGAGCTGACAGAATAAGTTGGAAGGTAGGAGAACCAGTCCCTTGCATCTTCATCTAGAGATTGAACAAATAATCTCATAACTACATCTTCATGGTCAATCTCAAAGTCATCTATAACATTCATAAACTGCTGCAAGTGTCTCTCAGCTAATTCATCCTTAGCACCATTGAATTTGGGCAAAAATTTTCTGATTTTAGATGGAAAAGCATTTGGATAGCCACAAATGCCATCAAAATTTATGGGGTTGTATCTGTCAATACTAAAACTTATTTTATTACATGGTTGGGACTGATTATTATACATGGTTGCATTTGACACCTCACAAGGGTGCATGGGCTGACAATAAATCATTGTGTGTTTTTTGCAACCCTCCTCTCAACCTAGATTTTCAATAAACAATAACTTTAGGCCTTTAAAATACAACTGCTATTTTCAGCTTTCCTAAAGTCCTCCAAATGAGTCTTTTGAACAATATTGCATACTTCTTTTGAATTGCAAACTAGGTTATTACAAAAGCATGCGATCCTATCATCAACATTTCCCTTTTAACTAGTGCTACTTCAACAAGTAGGGAATCTTTTAAAAATTATGGAAATACCTGGATATGTTGCAGCAACTGCGAGTTTGACACCTCTGGTGTCATCTTATTAGGTTCTTTATATGTAGAGTCGCCACCTCCTTGGCAAAGGAATAAGCTTCAAACAGACTGAAGCTGAAAATTGATTTCTTTCGAGGTTCTCCCACAACAAAGCCACACATATAACTTTTTATATTTTGTCACAATAAACACCTCCAAGTTTGCTTTTGCAATCTTTTAGACTCACACCTTCATGAATATAACACTTTTGTCCCCAGCAGAGTCACCATCTATTGGTGTTTACTTCTGATCAGCAGAGGGTTTGCCAATTCCGATACACAGGCAGGTTCAGCCAATGAATATAGGAGGTTGCGTGAGCTGCCTCCCCTTCACTTCTGATTCTACCGTACCAAGGGGGGATCCCTATTAGCTAAAGATTTAACCTTACACCTTACTAATCTTTAGCTCCCAAACCCATCCCCATAATTTAGCCCAGGTTTATCTATTAATGGCTTATGAAACTAACCACAACTTATTATGTTGAACATACATGTATCTATATTTGGACTCATTTGCCTTGTCTTCTAGCCACCATAGTATCATTTCTACTCTTTACAAATATTCCCATCTATGCACCATCCTAAACTTCCAAAGAGATTCCTTCCTCATATTTCCCTCTTGGGAGTACATACACATTGCAAGAAATAATGACCCATTTTGCATTCCCTTCCCATTTATGTATCCTTCTATTCATTTACTTGGGGTATACCATTTGTATACCCACCTTGTAATATCCCTCATAGAACATGTTTGATTGTTGAAAGTTCTAAGTTTTAACTATTGTTGAGACTTAGATTGGTCATTATTATTATGTTGTAGTGATTATTGATGTTGGATATATTAGATGAAGTTGTTTCAAATTAGTTGATTATGTTACCATTGATTATAGTTATCATTCTAGTTGTTGTTGATATCCTTTCGTGTATGTAACAACATGTGTTAGTGGGTAAGTGAGTTGGGCATAGGACTAAAGGGACATTGTCATGGTTTGGTACCCAAGTTACAACATACTATCACTAATCATTGGTCACTTTTGGTTTTGTGATTTTGTGTGTTTTGATAGATAATGTTATGATGATTTATCCTTGTCAATTTGTGTTGTTGATGTATGAATGTTTGGCCTCATGTTAGTTTTGTATTGATTGGCCATTCATAACTTAGCACCTAGATGTAATGCCTCAATCTTTCACCTAAGACATTAACAAACAAAAAGTGGATGAACAAAAAAAATTCTTTACAAATGTGACATTAGCATGCCACATTGCACACCTACATACAAAAGGTACTGCAACATCACACAATGGCACATGAGGCATACAACCACCAAGGAATCAAGCATGGTGAGACAAGTGAAATACATACAAAAACATGGGTCAAAATCACCATGAAAAACTTAAACATAAGCTCAAGTGGAGATGCAGAGTTCCCATGCAACCTTGCAACTTGCAAATTACATGCCATCCTTTGCTTTCTACCCCTTTCCTTGCATTTTAGAAATTTAGAGTTTGTGTGGAACTTTGAAACACTTTTAATTTGCATGCAAAACTCTAATCTATGAAACATTTCTCTTATATTTTGGGAATCCAAAATCCACTTGTAACTTTGGAACACTTGCGATTTGTACATCGAACTCTAGTCCCCCAAACCCCTAGTGCCCTACCTAAGGAACTTCAAAGTTTGATAGTATCTTTACAACCTACAAACTTAAAGCCTAATGCCAAACCCCAAAACCTCGATGGCCTACAAATAGGATGTAGGAGTCCATGTGTAGTTTTACATTTTGCAAACTACAAGCCTACCTCTAAACCCCAAAACTCTAATGACCTATAAATCAGACTTTGGAGTCTATGAGTGGCTTTACAAATATGCAAACTGCATTCCTACCTTTGAACTCTAAAACTATGAAAACTTATAAATTGGACTTTAGAGTTTGAAATTAGTTTTATAATCTTGTAAAATGCACATTTGCCTCTAAATTTTGAAACTGTAAAAACTTGCAAAATAGACTTCAAAGTTTGTGAGTAGTTTTGCAACACTATAAAATACAAGTTGCCTTTGAACTCTAAAACTTTAAAAACATTTGAACCAAATTTTAGAGTTCATGAGCAATTTTGCAACCCTACAAAATGCATGCCTACCTCCAAACTTCAAAACTCCAAATATATGTCACCTGGACTTTGGAGTTTGCAAGCATTTTTGTAACCTTGCAAAATGCATGTCTGCCTCTAAACTTTGAAACTCCAAAAACCCTCTTACAAGACTTGGAAGTCTACGAGCAGTTTTGAAGCCTACAAACTACGTGTTGATGGTTGTTTTGGCACATCAAATTCAAGTAGAATGAAGATCACTCTACTTCTCCTGAAAAGGTAACTAATCTAGAGGATTAGTTGCCTCCAAGGTCCTTGTTGGCTAGGTCACAACAATGTTGGAGTAGCTAAGTGGTCTATGTGAGTGTTTATTCAAAGGCACTATGTTGGTAAGATTGATCCTAGACCAAATAGATAAAGCCTCTATGTAGACAAGTATTACTTTGACTCCAAAATCATAAATCTAATCCTAAACTAACCTAATGAAAAAGAAACTGTGAAAGAGGGTTAGGGTTTAGAAGAAAAAGAAATAAAAAGAGATGGACAACTCCTCTGTATTTGATCCCACTTTACTCAATAAATTTAGTAAGATTCAAAATAACCTCCAATGTAATGATCAATATTTCACTCAACCATATACATTTTAGATGCAATATTCTAAGGAAATTTTGAGAAATTGGAATGAGAGATATGAATACACCATATTACATGTGTAGTAATCAAACCTTGTTCCTCAATCTCACATTATGATATAACAATTAAGCATTTATCTCACAAAGATATACCAAATAGAAATGAGAATGCAAACACATTACCACCAAATGGCAAGAACACAGAGAAGACTAGATGTTTTCTATTAATTAGCAACTAAATTTGTGGATTGCATATAACAATAAGATTCCAACACTGCAAATAATTTACAATTTGCCCTTACATGCCTTGTCAAAATTTCAAAATTCTAGCCTTCTTAAAAAATCTCTTTTTCCCTTTACAATGCCTTCTAGGGTGTTATTATATACCCTTCTTGATTGCTCTAAAATTTCAAAATTTGCATTAGGTTGGCCTCGTACCTATGCCTAAGCCTCCAAAATTACAAAGTTTACAAGTTATCTATTGTGTCATTCCCTTAGGACCTATATCAACATCAATTCATTTTGAATTGAGTTATTACATCAATATTAAAGAATAAAGATTGAATGAATTTCAAATGAAGCACAAGGAGATCAGGCCTCTCCAGGAAAATGGCTATGGAAATTGAGGATGGCCTCATTTAAATCATTTTGGTTTTTCTCTTGATGGTATTTCATCTTTATCCTTTGGGAAATTGATGACTACTTGATCTTTCTATGGAGCTCTACGAGTTTGATCAGTTCCCCTTGGAAGTCCTTGAAGGTAGCTTTTATTCTCATCAAAACATCTATGCCTTTCTCAATTAGCTACTGATGAAGGGAGTCTATGAACTGCTTGACCATTCTAGCAGCAGGGAGGACCATAGAGGATTTGTCCCAAGAAGTACAAGGGATGGCCTCAATGAACTTTTCAATCTTTGACATGGCCATATCTGCTACGTCCTTCCTAGTTTTGATTTTGTCTTTAAATCATTGCAACACCTTGACCCTCAACTTTCAAACTTGTAGCCATTCCACAACCAAGCCTTCATCGTTCTTGTCAAAAATTCCTAGTCAGAACAACTCACTAGAAGGCATTGCCTTCATCCTCTACAAAATTGGGACATACTCCTCCCATACCAACAATTCCATATCAATGGAACTATCTAACTCTTGTAACTTCTCTACCTCATCACTGAGAGTGTGATAAGCTCTCATTGCCTCCATGATAATCTTGCTACCAAGAGCGTCTAGCACATCTCTGCATGTAGTGGTAGTAGGGATGATTCCCTCATAATCAAGAGGTGTTTATCCTTTTGCAGGGCTTCCAATATGGCTAGCACAGGGGCACTTGAATCAACTAGGCCCACCAGATGTGTGATATTTGTAGTCAGTTATCCCACCTATTTCCTTAGTTCCTCATTTGTTACTTCATCTTTTTTCATTCTCTCCAAAATTATGGATACAACCTCCTACAAAGTTTCTTTTCCTCTTCTCTGGTCTGGTGGCCCAAGTTGAATTAATGGATATTGTAATTATTAGGTGTCATCATGGCTTCTTCTTTGTCTACTAATGGTACCACCACTTGTGGTACCCTGTCTCCTTGTGCATCTATGGTTATGATAGAGAGTGTTCTATCTCTCTTTGACTTAGTTTGAGCTTTAAACACCTCCACCATAGCTGAGAAGTGTTATTCTTCAATGTAGAACATCTTTCTCTTCTCAATAGTGTGATTCAAACATATTGGAAGCCCTATTACTATAGTTACCACCCCTGGATGAGAAGGATGGTGTGATGTCCGAGTATGCCTTGGAGTGGAGTTAGGAGAAGGATGGGGAGAAGAGTGAGGATAAGGAGTAGTACCATTGTTTGGGTTGATTCCTACAAGCCCTTAGCTTGATCCGGAGGTGAAGAAGGGATGTCCTGCACTAGTTGGTATAGATTTTCAACATTTGCCTTAGGGATAAGAGAACCTTAACCTCTATTTTCTCTTCGTAACTACTCTCCATTCACTCCTAAGGTTTTCTCATGTTTAATGTCTTGGGAGAGTGATGGGGTTTCTTCCTATGGAGGAGGAGGTTGAGGAATAGGAGAAGAGATTTGAGGCTAGGAAGTGGATGAAATAGGTGGTATTGAAGTCTACAAAGGTGGTTGAGTAGTGGTTTGAGATGGTAGTGAGGAAGGAGGTGGTTGACTATATTGTGGAGGTGGTTGAGATACCGACAGAGATGGCTTTGGAGGGGCTTGTAAGGGTGATGAAGGAGAAGAATAAGTGGGTAACTCTGTGTGATCTTTTAGAGGTAGTTGAGACACCTGGAGAGGGGGTTGTGTGTTGGTTTGGGTAGGTGATGAGCAAGAAGGTTGAGGGTAATGTGTGGCAGCTTGTGGAGGTAGTGAGGAACGAGGTGTTTGTGTGGGATATGTGTGGGTGGCCTCCTCAGATGTATGATGACTGGGATCCTGAGTAGTAGGAGGTGCTTTGACATCTTTCTTCTTCCTCCTGATCAGAGGTACCTCATTTTCCTCATCTTTGCTAGACTAGACCTCCACTACCTTATCCTTTTCTTTCTCCTTTACAGAAGTGGTGGCCTTCATCTCCCTTGCCTCATCAACCCCTTTCTTCTATGTTGATGTCTGTGTTTTTTGCAAGGCAGAGGACTCTCCTTTCTCTATTTTCATCTTCTTCTACTCCTTGGAACCCTTAGAATTTGGGTATGGGTCTAAAATAGGGGCGGGTGTAAAAAGTTGGGGGGCCAAAAAGTGGGCAAATTTTTTTTAAAAAACTTCTAAGACATAACGCGAGTGCGTTACAATGCACGCGTGTTACAACACGAGTGCGTTATGGTTTAGTATTTAAAAAAAAATTGTGTTTGTACTCATTTGTTCATTTCATTTTCTCTGCACCCGCGGCCTGCAAACCCTAAGGAGCATGTTCACGTTATTGGAGACCAATTTCGACACCAAAATCTCACCGATTCATCGCCAAAATGCCGCCACGATGTCAGGGAGGCCGAAGGAGTGAGTTGTATTTGTTTTTTTGTGTGAATTTATTTCTAAATAGGTAGGTTTAAGTTGATTTTTGATGTAAATTTCCTTAATTGACAGGAATTGATAATGCACCTCCTCCTCCTCCTGAAAATCCATAAATTCCTAAATCACCTAAACATCAAATACCTGCTAAAGAACAATCCCAACAACAAACACCTCCTTTCATTCCTCAACATGCCCCTAGAATACAAGAAAATCTAATGGGGCAAATTGAAAACAATAAAAAAATAAATTGAGGACATAATTGTAAGGTTGAAAGATTCCGCAACTTCAACTTCGCATAGATCCATGCTTTCTCAATCTCTTGAATCTATGTTATTAAATGTAGATTCAATTAGCAAGCAAATATCTAGTTGGTCAAAAAAGAGGAGAGAATTTAGAGAGTACTATGTAGATAAGTTGTCATATGAACAAGTAAAAAATGAACAAATTACAAAATTAGACTTGTGTTCCATTTTTACAGACCCATGAACAAATCAACCTCTACCCCTTACATGCAAGAGGTTCCCTATCCATTGGTGCCACAACCAGAGCATCATAGAGCATGACAGTCCTGCAACATAGCGTGGGTTAGGGGAGAGTTCAAGGAGTAGGGTTCCACCCCATACTTTTTAGGCTTGCAGGTCAGCCTGTTGTTATGACCCCATGGATAGTCAGGACGTAGGACTATAGGCTACATCTGCAGGTGAGTAGATGGTGATGACAGCTGCCCTCTTGAGTGAGACTTTCAACTTTGATACTCAAGTAAATGTTTGCAAGTTCATTGAATTTAATTTATTAAATTTCATTTTTGAAATGCAAGATTAACTAATTTAGTTTGATGATTTTAATGAAATTTTAGGGTCATAGCATTGATGTAGTTTTTAGTGGTTCTCCACCTGCATATTACACTACGACATCTACTGCCGAGGTATGTAACTAGTAAACAATTATAAATATTACATGTGAATAGCATTGTTATATGAATGGTATTCTAATATCTAATTTTGGATGTTGAATAGGTTAATATTGGAGATTTCATGGCAACACCTACCAGTGGTGGTGGAGTTCAAAGCTTCACCTAGGTAATAAAACAAACAGTTTAACTAATGAATTGTACTTACTAGTTTTTGTATTTTATATTCATATCATTGATTACATTGCATTGCACATCTTTCAAACTCAAAGCATTACTAGACATTGCATAACTAATAACTAGATGTTGATAGATGACAAAATTTCAATTACAATATAGTTATTTGAAAAAATGCCTCAAAGAAATGTGGTCTCATGGAATGCCATGACAAGCAGATGCATAGACAAGGACATCACCATGAGGTCCCACATTTGTTTGAGGCATCTTTTCAAACAACTCACTACCTTGTCTATGCTACCACATTTTCCATACATGTCTACCACAGCTTGTTGATCCCCTCCACACTATTCTTCAACAAATTCTCTCTAATAAAATCATCCAATTACCACCAATTAGACCCAAGGACATGACACTAGACAGGGGCATGAGCCTATGACATCTTATATAGCATATGGTTGACTCCAACATCATCTAGGTTTTAGGTATTAATTATGGGGGCAATAAGTCACCCCTAACCAAAATCTTCAAATCTACACTAACCCATTCCCCTATAAACTATGTCAATCCTATTAGCTCAATTTCTTCCATCCCTACTTCTGATCCTACATCTAACCCACCTAAGTCTAATGAGGACCCTTAATTTAATACTTCTATATTCTTTGAGATGAAAGAGAGCACAAAATCCTCCAAGAACTCACATAAACATGTACCAAAAGAGCACAACAACAATGAAGACTTGAGGAAGTGTAAGAAAGAGCTATAGTATATCACCAAGAGAGCCAAATCTTCACAAGAGTTCACAACTAGTCAAAGAGCCAAGAGAGTTCACCATAGAATTCATGAGAATGAAAAGTGAAATTCAAAAATCCACAACTTGAGATGGAAAACCTAGAGATAGAGTCAAAATAGAGACATCCTGAGCTGCAAAGAGGTGTTACTGGAATCTTGAATCATGATGGGAATTGATGGTGAAGAATGTGTATTATGTGTCTAGTTGTATCATAGTGATACATTGGTGACAATGAATATCTTTTTTTGGTACAATACAAAGCTTCATTACAATATCTAGACAAAGTACATTCTGCATAGTTGGATACCTTTAACATGTTATTTGTAGAGTTAGATTCATGTTATGTATTTAGATGGAGCCGTTTTACATTTATCTACTTGGTTGGAGTCCTTTTAGTATAGTCAATGTTTTTTATCACTTTTAGTAATCGGTGGAATCTCTCATCCTACTATTTTTTATTTATTTTTTAAACAATTTAGCAAGTCATGGTTATGCTACCCCACAACCCTACCCCACCCTACCACCAACCTAAACCTAAACTAACACCTTCACTCCCTCTCTGACTTCTTAAACCTAAAATTTGATGCTACTATGGTCCCTCCTTTATTGACCCTTATACCACACAATAGTCATGAATATTCATCTAATTTGTATATATGCATACATGACTTGTATGCTTTATTGTGTTTAATTCCATGTTTAGGTGAACATGTGTGTATGTTAGGAGCCATGACTTGCATCACTATTCTAGTTTTCATAATTGAATAATGTTGTTTTATTTTCAGATGATGCAGGCTGTGGAGACACCTCCCAAAGTTCATAGGGCAATGAGCATGGTGTGTCCTCTGCGATTCATAGCTCCATGCCTTTGATGGGGGTATGAAGCAGATTAGTAAATTTCAAATTACATTTGTTGTTATAGTTGTTTATTGTTAAAAAATCAAATGATTATTGATTTGAAGTTTAATTTCTATCTGGATGGTTTCTATAGGACATGACATTGCCACAGCCTAATCCTAGTATTGTGACAAATGAGGAGATAAATTTTCTGGTAGCGGTAAGTGATTATTTTGCTAAATATTTTATTTTTTATAATGTAATTTCTATATATTAATGTCTATATTTTTTATTGTAACAGCTATAGATCCATGAACAACTAAATAGGAGGAGCAGCCCTTAGGTTCGTAGTAGACCACCCTCTTATGCGTCTCCATCCCCTCGAAGATCAAAGGTTGCCCATGATCTATTCTCTTCACCAAACAGAGGGGAATGACATATATTATTGTAACCTAGAGATGGACATATATTTTGTATTGCATATAGTTGACATTGTATGCCTATATGGCATTCTTGTAAGCCTATATGGCTATTTTGTAAATATGTTATACTTAAATCCTCATATATTGATGTATGCCTATATGGATATTTGGTTAATACAAATCATTTTTGTTGATGGTATCCATATTTGGATTATAAATCCATGCTTCAATGGATATTTGCAGATGGTTTACTTCAAATATTTAAAGTCCAAGTGTATTACATAGTAGGATTTTTTAAAATTCAATCCTCTATGGCTCTCATAATCCACTTAGTACACAAAGCTAATCCTTTGAAGACACCCAACAAAAGAGTCCTTTAAAATAAAAATGAATCATCATGTTGAATATCAACACGAGATTGTATATTAAAGTCATAAAAACTTGGGTTGTGTGTGGTGAATTTAATATAGTGGAAGTGACATCAAACAAGTATGGTAATTCCTCCCCATGTAATAGACAACTAGTGAGATGGAAGCTTAGTCCTACATGTAGAATAGATTGGGGCTTTCTTATCTCAATATTGTATGATGTCACAATCACTCTCCATGGTATATGTAGAATAATCTCTACTTAGAATATGTAAGGGTTTTCAAAAGGCTTGAATGCCCATTTATGACATGTTTACTAGAATTTGGAGCCACATTGTTCTCATTAGACTAGCTAGATTGAATGGTGAAACAATACTATCAAGCATACATGCCACTTTATTCACATTTATGGGTGCTAGTTGGTGCATGTTCACTATTATTCATACAAGGTCACCACCATAAAGCTCTATCATGTCACTTATAAGTTGAAATAGCAACTATTTACATCCTCTCTACAACTACTTCTAGCCAAGATTTGCCACAACTAATGACATTGTTGTGAATGTAAGATCCTGACAAGTGATTGGAAGAATTGGAACCAATTGTGGGTCGTTTGTGTCCCCATGCAAGTCTAATGTAATGATGGAATTTCACAACAAGAAAGAGGGGTAGTTCAGGTTAGATTCTCTTATTTTTAAGCACAATCACAATGACTTCACCAAGTACACCATTGATGAAACCTATTGCACCCCTTAAATTTGCATTGAGCATAGCCTTCTTGCCAATGCAAAACACATTTGCCTCTTATATGTGCCCTTTTATAATGAAGGGAAGTGACCAAGAATAACATATATGTACCAACTGGATGTGTTGGTGCTAATGGTTTGGCCCCATAGAGAAAAAAACAAAAAGTAGCCTACCTTGCAACTTTACACTTCATGCATCTGACCATTTTTGGGGCAGCAGAAAAACTTTCACCATGGAAAAACACCTCAGAGATATAAAAACTGAGAGAGGTTATTGTAGAGGGACCCTACATGATTCTGTAGTCTCAGATGAAATGTTTCTAAGTGACATGGTTTCTAAGTAACAGCTCGTCAAAGATTGTTGCCTTTTTGCACTTTGGTATATCACAAGTAATATGTAGCTCAGACTATTTCAGCATGTTTGGGTGTGAAACAGGACCATGCCTAGCCTAAACATACCCATCCAGATGCATTGGAACTATCATTTTGGATGCACGAGGAGCAGAATGAAAGTTACACCCCTTTGCAACTTTACACTACATGCATCTGGCCATTTTTTGGGCAGCAGAAAAACTTTCACAACGGGCAAACACCTCAGAGATATAAAAACTGAGAGAGGTTATTGTAGAGGGAACCTACATGATCTTGTAGCCTTAGACAAAATGTTTCTAAGTGACATTGTTTATGAGTAACAGCTTGTCAAAGATTGCTGCCTTTTTGCACTTTGGTCTCTTAAGGGATATCACTGGTACAATGTAGGTCAGAGTATTTTAGCATGTTTGGGTGCAAAAAAGGACCATGCCTAGCCTAAATGTACCCATTCGGATGTGTTGGAACTGTTGGTTTGGATGCATGAGGTACAGAATGAAAGTTACACCCCTTTACAACTTTACACTGCATGCATCTGACCATTTTTGGGGCAGCAGAAAAACTTTCACCATGGGAAAATGCCTTAGAGATATAAAACCAAGAGAGGTTATTATAGAGGGACTCTATGTGATCATGTAGCCTTAGACAGAATGTTTCTAAGTGACATGGTTTCTGAGTAACATCTTGTCAAAGATTGTTGCATTTTTGCACTTTGGTCTCTTAAGGGATCTGGGATCAAGTAACACAAATTTTGGCACGTCTAAAACCAAATTGCACAACCTTATCCAACTTCCTCCTTGCCTATGCCAAAATGGGATCTAGGGAACATGGTGTGGACAACCATCAAAGCATAAATGATATAGGAACTTTGTCACATGTATTGTATTTGCAGCTGCCCTTGTAGACATGTATGAAAAGGTGTGGAAGCATAGACTAGTTGCGTGAACTGTTTGAAATGATGCCTCAAAGAAATGCATGGTCCCACAGAATGCAATTATTGCAAGATATGCACAAAATTGATTATTTCATTAGCACGTATAAAACCAAATTCCTGTAACAATAGCAACATCATATTAAATATTTAATATAAACTGTCGTATACATAATGTCATGAACATAACATCTAGTTTATATATAAAGCCATATAGGCATGTCCAAACAAAGCCATACAGGCATATACATAAAAATATACATCGGTAACATACAGAAGTATGTATACAAAGCCATCTAGGCATACAAAATATGTCCCAAAAAATAGTTTCCTATGGACTTTTATGAAATAATCGGCGGCCCTTGCTTGACCATGAAGATGGAGAGCCAATCAGTGACTCATCCTCTCTCTGTCACTGAGTAGACCTCTTCAACAAAAGTTATTCCAACTCCACCTATTAATACAATCAAACAATATGCACATTAATATAGAAAATGTATGAAATATATAACATCACATATGTAATCGATCACTTACCGCCACCCGATGATCACTCTCCATCATCTTGTCTCTCTCTTTGTCCGTAGTTGGATGGGCTAGAGTTGTGACCTCTTGTGAGAAGCATCAAGAAGCAATTCACACTACTGTTTATATACAAAACAAAGTACAAGCACTACAACAAATCCCTGTGATTAGATCCCTTTTTTGCTCCGTTTCTTTCTTCCACCTACTGTTTTAATGTATTTTTCTCTAATTTTTTAAAAAACTCGGCACTATTTATTGGGATGGCGCTATTTTTGGCATTTTTTGCACCGATCAGATCAAGTAGGCACTAATTCAGGTGATAATCAGCACCAAATTTAGCGCCTACTTTAGTGCCTACTTTGACGCCTACTTTAGCACCTAATTTATTACCTACTTTAGCACCTACTTAATGCCTGATTTAGCACCTACTTTAGCGCATGATTTAGTTCCTAACTTAGCACATAGTTTAGAGCCAAATGTAGCACCTAATATATGGTTACTTGGGTTTAGGAGTATTATTTAGGGTTTAGGGTTTATGGTTATGGGGTTAGGGGTTAAGGTTTAGAGGTTTAGGGTTTAGGGTTTAGAGAGAGATAGAGGACCAATAGGGAGATATAGAGGAGATCGAGGGGAGAGATAGGGAGATAGAGAGTGAGGAATATGGCCAGAGAGATAGGGAGAGAGATTGAGAGGTAAAGGGACAAAGGCGATAGGGAGAGAGGGGAGAGATAGGGAGATAGAAGTTTACGGTTACTTGGGTTTAGGTGTTTAGGGTTTTTCAGGTTTAGGGGTTAGGATTTAGGGGCATTATAATTTAGGGTTTAGGGTTTATTGTTTAGGGGTTAGGGGTTCAGGTTTAGAGGTTTAGGGTTTAGGGTTTATAGAGAGAGAGGAATGATAGGGAGATATAGAGGAGACTTTGGAGAGAGATAGGGAGATAGATAATGAGGCACATGGCCAGGGACATAGGGAGAGAGATTATTGAGAGGTAGAGAGATGATAGAGATAGGGAGATAGGGGAGAGATAGGGAGATAGACTAGGTTTAAATTGCTTGGATTTAGGGTTTAGGGGTTTGGGGTTTGGGGTTGCTTGGGTTTGGAGATAGTTAGATAAAGAGAGAGAGAGGAGACATAGAGGGGAGATATAGGGAGATAGAGAGTGAACGAGATATCCAAAGAGATAGGGAAAAGGATTGAGAGGTAGACTAGGGACGTTAGAGATAGGGAGATAGGTGTTTAGGGTTTCTCGAGTTTAGGGTTTAGGAGTTAGGGGTTAAGGTTTAGGAGCATTATTTAGGGTTTACGGTTAATTAGTGTTTAGAGGTTTAGGGTTTAGTGTTTAGAGAGAGGACCAATAAGGAGATATAGAGAGTGAGGTACATGGCCAGAGACATAGCTGAAAGAGATAGGGATATGGAGAGTGAGGGACATGGCCAGAGACATAGGGCTAGAGAGAGATTGAGAGATAGAGGAATGATAGAGATAGGGAGATAGGGAGATAGAGGTTTAGGGTTGCTTGGGTATAGTGTTTAGGGTTTAGGGGTTTGCCAGGGTTTATGATTTAGGGGTTTAGGGTTTCTCAAGTTTAGGGTTTAGGAGTTAGGGCTCAGGGCTTATGGGCATTATTTAGGGTTTATATATGTTTTAGGGGTTATGGGTTAGGGTTTATGGTTTAGGGGCATTATTTAAGGTTTAGAGGTTTAGGGGTATTGTTTAGGGTTTATAGTTGCATGTTAGAAGAAGTCTCTCTCTCTCTCTCTAAATCCCTCAACCTTAAATAATGCCCCTAATCCCTAATTCCTAACCCCTAAACCCTAAATGGCCCAAGAAACCCTAAACCTCTATCTCCCTATCTCTCCCTTATCTTCCTCGACTCTCTATCATGCCTCTACCTCTCAATCTCTCTCCCTATCTCTCTAGACATCTCACTCACTCTCTATCTCCATATCTCTCCCTTTGTCTCCTCTATCTCTCCCAATCTATCTCCTCTCTAGTCTCTCTACCTATTTATCTCTCCCTATCTCTTTCCTCTCTCTCCCCTATCATTCCTCTATCTCCCTATCTCTCTAGACATCACTCTAGTCACTCTCTATCTCCCTATCTCTCCACTCTGTCTTCTCTATCTCTCCCTATCTGTCTCCTCTCTATCTCTCTACCTAGCTATCTCTGCCTATCTCTCTATCTCTTGTCTCTGTCCCCCTATCATTTGACCTATATATTCCTATCTCTCACTCAATCTACTAATTCTCCCTCTCCCTTATCAATGAAGGAAATGAACAAGAAAACTAGGACTCTCTCTCTCTCTAGTCTCTTCCTCTTTCCTCTATCCGTCTCCCTTATCAACAAAGCAAATGGAAACAAGAAAACTAGGACATGAAAAGAGGGATGAGGATATAAATTGGTAGGATGAAATGGAAACAAGATAAAACTAAAGTTCATTGGATGGGAAGAATGATGAGAGGAGAGGTGGAAATTAATAGTAAAATAGGGAAAAATTGGTGGGATCTAAAGGGAAATTGGAAAGGAAAAGGAAAAGTAGCTAGGAAAGCTAGGAAAAGAGAGAGAGAGAGAGAGAGAGAGAGAGAGAGAGAGAGAGAGAGAGAGAGAGAGAGAGAGAGAGAGAGAGAGAGAGAGAGAGAGCATTCTTTTTTTCATAATGCATTAGTTAATTATACACTTCACATTTGACATCATGCTAAAAAGATCAAATAAGTTTTGTATTTCTTCTCAACTATTTCATTTCTCTATCTTAATTACTTAATATCTCAATATTTTATTCTACTCTCAACTCCTTGTACTTTAAAGTTTAATTAAATCTAGGATTGGACTTAAATCTTCTATTATAGGGTATGATTTATTTCCCTACATTTTTTTGAACTCGCAATTTCCATACCTATGTTTAGGATAAAAAAGATTGATTTTTTATTTTGAGATTTTTGTGGTTTGCATTTGTTGGAAACAACGCAATGCCTTTAATTTCGCATCCCTAAGAAACATCTAGGATCCTTATTCTTGTATATATTTCCAAAATCCAATTTTATTTTTATGTTTTAGGAGTAGGGTTTAAAGATTTATAGAAAACATTAATCCATTGTTATGTTCTTGTGTTGATCATTTGTTGCCGATTGTCGATCCTTTAAGTCACAACCTTAAGTCTTGATGTCCGTGGGTTGACCGACCCCTTAGACTAGTCACTACCTATTCCCACTGGTAATTCCTAAAGTCTTATAAAATGAAAATCGCACCATCGTGGAGCATGTTAGGATGACGTCATGCCCAGCCATGACAGGCTGTCACCGATCCGTGTAACCTTTGCCTGCAAAGTGTCTACCTCTACCAATTGTCCACTACCACATGTCAGTGTTGAGTGTTCAGATCCAACGACTGCACTCCAGCGCAGGGGAATCTTCTCAGAAGGAATATTCTCTACGAGATTGCGAGATAGAGACACGTGGCATCCACCAATTAAAAAGTAAGTGTCATAAAGGTGCATGGGTGCTATGTCACACCATCACGTGGTAGGTATATGGTGGGCCCTTCTCGACTGTGATGCCGTGAAGAGGTGACATGCATCTAGTCCGTACTGAAGACTTGGCTCATTCTCATTGAACGATGACTTGTCAACGAAGATGACTATGATTGTCAAATCTAGTCAGTGAATTAAAGCCGTAGATTTTAGGAAAGGTAACGAAAGATCAACAGTCCAAATTCAAAAATGCAAACAATGAATATTTTTGAACGACTGTGGCATGAATAGAGTTATGGTTACCGCGACCTCCATTAATATACAGAGTGGTACAATTCAAGTTATTTCCTATCATTCTTCAAGAAGCAATCATACTCAGAGCCTCTGCAACGTCTAAAATCATCAAAACAAGCAAAGAGAAGCAATTCAAAGCCTCTGTGACATCCAAAATTAGTAAGTCATTGTCTCTCCCCTAGACTTAGTTTTCTATCTGTAAGAATTCTTTGAAACATTTAGGGCAATCGTTAATTGCATAAACCCTAGGTTGCCTGCATAAATACAAAATGAGTCAGTCCGGTAAAGCTTCGACCTCCAAACACAGCCTTGATGAAGACATCATGATTTAGTGTCCTGGTTCATCTAAAAGACCTTTGACAAATTTAGGAGATGTTGGTAGAAATGATAAAATATACGACCTTTGTGTAGATTGTAGAAATGCTAGGCTCCCTATGTCTGCTTGGAGTCTATTTGAGCATTGGCACAAACGAAGTGACTACAGAGCCCCGGTCTTCCATGCTTGGACATTAGACTTGGCCAAATTAATATGCTCTAATGTCTTCATAAACACAGACTTAGTGAGAGCTGTAGGAACTAGGTATGACCCTAAGACCATGTCTATCTTGTCTGGAAATGGTAGTGTTATCATTAGATTCACAAAGGACTACATTGCTACTATCTTTAATCTTAATTCTACTACTAGTATACCTATAGATTTGAATGCTTTTAGAGAAAAATACATAGGTCTTAGGTATGCATATAGATCTTACAACTTGGCCAAGCATAGATTGAAGGGGGTTGATGGAGCTCTGATCAAAATCCCTATCACAGAAGAGGAACCTCTCCGATGTAGCCTGTTCATGGAATATTTTGTTAAAACTTATCATAGCTTGTGTCATGTACTTGGGATAGATGCATCAGATAGAATGTTGGTGCCTCTAATGATGATGGCAGTATATATCCAAGATTATGAAGCTGACAAGCCATATGATTATACAGGGTACTTGTCAAAGAAGATGCATGAACAAATGATGGCCATTAAGAACAATATGTATACTCCAAGCCCCCATGTAAGGTTCACTTGGTATTCATTAATGTGCCACATGATTTTGTTTTCTCTGTCTGGCCATTGGGGCAAGGAATTGCATTTGAGAATAACTGATGCAGAAGGCAATGCCATGCCAGTTCAGATGTAGACCTGCATGCTAGACATGCACTTCAAATATGCTAGTTATGTCACCTTTGAGGAGCATTTTGTGAGGAAAGTAATGGGATTTCTGGAGCCTGCTGTAGAAAGGATACCAAAGGAAATTAAGGACTTTCTAAGACCAATGGAGAGAACCCCCCATCTGAATATCAATCACAATTGGGGAGATTGGTTTTTACATGAAAATACAACCTGTATCAGAATCTATGGGTGTGAGGCTCGACCCTATTCCTTACCAAAATTTGTGCTTAGAAGAATAGGATTTATGGAGATCATCAGACAACTGAATGCAACAGATAAGGAACATTTTAGAAAGCATAAGAAGGGATCTCTTATCCCAGCATCTCTGAAGCTTCATGATTTTATTACAATTGACAAGAATGGTTTAGACCAGATTAGTTTCATGCTGCAATGTTATAGGATGAATATGGAGGCACTAAGGCTCTTTGATCCTGAAGGCTTTATTGATGACATAAGGTGTAAAATTGGCAGGCCTAAATATCCACACCATGTCTTGCTTGATGAGGATACTATCAGAAATTGTGAATCAATGCAGCAAGTGTTTTTCTTGAGAAATAAATGGAAATTGATAATGGATGCAGAGAAAAGGAAGAAAAATGCCAACTTTGCATATCAAGGGGCATTCATTGAAATTCAAGACCCCATTGAAAGAATCAAAATGTTCTTTGAAAAGGAAGATGAATTGATTGCTGAGGCATCTACTGGAGAGGAAAGGCCCACTTATCAACCGAGCAATTCAAAGGGCGAATATATTAGGAAAAGTTCCCCTGACTCCCCTGATGCCCCTGCCCCAAAAAGAGAAAATATAATTGATCTCGAGATAGAAGATAAAATGGAAGTTGTGAATTTGGAGGAAGAGGTGGTAGAGGAACAAGATCCACAACCCCCACATCAATTGCATTCTCCCCCAAGGATAGCACCATATGCCTCCCCAGAGAATAGGTTGATAAGGTCCATAGTCAACAATGAGGTGGACTCAAATCCTTTGTGTTGAGAACAAGGAGTGAAGAGTTCCAGAGAAGGATAGAAGAAGCAAAAAGTGGTGCAAACCCTTCAGAATATGATGCTATCACAAGGAGGGTTTTGGGTGAGGTGAACAAGGATATCAGTGCCATGACTCCTGAAGAAGGGAGAGAACTTGTGAAGAAAAGAAAAATATTACTATTGCCATACTAGACATTATCAAATGCTATCGCATTTGAGACCATTACTAGGGATGATGCAAATGTAAGTGGAGAACATGCCAAGAGAGCGTTGCAGGGTGCTATTTTTGACCCTAAATTTGATACCTTGGCTATCTGGGCATTGGGCCCAAATGATAAGAAACCAAAGGTAGGCTTAGAGGAATTAACTGGTAATGTGATAATCAAGAGGGTGTCAAACACTCCTACTCCTCAGGCAGCCAACTTGAATGTACAGACATCACATTTTGCAGAGGCAACAACACTTAAATTGTAGAAAGATTACAATGAATTATTGGGGAAATACATAGAGGCAATGGCTAGGCTTGGTGTCTATGAGAGTCAACCTCAATTGGAAGCTGGGCCATCCCAAACTCCCCTAATCATACAGATTACAGAATCATTGCCAGTGGACACACAACCCCTACTTCAAGAGATAAAGGAATTGAAAGAAGAGAATAAGAAGTTGAATGAAGGAATGGAAGGTAAAATGAAGGATGTGGCCACAAATTTAGTTAAGTATAGAGTTAATAAGATATTGGCCAGGTTGGAGGAGACCCATAAGTCTTAGTCCTTGTTAAGGATAGCACGTGAAAAACATGAGTCAGACAAATAGAGGCTATCATCTATGAAGACCAAGTGGATGCCAAGGACTGGGAAAATTAGTGAATTTCTTAGGTGTTCTAGATATGATTCAGAGGCTCCTCCTGAGATGCAGTTGGTAGCGGGATTGCAGGAGAAATTTGAGGAGGTGGCTTCTTATCAACTAAAATTGGATAAAATATTAAAGGATTAAATGCAGATAGTTGAAAAGCTGGACAAAAAATGGTTGCCTCATATTTTAGAAGCTGATGGGACTACAAAAGACTTGAATAAGTTGAGGAAGGAAATCATTGATAATGGTAATCAGTTAATTCCAGCTTGTTACGATAAAGGAGACCCAACTTAGCACGTGTTAAGTTGGACACTTGAAAGACTGCACATGGTAGACATTACATTTGAATTATTTGGTAAAAGTGTCAAAGGTATCCTAGATGCATAGTATGTCAGCCACAATGGTAAGATAGAAGAAATCATCTCATTTCCTTGGCCAGCTGAAAGAACATATGGTGGGTGGGAGGACAGATATGGATCTAAATAATGATAACTTGGCTATCATCTTCCAACCACAACAATGCAGATCCCCAGGCAGCTCCTCGTGTTTCTCAAGGCCAACCACTCCTTCCTTTTTGTTTCCTTCAGTGCAATTAATGTTTCTCCAATGCCTTTAGGTGCTTCTCTGTATTCATTGAATTTGAAAGACAATGTATTAATTCCTGAGGGTACACGTTCTTGTTATATAATGGAACTATATCACTCATTTGTTGTTGTTGAAGACTTGGAAAATTTTGAAGAATTAAGGAAAATGCAAAGCTTTCTGGGCTGTTCTATTATCTTTGCTGTGAGTTTATGAGTTGTATGTTCATTTCTCTATCTTAATTACTTAATATCTCAATATTTTATTCTAATGGTGAAGAAGAATATTATGATCATGATGTCTTTATTAAAAGTGTTGAAAATGAATAGAATATGAGATCGTTGATAAATTGAAATATTTGTGCAATCAATTAGCTAATATAGATGATAATATGTCCACTTCATTTTTCATTGATGGTCTTACTCAAGTACTTATCACAATTAGATAACATGGTAGGATATACATGAAAAATAATTAAAGATAAACAAACTCCTCATGTGGCAGGCACCTGTCATTATCTTTTCAAAATCATTCCCTTGTAGATATTTTCAAAATCCAAATTTGTTTTTCTATTTTAGGAGTAGGGCTTAAAGATTTATAGAAAACATTAATCCAAATCATATGCCAAATTGGGTTAAGTTAAGTGGATATTTAATTGACAATATTATATAAGCTCCTTAATCTGTTCTGAAGTCACCAACAAACTTGAAAGTAAATTGTCATTGTTGAAACAAGGTAACACCCACCTAGGCTTGAACAGAGCCTAAAGTGTAGAGAACTTTGATTAATATGTGCAATTCTATTAGTTGGCCAAATTCACATATAAAACCTAATCATAATATTTGGCATATCTTTAGGGTAACATACATCAGCAACAGAAGCAATTGCTCTCAATGTTCATACTGCTATGTTTACTCATGCTGCTATGAAGAAGTTAGAACAAAGTCTGTAGGATTATGAGAAAACTTAGAAAGTAATGAATGGTGAAGTAAACAAATTGTATTTTGAAAATGTGAAATTAAAGAAATAATTGCAAGCTAGAAATGGATAAGAAATAACTCAAATGAAAGTGGATTATGCTCGATTTCTCCTATGATAGCCTTTGATTACTAGGGGTAATGCATCAACTTTACTTTGCATCTCATCAATTCTTTTAAGGATGACATCTATGTTGGAAGAATGAACATTAGGAGTTATGATTAAAATGGGAGTGGAAGTGGCAACATGAGATAATAAGTGGAGTGTATTTGTGTAGTAACATTATTGCTCAAATTTGTAAAGGTTTGATATAAGTATTTGTGTAGTAAGATTCATGTCTTGCCTATCCATATGTGCAACATGTGCATCATGATGAAAAACATCTTCCCCATTAAAATATGTAGTAGTCATCAAATTCTCAATCATAACTTCCTTGCAAAATGAGGATTAGGTTGAGACCTTGACATTCAAGCAAAATATAAAGCAATGAAAAGGAAATTGCATCCAAGTAATCCTAATTTTTTCTGCCAACAATTCATACCAAAGATTGAACAATTTAAGGATATTGCAATAGGTAATTTGTATCGACACAAATAATATTACTGAAGCATTTCAAAGTTTAGGCCATAAGAATCATCCTTTTTTAAACATGGATTGCAAATAATTCTAAAAATTTAGAATTCTTGGTCATTAACATTATTGTCTGCTACAATGTCATCCAGTGTATCATTGTCAATGTTCATATGTTCTTTCAAATATTTAATATTATCATCATCCTCATCTTGACCTGCATCATCTTCATCATCATCGAAATCTGACTGTAGACCATCTATATTGTTACCAGATGTATTTGGATCATCATTTTGTATACCATCCATATTGTTGTCTTCCATAACATCATCCAACTCCGGATTGTTGTCTCCTTGTGCTTGAACATAACCATCTTCAACATCATCATGGATGTCAATTTCTTTGATGTTCTCTAATCCCTCTCTCTCATTTTGTTGGCCATTATTGTTTTGCTTAGTATCCACCAATGCATCGTCAAATACATGCCTTAATCTTGGATCATAATGTATGACAAATATCCATTTTGGGTCCAAAATATCTTCATAGAAAAATACCTACACATGAACGACATACATATATTAGATGTATGGTATAACAATTTTATTGATTAATAAACACATGTATATATTTGCAATAGACTATGAATTAATAGATTAATGATCACTACCGCTTCTTGTTTGAGTAAAGAAATACCCGCTCACAATGAATTGGTAGAACATAAGGCTCCTTATCCTCAGGTAGGAAACATGAGGAATCTATAGAAAACAATCCACTATGGGTATCATGTCTTCGTGTCCTCTCAAATGCTTCATACCATCTACACTTAAAAATACAACATTTAAAAGAGCAGTAATCCAACTCAATAATTTTTTGTATTTTCCCAACGTATTGTAGATTCCCTTCAATTATATTCTTATCTTTTGAGCTTGATCAACTGGATTGCTTGAAGTCAACCATGATGCCACAATCGAAGGATCGTCTCTTTACATCTACACTTTCTACACAATAATGTAGACCATATGCCCACATTGTTGGATATTTCCTCACCTAAGAAAGACCATTTATTTCAGTGAAAACAAATATAATGATGAATATTAAAATAGTTAATAGTGTCAAAACTGTAAGGAAACAACATTTTGTAAAATTCCAATTGTACCTTTCTTTCACATCCTCTAGACATGTTGATTTCATCTTTTGTTATGTTTGAATCTATACCTGCATCTTCTATTTGATTTTGAATTTGTTCAGTAACCCATTCTAGTGTGCAATCTTTGCCCCATTCCCTAAGCACATCAGTGGGAAGTGGAGTATTCCTTGGGTTTGATCTCTTAAATTGACTCCTTGCTTCTAACACTTCTCTCTTTTTATCATACAGATCAATCCATTTGTTCATAAAGTCCATGTGGTACAGAATGAACTTGTCGAGTATAGCACTTTTGTCTACACCTATTACATGTCAACATGTTTATTTCAAACTCCAAATGTCATGTTAATTTGACAAATAAATTACAGAGTAAATTAATGATTGCAAGAAAAAAACCACACTGATCATGAATTTACTTACTAATTTCTACTTGAAGAGCATTAGATTGTGGTTTTTCTCCATCAATAATATCTTATGCTTGTTCTTCATTCTAGAAGTGTGGCCCATCTTCAAAATCCTTACCAAGGAATTCACACAGGAAGAAAAATGCTTCATTCAATACATACCCTTCAGCCATGCAACCCTCTGGATGTGCCTTTTGTTGTACATATCTTTTTAGAGTTTTCATATACCTCTCAAAGAAAAATGTCCACCTCGTTGATATGATACCCACCAATCCAATGTCATCAACTAGGTGTATAAGTAAATGGACTTGTAGGTCCATGAAACTTGTAGGGAGCTCCTTCTCAAATACACATACAATGTCTGCAATTTCCTTCTTCCATTTTGGCACTTTACATTCGTGGATCTCCTTGGAGGTCACCCACCTAATATAAGAATAGTAAATTAGTATGAACCTTTAGTCAAAAATTAAAATGCAATATAATATCTCTATGTCTCTCACACATGAACATTTCATATAACCACATACCTTGTAAATGCTGACTATCGACTTATGGCATTCCTTAAGTCAACTGTAAGACAGGAATCCCCCCCAATTGCCAATGGCATGATATGCTATCAAACACATTTATGAAAAGGTCATTAGTAATTTTTTTCTCGCACAACAAAATATCAAAATATATTTAGTACTTAATCAATGTTACTAGTAAATGTTAAATGATGATATATAATACCTTCATAAAATTATGAAAATCATGTGTTTTAAATCCTGTGATATGTCCATCAACTGTAAAAGCTTTAGCCAATGATGACCCAGTATGTGTCCTTATTGAACGAATGACATTTTTTAGTTGGTCTAGCTCTTTTTTTTCAAAATCCATGGAGCTTCTGCATATGTTTCATTTTCCCTGTTTGGCCACAAATGTTTTCTATCAATTTTGGTATGTGAAAGAGCAATATCTCTCCTTGAAGACAAGGTGTCCTTCTCTTTGCCTGATATATGTCAAAATATAGAATCTGGGACATTTTTGAAGATGTGCATAGGATCTAATAGGTGAGATATTAATAGATCCTTCTAGTAAGGGAGCTCATAAAATATGGATTTCCTTTTCATTCCTTTTGGCATATTAACTACAACTTGTTCTGGTTCTTCAATTGAATCACCCCGATCAAGAAAATCCTCCCAACCTTTCAATTCAGCATCTTCATACTTCTTAATCTAATCACCTGGACCCATAATCATGGGAGGGCCTCTATTTTCAACTTTTCCATCAAATTGATTCTTCAAGCGATCTCTAAACTTATGATCTAGTGGTAGAAAAACCCTATTGTTTGTGTAAATAAATTTATGTAGATCTTTAAAGTACCACCCTTGAAATTGTTTCGTACATCTTGGACATGCAAATATCCCCTTTGTTTGAAGCCCTGCAATTCAATAAGTAATGTTAATAACATCAAAAAAAAAAGTATAAAACTAAGTATGAAAGTTGGGATGAAAATAAATTATGAGTGTAAATATGTAAATATTTTATCTTACCAAAACAAACACCAAGTCCTGGGAAATCATGAATAGTCTGACATAGCACACCATACAACATGAAGGACCTATTTGATGGGGGACGTGATATGTCATACATTCTTATGCCTTTCAATAGCAGTTGCATCTCATCAATAAAAGGAGCAAGATAAACATCCATGTTTTTAACTTGATGTTTTCCTGGAACAATGAGAGTCAGCATAAGGTGCTCCTTTCTAACACTCATCCATGGGGGAATATTGTATACTATCAATCCGACTGGCCAAACACTATAATTTGAGCTCAGGAAAGAGAATGGGCACACTCCATCAATTCCAAGACCAAACTTGATACTACGGGGTTCATCTTTGAATTTTCTTGGCCATTTTTCCTCTATGTTTCAATGCTTTGGAGTTGGCCAAAATTCACATGAATCCATCTTTACTCCTGTTCTTTGCATGCCAGTCCATCAATTGTGCAAGTGACTTGCAATGAAACATTCATTGAAGTCTAGGTATAATTGGCATGTGATGTAAAACCTTCTTTGGAACTGTAGGACCTTGTACATCTGTACGATATCTCTTCTCTTTGCATACAAGGCATTCTACCTTGTTTTGATATTCATTTTTGTATAAAATGAAATCATTTTTACATGAATGAATTTGCTTAAATTCAATCCCCAACTCAACCAACAATAGACGTGCCTCTTTGCAAGTTGATGGCAACACATTCTCTTCAGGGAATATTTTAGTTTTTAATGCCCTATAAGATTGCCAAAGATTAAATCAATTAAATGTTTGACTTATGATGAACATGTTTGATATGTCAATCTATACTAGGACTGTTTATATACAATATATGGTTTTAAAATGCCCTTAATAAATATAAATGAAGTTGATGAATGTTTACGAATTATGTACACCAATTGACAATTGCAAAGTAAGAAATACATTTCAACTCACTTCAGTAGGGTAGTGAATCCTTTGTCTGACCAACCAAATAGTGACTTGATTTCTAATAATATTAATGTGCATGCTAGTTTTGAGGTTCTACTTGCACCCGATTTGAACATGGGTGTCTTCACTACTTGCTTGATGGAGTCTTTCAAGTTGTTATCATCAACATTACATTGGTGGTAATTACCCCTGCTATCATCATTACTGTCAACCATATGATCATTATTGTCATCATTATTTTCATCCCCAAAGAAATCTGTAAGCATTTCATTCAATCCTTGTTCATGCAGTGCATTTTCACTATCATGATCATCATTATTAAGGCTAGGTGGCATGTCATTAGTGTATGCGGATCTCATCATCTCTTCAAATCTCTCAGCTGGTAGTATTCTCTTAAATAATGCTCTTTTCACCCTGGTATTGTTGAAAGGATGGTTTGGATCATCCCGTCCAAATCTTAATAACCCAATTGGATCTTGGGTATCAGTATGTGTTTCATCAACATATTCTACCTATCAACAAATGCAAGAATTATTTAATGTTTGGCAACAATTGGATAAATCATAAATGTATCAATTTCAAAGAAATATAATAAAATATGGCTTAAAAAATAAAAATATAAATTGTATGAACATATATACATCAATTGAATAATGGAACATTATTTTATAGACTACCTTTTTTATACAATAATTTAAATAAAACATAATTTTGACAACATAGTTTATAAAACATCAGTCCACACTCATTTATTATTCTTTGGTTTTCTGCCCTTAATAACATCCTTAGGGAGACCTTGTTCTTCCCTCTTCTTTCACGCATGAGTGCATTTTAAGAAGGGGCAATCAATCAATAACTCATCCCCGATGATAAGGTCCATAGTAGCCTCAACCATTATCAATCTATCAACATCTCTTTCCATTTCTCCATCTTTATCATTTATAACCTCAACAAATTGACAATTCGGTCTTAGAGTAGGGTCCCTTCCCTTACTACTATTTATAAATCCTGCAATATTCTTGTGTGTGTATGCACGTCCATCTATATACATAAGATGACCTCTATTCATTTTTTTTCACTTTCCAGTTGGAGACGATGTGTATACATATTCAAATTTAGACCATATGCTGACATGCTAGGCTTATATTCTGCTAGCCTTCTCCATTCACCACTACAATAGGGTGGACCATAATATGGCATTAATCTCCTAGTGGTTTGTTCTGCATTCTTTCTATGTTTAGATCCCACATGTACATTTTGGACAATAAAGAGGCATAGATTTGCTCCATGAATATTGGAGGGTCATATCATGTAGTTGTATCCCCAAAATTGAAACACCTCGTACACTCTAGGTAGTTGTTGATCACTAGGCCAAGCGCAATATAGTCGATGATCAAATGTCTCTTTGTAAATTGATCTCAAACTCAGGGGCAAGTCATCATCTCCATCACATTCATTCACATAGGGTATGTAGTCCACCTTCCCCTTGTCTTTAAGCAAATTATGCATCTTTAAACCGGTTCTTGTTCTATTGCTTGTATATTGGCACATATTTTTGTTAGATGTATCATCTGATAAATGATCATTTCCCTCTAGGATGGAAGTCGGCGATCTAGGAAACTTTAAACCAAGAACTTTATCCTGCAAGTATCCATTAAGAAAAAAATTAGTTATTTAAATAATATAAAACAATGTTTAAATGAAGTATACATGTTATTTATATCAATTTGGAAAATTCCTTACCACAATTCCTATTGGATTTGAATTGATTGTAGGAGGCATACTACCGAATGGAAGCTCATCATATATGTAATGTCTTTGTACAATCACTCGTTTGAATTGTTTCTTTCCACAACATACAGAACATCCACAAACAGCAATTTTCTCAAAGTATTCATCCCGTGTACTATAGTCTTGACCAACCTCTTGTTTAGTGCAATCATTTGTTGTGTCTATAGGATCCATTGTCATATCCTCTTCCACCCACTATTGTCTATGTGATTTAACAGTTTTAGGTCCACGTCCACGTACATATCTTTTTTGTTTGCTAGTTGAAGGCTCAAGCTTTGTATTTGCTCCAATCTCCATCTAAAATAATCAACAACATGCATTAATTTAAGTCAAGATTGGATAATACATTATAAATTTTAATAATACTATGAAAAAATATGGACGTATCACAAAATGCCATCACATCATTTTTTCCTAAGGAAATTGGATTTGAGTACCTGATTTTTCGCTTCATCCATTGTGTCCTCATTTGATATGACACGATTTGTTGCCATGGCCTCGTCTGGCCCCTATAATACACAACATAGTAAATAATGTTTAGTACACCAATTATATCATTTCAACGAATATGCTATCCAACATAAAACCTCACTTTAGTCATATATTTGACATATTGATATCATGTTTTGGCCATCCTAATTTTCAAACTTTTCCCTTGATCATAGAATCACATTTAATCACCATTCTTGTGCATTTTCAACCAATAAGTTTGACCTTAGAGGCCTCGTGGACAGAAAAATGACTTTATCTCCTCTATATTGTAGCATTTGTGAATTTATAAACACCTTCCTCCTTTGGTTGAGGTTGCTTTCTCTTCCTACCTCTATTGTATTTGCAGATTCCATTGTCATATCTATTTCCACCCACTTTCCTCTCTGCGATTTAGTAGTTCTACGTCATCCACATCCTCTCTTCATGGCTTCCTCTGGACCCTGTAATACACTTGAATTTATCTTGTTAATACACTCACTTTTCATTAAGACACACTATGAAAAACAAATAGGACATTGCAACATTTTACTCTTCAGAAAAAGTTTACACACGGAATCTTGACAACTAGAGCTCAAATCTTATGATTACAAGATGACTACAAATTCACATCAAAAAGACATTTATTTCATAGTTGACTCTCCTTTTTCTTTTATGGGTCATTTAAAGGCAATCCAAATCTCTCCAAGTGGCTATAAAACCCTCAAAACTATCATAGAAACCTCAAAACAGTCTCAAAGAGTCTTTGGCACCATAATTTTAAATTCTTGATGGAGGGAAGGATAATTTGGATGTTAATTTTCAAATCACATTGTTAGATCTTTGTTAGGTTAATCCTAGCCATTGGATATTCTTTAATTATAGGGACTTTATGTTATATTTCACCATTACCTTTCACTCCAAAATTAACGATTTCCTTTGAAAAGAAAACCCTCCATTAGCTATCATAACCCCAACCATCTGTATTTAGGGATGTTGTCATCATGCCTTAAGGATTGACAAGATCTAAGGAATAACTAGATGTATAAATAGGACTACCACAGGTATTTGAGGAAGTGGAAGGTTGTCAAATAGTGAAGGAGATAGTTCATGGCCTCTTAAACTGGGCCTCAAGATTATAGTGAAGTCACATAATATATACAAAGATTGTCATGACTTAGGTAAAATGTTGTCAATCTCCTATCATATATCTTAAGGTTGTCCTTAATCCCAAATCCAACTCTCAAATGTTAGATGGAAGGTCATGGCTCCAACTAAAATAATTGGTGTCAAAATGATAAGTCAAGGGACCATCATAGTGTTGATCTACTATTGTAGTGGGATCATGAGGATTAACATTGTAGAGATTGTCATACCATGAGGAATAGGTAACAACCATAGGAGGTTTAAAAGCAACACTAGCAACATTAAATTATTGTCATAGTACACCTAGGATAGCTAGGTATGCATCCATAGAGTTATTACTATAAAATTGTCTCATTAATCTTGTGACTAGGTTAAGTCACTATCATAGTAACAATGTAGTTAGTCATCAATCAACATGTTGTCTTTGCATTTCAATGAGATTAATTCTTGAAAAATGACAATCCAGAGGTTAAAGAGACGAGTTGAAACCTTACCTAAGTTGTCATGTTCTTGAAACCTTGTCACTATAAAGAGGAGATATCTAGAGAGTAATGTCACAAGGACATAACCAAGGCATGCACTATCATGAGCCATAGGGACAACTTACTACACCATCCAAAACTCCATTTGAACTAGCTACTATCAATAATTCACATTATTGGGGACTGTCATGAAGAGAACACCATGCACAGTACTATCAAAGTCAAAGTGGAGAGGATTGTCTAGTCATTGTATGACTGTCATAATACCTAGTGGGTTAGTTACCATGCTTCAGCCTAAAATAGGTTAATGAGAATATAGAAATGAAAATCACAATACCATAAGCACACTCTATAAGCTGCCAATATAGCCCCAATATCATGTCATCATGATAGTAAGAGAAGAGTTGTTTGGTTTTTCCAAAGCCATATCACTTGCATAAGGATTGTCACCAACCATCTGTGTAAGGTCATGAAAGAGTGAGTCATTATTGAGTTAATCATAAGAGAAGCATGAAGTCAAAATGCTATCATGGAAACAAGATATAGTTACTTATTATAAGGACAATCCAAATTTGGTGAGGTTACTTTTTTATCAACTTCCAAGCAAAATACATCATTTTGCACTAATTGGTGCTAAATTAGGCATACTTTGCGCCACCTTTTGTGCCCCAAAAAGATTACATTTAGGCCTAAAAGTTGGTGCTAAATTAGACGCACTTTGCACCACCTTTTGCGCCCCAAAAAGATTACATTTAGGCCTAAAAATTGGCACTAAAGTCAACGGTAACTACTCCGACTATAGCATTGACTACTGGATCAAAAAAAATTAAAAAATTCTCGCCTGCACATACCCCAAAACAAAAAAAAACTTTATTGATTTTTATTTTTTATTTGGAGATCGAGCGTTTGGTGTGCAGAGATTGAGCGTTTGGGTTTTTTGTGCTCGCCCTTATTTTGGCAATGGCGGGACCTCTAAAGGAAAAACAAAAAATAAAAACTTCCTGCCTAAATTATATGAGAAATTTGATAATTATAGGAGAAAAATGCCGCATGAATTAGAGGAGAAAAAAGTAGAAAAATGTTGCACGAAGAGAGGAGAAAAAAGAGAAAAACAAGCAAGGAGATGAGAAATTCGATTTAGTTTGCGACACCATAGGTAAGGTTACAATTACAATGAAAAAAAAAATTGTTCCCAAAAATATTTTTGTTTCGATTAAATGGAGAGGATTGTGAAGAAAGGGTTTTGAATCTTGTTTTGTTTATAGGTGAATCGTTCAAGTCTCATGTGGTTGCAAAGGAGAGTAAAATTGTAGACATTGCATTATTTCCTGTACATCTGAGAACAATGAATGCATTTTTCAAACCCCAATGCCTAGGTTCACTTATCATTCCCATCAATACCTTTCTCAGAAGACAACTTTCTTGCTTCATTCCTAAAAAAGTAGTCGAGTGCTTTAAGACAAGTCGATTGTGAGCAAACTAAAATTAGGGCTTTTGAGATGAGGGTGAGCAAACTAAAACAGAGTTTGGTCAAGACAATATGAGGCAATAGGGATTTTGAGACGAGGGTGAGGAAACTAAAATTAGGCCTAGAACTATAGATTCCCTCCCAAGGCACCAATTGATTCATAGGAAAATAGCTTCATGATTTGCGCTACAAAGTAAAGGTCAAAAACGTTGAGGAATACAGAAAAACTGGATGAAAACTTTCATACCTGGCAATGTGTACTTTGTTTGCCTCCACAAACTAAATGAAAATAATTTGCCCTAGGTCACCTCAAAATGTCAAGCAATAGAGAGAAGAGAGAAAAGGGACCAGACTCTGGCCACAATGAGGTAATTCATTATCAATTTATAGATTTGTAAATGTTTCCATTGTTTCTTTGATTTTTAGTTTTTAGTTTTTTATTTGTAAATTTAAAACAAGAAATTATATATATATAGGAACATGAGACTGACAAAGATAAAGAGGCATTGGCTTCCATATTGTGGGTAGAGGCAGTGAACAAATTGGATGGTGTGGACTTGACAATGCTTGCCAGATACATAGAAAAATGATCTAGTAAAGCCCCTGAAACATTACAACCAAATCAATAGTGTTAAAGGGAATCAATTGATTCCCCAACCAGTCTTGGATCGAGCAAAAGATCCAGGAGGAAATCAATAACAATAACTTCTAAGAATGTGGAATAGGGAACAGAGGCTTCCAATGTCCCACCCACTCCTGGGACATAGACTTCTTCAACCACCATGCCATGTTTTGCATCTTGCATTGGTACCTACGATACTAAGATAGAATACGATGTGGTTTCAGGGGAAGTCCAAATGACAGATGTTGGAAAAACATTTGTGAATAGATTAAAGGAATCATGCCTTCAATGATTCAAAGACCATCTACATTTTCCATTCTCAAAGACACCCATGCACCTGCAAAAAGTAGTTATCCGGGACATGGAGACTGAATTTGGCATAGGTTGGTCTATAAAAAAGATAAAGATATGAATGTCTCAAAACTACAAGATATTTCAGTGCAACCAAACAAAGAAGATAAAAAAGCTCACTCCTGAGCTAAGGCTAAAAAAAAGGCCAATTGATGTAAGTGTGAAAGTATGGAAAGAGCTTGTAAAAGCATATGAGAAGTCTGATGCACAGAGGAAGTCCGATGAGGAGTGTACACAGATATTTGAATTTGGTCATAAGATTATATCAAATTTATTAAACGATTTTTAAATTTTATTTGTGCATAGTTAAATTGAATTAGTATATGTTTTAGGACAAGGCCTCCAAGGCTAGGCTTGACAAACTTTGTGCCACGCATCACAGTGGCCAGAAAGGTTTACAAGCCTTGATCTGTACATTTGTAAGTATATTTAATATGTTAAATGATATTTTTTTTATTTCCTAGGAAAAAGTAAATGATTGCATATTAATTACTTTAATTAATCCATGTGCCATGTTTTAATAGGAGGAGAAATATGGCCGGTATCTAACGCAATTTGAAAAGGATGTGTTACAAAGCAAAAAGTGGACTGATTTTGTAAGCTAGATGGAGAACAAGGTATCAATAGTTGACTTTCAATAACTTAGTTGGATATTGTTGTGTTAATATGTCAATTTGTATTTCTTGTGTTGAGTTGTTTATTGATGTGTAGGATGAGATCTAAAGTGCTTCACTGTTGGCCTTAGCGCCCTTAAATGTAAGATTTCTCTTAGATGACAAATGATTACTCTTATATCTTTGGGGACCCTTCCTGGTGCCATTAGGATCATAATGAGTATACTAGTCTTGTGCTTGCTTAAAAAAATTGGTTGCAATTAACCTAATCTTGTGGTCATTATCCACAACATTTTGTGTGTGCCATGCCATCCCATATGCTTAAGTTTAACGGGCTAATAATGAATAGAAAACCCTTGTTTGCTTGCCTCCAACTAATGGACTTGTTGGAACATAAAATTTCCTACCATTTTTTACAAAAAATTTAGGTTCCCATGATGAAAAATCTAAATTCCACAACCTTTGCCACCATCCTCCCTGCTCATTTCAAAATGGGAGCTTTGGAATAGGGTATGCACATCCATCAATACATAAAGGATAGAGGAATTTTTGTCATATGTTGTAGTTGCAACTACCCTGTTAGACATGTATGCAAAATGTGGAAGGATAGACAAGGCATGTGAACTTTTTGACATAATACCTCAAAGAAGTGTGGTCTCATGGACTGCAATGACTGCAGGATATGCACAAAATGGATTTGTTGAAAAGGCTTCAGAAATTTTAAAGCAAATGCAATTGGCTGGTGTAAAGCCAAATTCCACAACCTTTTCCACCATCCTCCTTGCCTATGACAAAATGGGAGCTTTGGAATAGGGTATGGACATCCATCAATACATAAAGGATAGAGGGATTTTGTTAGATGTTGTAATTGCAACTGCCTTGTTAGACATGTATGCAAGATGTGGAAGCATACACAAGGCACGTGAACTATTTGATAGAATGCCTCACAGAAATGTGGTCTCATGGACTGCAATGACTGCAGGAAATGCATAAAATGGATTTGTTGAAAAGGCTTCAGAAATTTTAAAGCAAATGCAATTGGTTGGTGTAAAGCCAAATTCCACAACCTTTGCCACCATCCTCCCTGCCTGTGTCAGAATTAGATCTTTGGAATAGGGTATGGACATCCATCAATACATAAAGGATAGAGGAATTTTGTCATATGTTGTAGTTGCAACTGCCCTATTAGACATGTATGGAAAATGTGGAAGCATAGACAAGGCACGTGAACTGTTTCACAGAATGCCTCAAAGAAATGTGGTCTCATGGACTGCAATGACTACAGGATACGCACAAAATGGATTTGTTGAAAAGGCTTTATAAATTTTAAAGCAAATGCAATTGGCTGGTGTAAAGCCAAATTCCACAACCTTTGCCACCATCCTCCCTACCTGTGTCAGAATGGGAGCTTTGGAATAGGGTATGGACATCCATCAATACATTAAGGATAGAGGAATTTGTGTCAAATGTTGTAGTTGCAACTGCCCTATTAGACATGTATAAAAAATGTGGAAGCATAGACAAGGCACGTGAACTGTTTGACAGAATGCCTCAAAGAAATGTGGTCTCATGGACTGCAATGATTGCAGGATATACACAAAATGGATTTGTTGAAAAGGCTTCAGAAATTTTAAAGCAAATGCAATTAGCTAGTGTAAAGCCAAATTCCACAACCTTTGCTACCATCCTCCCTACCTGTGTCAGAATGGGAGCTTTGGAATAGGGTATGGACATCCATCAATACATAAAGGATAGAGGAATTTTGTCAGATGTTGTAGTTGCAACTGCCCTGTTAGACATGTGTGCAAAATGTGGAAGCATACACAAGGCACGTGAACTATTTGATAGAATGCCTCAAAGAAATGTGGTCTCATGGACTGCAATGACCATAGGATATCCACAAAATGGATTTGTTGAAAAGGCTTCAGAAATTTTAAAGCAATTGCAATTGGCTAGTGTAAAGCCAAATTCCACAACCTTTACCACCATCCTCCCTTCCTGTGTCAGAATCAAAGCTTTGGAATAGGGTATGGACATCCATCAATACATAAAGGATAGAGGAATTTTTTCAGATGTTGTAGTTGCAACTACCCTGTTAGACATGTATGCAAAATGTGGAACGACAGAATGCCTCAAATAAATGTTGTCTCATAGACTGCAATGACTACAGGATATGCACAAAATGGATTTGTTGAAAAGGCTTCAGAAATTTTAAAGAAAATGTAATTGGCTGGTGTAAAGCCAAATTCCACAACCTTTGCCGCCATCCTCCCTACCTATGTCAAAATGGGAGCTTTGGAATAGGGTATGGACATCCATCAATACATAAAGGATAGATGAATTTTTTCAGATATTGGAGTTGCAACTGCCTTGTTAGACACGTATGCAAAATGTGTAAGCATAGACAAGGCATGTGAACTATTTGACAGAATGCTTCAAAGAAATGTGGTCTCATGGACTGCAAAGACTGCAAGATATGCACAAAATGGATTTGTTGAAAAGCCTTCAGAACTTTTAAAGCAAATGCAATTGGCTGGTGTAAAGCTAAATTCCACAACCTTTGTCGCCATCCTCCCTATCTGTGTTAGAATGGGAGCTTTGGAATAGGGTATGGACATCCATCAATACATAAAGGATAGAGGAATTTTGTCAGATGTTGTAGTTGTAACTGCCCTGTTAGACATGTATGCAAAATGTGGAAGCATAGTCAAGGCATGTGAACTGTTTGATAGAATGCCTCAAAGAAATGTTATCTCATGGACTGCAATGACTGCAGGATATGCAGAAAATGGATTTGTTGAAAAGGCTTCAAAAATTTTAAAGCAAATGCAATTGGCTGGTGTAAAGCCAAATTCTACAACCTTTGCCACCATCCTCCCTGCTTGTGTCAAAATGGGAGCTTTGGAATAGGGTATGGACTTCTATCAATACATAAAGGATAGAGGAATTTTTGTCAGATGTTGTAGTTGTAACTGCCCTATTAGATGTGTATGCAAAATGTGGAAGCATAGACAAGGCACGTGAACTGTTTGACATAATGCCTCAAAGAAATGTGGTCTTATGGACTGCAATCACTGCAGGATATGTACAAAATGGATTTGTTGAAAAGGCTTTAGAAATTTTAAAGCAAATACAATTAGCTGGTGTAAAGCCAAATTCCACAACCTCTGCCACCATCATCCCTACCTATGTCAGAATGGGAGCTTTGGAATAGGGTATGGACAACCATCAATACATAAAGGATAGAGGAATTTTGTCAAATGTTGTAGTCGCAATTGCCCTATTAGACATGTATGCAAAATGTGGAAGCATAGACAAGGCACGTGAACTGTTTGACATAATGACTCAAAGATATGTGATCTTATGGACTATAATGATTGCAGGATATGCACAAAATGGATTTGTTGAAAAGGCTTCAGAAATTTTAAAACAAATGCAATTGGTTGGTGTAAAGCCAAATTCCACAACCTTTGCCACCATCCTCCCTACCTGTGTCAGAATGGGAGCTTTGGAATAGGGTATGGACATCCATCAATACATAAAGGATAGAGGAATTTTGTCAGATATTGTAGTTGCAACTACCTTGTTAGACATGTATGCAAAATGTGGAAGCATAGACAAGGCACGTGAACTATTTGACAGAATGCCTCAAAGAAATGTGGTCTCATGGATTGCAATGACTGTAGGATATGCACAAAATGGATTTGTTAAAAAGGCTTCAGAAATTTTAAAGCAAATGTAATTAGTTGGTGTAAAGCTGAATTCCACAACCTTTGCCACCATCCTTCCTTCCTGTGTCAGAATGGGAGCTTTGGAATAGGGTATGGACATCCATCAATACATAAAGGATAGCAGAATTTTGTCAGATGTTGTAGTTGCAACTACCCTGTTAGAGATGTTTGCAAAATGTGGAAGCATACACAAGGCACGTGAACTGTTTGACAGAATGCCTAAAAGAAATGTTGTCTCATGGACTGCAATGACTATAGGATATGTACAAAATGGATTTGTTGAAAAGGCTTCAGAAATTTTAAAGCAAATGCAATTAGCTGGTGTAAAGCCAAATTCCACAACCTTTTCCACCATCCTCCCTGCCTGTGTCAAAATGGGAGCTTTGGAATAGGGTATGGACATCCATCAATACATAAAGGATAGAGGAATTTTGTCAGATGTTGTAGTTGTAACTGGCCTATTAGACATGTATGCAAAATGTGGAAGCATAGACAAGGCACGTGAATTGTTTGATAGAATACCTATTAGTTCCTAATGAAAGTGTTTGATGTTTGAAAATTATGAATAGGATTGTGAAATGATATTTGTGATGACCAGTGCTTTCATCTATTGGGCAATCAAGTCAAAAGTTAATGGTATATGGATCCCTATAATTGGTTTAACTTAGATTACTAGGCACTTAGGTTAATCTACACCTTGTGTAGATGTGCAAAGATGTTGAGTTGTAAGGTTCTTCTTATTGATCCCAATGATATTTTCTTAAATCATTGTGATCGTAGGAAAGGATTTTTATTCAAGTGGAAAGGAAACCTAAGAAGATGACCAGTCTTAAAGGTTTTTTAACTTTTAGGCAGAGACCAATAAACACAGGCAACTTTAGTAGGAATTAAATAAACTTTTCATAGAAATCAATCAAATTCATCACATAGAAACAAAAATTGTGCTCTGACAAATTAAACATACCCTTGATATATTAATTTGAACTGATTTAAGAAATCATTCTGGAGACAACCACACAGCTCATAAACATGAAATTCCACACAACAATTGAACACCAAAAATATAATCCACTAGATAACTTCTACTCATTTGTATTAAATTATAAGTTCAGAGCACATGAGAATATAACATAACATAAGCATTGCAGGTTTTAGATTTGCATATATATATATATATATTAAAGAGTCTTGTAATTGTTCTCATAATTTGAAACGGCCTTGGTATCCCTTATTTATGGGATGTGAAACAAGATTCAGGCCGAAAGGACATGCCTTTTCATAAACATACTCCTAACTAATGCAATGATTAAGGAAATAAGAAAATAATTTGTAGATATGCAAGGTGATCAATAATGTGCTTGGTTATTCATCGAAGGTAGACTCATGACCCATAGGTTTGGCAAAGTCATCTCTTTAGGATTAGTTTTGACATTTCCAAGGTATCTACTCAAAAATGTATCTCTGCACTCTTGTATATTCACTGTGTCCTGATTATAAACATGTTTACTTTGGCTAGGTGATCAATGTACTCTTGGTCAACACATGTATCTAAAGCAATTATATCACTTATAGAAAATTCCAAGGTGAACAGCTTCTCGAGGCACTGATAGGTATTATCCAATACTTTTTCTTCATCATTCACCTTATCCAGGAGTGGTTGCAACATCTGGCTCATTTCCCTTACCTAGTCATCCTTATCTCGAAGATCACTTCTGAAAAAGAAGTTTAGAAATGTTAACTCAAGGTTTTGATCAAAATCATTTAGGTCATCAGTCAATGTAGTGTTATAATTTTCATGCTAGACAATTAAGTTGTTATATTCCTCAATTATTTGACCCTAGAGACCTGACTTAGCGCTCAATTCTTCTTTCGTTTCTAATAGCCTCAAATGAAGCCTTTTATGCTCTTGATGTGCAAGATATGTCCTTTTATGCATACTCCAGGTTTGGTCACTGAACTTCAATATTTTATCAAATCTTCTTTTGATCAATGTTGAGGCCATGTGGTATTTGATTGATTTTATCTTGACCTCAAGCTATTCACTCTTCTTTTGAAACTTTTCTACTTTGGTCTTCCAGTAATTTGAATCGGCTTTTGCTTCAAGGATCTTTTGATCTTTTTCCAAGTAGGGTGAATAATAACTTGAAGGCAATCTATCCTTGTAAGTGGCCACCTCTTGTCTTAGTTTTGCATTCTCAACCATATAAGCATTATTTTTCTTTATCAACTGCTCAATCTGAGCCTTAGTAAATCTTGCCACATTGATATTGAGGTCAGCAGTTTCAAAAGGGTATGTGTCCTCAACTCTCTGGATCAACAAATGGCCAAATGCTTCATTAGGATTACTTATAACCTAAGGTTTCTTATGTGAAGGATAGAGGGACCATATTAGCAATATCTTTTTATCAGGGTCATACCCTAATCCATTCTTAATCTTATCCAATGCCTCAATACTAAGCTGCATTTTCTTTTCTTGATTCTTTATGAAGGTATCAAAAACAATGGTTGAAGTCATGTCCCACCTAGGGACCAATACCACTCCTGCTTCTTTGAGCAATTGTCTACCTTTCTCTGGTGTCATGTCATTCATGGCATTGTCTATTTTTGACTGAAGTTCTTGTAGAACTTCCTCTTGAACTTCAGGAGTAATGTCCTTCATCCTTTCCCTGGCCTGTTTTCCTTTGTACTCATAAAAGAAGGCTTTGAATTCTGAGGTTTTAATGAAATCAACATCTACAATGAATTTTTGACTAGCCAGATATCTCACATCATTTGTTAATTCATCATAAGTTTCTATTCTAACTTCCTCTCTATCCACAGGGGGCTCATACTCCTCAATAAGTGAAGAGGATGCTTGCAAGTCTTTATTTTCCCCTCTTCATTTTCTTCTTCAAAAGAAATTTCTGGAGTTTGTTGAGGAGATAACTGGCAAATAGGAATCTCATCTTCTGCTTGAATTCCTTTAATAACTTTTCCTTTTCTTTCAAAAACATAGGAAGGGATATTTTGAATCAAATCTATAGCATTTATTATCAATGTATCCAGCCTTTCAATAGGATCATTCACATCCATGAAGGCTCCGCTATAAGTGGGGTTTTTGGCTACCCTCCAAGCCTCAACAAGTGTTATCTTATAATACAAATCTCTTCTTTCAATTGTAGCTTACTCATCACAGTTTCTAACCAGGTCATCATTGACAAATAAAACATGGTCATATCCTCTAAGCTTTTGTTTTGCCTTGACACTATTTATGAAACCTTCTGGATTAAAGCTTTCTCTGCAACTCCCTTATGGTAGCGTATAATGTTCCAATTTTTTGTCAATTAACTGGTACCCCTTGTCAGACATAACTGTGAAATCACCAAAACATAGAGTGCCTGGCATAAAAGACTACTTATTATGTCTTTTTAAGTGCATAAAATTAGAAAGAGCAAGCTTTCTTACAATCTCCAGATAAGCCACCCTATCAGTATAAGTTTTTGGTAGTAGCAGAGGAGACCCTTCAAACCCAAACACTCTTATTTTTGTACAGCCAGTGTAATAATACCAATCTCCCCAATTATGAGCAAAGTTTCCAGTCTCATACTTGTCCTTTGGTCTCAAAAACTTCTGAATTTCAGGTGATAGGTTGTAATTATAAGGATTCCCTAAGTGTTTATACACTAGTTTCACGAAGTACTCTTCAAAATATATATAATGGGATTTGTCACACTTGTTGTCCCATATGGAAATACATCTTTGGACTGGCTTCATATCTCCATTTATATCCAAGTCCCTTACTCCCAGGTATTGGTCCCACAATCCCCAGTTTTGGCCTTCATACAAAACCAAATGCATTAATAGGGAGTAATGCCTAAATTTACTACCTCCTCCCTTGATGGAAACCGGTTCGTTGTGAAGGGTACTAGCTAAGAACTCAACATAATCAAAATGCAAGGCCTGTTGGCTTTGGATATTAGCTGTTAAAACCATGGGAGCCACTTCCATAAATATTTTGGCCTCCACTCCTAACAATTGGCATATAGAGAAATAAGTATACTGAAAGTATTCTTCAAATAGTTCAATGGAAAATTGGGGATCCTCTACAACTGAAAAAACCCTTAATTTTTTGTTTCCATCATGAGGTTGATGCATAGGCAACCTCCATATTTTGTAATTGTTACTCAAGTTATAATATTCACCAATTAAATCCCTAATTCTGAGTTTCACATCAAAGCTACTATCTAGTTGGAACACCATTGAAATGTAGTCCCGGGTGATAGGGAAAAATCCTATACCATCCTTCAATTCAATCATGCAGTTCTGTGGGTTGTAGCTTTCAGCTAACATTTTCAGGAATTCCACATTCACAAAAGCATTTGGCACTACCAACTTTCCTAAATTCAGCCACCATGGGTTTGACACAGGGGAACGCCTATACATTTTCTTGTAGTGGTAGATGAAAAGATCATACCCCCTTACACGAGTCCACACATCTCCTACTTGTTTGTATTCATCCTCTAATTTCTCTGTGTTTGGATTTAATTGGGCATTCCTCTAGGATTTTTTCCCTGATTTTGGACATTGGTCTATTAAGTCCTTGTTCAGGTGTCTTTCGTTTAACTTTTGCCTTTTAGCCTTAGGGTTATCAGATGTTTCTTCCATGATGGAATGTAAGAGATTTTTCTTAGATGCAATTCCAAATCAGAAATCTTAATCTTCAAAATACTTACTTGGAAAACTGAACTATATCAGTTACAGATGCTCTCCCCAACTCCCATGCTTGCGTACTTAACCAAATATTTCAAGATTTCCCCTTTTACTCTACTCTGATCATTAATGGCAACTTTCAAATCATTGGGGAAACATTAAATTTTTACAACATATCACCTCCTATCACCTCACCAAAATAATCATTTTGTTTGAAGGATTTATTATTTCTCTATTTATCGGGACCTCATTATAGCTCAAATGGTGGTCTTGCTAAAATCCCCTCCTTTCGATATATGTGCCTTTCCTTAATGTTTTCTTAATTATTGATGTGTTCATTTTTTCAGGGAGACTAAATATGGACCCCCTTCGACACTTCGAAATATCAGTCGTTCGGCAGGACATATCTCTAAGTCACCCCATCATGCCGAAATGGAATGTTACTTCTATATTTTGAAATCTCATCGATAGGTTCCTTTCGGGCCAGAATGTTGAAGAGACCTCAGAAAGATTCATCCTGACACTCTGATATCTTTGTCTCTTTGAACTCGAAATGTCAGCTTGAAATACTTGTCAAGTGTTCATGTATGTGGATAAATTGATTTAATCATTTTATCGATGTGACACATTAAAGGTGTCACACTGACCTCCCGATCACCTTTTAACATTTTTCAGGGTGTCAAAGTGATTTTCGAAGAAGTCCTTCCGATATGTCGAAGGTTCTTCCATAAAGACTAAGGCTTTGACACACCGTATATGAATCTTTCATGGGTCAAAGGCGGATATGATGGGGACACTGATTAAATAAATGAAAAGTACATGACGGGAAATGGATCTTATGGGTGAATTCTTTAGGGTTTGAATTTTTGTCCCAACACATCCATCAATACATAAAGGATAGAGGAATTTTGTCAGATGTTGTAGTTGCAACTGCCCTGTTAGACATGTATGTAAAATGTGGAAGCATAGACAAGGCACGTGAATTGTTTGATAGAATGCCTCAAAGAAATGTGGTCTCATGGACTACAATGACTGCAGGATATGCACAAAATGGATTTGTTGAAAAGGCTTCCAAAATTTTAAAGAAAATGCAATTAGCTGGTGTAAAGCCAAATTCCACAACCTTTGCCACCAGCCTCCCTGCCTGTGTCAAAATGGGAGCTTTGGAATAGGGTATGGACATCCATCAATACATAAAGGATAGAGGAATTTTTTCAAATGTTGTAGTTGCAACTGCTCTGTTAGACATGTATGCAAAATGTGGAAGCATAGACAAGGCACGTGAACTGTTTGACAGAATGCCGCAACAAAATGTGGTCTCATGGACTACAATGACTGCAGGATATGCACAAAATGGATTTGTTGAAAAGGCTTCAAAAATTTCAAAGCAAATGCAATTGGCTAGTGTAAAGCCAAATTCCACAACCTTTGCCACCATCATCCCTGCCTGTGTCAAAATGGGAGCTTTGGAATAGGGTATGGACATCCATCAATACATAAAGGATAGAGGAATTTTGTCAGATGTTGTAGTTGCAACTGCCCTGTTAGACATGTATGCAAAATGTGGAAGCATAGACAAGGCACGTGAACTATTTGACAGAATGCCTCAAAGAAATGTGGTCTCATGGACTACAATGACTACAGGATATGCACAAAATGGATTTGTTGAAAAGGCTTCAAAAATTTCAAAGCAAATGCAATTAGCTAGTGTAAAGCCAAATTCCACAACCTTTGCCACCATCCTCCCTGCCTGTGTCAAAATGGGAGCTTTGGAATAGGGTATGGACATCCATCAATGCATAAAGGATAGAGGAATTTTTTCAGATGTTGTAGTTGCAACTGCCCTGTTAGACATTTATGTAAAATGTGGAAGCATAGACAAGGCACGTGAACTGTTTGACAGAATGCCTCAAAGAAATGTTTTTTTTGGTAAACACTACCAGATATAGGAGTAGCTCCCTATATTAAAATATCAAAAAAAAAGTTACATAGAAAGCTAAGGCATTACATCTAGTGATATATATAACCTATGCCTGCAGCAATACCCACCATCCTACCTATTACATTTTCATCAATCAGACCCAGGTTGGCTTCCAGGAATTTCAAAAACTCTCCTATGTTATTTTCTTTCTCCATGCCCTTTTTGTAAAGGGCCCAGGCTTTGTGCAGCTTCACCTTCTTCTTCTCCTCATTTAGGCTGAGGATGGCAAGAGCAAATCCCTATTCAGGCTCCACTGCTACACCATCCATGGTAGTCCTGACCATGTCCATCAGATCTTCCCTCACTAATCTTATCGTAGTTCTTAGCCCCCAGATCCTTGCTCCCACAACCTGTACATAGTTCTCAAAAAAATGTTCCAGCACTGGTCCATCATGTGTGTACCCTCCTGACCAGAAACCAGCCCCAATCACTTTCAAGATGGCCACTTTTTCTTAATCAGAGGCTTTGTTGAACAGGTATGCAATCTGTTGCCCTCTAGTTTCATCCTCCTCGCAGCAGCACTTTTCTCTAAAATGCTGAGGCATCTTTTCATTTAGACCATTCCTGAGAACAAATAGCATAATGTACTTCAATCTTACCTTAGCTTAAAAAGAAGCCTATGGGCAAGTTCTCTCCCAACCTCCAATCTCGAGGATCACCATTCCATGTGTAGGATGTTACCACCTATGGGAAGGTGGTACATTTACATCATTTGGATTGCCTCCATTTGTAGGTTCGTTCTTAGAGTCTTCCATTGTATCCTACTTGAGGATTCTCCTTCTTCTCCTATGATGGCCTCTTGTTTTATAGAAGCCTGCAGATCCCAAGGCTAGCAACTAATTTGCACTTTAGTAGTACTTCTGCACTCATTCCGCCCGCCTCCATTAAGACTCACTTCCGTCCTTGCCTTCAAGAGATTGATGTGTGACAAACCTTGCACTAGTAAACATGCTTTCACTTTTACAGTAGTGGACAATTGCATGAGTCTCATGACATATGGTACAATTAGGTATCTGAGCAAGAGGGAAGTATATGGCATTAATAGCTTGAGCTCCCACCACTAGATAGTTTGTAGTTGTATGCCCCTTAGTGTGGCACTTTGTTCATCATAAATAGAAAAGGATAGAGGAATTTTGTCAGATGTTGTAGTTGCAACTGCCCTGTTAGACATGTATGCAAAATGTGAAAGCATAGACAAGGCATGTGAACTATTTGATAGAATGCCTCAAAGAAATGTGGTCTCATGGACTACAATGATTGCAGGATATGCATAAAATATGGAATCATATAGACAAAAAATGTGAACTGTTTGACATAATTCCTCAAAGAGATGTCATCTCATGGAATGTAATGATTGCAGGATATGCACAAAATGGATTTTGCAAGGATGTTCTCAAAATCTTTGAATTAATTAAGCACTTTGGAACATATCCTAACATTGTAAGCTTTGCTTGTATTATAGGTGCATGCAGCCATGTAGGTTTAATGGATGAGAACTTTGTACATACTTCAATCACATTTGTAACCCTTATTGCATTACACCTACAGTTGATCATTATGTGTGCATGGTTAACCTCCTTGCCCATGTTGGCTATCTTGAAGACACCCTAAACTTTATCTTTCTTTCTAAATCCCCAAATTTGCCCTATTCTCACTCACATTGAAAGCCTATGAGCGGGAATAGGGCTAACATTTTTTCTTTCTAAAATCAACTAGATCAAGCCATATTTCTAAATTCATTTTTTTTTTCAAACAAAATAGACCTTTATCTTAAGGTTACTCATGAACCTTAAGATAAATAATTATTGGAAAAAAACTATGCATTCCTTAATGACATGTAAGAGAATTTAATCAACTGCTACTTAAAAACTCTTTAATGTTTCTGTCTAATGTAGGTTATTAGATTAATAGTGAAAAAGAACATACATGGACCAAGCAATTTGTGGCACTTAAGGTTATGTAATAGAATTACAGTTGATAGTTAAATTTATAACAATTTTTTTAATGATCTTTACTAACATTTATTAGAATTGTTGCATGTTTTACATCATTGGAATGACATATTAGCTGTAACTTTTTTGAAATTTTATTATGGTATGTGCACTTTGATATGATGTAATATGATTATGGTTTCATTTCATATGTTGTAATATTAGATATATAACAGAAAAATAAATTATTGCATGAAATAAATATTAACTTTTTATTTTAAATATTTTTTTTGCAGAACACAGGTCTTCCAAAAGATCAAGATAATCCTCATGATAGAGATCTAGATTATGTTGGTTTTGGTATAGATCACATGGTAGAGGATGATGATGACACACATACAGAAGACACCGAGGTCGATGATGATGATGATGATGATGATGATGATGATGATGATCACAATGATGATGATGATGATGAGGCAGTTGCTGGTAGTAGCCAGTGACATTCATGGTCATATATACTGCATCATGGATCATTGTTGATATATCGTTATGATGCCTCTTTTCATGGTCATTATCATATGTATCATTTTCACGGCATGCAGTACCATATTAATGAGTTGTATCATAAATTTATGTATCATTTTGACTTATATTATTTGGACATGTATCATCTTGACTTGTATCATTTTGAGTTACATAATTTATCATTTTTACTTATATCATTTGTACATGTATCATTTTGACACGTTATTGATCTACTAGCATATTTGACTTTCACTTGTTTTAGTTATATATGATGATGATCTTATCAATATTGACTTGTCATTTTATATATATTGAAAGTGATTGATGATTTTTGGATGGATATTTATTATGTATGATGATTTTAATTTACTACTCAGGATGGATGTTGTCAAATTCAATTAAATTATAGATATTTGACTCAATTGTTTTAATTATAGATGATGATCATGTTATAATAATTATCTTGTTATTTAATCATATGAGTTAAATAATTAAATAACTTACTCTATAATCATGAGTTATTTAAGAGCCATGATATATTTAACTAATTAAATTGAAATAAAACATATTAAATTAATAAATGTAAGAAAAACAAGAAGCATTTTTAGAAGCAAAAAAGGAAGCAACAATGGAAGTCAAACTAGAAGCAATTTTAGAAGCAACAAAAGATGCAAAAATGGAAGCAACAAGCGACGTTATATCGGAAGCAAAACTGGAAGCAAAATTGGAAGCAACAATGGAAGCAAAACTGGAAGTAAAATTGGAAGCAAAATTGGAAGCAAAATTGGAAGCAAAATCAGACGCAAAATTGGAAGCCAAACTGGAAGTAAAACTAGAAGCAAAACCAGAAGCAAAATTGGAAGTGAAACTGGAAGCAAAATTTGAAGCAAAATTGGAAGCATAATTGGAAGCAAAACTAGAAGCAAAACTGGAAGCAAACCTGGAAGCAAAATTGGAAGCAAAACTGGAAGAAAAACTAGAAGCAAAACCATAAGCAAAACTAGAAGCAAAACTGGAAGCAAAATTGGAAGCAAAACTAGAAGCAAAACTAGAAGGCAACTTGGAAGCAAAACTGGTAGAAAAATTGCAAGAAAAATTGGAAGCAACAGTGGAAGCAAAACCGGAAGCAAAACTGGAAGTAAAACTGGAAGCAAAATTGGAAGCAAAATCGGAAGCAAAACTGGAAGCAAACTTGGAAGCAACACAAGAAGCAAAACCAGAAGCAAATCAGAAGCCAAATTGGAAGCAACAAAATTTGGCACTAAATCTGGCGTTAAATCTAGCACTAAAATCCAGCGTAAAACCTGGTGTTATAACTGGCACTAAACTCGGCGTGAAATCTGGTGCAAAAGTGAAATGCAATTGGGCGCTGAGTTTGGCACCGATAGAAGTATCTAATTCATGGACTCAAATGCACTAAATTCTGACTCTATTTTAGGCGCTAATTGCCCTTTTTCTTGTAGTGAAGTAACCATCTAGGAAATTTTTATGCATACTTACAAATCAATCCAACGAACCATCCAGGTCTGCTCTACTCTTTATTGTGTCAAGTATTTCCTCATGGTCAAACTCACGCACCTTCCACAAGGTCTTGTTCAAGTTTCTACCCTGAAATTGTATCAAATGAACATTGGATGCCACGACAAGGTTCGAGTAATGAAGAATCTTCCAATGTGTGTCAACGTCCTGAAACAACCAAACATTAACACTCTTATGTGGGTACCTCCTAAGCCATGTTCCAGTAACAACCACTGAGTCTGTAGGGTATTCGACGTTTTCACCATCTATAATTGGAGCTTCCAATTTCCTTTTGGCCTCAACACAACACAAGTAACAATCCATTCCCTCTTGATTGTCTTCATCTGCAATAACCACATAAACATGCCCTACATTGATATGTGTAGCAAATTAGATGAAATTAATCAACATTGCAAAAACACCACAAAGTAAGATAATATTAGGAATTTCAAAAACTATGCAAGAAAATATATTACCTGGTTGAACTAGATATGATATGTGGTCAAAGTCAACTGATGATTCCATCTGTGTTAGTTCTAGTGTCATCAGGGGCTGATACGTGTTAAGTGGGCTAAGATAACTTAATCTCCATTTGTCAACCCACTCCTTTGACTCACACTCATTCCAGGCTTGAATTGTACATGAAGAACAAAAGCATGTCATCTTCCGCATATGTATACTCTATGAACCTACAACTGAGCTTCTGAAAGAGTGTATCTCACTTGATCATGTCAGTGTACAATAGTCCTCATATGGTGCAATGTTAGGATCATCTATCAACCAAAAAATCTATGAACTGAAGACATACTTTCATTACCTGGACCCATCAAAGCATTACACCACTTGATGAATGATTTTACATTTGTCAACTTTGCATTGTCTTTATACTTTAACTCTTCTCGTGCTATGGCTCTTTTGATACATGCTTCTACACCATCATGCTCCCCCTTTTCATGCCCGGCCTCACAAAAGTTCCACATATGTTGAACACCTGTAATATTATGCCTCCTGCTCAGCCAATAGAAATTCTGTGAGTTCTTGAATTGTGATGCACAGCTATCCGACCATATGATACGCTGACTCAGTGATATGCCCCTTCTAGCCAAATCATTGTAGAACACCTAAAAGCAACCTTGCACAAACTCTGTGGAATGGGTGCGATCATCACTAATATAAAAATGATACTCCCTTATGATCTTTTTGTCATCCTCTGTACTATCATTCACATGAATGAATGCGATGTGCACAAATATAGAAACTTGTGTGGAGTTGTAATATTGTGATTACACCTCATGTTGTGGCTGTAGACTGTAGTTCTCTGCAAAGTCAATGACTAAAACAATGCTACCAAGTGGAAATGTGTCCTTGCATAACTTGAATTGCAAGTCCAACCATCGAGCTCTATGGGTATGCCTTGCATACTCATACACTGTACTATTACGAAATGTAGACATAAACTAATACACTAGAATCTTTTGAATAACCAATTCACACCTCTTTGCTTCTTTACCATCTTTTGTATTATAGGCCACTATTTTATACTTGCCAAACTCTACTAGTTAGTTTCCAACTGCATGTGTGTTTTCCATATGTTCACATATTGGCATACGTTACAAGCCACTACAATGCTAACATGTGCCATCCAAGAACAATTTCTTGTAGAATATTTGACCTTCCTCTCTTTGACATAAAATTGTTGATATGAAGTCTCTTGAAGATGTTGGTGGGGCATGTATGCCACAATCCCACAAAACATTGTTAGTATGCAAATCTAAACATATATACTCATAAACATCAAAATGGTTAGAAAATTCAATATGTAATCTACAACAACAAGTAGTGCGTGTGTGATTTATTTTGACATAGAAAGGTTTTAGCATTTCAAAATATATTTGAGAAATTTTAATTTGAGGATACATCTCTAGAAATTTACCAAAAAATTGTGTTTGAGTCATATCCAAAAAATACTTTGGATGTGGCTCACAGTTTCGACTACTAATTCTCCTTCTTACCACATCCCTTTGATTCGGAGATACCCTTGTGTAATTCTTCCAAAAGTCTTTAATTAGTGATCTCAATGCTTCAACAATTAGTTTATCTTTTCATGGTAGTCTCCCCGAGAACACCCATAATTCATTGGCATCGGTGTCCTTGATTCTTTGGCGCCTTCCAATGGCTCTTGATAAAGTTTTTCTATTAATTCTCAATGCTTGAATCATCGTTCTAATGAGACGAGCTTTCCTCATTTGATTACTTACTATTGTCGATGTAATGACACATCATGTGACATTACTATCTTTTGTGCGTGAGGTGTTACCCACACTCTCATATGCATTCATTAGATTCTTGACAATAGATTTTTCACGTGAAGCCTCTGATGTTCTCAACCCAAGAATTTTCATGATGGACCTATACTTTATGATTCGCATCATTTCAATGAATAGTTGACATCTTGTGGTCTCGTTTAACTTTTCAAAGAACACTCTCCAAATCTTATGAGCATATCTTTTACAAGTGCATTTTGGAATATTACCTTCCATTGGTTGCAAAATATTCTCATCAATATCAATCAAATACTTTGGCTTTCTATGCATAATTCTAGGTGGTGTTATGAAAGGTAAATTCATCTCAACATTAAGAATTTCATCAATATTTAAATGAGATGGGCTAGATGGCATACCTTCAATCAGAGATGGAATATATGACATTCCTTGAGGTTGAGGTGGGAATGATGGTGTACCTCCTTCCTCACATGTGAGTGAAGATGTACCCTCAACTTGAGATGTAGTAGATGGTGTCCCTCCATCTTGACTTGTGGTAGAGGACATGTCTCCAATTACGGTATTCAAATCTCTCATAGCACGAAGATTTTGCATTCGTTCCCTTTGTGCTACCAATACCATAACTCTTGTTGATGGTTGAGGTTCCTCTTCAATTGGCATGTCTTCAATGATCGTGTCCAATTTCCTCTTCTCACGAAGTTCCCTCATAGTCGTTGCTTTCTTTACATTCTTAGCTTCTTTCTCTTTCTGTGTTGGTTTAATCCTTGATTGTTTCCTCGGCATGGCAGAGAATTTAACTGTAGCACGATAAAAATACAAATATTAGTTCCTAAGAAATGAATATGGTTCCAATTTTTAGGTCTGTTACCCTCAACATTTCCAGCACTTCCCACACTTTCCTTGCAATCAAAGAAGAGTTTTCAATCACATGGTGGAGGATTTTTCAGCCCATTACCATTGTTGAAGTGTTCTTAGCTAATCAAAGAAGAGTTTTCAATTCACTTTTAAAGGGCTATTGCTAAAATTCAAGGTTAAAGTACTTTACATAAGAGGTCCTATAAATTGCTGCTAATTTTATATCTATAAGATATCAACATTGCAAGTGCATACTCAGCTAAGTAGTAGATTTTATGGTAAAATTTTGGGTGAACAAAGAGCCCCATATAACACCTTACAACCATCAAACCAATTCTTGGGTTGGAAATTAGATATTCATTTAAGATATATGCCTCATTAATTTTATGCATCTTTGAAGGCCCTTATAAATTCCCCTTCCAAATTCATGGTCAAATTGTGACCATTTTTTATCTTTCAAGCCCTATAAATCAATTCCATTATGATGTTTTTGGGGCTCTTGGAGTTGATCATGGTGAGTGTACTAATATTCCCTATTCCATCTTAACTTCTCATTTCAGCTTTAAGTTAGGGTGTGTAATGCAAGTATTGACATTAATTGTAAAGTGTGATATTTTCTAGAAATTAAGGCACAAGATTTTTTTATGGTGGTTTCAAATTGGTTAGTTAAGTAGTGGTTGTTGGAGGTGGTGCTTGTGGATTATTATTAGGTGGATAGGTGTAATGTCTCTTAAGTCTAATGAAGGTAGACCTCATGACTCTTTTAGGAAATGTGTAATGTCAAATGTACTAAACTATCTTTAATTTTTAATTGCTCCTCTCTAGCTGCCTTAAAGTTTGTCAAAGCTATCTAAGGAAGGGGTGTGGATGATGAGTGCACTGAGACTTAAAGCATATATTAGAAGTAATTTTGTGGAAAACCTAGCTACTTTCATCCCTTTAATGAAATGGTGGTTAAGGCTTCTCAAGTTTGTACGCCCAAGCCACTTTGAAGGTATGTGTTCAGCACCACTAGAAAATATCTTCACAAGTAAGAACTTAGTTTTGGTTGTATGGAAATTTTTAAGGTTTTTCTATTTCTTTGGTTGGTAGATATGTTTATTTAATATTTTTTAGATCATTATTAGATGTTCTATGGTTGTCTTGACTAGTTTATGTTGGAGAGGAGTGTGTAATCCCATTTTTTTACTTTTTGAATTTGAATAAAGGAACTCAGTTTTGTAGCTAGGATACTATGTTCCTATTGATCATTTTGATAAATTCATGTTTTGGATTGATGATATATTTCATGAGAAACTACAGGTCTACAGGTATAAAGAAGAAATTCAAAGCTATAGAAATTTACAGTTGTTTCAGAAGAAGTTCAGAGCTCGGGCTGCAAATTCCCTATTAGACATGTATGCAAAATGTGAAAGCATAGACAAGGCACATGAACTATAAACACAAAATATAAACACAAAATATAAACCATACAAGTGATATAAACATGTATTCAATGAGGCATGATAAAGTAATTCAAATAGAATGAAGGAAAATGTAACTTAGAACATGTGTAAAGACTTGACATACCTAAAAAATGAAGATTCAAATGGAAAGAGTACCCAATTATGTAGTCTTTTTTTCTTCTTGCATCAAACTCCTCAACAATTTGAGTTTTTTGCCACTTGCTTCCTTTTCAACGATCAATTGAATAACACTCAAATAGAATTACTAACAACAATACAATTAGCCAATGTATAATGTTAAATTCCTACAATTCAATCACAATTAACATTGCAACACTACAAAAATTGAAACTTGAATTGATCTATATACAAATTCAATGTGAAAACTATCTTATTTCCTCTTTCTTAAGTTGGCAAACAAGAAAAAGGTGGTGGAAAGTTTCTGCAAAGGTGGTAGAATGTGAAAAATGTGCATGTGCACTTCCCAACAGCATGAAAAATCTTTTTTTTTGTCGGAACACATGCATAACCAGAAGAAAACAAAGCATGTGGGCCTAGATCACGGGTATCTTGGCCTTTTTACTATTTCAATAGTAAGACACAACGCATTTGCGTTATGGCTTGCTATACAAAACTCTATATTATTCACTCTCTCATGAATTTCTTCCGTCTCTCCCTTAAATCTAAACCCTAATCCCTTATCCCTAAACCCTATCCCTCAACCCTAATCCCTCAACCCTAAACCCTAATCCCTAAACCCTAAAACCTAATCCCTAAACCCTAACTTGATAATCAAGATCGAAGAATTCTACATCCATTTCCCATTGATCCTCCATCATCCCTTATCAAAATATATGTTGAGGGGTTTAGCCTGGTTGCTCAAGTTTAGGGTTTAGGGGTCAAGGGAATTATTTGAGGTTTATGAGTTTAGTGTTGCTCAAGTTTAGGGTTTAGGGGAATTATTTAGGGTTTAGGGGTTTAGGGTTGCTCAAGTTTATGGTTTAGGGGTTAGGGATTTAGGGTTGCTCAGGTTTAGGGTTTAGAGAGAGAGAGTGAGGGGATCGATAGATATTGGGAGAGATAGGGAGATAGAGGTTTAGGGTTGCTTCTAGGGTTTATGGTTTAGGGGTTTGGGGTTTAGGGGTTTAGGGTTGCTTGGTTTTAGGGTTTAGGGGTTAGGGGTTAGGGTTTAGGGGCATTATTTAGGGTAACTTAGGGTTTATGGTTTAGGGGTTAGGGGTTAAAGTTTAGAGGTTTAGGTTAGGGTTTAGAGAGAGAGGACCGATAGGGAGATATAGAGCAAACCGAGGGGAGAGATAGGGAGATAGAGGGTGAGGGACATGGACATAGACATAGACAGAGAGATTGATATGTAGAGGGATGATAGAGACAAGGAGATACCTAGGGTTTAGGGTTGATCGAGTTTAGGGTTTAGGGGTTAGGAGTTTAGAGAGGGAGAGATAGGGAGATAGAGGGTGAGGGAAATGGCCAGAGACATAGGTAGAGAGATTGAGAGGTAGAGGGATGATAGAGACAAGGAAATAGGGGTTTAGTTTTGATCTAGTTTAGGGTTGATAGGGTTTAGGGTTTAGGGGTTAGAAGTTTAGAGAGGGAGAGATAAGGAGATAGAGGGTGAGGGACATGGACAGAGACATAGGCAGAGATATTGAGAGGTAGAGGAATGATAGAGACAAGGAGATATGGGTTTAGGGTTGATCAAGTTTAGGGTTTAGGGTTGGTACATATGATGTATAGAATGGTGCAAATGACTGACATATTGGCGCTTATGATGTTCTGATGGCTCTTGTGGCTAGCAGAGGGTAGAATGACACATGTGAGTAGCTAGGTGTAGAATGACACTTGTGATTGATAGGTAGGTGCTAATAAGGAGCAGATTGGCACATATGATATATAGAATGATGCAAATGACTGACAGATTGGTGCTTATGATGTTCTAATGGCTCCTAGTGAGGTTTTTGTTTAATTTTGATTATTTTTGGGATGGTTTGAGATGGAGCTTAGATTGATTTGGGATGGAGTTGGGATGAAATGGATTGGTTTAGGGATGATAAGATGTGAAATTGACTAGATTAGGAATGATTTGGGAATGAGTAGAATGGTTTTAGGGATGGTGTAAAGTGGTTTAGGGCTGCTTAGGGAATGATTAGAATGATTTAAGGATAGTTTAGGGATGGTATTTGAGATGAAATCCAGGTTGATTTGAAAATGATGAGGGATGAAGTTAAATTGATTTAAATGTGATTTGGGATGGTATGAAGTGGTTTAGGGATGATTAGAGATAAAATTGAATGGATTAGGATGATTTGGGATTGATTAGGAATGAATGGATTATGTTTATGATGGAATCGATTAGGAATGAATGGATTATGTTTATGATGTGATAGTCTATGTGGTTGTTTGTAATAGTCATCTAGCACAATTTGACTCTCAATGCATGGTTGCCACATAGGCTTCTATCACTATATTATCAATTTATGATCAAACTCTTCAACAAGATCTTGAACAATCCACAAATTTCTTAGTATGTAACAAGTTCATGTCCTTAAAGGTCAATTGACCATACTAACCACATGACAATTCCAATTATTATTAAGATCCATGACTACCTCCCTACTCTTTTCCACTAATGACAAGAAATTATAATCATTTAACCCTAATAATCCTTATGCATAATGTCACATATCATGGGTATCATTGTCATAATAGTTAAGAGAGGTTTTAGGATTGATTATTCTTTTGTTGATAAGGCTGCCCTTTAACTATCCAAACATTTAGTGCCTATAACTATCCTAAGTTTTTCCCAATCTTGTTAGTGTAAGGAAGTACCAATCTATCATTCAAGAATACAAACATACCACATACAACTCTAAACCCTAATCCATTATCCCTAAACCCTAAACCATATCCCTCAACCTTAATCCATCAACCCTAAACCCTAATCCCTCAACCCTAAACCCTAATCCCTTATCCCTAAACCCTAAACCCTATACGTAAAGCCCCAACCCTCAACCCTTAAACCGCAAATCCTAAACCTTATCCCTAAACCCTCAACCCTCAACACTATACCTCAAACACTACTCCCTCAACCCTAAACTCTAATCCCTTATCCCTAAACACTAAACCCTATCCCTAAAGCCTCAAACCTCAACCCTTAAACCTTAAATCCTAAACCCTATCCCTAAACCCTCAACCCTAATCCCTAAACCCTAAACCCTAATCCCTCAACCCTAAACCCTTATCCCTTATCCCTAAACCATAAACTCTATCCCTAAAGCCTCAACCCTCAACCCTTAAACCTTAAATCCTAAACCCTCAACACTATAACCTAAACCCTATCCCTAATGCCTCAACCCTCAACCCTTGAACCTCAAATCCTAAACCCTATCTCTAAACCCTCAACACTATACCTCAAACCCTAATCCCTCAACCCTAAACCCTAATCCCTCAACCCTAAACCCTAATCCCTTATCCCTAAACCCTGAACACTATCCCTAAAGCCTCAACCCTTAAACCTTAAATCCTAAACCTTATCCTTAAACCCTCAACTCTCAACACTATACCATAAACCCTAATCCCTCAACCCTAAACCCTATCCCTAAACCCTAAACCCTATCCCTAAAGCCTCAACCTTCAACCCTTAAACCTTAAATCATAAACCATATGCCTAAACCCTTGATACTATACCTTAAACCCTAATCCCTTATCCCTAAACCCTAAACCCTATCCCGAAAGCCTCAACCCTCGACCCTTAGACCTTAAATCCTAAACCCTATTCCTAAACCCCCAACCATCGACACTATACCTTAAACCCTAATCCCTTATCCCCAAACCCTAAACCCTTATCCCTAAAGCCTCAACCCTCAACCCTTAAACCTTAAATCCTAAACCCTATCCCTAAACCCTCAACCCTCAACACTATACCTTAAATTGTAATCCCTTATCCCTAAACCCTAAACCCTAAACCATATCCCTAAAGCCTCAACCCTCAACCCTTAGACCTTTAATCCTAAACCTTATTCCTAAACCCTCATCCCTAGACACTATACCTTAAACCCTAATCCCTTATCCCTAAACCCTAAGCCCTATCCCTAAAGCCTCAACCCTCAACCTTCAACCCTTAAACCTTAAATCCTAAACCTTATCCCTAAACCCTCAACCCTCAACACTACACCTTAAACCCTAATCGCTCAACCCTAAACCCTAATCCATCAACCCTTATCCACCCCTCTCCTCCCCTATCTGCCTCACCCCATCTCTCCCCTATCTCTCAACCCTTAGCCATCTAGGTCTCTCACTTATCCCTAAAGCCTCAACCCTCAACCCTTAAACCTTAAATCATAAACCCTATCCCTAAATCCTCAACCGTCAACACTATACCTAAAATTATAATCCCTTATCCCTAAACCCTATCCCTAAAGCCTCAACCCTCAATACCTACTGCAGAGGTCAAGATAAGCCTAATAAGGTGATGGCCTTCATGAGGAAGTTCCTTTGCAGTACAACTGTTATTGAATGAGCCTAAGCTTCTATATTTTGGAACGCCATTATGATTTTTTTATTGTAAATTTTGTATTCAATTATTCTAAGTGAGCCACAGCTTGTAAATTTTAAAACTCCATTCATTTTAATAAACATTCTTTCTATTCAATTATTCCGAGTTTTATGAAGTTGGAAATAATTTGTCTCTTGCTTTTTAATTACACCAAGAATTGTAGTTTGTGTGGGAGGTTTATTTTTCAATTTTTTCCT